>JARGCV010000007.1:43942500-46342500 GCA_034064705.1 Bothrops alternatus | reverse complement strand
GATGTCAAGGAGAAATAAATCTGCCTGATATTCCCTTCTTTCAGTGGTGGGAAGCAAATTTTGCTGACCTTGTCAGCAACTTCCCAGCTACTCATGATAGCCTTTGTCAAACTTGGTCAATTTTTCAGTCGGAATGTTAAAAAAAATCACAAAAATCTATGTGTTCCTGACACATTCTCAATTGAAAACATAACCTTAGCAAAATATCTTTTAAAACATACATTTATTATGAAGCATGCATCTCTATGAGCAAATTACCTGTACAAATGGGGGGAAAGGCAGGATAAAAAAATTTTAAAATGTTTCTTTTTGTGGAATGATGGGCATTGGAGAAAAGTTGGCTTCTCCCTTGAATCAGTGACCCAATGTAGAACCTATATGTGTACCATAAGATGTTGCTATGCTTTTGGACACCTGTAATCGTTCAGATGAAAAGAATTGCATTTATAATTATTCTTTAAATTCAAACATTCATACAGCTATATCAAGCCTTTTACTCAGCAGACCATTCCACACAACTCTTGTACTTTTTCTCCCAAATCTAATTTCCTAGAGTGCTTTCTCTTACCACCATCATCCATGTCACGTTTGTATTTTTCTCGATAGATGTGTCACATATCCAAGCAAAATACTGCAGTTACCCATCAGTTCTATTTTCTACAAATGTCTGTGGGACTCACGTGATATCTGGAAACATTACTGGAAATAAAAATGTACTTGGAGATCAATATTTTGTTTCCTTTAAATAAAAAGAATTTGAGTTGAGTTGAGTTGAATTGAACTGAACTGCATTTAATTGAATACTTTTATTTGGCCAAGGAATTTGTCACCAGTGCAGAAACTGTCAGTGTACATGCAAAACAACAGAGTAATGATGATAATAATAATAATACCAGTAAAACAAACTTTTTTCTTTTTTAACAAAATGAGACATAGAAGGAAACATCATAGGTACCACATTGACGATTAAAGTTATAAAGTGACTTAAGGATAGTGGAAAATGATGGAAAAAAACTTCTTTCGATGCATCACATGAGATAGTAAAATGTTGCTATGAATGTAAATTTTAAAAACAGTCAAAAAATTAAAAATTTTCTAACTTGAAATGGGAATGTTGACAAAGATTTAAGTACTAGTCTTCATCAGTTACCGACAAAGCTCCTTTTTTTCTTTGCAACCAAAAGAATATAAGTCAATTTTTGGACACCCAAAGAGAAGTAGCACAGTCTGACAACTACTTGGCAGAATCAAAATCATGTCTTAATCTACTATTCCTAGATTTAGTTGTGAGATCAGTTCAGATTCATCTTTTCTCTCTTTTGTTGTTACTATAGTATATTTACTAATATTTGTTATTTTTCAGCTTTGTTCTGTTTTTTGAGACATATGCCCAGAGTTTAAAATTCCAGTCAAAGTCTTCTGTTCTATTTTATCCATCAGTGTATTACCATTTTATTTTTAATTTGTTGCCTCCCTGTTGTTCCCATCTAGTGATTTTATCCCATGGTGAAGGTTGTAATGAACACACTGAGCTTCACTGCCTGCAGTTCAATGTGCTAATTGTTCTCCACAGAATTAGAAATCAGGTGTTTCTCCACCCATTTTTGTCTCCATAGTTATAGGACTAGAAATACTGTATGAGAATTAATATATGTTCCTTGTGAATGCTGTAGAAGATCCTATTCTGTACTGAATTTGTCTCCTCTAAAATGATTTTCTCCAGAATTATCTTATTGTCCTTGAATAGCCTTCATTAGTGAGTGAAAGACCTTGGGGTGGGTCTCATTCCAGATAATGGTACAACTCATTTATAATAAGCTGATTCACAAGAACCCCTTTTGAGTATTTGATGGAGGCTCAGAAAAGAAACAAAATTCTTCCAGATGCAAACAAATGCAGTAAGGTTTATTGTTCCTTTTCAAGTAAATAATTTGTGTTTCTCTCTTAAGCATTCAGTAGATGTAATTTAATAACCAATGCATACATTTTTGTACAAATTTTACAGCTTAATTGATTCTTTATTCTTTCCCTAATTCACACAGGGAAACTACAACATGCATTTCAACTTTGATATGCTCCTTCTTTTAGACAGCTTTGGTGTTTCTTGGGCTTGTTTTAGCCTGGAGAGGAGGAGGAAAAGAGGGGAAAATAACTCTTTCCTAACCTTTTGCACTATTAAGTCCCAGCGGTCTTTTCCATCAGCCTGACTATTCTGGAGATAGATCTCTGCTTGCTCCTGAAAGGTCCTCAGTTGCAGATTTCTGTCTAACTGTTCCTAGATTCATATATTACCTCCAATCCACACAGCACATATAAAACACCAACAATGCCCAACTACATCCTCTATTGCTTAATATATCTGCCCCATTTATATACTTTCCCTAAGAGAGACCTGTGCCTAGCCCCAGGTATATTCTAATTAGACAACACATGTTGCATGGATTTGGTAAACAGACTCCCCCCCCCCGAAAGCCCTTTAACTTTGAAGCCAATTTACCACTCTGTCCCAATCAGAATATCTAACCCTGCTTGCCTATCTCATCAGAAGAAGTTCTCTTATTTCTCCAGTGGGGATGGAGGAGAAGATAGCCAGTATAGAGTGATTTAGATACAAGGCTAGAAACCAGGAGTCTGTGAGTTCTAGTCCCGCTTTAGGCATAAAAACCAATTGGGGTGACCTTGGCCCAGTCACTCTTTCTCAGACCAGCTCATCTCATAGGTGTTTTCTGTCAGAAAAATAGGAAGAGGAAAGAGTGTTAGGTATGTTCATTGCTTATTTATAAATAAAGACGGAATATTAATAAATCAATAAATTAATTTTGTGTTCTAGCCACAATTTACTTCTCTCTTTTTTTCTTATAATTCCTAGACTGAGTCATACTGGCATTGCATGGAATTTTGACACAGTGTCTCCTGGTATAACTTTTATATTGCCTAGCACTGTACATCTGGGCAATTTTTTGACATCTCATCTTCATCAAATCATGCTTGCTTAAATTCAATATAATCTGAATCAATGATGTCAAAACAGGAATTATTAGCAATAGGTTTGTACTTAAGAAACCCTGGCCTCCCCAAATACGATTTTTATTATTATTTTGTTTCATTTTTCCTGAGAACTGAAAAAAATGAAAAATTAATTTTGGTTACATAATTTTTTCTTCAAGAAAAGGAATGATGCTATGTAGCAGGAAGATTTTCTACAGAGGATCATAGTAAAACTTATTAGTCCTATAATTCCTGGTAAGTGATGCTTGCCAGAAAAAAAAATGCATTTCTGCTTTAAGGATGCTGTCAATTGCTCCTTTGTTTTAGTGCTCTATTGGGGCAGTTTTATATGGGTTGAAGGATCTTTTCCTGTCCTCAGCTACCCTAACTAGGAGTCAAAGAACTGGAAAGGCAGCAGAACAGGCAGCATTTATTTCTTTCTAAATTAGAAACCAGGAACTAGCTACTGTGCTTGCTCAAAAGAATACAGCAAGTCTTAAAAGTTTGGGCTAGAAGGGGCTCTTCTGTTCCTCTCTATAAGCTGAGCTTGACATTTAGAACAATAAAACAAGGCGAAGATCCAAAACAATCCTTTTTTATGTAAAAAGAAAACAAAAACTAGAAGTTCAGAATTCTATACATTATGTTCCATTTCATTTTATTGGTATATTTCCATAATCTGTGTCAATAATTGAAGTTTTACTAACTTGTATCACTTGTCCAAACAGTTTTGATGAAACACATAGGTTACAATTTTTACATTGTACATTATGAGCTTAGGAGCCTGTCAAATTACAGTATTATACCCCAAAGTAAGAAAGTAATTATAAAGTTTCAGAGTATTTTTTAAAAGTATTTACTTTTTTTAAAAATTATTTTATTAAAACCATCAACACCAAACATAAGATCATATCAAAAAACAATTATCATATAACCTGCAATACAACTCTAAGGATCAGTCTTTGTAAACGTCTGGTTTAGCAAACATTCCTCACTCCTCGCGTCCAGCCTCAACTATACGCCTGATACATTTTATTTGATTGGTATTTCTCTTATACATGGTCTATCTACTGTTGCTAGTTTAACACCTGTTGTTCATTCGAGCTTTAGAAGTAAATTCATCTCAGTAGTAGTGCAATCTTTTATGATCCCTAACAAAAGATCCTGAGGTAGAAATTCAGTATCCTGAGGTAAAAATTCAGTACGCCTTTCCAATATTAAAGCAATCAACATTAGATCTGGGCTCATATTAATTAGCTGTCCTCATAAGACCTGAAAAAACAGCTCTTGTATATGGTCTATCTACTATATCTAGTCTATCACATATTGTTCATTCGCGCTTTAGAATTAACTTTGTCTCAATAATAGTGCAATCTTTTATAATCCCTTACAAGAGATCCTGAGGTAGAAATTCAATAACCTGAGTTGGAAATTCAATCCGCTTTTTCAATATTAAAGCAAACAACATTATGCATAAGATCATATTAAGAGGCAATCCTCATATAACATAAAATACAACATTAGGTATTAGTCTTTGTAAATGTCTGGTTTGGTGAACATTCTTTTTTCCAGGCTTCAACTTTCTATAAATCCTACAACTCTAACGAGTGACTATTTCATTGTATCTTTGGCTGGAGTATTCCACTGTTCTGTTAAACTACATACTGTATGTTATGCAAAAAAAAAAAAGTCAAAGCTATGGTCTTAACCAGGGGTCTTCAAACTTGGCCCTTTTATGACTTGTGGACTTCAACTCCCTGAATTCCTCAGCCAAGTTTGAAGAATCCTGTTCTTAACTGATGGTACTTCTTAATCCCACAGACTAATAACACAGCTTTTACTCTTTTTTGCATAACATACAGTATGTAGTTTAACATAACATTTGAACGCTCCAGCCAAAGATACAATGAAAAAGGTACGCGTTATTATAAGATGTATAAAATGAGGCAGAATTCTGGTTGGCTTTATTCATCTAAAATTACCTTGAAACATTTTTAGTGCAAAAAGTGCTCTATACAGTATATTAGTCCTAGTTCCTGGAACAGGAAGCAATGTCTAGCAATTGAGGTAGTTTCTCAAAGCCTGAAAGTTTTAGGACAGTATTTCTCGTTATCACAGGCAAGTAAATTATGTTTAGAATCCTCTCCTACAGTATATAGAACTTACATTAAGTGAGTTAAATTATCAGTTATCTAACACATTTCCAAGTTAACAGTCCTACTATTGCTTACATTCAGATAAATATGTATCTTAGGCAGAATGCATTGCATACTTAAAATTCATGTTGTTTAGAAAGAAACAAGAAAATATGTGTACCATTTTTGTTCTTGATGATTTAAAAAAGTACAGGAAATTGCCTAATGTTGGCATTAAAATCCACTTTAACACACTTGCAATTTTAAGTATCTCAGTAGATTATAGTCCTGGAAACATTTCCTAGCATTAACATTTTCAACAGCAATGTGCATTTATCCAGCTTTTTTTTTTCTTAATTCTTTTCAAAATGCCTATAAATCAAAGTAAAGTAAATTTTCTGGGAGACATAACAACTTATTATAATTATACATAATGAACATTGTATTAAAACTAGTATTTCCCAAAATACAGTCAACGACTGTGTTCCATCCCCGATCTTTGCAGTGTATCATAACAGAATTACAGGCAGTCCTTAACTTACAACAGTTTGTTTAGTGACTATTCGATGTTACAGCAGAAAAAAAACCTTATCATTTTTCACATGATTGTTACAACATCCCCATGGTCATGTGATCAGAATTAAGACTTTTGGCAACTAACTCATATTTATGATGATTGCAGTATCTCACAGTTATGTGATCACCTTTTGCGACTTTCTGAGAAGCCAGATTCACTTAACAACCATGTTACTAATTTAACAATTGCAGTGATTCACTTAAAAATGGTGGCAAAAAAGATCATAAACTGGGACAAAATTCATTTACTGTCTCACTTGCAACAGAAATTTTGGCCTCAATTATGGCCTTAGGTGGAGCATTTACCTGTAGGATGCCCATTTTCACTTCAATATTTCTACTCTGTGCATCTATCACAACAATGTGACAATGGAGAAGGGACTCTTGCTTTATTCACATGGAATATACTCTCTCTCCTACAGAAATAGCTAAGTGAAATTTCTTAATGACTCCATGTTGGAATAAGGAAATTCTGTTCTAATTGGATTTAAAGGCAACAACCCGCTTCAACATAAAGGAGACATCAATAGTAACTATATTTTTAATGGTTTGATTTGCTGATACATATTCCAATGGATTAGATTAGACCAGTCAGCTAAAATTCTAGGAATTGAAAGGAAAGGAATCTTAAAGTTGCTTAGGTTAAGAAACATTGAAATAGAATGTGAAATTGGCTGCATTTAAGGGATGGGCTGTTACAGAATCCTCATTCTATTTTCCTAGATTTTCTCATAGCCCAGCCAAAGCAGCATACAATGGTTATATTAAATCTGTTACATGTTAGAAATAGAACCAATAAACTGTGTACAGAAGTCTGAATTGAAAATTATTTTATAGTAGCCATCGATTTTATTAACCAATAAACTAGCGGATTAATTTAATAGCAATCATAGTGATTTTATTAGTGCATTAATCCTCTAATTTAGTATGTATTTATGGGAAGAAAGGAGCAGCAAATGGAAATGGTATCAATTTGTACACTGTGGAGTTCTTATAAAGAAAGATGGGAAGGTTAATATTGGATCTGGAATATGTAATAACCTTGTTTTTAATATGCAGAATATCTCCTATGGCAGAGAAAGCTAGAGAGAGGACATGTGAACACATTCATTTTATATAAATTTAAAAAACCATAAATTAATGGAGTATTACTATTGAAGTTTAAAATGTTAATTATAGAAATTACTTTGCACATTTTTGGCTATTTCAGTTTAGATGACTTGAAATTAAGTCCATTTGGAAATACTATGCTTCAGTTGACATCAGTGGATATAAAGTTCTATAGACAAATTCTAGAATGATTCTATCATATGCCTATACAAGTAGTCCTTGACTTATGACCACAATTGAGCCCAACATTTCTGTTGCTAAGTGAGACATGTGTTAAGTGAGTTTTACTCCACTTTATAATCTTTCTTGCCACAGTTGTTAAATGAATTATTGCAGTTTTTAAGTTAGTAACATGGTTGTTAAATGAATCTGGATTCCCCATTGATTTTGCTTATCAGAAGGTTGCAAAAGGTGATCACATGACCCCAGGACACTGCAACCATCATATTGTGTTTCCCCAAAAGTAAGGCCTACATAAAAAATAAGCCCTATCTTGATTTTTGGGGGTGGTCCTAGTATAAGTCCTACCCCAAAAATAAGCCCTAGTTTTGTGACGAGGCAAACACCTAAAAATCAAGCTAGGGTGGGGGTGGGTATGTGGAGCTGCCCCACCCACTCTGCACCCACTTACCTTGTAGCCAGGACTCTCTTTGCTGGCCCAGCTCTTCTTCTGAGGCCACTTTTACAGCCAGGCCTGCATTTCTCAGTCACAGGACTTTCTGGAAGATCTGTGCAGCCAAGAACTGAGCTATGGATTCAATCCATAGCTCAGTTCTGCAAGACCTCAGCAGCTGAGCACCAAGCTATGGATTGAATCCATAGCTTGGTACTCAACTGCTTAGCCTTCTGGAAAGGCCTGACTGCAAAATGCAGGCCTGAATGCAGCTGCAGAACTTTGGCCCCAGAAGAAGTGGACCAGCTGGGTGGGGCTGTCAGTGCCGGAGGTGAGGTAAGGCCTACCCCAAAAATAAGACCTGGTGCCTCTTTTGGAGGCAAAAAAGTAATAATAATAAGACCCGATCTTATTTTCGAGGAAACACAAAAGATATGACTCAGTTGTTAAGTATCTGAATTTTGATCACATGACTATATATATATATGATATATATAGGTGTGCATGTTCAATAGTGAGTCATACCTTTATTTCTCCAAAGTTACTGAAGTTCATTTACCTAAATGTGAACAAGACTTTGCACTATTTGATATATTTTTGCTCAGCCATGTCACATACTGCCAAAAAAAGCAAGATCCTGGGACTGTTGCTCAGACCTCGTCCATCACATCTCTACCTTATCTGTTAAGTGCAGCCTGTTATAAAATACCATTAGTGTCTGCATTACCAAAACCTCTTTTGATGATTCTTCAGTGTCACTGATGATCCTCATCTGGGTTTGCCACTAATTCTTTTTGTTTCTAAAAATTAACATTTAGAATAGCAAGTACATTATAGTGCCTTTCTAGTTTTCATGTCACTTCAGTCCAGGTGATAAGAATGACCTTTACAACTGAAACATCATACAGAAAATTCTGATATTGTACATAATATTTACAAATGGAAATGCAAGTCTTTCTTTTTATATATCATAAGAAAATAACAGCTTGGATCTGTTGATTGGACTTTCTGAGAAGTGACCTACTACCTGGTTACCATGTTTTCAAAAAAGTCTTATCCACCTAGATAAGTAAATATCGCAGAAAATAGTTTGATAAATTGTGTGTCGTTCTTATCAGTAACCCTGAATGAAGTAAAGGAAAGAGATACAAGAGAAAGTGAAATTTTAGCACAACTGGATCTTGAAAGGAAGATGGGGAACTTGTCATATTTGGAGGTTGTAACTTGAGATCTTAAGAAGTTTGAAAGAGACAAAATGTAATTGCATACTTTTCCTAGAAAAGCAGGCTCATTTTATTACAGTTAATACTCGTCAATGTACACCTGAGGTTTTAAAATGATTCTGCCTCAAAATATATGCATGCCACTTATCTTTTCCTTTAAAAAAGGAGAGAACTATTCACTGACTGGTAGAATCCTGTTTTTTTGCTTCCAAAGCAAATGCTTTCAGAGATCAAATGTTTCTAAGGAATGTGACATTATGGCTATTAATGAATGTAATGTAGAAAACTAAGGTGTCCTTAAAGGTAGCTCTTGCTGTCAACTTCTAGATAATTTGAAGGTATTAGTGCTGCTTCTATTAAAATTGCCAGGGGAGAACGATATGTATGGCTCCTGTTTCAATTATAAATGCCAATTCCAGCAGCATTCAGCATTACAATTTAATGATTTCTTTGAACCACTGTAGGAATATATGGTTTATTGAAAATCAACATTCCTTAAGTATAATAAAATCACTTTATTTATTGAAGATTGTTCCTTTTATAGATGAACTGTTAAACTGACTGCTGGTTGAAAGGTCTTTATTTAACTGTGGGCCACGTGCACCTTTATGAAACAATCATGATGCTACGATGCAGTCTCTGAAGATTGTTATCTATCATAGCTTCAACCTATGCATTTGATTTTAATTTAGTTCTAAACTAAGATCATGTTCTATTTTCTAGCAATTTGGGAAGAAAAAGACCATGTGAAATCCAATTTTACCAAAATTTGCAAAACATGAGAATACAATGAATTAGAGTGAGATTTTTAAAAAAACTTTATCTATCTGTGTTTTCTTCTCAGCTGGAATTGTTTGTTCCTTCCTCTACAGGATTCGATACTAGCATATTACCTATCTGTAAGGATTCATTGGGCTGGATGTTCAACAAACTGGATATGAACTATGACCTTCTCCTTGATCACTCTGAGATCAATGCTATTTACCTTGATAAGTATGAACCATGCATTAAGCCTCTCTTCAACTCCTGTGACTCCTTCAAAGATGGAAAGCTTTCCAACAATGAGTGGTGTTACTGTTTTCAGAAGCCTGGAGGTAATTGACCAAATTCAACCTCAGATAAAATGGATTACAATTCAGTATGCTATACTTTCCTTCCAATAAAATTAAAAAGAAATGAAGTCATGATGCTTTGTATGGTATTTATAACCATACTTCCACAATACAGCTGATGTGGTATTTACTGGGAGGAACAAGCAAATTCTGGAGTTAATGAACATCTTTAAGAATGGTATTGATGTTCGTATTCATGCACAAATGATTTGATGCCCCATATATCTATTCATCTAGAAAGCAGTGTTCACATGTTAACTGCCTAAGGATGCCAAAATCCGAATATCCAATATTTGAGTCTAGTGAATAGTAGCTGAGTTGCCGAACAGTACAGGAAGCAACGTTATGTCCTTCCCATGTGCACTACAATGTACAGAGTGCTCTCATTTCTTTAGTTTTGTTTTTATTTATTTTTATAATATTTATTGTTACGTCTTAATAAACTCAAACCAACTCTGGGGACTTTATGGCTTAAAACTCTTCAAGCTGTTCTGTCTTTCACCACATTAGACAATCCTAGTAAATGCTTTTCTGCTTTCTACCTCATGTTCTATCAGCCTTTTCTTGATCTTCCATTCCTTTGTTGAATATTGTCTTCTTTTCCATAGATGTATCTGCCCTCATGATGCACCCATAGTTTTATAGTTTTTGTCTTGTGATTTGAACACTGGGGCTTGATTTCTTCAGGTACTAAGAAGTTGGTTCTCTTGGCTGTCAAAGCAGTTCTTCCCCCTCCATAGGTCAGAGGAATTAATCTTTTTCTTCTCACATGATAAGCCATCCTTCACATCTGTATTTCATACAGGAGAAGACCAGTGAATGGATCATTCTAGCTTTTGATTTAATTGAAATGTCCTGATTTTTCATGAGATTTATAAGACCCCAAATTTTTTTGCTTCATGTTATCAATTCTGGAGCCTAGATCTTTGAAGTCTAGTACTTCTATCTTCTAACTATTTATCTTAAATTCTTCTAATTTTCCAGTAGACATGATCTATATTTTCTTGATGTTCAAAGAAACCCTTGCATTCTCACTCCCTTGCTTTAGCAATAGCACTTAGATTTATATATAGCTCCACGGTGCTTTACAGCACTCTCTGAGTGGTTTGCGATGTTAGCATATTTCCCCCAACAATCTTGAGTCCCCATTTTACCAATCTTGGAAGAATAGAAAGCTGAGTCCACCTTGAGACGGTCAGGATCAAACTCCTGGCAGTGGGCAGAAATAGCCTGCAATACTACATTCTAGCCACAGCACCACCAAGACTTTGTTTTTAGAATGATCAGTCTTAGTGTCATGGTTCCGACTAATGAAACACTTCAAAGAACTTCCAGGCATGTTTATCCTAAAGCCTTTATTAACAGTGTTACAAATTGACGGCGCATCATGGAGGTTTGTGCCAGAATCTGAATTCCTCTTGCTGGCTTCTAACTTTTCTTGCTAAACCCCTCCCTTATCTTGCAGTCACAAGTCACATCTTCCAATTAGCCCAGAGGGCAGAGATTCACTTCCATTCTTGGGCTTTTGTTATTTCCCCTCCCTTTTCTCTGTCATCTAAATTAACTCTAAAAATACCAGACAGTTCTGCATATTGTCAAAGCAAGAATATACAGTATTTGCACCGTTGACACTTAGTTCTTCTTCAGTTTCTACCTCAGAATTATCTCAGGTCATTTACTTTTCTTCCACTGATTTTGCTACTATTTGTTGAAATCAAACTCCATTCTCATTGTGGCATCCTGATTATTATAGAGACTTCTTATCAGAAGAATCAGATTGTTGATTCTGAAGTCTGCTTATTCAATTGCCACTTATCTCTATATAAAGTTCTAATCTTTTCTGAAGGATTTTCAGCTATATCTTGTTAGCATGTGGTATTAAAGCTATTCTGTAATTCTTTTAAATCTCCTGTTTTATGGATTGGGATAGGCCTTTCTCCAGCGTGACGAGTGGAGAATCCACCAATGGGTTAACTTCCTCTTCTGCCCGCAGACTAGTCGTCCAATTTTACTCTGCCTCTCCTCCTGGGACCTCCCTGACCCAGTCTCGACTTGAGCCCGTTTAGACTGAATTCTTGACTCCTGAAGTGATTCTTCTTTAAGGTCATATATTTCTGATATTTTGGTCAATCCGTGGGGAGGGAGGAATAGCTGTTTGTTTGAGCCCTTTCTGCTGCCGGATTGCAGCTCAAGCACAAGGCTGGCCTGAGCCCAGCCGATCACCGGACAAACAAGGAACCGGACGCCATTTTCCAGTCACCAAGTGTGACCCTGAACAAAGGGAGAGAAAATCTCCTTCCCTCCCCCCAAACCAATCATCCCACAAAGTTAGCCAGGATAGCCAAAGCAAATTCGGAATACATTAGCACAGCTGATCAGCAGGCAATCTAAAACTCCCACAGATCATACGGAAGCCGGTGAGCCGATGGGAACAATAGGGGGCTGGTGAGCTGCAGAGGAATATCACAGCTCTCCAAGGCTCTTACCCTAAATTCAATTAAAGACCTCGGAGGCTCCTGTTGTTTTCCATTGCCTGAAGCGGGGATTATCTGGTCGGCAGAGGATTTTTAAACTCCGCAGCTCCCTCACAGAGTTTCCCTGCATCTCCGCGACTCCCTTGCAACTCATGCTGACTGTATTCCACTGAATACAAGCGCAGTTGTTTTATTCTTTGGGCAGTCTCCAGGAAATTCAGCTGAGGGAGACACGAGAGAGACTTGGGTTCAACCAATAACAACCTCAACTCACCCAAGCTCAGTCCTTCTTCCTAGCCACATAGGAATAGTAATAATAATAATTAAAGTAATAATAATAATAATAATTTAAAAAATAAAAAATAAAAAATTGATATTAATAATAATAGTAATAATTGAATAGCACAAGACATAGATCAGCTCACAATTACCCTGAACCAGACCGGAATTGAATTTTATTCCAGTTAAGAATGGCAGTTACCAGCACAGTTCAAATAGCGCAGGAACCTGCCACCACCAGCCCACCTGCTCGTAAAAGACAGAGATCACCCAAGCAGGAGGTGGCTAGGAAGATCAAGGCCAAGGCAACATTGGCCAAAAGGCCTTCCAAAGCAGCGGATAGGGAGGCTAAACGACATCACCAGGCTCTAGAGAGACAATTCTCCTGAGTCGAAAGGAGACAAAACTCCACTGAAGATGAATTAGAGCCACCCAATTACAGGGAGGAGGAAATTTTTGGCACAAGGAAGCCCAGCCAGGAACCTCTGGAAACAGAGGCTGATACGGAACAGGGGAATGGCTCTCCCCTAAGCGAGGGGCCTGGAGATCTGGGTTCAGAAGCAGGCACCCGTCGCTCAGATAATCATGGAGCAATGTCTTTAGAGCACCTTCAATCCCTGATATCTCAGGCTGTCGCACAGGCCATGGCCTCCTCAATACACCATTGTTTCAGAACAAGATCTGTGGCCTCTAGGGGTGGCTCCCGCTTTTCTCAAGAGGATGCTTTTGAGTACCAAGACTCTTATTTCCTCCTCCAGGTCCTCCAGAGGCAGGAGGTCTCCTGTGGAGGACCATAAGCTGACGGATTAGAGACTGTTTGACGAAGAGGATGTATCTCCAGATTCTCTCCTGTTTGTAGGCCTGTTTAATCTGTCCTTATTCAAGATGCTGCTACATAAAGCCAGTGGCACTGCAAATATAGAGAGGCCCCCGATTCCGCAGAAAGAAACCTCCACCAATCCCTCAACTAATAAGGTCACAAACAACGAAATGTTTTCACAGCCCACCTGTACCCAACACTTTGTCCCCTGTCCACCTCTCTTCTTTGATTCTCTTCAGAACAACATGGGGGCACTGGGTTCCTTCCTCCCAATGGGGGGGGGGCAGGCAAGAAAATGTTCAACATAGATCCGGCACTATCAGACATAATAGAAGTGCCAACAATAGATGAACCCATTGCAACCCTCTTTTCTCCACCCCCGATAGCCAGGGATGCAGCGGAGGCCCTGAAATCAGAAGACAAGAAGATGGACCTCATCTTCTGCAGGGCACACCAGGCCTTAGCGTGGGCAATCAAGGCAGGCATCACTATGTCCTTTTTCACCAGGACATCTCTTCTTTGGCTGTGCCAACTCCAGTCGAGTATTCACCCAGTGGAGGAGAAAACTCACCAGAATTTAAGAAGGTTAGTGGTGGCAGCAGAGCTCATGTCAGATTCCTCCTTACACGCAACCAATTTCTCTGCCAGAGCAATAGCGTACAACACTGATGCATGCAGATTGCTGTGGCTCAAGCATTGGAGAGTGGACATGAAGGCTAAGTGGCGTTTAGCGGCGGCACCCTATGGCGAGGTGCTTGACCCTTACCTAATTGACAATAAGGACAAACGCAAGATCCTAGCCCACCTGTCAAAGAGGACAGAGAGGAGAGCTCCCTCCTATTCCCGCAGACCGGCCTTCCGACCTGATGCAGGCATGGATCAGGGGACCTTTTCCCATCCCTATCAGCCCAGATCGGACCGTCTCAGGTAAGAGAAACAATAACAGGGACAGGTTCAGACAACAGGCTCAAGCAAGACAACCCTTTCAAGGAGCCGGGGGGGCATCCCTACTGCAGATCCAAGGCTGATAGGCCCAGGGGCCCCCCATTGGTGGCCGGCTAGCCCTTTTTGCCCACAAATGGCAAGCCACCACCATGGACCTCTGGGTCCTAAATACCATCAGATTCGGCCTATCCCTAGAACTCCTCTCAACACCCCCGAACCGGTTCATTCCTTGCCCATCTCCAAAAGATCTGATCAAGAAGAACCTCACCAAAGAGGCCATCCAACACCTCCTGGACATTCAGGCTATAGAACCAGTAGAAAGAGATCAGTGGGGACAAGGATTCTATTCCATCCTATTCATAGTCCCAAAGAATTCAGGGGGTGGAGAGCAATACTAGACCTAAAGAGTCTGAACAGACACATGGAGTACAAAAAATTCAAAATGCAAACCCTTTGCTCGATATTAGCAAGCATCAGGAAGGGGGAACCTTCTGACGTCCATCTGACGGATGCCTACCTTCACATTCCCATACTTCCGGATCACCGGAGGTTCCTCAGGTTCTACCACACATGTCAACACTTCCAATACAGGGCCCTACCTTTTGGACTTTCTTCAGCTCCCAGGGTGTTCACAAAGGTATTGGCAACAATCGCCGCGCACTTGAGAACAATTCCGGTGCGCATCCAATGCTATCTGGACGACATTCTCATCCAATTCTCATCGGCCCAGACAGCACAGTCAGACCTGGCACTGACTCTGAAAACCCTTCAAGACCATGGGTTCTCAGTAAACTTTCAGAAGAGTCAGACCGTTCCCTCAAACCGTCTTCTTCATCTGGGAGCTGTCATAGACACACAAAAGTGTACAGTCCATCTCTCTCAGGACCGTCAACACAGCATTTGAACCCTGGTCAGGCTCATCCGAAGGAAACAGTCCTCAACGCTGGCTATACTCTCACAGCTGCTAGGAAGATGGTGTCATGCCTCGCAATCATACCTTGGGCAGGGCTACACTCCAGAGAGCTCCAGTGGTTCCTACTTCCGTTCCAAAGAGTGGGGATAGGCTACTCAAACCAAAGAGTGAAGGTGCCACCAAAGGTCCTGAGGTCGCTCCAGTGGTGGTCCTCCCCAGTGATGGGGAAGGCACACTTGTTCAGGGAAGCCAACCGAGTCACCCTTACAACGGATGCCAGCCTATTCGGCTGGGGAGCGCACCTGCAATCACAGCTAACACAGGGTCAATGGTCAAAGAAAGACCTAAAGCACAACATAAACTGGCTAGAACTCAGAGCCATACACCTGTCTCTCCGTCACTTCCACAGCGCAGTGGCGCATCGACACATGCTCATACTCACAGACAACGTGGCGGCCAAAGCACATGTCAACCGACAAGGAGACATGTGATCCAGGGCCCTCATGAACAAAGCACAAGTGCTGGGAACCTGGGAAGAAAACAATCCAGCCTCCATCAAGGCCGATCTCAGGAGAAGCCAATCACCAGGCAGACTTTCTGAGCAGGACAAAAGATAGACCACTCAGAGTGGAGATTGCACCCTGCCCTCTTCAGAGAGGCAGCAGAGAGATTCAGCCATCCAGTGTTGGATCTGTTTGCCAGTCCAAAGAACACTCAGATTCCGAGGTTCTTCTCTCGTTTTCTGACACCAGAAGCAGAGAGAGCGGATGCACTTTGAGGCCACTGGCCAAAAGGACTGCTGTATGCATTCCCACCTCTTCCTTTGATATAAGCAACCATCAGGAAGATATTTCAGGAGCAAGCGGAGGTAATACTCATTGCACTGCACTGGCCAAGACGGCCTTGGTTTGCCAATCTCGTAAACCTATCTATATCTCCACCGTGGAGGATTCCACACGACCAAATTTCCCTCAACCAGGAATCCCTGCTACATCCAGACCCACAGTGGCTCCAATTGACTGCCTGGCTCCTAGAGAGAGACAACTTCTCACAAAGAGTCATTAAGACTCTCCAGGCCTCTAGAAGGCCTACAACTAACAGGATCTATGATTCCACTTGGAAAAATTATTGCGGTTGGTGCAACAGGCAACAACTAGACCTATGCAATATCTCTATCCCAGATATCTTAGACTACCTAGCGGAAGGCCTGGATAGGGGGTTAGCACCCAACACAATTCGTAGACAGGTGGCTGCCCTATCAACCATTCTTACCTACGGCAACTCTGAAACTTTAGCCAGACACCCAATGGTGCGATCCTTTGTAAAGGACTCATCTAACAGCAGGCCACCTGTGGTGCACAGATACCCTTCCTGGGATCTACCTAAGGTCCTACAGGTCATAACCTTACCTCCATTTGAACCTGTGACCTACAGTACCTGACCCTTAAGGTCGCCTTCTTAGTCGCTGTTACCTCAGTAAGATGTATCTCAGAACTAGCAGCCCTGTCAGTGAGGGAGGACCTTTGTACCTTCCACACGGACAGGGTGGTGTTACATTTGGACCCCTCCTTCATTCCAAAGGTCAATTCCCTATTCCACAGAGCACAGGAGGTGGTGCTACCAAACTTTTGCCCCAAACCATCCCATGAACTGGAGCACAAGTGGCACACATTAGACGTTCGCTGAGTTTTAAAGCAGTACATCAAGTGAACGGCGCCCTTCCGTAGATCGGAAGCACTGTTTGTCTCCTTCCATTCTCACACAAGTGGTCGGAGGGTCACTGCATCCACAGTCAGTAGATGGATTAAAAGGTGTATAACGGAGGCATTCAGGGGACAGTCCTTGACAGTCCCCAGACGAATCACTGCACATTCCACATGCATTGCTGCAACCTCAGCAGCATGGGCAACTAAGGCTTCGATTGAAGAAATATGTAGAGCGGCGACGTGGCCGTCACCTTTCCTTTTTATAAGACACTACAAATTAGACAGATTCACATCTGTGGAGGCCTCCTTTGGCAGGAGAGTACTCCAGTGCATAGTATCAGAGAGTGGGACACACGCCCAGACGGCATCCCACCCACAAGGACAGTGAGGCTTTGGTATGTCCTATTGGTGGATTTTCCACTCGTCACGCTGGAGAAGGGGCATTGGTCTTACCTGAACACCTTTTCTCAGCATGATGATGGATAATCCACTCCCACTCTTGAGGCCAGTCAGGTCCTGTGAGGGGAGAGGATGGAGTCAACGCAAAAAAACATAGCCAACTAGCTTTCACCTCGTCAGGACTGGGTCAGGGAAGTCCCAGGAGGAGAGACAGAGCAAAATTGGATGACTAGTCTGTGAGCAGAAGACAAAGTTAATCCATTGGTGGATTCTCCATCGTCACGCTGAGAAAAGGCTTTAGGTAACACCAATGCCCCTTTCCAGTTTTTGGGCCATGGTTTTTCATGTATGTATATATATATTAGTCAGCAGAGAGCTATCATGATCTTTATTATTTTCATACCAGTTTTATTTAAGAACTCCATGGCAATTTTATCCACAACTATGTTTTTTCTAATTGACAGTTATTTTATAATAATCAGACTTTCTCTTCAAGCACAACCGATTCATCATCAACTTCTTCTGTCTTGAATACAATGTACAAATACATTGGTTGTCTTGTACAATTTGTTAATTTATTCCTTCCACTTTTTTAAACAGTACTAGAAAACTCATGACCCCTTGGGTCATTGTTTCAGATATATTTCCTTACCTAAATGAGAAACAGAATGACCACAGGTAAGCAAAAAAGCAGTGAGAATGGGAGCAACTTCCTGCTGGCTTCCCCATTGACTTTCCTTGTGAGAAACCGACAGAGAACATTGGAAATGGCAATCATGTGACTGCAGTTGACACAGTGGCATGGCGGCATGGCAACACTAAAGCAACTACAACTTTGCCAAATTTCAATGGTACAGGAGTAATGGGTCCCAGATTTTCATTTAGCCCATTTGAGGTACATTGATTCAAAAAAAAAATTGCCATAAGGTAGACCATTTTACCCAATTAAAGGTTACAAACAGGAGAATTTTATTAGTATATAGATTTTCCATCATTGAATCCTTTTCATGCGTGTTCCTTATGACATTGACATGATGTTGGATTATTTCTGCAATTTCTTTAATTCTCCTAAACAGATCCCTTGTTCTTCCAGTTTTGTCTTTTTCTTCTGTTTGTACGCTATGTTTTTTATGTGCTTTCCAGTTTCATCTTTTAATTTCTTCCCACAAAGGTCCAGGTATTTGCTCCTGACCTCAAATTTATATTCCTCAGGAATATGTTATATCTCATTGGGATTTGATTTTTTTTGTAGTCTTGTTCACTCTAAAGCATATTTCTGTGTTGAGCAGTCTGATCCACATTCAGCGCCTTACAATGTTTTATAAGTCAGCAGAGAATTTTCCCATATGTTGCTACATAAGATGTAATCTATTCCAATACTGTGTTGTTCATTTGGATATATTCAGGCATATAGCTGTCATTTGGGCTGCTGAAAGAATGAATGAATTAGCAACAAAACCAACCATTTTCTGCACAGAAGCATTAGACATTGGCCTCTAGGTTCCTAGTTCATATTTTCAGCTTTCAATGGAGGTGTCTTTTGGAATTTTGCCTTAAAGTCATATTTATAGCTTGGCCCAATTTGAAGAAACCATAACTGGGATGCAGCATAAACATTCCTTTAGTTCTTCCCCCCTCCCACCCCTTTGACATAGCAATTAGTCCCATAACCAGTATACTTTCATTAACCTGCCCTATAACATTGTCTGCTCCTCCAATGTAAAATGGATTAATAGAAGACACCTGACTTTTCCAAGACCTATATCTATTTATTACCAACTGTATTCCCTTGAGACGGAAAACAAAAATATTTATTGATATGCTGAGCCTGTTTGAGATCAGGGAACAGCTTTTTCCCAGATGAAAGAAAGGTTTTGTGTAATTTAGTAATTTAGGATTATTTTCCAGTGAGTGCAATGATTTCTGTTTTGGAGCTGCTTTTCCTATCCAAAAAAACGTAATTTCAGATATGGAAGTGTTTTGCTTTTTTCTTTTTGGTTGTTTCATTTACATTCTTCATTTAAAGAGAACAAAGGAAGATTGCATGGCGGCTTCAGAAAGACACCAGCCAGACAGTCTCTAATATATTCAAGGATAAATTTATCAAATTTAATATATTCTTTTGTATATTTCTTTTCTCCCATTTCATGATGTATTAGCCTTTTTCATGCAATTCTCTTCTCTGTTAATATGTTTTATATGTTTTGAATCCTAATATTTCATTTTGAACAAAATATTCTATTTTCATCCACATTTTTCCAAATTACTATTCTTTACTCTCTCCATATTTTTCTTGCTACATTACATTCCTGGATAAGCATAAACAAAGCTATTATTACATAAACAAAAAAACATCCACTCCAAAAGTTGCATGGTATTAGAAATCTGTAGAGAATTCTGCAAAGGCTGTGAATCCGTTTCCACGTCCTCAGAAGCAGCTCTATATCAACATGACACCTTCTCCATCCCATCTGTTTCAGTAATAGCCTAAGCAAGAATAACAGATGCTTTAGAGCTGCTTCTGAGAGAAATGGGAAACTATTCCCATTTGCAATATCCTGTACAGATTTTTGCAAATGATTTAACGAAACTTCAGTCTTCACAGACATTCAACTTACAGGTAGGGAAGAAAGGCTCAGGAACAATATATCTGACATGTCCACACAAAAATATCTGCCCTTCTCCGTTGTAGGACCAAACATGTAAATCATGCATGATCTGTTACTCAGCTACTACAAAATACACCATGTTCTATCACATGAGGACTTTGTTCCATTGATTAAGCAGCAGGATGCTCCGTAAATACCCTGAGAAATATAGATCCTGGTCATCAGTTGCAATTAAAACTTCAGAACTGCTTCAGCTGCTATTAGTTTATAGCTTAGGCAATTGCTTAAAATGTGGAAATTAATTGACAAGCCAATGGTAAATTAGTGTCCTGTTTATATCAGGCCTGATGAAGAGAGAGGGAAGAAAGTGTTTAATAATAAAATGCCCCCCAAACACTATTTTTAAGCATAGCAGGTTGTGCTTTTTTAATTAGTAAAGCTAATGCCGTGCATTTGTTCTGCTGGACTGTACAAGCATATGTAGTTCATTCATTCCCAGGTGAGCAATCGACTACAATGCTTGTCAATTGTGAAGCTAATCATTAGAGGGTCTGTCCCTCACCATCTGGAAACTCATTCCCATGAATTATGTTTTAGGTCTCCCATGCCAGAATGAGATGAACAGAATTCAAAAGATGGGCAAAGGGAAGAACTTGCTGGGTAAGTTTAGTGATTTGCTACTCACTCAATCCATTACTTCTTTAATAAATAATAATTATTAGAACATTACAAATATATTGGTTTATTTTTATATGATCGTCTTTCTCATTTGAGCAGCAAACAAGCTAAAATAGAACAATATAAAACAAAAAATGTACAATGCTACATGTATAATTCAAAAGGAAAACATCAGGCAGAATAAAAAATACAATATTGACCCACTTGGGTTTAACTAACTATGTAATTCACACGCCTGGGCAAACAACCAGGTTTTCCAAACATTTCAGAAGGCAAGCAGGGTTGGAGCCAATCTGATCTCAACATCAGACGTAGCCCAAGAACAATGTAAAGGAATCTAGCCAAAGTTCAGTTCTTTATTTCCTGACACCATATAGAGAGGATCCTGCCAGACTAAACCCATAAGATGCCAACCTAAATGATATATCCTGGAGATTCCAGAGGGCAACTATCCTAAATCTCTTCCTCTTCCCCCAATCCAGTTCGGTACTATGCTGCCTTTTGTCTCACTCCCGTTCTTGGAACGTGCTTCCTCCTTCCTGGGAACCTGCTGCATTACTATGGTCCATCACATGGATGGCAAGGTGTTCTAGAGGGCAGGTCTGTGTCAGAAAAGGCACAGGTCCTAGGTTCCACAGGATGGCATTCTTTAATTGACAGGACCCAAATCTAATATATGATGTAATCGGTTCCTATTGAAATAACAATGGTCCTTGGTTTTTTTCCCCCTTTATAAAATCACAAACAGAACAGAAGATGTGATTCCTGACTTGACATCTTTATAGCAAAAGGACATTGCCTTCTTGCCAAAATTTCAAATCAGGGCCATTAAATTAAATTTACATTGGATACAGTTAGATATATTTTCTTATTATTAGTTTAGAAATCCAAAGTATAAGAAAAGAACTAAAGCTCCATTAACAATCATACTAGCCTTAAAATAAGGCCTACAAAATTCAGCTGACCTTTCTGAGTCAACATGCATAAATGGTACTTATTAATTCTTTTGCTTCCTTAAAGTCTAAACTGTACTTTTTAACAATATTGTAATGATAGAAATATCAAGGCATTAATGGATGGAACATTTGGGGGGGGGGCTGAAGAATCCATCTGTTAAATTGCAGGATACTAATACTAATGCGAATAATGAAGATTTAAAATCAGCCATTGCATTATCTTCTGTATTTAATCATCCATGATTAAAATAAAGTAATATGTTAGGGAAATCATTTGAATCTAATTGTTTCAGATGAAAATGGCATGAAATCCTTCTTTTGTTGCCTTGTTTTAGCATATTGATTAATCTCATTGACTATTTAGCATGCTATCTTGGGACCAAACCCTATTTAAGCCAGTATATTTTTAAATAGGATTGCATGGTTAATAGGACTGTGGCCACTTTGTAAATAATTGAGAAGAAATGCTTTGGATCTTGCACAAGCATATAATCTTTAAAGCTACCTAGTTTGTTTGTTTTTTTAAAAAAAAAACCAGCTGCCTTAAGAGCAGTATTAAAAAGGTGATTCCTTGAAGTAGCTGTATTTTTTTTTCAGGCTCACTTTGAATTTGGGGTGGGGGACTTATTTATTGAGTAGAAGAGATGCTGTGTTTATGAGTGATTGAAATAATTTCTTAATCGTTTTGGGATCACACTCAGCCCCCTTGGTTAATTTCTGATTAACCCACTCCATATAACTGGAACAGCTGAAGCAGAACAACAGAGCTGGAAGGGATCGAATCCAACCTTTTAAAGCTTTGGTCTTGCTTATTTATTTATTTGATTTTGGCACCACCCAACTCCAAACTGACTTTGGACAACTCACAGTATGACAAAATAAGATTATTTTTTAAAGGCAATAATCAGTAAATGATGAACAACCGAATAACTTAGATAAACACATGCAAAATGCAACCATATAACACAAGATAGAATAGCCATCTCTTGAAGATCTTCCAGAGTATCATCAGAGGGGGAATCATCTGATCTCAGAGGGAGCTCATTCCAAAGGGCAGGCAGCACAATAGTCATATCAGCAGGTGACAATGTTTAATTGAAGTGACTTGGTTGGCTCACTAGGATGGCTAGGCAGATGGCTTGGGAGATAAGTGGTCCCTCAA
Source organism: Bothrops alternatus (assembly GCA_034064705.1). NCBI lineage: Eukaryota > Metazoa > Chordata > Lepidosauria > Squamata > Viperidae > Bothrops > Bothrops alternatus. Next base: position 46,319,802 of record JARGCV010000007.1, on the reverse strand, counting down.
TAAAACTCTATTAGGACTTTTGGAGATTGGAAAAACAATGAATCAAGAAAACTTATCGAGGTGAGTGAAACTGCTTTAAAATGTGTGCTATCATAAGAACATAAGAAGAGACATGCTGAATCAGGCCAAAACCCATCGAGTCCAGCATTCTGTGTCACACAGTGGCCCACCAATTGTACATGGGGATCTTGAGCAGAAAGAGAAGGCAAAACCCTCCCTTTCCCTTGACCCCCAACAAATGGTACTCAAGGGAATCCTGCCTGCCTCAACCAACATAGAGGCGGCACATGGACATCCGTTTTAATAACCACCAATACACTTGGCATCCATGAATCTATCTAGCCCTGCCTTGAAGCTGTCAAGGCTGACAGCTGTCATGACCTCTTCTGGAAGTGAATTCCATAAACCAACGACCCTCTGGGTGAAGAAATATTTCCCTTTATTTGTCCTCACTTTCTTACCTATGAGCTTTAGGGAGTGCCCACTTGTCCTAGTATTGTGTGATAGAGAAAAGAATTTTTCTCTATCCACCTTTTCTATCCCATGCATGATTTTATACACTTCGATCAAGTCACCCCTTAAACGCTGTCTTTCAAGGCTGAAGAGACCAAGCCAGATTTCTAGCCAGATTTCATTTCTAGCCAGATTTAGATTAGCAATAGCAATAGAACTTGGACGTATATACTGCTCTATACTGTTTTACAGCAGTCTCTGAGAAGTTTATAAAAGTCAGCATATTTCCCTCAACAATCTGGGTCCTCGTTTTACTGACCTCAGAAGGATGAATGGTTGAGTCAACTTTGAGCCCCATCAGGATCGAACCCCAGACTGTGGGCAGAATTTGCCTGCAATACTGCACTTAACCACTGAGCCACCAGGTTGCACTTCCCTTTTGCACACTTTTCTTTCGATATCTTCCTGCTAATGCCCTTCCCCATTTGTATCTGTGAAGCATAGTTGTTGACATCTGCTGGCTAACTGGAATCCAATAAATTCTTTAGGATTCAAAGGCTATTAACTGGAACCAGGGGGGAAATGCCAAAGAGGATATTTATGGAATAAATATGAAAAAACAGAGAAAGAAATACCAATCCATATCCCTTCAACAAGACACAAATCCCAAGAATGGTGACAGATGGATTCCCTTGGAACTGGGAATTTGGTAACAGTCTTCAGGACTTTGGGTCTACATTGAGGTTTAAATTGTGTGAGAGCTTTTGGCATCTTCTCAGTCAGGCAATATAAACAAAAACATCTGGTAGCACATCTTATCAGGGACTTGATCATAACTTTAGACAGTGGAACCTTTGCCTAGAATATTTTTTATTGAAGACAAAGTCTCCAGCAGATGGCACCTAAGGATGGTCTAATATTATAGCTTATCAGGACCTTGGAGATCCAGATAGGTGACCCTTTGTTAATGAGATCATTGTTCTTAGGCAGCTATTGTTCCTCTCCCTTGACAACTATTAGATTAAAGAGCTGGTGTTGTCTTCTTTATCTAAATGGTTACAAGCAAGAATACAGATAAGGAGCAGGCAAGAGTGATTAACAACATGCAATCCACACAGCCTAATTTCATTTGTGTAGGAATTTGCAATGCAAAGCATGCCATGTTACATACAACATGTCCACATAATAATGCTTTCTGCACAGATATTCCCTGTATATGTAAAGAGCCAAGGGGGTCCATACCTCTAGTCCTCATAGTTTCCTGTGAGAACCAAATCAGGAACATGAAAAGAAAATCCACTCCATCCATTCTAAAACTGCAACTTTGCACAGTGAGATTACCTAGGGATAAAGTTTGCCATTAAAAGTAGTTGAACCCACTGAGGCAGAATTAGTGGCCAGAATAACTTTGCATGCATTTGGAAACAAAATATAACTCAATTAGGACCATGTGTTCTAAATAAAATAATAACCCAAACTCTACTCCTGTGGCCATTGCCACAAAAAGTGGGGTTTTTTTTCCTTTTCTTTTAAGGGCATGGAGTCATAATATGACTAATAAATGTAATTTCCCCCTACCTACTAAAAGAAATAATTTATTTCCTGCTCCCCCATTTTCCCAATAAAAAACGGAACATCCACCTGGTTTAGGATAATAAATGAGGATTAGCAGGAGAGCTCTGAGCATAAAGGAGTTAAACATTCCATATCTATTGGGTCCTGGACTTTAATTTCATAATCTCATATACTCAGCTAACACTAATGCTATTAGTTTGCTTCATGAAATTAAGATTTCTTGAATGTGTTTGGAAAGGAAATATATATATATATATCATTTTTACTACAACTGCTTAAAATTAGGCAAGAAAAAAGGTAAAGACTCTTAAGTTAATTGTGACTCCTGGTGACTAATTTGAGATATCCATATCATTTTCATGCTATTATGACAGAGATGGTTTTTCATTCACTTCTTCTAGGATGATTTTTCAATTTGCCATTATAACATACAAAGCTTTGGCTTTTCCTGGTAGTCTCCCATCCACAGACTATTTAGATCCATTCATGCTTAGCATTTTTTTTTAAAGAGCCTCTAAAAATTGGCTTGGTATTATTATCTAAGCTGGACTCTCAGATCAGATATAGGAAGATGCATAGCTATTTATAAACTATGTTTGTAACTTTTAAAAATTGGACAGTCACTTTAATATCAGCAATAGCCGAGATAGAAAATGCATTTATTTATAATGTATGAAATATTAGAGCGATTTCTCATTTCTCTGTCTCTTAGGCAAGTAATGGCATGGCATTTCAAATAATGCATTTTCTTCATTTTTTTTTTTCCTTCCATGGGAAATGGAGTGAAAATAGCCCTTTTGACATATACGCACACTTTGCAGACACGCTCCATGTACAGAACTGGTGAAAGAAGCTCCTTTTTCATTATTACTACCAGTAAATCAAGGAGCGTCTATCTGACAAAAGAGTGAGGGTTCCTCTACCGTCATCACCCAGTATCATTGGACATAATAAAAGCTGCTTCTCTTTCCTTGAAAGTGAAGCAAAGAATGGAAATTATTACAGAGGCACCCATGAGGAATGAATCTATCTGATCCTCCAGGCAAAAGTAACGGGGGTTGTAGGGAGCCTTGATGTACATTAATGCTGAATCTGCTGAAGCTGACAACAGAAGTAAGCCAATTTTCTTCAGGCAGGACCGATTAAGTGGGCAGCTGCAGTTATTTATTTATTTATTTATTTGCTTGTTTGTTTATTTGGCATCCATCTCATCGTGAGCAACTCTGGGCGGGTTCCAGCATTATGGATCCAGTTATACACAAAACCAGCTTGTACCAGGGGGTTTATTATAAGCAAAGCATCCCCAAACTGTTCAGTTTATCCGACCCCTTGATCAAGTTTCGTTATATTGAACATAATATAATATACAATATACAGTATAGTGTATAAAATAATTTAATAAATATGACTTTAATAGTACTATGAACAATAACAACAACAACAGAGACAATTCAAGGCTTTGCTGACCATCCAACCCTGGGGAGCACTGTCTCACTGCTAGCCACCTCAACTTCAGGACTAGGGACAGATGTAGCTAAGATTAATTGATGCCAATTGATCTTCCATCATTCCATTATTTATCAGCCTCCTACTGACCACCATACATTTACTGATCCCCTTTTGACCCTCAGCCACTTATCGCCCCCTTGGATAGTCCTATCAACCCTTGGAGGGTCAATATTGACCACTTTAGGCAACACTTATAAAATGAAAGCATGCCTAGAAAATTCTTTCCTTTCACAGAAAGGCTCATGTAGTAAACTCCTTTCCCCATACCTGAGTTTCAATTCACTTTCAACCATCTCAAGACATAGAACATGCAAGAACTGACATGACCTGGATCACATACGGAGTCAGATTAATGTCTCCTTTTAGAAGACACATCTTTTAGATAAAGTGACAGAATTTGGGGGGAAAGATCAGGGTATCTCCCAGATCTGACAGTTCAGGAGGGGACTCTAGGAACAAACAGGAGAAAATCGGTTTCAGAGAAAAAATATTATAGATTTTAAAAAATTGCTAAAATAAAAATATTGGCTTAGATTATTTTGACTGTGGGCGTTTGGGACTAATTTATTGTCTCATTCTTTGTGTGCTTTATACAAATGAGCAGCTTTTTCTGTCAGAGTTGTTTCTGTATTGTAATTTGCGCAGAGCCTTGTATTATCTTGGAAATTTTTCTCTCAGAGTTTCTTTTCAGATGCTGTCTGTCATTAAAACAGCACTATTTTCATCTCCTTTGCTGCTGAATATTTTACCCACTGGATGCTTTAAAGCTAAAAAGGACTTTATACACTCCTCTCTCTTTTATTAATATTTTTATTCTCTCTGTATTTTGTGAATTTGATCAATCTTCCACAAAGCAGCAAGGAAAGGAGGGCTGAATTTCACTAGTTAGGTTTCTCCATACTACTAGACAGGAGGAATGGGAGCCTAGTTTCACTCATGCCCCAGGATTAGGGGGAGGGTGCATGTGAGGTGTTTCCTGATACTTAGGCGGAGACAGCAAGAACCAACAAGTGCTGCATCAAGGCAGGAAAGGGAGCTAGAATGTGTAGACCCAAAGGACCTCTGGGAACAGTTCTTCCATCCTACTACTATAGTAGGTAAAAAAAAAAGGACACTAAGAACCAACCTCATGTCCCAAATAATTCTTTCCTCTCCCCCCTCCCTATGTCTTTCAAGATTTTGGGTGGGGTCATGATTATTTTGTGTCTGTCACACAGGAAGGAATCTAATTGTGCCAGGTAGGTGGAGGAAAAATATTTTCTTCTTTTTCACAGTTTTTTTTCCAGCAGAAATATAAAGTGACAAAAAATAACACAAAGGTTATTTTTATTTTGAGTTTCCAGGATTGAAAGGATAGCTAGATTAGTGCTAAGGGACAGAGAAGTGAGATGATATATTTTGCCCAGCTGATAAAAACATCTTGACGTTCCAGATTCCAAGAGTCTCATGCTTGAAAACAGGGCAGATAGCTCAACTGCATGAGTGGACACAATGAACTGAGCACTGTGATGGGACCTATTGACCCACTTGAGTTAAATTAAGAAATTGTAATTGAGAAAAATAGTATCCCAGAGGGAAGGAAAACATTAAACATTGGAAATGAAGCAAGTGGAAAGATTAAAGGCAGCAGTGTTGGAATAAGAGGTTTCTCAACTAAAAATGAGTGGCTGAAAAATGGATTATTACTACTGCAACCAATCCACACTTCTAAAAGCTCCTGTGGAAAAATACAGAATACAGAAAAAGAGGATCCTAACCATTTAACTTGACATTTGAAAAAAGACTGGCCAGCATGGAGGGAAGTCAGTTTATTTATGTGTTAAGTTAATTGAACCCTTTCTTAAGGCCTATGAAATGGCTTGAGATGAAATGGATAACTATGCACTGTTTTAAAAAATGGTGAAATCCCTGCAAGAATTGATGCCTGAAAGTCCTAGAAGGAATTTCAAGGCTCTATAGTGAAAGATGTCTGATTCCTCTGAGGCCTTCATCCATAGAACGGACATAACATATACCCAGTGGTGGGATTCAAATATGTGAACAGCCGGTTCTCTGTGTGGATGACGCTTCCAGAAATCCATTCTGGGCCTGGGCAACAAAAAATTAGTTACCGGTTCTGCCGAAGTGGTATGAACTGGCTGAATCCCACCATTGCATATACTTGATGTAAACAGGTAGTAGCCAATACAGTTAGGGAAGTCAAAACATTGATGAAATTGAAACAGTTCAGGGCCCAGCTACTCAACCCTATTTAAGATCAAGTATTTCTAATGATACTAAGAAACATGAAAGACACTAAAAGGTGGCTTCAAGACCTCCAGGGGAAATGGAAATATACCAAAGCAACCATCCCAAGATATTCATAAGACTTAAGAGGAATTCTGGTGAAAATCAGTCTAGGACTTAGACCATGTCAAGCACTAAAAATACTACATTATACTACTTTATTTATCACCCAACATACCACTATGAGCAAGGTTCCTGACAGACCCAGCATCCACATGTTTCAGATTAGAGAAGTGGGATACGTCAAGAAAGACTCGAGTTTAAATCAGATTTTGTCAAAAAGTATAAGGCAGGGATAATCTTGTAGTAAATTGTTTTCTAAATTCAGTGTGAATACTATTCCATCCATGAGGTGAGTGGATTTGGTACTATATGAAGATCTAATAGTCACCTGGAGAGATACTAAAGCCAGAATTTTCCCAGGCACCACAAACACAATTCTAAGGGAAAAGGGAAGCTAACCTTCAGTGGAGAGGCTGGAGAATGAAATGGGAGTGTGTAAGAATGAAGGATTATCCCTATACTCTGCCATTCTGGGAAGATTTACTGTGATGAGTCTAGTATGGTAGACCCTTCCACTAAGACAAAACGTGTACATCCTAAACATTCTTGTGAATATTTCCAGCAGTAGTTCTAAAGACTTAATAATTTTCTGATTCTTTCCAAGATAGCATGCAATGCATACATCTATGGTTGAAAAAGAGTGCATTGATTTGTGCTGTGTTTAATGATGGAATACATGGGGTGTGTGGGTGTGTGGGTGTGTTTGCAGGTTCATTTTTAGTGAATGCTTTGGAGTAACTAGCCAGCATTACGTGGCACAGTATCCGATGCACTTCTTAGACAAGTTCTTAGACAAGTATTGGGAGAGAACTGCCAATAATTGGGTTGGGTATTTAAGGTGGCAAACTTTGCTCCTTCATAAACTAAAATAATCCCAGGTAAGTTCCAGCCTCCATTCAGACTGAATATCTGCCTTGTATCAAAGTATCTAAGAATAAAATAGGAGGCATGATAATTTTGACCTAGCTATGTAGAGTCCAAAAGGACAATCTGGAAAATCAGATTATTACTGACCTAGTCTCTGTTTTCTGCCTCCAGGTACCTTCATCCCCCGCTGCAATGAAGAAGGCTATTACAAAGCAACTCAGTGTCATGGAAGTACTGGCCAATGTTGGTGTGTGGATAAGTATGGAAATGAGATTGCTGGCTCTAGGAAGCAAGGGACAGTAAGCTGTGGTGAGTAACATTCTGCAAGAAAATAGGAATTAATTCTGTAATACTGGCTAGAAAAGTACAACGTGATATAGAAGAAATATATTAGCCATCAGGACAACTATCTTCACATTTCTGTATTTATTAAACAAATGTGCTCATGCAAAAAATATTTCTTTCTAAGCATGAAAAACAATACTAGATTGGTAAAAGTATCCAGTCTGCTTTTCCTGTCAGCTTAAAAGACAGCAGTGATTTTATACTTAAAATATTCTTATGGAATGATTATTGTGGATGTTTGTTTTGAGGTTTAAAATAATACAATGTTCTTCATACCAGAGGGAGGGGACCACATACTGTACAAATAAGGAATTTATCAGAGTTGCTTTAGGATTAGGTAATGCTTCAGAACTCAAGTCAGAAAAGATGCTTTGAAGAAGCCACATCTTTTCCTGGGTGTAGCACTACTCAAAGCACATTTTTGGAATTGCAGCTAAAGCATTGCACAAGCATTGTTGCCACAGAAGTTTAAACTGAACAGTTGATACTAATTCTGCAACCACACATATTCTTAGGTGCATGTTGCAAATGTCAACATCTCAAACCAGCCAGCCCCACCAAAAGCTCTCTGGACCTTGAGCAGAATCCCGTCCCACTGCCCACCACTGCTGGCCATGTCCTCTTCACTGCTCTGCCTCAACCGTTCTCTGTCAAGTGGGATGCAAACAACACCAAAAGGAATTCTGCTTTGCCAAGTGTCAGGACAGTGACCAGTAAATAAAAGGATTTCAAGCTTTATTATTAACTCAAGCAGGCAGATTTAAGAGTGTAATATAAAAAGTATACTTACCAAACAGGATAATACTCAAATTTCTTATAAACTGCTGGAGCTCCTTTATAACAATAGCAGAGATACCCCAAGGGTAGCCAGATACCACATTATCCAGGGCTAGATTTTGTGCAGAAGCTCCCAACAAAGAACAATAGCCAATTGGTTTTTATCAAAACATGGAATCATATCTTCATAGCTCTGCTATGGTCATGAGACTGCTGGCACATGACTCTGGAATTAGAACCGAGAGTCTAGGTGAGGATTCTCTCCCTTTCTCCTTCTTTTCAGCAAGCAAGATTTAAAAACAAGCAGCTTTGTGCACAACGAGCTCTAAACTTCTAGATTTTTTCTTAATATGAAGGAGAAATCAAAATATGGATTCTTTATTAAGGCACACTTTCAATTAAGAAAAGTGAAACCTGCCAGGGTTATAGACAAGCTGACTGTCTGCTACTATTTTGTCTGCTACTATTGATCTTTGGGGGGAACATCCACTCAGTTTGTCTGCTACTATTGATCTTTGGGGGGAACATCCACGCAGCTCTCAAGTCACACACTGTTTGAAACCCAAATCTGTATACACCATGCGGCCAACAACCAAAGTGTTAAATCAACCACATAATTATTTTAATGCAGAACCACATCACATTTCTTACCCTATCTTTTTATTTGACTTGGTAGATAGGATCACTATTGGAATATTTCTCTTTCCATTTATATTACATTATTTCTTGAGATGTCAAGTCACAATCGATATAGTGCTTGTAGGGAGGTGTTTTGAGGCTTGCAATTTACTGAGACCACCGACTCATTTCAGATACCTTCAAATACTCATCAGATGGTGGTGTCTTTTAGTCACCATTGACCTGGAATAGATTTGTACCAACTATTTAGAAATGTAAGGTTCTGTCTTCAGTTGTTGCTTCCTCCTCAAAACACATGGTTTTGGGGGGGGTTTCTGCCAGGACTGTTATGCTCTTTTGAGTTCCCATTGTGATATGGTCCATTGTGGGAGAAATGGCTAAAAATAAAACTAACAAGAAGAATGAGTATAACTTAATGGATGAAACAGTTAACGTGCCAAGGCAGGCAACTGGGCTTAAATTATAGCTGTGATTTCTTCCCTTTTTCAGAAGAAGAACAAGAAACCTCAGGGGATTTTGGTAGTGGTGGATCAGTGTTATTGTTGGATGACCTGGAAGAAGCACATGAAGAAGCAAAAAAGGACAAACAGAAGATACATGTAAGAGCAACCAACGAGGATGATGAAGATGAAGATGATGACAAGGATGATGAAATTGGGTATATATGGTAGTTCCCATAACTCTGAGGACTCATGTTTTGCACAATATCACAATTCATTTTGTATCTCCGCAGAGATAATGGAAACATCTGGCATCACACAGTCAATAACTGTTATGGGCCTCCCAGTAGGCACACTGATCTCCTTCCCAATTGGGCTTTCCTTTTACTTTACTGGTAGCCACACAGCCATAGGCACGCTGGAGATCAGCATGCATAGCTGAATCTGTCACTAAAGTGAGCTGGGAAGACCTTTTGCATGTGGTGCTCCTTCTATACTTTATACACACATGTGCATTTGGGCTCCTGTGACCACCATACTGCCAGTAAGGACAATTCTCTTGCCACTTGATTTCATTTTGTATGCTCTATATTAATTTGGAAAACCACTTTCACTCTCAAATTCTTCTGCTGTTCAGAATCACCGCATGCATCGTTCTCGTTTGTTTTTCACTTTTTTCAGAGTTAAACCCATTCATGCAGAATATCATTTTGAATAAAACAGAAGGGGGGAGTCAGTCCAGAGTTAGTCCTTTTTTCATTGTGCCATTTGCTGTCAGCTACCACTCTGCTTTCTTTTCAGCAGCTAAGGCAGGTGATCTTTTTCTCTTGCTATGCAGAACCTGTTAGAAAAGTTCAAATTGCTTTAGCATTCTGACTTGGCTGAATTATTCCATTTCATCTCCCTCTCACTTTGGCTGATGTTGTTTTGCAAAAGGAGAACCGAATGCCAATAGAACTCAAAGTTCTCCCCACTGACTAAGAGTGTAGAGGACAAGATCTCAGTTGACCTTTCAACCCATTAATCAATTTTAGTTCAGTTTAAGTTAATGAAAGTGATGTTGACTTTTTTTTAAAAAAAATGTTGATTTGCATGCTTACACACGAGGCTCACTTTCCACTTCTAACAAGAAGAGGAACCTCCTTTTCAAAACACAGGAGGAAGCAATGCTTTGCAAGAGCATTTCTTTACTTCTTGTTAGTCTTTTTTGCAGACTTGCAAGTCTCAAATTTGCTTTAATCAAGTTTGCACTAATGCTATGCAAGCTTCTCTTTACTTCCAGAATAACATACCGATGGATTGCTGAAAATGCTTTTTTTTTCTTTTTTTTCATTTACTCTAATGATTCCTCATAAGGAAGCACTAAAACTGTCAGAGGCACTAACCTCAAAAGTAATAAGCTGTCTTTCTTTTATTTTAAATTGTTAATATTTATTTGCTCCATTTTGGAAGAAAAATATCCTTAGGCAGTTGTTTCCATGGTTAATATCACTCCTAGTTAACATCACAAGAGAAACTTACACTCATGAACCAGAAGAGTGTGATTAGAATTATTCCATAAACGTCCCTACATTATTCTATCTCCATAGCAGCATCTTATTGTGCTCAATTGCCATTCATTGTGGGAAAATAAATGTGCTACTGCAGACATTTTATTATGTTTGATGTCCACATAATGATCAAACTTAATGGGCATGGAGGAAGAGCTGGGGCAACAACCAATGCATTTATAATAAGTGCCCATTTTTTCTTATTAAACACAAGGAAATCAACTACTACATACATCTTTTAAATTCTGTAAAAACTAAGGGCCATCTCTGCTTTAGTCTGCTTGATCCTCAGTCTTAATACTAAAGACAAATGCAAAAATATTTGTATTCTAAGGCAAATTAAAAAAGAAAGAAAAGTGTATATTAAAGATACTACTTCTTTGGTATAAATTTCTAATATTTTTTCTACATAACTACAAAATGGCATCTACCCACAGATCATTACTTGTTCTATTACAACTTGGCTTATTTATGCCTTTTGCTTCTGGCACGATGTAGTCTCAGTTGCTTTTCAACAAAAGTTATACAAAATGGCCTGAAAATGAATCCTTCAAAATAATGCCAAATGTGAGAGCTTAATATTACATTTTTCACATTGTTTAACTCCTCCTAGAGAGAGCAATCCAAAATAATTGGCCAGCAGAAAAGGTACTTCCCAGACAGAACCTTTTTCTGAAAATTTTCCCACAAAGATTTCTAGTATTTTACTGCACATTTTGGGCTTTGATATTTGATTCCTAAGGTTATTTGATATTTGACTCCTAAGGAATCAGATTTCTGCTATCTATCTTCTACTGTGGAGACCCAATAAAGAAATTCATATAGCAGCTTTGATTTTTTTTAAAAAGCAACACTTTATCTATAGCAACCCAAACGGTGATGTGTGCTGTTAAATTTAATATAACATACAATGAAGCCATTGGGCTCTGCCCTAACTGCCATTTGGCCTTTGCCTATAGCCAATAATGTCCATTGGAGGTTTGTACAGATCTCCCTAGTAGATAAACTGTTAATCTGATTTTCTCTTTCCCAGCCCTACCCCTCTTTCAAAAAAAAAAAAAAAGCCATGAAACTACAATCCTTTAGAAGAGCTGCAACAAACAGCAGCTGATGGTAAAAGTTATATTGTTGGCTACATCAGCAGTGGGTACTGGGTCAAACCTTGGAGCATTGGAAAGCTGCTATCACCTTCTCATTCCAATGCTGTAACATATCACACTTGTAAGGTACTTCAGAAAACAAAACCATGGGATATTTTTCCTGGACTTGTGCTTAAAGTTCTGTAAAATTAATGAGGTTTGCTCCCAAAGAAAAGTGATGTTAAGTGCAATGTACAATGTGAATTGCACTGGCCATAGTGTTTAGATTTGGCTGCAGAGCTATTAAAGAAAAGTCAAAAGCCAGTTGGAAGCTGTAATATAATGCCCACTTTTCATTCTTACCTGATTAAAGGTAAGGTTTCTCCTTAATAAAGCTCCTAGAAATCACCTTCCCTTTAGTTGCAATGAAATGCTGTCTGTTACACACTGGAAAGTAACTGACATTTAGCTTTATTTTCAACCCAAACAGTAACTTGGGAGAAACTTTTTGAGAGGGTTTGCATATGTGTATGTGCATGTTTGTTTGGTGTCCCCTGTTGCTGACTATTGAATCAGTGATTTTTAAGGTTTTTAAGAAGAGACTAGACAGTCACTTGTCTGAGATGGTATAGGTTCTCCTGCTTGAGTGGGGTGTTGGACTAGAAGACCTCCAAGATCCCTTCCAACTCTTTCTATTCTATTCTGATTTCTCCTATTTGACTAGCATTCACCTCTGCAACTCACAGGAAATTCTATTTAAATCCTATAATAAAGTTCCCACTGATTTAAAATGGATGTAGTAGACATGATTACTTTCAGAAATAAAACAACTCTAATCCGAAACAATCAGGAGATCGGTTGGGTTTAAATGTCATATTAACAGTACTTTTCATCTGATTATAGACTTGTACAAAAACAGAGCTTGTTTATCTTCTTATTTCTTCAAAATTTGTAATCCATCTGTTGATCCCACAGTCTTAGGGTAATATAGTTTTTGTTTGTATGTGGTACCTCTGTGCATTCAAAGTTGCCAACACATGGTGGTGTACAATTTGTTGAAGAGGTGTTGGAAATGTTTTCCCTGAAATATAATATCCTAACAAAACCATGGCAAAAGATGTGAACGTCATAAAGGAGAAAGTCATTTCATATATGCTACGTACAAATGAAGTGTAACTGACAACCTCCTTAGTTTTAAGAACATATATAAAATAAAATCTTAAGGACTTGCCCTGGTCCATCTTCATTTTGTCTGTACCTGCAAACTGTGATCATTGTCCTGTTTGTGATTTCCTCTCATATGATTTCCTGTTTGTCTAGAGCAGGGGTGTCCAACCTTGGCAACTTTAAGACTTGTGGACTTCAACTCCCATGGAATGGCTGGCTGAGGAATTCTGGGAGTTGAAGTTCACGAATCTTAGAGTTGCCAAGATTGGAAACCCTTGGGTAGAGAAAACATTTTAAGCTTGGAAAGTGGGCAAGATTTCAAGGGTGTGTTATAAACCATCATGGACTTATTAATTTCAGGTGGGAAACTTGCAGGAACTACAGCTATAATTATATCAATTTATCAGCGGCATGTAAAGGAAAGACTAAGCCTTGGTAGCCTCATGACAGCAGAGCCAAAGAAACAGAATAGAACTGTGCCTTTGGAGGAACTGAAAAGTAGCAGCCTAATTTCCCAGTCATTGTCATGTGGAATACTTGCTTCATTAGAAAACAATAAACATAAGCTTTGGAGAAAGGGACAAAAGGATAAAACTACACAGGATAATATAAGCAAGCCTTATAACCTATTATTCCTCTGCAAAATTGTGCAAAACTAGAACAAGTCCAAACACAAAGCCATGGCAGCATCTCTGATTTTCCTATCAAGCCAGAGAATGCAGCAATTCATTTTTCATTAAATTGCTGAGGGGAAAATAATAACAATGTAACTACTATTTTGTCTTACCAGACCAATAATAGGCCTCCTGTCCTAGCTTCTCTTTAAAAAAAGTTACTTTGTAGCTTTTCATGGATTGGACTGCTACCGGACAAAAGATAACAATGGTGTTTGGCTATGCATATAACCAGAACACAAATTGGGTTATTTTGTACTACATTATATTCAATTTTGATACAGTGATATGAACCAGCAGCTGGTTCAAAGAGACTATAATCAACAGCAATCTGTGTTGAAGACCAAGCCATATTGTGGACTTGTCTCTAAACATGCAGCTTCCATTCCATTGTTTTATGAATCGTCTTTTTAGAAGATATATACTCTCCCTTTTAATATTCTCATTGTTTCTCATCCATGCTAAGCATATTGTCGACACTGTCAGTTTTTTTTGTAATCAGCTATTGGAGTTTCCACTACTACCCACCCACCCACCTCATCCATCCAGTTACAATGTGACTGCCCAAGTACCATCATTTTAACAGGAAGATCCTCATCTCCAGAAGTTGTACATCTTCCATGTTGCTGCCTATCAGGATATCTGCATCACAGCACTTATTTATTTTTGTCCAGATAATTCTTTCCTTCTAGATAGGAAATGCTAACCTCAGCAGATGACCATTTTCTCCAATGTGTACGTGCATAGGAGAACAGTACTGAAAATCAACTAACTTTAGACATATTTGAAGAGCCACAGTCTTCTGTTCTAACCTTTAATAACCTAAATGGTCCTGAACTTGGTTACAACAGAAGATATGCAAAGCATACTTATTTAATCATGGGAGGGAGCAACTATTGCAGGTATATAAGTGGCATTCATTACTTTAGCATCTATGAACAAGAGGAAAAACTAAACAGTTTTAACAATCACTAGATCCCAGAGATTAGAATTTTGATTTACTTTCGTCTGAAGCCTTTCTTCCATTCTCTAGTTCAGTGGCATCACCTGGTAGTATAACTAGATAAAAGAAACTCCAATGTGTATTTCACATTGATGCCAATGGGAAACCTGATTCATAGATAGAATTGTTGTGACTTTAGGCCTTTCCTATTTCCAGCCAACACTTAAAATACAAGGATTTTCCACTTATCATACTGGATTCTTGATTTGCACTGTGACAAGATTTTCCTTTTTGCAGTTTTGATTGCATTTTTAGTGATTAATATCACAATAAAAAACCATGATATAACATAATCTAATACATTATATAATGGAGAACAGACGCATCTATAGAAACCTTGCCTAAATAGTTAGAACAGCATCTGCATTATTAAAGTTATACTTGGATTATCATGACTATTTTGGTACTCTGAAGCCGAAAGTATGGTTTTTGCCCAAAGTTTATTGCCATCTACTGAACTGGTTTTATGAATGGATTGATAAGCACCCAGAATGGAATTCAGTATAATAATTTAGACAAATGTTAATAAATATTATGCCTGCTATTTCAATGTGTACAAAAGCAATATTTAGAAACCATCTTCATTAAAAAAAATTACAATAGCAAAAAAAAATCTTTAAATTAAGTCTGGTGCTTTTTTGGCAAAATTAACAGAGTAAAAAGTCTTCCTAGAAAGCAAATCTCATAATCTAATTGAATGATTTTAGGAGGTATAAATTATATGATCAACACTGGTTATTAGAATTATTAGCACTCTATTTGTTCATAATTAACACCTACTTTTAAATGGTTAATGCAAGCTCCATTAAAATCATGATATAAGAACTCTTACTGTGGCCTTTTGCCCTCTTGTTTGAAACTATGCTTCTAAAAAGGATTTTAGTTCATTAAAATAATAAATAAATGAGTTCTTTAATTCTGCATAAGGCAGAGCCACCAATATTATACCCTACAGCAAAATTGAGTATTCTGTTTCTCCCATTGGGCAACAGAAAGCTATTTAACTTGCCCCCAGCTTCATTTAATTTCTGTTTCCCTTAAAATATTCCATTTTTCTTCGACTCATTGACCTTCCCAAAATTAGAAAGCTGACAACTCTCATATAAAAAAAAAGAACCAGGGCAGTCCAGAAATACTCAAACCTATTAGTCCCGCTGTGTAAATGGAGCCATTTTGAAATATGGAAGCTTTTAGGGCTGCTGCCTAATTTTGTTACATTATCTTTACTAAAAGAATCATTATGGTTTCACGTTGCATTTCACGTGCTGTTCCCACAAAACAGAGCTTTGGTTCATTGAAATTCTGCAGTAGATTGTATCCAAGATGAAAAGCTCAGATGCCAATATTGATATTTTCATTTAGCAACTGCTTCGTTTAGTGACAGTTTGAATTATGATGAAAAAATAACTTTATAACCAATCGTAACATTTTACGATCTCCAGAAGTCTGTAAAGCAAAGGGAAGTGGAAGATAATAAGCACAGTCACAGTTTCACTTAGTGACTGAATCGCTTAACACCAAGTTGTTCCTAAATGAGGACTGCCTTTGAAATGATAGACAGGGATATTTTGACAGTTGCTTTCTTCCCCTGTTACAACAGGTTGAGGGATTCCTCGGGCAGCAGGAAGAATATGCTGGGAATTGCAGAGGGAAAGGCACTGAGCAAATTCTGCTTAGGATAACTCTTGAAGGTGACAGAAAATGCTGGAGGGAAGCTGGTGTTGCCACCTTAACACAGAATTCAGTATGGAGATACATAAGAGATGAGCCTATGCATGATAAAACTTCTTACATAGAGCCTCATGAGCTTCTTTAGTAAGCACGTGCAGGAGCAAACTGTTCCTCTTTGTTGAATTCTTCATCTCTCCATTTCATATTTATTCTTATAGTTCGTATTTCCCACCCAGAACTCATCTTTTAAATAATACATTTATTGGTTTCTTTGGTTTCACTTTTGTTACAGAGATTTGGAGACTAATATTCTTTTAGCAGCAAATGACGTGGGGCACAATCCAACAATAAGAAATAACTCACACCTGTTAGCACATGGCAAAGTGTATGCTTTTTTCCCCTCATACAATAGGCTTAATAGGCTTACCCTTAGCTTGATGATACATAATGAATCCTGGATTCTCACTGCCATCAAAGCATTTGAAATCTCATCTTTTTTCCCTAAGTTTGTTGCTTTCCCAGCTCTCCTTTCTTTCTGTCATTCAATTTGCTTTAACCGCACAGAATGTCTAAGTCATAAGCATCTAAGAGCCCTTTCTACAGTGCATGGTACTTGGTCTTCTTATACTTTTCTCAATGCTGCTGACATCTGTTACTGCTTAATGTGTAGCGTTGTAAGGAGAGGTCCAAATATTAAGTGTTTCAGTTTCATGTCCCTAACTGTAGATGGAATGTACAAATATCATGGTTAGAGTAGTCTAGTAAATTTTGAATGCTTTTTCCCTATGAAAACTTAAAAGGAATGTGAATATTTTGCTGATATCCTTGGTTAATTGTAAATGCTGAATTGTAGTCCAAAGTAGTTGCATTTTTGTCTGTCTTAATAAATTTTGATTTGTCCGTGATGCCTTACTGTCTGATTTTTATATCGCTAAAAACTTGTAAAATGGCAAACTGTGTATAATATACCCAAAAGGAGATAGTCTGTAGCAGAGAAGCTTATTTCAACTTGGATTACAGTATATAGCAGCAATTCCTTTACCCTGGAACAGACTTGAGATAACTGTATTGTTGAACTTCATGAATTTCAGCAGATATACATTGGGCTTTGTTTAAGTGTGAATACCTGCACTACAGGTAGTGTTTGATTTACAACCTTTCTTTTAATGACCATTCAAAGTTACAACAACACTGAAAAAAGTGACTTATGACTGTTTTTCACACTTACGACTGTTGTAGCATCCCCATGATCACACAATCAAAATTCATGTATTGGCAACTGGCATGTATTTATGACAGCCTGCATTGTCCTGGGGTCATGTGATCACCTTTTGCAACCTTCCCAAAAGCAAAGTCAACAAGCAAGCTAGATTCACTTAACAAACAGCCATGTTACTAACTTAACAACGCTAGTGATTCACTTAACAACTGTGGCAAGAAAAAGTCATAAAATGGGGCAAAAACTGTCCTGCTTAGCAAAATAAATTTTGGGCTTAATTTTGGTTGAGGACTACCTGTACTGAACAGATTCCTATACAAGGAATCCACAACTTATGGCCGGTCTTTTAGAGACCTTTTAAAATTACCACAAAAGCCACAAAAGCTACTTATGACCCAGTTTCAGAGTTTCAATGTCACCCTCCCTGGTCATGTGACCACTTTTGAGGCATTTGGCAACTGGCCACATTAAGGGCCATTTGCAGTGTGCCCCCAGTCACATGGCCATGATTTAAAAGTAGCCTACAGCAAACAATGATTTTTAAATGGTTCATTTAGCAACTATAGTGTTTACTTAATGATTGCGGCACAAAAGATCATAAAAATCAAGTCTGGTCACATGGTGACCTGCTTTACAACTTATGACCGTAATTATGATTGGTGGCTCAATTGTGATTGTAATTTGAGGACTAGCTATATGGTCTTCCACTAAAATATCCTATAATTTGTTGGAGGGTTCCTGCAGTCATGGAGTAGCCATCTTTGACAGCAGATAAAAGCTTCATATGAAGCCTTTAAATACAGTATTCCTGTCTATTCTCTAATTCCTTTAAACTTTCCCTTCACCAAGTAAACTCTGATTAGACTTCTGATTGATTGGGTTTCATTCATTAAAATCCTGGGCCAATAAATTACTTAGCAGTAACTAAAGAAATGGAAAGCACTTTGCATTTTAACATAAAACCAAATAATTAAGAAACTGGTATATTAAGATAGAAACAATTCATGTAAACAATGCCTAGTGCTAGTATTTTAGAATAATAAATGTCAAGATGGGTGGCATTATAAATTAAGAAAATAAACATAAACATGAAGAATCAAGTGACCTTGAGTCTAATGTTGATCTAGAGAGATGGACCGCAAAGGTAGAAAAATACAGTTAAAAGGATCATTACCCTTTTCAGTGTAATTGCTTGTGAATAACTTGGCTGTCAAGACACTATTAGTAAATGTTTTATTGCTTTTTCCATTTAAAGACAATGAATAAATAAATGAATGAATGAATGAATGGATGGATGGATGGATGGATGGATGGATGGATGGATGGATGGATGATAAAGCAGTTGGGGCGGGGGTGAGAGGCAGTGTGAGAGACAATATGTGTGAGAGAAAGACCCAATGCCACTAAAGAGCAACAGGCAAAATTCCTTTTCCCCCATTTTCTTTCCAAGGGGTATTATTCATTTTATTTAGCATTCTGGAGTTTTGATTTCCTCCTAGAAAAATATCACTGTCATTTAGGATAATGGCAAAGGCCTTCGCATTATCTTGAAGTGCATCCCATCCCTTTCCCTGCAAAGAAATTCTTAACCATCTCCTTCAGACTGTGTGCCAAAGAAAAACAGTGTGCGAAGTGAAGGCACTTGGCTCTTTGCTCTGGAGTCAGGTAAGATCTGAGAGAGAGACCTTAAACTAACCTTCGCTCTATGCTTGATGCACTCTATCTCTTGTACAAACTGACACCCCCAAAAAATTTGTAGGCTGGATAATTCATTTAAGTATTATTTCACATTCTAGGATTATTAAGATTTTATTTAATATTTCCATTTTGTTAGACATTTTATTAAAAGAAAAGATAGGAATGCCTTGATAGATAGATGTTCCCTGATTTGTTTTCATATTTTTTAAAAATTGAAAGCTTCTTCATTTATTTATTTTTTTTAAGAAATGAGAGGATATTTATCCAAACCACCTTACCGTCATGCTCATGTTAAAGCAGATACTCTCCATTTTCAGCCCCACACATTTTAAAAGCTGATAGGGAGGACTGTTGTGTCCGGCTTACAAAACTCCAGGCATCCATCAGAGAGATCAACCCTTGGTTGCCATTTAGCGCTCACTCAGATTATTGTAAGCATATATGGTGACTGTAGATAAAAATCAGCAAGAAGAATCCTAAAGTCCACAGATGGGAAATGAGCCAGGATTACTTTATATTTCTGCTCCAATGGAAAGCCATGTATATAGCAAATAAAAGCTCTACTGCTGGCAAAGAAGGAACAGAATACTTGGCAAATAAAGTTTATGAATAATACTGACTTCACAAGACTGATATATAGTTATGTTACAGTCTAGACTCTTTGAGGATAAAATGGTAAATGTTTAATGAAATTGCCTGTCTAAATTGTCTTTTTTGATGAGGTTTGCAGGCCTATAGTGGCTCATCCTATTGTACCAGTGCATATGACCAAATCAGCAAGCTGTCAAATTGGCTGACTGAATATTTATGGTGTTATGAATTTGTTCTGTGAGCTCTTCTTTTCAACCAACAGTTATCATGACACCATGGGCCATCTCTCCCTTAATTTGTGTAAATCTAGAAAAGATAGTTGGATGTGGAAGAAGGTGCAATTCTTATAGACTGTGCAGGCTGCAACAGACGCCATTTGTAACTCAAAACATCTGAAGTTCTCCCAACTGGGGTGGGGGGAGATCTTCAGTGCTTCTGGCTAGGAGAGTAGAGGAACTTCTCTCTATTGTTTTTATTGCCACATTCCTAGAGAAAGGAAGAAATACAGCAGCATAAAAATAAAATTAGTGGTCATACACTACTCCTACTCTTCCTTCTCTCTCTCTCTCTCCCTGTTTCTGCCAGATGCAGAATGCCTGGTTGCTGGTGTTTGGCAAAAGGGCTTTTCTTTCAAGCAAACTAAGACCAAGTATCTTTTTATCTCCACCTTCTCTTCAAGAGGTAAAGAGATTGTTCTGAAGAATAGAAAAGAAGATTAGTGTGGGGAGGGAAGGACCATAATAAGAGCTGCTGACTAAACTCAATTATTAAAATGTAAAGAGAGCCATTTGTAGGAATCAAAGGAATACTTCTGCCACCATAAGGGATCATATGATTGTATATTTTCCAATTCATCATTAAAGGTTACCATTAATCTCACATTATGACTTTTAATGAGGAACAACTTTCACATAGCTTACTTCAAAGACAAAAAGCATGCAAGTATACGTTAAATGCAGTGATGGGATTCAAATATGTGAACAACCAGTTCTCTGTTTGGATGCCGCTTCTAGAAATCCGTTCTGGGCCTGGGTAACAAAAAATTAGCTACCGGTTCTGCCAAACTGGTGCAAACCAGCTGAATCCCACCACTGCTTAAATGCCACCTCAGATCAAATTTATATCACACATATGTAGGCATCAAGTTATTCCCATTTGGTTAAGAAATCTTGCACATAAAGAGAGTGAGTATAATAACCCAAAGAAAAAAATAATGAAATCTAAACAAATTTAGTTGACATCTAATCAGTGGCACCATTCACAATACTTCTCTATCCTTGAAAACAACCTTGTATCCTCACATACAAGGGGCTGCCACAAAGAAGAGGGTGTCAAGCTATTTCCCAAAGCACCTGAAGGCAGGACAAGAAGCAACGGGTGGAAACTAATTAGGGAGAGAAGCAACCCAGAACTAAGGAGAAACTTCCTGACAGTTAAAACAATTAACCAGTGGAACAACCTGCCTCCAAGAAACGGTGAATGCTCCAACACTGGAGGTTTTTAAGAAGAGACTGGACAGCCATTTGTCCGAAATGGTATAGGGTTTCCTGCCTGAGCAGGGGGCTGGACTAGATGACCTCCAAGGTCCCTTTTAACTTTATTATTATTATTATTATTATTATTATTATTATTATTATTATTATTATTATTATTATTATTATCTCTGCAGCTCTGTGTTGCCTTTTGTTAAGCTTCTTATCCATCTTTTTTTCAAGAGCTCATTAATTCTACACAACCACAACTTTCTTAGATGTCTCCTTCCTCTTGACTCTTTCATTCTTTCATGTATGTGATGTATACAACTTGATTCTCATTCATTTCGTCTACATGACAAAACTACTTCAATATTCTTACTAGAAAATATGAAACAACCTTTTTCTCTTATTACTTGAACTATACAGACATTGTACGGTTATTTTTTAAAAAAAGCTACAAGTGCTTATTGAAAATAACCTAGATGATATAATTAAGCAGTTACTGAGTCCCAAGAACTGCTAGGGGCCAAAATTAACTAGAAAATATTATACCTCATAATATATGTTGAGTCAACAATACAAGGCTAAAACAATTAGGAGTCAAGGAGATGGCTTTGGTGTCCCCATGGGTGAGTGGCAGGAAATCTCAGGATTCTGACTTCTGGTTTTGCGTCGCGGTGGGACAGGATACATGAAGACAGGTCTCTGCCTTCTGCACCCGATTTTGCCCTGCTGGGGGCCTTTAAAAGGGCCTAAAGTTACCCCAAAGAAGCAATGAAGAGGAGGACTGCCTTGTTGATCATGGAGAGATGGCGGTCTTTCTGTTAGATCCAAGGAAAGCCCCCAAACTGGCAGGGAAAAGACTGGCTACATTCCTGTACCTGGCCATTAGCTGTTGACAATCAAAGAAGACAAAGCACTAATTAACATATCGTAAATAACATGTTTGGAACTGGGTGAGAATATTGATCCTTTCTTTACTATTTTACAACTGAATTTCCTGGGAAAGACTCCCAAGAAGCTAAAAACCTTTGAATCTGAATGGAAGCGGCATTTTAATTTTATGGAGGACAGAAACATACAATGCTGAAGTGGAAGTAACATAAAGCTACAGTTTTGATAAATTTGAGGATTGAGATAACTGTTAAGATTTTCTCTTTGAAAAAAAAATATTGAGATGAAATATAAGAAATCAATCCTTTGTCTTAAGAGTGGAAAATGGACTTTGAATGACATCTAGTGGTGGATTTGTGTACAACCTATAACTTGTTTCCAATCTGCTTGGTGATTCCTAGCTTGGGAGAAGAGCTGGCAATAAATAAAAATATTTTGGCATACTTATCACCCTGACCTTCTTGGATTATAAATACCTACTGAGTTTGGACTTTTAATATCAAGAGCTAGTGGGAGAGAAAGAAAATTTTGACTTTTAACTAAGCCTGCCTGGGAGAGAATTTTGAGCTTTTTGCAAGGAGATTGAACATTTTGAACACTTTGAACATTGTCACCTTACCTGACTGACAATTTTTGGATACCTGAGACAAAGTATCACTATAAAATATTGTTTTCAGGACTGGATCTATACACTGGAACCTACTATTGGATTATAAAGGCTCCATATGAAGACCAGAAAACTAGATGAAACTTTGATCTACTCTTACTGAGACTGTTGATACTAGAGGATCTCCAGGAAAAATGCCTCACCTTTCAGAAGGAAATATACTCTGTGATACAACTAATTCACCAAACAATTGTTGCATGCAAAGAGGACATAAAAAGAAACCATAATGAGACTAAAAGCAATTTAAATAATATAAATGAGCAAATCTCCAAATTAAATCTACAACTAGAAAGTCCCCAGACAACAATTACAAAGTATGAACAAATAAACCAGAATTCAGAAGACAAAGCAGAGGAAATGGATTTAGAGATGGAAGAGATAAAAGAAAGGAAATTTAAATGACCATATACAAACAAAATACTGCAAGACTTAGCCATAACAATGAAAATGTAAAAGACCCTTTACCCCTTAGGTCTGCAAAATATATCTGATGGCAAGGAAGAGGATTTTTAAAAAATGGAATATAGAGCTGTTAGGGGAAATGTCACAATTTTGGAGACAGGGAATGAAAAGAGAAACTGAGGGAAACTGGGAGTTGCTTAAGGAATATAAATGGGTGGAATTCCCCCCCAAAAAAATTACAATACCTAAATTGTCTTCCTCATGCCAAGCAATTTTCATAAAAATAGAAAGAAAATTCCTGGGTGATTTAATTGCCCTGGCGTGGAAAGCAACTTGGCAAAGAAAGAAAGCGAGAGTTAGATTTAAAATATAGAAGATTTGACCTTTTAGAGGGGGCATTATATAAATACTTGTTTGAATAAGATTAAAAGAACAGATGATCTTTAGATATAATTAGACTTTTATAAGGAAAGATATGACTTAGAATTAAAATAGCATTTTTTCTTTCTTTTTTTGATATGGGAAATATGAAAATAATAGGACTGATATGAATAAAATTTTTAGCTATATAAATGTAATTATTATTCAGAAAATCATAATTGACAAAGATATTTTAAATACTGATGGGAAATTAAACCTTAACAACAGCATGAAAAACAGGATGTTGATTTATGAATTGATATTATTGTTATTTTTATAATATTAATAAAATATGATGAAGATGCTTATATCTTTGTATACATCAATAGTACCAAAATTGTAACTGTGTAATGAGGGGAAAATGGAAAAAATATGGGGAAGAAAGGAGGATCAAGGAAAAAATATTGTATTGTATAGTACTGAACAGATTTATATTGAAGAAGTTGATGTCAAATATGTGAACCCAGACAACATATTGTTTACCAAGCACTAAAGATTGTAATTCTTAAAAATCAATAAAACATATTTTTGAAAAAAGGAAATCTCAGGATTCTTCCCTTAATGATTTTACAGAGTGGGCTGCCTCTGAATAGTTTTGTAGTCATCTAGGCACCAAGTCCCTTAAACTGAACCAAGAAGCAAACCAGTAGCCAAATAACGCAATGGGTACAACTCTGCTAATCTGCTATTTCCAATTAGCATAGTGGTTCCCAACCTTTTCTATACCCGCATCCCTAGAACGCTTCTAATATATTCTTGCACCCCTTACAAAAGTTTGAAATAATGGCAATGAATTATGCATATACACTATAATTTTGAAAACCCAAGTTTTCGCACCCCCTTGAAATATCATCTTGCACTCCCAGGGGGTGCGGGCACTCCTGGTTGGGAACCCCTGAATTAGCAGATGGATCGTTCCATTTTCAACCAATTCAGGCTTCCAAATCATCTTCCAGGATAGTCTTATGTAGAAATACATTACAGTAGCCTATACACAAGATGATGTGGGCATTAGTGTTTTCAGGCATTTCGAACCAAAAGGGACTTATAATTAACAAAACAGTAGGAAATCAGCAATGGCATTCCTAGTCCCAGCATCTAAGAGGAGCTGAAAGTTTAAGAAACTCCCAAATTATAAACTGGCTTTAGGGAATGTGATCCTATTTAGCAGCAACATTAGAACTGGTCTCAAGACAGATCAATCACCAATAAATAGCAATTTCATCTTGCAAGGATTTCATCCAAGCTTGTGTTGACCCCTCTAGATCTTTATTCATCTAGATATCCATCCATCCTGAAGTGGCAATGTACAGGCAAGTATTGTTACTATACTTTGTAATATCCCACCCCAAACCAACTGTTGACCTTCCCCAGAGGCTTCATGTAGAAGTTAACATGCATATGAAAGAGGACCAAGCTCTCTGAATTCTCATATTGGAATAGTCATAGTTACTTTCACTTTCCCTATGCACAATAACTGGAAATGCCTACTTAAGAAGGAGTTTTTTCTTGCCCTCAATCCGGAAAGTTTTCACAGCTTTTAATATAAGACCAAGGTTTGGAGACATACATCCCTCTCTCCAGAGGCCGGCAAAATTCATTTAATCAAGTGAACAATGGTATCTCTCTTTCATCTCCAGGTCTCAGTCCTGATTTTGACAGGTCTACTGAAGCCACTTGCTATAGGATTCTCTGCAGTTGGAATTTGGTTTTTGTCTCTAAAACCTTCACTAAAACAAAAGGTTTTTGTCCAATAGTGGTCTAAAGTGGCTGAATCAAGATAGGGGCTTCTTCAAAAAGGTAACCACTACCTCCTTCAAGTTGAGGTGTCTCATTCCCTACATTTTACAAGCATTATCCATCTTTTAATTCCAGTCATGTTTGCCCTTTTTGTATGCAGAAGTGTAAGTCATGTGTGGCACAGATAAGCATACAAATGGGCAATCTCATGCTACAAATCTAAAATGATGGTATTTTTCCTGCCTTTAACAAAAAGTTATTTGAATATACCTGATTTGCTGCTGTTGTTGCCAGGGTTATTATTTTTAATCTTTTGAGGTTCTATTATGGGTGCATATTTTAGCTAACCTGTGACTAAAAATTCATGCATATAGTTTAAATCAATCCAAACAAAATATACACCTGATCCTCACATGCAGACGTTTCAACCTGTATAGTTTTTAAAACTATATAAAGGTACAAGCTCTGTGGAATCAATACAATCTATGTGTTGGATCAACTTTGCAGGCAACCACATACGTTTTTCATGAAAAATATTCTTACTGGGCAAATGTTATCCTGCATGTATCGAGTAACATCTCATTCTGTCTTCAGGTGTACCTGATTGATTCATCTCTTCAACAAATTGTATTTGAGACTAGTCAAAAGCTCAGTTATTTCATAAAATTGCGTAAAGAATTGATTGAATTTCAAAAGGCACAATAATGAACCTTCCTTTTTTTATTATACAAAATACGAAGATTAAATCAGGCATTTGACTTATGCCTCACAGTTAAGGAAAGCCCCCTTGTTCATGTTCTCTCCATTTTCCCCATTTTTAAAAATTGAATTTCCCTAAAGCAGAACCATGTCATTACTTAACAAAGTCACACTGATTATTTACACCTTGTCACTTCATAATTTGAATGTATTGTTTGTGGGTTTTATTTACAAACGCTCATTATTCTTCCATTTTTCTCCCCCCCTCCCACACACACACATACACACTAAGTTCTTTTCCATTTGTTTCAATCATATTTTCACATTGTCTGATTATCAATTATATCACCAGGACATATTCTTGGTGAGGATAATTTGCTCCTAATGCTGAGTTTTAACAGAGATTTAAAATGACTTATTGTTAGTCTTGGTATGCAATTGAAAGGCAAAAAATATATGTGATATCTTGCCAATGTGTATCATGTTGATTTTGCATTAAATTGGCTCGCTGAAGAGCAATAGCACTTAGACTTATATACTGCAATACTGTGCTTTACAGTCCTCTCTAAGCAGTTTACAGAGTCAGCATATTGCCCCCAACAATCTGGGTCTTCATTTTACCAATCTCGGAAGGAAGGCTGAGTCAGGATCAAACTGAGCCGGTCAGGATCGAAATCCAGGCAGTGGACAGAGTTAACTTGCAATACTGCATTCTAACCACTGCACCATCACGACTCCTGCTCCTGAGTCGAACAATAGGAAAAAGTTGTAGACAGCATTTAGTTCATCCCATACATGGATGATCCTGATTAATTAGAGCTATTTATACTGAGCTTTCAGCCAGGATTCAGAATGGAGACTTCTATGGATATCTTGAAAAGTTTGGAATCCTTGGTGATCTCTGACCTGACTCCCACCAATACTGGCAGGGCAAACCACTAATATATAAAATGAGAGCAAACCCCACTCCCTATTAGCACTGATGATGTAACCTAATTTGAAAATGAAACGTCTGCAAGAAAACAAGCAAGCTCAGAGAGTACCAAGGATTCAACCCTAAGCTACAAATATTCTTTTTATGATCCCTCTAGTTTTTCTGGTCTTCTCAATGCCTCCTAGATTGTCCATTATTATATATTTTTGAATTACATGGTAGGTTTAATTCTGTGAGCATTTTTTGTAATGTCTTTATATTATATCTCCCAATTGGGTTTTATCCAGAAGTAACAATAATTCTACAACAAGACCATTGATGTATGGTTGTCAGAAAAGTACTATTTTCTTTGACCAGGAGGCTGTTTCCTAAGTATAAATTTGAAAATATGATATGATTTTTGTACTTCATTGCTCTTGGGAAAAGGCTACCCAGCTCTATTCAAGTTTTTCAAAGTAACATTGATAAAACTCATTGAAGTTTTATGGGATGAGAAGTTCTTCTAATTTAAGAATGATGTTAACTTGAGTAAAACTAAGACATGATATGGTCTACAGTTTAATTATTATAGATAACCAAAGACATTTAAGATGTTACTTATAAACAAAAGGACAGAGAAATTGTCCTTGAACTAGCATGGGATCCACACGGATGCTTATTATGCCAAAGCTCTTGATTGCCTGACTTTGTTTGCAATAATGGCAAAATGTATATCAGAAACTGTCCCTTCCTCATATCATGGAGTAAAGAGCCACTGTAAGACCTGGTAGCCTGCAAAGGTCAGGATGAGAAGTACTGAATCTTGACCAGCTATTATCACACATCTCAGATGATATAATACACTTACAATCTGGCTTTATGAATTATTGCAATGATTTGTTTGACATGGTTCTTTTCCCCAATATTCACCACAGAGTTATGTACCCTTTACAATAGATCTGGAGGCTTTATTAAGCACAACACTAGGAGGGGGGAACCTTCAAAATGATGTTGTACATAACATCAAAGAAACTATTTGTTCAGCTTTACATACAGCTCTGGTCCTCCTATCCAACTGTGATGGCTTTCCAACTGAGGATGAAAAAGTAACCATTGAGGTGCAGAGAGAGAGAGAGAGAGAGAGAGAGAGAGAGAGAGAGAGAGAGAGAGAGAGAGAGAGAGAGAGAGAGAGAGAGAGTTCAAAGAATTATGAAGCACAAAATGTGTCACTATATCCTGTTTCAAGTCTCTCTCTTCACTCCAGGTATTGTTGAAGAATGCTTTAAATTCTCTCTGTATGTAAGCTTCTTTTATTTCTGAAGAGTCTATGCCTGTACAAAGCTGCTTAGCTATTTAGAGCTAGAAATAAATCCATTATTTGCTTTTGTCCATCAAGAAAGAGTGGAAAAATACAAGGAAAATAGAGAAATATCCTTTGTTTTCCAAATATATTATTAGCAGAACCAAGTTTAGTCTTCCAAACTGAGTGGCTGCTGTTATTTAAGTTGAAGGATTGAAACGCTGGATAGAGATATGGCATTTTCTCATTCATTCTCTAAATAAGTGGGGGTCAGTTCACTCTGTTTCTTCTGTGACAGTGTTGGCAACTTTAAGATGTGTGGATTTCAATTCCCAGAATTGTTAGCTGGGAAACTCTGGAAGTTGAAATCCACACATCTTAAACTTGCCAAGTTTCAAAAAATAATGCTGTAAATTTGTTTGTTTGTTAAGTTTAATAAAACTTAACAAACTTAACTTTAGTAAATTTAACAAGGTGGAAGTAAACTGGAAAGATAGACCCAAAGCACAGCAACTCAAAGAAAAGGAGATCTACTTACATTTCCAGTTTGCAATGATTTCTAGTTTCAAATTAACTACAATAACTCAGTTCAGGTGGTTTCCTTTCCACCTTGAGGTGAGGTTCAAGTGGCCATTTGAAACAGAACTGGAGGTATTCCTGCTTTCCCTTTTTTTGTTATGCTTCATGGGACAAATAAACATTGGACGTGGTCTTTCATGAAACATCTTGGGTAGGAAGGTCATCACAATTACAAGTGCAATTGCAAGGAAGGAAAGGGGGCAGTTCAGGCCCGTGGTGATCATGCAGAAAAGAAAGGAGTGAAGATGTTAGATTGCCACAAACATTTTGGGGGATACTCTTTACACCGGAGAATGGATGAAGAGCCATCTTTAGACTGCAATCCTACCTCTTTCAGGGAGAAAATCCCATGGATCTTACAGGGTTTACCCTGAGGAGATCTGCACTTATTACACTTATTACAGCCTTCCTGTCAAGCTATGAAGATTGCTTGCATTAGGACTGCCATGCTGCTACTTCTAGCTTGCCTACAGTTGTGAGGGGGGAGGGGAAGGTTTGGAATGCACAGGTGGATTCTCTCTAGATGGGAACCAAGGTCACCAAAGAGACCTTCTTCTCATAACAACTCCTTGAGGACTAATTGGACAATGTGACCTGAATTGACAGAGACGTGAGGGAAAGTTTTACTTTTTTAATTATCCTTTTCCCACCAGATTGCCAGAGCTAGTTTTCAATTCTTTAGTGCTGGCATGCTGCACCCAATAAAGTTTTGCATTAGAGATCTAAATGACTCTGGTGTATTTACTTTGTGGGAACCTTAGCCAGAACTATGACACTTACTACATTATATGTTACTTATATGTAAGGGTGTAAGTCTATACATGTGTTCTATATAGTATGTTTTAAATGTGTGTTGTGTATGTGTACACTTGAGAACAAGCAACTAAATTTCATTTTTAATGTGTACCATTGTGCCCACAGGAAAAAAATGACAATGAAGGTTATCTAATCTAATCTAATCTAATTACAGAAAATGATTGTTATCAAATTCAGATAACACTCCAACATGAATAATGTAAATATTATGCTAGACAGGTACTCCTCATTTAGGAACAAGAATTGGGACTGGCAAGTCAATCTCATTCTAAATCTAGTTGTGTTTACTCCTAAGAAAGTACACATAAAGATTTGCAATGCAACAAACTGTTATTATCGTGTGAGGCAATTTTATCAGCCTACCCCAATATTTCAGGCCACTCTAGAAATCAATTACTTTTCAAGGTGAAGATGCCATTGTGCAATCATATGCATCAGAGTGGGTATTGCAGCAAACTCAAATCTTAGGTAGTTACAAAATTTTGCAAGCTTTGGAAATCTTCCCTCTTAAGTTCATACGAAATAATGCTGAAATTTCACAAGAACTGTCATTCTCACAAGGTGTGGTCATTTTTAACTGTAAAGCACAGGATCTGTTTGTGGCTTCTGTAGCTGCTTGTTTAGAGGCTTGTAAGAGTTTCCTTTGCCATCCCTGATGGACTCTGTCTTACGGTCACTCTGAGTAGGCAATGAGCATTTTAGAAAGATGATTCCAGGGTGGAAAGAGACCATCTTTGGATGTCTTGGGATTTTACAAAATGGCCTACACAGTTGCTATGAGCAGGCACAAAACCCCCATTTATTATCTCTTTTATGGCCAAGGATACTTTTTATAAAACTCCATTTTATGGAGGGGATGATGTTAATAAACACATATTACACTCTAGCAAGGAGTACAGGAGTGGATGGAGAAATGCTTGGAGACATTCTCATAAATAAAATTGATCTAAGAGCCGGCAGTTTGCTTTGCAATATACCAGCTTCCCACCTATTTACATAGTTGTAATTTTAAATAAATAAATTGAATCAGAATAAAGAAATAGCCAACACCCCAGAAGACAAGCTCAGGATCCAAAAATATCTTGAGAAACTTGAACAGTTGGGCCCTATCAAAAAAAATGAATTTTAATGTGGAGAAAAGCAAACTTTTACATTTAGGCAGGAAAAAACCCAAAGGTATAAGTACCTCTTATACCAAAGGTATAAGATTAGGCGATACCTGGCTCAAAAACAGTAACTGTGAGAGGGAGCTTGGAGACCTAGTGGGAAATCACTTGACTATGAGCCAGCAGTGTGCAGCAGCAGCAGCCAAAAAAGCTAACATAATCCAGAGGCATAGAATCAAGATCACCACTTTATAAAACCCGAGTAAGACCACACCTGGAACACTGCAATCAATTTTGGTCACCATACTACAAAAAAGATGTTGAGAGTTTGGAATAAGTTCAGAGAAGAGCAACTAAAATGATCAAAGGGCTGGAGACTAAAGCATATGAAGAACAGCTGGGTTTGGCTAGTCTAAATAAAAGAAAAAGAAAGGGGTGATATGATAGCAGCATTCCAGTATTTGAGGGGCTGCCACAAAGAAGACATCAAACTATTCTCCAAAGCACCAGAGGGCCTGACAAGAAACAATGGTTGGAAACTGACCAAAGAGAAAAGCAACCTAGAATTAAGGAGAAACTTCCTAACGGTGAGGACAATTAACCAGTGGAATAACTTGCCTTCAGAAATCGTGGGCGCTCCATCACTGGAGGTTTTTAAGAAGGAACTAGACAGTCACTTATCTGAAATGGTATAGGTTCTTCTGCTTTAGCAGGGGGCTGGACTAGAAGACCTCCAAGGTCCCTTCCAGCTCTATTCTGTTCTGTTCTGTTCTGTTCTAGACTAAATCTTTGTTTAAGGGCATCAATAGTCAATGACCATTTTGACTGGCCACAGTTTCATAATGAAAATATTATTCTTGCCTGGAGTGAGAAATCCTGTCTTTTGATAACTACAACTAGAGCATCTGTCATTTATTAATCTGTCAGTTTAATAAATATCAATAAACGTTCACATGATCACATGGATATATTTTCTCTAGGAGATCTGTTCTCAATGGCACACGTATTGATACTCTGAGTTCATCCATCTTACTGCTGGTTGTCTCTTCTCTTTTCTTTCCCTGCATCAGAGCCTTTTTCAGAGAGTTGGGTCTTTGCAGAATGTGTGTGAAGTAGGATAAATTGAACCGGTCATTTGTGCCTTGAATGAGAAATCTAGGTGGATTTGTTTGATGATCCATTTGTTTGCTAGCGATTGTATTCTCAGGAATCTTTTCCAACTCCAAAGTTCAAAAGTGTCAATACTTTTGAAAGTGTCAAATGTACACAACACTGTCTGTACATTTACATTTAAACTGGTATATTAATTTAGACTTAGGTCTTTGCTTCATTTGTAATTACTATAAGCATTATTTGATTCATAAGATTATTGTATAATTTTGATCTATAGTACAGTATTCCTTTAACCACAACACATCACAACTGTTGAGATACTATTAGCAAAATCATAAAACACCCAAAACTTTCTAGGTTAGAACTGGGACTCAAAAAATTATAGAAACTGTATCCTGGGAAAATATTCTTATTTTATTCTTATTGCTAAACCAATTAACAAATAAAGTAGACAGAATAGTATTGGTATAGTGTGACCTCAATATTAATGTCATGATGATCTAAAGATGAAAAAAATAAAGAAAATGTCATGGAAAATTATGTTATAGTCAGAATAATTCCAAAATAAATTTGACAATGTCCTTTTAAAAAGATCTATTTCAAATGCTGACATAGCACAATATCACCAATACACTGGAGTATGGAATCTTAGGAGATAGGAATATCCTTGGAATTTAGAGAAGAAGGCCTCAGCTACTGTTCAGAGAAGATAGATAGATAGATAGATAGATAGATAGATAGATAGATAGATAGATAGATAGATAGATAGATAGATAGATAGATAGATAGATAGATAGATAGATAGACAGACAGACAGACAGACAGACAGACAGACAGACAGACAGACAGACAGACAGACAGACAGACAGATAGATGCAGATAGATGAAATAGTAGAGGAGAGGAATCAGTCATATAAAAGCTCTTCTCAAACTCAGAATACTGCAAGTAAATCATTGTTATACCATTGTATGAACTTATCAACATAAAATAAAGCTTCTGCTAATAAGAAATCCCCCTGTGAATTAACGATGATACTTTGAGCACTCTGCAAATACGTTGCTTTTCTCCTAACTGCCTGAAAGCTCTTCCGTTCTCTTTTCCACATTTCCCCTACACACATTAATTCTCTGGTGTAGAGGAAGATTTGTATTCTCCCTGAAGCTCTTTCTATTTGGCCAGCATGCATATTACTTTTCTGCTGGGGGAACTGT
Organism: Bothrops alternatus; assembly: GCA_034064705.1. Taxonomy (NCBI): domain Eukaryota; kingdom Metazoa; phylum Chordata; class Lepidosauria; order Squamata; family Viperidae; genus Bothrops; species Bothrops alternatus. The sequence continues at coordinate 46,286,860 of JARGCV010000007.1, read as the reverse complement.
TAGATGTCAAGTCAGCTGTGATCAAGGACTTCGATCCGTTCCACATTTCACACATACGGATGGTTGCTTGGCTGCATGAATGCATTGTTGAACAATTTGAGCCAGAACCTGATGAAAGGTCTTCCAGGCAGGTGCACAGCTTCTTTGCCACGTGAGTTCCCCAATGAGTTCCTAGGCCTCTGCGGAAAGCTCTTTCCATTCTTCAGCCATTTAAAAGCCTCCTTCGATTTTTCCACTTTCCAACCAAAAAACAAAACCAGTGTACTGTCATTAGGAATGAGCAACACATATTGTCTTCTCTTCATAAACAGACTTTGCTTATTGGCTTGCAAAATAAATCAGTGTAATGTGTTTTAACTAGGGCAGGAAAGAGGGAAAGCATCCCCATGGTTGCACCAGCCAGCATGGTTTCCTGCCCCTCCTCATTCACTCTATTTAAGAGCTTCACTCCTGCATAAGATCCCATCCCTTTGAGGTGCTTCCCCAATGCAGCCCACCTAAAAGGTGGGCCTTTGTGGGATCCCTTTCTCTGAGTAGATTTAGTTAGAGAACATGGATCAGAGATCAGTTTCCAGGTATTCATCTGGGTAAAAAAACTTCCTCTTTTCAGGCAAAGTTGTCCTGAGGAACAATAGATAGGACTCATTCTGCCTTGTCATTTCAAAAGTAATAGATGGTAATCTAGCATTTCTTCCTCATTTTTTTTCTTCCTTAGAACTTTTCCCTCTGCTGCTCCACATGTAGGAATGTTTAACCAACATGGCTGATGATTTGCCGAAATGGATGAAGATACCATCAGGCAATTTTTTTTAAAAAAAATTAGATTGGAGAAGGGTGTGACCAAACTGCTACTTTGTAAAATTAGGATTATCTTGGCATATTTATAAAAAAATACACATAAACAAACAAATGGACAGAGGGAGAGAGAGAGGGAGAGAAAGAGAAAGAGAGAGAGAGAATGCGTTTCAGTTCTATTTTCAGTTGAGAAAACTTATATAATTATATAGCAATGAATATAACTGGCAACTTTTTTATATAATTGCAAAAATAAAAAAGAACCAATCTTTGCTTCAGCATCTCTAGATGTGACTAGAAAGTATTTCTTCCATTCTGATTTTCTGATCAGTGATAACATTAGTCATAGTCAGCCAGAATCAGAATCCAAAATCAGAATAAATAAGGTTTTTTTTTTAAAAAAATTATTATTAGATATCCGTTTGTACATGTAAACAAAGAAAAAATTCAAGTTAAAGCCATTCAACTTAATACAATCATTTTAAATTTGTAGACCTTCTTCACTCCATATATCCAAGTTTAACTATAAGCCAACTACATTTAAAAAATTTTAAATTTCACTTCTTTTCAAATGCTCTTTCCCCTTTGTATAACAGACAGCTTTATAGAGCTTTGGGAAATTTGGTTGTAATCTTTTATGAGTCTTACATTTTTCAGTTTTGGACCTGTGAATCTAAATGTTAGATGAGGCTGTTTTAGCTGTACCATTTTCCTTCCCCCCAATCAACTTGTCAACTTAATTTTAGAAGAAATTAACAACATTCTATGTTTGTTTCAGCAAGCTGTAAAATTCACAAAGAAATTTACCAGCTTGCAATAACCTAAATCAGCTTGCTTGACTGACAAGTTGATCCTAACTGAAATTCATCTGATTGAATAATCCTGTCATTGCCTTGCACCTAGACATACAGACAATATCTTTAAAAATATTTCTGGAATGAAACATTGTGCATCTATTTCCATCCTTTTGTCAAGGAAATTATATGGATACATTCCTGAAGTCATCAAGACTATGATCCAGTATAAATAATAGGAATTTATAAAGGACACTGACAGTCCACTGCACAATCTGGAAGAATGACTTAACCAGTCATGGACTCTTTACCTAATGACAACAATCTAGCCACTCACCAGCTGCCAGAGAGACATACTGGTAGCACTGTTGAATTTCAGTTTGACTTGTGACCTATGGCTTGTGATCTTTCAGAGGTGGCTACTCCCTTTTATGAAGTCTTTGACCACACATCCAGGGTTCATGTACAGGTCCTCTCCTTAATGCAAAACAAATCTGAAGAAGTCTAATAACATCTTTCCCAATGAACAAATAAAACAATCAACTTTTATAAGTTGCCTTTGAAGTGGGCTAAAACTCATGAAAGTGTATACATCTGATGCAGTGAGCTGTAGCTCATGAAGGTTATGCCTTTTGATTTTTGCCACTTTAGACTATCATGGCTCTCCTCTCCCAACTCCCGTGTGAAATCACTTGTGCCAATAAGGCTTTCTCTGCAAGTCTACCCTTTGAGCCCTTAATTAGTTTCTCCCTGGTGTGAATTCTCTGTTGCCTGATTAGGTCTGAAGAGTGACAGAAGCGTTTTCCACACTCCAAGCATTTAATAGCTTCTCACTGGGATAGTTATTTGGTGGAAAATCAAGTCCTTCCAGCATCTGAACTTTTTCCAGCATGTGGGACACTGGAAATGTGTAAATTTATCATGGTTTACATCAGGGGTGTTAAACTGCCAGCCCGCGGGCTGGGCATGTCACATAGAAGCCGCGCCCACCCCATTGCCAGCAATGGCAAAACCGGCCCGATACATTGCGTGATGTCACATAACATCACGAGTTTGACATGCCTAGTTTACATAGTGAATAAAATTCCATCTGTGCTCTGAACATTTAAATACTTTCCTTTGTGCAGTGAATTCTTTGGTGTATGGTTATGCAGGACTTCTCTTCTTAATGAAGTGCTTTCCTCACTACAGGTATAACCTTCACTCTCAGTTAGCCAACTGAGTAAATTAGTTAACAAACTAAACTGGTTGTCCAGTAGAGTCCACATTTCTTACCTTATAGAGAAGAAAAATCTCTGCCTTTAGGCAGTACAAATCAGAAACCTGAAACAGGTTTTTTTCATGGTAGCATGGAATGATCATGGACTTAAATTTCCAAAACTTCTTTTTTCAGGTAAAGATATAGGTACCTGGAGAGCTAGAAGATTTTCATTCTGAACTCGAAGCAAATGTTCAAGGAGATTGACAAAAGTTGCTTCAAATGCAGAAAGCCATCTAGGTCAATGGAACAACCAATTTCCAATCTTAGGCTATTTAGGTACCTGTGTGTTTGGTGCTTGAACTATATTCTATAGAAATCCACTTGTATTTCATTATAGTTGACTTACAAAGTGAAGTGTGTGTCTGTTTGTGTATACACAGACATACAGTATATAAAAATGCATTGAAGCACAAGATAAAAAAAACCCTGCCCTGTTAAGTAATTCATGTTTTTGTAGTTATATTCATGTGACAATTCAGTAAAATATAAAAGATAATATAGGCACACATAAGATTTCTGTGCTGTGTGCAGATTTTATTCTCTAAACAAACTCACCATTCAACTGAAGTTAATTCTGGACTCAGAGAACTTTATCAGTTTCTCCTTGGTGTGATTTTATTGGTGATAATTGAGTTTTGTCCTCCAAATGAAACCCTTTTCACATTCCACATTTAAATGGCCTCTCCCCAATGTAATAATTTAGGCTTCTTTATAAGAGAACATTTGTTACACACCAGGAACTTTTTCTATTTTGAAATTCAGAATAGACACCATTATGAGAAATACATCATTCATCACTCCTCATAATATCTCTTTCTGTTTGAATTCTATGCCTGTCTTTTTTTTAAATATTAGTTCTTTGCAATCATGTTCCATTTGATTTTCTTTCATTCTCACTCACTAAGACCTTTTACAGAGAGTGAAAAATACTTCCAACCCCTGCCAGAATTGAATGAAATAACACTTTCATGAAAAGTCTTTTGTTGATTAACATTGAATGGTATCCAGACTAAACTAGTCTAGATATGATATTATGGAAATAAGAATTTAGAATCTACTTCAGCAAACTATTTCAAATGTTGCACAGAAATAGGACTTTTAACTGGTTTGCCCAAATGGTTGAATCTGGGTAGAAAAAGGGACATTTATCCAGAAGGTCTATGAAGAGACTGTACTGTGCAGAGTTATATTTGTATTGAACTCAATCGAGAACATTAATAAAGACCTCAATCAGAATAGAGCTGGAAGGGACCTTGGAGGTCTTCTAGTTCAACCCCTTGCTCAAGCAGGAGATCCTATATCCTTTTAGATAGGTGGCTGTCCAGTCTTTTTTTTAAAAAAATCTCCAGTGATGAAGCACCCACAACTTCTGAAGGCAAGCTGTTCCACTGGTTAATTGTCCTCACTGTTAGGAAGTTTCTCCTTAATTCCAGGTTGCTTCTCTCCTTGATTAGTTTCCATCCATTGTTACTTGTCTTACCTTCTGGTGCTTTGAAAAATAAGTTGATCCCCTCTCCTTTGTGGTAGCCCCTCAGATACTGGAATACTGCTAGCATGTCACTCCTAATCCTTCTTTTCTTGAGACTGGCCATACCCAATTCCTGCAACTGTTCTTCATATGTTTTTGTCTCCAGGCCTTTGATCATCTTAGTTGCTCTTCTTTGCACTTTTCCCCAAATCTCAACATCTTCTTCTAATGTAATGACCAAAATTGGATGCAATATTCCAGGTGTGGTCTTACTAAGGATTTATAAAGCAGTATGAATATAATATAATATAATATAATATAATATAATATAATATAATAGAATAGAATAGAATAGAATAGAATAGAATAGAATAGAATAGAATAGAATAGAATAGAATAGAATAGAATAGAAGCTGGAAAGGACCTTGGAGGTCTTCTAGTCCATCCCCCTGCTCAAGCAGAAGAACCTATACTATTTCAGACAACTGACTGTCTAGTTTCTTCTTAAAAACCTCTAGTGATGGAGTGCCCATGATTTCTGAAGGCAAGCTGTTCCACTGGTTAATTGTCCTCACTGTTAGAAAGTTTCTCCTTAATTCCAGGTTGTTTCTCTCTTTGATCAGTTTCCAACCATTGTTTCTTGTCAGGCCCTCTGGTGCTTTGGAGAATAATTTGACCCCCTCTTCTCAAATACTGGAATACTGCTATCATGTTGCCCCTATTTCTTCTTTTCTTTAGACTAGCCAAACCCGAGTCCTGCAGCCGTTCTTCATGTGTTTTAGTCTCCAGGCCTTGGATCATCTTAGTTGCTCTTCTCTTAACTTTTTCCAAGATCTCAACATCTTTTTTGTAGTATGGTGACCAAAATTGGTTGCCGTATTCCAGGTGTGGTCTCACTAGGGCTTTATAAAGCGGTACTAATACTTTGTGTTGTCTTTATTCTATGCCTCTGTTTATACAACCAGGGATTGTATTAGCTTTTTTGGCTGCTGCTGCACACTGCTGGCTCATGTGTAAGTAATCGTCCACTAGAACTCCAAGGTCCTTCTCACAGTTACTGTTTTTGAGCCAGATTTCACCTAATCTTACTTGTACCTTTGGTTTTTCCTGCCTAGGTGTAAAACCTTGCTTTTCTCCACCTTAAATTTCATGTTCTTGGATACAGCCCATTGATCAAGTCTGTCAAGAACTTTTTGGATCCTGAGTTTGTCTTCTGGGGTGTTGGCTATTCTTGAAAGCTTAGTGTCATGTGCAAATTTGATGAGTTCCCCTTCTATTCTCTCATCTAAGTAATTTATAAAGATATTGAATGGTAGTGTGCCTAAGACAGAACCTTGTAGTACCCCATTGTTCACTTTCCTCCATGTAAATGTAGTACCATTAAGGACTACTTGTTGAATACGATTTGTCAGCCACTTACAAATCCATCTGGTAGTGATAATGTCTATCCCTCATTTTTCTAGTTTACCAAGAAGTAGGTTGTGGTCTACTTTATCAAATGCCTTGCTGAAATCAAAGTATACTGTGTCCAGAACATTTCACTGGTCTACTAATTTAGTTACTTTATCAAAAAATGAAATAAGATTGGATTGGTTGGTAGTTGTTGGTACCTTGGGCGGGAGTGACCACATCATATTGGAATTCAGTATAATGCAAACACAAGCAATAGAATATATTTCTTGTGTTTGCATTAGAGAGAGGTTAAGCATACAAAAAATGGTACTCACTTGTGAACATCATTATGGCTCCTCTTTAGAGTTTGAGAGACAAGAAAAAGTCATAAGTCAGAGCCAGTGTACATGCTTTGCATGCATACATTTCACGTACTCCCATCTTCAGGAAGGATTTTGCAAATAGAGATAGATGTTCTGTGCAGAAGTACTCAGAAAATAAGTGCCCTAGGAGTGAGCACCTCCAAACAGAAAGTCTTCAACTTATGACTAGTTGCTTAGTAACCATTTGAAGTTATGATGGACCACCCGAAAGGTACTTATGACTCAGTTTAAAGTTCCAATCTCAGATCCCCACACAATCATATGATCACATTTTGGGTGCTTGCCAGCTGCTCTGTATTTATGGCTTTTTACAGAGATCTGTAGTCACATGACCAATATTTTTGCTGAAAACTGGCATTTTGTCATTGTATTTTATACTTTTATCTAGAAAGTTGCTTGAAATGTTATTTTCTAGTTTCTTACATTTTATTGTTTTTGTTTATGCTGATTATTGGTTTTTTAAAAAAGACTGTCTTATTCAATATACTTCAGGGGTTGAGGTTTTTCAGTAGCTAGTGAAAGTTCACACAAATATTCTGGAAATCCCTTTGACAGAATGCTTGACTTACAATTCATTGTGGGGAAAAAAAGTCCATTGTGCCCATTGTCACAAAGTCCATTCAGTGTCAAATCTCCAAGCATGGTAGGAAGAGGTTCAGAAGCTACAATCTTGCAGAATGTAGGGGCTGAAGTACTTAGCAGACTCCCCTCCCACATTTCCACTGCTGAAGGGTCTGTACTGGTTGGCATTTGAATACTGATCCATTTTAGGGAGGTGACTTTCTATTTAACAATTGTAAATACCGAAGCAGATTTTCTTTATATTTTGACATAGTATGAAAAGATAATTCTAAAATTATCTTTCATGCTATTATAAAGAAACTATGGAACCTATAGCTTTACACTTTAATTTTACTAATTATAGGTGTACATTTGTGTGCGTATATGTAGGTGTACATATGTATATGCGTTTGTGTATATATAGGGGGTGTGTGTATTGTCTCTGCCTATCTAACACAACACCGGAAAGCAGTAAAAGCACCTAAACCGAGAGATTAAGATGACATCTTTTTACCAGTTCTAACAAGTCACAGATACATGTTTTAGTAAAAAGTGAGAAAAATGCCTCGAAGAATGATTTAAAGATAAGTAATGTCTGTTTCAAATCTCAAGAGACAAGTCTCCAGGGAAATCTGTCAATTGACTTCAATAACCCCTATCTGGTAAGCGTTAAGCTAATTGCTTAACAAAAATAAAGATAAAAGGGATTTGAACACAGAGGAATTATTCAGAAGAGAATTTCCTTTCCTGAAAATCCTTCCATGACAGAGGGGGCAATCTCAAGACAGCCTATTCCATTGCTCAGTGGGAGGTTTTTATTAATGTTTCCTGAAAATCTGCTCCTTTGCAGTTTCAAATTACCAGTTCTACCAAGGCCTTCTGGAGCCAAAACACATCTGTTCAATATTCTGGATAGCAGGTTGTTTCCCCCCCCCCCCGAACAATTCCTGCCAGAACATTTTTGGAATAAAGGAATTACTTTTCCCAGTTGGACTCAAACTGAAAGGGGAACCACAGTGAATAAAATAATTAAAGAAATTATATGTTGGACAAGCATCAAACAAGGAAAGGACAGCTGTACCTGAAATCAAATCAGGAGTTAGTCCATGAGATTCCAATCTGAGAAGGAAACTAAAAGAAAAAGAAAAGCAATCCAACCCATCAATTTGATGTAAAGATGCAACCTTATTGACAGAAGAGAATATTTGTAGCTTAGGATCAAACTTTAGGGTCTTGGTGCTCTTTGACCTTGGCTATTTTCTTGTTTTTGTGCACTGAGGATATTACCTAGTTGGGTAATGAAATGTCTTCAAGAAAACAGCCAAGTTCAAGAACTGTGCGAAAGAAATAGGAAACTCACTCTAGCTACCTCGTACAAGGAAAATCTCTATAAGATGTTTTATAGATGGCACTTCCCACCCATAAATCCAATGTTTTTTTAATTGTATTATAAATAAAATTTTGATTAAAAAAGAAAGAAAACAGCCAAGTTCAGAGAACACCAAGAACCACACAGCATGCAAACTTAATTCTGTGTCAAATTATTATTAGCAAGGCAGGTAGGCATACACCATCCTGGGAGTCCTACTACCGTGTTTCCCTGAAAGTAAGGCCTACACCAAAAATAAGCCATACCTTGATTTTTGGAGGTGGGCCTAATAAAAATAAGCCCTAGTTTTGGGGCAAGGCACACACCTAAAAATCAAGCTAGGGCAGGGGTAGGAGTGTGGAGCTGCACCACCCTTGAGCCAGGCTTCTCCTTGCTGGCCCACTTCTTCTGAGGCCTCTTCTGCAGCCAGGATTGCATTTCTCAGTCACAGGGCTTTCTGGAAGGCCTGTGCAGCCAAGAACCAAGCTATGAATTCAATCCGTAGCTCAGTTCTGCAAAACCTCAGCAGCCAAGCACCAAGCTATGGACTGAATCCATAGCTCAGTACTCGGCTGCTTAGGCCTTCTGGAATGGCCTGACTGCAAAATGCAGGCCCAAATACAGCTGCAGAACTTCGGCCCAGAAGAAGTGGACCAGCTGGGTGGGGCTGTCGGTGCTGGAGGTAAGGTAAGGTCTACCCCCCCCAAAAGGCATGATGCCTCTTTTGGAGGCAAAAATAATAATAATAAAACCCGGTCTTATTTTGGAAGAAACACGGTAGAATAGCAGTCCATGCCTATGGCCTGATGGAGATTTCTTTGAGAGAAGACAAAGATCTCTGTGATCTCTGGATCTGATGCAGCAATGAAGGATAAGGATTAGAAACAGAGGTCAGGATGTGTCTTATCTGAAACCTCATGAGTTATATTGCAACCAAAAGGGCAAAACAGGCAACCATCAATTATACTCCATACAAATGAAGGCAAATATGTGTGCCCCAGGACAATGTTGTAGGATCCAATCTGGGTCGGTCACTGGGATGAGAGGTTTAGTCTTCTGAGCTTTGGAACTTATGCAGGAGCCCATCCTCAGGAAGCTGCTCTCTAGCTTAGAAAGAAGTTCCCGCTAGTTCACTAGAGAGAAGTTTCCTGAAGATGGGCTCCAGCAAGAGTCCACAAGCTCAGAAGACAAAACCGCTGTGTCCCAGTGACTGACCCAGATTGGATCACTCTTTTAAATTGGGGACAATATCAGCAAGTTTCCCATCAAACAGGACCCATTGTTTTCATATTGAAATTGAAAACAGGCTGTGAATATACTGTAATTAACTGCAACAGACCCTCATATCTTCAGTCCCTCCACATTGTCTCAGTCAGGTCCTACAGCTTTGCCGTGTTCAAAATGTTAAGTTTCTGTTTTGCTTGGTTCAGCTTTGCATGGTAGTGAGTGCCCTAAGATAATCTAGTTCCTGATCTAATGCTAAAGGTGCTGGCTACTTTTGGTTAAAATGAAATTAACATGTTGCTTCCATAATTGTAGTACTTAAACTGTGGTTTTAGCAACTTGCTTTGTAACTTGATAGATAATAATAATAAAGCTGGAAGGGACCTTGAAGGTCATCAAGTCCAACCCCATGATCGGGCAGGAAACCCTATACCATTTCAGATAAATGCTGTCCAGTGTTGGAGCATTCACAGCTTCTGGAGGCAAGTTGTTACATTGATTAACTGTTCTAACTGTCAGAGCCCTGGGGCACCCCACTACACACTTCCCTCCATGTAGATGCAGATGCAGTTCCATTGAGGACTACACATTGAGTACGGCCGGTCAGCCAGCTACAAATCCATCTGGTGGTGATGCTATCTAACCCACATTTTCCTATCTTATCAAGTAGTAGGTTGTGGTCTATTTTATCAAATGCCTTACTAAAGTCCAAGTAAATTATATCCACAACATTCCTCTGGTCCACTAATTTTGTCACTTGAGCAAAGAATGCAATAAGATTTGTCTGGCATGATCTGTTCTTCACAAACCCATGTTGACTTTTGGTAATGACTTGTTCACCGCTAGGTATTCATTGATTCGTTGCTTGATTATCTTTTCCAGAATCTTCCCAGGTCAGGCTGATAGGTCTGTAATTTCCTGGATCCATTTTTTTCCCTTTTTTGAAGATGGGAACTTTTCTAGTCCTCTGGTAGTTCCCCAGTGCTTCAGGATCTTTGAAAAATATAGTTCAATGGTTCTGAGATCACATCTGCCAGTTCCTTGAGAACCCTGGGGTGTAATCCATCTGGTCCTGGTGATTTGAACTTGTCTAGGCTAGACAGGTGCTCATTTACCATTTTCTTGCCTATCTTAACTTGTATTTCTAATTGGTTTTTTATGGTACTGTTTTTGATAGGTTGGACTGTTTTTTCCTTTGTGTAAATACGGATGCAAAAAACGAGTTGAGTAGTTCTACTTTCTCCCTGTTGCTTATCACCTTCTTGCCAATTTCACCCACTAATGGACCAATCATTTCCTTAACCTTTTTCTTGTTTTTTACATGTTGAAAGAAGCTTTTTTTGTTATTTTTTACTTTTGTCGCAAGCCTTAGTTCATTTTGAGCCTTAGCTTTCCTCACTTCATCTTTGCAGGCTCGGGCTATTTGTTGAAATTCTACCTTAGTTATGTGCCCCTTTTTCCACTTTTTATATTTGTCCTTTTTGTCTTTAAATTTATCAGAGAGTTCTTTATGCAGCCATGCTGGTTTCTTTTGAGAGCTGTTATTTTTCTTCTTCATTGGAATTGTGCTAGACTGGCCTTTTATAATCTCACTTTTCAAAATTTCACAAGCTTTTTGAGTTGTTTTCCCCTTGAGGATTCTCATCCATGGAATCCTTCCCAAGCTCTCTCTAAGTTTACTGAAATTAGCTCTCTTAAAATCCAAGACTCTAGTTCGACTGTGTTCTATTGCTTGTGCTTGCATAATGGTGAATTTCAATATTGCATGATCACTCCCCACAAGGTTCCTGTGGCTTGGACACCTTCTATCATTTCATCTCTGTTAGTGAGAATTAGGTCCAATATGGCTGATCCCCTAGTTCCCTTCACTACTTTTTGGCAGACAAAGTTGTCTGCTAGGTTTGTCAGGAATCTGTTTGATCTTCCACTTGGTGCAGAGTTTGTCTCCCAGTTGATGTCAGGGTAATTAAAGTTCCCCATTACGATTGTGATGTGCTTCCTACAGTACATACCTTAGTTAACTGACTAGCAAAAAGTTCATCTATTTCCTCTGTTTAGTTGGGTGGCCTATAGTATACACTTATGGCAATGTCATTTTTCTCCCCTTTTATATCGACCCAAATGCATTCGAGACAGTTTTCATCATTGTTGTGCTCTATTTCTGTAGAGATGTAGTTATTTCTTATATAGAGAGCAACTCTAACTCCTCTTTTATTTGGTCTGTTTCTTTTAAATAATTTAAATCCCTCTACCTGTGTGATCCACCAAGTTTCATCTCACCAAGTTTCCTAATGGCAACAATATCACATCTGCCCTCATTTACCTGAATTTCTAGTTCACCCTGTTTATTGCTCATACTCTGCATTGGTGTATAGACATTTGAGTCCTTTATGATTGACCCTGTGTTTACTTTCTACATACCCTGTGTGGTGCCTGAGTTCCCCTATTTTTTTTACCACCTGTTTGATTAGTGCACTTGGTGTGACACTCTCTATTAAAAGCTTGATTTTGCTTGACAGCTAGGTTGATATTCTTTTTTAAAAAATATTTTACTGATTTTATAATTTTAAACAACAAAAAGAGAAAAACAAGACAACTCAACTTAATACATTCTTTTTCAACTTTCTCCCACAATAAACAAAAAACCAACATACATTCTTTTAAATGCATATATACAATACTTTAAGTAACTATGGGTGTTGCTCGGCAGCACCCCACCACCACATCCCCTTTCTCCCTATCTCCCTCTCCTACTTCCCTCCTGCTCACCTCTCTCCCTACCTCTCTCCACCCTCCTCTCCTCCAACCATCCTACTTCCTTCCCCTCTTTCACTTCTCCCTCACGACCCCCTCCAGATGTAGTACAGAAGTACTGTCCGAGCAACCCCTCATCTATAAGTAAATATTTCTTTCTTATATATTACAAGTATTACAGTTGAGTACGTTATTAAACCCCCCCACCTACCCACCCCCCCACTTCCCAGAGTGAATACAGGGTAAAGAAAAAAAAAGAAAAAATCCCCCTAGATTAAACAAAATTATTATATAAATCCTAATAAAAGTTTAACTATATGCTAAATACAATTTCTTAGATTGATATTTCCCTTGAATATAGCCTATCCATTTTTTCCATTCTAACATATATTTTTCATTCGAATAGTTTCAAATATGCAGATATTTTGGCCATTTCCGCCAAATTTATAACTTTCAAAGTCCATTCTTCAATAATTCTGCCTTCTTCCAATATTGTCCCACCAACAGTCTCGCTGCTGTAATCAAGTTCAAAATCAAGTTCATCTCTATGGTGGTAAAATCTTTTATAATACCCAATAAAAATAGCTGTGGTGAAAATTCAATACATTTTTTCAGAATATTTTGAAGTATCCACCAAATTTTTATCCAAAAAGCCTTGATTTTTTTACAAGTCCACCATACATGAAAATAAGTAGCGTCCATACATTCACATCTCCAACACTTAGGTTGTAAATTAGGGTACATACATGATATTTTTTTCAGATCCAAATGCCATCTATAAAACATTTTATAAAAATTTTCTCTTAAATGTTGCGCTTGTGTAAATTTTACATTTTTCACCCAGATCCTCTCCCAAGTTTCCATCATGATTGGTTGTCCAAAATTTTGTCCCCAGTTTATCATACAATCCTTAACTAATTCAGTTTCCGAATCAATTTCTATCAATGCATTATACAATCTTTTAATATGCATTAACCTTTGATCTCTAAGTTGTTTAATTAAATTTTCATCTATTTGAGATAAACCCACCTTCAAATCTTTTTTCCATCTAGCCTGCAATTGTAAATATTGAAATCAGGTAAGGATTATTCCTTCCTCTCTTAAAATATTCAAGGACTTCAATTGTAAAATATTCCCTTCTTTAAGTAGGAATTTCTCATAAGGCACCACATCATGTAATTGTTCTCTATTTATATTCTCTATTGCGTGTCTGGGAACCGCCCATACAGGAATCTTATCATTTAATTTATACTGATATTTTTTCCAAACACGCAGCAGAGCATTTCTCAATAGGTGCTCTTTGAAACTCCTGTCCACCTTTTTATCATAAACTAGATATGCATGCCAACCATATAATAAATCATACCTTCAATATTCAATATTCTATCATTAGTTAAATTAACCCAGTCACTTATCGCTACTAGAACAGCTGCGTGATAATATAACTTGAAATTAGGCATTTTCAAACCACCTCTTTCCCTTGTATCCTGAATTATTTTTAATTTGACCCTCGGTTTCTTCCCATTCCAAATAAATCTATTAATACTCTTCTGCCACTCCTCCAAATTCGCATCCTTTTTAAGTATAGGTAACATTTGAAAAAGAAATAAAAATTTAGGCAATACATTCATTTTAACTGCTGCTATCCTACCCAATATAGATAATTGTAATTTCTTCCATTTTTCCAATTCTATTTGTGTCTTATTCCACAAAACTTCATAATTATTTTTATATAACTTCTCATTAGAGGCTTCAATGTCAATTCCTAAATATTTAATTTTCTTAACTATCTCACATCCGGTTTAGGTTGATATTCTTGTCCATACACACTTCTATGTCACTTGCACTGATAACCCTATAATTTTTTAGATTGCTGGGGACAGGAATGTTCTGTATCAATTAACTCACTATCCCCATTGTTCAATTTAAATATTTCTCCAGAAAATCTGTGAATTTATTGCCAAGTAACTCAGTCCCTTTCTTTGATGGATGCAAGCTCTCTCTTTTGTACACTTTTTCATTGGACCAGCTGCAGACATCCTGACTAATATAACCAAAGCCTTTCCCTTTACACCACTCCTTTAGCCACATATTGAATTCTGCTATATGCTGGCCTTTTCCATTTTGTTCCTTATACACTGGTAAAACCTCTGAAAAAGTAAGCCTATAGCCTATCCTGCTAAGTTCCTACCCCAAGCTCTGGAAATCATTCTGCACAGAGAGTATGTCTTTTTGGGATAGATCAGTGTTTCTCAACCTTGACAATTTTAAGGCATGTGGACTTCAACTCCCAGAATTCCACAGCTAGCAATGCTGGCTGTGGAATTCTGGGAGTTGAAGTCCACATGCCTTAAAACTGTCAAGGTTGAGAAACACTGGGATAGATCGTTAGTGCCAAGATGTACAATAGCATCCACATCAAGTCGTTGCTGGCATTCTGACTATCTTGAAAATACGCTTCTTGTCCCTACTGACAGTAGCACCAGATGCTTGTGTTGAGTGAGCTGTGCTCAGCTGAGAGGCTTTCAAGATTGAAGAGTCTTTGTAACAATGTCATCCCAAAGATTTCCTTTTCACTTTTCAAGATTTTTTTTCAATTTTCTTTTGACAACTCATTGTTGGATTTGCAAGTCTAGCCAAGCATCTTTCTTGGATCAAGTCAGAGAGTCATCTGTTACTCATTTTTAGAGTTGTCTTTTCGCTAGTGAGGACAGATAGTTTCTGATTCATTGTTGATTCTGTCTCTGACTTTAGACCACTGCTTCTACCCAATTGTCATCACCTTCACTTGATCACAATCTCCAACTCCATTGCACAGTTCTAGTTAAAATACTGCTTTGAATTGTTGAGATTACAATAAGTTCAGATGAGTTCAAAGTGATGGATGGCAACATGGCACAGCTTTCAATTTCAATTTGCTCTTGTACCAAACCAGATGATGGCTAATCTCTACTTTTGCACTGATCAGCACCCTGCCATCATTAACACCACCCTTTCAGGAGATAATTGACCACAGAAGCAGCATTTTAGTGCTTCTGAATACCAGCCGAATAGATGAATGAGTTTGTACTTCAATAAGCTATGGTAGTTGGCCAGAAGTTTAAAATCAGAAAACTAAACAGCTGCGTGTCATTATTGTTCATGGCACCAGACCAACACTTGTCCATGACTTCTTCTTAGCCAAGCCAAGTTTATCATACGTTGCATTAGATCACCTACCAACATAAAGAGGTCTCTTTGGGAAGATTCATACATTTTATAGCTTTAGCCAGCAATGATACAAAACACAAAGTTGATTCCTCCTTTACAGAAAAGCTCTATGCTGCCTGAGTGCAGAACTATTTGAAGAACTGAAGTGGTACAGTTGAACTAAAGTATATTATCCCAATTAGCAAGACAATATGATGGCCACTTCTTGACATTCAGACTTCTGAGGTCTCTCATTTGCTTTCAGGCAGGCTACATTATGGATGACACATTTTGATAAGTTGCATTTTTGTCAAAGGTTTTCTTAAGGTAGCAATTCCTGGAATTAGTAGATTATTAAATCCAGTCAAAGCAATATATTATATAGTAAATAAACTTGTAAAGAATAAATAGATGATTCCAGGATTCATAAGAACAATTTCTTTATGAACACATATTTAAAGAGGAACTCAGTATCTGGGAACATGTGCTTCCTCTAGTTATGACACACATAAGCCTGTCTTTGAAGATCTGGTTCTAGAAAGACTGCAAATTTTGTAAATAATGGTAAGATATGCATTACAGAGAACTGAATAGCAGCTGAGTATTATTCTGACTGGTAATTATTTTTCTCTTGGCTAAGATTTTGTAATTGTAATGAATTGGTTGAAAGAGTAATCATATCTGCCAAGCAAACACACTCATCTGAATCATGAGATTTCTGCTTTTACATTTTTATTTTAGTCATATTTTTTGTATTATGTCATTCATCGAAGTAGATCTGAACAAAAAAGCTATTTTAATTACTTGCAAAATAGTTTGGTAGGATTGGACCAGCAATAATTTTCTGTCTAATCAACTCACCAAGTTAAATGTACACTTAAACCCACATTTCCATGATTCCACATCCATTACATTATATTCCAAGTCCATCACATAAAATCTACATTGGACTGGAGAACATTTAATATACCTTAATATGTGAGGCCCTTATTCACTCTATTCAGCTCTATCACTCACAGCATTAAAATTAATAAAGTCTACTCCCTAGTGTTGCATATTATTTCTATCCTGGACATGTCCACACCATGGAGATTTCATAGTTCTATAGACCACAGGAGTAGAAGACAAAATTCTTGCTAAATGCAGGAATCTAAAGTAAGGCATCCCTGATGGATAGCAGTCTACCTTCAGCTAGAACACATCCTGTGCAAGGGAATCCACCATCTCCCTGGATAGGGGGATCCTCTATTGAATTATGCCATTCCCCCCTCCCAACATGCTATTTCCCTGTCTCCCATCCAATTTGCAATCATAATCTGTCTTCCTGTTTATTATATCCATTACTGTGTGCACTACTCTTTGAAATGGGTCTTGAAGAACAGGTCTTGACCTTCTTCTCTCTGATGTTGTTTCAGGGATTTGAAGAATATTATCATATCCCCTGTCAGTCTTTCTTTCTCTAGCTCAGCATCTTGAATTGCTTTTTTGTAAGATTTGATTTCTAGTTCACTGATCATCCTCATTTATATAACTTAAGTCAAGGAGATTTGATTCACTTCCAGGAGATTTAAATCAGGTTTCCTATTGATTTAAATTTAAATCGAGTTCTCCACTTGATTTAAATCAAGAAGATTAAATCACTGATTTAATCAAGGGCACTGTAGTTTAAATCAATTTCGCACTGATAATGTGTTTCTTAAAATATTAGTGCCAGAATGAAAATTCTAGTGATTAAAGCATGGTCATTTGTATCAGTTTGTGTTATTTTTCAGATGATCATTCCTTTTAAACTACATTTGATTAGTTTACAAAACAATATATAACATTCATGACCTGTTTTATATACAGAGGCCGTAATATTATCTGAATAATACTGTAGTCAAGAACTAAGAAAAAGCATACAATTTTTCTTTCAGAAAATGATACCTTTTTTATGTTATCTCTCTTCTGAGCTAACTTTTTTGCCTGGACTTAATGTTTGGCCAGCTTTCCAATGAGACTTCAATAAAGAGACTTCAATAAAATAAACAAGCAAACAAAACTTGGATGGAGGTTAAGCTGGACAGTCATTCATCAGATGAAAAATAAGAAATTCCCATACGTAAAAGATAACTCAATAATGACATTCAATTAATGCTTAAGCTAAAGCTTTGAGGCACCAGTTCTTGAATATGCTTTAGTTTACCCAAAACACTAAGACATAATCAGTGGTGGGATTCAAATATGTGAACAACCAATTCTCTGTGTGGATGCTACTTCCAGAAGTCCATTCTGGGCCTGGGCAACATAAAATTAGCTACCGGTTCTGTCGAACTGGTGCAAACTGGCTGAATACCATCACTGGGCATAATGGATGAGTTCATACATTGTATGTAGCCAAAACAAACCACATATGTAGATTAGGGACCAACCCAGTCCAATTTTGACTGGATTCACACATTATGCAAAATCATAATGTGGCTTATAGCTAAGTGTGTTGTAGGAACCAACTGTGGTTAATTCTGTAAGACCATGATAAAACAAACAATGGCTTGCTTAATGGCTTTTTACATTTTGGTATTCAGCCTGACTCCCCTTTTTTGTGTATTACAGTATTGTGCTGCTGAAGTTGGGTAACAAATCACAAAATCATTGAGGCACCAGTGTGAGTTTACATCTTTTCATAACTGTAGAAGGTAAACTGAAAACAATTTCTTTACCATTAGCATTCTGAACAATCTGGGAACTAGTCAAAACTCATATATCTAGATAAACACATTTAGGAGACTCAGAAGAAATTTGTTTTTGCTTTCCTAATTGACCTGGGTATGTTTTTCATCCTTCCCAACCTGCTCTGTTTTGGCTTAATGTATATTTCCAACAAGACTCCTTACTTGGGGAAATCACTGTAGGCTATTAATAATGAGAGAATATAGCATGATAAGTGAAGAGAGTTTTTGAATGTTGGGATTGGGTGAATTCTGATAGTAACACTGGGAAGGAACTACCTATACAGTATGTATGTGTTTGTGGAGTAGGGATTGGCAACTTATAAGGATTAAGAATTTGTATAATTTCATACAGCCTTTGAAAAGTCTGCTGCAAGCAAACCATTTATGCTTCTGAAACTAATGGTCTTTTCTAAAGAAGGTAGTATCCAAAAGAAAAAGGAACCATGGGAATTTTCTTTAAAAAAGTTGTCTACACTTATGAAAGGGATCTTCTCCAGAATGTAGCTTAATTTAGTCCTCATATTCATTCAGTGAAATCTTAGATAATCATGGAGGGCACCATGGGCTATTTTTTAGACCTGAAATTAGGACATTTTGTTTACAACTGTCATATTAGAGAGATAACTAAAACTTGACATTGCTGCACACCTGTCTTTCTTCTCTACTACAGTAGCTGCCAATGTAACTCCTGCCCCCTCTGGAATCAACAACACAACCTGAATAGCTAAATAGCATTTTAGCATTGTAAGGTACTGAAAGGCTGAGCCAGCATCTTATACCCTTACTGATATTTCAGAAAATCTAGAAGCTTGATTGGAAATGAATAATTACAGCATATGTCAACTTCAGCTTTTTTCTTTGAACACCTCAAGGAAAAGCTATATGAACAGGTGAAAATTGCATCTCAGCAGTCCTCCAAAGCTGACAGAAGATTCAGGAGCAATAGAATTGTTCCAGCTCTTGGTGTCTCGTGATAAATCAGAAGAGAGGCTACTGCTGAAAAATTTGCTACATGTTGACAACAAGTTGATCAGAAGTGACAGCACCAGCATAGCTATGGCAAAATACCAGCAGGTTGCAAATCTAGCATATTTAAGTCTCCTCCTTAACAGAATAACAGAGTTATAAGGGACCTTGGAGGTCTTCTAGTCCAACCCCCTGCTCAGGAAGGAAATCTTATACTATTTCAGACAAATGGGTTGTCCAATCTTTTTTTAAAAAACCTCCATTGTTGGAGCACCCACAATTTCTGAAGGCAAGTCGTTCCACTGTCAGGAAATTTCTCCTTAGTTCTAGGTTGTTTCTCTACTTGATTAGTTTCCATCCATAGCCTGCAAAATGGTAAGACTGTAGTAGACTTGAGTTTATATTCATTCCATTTCTAGCCAATCAGTGCTATCAATGAGCCAGAGTTTAGATATTTCATATGTGTATTACATATTAGTATCCAGTTATTTTCTACTGTATTTTGTATTAATATATACATTACATTCATATCAATCATAATACTTTGTATCATCTCCCCATCCTTTTGGCAAAGACAAACGAGATCCTTTGTGGGTCATTAATCCAATGGAGTTGACAAGTACCCAATTTACATTAACAATGATCTGATCATTTTATTGATAACCAACATTGCTGGCCTTGCCTCGTTTGCTTGAAGATAACTGCTTTACAATAATCCTGCTTCAACCAACAGGCAAGAACTCATTTGCCTCCTATTTATCAGGGACTTCGATCAGTATTTTTTTGTTTTTATCATGTACTTTATAAAGATACTAATTTTCTTTCTTATTGGACATTCTGCCTGTCTTATAATACCATTTGTCTTGTCCACTTTTTGTCCTACCATCTTTTGATCCACCCTTTGCATTTGAATGACCATTTGCATTACCACATAAGTGATTTCTTTTGCTCACCTACAGAAAGTGGAGATTACCAGATAAGGATTTCCTGTACTAGCTTGAGTGGGTAGGATCAGTACTACAAATCAATGAGAGTATGGTGAGATAGGCAGCAAATAAATTTAATAAATAACAGAAATTTATGTGAACCAATGAGACTTCATCTTTTCTCTGACTACAATGTATACATTCTCTGACTACCATTGTACAAATGGCGGACAAGCAGGTGAGCTTGCTGTGTGAAAGTATTTCCAAGGATACTTTTCTTCTGTACAGAATAAGCTTGGAAAAGATCTGCACATCTCGTGTGTTCTGATTGGGTGTGGAGACACCAGTCTAAGAACCTGATGTTCCTGAGACAACACGATCAGTCTTAGCCTTGATAAACCACTGTGTCGAAAAGTGATCTGTTGCTATAATATAAATATGGATCAATGGCAGCAACTATGGGAGCGAAACAATAAAATTACTTTAGCGACATCATATAAAGAAAATTTGTATAAAATGATTTACAGATGGCATCTTCCTCCGGCCAGACTAGCTAAAATGTATAAAGGATACTCTGCTACATGTTGGAAATGTAAAAAAGAAAAGGGCACATTTTTTCCATATATAGTGAACATGTAGAGAAGCACAGGTGTATTGGCGTATGGTCTGGGAATGGGTAACTGAAATGACTAGCCAAAACATTCTATTCAAACCTGAGGCATTATTATTAGGAATATTAGAAAAAAATGTTAATAAAGAGGACAAATATCTAATCATTCATGTGGTTACGGCGGCAAGGATTTTATTTGCTCAAAAATGGAAAATAATGGAAATACCGAGCGAGGAAGATCTAATAAAGAAAATTATGTTTTGCGCAGAATTAGATAGATTAACTAAAAGATTAAAAAACCAGGAAGATACAGAATTTTATTTGATATGGAACAAATTTTATAGATGGAGGGGAAAAAAGATAGAGGTCACAAATGTTGAGACAAAATAAAAAATAGAGATTAGAAATGTATAGTTGATATATAGATAAGTTATATGTAAATAATGTATAATATGGACAGAGATGTATGTCAAAGACGATTTACCATGTTCAATGTTTTTAATCCTTTTTTTCCGCATTTAATAAAAAAACTTAAAAAAAGAAAAGAAAGAAAAGTGATCTGTTGCTAATGAAAACTGCAAAAAATATCTCCACAATATCAAGTGGAAGATAGAGAAATCCCCAAGCCTTGTTTTTCAGCTGCAGGAACTCCTCAACTGCAACTGAGCCCAAAATTTCTATTTATTTATTTGGGTTTGTATGCCGCTCCTCTCCGGGGACTCGGAGCGGCTAACAACATATATATAACAATGAATTACAATTTTAAAAACCCAAACAAAGATATCTAAAAAAATCAATAAAAAAACACACATTCAATTCAACAATCAACCACATTGCTAACTATGTTAAGTTAGTAACATGGTTGTTAAGTGAATCTGGCTTCCCCACTGACTTTGCTTGTCAGAAGGTTGGAAAAAGTGGTCACATGAGTACAGGACCCTGCAACCATCAAAAATACTGGCCAGTTACCAAGCATCTGAATTTTGATTGCGTGACCATGGGGATGCTGCAATAGTCATAACTGTGAAAATGGACATAAGTCACTTTTTCCAGTGCTGTTGTAATTTCAAATCATCACCAATGAATCGTTGTAAGTTTAGCACCTGTGCAAGATAGTATCATTTCAGCTCTTTGTGAAAAATAATGCAGAAAAAAAGATTGTCAGGCACCTAAATGAAGGCTCAAGAATGTAAAAAGAGCCTACGTCTATGGGTATTTAACCTTAACGCATTTTAGCCACCATGACTAAAAGAGTGCATGGCCATGTTTCTTTTCTTTTTATGTATGTAAAACCACTCTGATTTGAGCTTTGGATTACTACAAAATCTATTCAAAAAAGAAAAGCCTGGACAA
The DNA here is from genome assembly GCA_034064705.1 of Bothrops alternatus. NCBI lineage: Eukaryota > Metazoa > Chordata > Lepidosauria > Squamata > Viperidae > Bothrops > Bothrops alternatus. The sequence goes on along the minus strand of JARGCV010000007.1, from coordinate 46,265,104 downwards.
ATTACCACTCTTTTAGGGCAAAGATTTTCCCAAAAACTTTTACCTCAAAAGAAAAAACAAAAGTTAAAGAACGCTCATCCTTATATAATGAAAACTGACCCGTGGCTTTGTACTTACCACCTTACTTGATAAAAGTTTAGTTCCTATCCATTCAACCCAGTAAAGTTACTATCCAACAGTATTCAAAGGTAACAGGAATAAATGTATAGTGCTTGAGGTTATACAGCAAATTCTTTACAACTGAATAACTGAGATGACACAGGCTAGATTATAAATGAAAACACATAGAGTCAAATAATATATGGACTATTTTATCTGTTTAACACAACCTGTTTAGCTGATAAGTTCACTCAAAGCCCTGAAATTAATTAAGAAAGTGTGATGGTAGCATCTTATTACAATCCTAATGGTGAAAAACTTGCCGGTGGGGTGTGATTTCCCTGATAAAAATTTCATTTGCATCAAGAGTTTGAAGATATTTTTACACTTTATAGTAATATCTCATGTAAATGTGACTGAAAGGTATTATAACAAAGCAAATCCCACTCAGTGTCTATAGCAGTGGAAAAGAAGTTTGATTAATAATGATGAATGCTGATTTTCTTGATTCTTAGAATTCTATTAAATTGTTGGAGTCTTGAGGTCATTTCTATTCCTGACAGCATTTGATTTACATAACTCTCTAGGCTCCAGGGAAGCAGTAACTTCCAGAATAAGGAAATGTTTCCTTTGCTCAACTTATTAGAACAAAATTGGAGAGTGTCAGACCAATGCTTGTGGCTTTCAGTATGATCCACTCAACATCAATTCTAGTCTTAACCACAAAGTAGCATTTGCTGAATTTTTATGAGTATTTGATTCTCCTTCCACACTGCTTAGGGAGGAATATATGAAATACTGTGTTATGAAAGCTTTGAATTTATCCCCATGACTTCAAAGGAGCCAAGCAATTCCGTTGCCTTTAATTCCTCACTAATTATCATTGTTAAAATAAAGTACAGTGGTTTTAAGGCTAGGTAAATTAGGCTATTTTAAAAATAAAGATTCCTCACTTATCCATTCTCATAATATCTCCAAAATATTGTTAACAAGTTTTCCATGTGTTCCTTAATGCACAAAGTACTGTGCATGCAAGTTGCCAAAGTAGGCAGTGTTATTACTTGTCAGAAGAATTGGTTCTTAGCATACTTGACAGAACAAAGACAAATCTCAGTGGAAAGGGGGGGGAGAAAGAGAGAGGGAGAGATCCCCTTGCCGTTGGATTGAGCAGTTCCTAACAATCCAAACATTTGTCTAAACCAGTGATGGCGAACCTTTTAGAGGTCGAGTACCCAAACCACAACCCAAAATCCACTTATTATTGCAAAGTGCCAGGGAATTGTGGTGCCCTCAGAGGGGCATGAGGGTGTGGCCCACTGGGTGAGTGTGGCTGGGGTAGGCATGGCCACCTCGATGCTGCTCATGGGGGGATGTCTGTGAGGGCCAGGCAGGGTTGGGGAAGATCCAGAGGGTCTCTGGCAGGTGGGGCGGTGGGCAGGAGGCCCAATATAGATGGGGGGAGGCGTGCAATCCTAGCTGGGACTAGGGGGCCATGGCACCGATGGGGATCTGGCTTTCCCTGTTTGGGTGGCCTTTGGCTTGCTGGGTGTGGGCATGCTCTACCACCTCTACTCGAGCTCACTAGCTGGCCGCTTTGCCTTGTTTGTGCTGGCAGCGGCAGCACATGTGCCCACAGAGAGGGCTCCGAGTGCCGCCTCTGGCACGCGTGCCATAGGTTCACCACCACTGGTCTAAACCCTCCCTTAAAGGAAGAATCTCAATAGATGTATCCATCAAATTCAATTTTCTCCTTATCTCCTCTATTACAGCTAGAAATATAACAGAATAACAGAGTTGGAAGGAGCCTTGGAGGTCTTCATTACTAAGGTAGAATTTGAGTTTAACATTGCATGTTTGTGATTATTAGGATAATCTGCCATCAAGTCATTCTCAACTTTTAGCAGCTACATAGATTTTCTCCATGATAACCTGTCCATAACTTGGTCTTTAAGTAAATTGAGTAGATTAATAGTTTATCATATTTTTGTACTGTATCTGTAAGTTTGGGGGTGAGTGTGTCCATCTTTGAGTCAGTGTTGACTCTTGAAGACTTCCTGAACTAGTTCCTGAAGGTTTTCTTGGCAAGGTTTTTTTATAGGTGGTTAGCCATTACTTTCCTAGAGCTGAGAGAAGTGACTGCACAAGGTCACCCAACTGACGTAGAACCTAAGACAGGTCTAGAAGACACAGTCTCCCAGTTTCTAGCTTTATGCCTTAACCACTGCATCAAACTGGCTCTCTCAAAGTTTAGTTTAGAGTATTTATAAGTATTATAAAACAATATATATATAATAATATATATATATGGCAGCCTATTTCACCATAGGGTAACTCTGGGTAGCTTACAATCATAAAAATGTGTCTATACATATACATTTAAACATAAATAAATTAAAACCAAAGATTAAAATCTAAGAACAAATGGGGAGGGCAGACGCAGAGAGGTGGAGGCCATTACTCGATCAACCACCTACACTATGCCGTTCCCCCATTGGGGTCCCAAGCCAACGGGCAGAGTCACATCTTTATGCCCTTATGAAAGGTTAGGCAGGTTGGGCCCAATCTCACATCGGGGGGCAAGATGCTGCAGAGGGCAGGAGCAACAGCAGAGAAGGCTGATGAATTTTCTTACAATTCTTACTAAAGTATTAAAGCTTAAAAGTACTAGTAACAAGGTCTAAATCTGATTGCAAAAGTGGAACTTACCAGATAGAATATTTGCTTACATAAAAACATATTCATTCCTGAATACAGACTAGACACTAGTGTAGCCTTCTTTGTACATTTCTACATTTCTCTGTACATAGGAAAAATACATGAGAAAGCATTCACTGCCATTGAAGTAATACTTACAAACCAAGTAGGTGTATTTTACCCTATAAAGACAAGAATCAAGTAGCTTGCTCTTTTCAGATCCAATTCTCTCCAAAGCATGCAGCTAATGAGATGAGAATGAAGTATTAAAAATATTAAGACATTACAGAGCTAAATATTCCCATATGCAAAACAGTTGGCTCTCTGTAAGTACAAAATTACAATATTAGTAGTGGCCTAAACTAAAACCTTTCTTTCTGTTATAGACATAAAGTCTAGAAGTGCATTTCATGGTTTTGTATTACTTGTAACAAGCCATGATTTGGAAGAAAAATATCTACTCCAGGTTTTCTTAGTAGCAATATTCTACAAATAAGGAACACGGGTTCTAAATAAACTAAACCATGGGTTTGTCAAAAACAGATCGTGCCAGACAAATCTTATTGCATTCTTTGACCAGATGACAAAATTGATGGACCAGAGGAATGCTGTGGATATAATTTACTTGGACTTCAGTAAGGCATTTGATAAAGTAGACCACAACCTACTACTTGATAAGATAGAAAAATGTGGGTTAGACAGCATCACCACCAGATGGTGCTTTCCCTACACCAGATGGATCCGTAGCTGGCTGACCAGCCGTACTCAGTGTGTGGTCATCAATGGAACTGCATCTACATGGAGGGAAGCGTATTGTGGGGTGCTCCAGGGTTCTGTTCTGGGCCCAGTGCTCTTCAACATCTTCATCAATGATTTGGAGGAGGGATAGTTGGGGAACTCATCTAATTTGCAGATGACACCAAGCTGGCAGGAATAGCCAACACTTCAGAAGATATGCTTAAGATACAGAAGGATCTTGACAGACTTGGACATTGGATACTATCTAACAAAATGAAATTCAATGGTGAAAAAAGTAAGGTTCTATATTTAAGCAAGAAAAACCAAATGCACAGGTACAGTATAGGTGGTACCTTGCTCAATAGTAATAACTGTGAGAAGGATCTCAGTGTCCTAGTGGACAACCAATTAAATATGAAACAGCAGTGTGCTGCAGCTGCCAAGAAAGCCAACACAGTGCTAGGCTGCATTAACAGAGGGATAGAATAAAGATCACATGGCCTTGGTAAGGCCACACTTGGAATACTGCATCCAGTTTTGGTCACCACAATGTAAAAAAGATGTTGAGACTCTAGAAAGAGTACAGAGAAGAGCAACAAAGATGATTAGGGGACTGGAGACTAAACTATATAAAGAACTGTTGCAGGAATTGGGTATGTCTACTTTAATGAAAAGAAGCACTAGGGATGACATGATAGCAGTGTTCCAATATCTCAGGGGTTGCCACAAAGAACAGGGGGTCAAGCTATTCTCCAAAGCACCTGAAGACAGGACAAGAAGTAATGGATGGAAACTAATCAGAGAAGCAACCTAGAACAGTGGTTCTCAACCTTTTTAATGCCGCGACCCCCAACAGGTCGTAAGTCGAGGACTACCCAACCGGTCGTAAGTTGAGGACTACCCAACCGGTCGTAAGTCGAGGACTACCCAACCAGTTGTAAGTCGAGGACTACCCAACCAGTCGTAAGTTGAGGACTATTTCCCTGCCTGGGAGCGCCACGCAGGGCATGGTGCTACCCGCTGCGCCAGCCGAGGCGTTGCTGGCAAGCAGCAGCGACGGCGCAGGGCGACCACCAGCTGGGCCACCAGCTGGCCCAGCTCAAGGGACGTAAGGCACCCACCGGGCTCCACGCGCACCAGCAACCCTCCCTGCGCCCGCCGGCCTCCCACCTCCTACTCCTGGCCCTCTTTTACTTACATTTTTAGTAGTTGCTCAGCAGGAAGGGGTGGAAATTTCCAGACAGCTCGCCTTTGCTGCAGACAACTTGCAGCACCGTTTGCAGACTGGGACTTGAGGGCAGAGACAGCCTGGACAATTCCTATTGGCTTTTGAAAGCCAATAGAATTAGACTCTATTCAAGAGAGTCTATTCTATTGGCTTTCAAAAGCCAATAGAATAAGAGGGAGTAGCACGGCTAAGGAAAAGGGGGGAAAATGGCGGACTCGTTGTTTGGCGACCCCCGTGAAATGGTCGTTTGACCCCAAATGGGGTCGCGACCCACAGGTTGAGAACCGCTGACCTAGAACTAAGGAGAACTTTCCTGACAGAACAATTAATCGATAGAATCAAAGAATTTGCCTCCAGAAGTTGTGAATGCTCCATCACTGGACTTTTTAAGAAGAGACTGGACAACCTTTTGTCTGAAAGGGTATAGGGCACAGGTCAGCAACCTGCGGCTCCGGTGCCGCATGCGGCTCTTTGAGCTTTCCCCTGCGGCTCCCAGCCTCCTCTGCCATTTGCACAGAGAGACAGAGACAGAGAGAGGCCCTTGCACTCACTCACTCTCTCTCTCTCTCTCTTCTCTCTCTCTCTCTCTCTCTCTCTCTCTCTCTCTCTCTCTCTCTCTCTCTCTCTCTCTCTCTCTCTCCCTCTCCCTCTCCCCCCTCTCCCTCTCCTCTCTCTCTCTGTAAAAAGAGTGGACTCATGGTATTCTCCGACCAGCTGAAAAGCTTATTTGGGCAGAGCTCTCCCTTTGCTGTGTCTCTGCAGGAAGCAGGAAGCAGAAGAGAGCTAGCTAGCCCAGCTATGCTGACTCAGGAATTCTGGGAGTTGAAGTCCATGAGTCATAAAAGAGCTGAGGTTGCCTACCCCTGAGCTTGTTGGAGAACAGCTTGAAGCCAGCTTGCCAGGTGAACAGAAGATCAGAGAAAGGGATAGAGAGAGGGGGAGAGAAAGAGAGAGAGGGAGAGAGAGAGGGAGAGAGAGAGAAAGAAAGGGGAGAGGAGAGAAAGAGGGAGAGGAAAGAGAGAGAGGGAAAGGAAAGAGAGAAAGAGAGAGAAAAAGAAAGAAAGAAAAAGAGGGAGAGGGAAGGAGGGAAAGAGACAGAGAGAGACCCTTTTGACATCTAAAATGAAGATAACTGCATATATCCTTTTTTACCTTTATTATAGATGTGTGTATATATATATGTATGTATGTGTGTGTGTGTATATGTGTGTGTGTGTGTGTGTGTGTGTACACACACACACACAATAAAGATAAAAAAGGATATATGCAGTGTTATCTTCATTTTAGATATCAAAAGGGTTTTGCGGCTCCCAGTGTTTTGTTTTTGGTGGGAAACGGGTCCAAGTGGCTCTTTCAGTGTTTTGGGTTGCCTACCCCTGGTATAGGGTTTCCTTCCTCAGCAGGGGGTTGAATTATTAGAGGATCTCCAAGGTCCCTTCCAACTGTATTATTGTTATTGTTAAACCATAATTAAAACATTTTATTTCTTTTATTGTTGTCTTAACAACAGACCAATGTGGGGATTATTTTACCACTTTTCAGACTGGTCTATTTTGATTTGAACATTGTGAAGGAAATAAAATAATTTTCCTTGCCACTCATCTCAACTGCTACAAAGTTTGCATTCTCATGTTTTCTACTTACATGGGTATTAGTGGCTTTAATCAAATGAAATCCAATGCTTTTTACTCCAAAATTATGGTACAAATTTCCCTTGGTTTCTGGTTACTGTAATTTAATCCTACCTGATCTGTATCACATAAACTTTACTATTTTTTGTGTTCCAATTCAGCATTTGTCTTCTGTGGACAAAATGTATGGAACTCTGGCTGAAATTTAAGTAGATAATCCATTGACTCTCAGGTAACAATGTGTGCTACCTGCTCTAAATTTTGGATTATTATTTCTGGTGCAATGCGGTATAAAACTCCTGTAAACAAAGAAGATCATCTTCTTTGACTTCACATATGGAATCCCATTGTCTGCACTGATTAGGAAAACATAAAAGGAAAAAGTAGCAGCTGTTCTATCATGAACCTGAAATGTTCAAAGGAGAGAGGAGAATCCAAGTCAATGAGGCAAAACAAGATAGCGTCAAGAGTCCATTAAAGATTTAAAAGTCCCAAAAAATATTTCTTATTATTAGGACTATAAGGAATCAAAGAATGGATAAGATAGCTTAATGGAGTAAGTCATTTTGCTTTTGAAAATGATATATGAGAGTTAAATAGCTAAATAAAATCAATACTTCAGTTTAGTTACATAACAGCAGGCATTGTTAATAATGCAATGGGATCCATACAGTGCCTGTCCTGGGTTTTTGGCAGTTCCCAACAAACTGATAAGCTATGACATTTATCAAATTCTTTATGGGTTACTATGCCCAGTTAGCAGCAAAGTCCCATGCATATTTATTCAAATGTTATTACCATTGAATTCAATAATTTTATTTGCAGGAAAGTGTGCTTAGAAAACTAAAACTCCGTTGGTCAAATTCATCTTGGAAAGCCTCCATGCATTGGACCGAAAGGCAGTTTCAGCCAAATAGTCATGAATTTGGGAGCACAATTATATTAGAAACATTGTTCCATGTGGCAATATCAATCCAGCAGTTTGCCTCTGCATCATTAGAAAAAAGCAGCACATTTCCTCATCCTCATATCAGTCACGGGCTGGCTTTGATTTTATGGCACTCTACGGATCTTTGCTGCAGTTACAAGGATAATCTCATCTTGTTCTTTATTGTAATAGTCTTAACATAGTCCTTGATGGTTGTTAGGCACCTTCAACTGAAAATCACCAGATTATTATTCACAATTGAAATCATATATTAAGCTGTTGTTGAAATTAAATCAGAACTGCTTGCCAGAAAATTTTTGTCCATCTCTCCATTGCTATCAGGGTATTGGATACATCACCCTTGTTCACCAAATGGTTTCCTGCAGGGCACAGATAATGTGGGCATCATCTGATATCAAAATGTATTCTACTGCCATTATGTGCATAATAGGATTAAAGTTGGAATAACCAAGGACCTCTCCTTTTGGAAGTCTCCATACTAATTACCTATAATCTTATTTCCCATGACTCTAGAAACTTCTGGGATAGGAATGATAATAATGATGATAATGATGAGGATAGATAGATAGATAGATAGATAGATAGATAGATAGATAGGTAGGTAGGTAGGTAGGTAGGTAGGTAGGTAGGTAGTAGATAGAGAGACACACAGATAATAGATTCTTTCCTATTATTAATTTCTCTCTCTCCATACTTTTACTTACTTTTTGTCCCATTAATTATGTTTGCTGATAATTAATAAGTAACAAACTTTTTTTGTTGGCTGAACTAAGCAATGTGTAAGCTTGCTGTGATCTGTATATATATGAATTGACTGGGATTATTTACCGTATGTGGGATGCATGCTGAACTGAAAATTACCCACAATAATTTTCCAGTAAAGGTTGGCTACAGTTTCATGACCTGATTGGGACTCTGTCACATATTCATTCAATCAGAACCAAAAAGATAGTTATCTTTGGCTACCTAATGTACAGAAAGAGTCTACTATTTCTGTAATATACTTGCTATAATTATTCTTGCTATACAGGCATTAAACCAGATTGCTGCTGCCAGAAAGAATATAAGGTGCACAGCTGCTATTCCTTGGCATTAGCATTTTATTCCTGCCTTATGACATTATTAACAGGCTCTAATATACCAGGTAAGCACTTTCATGCCTATTTTAATATGCCCTTCCTTGTTAATTACCAGCTTTAATGCAATTACATGTATGTTAAAATTAATTCATCGTGAACGATACCAAAATGTTGAAATAAAATTCATGGGGAAGATAAAAATGTGTTGCAGATACCTCAGACTTGGACAACAATAAACCTCAATCTATTGTCGGATTTATAGCTAATATAACACAAGGGGAGAACATGAAAAAAGGGATACGGAGTTACTTGGTGTTTGTAAGTCTTCCATACAATTATTGAAATAGTATTTGTGTATAAAAATTTAAAGGCAATTGAAGAGATTTAGGACTATATACACCCTATGGTTATGTACCATTATATTAACTTTTGCTTCTATTGAGTAGTATATTTTGTTACCATAACATTTTTGTGGCTGAAATACATAAGAATATTTGCATGTATTCCATACATATCCAAGACTCTACAATCTCTGGATTACATTCATTAAATTCCTTTGTTCTTTTCAGTCCCAAACTTGCACTTTTCACATCTCTTGTTCTTTGCATTTAAAATCATTTCTATCCAATAAACATCAGCCTCCTTATTTAAAAAAAATCCAGCTGAAGAAAAAGAAGATATTTGTTTCATATTTCTTAAAAACGAGCAAAAGAATAAACCAGTTGCCTTTGCAGCAAGTGTTAGACACAGGACATTTTTACTGTACAATCTGAGCACTGTGAAAACCTGATGCTGTAGTATAATAGCCCCTGCGTCCTTATAAAAACTCTCTTTCATCCATGAAAAGATGGTTTGTGTTGCAAAGTGATCCAAAATAAACTGTGAATTGAGTATTTTATGGAAATTAACTAGGCTTCGCATTTTGATACATGTTTACTATGTAACTTTCCTGCTGTCCTGGAGTCTCCTTTGCTGTAAATGGTAGCAGTTTAATAAAAACAAAAACTGACCAGAATGATTTTCAAGCAATACATCTTGCAACAAAGCAACAATTATTGCCTTTTCCAAAAAATACATCCTTGAAGTCAAAGGGCAAAGCCTCTGTCATTTCCAACCATATTTATATGAGTGGTTGGTTTTAGGGAATTTGAGATTTTAATGTTTCCCTTTCTTGAAGTGGGTAATTATTTTGTGCAGGTTGACAAAAGAGAGAAATAACGCTCAGTGGAACTGACTTCTGTATTTTACAGTTTCAGTTTCAAGCTGGTATCAGATGGATTAATCCCTTGGAAACTACACATAAATCATTACACCTCAATGAAAAGGGTTTAGAAACAAACTGAAAAATGGCTTGTAACAGTTTCCAGTCATGAAGAACAATAAGGCAAAAGCAATCAATCAATGCCAGTCATGGGTGACCTATGCAAACTGATATACATGTGTAATCCTAACTCTTCTAGGTAGCAGTAACCCAACCTATCAGGTGTATACAATGCAGTTGCAACCATTGGAAACTGAGACTATGAGTTCATTGGAGAAACTGCACAATGATGTTCTGATATATGCCTATGGAACTGGGGTGCCAAGGTAGCGGGCTGTAGTAACAAGCCAATTATTCAATCCACAGGTTGTCTTCAGCTTATAACCATAATTGAATTACATTAATAAGTCATGCTTGTTCTTACGCAGGTCATTGCATGACCTATCCAACTTTTACAACTTTTTTGTGGTGAATGTGAATGTGGCAATCACAAAACAAATGCTGTGGTCATTAAGTGAATACCATAGTCATGAAGCAAAGCCATTGTTCACAATGGGCATTTTTTGCTGTAAACTGGAAGTAAAAGTCAGTTTCAGGCAAAAGAAAAGTCATAAATTGCAGTCACATGACTCTTGTACTGTAGTGAGTCTTGGACCCTTCATGTATGGCAGGAGAGAGAGCTGAACACCTTTCATATGCCTTGGCTCCAATGTATTCTTGGCATCACCTGGCATAACGAAGTCCCAAATAGTGCAGTCCTGCAATGTGCTGGAATTTCTAACATGTATACATTACTGAAACAGCAACGTCTACGCTGGCTTGGGCATGTCGTCAGAATGGTGATGGTCGGATTCCAAAAGATCTCCTGTACAGAGAACTAGTGCAGGGAAAGCGCCCCAGAGGGAGACCTGAGCTGCGATATAAGGATATCTGCAAGAGGGATCTAAAGGCCTTGGGAATGGACATTAACAGCTGGGAATCCTTGACCTCTGATCGTTCAGCCTGGAGGATAAAGACACAGCATGCCCTTCTCCAATTCAAAGAGACACTTGTGCGGCAGGCTGAGGCAAAGAGGCAGTCCCGGAACCAGCGAAATCTGGGGGCTGGACAGGGGACAGATTGTATCTGCCCTCAAGGTGGAAAGGACTGCCACTCTCAAATTGGCCTTTTTAGCCACACCAGATGCTGCTTTAGGACCTTTTTCCAGAGCATGATACCATAGTCTCTTGAGACTGAAGGATGCCAATGAATGATGACCATGGGACATTGCAAATGGCTGGGAATGTAGGCCAGTTGCCAAGTACTCAAAAAGTGATCACATGAAACTTTGAATACCTCCCCGGTTCAGAATGGACTTCCGGAAGTGGCATCCACACACATCTGGCAGTCCGTTCTGGACCTTGCAAAAAAGGGCTAGGGCTTAAGCCGGTTTGCCAAAGTCAACAAAAAATTAGCTACCAGTTCTACCAAACTGGTGCGAACTGGCTGAATCCCACCACTGAATACAGGTCTTAAATATGCTTTGGGGATTCTGTCATAACTTCAAACAGTCAGTAGGCAACCAGTTATTAAGCAAGGACTACCCATATTGTATTTGGAATACCTGCTACAAAATCATCTCCAATGTGTCGTTCATCCTAACGTGGTCCATTTTGACATTTTAGCTTTTGTCAAGAGATATTTTTTTATTAACCAAGGCTTTTAAAGCTGAAACAAAAATTGGTATGTTTTCAAGGGTAAGTATTTTACTGCGTGCCTAGCTGCCTAATAAATGCTCAAACAATCATGACAGCAATTTAGGTAGAGAATGTGTATATGAAAACGCTACAGATATGTTAAACTGATAATTATGAAATCAATCATTCTTAACCTTTCATCTCAGACATTACACAAGGCATTAAAGCATAACCTAATTTTTCAACATCCAAGCAATGCTGTAATCCTAGAAATAATGTGCAGGTTCACTGGAGCCTTCATTTCAAATGTACCATTGTCAGTTTACACAGAAATCTGTCTATAAACCATCTGTTGCCAAAACCAATCATTACCAATGTTGTCATTCTGTTACTAAGCTCTGCAGATGCTAGCCACTTGGAACCATCTGTTGGTGTCAAAGAAGTAACAATTCACTTTGAAGGGGAGACAATGGGCACTCTTATTTAAACATGCAGAGTTGCATTCTGCTGCTGACCAAAACCTTTGCAGTAGAAGTTGGACAAATGACCAATTAGAATAACATAGAAGTGTTATTTGTAAAGCAAACACCAAAGATTAATTGCAAGAAGACTTCTCCTTTAGAAATCAGCTGGAGGTTTCTACACATGTACATTCACTCATACACTTACATTTTTTTCATAGTCCACCATGTATACTATGATCTACTACTTTTTGGAATCATTGCTTAAATGATTCTAAAGGACTAATATTTCATTGTCATAACGCTAATTCAATTTTATGTGTACGTGAATGAAAACAATTAATTTATTTTATAGATGTCATGGTAAATATCAAAATTCAACACTTGTCTGCCTAAAGGATGCGTCCTAAGGCACTAATAGCCTCTGTTGGTGATGCATTTAAAATAACAAAACACAATAGGTCTATTATCACTGAAAGTTCATTTATTTTCTTAAATCTTTTTGTACTCCAGTGTTTATTATTTTGTGAATTCACATATGGCTGCTCATATTCATAGGGTTTATATGCTCAAAGCAATGGGAAAAATGAAAAATGACCCTACAAACTTCCACTGAAAATGGACTAAAAAGCCAACATTAAAAAAAAAATCAAATGGAAAGTCGGCACCCTGTTCAAAGCCAAGAATTAGGCACTCCTTCATGACAGTTCTATTAATATTTATCATACATTACTCATGCAGTATGTAGTTGGTAATAAAATGACAGTAGTTTAAGAACCTGGACTATATCAACTGTCTATTCAATTGTTTAAGACTTCAATCAGGTGTGTCCAACCTTGGCAACTTTTATTATTATTATTATTATTATTATTATTATTATTATTATTTATTAAACTTATATGCCACCCTTCTCCCAAGACTCAGGGCAGCTCACAACAACAATACAAGTATAAAAAACATAACAAAATCAATTAAAATTACTAATTTACAGTATAAAAACTACGTAATTTATTTCACTCACACAACACACAATCACAGTCAAAGGCCCAGGGGCAGAGTGCAGCTCACACATCCCAAACCTGTCTGCATAAATGTGTCTTCAACAGTTTTCGGAAAGCTAGGAGGGAGGAAGCAGTACGGACCTCTGAGGGAAGCTGGTTCCAGAGGGCTGGGGCAGCAACGGAGAAGGCCCTTGCCCTAGGCCCCGCCAGATGACATTGCCTAACAGACGGGACCCGTAGGAGGCCAACCCTATGTGCCCTAACATTTTAGAGCAATACATGCTGGCTGAGGAATTCTGGGAGTTGAAATCCACAAGTCTTAAAGTTGCCAGGGTTGAACCTCCCTGAAGGAGGCAGGACCTGCATTTGAATTGTTCGGCATACATTTCCATCACTGAACTATAAGCCTACAGGCTGCCAAACTATAGGCTGTTCAGTAGCTGTTGTCCTTGATCAAGTCCAATTTTTTTTCTATTTATTATTTATAATAAGCAGACCAACAAAAAAGATTGAATCTAGAAACTTTCACATGTATTGTAATATGGCTCTTCTCTGAAGAAAGTTGCCTTAAAGTTCATTGGGAAACTCTTACCATATTTTGTGGCAATGTCATAGAGCTTAGCCATTCTGGAAGAGAATCTACTACATCTATTTACTACTAAATAATTATTTATCATTTATACCAGTTATTGTTCTGTTAGGCAATACTAAACCTTATCTACTTACTAAATACTTTGAGTTGGTTTTATGTATTACTGCCACCAGAATACATTATGCATTTTATGGAAATCACATTTAATTCCTTCATTAGTGGAATGGAAACTTAAACTATGGGCATAGGCATGGATGTGTAAAAATCAGTACACAGTTTGCTGGGATATCAGAGGTTTAATAAAATAAGTCAATAAGTTTAGAACTTTCAAACTATGATTATTTTTATTATTATATTGATCTCTTTGTTAATCTAATATTTAATTTTAATAATCAATAAATAGTTTTGAAAGTACTAAAATGCTAAACTCCCATGAATAATATATATATATATATATTGGTGACAAGGTGACGAGGAGGCAGATCGCACCCATGAACATCAGGAGAGGGCACTTGACCAACGTGGACAGTGATACCAGCATGGTGGAGGAGCGACCAGCCAAAACAGCAGCATCGCATGCGGAAGAGTCACTCCAGCGGTGAGACAATGGTGCACGGCAAGATGAATGTTCCCGGCGGGCGGAGCGAGTGGAGAGAGACAGAGCGCCAAAACTTAAACAGACATCAGCCAGCCCGACGGAAATAAGATTGATGCAATTGATTGCAGGAGGGCAGGGGCTGAATAGACCTGTAACACACTCATTAGCTAAACTGTTAGCCTCACAGAGACTATAAGAATGTGCCTCCCATTCCTGGTTTACACTCTGATGATATCAGCAGGCACTGACGAAAGCTTAGCTTTAATAATTTTTTAGTCTCGGTGATCCGTGTTTCTAGTTTTAGTGTGTGTGTGTGTGTGTGTGTGTGTGTGTGTGTGTGTGTGTGTGTGTGTGTGTTTTAATCAAAGCTAGCATATGAGGATAAAAAGAATATGTTTACTCCAGTGGAATAGTTTGTACTTTCTTTTATCTTCTATCTAACATCAGTTTTTCAAAGTAGCCTACACTAAAGACAATAATTCTCCAGCTTTTCAGGCAGGATCCTTACAAATCCAAGTGGCAATGCCAGGAATCAGGAGTGTTTTTACACAAAACGGTAACAAAATCAGCCACTTGGAATGATATAGACACTGCTCTGAAATGTTATCAACTAGCTATAACATGTATGGTAAGAAACAAGCCTTTTAGGATCAACCATCAAGAGTTAAAGAACAAGCAATCAAGAAATACTCTAGAGACCAGCACATGGTAGACCAGCCATGAAGGCAGAAAACAAATGAAATCAGTCAGGTTTGTCAGGCTGATTCTGTTCAGGTTTATTTTTTTAAGGAATAAACAAAACAGATGATACAACAGTCATCGGTCTCACTCAAGATGGCGATAAGTCTGTGGCATAGCCAGACCAATCTGGAATTGAACATGTAAAAATTGTACAGGTGAAAATGGATTTTAGGAGGAGCCCTTCTATTCTACCATCTCTTACTATATTCGACAGCACAGTATCAGCAGTAGAATCCTTCAGGTTTGGGGGTTTTATAGTACCCAGAATTTGAAATGGACACCTAATATTAGAACCATTATTTAAAAAACACAGCAAAAAATGTTCTTCCTGCATCAACTCAGAAAGTTCAGGCTGCTCCAGGAGCAGCTGGTACAGTTTTATAGAGGAATTATTGAGTCTGTCATTTGTACTTCTATAACTGTCTGGCTTAGTATAGAAACCAAACAGTCAGGTACAGCCTCCAATGTACAGACTCCAGGTATAGGTACAAACTCCAATGGATAATTATGACAGCAGGAAAAAAACAATTGCAACCATCTTGCCTTCCATAGAAGAAGTATAGTGCAGGTCAGAAGGAAGGCTGAGAAAATACCTACAGACCCTCACATCTTGAACATAAACTCTTTCAACTCCTTCTCTTGGAAAGGCGCTGTAGAGCATTGCGTACCAAAACAATTAGGCACAGGGACAGTTTCTTCCCTCATGCCATCACTCAGTCTGCTGAACACCTAATTCTCACAGTACTCTCTAATGTCTGTGTACATTTACCCATGTTGTATGGCTGTAAGCATTATTATTATCATCCTTATCTTCCTTACTACCCCCTCTTATTGGGATTATTATTATGCTGCTTTGCATATACGCTGAGAGCTTCTGCACTGGGAACAAATTCCTTGTGTGTCTAATCATGCTTGGCCAAATAATTCTATTCTATTCTATTCTATTCTATTCTATTCTATTCTATTCTATTCTATTCTATTCTATTCTATTCTATTCTATTCTATTCTATTCTCCCTCCTTCCTTCCCAAATTGTTTCCTCTGTTTTCTGTGCTTACAAAGAGGCCAACAAGACACTTCAAAGGCTTAAGTCTTCTAACATTCAGCCTCACAATTGTAGCTCGCTCCTGTGCATCCACATTGGATGAAACTGCAGATTAGCTTTCCATGTAGATTTTAGACCAATGCCTTGTTGTGCCCCAGTGTAAGCATTACAAAGACATTTTACCAAAGTTTTCTTTGTAGAGAAGCAGCATAGCATAGTTGTGTACTGTGGAATGCAGCTCACATAATCTCTATCAGATCTAAGAATCTTGGCCATCCTGCAGTATCCTGCTTTTTGCAGGGACAATGGACTACAACAATCCAATGACTTTCTTTAACACCTTTGAGCTTTACCATTTTCCTGATAACTTGAAATGTTCTCTCTTATACAAAACTGGTTTCTTCCGGATTTATCCAGTTGTTTCAATATAGGTTTGCTTCTCGATTATTTTTTGCAGTGAAATGTAAAAAAAAATAACAATATTAAAGAGACAGGATTAATTATTTCCAGCAGTTATATCCCTGATGTTGGACTGTACTAAATCAATCAGTCAGCCAATCAACCAATCAATCACTCTAACAAAATGTAAAGATTTTCTCCATTTAACCTTTGAAAAGATATGAAACTGATTTCATTGGCAGCAGAATAACCGAGATGAATGGCAAACTTGATTCCGATACTCAATATTCAGGACACACGTTTAGATGTGCATTGATGTTCCTGGGAGAGAAACAAATGTATGTAGCCTGATGAGGACTGTATAAACACTTGGCTGGATAACAATATCAACCGTAAATATTTACACACATTAGTTTGACTACTCTGTTAAACCTGTCTAATCTTAACTTTCAGAAGATAAAAATACAGTCAAATTAGGTACTGCAGGGTTAATACTCATCAGTTGTGTGGGATAAACTGTAAAAATAAGTCCAGATGGATTTATCTGCAGCTAGGGAGTATATAATCTAAGGACTGTAAATCCTTCTCAATTACAATTTAACTTTGGCATATGCCACACATGTAGCCTGAAAGCATAACTGATCTAGTAAAATTTTAATTATGGTACAATCTCATTTATTCACTTCCCCCAGGAAGATATTCAGATAACAAATAGTTCAGAGACATGAGCTTGCTACTTTTATAAGGCAATAATTTCATGAGATGTCTAGGAAAACCCATGAGTTTGGACACTGTTTCTGATATTTTATTTAAAAAGAAAAAAAACTGGAGTTACCTATCTTCACATTTTGGTCTATTCTTTCCTTAAGGTCATGGTCAATTTACCAATCTAGAAATTAATCTGGGATTATTTTTGTTTTTTTGTTTTTTTGTAAATATTTTTTATTAATTTTATAATTTTAACAATAATTTAATCACCCAATGGTGATTGGGTAAATAAAATTTTCAGAATAAAAACATACATAAGCAAGTTCAACTTAATACATTCACTTTCATCTTTCTATTTCCCTCTCCCACACACAAAAAAGAGCAAAAAAGGAAAAAAAGGAAAAAAACCAAAAACATATAAATTTAATACATTCCATTTTTATCATAAATTTCTATTAAACCTATTTTAAGACTTTATCAATTTCATTCCAAACTCTCCCCGATATATATACCATAATATTTGTAAGATGTTATCATACATTCTTTTTCATTCATATAAACAATACTTTAAATGAAATAAGATAAATACCAACATATAATTTTTGGGGGTTGCTCGCCCATTTCCCCCTCCACCACATCCACCCTCTTTCTTCTCTACCTTCTTTCTCCCTTTCTTCTCTTATTTTTGAAAGACATTTTCTTCCAAACAGCTTTCTGTTGAACTTATTCATACTGACTTTATAAGTGTATGTATATGAGTGAACACAGAGTCACATTAAACATTGTATTTCTAAGATTATTTTTTCACCCAGAAACTGAACTACACTTATCAGTTACAATTCCCTTTGTTCTATAGATTCATTTATTTCAACAAAATTTGGCATAAGACAGAGATTTTTTGGCCTGGGAAGCTAGGACTTCAACCACAAATAAAAATGTAAAGTCCCCTATTTCCAGGGCTTTTTTTTCTCATAGAACGCCCAGAACGGAGTTCCGGCACCTTTTTTGGATGGAACCTTGTAGGGTAGGCAAGGCGGATTGTATGACATGTGTGAGTTCCAACACCTTTTTTTTTTAAGAAAAAAAGCACTGCCTATTTCCATGCTAAAGCCACAATCTGCATATTTGCTTCTGTGAAGCTGCATAGCTGCTCAATGTAAAAATACAGTTTGATCCACAATCATTAGAATTAAGATATTCTTATAGTCAAAGTCCTAAAATAGACTTTGTTCTTTTAAGCAGGCACAGAACTCATTGTAGCCAGCTAATACCCTTAGTGCAATATCCAAAGTGAGATGTTCCACATTCAGTCCTCCACATTATGTGAAAGTGGCTTAAACTAGAAACCAGCCATTTCTCCTATGATATTTCCTCAACACAACAACTCTTGCACTGGAATAGTGATGACAACAGATCACACTACTTGGCAATGCAAAAATGAATTTATATTAAATGAAGAAAGCAATATAGAGGAAAAGGGGAGCATCGGCAAGACAGAATGGTACCATATATCTTTTGGGAAGTTGCTCAATATTGTTCCCACTCCTGTCTTGAAATATTAATTTGAAAAACAATTCAAGAGTAGAACTGATTAGCATAGTTGTTGTTTGGCAATTGGGGAAAGCTAAGAAAAAAATATTTGGTTTTTACTGGGCTTCTGCACTAAGCCTATTGGGTATTTTTTTCATTCTGTTTAATTTATCAGCCAAATTTTCTTTTTTTTCCTTCTCCTTCTCGTTGTTTGCCATATAAGAGATTTCTGCTCAGCCATAAATGTAGATATTGCTGTTTCTCTAATCAAAGAGGCTAATTTAACCATCTGCACAAATTCCATTATCTTCACCAACCATTCTTCTGATGTAGTCAGTGTCGAACTTTTTCACTTTTGAGCATATAATAATCTTGCTGCAATTGTCATATATAAAAATAAAAACAAAGTTACGTGACTTTTTTCTGGTGGCTTATCCAGAAGTCTCAAAAGAAAAGCCTTTGATTTCAGTTGCACTTCAACCTTTAAGATCTTCTGAATTAATCCATGTATTTGCATCCAAAATATTTTGGGCTTTCTATATGTCCATCAAACATGATAAAATGTCTCTTCATGTTGTTCACATTTTCAAAAAATATTTCAAAAATATCTTTATAAATTTCTAGACAATTTGCTTGGTGAGAAATAACAAGGATACATCATTTTATAAAAATTCCCTTTAAGGCTAGAACATAATGCAAATTTCAACCCTTTCAATCACATGTATCCCCATTGCTCCATTTGCATATTATAGCCAAAACTTTTAGCCCATTTTATCATATATTCTTTTTCTTGTTCTTCGTCTGTGTCATATTTCAACAAAAATTTATACATTTTAGCAACAAAGTTAAAACTGGCTTGGGACCACCTTTTTCTAAGAGTCTCTACCTGTCCAACTCACTCTAGCAAATTGGACATGCTGCAGATCCCATCAACTAGAGTGTCTGCTGGCAGGGAGTAAAAGGTGGGCCTTTTTTATAGTAGCCCCTTCTCTGTATAATATCCTCCCCTCGGAAATTAGAATGGTCCCAATCCTGTTAGTCTTCTATAAGGCCCTAAAAACCTGGCTGTGTTCCCAAGACTGGAGTGCTGAATGTGCTAAGTTCCCCATTTGCTGGATTCATTGTTAACTAGCCAAGTATCTCAGCCGTTGTGCATATTTATTTTGGATAATTTTTTTCATTTAGTTTTCTATTGTTTTAAAAAGTTTTTATTGTTTAATTGCAAATTTTTTGAACTGAAAGTTGCCAAGAGTCACTGATTGAAATGGGCAGCTATATATATTAAATAAATAAACATGCTCATCATTAATACATCATTTTATTTCAAATTCAGTCTTAACTTTGTTAAAAACCATAAAATATTTTATCCACTTAAAATCTTTCGGTTAACTATATATAATAAAACCACTGACAAGAATATTCTTCTGTTATCAAATCTTCTCTTGATTTTATTTTACAATCTCCATGAGAAAACTCTAATAAATCATTTAAACAATCATTTAAATATGAGCTAGCAGTATGCTGCAGGTGCCAAAAAAGCGAACACAGTGCTAGGCTGCATTAACAGAGGGATAGAATCAAGATCACGTGAAGTGTTAATACCACTTTACAATGCCTTGGTAAGGCCACACTTGGAATACTGCATCCAGTGTTGGTCACCGCGATGTAAAAAAGATGTTGAAACTCTAGAAAGAGTACAGAGAAGAGCAACAAAGATCATTAGGGGACTGGAGGCTAAAACATATAAGGAACGGTTGCTGGAATTGGGTATGTCTAGTTTAACGAAGAGAAGGACGAGGGGGGACATGATAGCAGTGTTCCAATATCTCAGGGGCTGCCACAAAGAAGAGGGAGTCAAGCTATTTTCCAAAGCGCCTGAAGGCAGGACAAGAAGCAACAGGTGGACACTAATCAAAGAGAGAAGCAACCTATAACTAAGGAGAAACTTCCTGACAATGAGAACAATTAACCAGTGGAACAACCTGCCTCCAGAAGTGGTGAATGCTCCAACACTGAAAGTTTTTAAGAAGAGACTGGACAGCCATTTGTCCGAAATGGTATAGGGTTACCTGCCTGAGCAGGGGGTTGGACTTGATGACCTCCAAGGTCCCTTCCAACTTTATTATTATTATTATTATTATTATTATTATTATTATTATTATTATTATTATTATTATTATTATTATTACTATTATTACTATTACTATTACTATTACTATTACTATTACTATTACTATTACTATTACTATTACTATTACTATTACTATTACTATTACTATTATCTTGGTAGGTTAACACTTCATATTTACTTAATAGTTCTCATCTATAAAATGCTTCTTGTGCTCAAACTCATAAAGACGTTTTTGGGGCAAAATCCAAGTTTATATTTATTTCATACCCTAAGAATAGCCCATCTAAAATAATGATTTTTCTACCAAAATTTAATTAAATTTCAAGAAAAGATAAAATACAAGGAAACAGAAAAAAGTTTAAAGGGGGTGCTGAAGAAAAAACAAAATTGGCATTGCAAAAAGAAAAGGGAAAACAAATATAGAAAAGAATAACTTCCAACTTTCTTTGGTACAGATGCAAGTATAAAATACAATAACCTTTTGCTCTAAAATTAACCATAACATACAATACTCCTATAATTATAATCCATTCTAATCACCAAATTCCAAAGTTAAAATTTCATCTCTTTCCATTTCAAGCACCAAAACTGGTTCACAGGTAGAAACAAAGCTAGCGAAATTCTTTTCTTTAATCAAAGCAGTCAGTTTTACCGTCTTTGCCATTAATTTTACCATCCATCCTTCCATTATGGGAATTTTCCTATAAAAATCTCACTGATGTTATCATGTATAAAAACACAATCCCATGTTTTTTTTCCGGTCTGTTTGTCTATCAAACCTAGGGGGAAAAAACTCTCTAGTATCAATTGTACGTTTATTTTAAGAGTTAAAGCACAAATCTGATTACAATGTTTCCTGGCTTTCTTACATGTTCACCAAAGATAATAAAAAGTATCTTCATATTGGTTACATTTCCAGCACATTATTTCACACACTTTTAACAATTTATCAAGTGTCTCCTCAAAGAATTCTCCTTCAAATTGTAATTCAGTATTACATTTCAAACCCTTACTCCACATGTTGTCTCTTTGTTCAAGTATTGTGTTGTATCCAAAGCTTTTTGTCCCTTTAGTCATACAATCTTTAACAATCTTTACCTTCTGTATTCATTTTCAATAAAAGTTTATATATCTTACCGTAGCAATAACATGTTCATCATTAGTACATAAATCCAGTTCAAAATCAGTTATCTCATTCATGAAAACAAAATTCTTCTTATCCAATTTGAATCTGTCTGTCAACTGAGCATTAAGTAAACCACTGATGAATGTAACATTCCTTTTCCAGGTTTTTCTCAGTTTTTTTTTAATTTAGGTTCTCCTTCAGAAAAATCAGTAACTCAGCATAGGGCAATCATGTTTGTGTAACTATTTCTCTTCTAAAGAAAACTTCTTGGGGTGACAATCATAAAGGAATTTTGGAGTCAATCTTGCTTTATATCTATTCCAGATCATCATTATGGCGTGCTTATCTAAATGATTTTGGAAATCTATATTGACTTTAATTTTGTCATTTCATAAATAGCAATGCCACCCTAATCTCAGATCATTGTCTTCCAGTTCCAGTAACCTCTTATTCCTCAGACTCACCCAATCTTTCATTCATATCAAACAACAAAGAGCAAAGTAATATTTTAAATCAGCTTATCCTAGCCCACCTATTTCTTTGATATCTTGCAATATTTAATTCTTGGCATTTTTAGTAACACAATGATTTTAAAGTCTATTTTCACAGTACCATTATCATACCATAAAATCCAGCCCATCCAAATCTCAAATCATGACCTTCTAAATTCAGTAATAATAATAATAAAGTTGGAAGGTACCTTGGAGGTCATCTAGTCCAACCCCCTGCTCAGGCAGGAAACCCTATACCATTTCAGACAAATGGCTGTCCAGTCTCTTCTTAAAAACTTCCAGTGTTGGAGCATTCACTGCTTCTGGAGGCAGGTTGTTCCACTGCTTAATTGTTCTCACTGTCAGGAAGTTTCTCCTTAGTTCTAGGTTGCTTCTCTCCTTGATTAGTTTTCACCCGTTGCTTCTTGTCCTGCCTTCAGGTGCCTTGGAAAATAGCTTGACTCCCTCGTCTTTGTGGCAGCCAATGAGATACTGGAATACTGCTATCATGCCCCCCCCTCATCCTTCTCTTCATTAAACTAGACATACCCAATTCCAGCAGCCTTTCCTTATATGCTTTACCCTCCCTGTCCCCTAATGATCTTTGTTGCTCTTCTCTGTACTTTTTCTAGAGTCTCAACATCTTTTTTACATCGTGGTGACCAAAACTGGATGCAGTATTCCAAGTGTGGCCTTACCAAGGCATTGTAAAGTGGTATTAATACTTCACGTGATCTTGATTCTATCCCTCTGTTAATGCAGCCCAGCACTGTGTTGGCCTTTTTGGCAGCTGCAGCACACTGCTGACTCATATTTAGGTGATTGTCTACTAGGACTCCGAGGTCCCTCTCACAGTTACTACTATTGAGCAAGGTACCCCCTATACTATACCTGTACATTTGGTTTTTCTTGCCTAAATGTAGAACCTTACTTTTTTCACAATTGAATTTCATTTTGTTAGATAGTGCCCAGTGTTCAAGTCTGTCCAGATCCTCCTGTATCCTAGCCTGTCTTCTGGAATGTTGGCTATTCCTGCCAGCTTGGTGTCATCTGCAAATTTGATGATTTCCCCATCTATCCCCTTGTCCAAATCATTGATGAAGATGTTGAAGAGCACTGCGCCCAGAACAGAGCCCCGGGGCACCACACTACACACTTTCCTCCATGTAGATGCGGTTCCTTTGAGGACCACACACTGAGGACAGCCAGTCAGCCAGCTACAGATCCATCTGGTGGTGATGCTGTCTAACCCACATTTTTCTATCTTATCAAGTTTATACTTGATAAACTTTATCAAATTGCCTTACTGAAGTCCAAGTAAATTATATCCACAGCATTCCTCTGGTCCACTAATTTTGTCACTTGGTCAAAGAATGCAATAAGATTTGTCTGGCATGATCTGTTTTTGACAAACCCAAGTTGGCTTTTAGTAATGACTTTGTTTGCCTCTAGGTGTTCGCTGATTCGTTGTTTGGTTATCTTTTCCAGAATCTTCCCAGGTATCGAGGTCAGGCTGATAGATCTGTAATTTCCTGGGTCCATTTTTTTTCCTTTTTTGAAGATGGGAACTACATCAGCTCTTTTCCAGTCCTTGGGTAGTTCCCCAGTACTCCAGGATCTTTGAAAAATATAGTTCAATGGTTCTGAGATCACATCTGCCAGTTCCTTGAGAACTCTGAGGTGTAATCCATCTGGTCCTGGTCCTAGGCTAGACAGGTGCTCACGTGCCATTTTCTTGCCTATCTTAACTTGTGTTTCTAATTGGTTTTTTATGGTACTGTTTTTGATAGGTTGGACTGTTTTTTCCTTTGTGTAAATACGGATGCAAAAAACGAGTTGAGTAGTTCTACTTTCTCCCTGTTGCTTGTCACCTTCTTGCCACTTTCACCCACTAATGGACCAATCATTTCCTTCACTTTTTTCTTGTTTTTTACATGTTGAAAGAAGCTTTTTTTGTTATTTTTTACTTTGGTCGCAAGCCTTAGTTCATTTTGAGCCTTGGCTTTCCTCACTTCATCTTTGCAGGCTTGGGCTATTTGTTGATATTCTGACTTAGTTGTGTGCCCCTCTTTCCACTTTCTATACTTGTCCTCTCTTTCTTAACAATACCCACTCTTTCATTTAAACAAAAGAGCAAAAAGCAAAATATAATTTTAAATCTGATAGACCCAATCCCCTCTTTACTTCACATCTTGTCATTCTTTATATTTTATTTGGGGATTTCTTTTTTACTTGCCATACAAATTTAGATATGTCCTTCTCCCATTAGTTGCCAAAACAGATATTGGCTGGAGCAAATAACATTCTGGGTAAAATGTTAACCTTAATCACAGAATTTTTCACCAACAGTGATAATTTTACTTTATACAGTCTTGGCATGTCTTTTTTAATTTCATGCCTTAATACCATGTCTTAACATAATTGCTTTGAAATAACAAACCATTCAAAATTGTCATAGTAATACCCAAATATTTCTATATACCTTCTCAATCTTGAAACCTGTTTTATTCATTACTTCTGTTTTTTGTTAACATCTTTGTCTTTTGTTTATTAATCTTGCTAATGAACCAAATTCTTTTAATTTGCTCATTAAAAGTTCAGTTCCCTTTAAAGGGAACCACAGGACCCAGTTTAACTATTCAAAACAGTAGTGATCTATCCAATCCTAATAGGCAATCCTGCCTTTGATGCTGTTTTCTGTTCTTCCACTAGCCACTAAGATAATTACATTTGTTAAACTGTTGTTTTTTTTTATTCTCTTCCTCTGTCTTCATTGAGACAGGCAGCAGGCTACAAGCCATCAGTTATCAGAACTGTTGTTTTGTCTGAACCAAAACAATGCTTAATTCCTAGATTCAGCTTCTCCATTCAGATAGTCTGCAAAATGAGATATGATCCTTCTTTGAAGAAAGAGACAGACTTGATGTCTAAGAAGCACTGCAGGATGAGAATTGGATTTATTTATATACTGATTTTTGGTTTATCTTTTGTTGCTACAAATAATGTTGTAATATTTCTCAAATTAATTTCCAAAATTATTTTTGCTAAATTTAAACATATCATGTAAAAGAGGGAAATACCCACCAATGTCCTTCCAACAACAGGAGGATAGAGCCTGTTGACAGGATGAATTCCCTCATATTCATACAGATGAGTAGAAAACATCTAGTTGCTTAATGTTAGTTTAGTTTAATTTGTCAGTCTCTGGAGGAATTTCAGTCAAAGGCAAAGTGTAATAAAATTCAGACCACTAATCAAGCTGGTGAAGAGGGGGGGAGGGGGGGAGGGAGGGAGGGAGAGAGAGAAGCCAGAGCGAATCCATAATTGTGTAACAATGACAGCAGAAGCAGCAAAAGGGAACTGCTGCAGATGAGAGAGGCTTTTGTTGTCGTGTCTTCAAGTCAGTGTTGCCTCCTGGCAATTGCCTGGACAAATCCCCTCAGTATTCTTGGCAAGATTTAGGAAGTGGTTTGCCATTGCCTTCTTCCTTGAGCTAAGAGTGACCAGTCCAAGGTGGCCCAACTGGCTTCACAACTAAGGTGAGACTAAAACTCACAGTCTCCAAGTTTCTACCTTGATGCCTTAACTACGACACTAAACTGGGTCTCTCAAAAAAGACATATCATATTACAGAATCACAGAATCACAGCATTGGAAGGGATCTTGGAGGTCTTCTAGTCCAACCCTCGTTCAGCAGAAAAGCCTATATCATTTCAGACAAATGGTTGTCCAATCTCTTCTTAAAATCCTCCAGTGATGGAGCATCCACAACTTCTAGAGGCAAGCAATTGCACTGATTAATTGTTCTAACTGTCAGGAAATTTCTCCTTAGTTCAAGGCTGGTTTTCACCTTGATTGGTTTCCATCCATTGCTTTGTGTTCTGCATTCAGTTGCTTTAGAGCAGGGATGTCAAACTGCCGGCCCATAGGCCAGATGTGTCATGGCGAAACGCGCCCACCCCATTGCCGGCAATGGGAAAAAAGTCGCAATATGTTGTGATACGTCACATGACATTGCAAGTTTGACACCCCTGCTTTAGAGAATAGATTAACTCCCTCTTCTTTGTGACAGCACCTTAGATAATAGAACAGAGCTATCACATCACCCCAGTCCTTCATATATGTACAAAGAAAGTTATTATTGCCCTTCCTACACCCTGCAACTGTTTCAGCTTTCTGCTTCTCAGCCTCAGTTCTCTGAAGTTTCCAGGACTAGCAGACTTTTTTTTAAGCAGCTGTTAAGAAATAATGGTAGTATCATTTGCTGGAGTAAGATTTGTCTCCTATTCTATTTGTATTTTAAGGCAATGGTATTTTCTAAATAAGATGAAAGTAAACCAGTGCTCAGGTAGTTAACCTTGTGCTCAATTATTCATTTTAATTGAAATATGTGTTGAGCATTTCAATTGACTTTTTTCTTTTGCCATTACGCTCCTTCCCAAATACCACAGAATGTTAATGTTTAACTGTTCTAAGTACTTTCTATCAGTAGTACACAAAGTGTAGCAAGAGCAAAAGAAAAGGAGCATCTTTCCACTTATAAATTCTTCCCATTAACCCCAGTTGTGTGAAATGTGCAGTATTAATAATAGGTGAAGGGGAAAATATTGTAAATGTAATGGTAGGAAAGTGACGATCCAACCTTAGGTATTTTTGGATAGTACAAGGCAATTGTACACCCTAATTTTCATTTCTTGAACTCTTAGAAATACAATAGTTCAAATGTAGATCCTAACATACAAGGGTCAGTGAGTAGCCCCATCATTTCTATATTGTACTGTAACATCAGCAAAGAGCCAGAAATACAACACAATTGTCTCCAGTGTGGAGTTTAACTCTTCACAAACACTTCTAAAGCCTACAAAATTAGTTCTGTGACTGTCTTCACTTCTACCAATTTGATATGCTAAAAACCTTTTTACATTCTTCCACATACATATCATATTTAAACAAATTTTCATTAAGTCTCCAGGATCTGCTAGGAAATTGACCAGTCCTTAATTCCATCATAACTGGGTTATGATCAGACAATACATTAGGTAAAATTTTGACTTTCTTTAAGCTTAACATAAAGTCACTAGTAGTAAGAATAACATCAATTCTAGAAAATGATTGGTGTCTATCAGAAAAAAAAGTAAACTCTTGATCTCTACCATGTCTTTCTCTCCATATATCTAACAAATTAAAGTCATCTTTAATATCAAAAAAGGATTTAGGCAAAATTGAACGCGATTGAGGAACAAGTGAAATCTTTTTCTTATCCAAACCAGCATCAAGGATACCATTCCAATCTCCCATTAAAATACAAGATCTATAGTCCAACTGTATTATTTTTTTTATGTAGTGATTTATAAAATATACCTTGTTTTTGGTTTGGGGCATATATACCCATCAAAAGAACTTTCTTCCCATCCAATAAAATTTCTATAGCTAAAAATCTTCCTTGATTATCTGCTTCTATTAATTTAGCTTTTATATGATTTTTAACATAAATAACAATTCCATTTTTTTTTCTGAAGATGCTGCCACAAAATATGTACCCAACTTATTATTTAACAAATATTTCTGGTCCGAAGTTCTAATATGAGTTTCTTGTAGACAAATTACATCATTTTTACATTGCTTCAAATAATGAAATATCTTCTTCCTTTTCTGTGGAGAATTTAGACCATTAACATTCCATGTCAAATATTTATTTGACATGACCTTTACGTGAAAGCTTCTGCAAAGACCATTCCACTTCTTCCTGCCTCTTTGGTTTTGCTCCCATGGCTTCCATAGATGTCAGATCAGCTTGCTTTGTTTGAGTTGGTTGTGTTTTTTCTCTTTGTTCAATATTCTTAGTAAGTTCACGTACATGCCTTGATTCTTTAGCCTTGTCAGCTACCAAAGGTTGGAAGATATCAATAGACTGCACTGGTTGTTCAGCTGCTTTATCCATGACTACCGATGAAATTAGTCGAGGTAGTTGAGGTTCCGTAGATTGCAATAGTTCTATATCTTTAACCAGCATTGCCCTCTTAGGTCTTGGGGAGGAAGATTTATCAGCCATCAATATATTTTCAAAAAAATCCTTCGCTTTAGCAACCGAAGTCAAACGGTATCTATTATTTTTAAAAAACAAAGAAAGTCCAGTTGGTACCTCCCATCTATATTGTATCTCTCTTTTTTTAAGCTCCTCCGTCAAAAAAGCATAGTCTTTCCTTGATCTCAACATTTTAGGAGGTATCTCTTTCAAAACCTGTACTTCTTGACCAGCAACACTTAGTTGTTTGTTATATGCTGTAGAAAGAACCCAGTTTCTGAATTTTCTTGTATTAAAATATATCACAATGTCTCTGGGCAAATTTCTTTGTGCAGCTATACGTGAATTCATCCTGAATAGTCGTTCAATCTGCCAGGCTACATTCTCAACTGTGTCATCCAAAAATTTTGCTAAGGCTTCAGTAAAGATTTTTCTTAAATCCTCTTGATTCTCATTTAATATGTCTCTAAATCCTCTAATTCTGACAGCAAACTGCATCTGATAAAATTGTGTCAAAATAGCCTGGTCCTCTACATCACTTCTAATATCTTCTAATTTTTCCTCAAACTGTTGCTCAACATTTTCCAATTTTTCTTCAACTCCAATAGTATAGTCCCATACACCTTTAATGGCTTCTACAATATCTTCTCTCATCTCTAAATTAGAAGCTTCTGACATAGCTTTAAAGTCTTTTTTCTGTTCTGCCATCTTTTCCTCTAATTTATCCTCTAGTTTATCCAGTCTGTCATTAACTGAGGATAATGCAGCATTAACTGGAGATAATGCAGCAGTTAACGCAGTCTGTAAGTCTTTCATAGTAAGCATTTCTGGAGGAGGCTGTATAGGCTCTTGAGATTCTAAAGGAGCAGATTGTGATTTTACAAGCTGCCCTGGAGAGGGCATAGCCGCCTTCGCAATTGCTGCCTTTTGTCTCGTAGTCATAGTTAAAAAAAAGGAAAAAGGAAAAAAAAGACTAGAAAAGATTTTTAAAATTGCCAATTCCTCCCTTCTCAATTTCTTTTAAAATCCAGTTGCGTTATAGTTTAATAAATAAATCAAGTCTAAATAGTCTCTCAAACATCACTTCAAACAGAGAAGAGAGAGTTCAGTTTCACTTTCCAGCACTTTCATCACTTTCATTTTCTTCACTTTCACTAAGTACAAAGAACAATCGCCATTTTGAAAGGATTATGTTGATTCAGAAAAAATTGTAAGTACTAAGGCAGAAACAAAGTAGCAAGATACTTGCGATACTCCAAGGACTCCTGTATTCACTCCGTCTGTATAAGATCCTTATTATTCTCTCTTAAAAGCAGAGGCGGTCGCGACGTCTATTTCTGTCAGCTGACAGAAGCGTCTCTGGGCAGGAGCATTTCAAGTGCCTAGGGAGCACACCTTCTCTGCCCCTGAAAATTTTTTCCAGGGATCTTAGAAGGGCTCAACCTTGCTCTTGAGGCTCTACACCTCTTCTTTACCCGAAGAGGGGTTTTTCCACCGCAACAAACAGCTGATGAGCGCTGTTGTTAGCGGCTTTACAAACCCAGAGAACGGAGCCTCACAGTAGAGACTCCAGCGACGTGACAGAGCCACCGGAAGCCCGGAAGAATTTTTTATGTTAAATAAGAATAGAGGTACACCAATAGAAACGGTGTGGGACTCTAGTAAAGCTCACATGCGTGGAATATTAATTGAAATGAATGTAAGGCATAGGCGTAAACAAGAGGAAAAGAGGAGAATTTTAGAAGCGGAAATAAGAAAGAAAGAGTTATTATTAATAGATAAGCCAGATGATAGTAATATCAAGGAAGGGATAAAGGTTTTACGGAAACAATTTGATGTGTTGATGACCGACCAGGTTGCCAGAAATATACAATATGCTAAACATAATACTTTTTTAATGCTAATAAACCTGGCAGATGGTTGGCTTATACATTAAGGAAAAAACAAAAATCCCGATTAATTGAGAAGGTAGAATATAAGGGGCAAGAAGTATATCATCAAGAAACTATTAAGAAGGCTTTTCTAGAGTTTTACACCAAATTGTATGCAGAAGAAAAAGTTCAAGAGAAAAAAGATAGATGCCTTTTTACAAAATCAAAATGTTTTGGAAATTACTTTGGAACAAAGAGATAGATTAAATGCTTTGATTAAATCAGAAGAAATTATTGAAGCAATTAAGCAATTGAAATTGGGGAAATCTCCAGGAACTGATGGTTTCACTACGATTTATTATAAGTGTTTGCAGGAGGAAATGGTGGAACCTTTGAGGGAGCTATTTGTAAATATACAAGAGGGTGGTCGGGTTCCACCCTCTTGGAAAACGGCTAATGTTTGCTTGATTCCTAAAGAGGGAAAAGATAATGTCCAAGTAGAAAACTTTAGACCTATTTCTTTGTTAAATACGGATTACAAGATTTTTGCAAAAATTTTGGCTAATAGACTAATGACAGTCTTGATACAAAGGATTCACCCGGATCAAACTGGTTTCTTGCAAGGGAGACAGATGAAAACCAATGTTAGACAACTTCTTAATGTATTGGAATATTTGGATAAACATATTCAAGTGCCGGCAGTTTTAATGTTTTTAGATGCAGAAAAAGCCTTTGATAGATTGAATTGGACATTTCTGCAAAGGCTTGTGGTAATGATGGGAATGGGGGACCAGTTTATTAATTCTATATCAGCTATATACCAGAAACAAACAGGGCAGATTATAGTGAATGGACAATTAACAGACTCATTTAATATTGAGAAGGGTACTAGGCAGGGTTGTCCCTTATCCCCTTTATTGTTTGTTTTAACTTTAGAGGTTTTATTGAATAGGATTAGAGCATCAGAGGAATTAAAGGGAGTACAAATTAGACAACATGATTATAGATTATGTGCCTTTGCAGATGATCTACTAGTGACATTGACTCAGCCAATACAATCGGCCCAGAGGTTGATGGAGATTATTCGAAATTATGGAAGAGTATCAGGTTTTAAATTAAATATATCCAAGACAAAGATGTTGGTTAAAAATTTAGATCATAAATTGAAACAAGATTTGGAAAGAATAATGGGATGTGAGATAGTTAAAAAAGTTAAATACTTAGGAATTTATATAGAAGCTTCAAATGGGAAATTATATAAGAATAATTATGAATTTTTATGGAATAAGGTACAAAAAGAACTGGAGAATTGGAAAAAATTACAATTATCTATGTTAGGCAGGATAGCCGCAATTAAAATGAACGTATTGCCGAAATTTTTATTTTTGTTTCAAATGTTGCCAATACTTAAAAAGGATGGGAATCTTGAGGAATGGCAGAAAGGTATAAACAAATTTATTTGGGATGGCAAGAAACCAAGGGTTAAATTCAAAATTATTCAAGACACAAGAGAGAGAGGTGGTTTGAAAATGCCTAATTTTAAATTATATTATTATGCAGCAGTTCTAGTGGCAATAAGTGATTGGATTAACTTAACAAATGAAAGAATACTGAATATAGAAGGATATGGGTTAGTGTATGGGTTCCACGCGTATTTAGTTTATGATAAAAAACTGGATAGGAGTTTTAAAGAGCATATATTAAGAAACTCTATGTTGCGTGTCTGGAAAAAGTATTATTATAAATTATGTGGTAAAATTCCTTTATGGACAGTTCCCAGGCACGCAATACAGAGTGTAGGTATACAACAAATTCAGGATGTGGTGCCCTATAACAAACTGTTAATTAAAGAAGGGAATAGCCTAGAACTGAAATCATTAGATAGATTAAAGGAGGAAGGTATAGCTCACAATTGGTATCATCATGCACAACTTCAAGCTAGATGGCAAAAAGATGTTAAGATGGGCTTTTCTTTAAAGGATGATAAATTAATTATACAAATTAGAGATCAAAGAGTTATGCATATCAAAAGAATATATGATGCTTTAATTGAAATTGACTCTGGAACTGAATTACTCAAAGATTGTATGATTAAGTGGGAAGGTAATTTTGGACACCCAATTATGATAGAAACTTGGAAAAGAATATGGGTGAAAAATGTTAAATTTACACAAGCTCAGCATTTAAGAGAAAATTTTTATAAAATGTTCTACAGATGGCATTTAGATCCAAAAAAATTATCGCTTATGTATCCAAATGTGCAACCCAAATGTTGGAGATGTGATTCTATGGACGCTACATATTTTCACATTTGGTGGACGTGTAAAAAAATTAAGGCTTTTTGGATAAAAATATGGTGGATTCTTCAAAACATTTTGAAAAAGCGTATTGAGTTTTTACCACAGTTATTTTTGTTGGGTATTACAAAGGACTGTTCCACCATAGAGACTAAGCTGATTTTGAACTTGATTACGGCTGCAAGATTGTTGGTGGGACAATATTGGAAGACATCTGAAATACCATCTATTGAAGAATGGACATTAAAAGTTACCCATCTTGTGGAGATGGCTAAGATATCAGCGTACCTGAAAAACCACTCAAATGAAGTATTTTTGATGGACTGGAAAAAATGGATTGATTATATGCAAAAGAAATATCAATTGAAAGAATTAGATTTGATATATAGATAAATAGTTATAAAATAGTTATAAAATAGTAGATTAGCGGGGTTTCTTGCGTTTTTACTCTGTATTCACTCTGGGAAGCCTGGGGGGAGGGGAGAGGGAGATAATAAGTATTAGATTATGTTTCTCAACTGTAGTTGGGGGTATTAAGGGATTAGATAATTTTTTCAGGACGCTCGGGAGAACTCTAGACACCGCATTGGATGGTGTGGAAGGAGGAGTGAAGGTGAGGTATGTGTAGAGGGTTAGAGGGTGGAGATAGGGAATAGAGGTGGGTGGAGGGAAGATGTACAAAAAGGCGAAAGTAAGTAGTTAGAAGGTTAGAAGAGGGGTTGAGGTTGTTGGAGGATGTGGTGGGGGGGGGGTTCCGAGCAGTTATTTGTATTGATTGTTAAATATGTTATTTGCTTGTTTTCAGTTGAGTTATTATGTTATTATGTTATAATTTTGTTAAAAGTTTCTAAAATTTAATAAAAATATAATAATAAAAAAAAGATATGCTAAAAACAAGGAAAGAGAATTGCTGCTCTATCTTGAGCTGCTATTGATCCCTGAAGAACAAAAATCTTCCTACCCTTTTCTTATGGTCATCCGAGGGAGTGGGAATGATATTGGGAAATTGTCATGAATTGTCATATTTGCAAGGATTTTAAAATTAAAATTAATATGAAAATGATCTTTGTTTTAAGAAATGCAGCTAAAGTTTTGGAATGCATGTACATTGTTGACTGTGGTGTGATTGATGAATATGTGTGGGGTTATATTTTTAATGTTTTGCTTGGACTTAGTTTGATATTGTTGTTTTTATATATATGTTGTGAGCCGCTCCGAGTCTTCAGAGAGGAGAGGCATATAAGTCCGAACAAATAAATAAATAAATAAATAAATGTACAAGCTGCCATGATGTTGGTGCATCAGATGTTGGGACTCAATGTTGGCAGGACCTGTATTGCATGCCTGTCATCATTTGGCATCATCACAGTTCGTGATGTTTCATCAGTATCGTAGACATTGATGGCCCTTTTCCATGCAAGAGGAAAGGAAAAGAAATGATGACCAGGAATTAGGGGACAGTTTTAATTGTGAATACATACAGATGGCCCCTCTCTCTTTGGTCACTTGCAGAGTCCTGGATGCAGGGTCAGGAAAGGACAGCAAGGACAACACCCAATGTCCTAACCCACCCAAGAACATACGATATCTTTAAGGAACACTCAAATGGGAACATGTTTAGCTACTTCTGCTTTCTTCCTTCTTATCTACAGTGTGCCAGACTTACTGGGTGCAATCTTTATCTTATCTGTGTCAGCTTTGCTGGATGGGATGCTTATGTAATTATACAGAATAAATACAAGGATTTCTTGTCATTTGTTGTTCCTCTCATTTAGAGGAGTCCGTCTCTATTCAGCTGAATAAAAACGTAAAACTTAAAGGCACTTTCTGGTTTCCTGTATTTCTTTAACCAGCAAAACCTCAGAACCTGCATATCAGAAAAGTAATCCATGATATTGAGAAGGAACTATAGAATCATCAAACTATTATTTCCCTTACGAGTCTCAAAGCACAGAGACCTAGAGGAGAAGTAAGGCAAGGAGAAACTGGATAATAACCATGCTGCTTTTCAACTGTACTGCAGTTCAGTTGGGAATAAATCAGTTTGATATAATAGGAACACAGGATTCCAGGTCTGCTTTCAAATTGGTGCAGAATCCATCTATGGAAATGTGATATATGAAAGTGACTAATTTTAATTTGTCTTTCAAACTGGATTTGCAACTAAAGGTATCTTTGCTGTGTGAGTTATTATTTAGCATATGGCACTGTGTGTATGTGTTGTTAAAGGGTTCAAAAAAGTCATTTTTATACAAATCAAAATATAGATGAACCTTCTGATATAATGTAGGTTTGCTTACCTTCTGTTAGAAAAATAACATAGTGCTTAAAAGAGTACCACTTGCTTTGGAAAGTGACAATGCATTGTAACTTTTCTCTGTGAAATATATTGAGAAACATACTCAGTGAAATTCCACTGAGAAATACACTTTTCTCACTGGAATTTATCACCAAAGTTAAAAAGTTTTTCAACTTTTTACCTCATCAGCTCTATTCACAAATTAAGCAAAGGTTGGATTCATACACTTCTTCATGGGAATAAGAGTCAGATTGAACTGCCTTCCCCTTCAACTGTCAAATCATTTTCCTCCATACTGTTTTCCCAGGATCCAGGGTAGTTCACTGTGATTGGTCTTTTACCTCAATCATACCTGTGCTTCCCTGCTGCCTTCTGACAATTTTAACTCTTTATCAGTCCATCTTTCTGCAGGATTGTGGCCTACATATCTGACAGCTTTCACTAAGAGGGAGATGGATATAATCTGTTGATTTTCCCAACTATCTATCAGAGTAGTTGCTTCTCCCAAATTGGTGATGCTCCTTCCAGTTATCCTATCAGCAGTGTGAGGAAGAAGCACCTGATCTCATGATTTTGCTTCCTTTCTGTTAAATGAGGGAAGATGAGGGGATTTTGCTGTGTACCATAGAGTTCATGAAAAGGGGCTATTGGAGATTTTTTGTTCTTCATGCTCTCAAGTCTCCATATTTTCTGAAAAGTCCTCTAGCTGGCTGGGCAATTCTGGGAATCCACATATCTTAAAATTGTCAAAGTTGAGAAACATTTCTCTGGAAGTTTTGAATAAGATATCATCAATATACACTTTTTTCTGTCTAAACCATATGAGACTGTGACTTTTCTGAACACATTCTGATGTCAAAAAAATGTTGTTTCCTGACAAGGCTTTGATTGTACAATTAGCCTTGCCTTTTTCAGAGAATATTATAAGATGACCCTGTTCTCCATTAGTAACCCTCCTGTCTCATCCCACAATTTCTGTTGTTTTTTTTCCAGAAAAAATGCATTTAAGTTAAGGAAAGATTAAATGGATGCATAATCATTTTAATTAGTGGAGCCTTTTGTTTGGAACAAGGAGCAAGTAAGCTGAAATTCAGTCTTGATGAAATGGATCCAGGCTTCCAGAAATTGACAATGGTAAATTGTCAAAAAGGAAGGAAACATATACTTCCAATATACTGTGTATATGTATAGGTATGTGTGTGTGTGTGTGTGTGTATGTGTATGTGTATGTGTATGTGTATGTGTGTACTTATATAGCCAACATATGTAGTAGAATATTACTTTTTTATTCTGGTTTTCCTAACACCCTTTTTTTACTCTAGTTCAGGGTTGTCAAACTGCCTGCGGGCTGGTTTCATCATACCGAAGCCGCACTCACCCTATTGCCGGCAATGCAAAAAGAGTCACGATACGTCAGGACACATCGTGCGATGTGACAGGTTTGACACCCGTGCTCTGGTTAGTAAAAGAACCATCTTCCTGAGTTGCTTCTGAATGTTATCTTGGTGCTCTGGACTAAAAAAATGTTTCAGCCCCTTTTCTAGGTAACGGTTCCTGCATCT
Organism: Bothrops alternatus; assembly: GCA_034064705.1. NCBI lineage: Eukaryota > Metazoa > Chordata > Lepidosauria > Squamata > Viperidae > Bothrops > Bothrops alternatus. The sequence goes on along the minus strand of JARGCV010000007.1, from coordinate 46,228,873 downwards.
TTCTATCAAGGTCATATTTCTTACTCTTTATAATACTTGATCGTTATTGGCTGAAATTGTATTTGAAGTATTATGGTACTTTCCTTGGTCCAACACCTCAAAGCCACAGGACATGAAATTGATTTCAAAAAGACCAGAACTATCACCAAAACTGAACACTTTAATAACAGAATAATCAGAGAAGCCATCGAGATAGAAAAAACACCCACACAGCATGAACAAACGAGATGATATCTCCCGCCTACCAACCATTTGGAAACCCACCCTTATTGACAGACGAGTCCATAGCACGGGGAATGACACCAGACCTACACTCACAAAAACCACACAGGATATCACCACCACACATCCAGGCAAAAAGCAAACCCAAACCCACATTGATGAGGCACGACCACAAACCAGAAGCCAGACCACAGCTGCATCATTAGCCACCTTAAACCCCTCCAATCCATACACGAAGCAAACTGACACCCACCATGAAGATGAGGCACGACCACGAACGCAAAGCCAAACAGCTATACAGTCCACCATCTCTAATCCCCTTGTAACACTGACTAACCTGAGCACAACAAAGCCCCCACCCAAACAGAACACTCCCCCAGCCAATCAGAGCACAGCCAACCCCCCATCCAATCAGAGCACAGCCAAGCCCCTAACCAATCAGAACACACCTCCACCCAATCAGAACACAGCTGAGCTCCCAGCCAATCAGTTCAAACCCCCCCACTGGCAGTTAAAAGGAAGAAACAGCTAAAATCTCACATTGCTCCTAGAAGCAGAAGCCGAAAGCACCAGCCTGAAGATGATGAATGAGACTTCGTCGAAACGTCGCCAAGACACTTCAAATTCTACGTGGGAGAAAACCCGAAGAACCAAAGACCTACATACAAACACCCGCGAAATATATGTTTTCTGAGGTTTTCGCGGGTGTTTGTATGTAGGTCTTTGGTTCTTCGGGTTTTCTCCCACGTAGAATTTGAAGTGTCTTGGCAACGTTAAAAGGAAGAAACAGTTGCAATCACACATTGCTCCTAGAAGCACGAAGCCGAAAGCACCAGCCTGAAGATGACGAATGGGACTTCGTCGAAATGTTGCCAAGACACTTCAAATTCTACATGGGAGAAAACCCGAAGAACCAAAGACCTACATATATATATATGTACATCCAGCTCCATAGGCTCACCTCTACAAAACCTAGCCAAATTTCTCGCCAAACAACTACAGCCCTATGCAGAATCCATCACCTCACACGTAAAAAACTCATTCCAGTTCATAGAGATCATAAAGAAACAAAACTTACAGCCCAGCGATCTACTTGTTAGCTTCAAATGACATGTCAGTTAAACTATTTTCTGGCACCCAATTCCACTGGCAACTATTACAAGTCAAAAATTCAACAAAACAACACTGTTTCTACAGCCTTCCTTTTGTTTAGTCTGTCATATCTAATACCCTCCTCTTTGATCTATCTTGGAATAGATTATCACATCATTTTAAGCCATTCTTCCCACTCCACTCTGAAATAAATAAATAAAACCCAGCCCTCAAACACTAAGAATTATGGCTAAGCTGAAATGATGCAGCATGTAGCAAAATGACTCAAAAGAAGTCCTTTGGATCTGACTCAACCCCAGCACCTCCCTGGCCCCTCTTTGAGGTTCTGCTTTGATGAAGAGCAAAGAGATCCTAGGCTTGCATAAGCCCCCAGCCCTTCTTCTAAATAATGTTTAAAGTAGTAATTTCAATCCACTAAATGCACAGCCTCACCATAGCTTAATCAAGATCGTAAAGATCAGAATTCTAAAATTAAGATGACCAACCATCCTCCTTTAGGGAGGACAGTCCTCCTTTTGTGAGTTCTGTCCTCCCTTGAAAAGTGTCCTCCTACATGTCCTCCTTTTCGATATTTGAAGACTAATCTGCAGGGCTTTTTTTTTCTCATAGAACACTCAGAACGGCATTCTGGCACCTTTTTTTGATGGTTTTTTTTTCAACTTTTGCATGAACTGTGCTAGTCTCCCTATTGGCTTTCGAAAGCCAATGTGAATTGCTGCTGAGTGCGCCAAAACACCCAGCCAGCAAACTTTGCACATGTAAGTTATCTGCAGCGAAGGCGAATTGGCAGGAACTTTGCACCACTCCTTGCTACCCAACTACACCAGCTCCTAGTTAGTCCCGAAGATACCTGGAGGAGACAGGAGCGGCAACGCCATGGTAACTTTCTCTTGATCTTCGGCCCTGCTAGGGCAATAATGGCTGCAGGCGCAAGAGGCAGGGGTGGCGGGGCTGCTACGGGCAGGGGTGTGAGGGGCAGCTGTGGCCAGCTGCCCCCCGTGCTGTGGGAGCCATGGGGCCTACTCTGCACGGGGCTGCGCAGGATGGGCAGTGGTGCTGTCGGGGCAGCTGCAGGTGGGGTATGTCGATGGTGGGCTGCCCCCCGGGGCGTGGCATGTAAGCATAATTATAATATAAAATGTTATTGTTACAAATGTTTTTATTATGCATTTATCATATTATAGTGTATTCTGTATTATTGTTGCAATGAATAAAATGTTTTTTTTATTTACGATATTTTTTCTTCAATTTATTTGTGTCCTCCTTTTCATTGTAAAAAAGTTGGTCACCTTACTAAAATGTCTGTGCTATCTCTGAGCATTGTGTTCTCTGTTATCTTCTTTTCTATTAGTGACCACAATAAATACTTTTTTGTGAGTGTCAATTAATTCAAGTCACAAATGTCAGCTCTGGATTCTTAGAGGTAATTAGTATTACAGGTTATCAACAGGAAGCTGGTAGCCACAGGCACTTCAGATAATTGTCTTTCAATATTAACACATCTCTGTCTATTACTAAAAGGTCACTGTGCATTCAGTTCTGCCAACTCCTTTCTCCCAATTCCTTTATAAAGCTATGAAAAGAAATATTCCATTGTTACGGATTTTCAAAAGAGGCAACAGCAAAAAAAAAAAAAAGGGGCATTGTAATACAGACACACGAGCCATGTAGCATTACAGTGGTTTGCTGTACTAATTCTGGATTTCTGAAATAGCTCACTATCAATGAGCATGTTAAACCCAGTTAAATGGCCATGCACTTGAACTTAATTGAAAGAAAAGCATGTGGAGAAAGTATATAATTATATTGGAACAAAGCTATTGCTCAGGCTTGCCAGAATGTGAGATGTGGGCAAAGCTGTTATTTTCCAGTAGACAAACTCTAAGCCTTATTTTTCCTCTTTTGTAACTCTATCTGTTTACATGTCACTCTCTGCTGGACTGTTGCTTTAATTAAAATAAATTTTTTCCACACAGGACAAAAGTTTACAAGAGTCATAAAACTTAATGGTTGGAAAAAGCCTCTAAGTCACCTCATCTGTCCAGGTGGTCATTGCTCCTTTGCTTCAAAAATTTAAAGGGCAGTTCAAAATAAAACAAAAAAATAAATAAAACCACATTCTTCTCATTCAGTATTCTAGCTTAGGTCTTATTCTATGGATCAGGCTTTTGCTCCCAAGGAATTATATTTATTAAGTTCATACAACCTTATTTTGCAGACTGATTGAAGATCATTTTAAACAATTTAAAATAAAAGTACTCTGAATAGGAAATATATTCCTAAGAAACAAAAATTGTAGAGAGCACCTGAAAGTGTTTCTTAGTGAAATAATGTGGGATAAAGATGTAATGACAAGGAATAAAACACACCTATGGTATCTCATATTACTTTCAAAAATTTCAGCAACCCAGTGCAGTTGAAGAAGCTTATTAATTATTACTTTATTGCAGATGACTGAAGGTTAAGAGTGTAGGAACAGGGTCACTCTTTCATCCCTTAATACTGAATCTCCAATTTTCCAGCAAATCCTATCTATTTTTGATTGATCCATCAATGTTTCATAATTCTTGCTCAAAATACATTACCTGTTGCCCTGATTTAAATTCATACTTAGGGACCTCTGCCAACATTACTGATGAGGCCTCTGAAAGCAATTTATTGAGGGCTTTCTCAAACCTGGAGCCAGACCAGATGGTACCTTGCATAAAGCACGCAGTGTTGAGGTTAAGTTTGGACTTTAAAGAGAAACACCAATCAAATAACTTGTAACAGGCGTATAGTTGAGGCTTGATGTGAGGAGTGAAAAATGCTTACCAAACCAGACGTTTATAAAGATTAACACTTAGTGATGTATACCAGGTGCTATTTATTATTATTATTATTATTTACAATTTTTGTATATGATGATTGATGCATACTATGATTTTATGTTCAATGCTGATTGTATGAATGTAGATAGACCATATACAAGAGCTGTATTTTCAGGTCTTATGAGGACAGCTTATTAATATGAGCCCAGATTTAATGTTGATTGCTTTAATATTGGAAAAGCGTACTGAATTTCTACCTCAGGATACTGAATTTCTACCTCAGGATCTTTTGTCAGGGATCATAAAAGATTGCACTACTACCAAGACGAATCTACTTCTGAAGCTCGAATAAACAATAGGTGACCAGTGAGCATCAGCACACACATTTTTATTCTGTTAGTAGCTGCTGTGGAGAAGCCTAAGCAATACTGAGGTTAAAGGTGATGGAGAAGAATTTAACCTTCCCTTGTGATATTGTAGACAAGGAAATCTGCTGTTAGTATCAGGAGGGAAGCCTACATTGGAGCTAAATAATGCAATAGCCTTTGGGGGAGGGGGATGTCTAACACTGTACACAAGCCATATTTTAAAAATGCAATACCAGCTGGGGAGCACTTCTGATACATATTGCTAATAGACCAGTTCTTTTTCCAGACATGAAGGAGTGAAGGATGAGTATCTGCCTTTCTTCAAAACATCCTCAGTGCTACTTAGGTTGCCCTGTTATAGGTACGATTCTTTTATTTTAAAAAACCCCACCAAAAACAATAATTGCATTCAATCAATTAACAATAACAACTAATTTGGCGTCAGCTACTTTACATTGTCCAAAATAACATTTGCAGTTCTTTAGGAATAGGTTGAATGCACAGTGAGAAAAGCCCTGAAATTGGTTGAATTAAATAAAAGCAAACAGCATTTTTATCAATGAACATTGCAAATATTGTGCAGCCTTATATTATAGAAAAACAGTAATAAATATAATTGTGTGAGTGCTATAGAAGTAGCATATTGTAACATGTTTTTAAAAATGTCAGTTGTTGTTTATAAGAGTGATTCACTAATTTATTTCTATTTTGGTGCCACCCAACTCAGAATGGCTCTAGGAGTCTAGAAAGGTAATAATTCTTCATATTCCTAACTAAACATCTGTTAATCCAACCTTTTATTTAATGCAATATAATGTAGCATGACATAAAATGTAATGTACAATGCAATATAATACGATTTCCAAAAATTGGTAGGTAACATGACATCGTTCATGAAAATAGGGACAAAACAAAATAAAGCAGGAAAAAGGCCTAATAACCTAAGGAATCACAACTTCTTCCAAGTACAGATATGAGCATTATTGAATAAACCTTCTCTTTCACAGATCCAGAAAAACCTACCATGTTAAATAACAGAACATCCGATCACTAAGTTCTATTTTGCCTTTTCTGTTTTCAAAGTTGCTGTTCTCAAAGAAGAAGAAACACTTTCTGAATGAAGAGACGCTGAGCAACATTTCCTTTCATGAAAAATCAGCATTCACTTCACAGACTGTAAAACTCCTAGCCTTGATCAGTACAGCCTTAAAATCAATGGAGTACTTGGGCCACAGTGACCTTCACTGGGACAAGCTGAACATGCCGCTTGGTAGTTCACACAATGCGCCAATCTTTTGCCTCACTACCTAATTAAAGCTAATGCCTTGTAATGTCACTGGATTTTCCCCTCTGGCTGAGCAATATGGTGCACAGTTATACATGTCTTGTTGTTGCTAGGTCAGGAATCCAGGCAAGAGTGTGCATTTGAACAAAGAACAGATTCAGCTCATTCTAACTGAGATACAAAAGGCACAAGCAATAGCAAAAAAAAGCACTGGCATGGAATTAGTTAATGTTCTCAATGGCAAATGTGGCCAAGTAACAGAGCCTTGTATTATTCTCCACTGGGTACTGTAATTCATACTTACTACTGTCATAATTCTCCTAATAGCCTTATCTTCCATAAGTTGGATTCTTCCACAGGATACTTTTACCCAGGTTTTTAATTTCAACACTTTATTATCCTAAGGAAAGGAAAGGAAAGGAAAGGAAAGGAAAGGAAAGGAAAGGAAAGGAAAGGAAAGGAAAGGAAAGGAAAGGAAAGGAAAGGAAAGGAAAGGAAAGGAAAGGAAAGGAAAGGAAAGGAAAGGAAAGGAAAGGAAAGGAAAGGAAAGGAAAGGTAAGGTAAGGTAAGGTAAGGTAAGGTAAGGTAAGGTAAGGTAAGGAAAGGAAAGACCATCTAGTTCAAATCAGAATGGAGGTGATGGCTTATGAATGTATCAATGTATTAATGGATGTAAGACAAATTCTTCAAGATACCTAACATAGACAAAAGGACAATTAAACAAACACTACACCTAGCCTTTTTCAAGATATTTAGCTTTCTATGTTTCTCAACATTTTTCATGGGGCAAAGTTCAGGCACTTCACCACCAACTCTTCAGTCTAACAATCCATAAGCAATTTTACCAACTCATCTGCTCTTGGCTCAGTCATCATTCTGCATTCTTGGCTATCATACATAATTTATTCCACTTTCATTCTGCATTTGGATTCTTTGCATGAAAGTATATTTTCTCTTCCCCTTACTGTTTTTCATCAGCATTTATGGGGCTAAAGAAGACAACATGTAATGGTGGTTTCTGCTTCCTCAATTTTGCAAAGCAGAAGAAACTTTAATTTTCTTATTTGGTCAGCCTTCCAAAATTGGTTCAAACAAATGTATCCAAGATGGTTGCCTTGGAAACTAGTAGACATGACTATGACTGTCTGGAGAGGTATTTTCACGTACTGCACCATATCAAGGGGGAGAGAAACATTATTATTTGAGCAATGAATGCTCTTGAGTGTGTAAAGAAAAAGTACAGTGTTAACTCTTGATAGCAGCTTGATACAAAGCCATCCTTTTGCTCAAAGCTAATTAGCAGAATGCCAGCAATTTAATATTTTGTGTCACAATGATAGAGATATGAAATTTCCATCAAGTTAACCTTCATGATCTCGTTATCCTTTCCAGGTTTCTCCCTAAGTGGTGGAGTGGTTTTGCCTGAGCATTATGAACTTGGGTGAACCATGGCAAGGAAGGATTCAGTGTGTGATATCTTTTGACGCAAGAGCTGTGTCTCCTTGGAAGCACTAACCTCTTCTGATCCTTTGAAGAAAGATGCTACAGTGCCAGGACCAGCCCAGTTTTCCTGTCCCATTACTCACTGCATAAATTTATGCCAAATACACGAGAAAGGTCCTAGCATAACTATTGCCAGTGGTTAATGTCACACTAAAGCTGGAGGAAGATCCAATCACTACAAAATGTGATCTTCACTGTGAGCTAAATGAGAATTATGAGGACAGTCCTGTGTGTTTAGCTTTGATTAGTAACTTCTGATCAAAAAGCTTGACCAAAAATTCATAATGCTGAAAACTCAAAACAGTTTTGCCCTGAATATGGTCTCTCTAGAATCAGTCAGCCAACGGCTGCTGCCAACAGATGGCTTCTACTGCCATCAAGCAGAATAAATTGCAAAATATTAAAATGTTTCCTCATTGATGGATGTTGATACAAAATAAAAAAAATAGAAACAACAGTAAAGAAATGCAAAGATTGCAAATACCAATCAACAATAACATCTGGGCTGTCTGTGAAGTTCCACATATCCTGGCTAGGGTATAAATTTCCAAGCTAATTGATAACACAGTAAGACAGAAGAGCAATAATTTATACTAGAATCAGCAAAGTAGGTTTCGTGCCTGGTGGGTAACAAAGAACTAATATCAAAGTCATCACTGTCTCAAGAACCAGAGTATCCATAAGAAGATAAATGAAGACCACAAGGTGAAGAATTGTTGTTTCTAGGACTGGAAGAAAAACCAGAATTTTCTATCCATTTCTATTTCTATCTGTTGTTGATTAAACTGCTTCTTTTAAACAGGGCTGTGTTCCTTACCCTAAAAAGATTTGTTGTAATCTACCCTGCACTTTGGAACTTGCACCCTAAAATACTGGTGCTTCCTAGATTTCGGGGGTTCTTCAGGCTTTGTCCAACTCAAATCTGGGGATCTGATCTTGCAGGGAAGAGATCTTGAGCTTTTTCAGCCTCACGCTTTCCATTCTAAATAAAGAAAATTCTGTGACACTGCAAGGAAATTCTTAAAGAGATGGGACAATTGTGCAATAAAACAATTTTCTGGAAACATCTAGACTGGCATTTCACAATGTGGAGGAGATGTTGTTACTCATGTGTACAAATTGCACTTAAAGCTATTTCAAAAGCATGGCTCCCATCAAATCTCTATGGATTTCACATGATAGTAAACAGTTCAAGTGTGTGCCTCCCATTAACCTACAAAACGTTCTCAGTTCTTCATAGTTACCCAGTTTAACTACAAACCTGGGTAAGTGGGGAAGGCATCCTTTTTGATATTTGCTGCTCCTTTCCTCTAACACAACATCCTTTGAAACTCACCCTGTCCCATAAGTTTTGACCTCCCACAAAATGAAGCTATCAGAGTGCAAAGAATTACCCTATAAGGAATCCTCAAACAATTACTCAGCCCAATCCTACATAATTATGTATATGTATGCAGTACAAAAGGTTTAAGAAAGTGCAAATGCTGCAAGTTACCAAGTTGTCTACAAGACGCAAGTGCATAATGGCAGCATTTCTGCAAGGATTTCATGGGAGAAGGAGGATCATCATAGCTTTGCTACAGTTGCTGCCAATTCCAAAGGCAGTAACTAAGGTTGTTTGTATTTTAATCATGAGTTCAGCTTTGTTAATTTCAGGCTCTCTTAGGAACATAAGAAAATCAACGCTTGAAAGAAAATGAGGAGCACTGATAGGTCGGAGCAAATTATTGCTTCTGGGAAGATTCAAGCAGCAACCCAGAATTTAAAATATCACTAGATAATAAAGCAGAAAATGTTTGAAAATGTTTCCGCAAATTTCTTTAAAGAGCACTCTGTTGGATGCCTTTGTGCTCTGAAATAATGAGAGGAAAGGATATTTATTTAACTAAGGTATAAATACTGTGCTCATTTTGAAAATATGAAAATCAAAGAAAAAAGGAGTTGACATCACAGCAAACATAAAACAGATGTTGAAAATGTAAACAATAACTGCAGTCAATGCTCACTATAAACTGGGAGATGGTTTACATTCCTAGCTAGCTGCCCTCTTCTATGGAGTACAGCAAAGATGACAAATAATGAACTGTCAGCTTCCAATCTCAGTATGAAAATTCACTCGATTTACTAACCCGTGTTATATTGGGTTGGGTTTAGCTGGAGAGTGACTCAAGCCATAATCAATTATAGTTTTTGATTTAGTTTTATATATTAAGAAAGGCACTGTGGTTTCTTCAGCTAACCATGGTTTAAACATGGCTTGGCACCAACTCTAAAACAAACCACCTTCTAATCCCTACATATTTTTAGAGTGTTTAGAATGTTTCACAGAATTATTCTCTATATTGTTTTAATTACTAGAAAGATATGTTAGTATTACAATACTATAGACAAAGAGTTGAGGAATATGTCATTTTGGGAAAGTGAATGACTGCTTCACACATCTGATTTCTAGGGAATAATGCTATGCTGCTCAGTTAGGCAAGATTGTGATAAGATGAAATGGCTATGAATGCAACTTCATTTCTGGTAGATGTGGCTGACTAAATGTCCTCAGCTTTCATATCCAGTGGTTGCTAGATACTCTAATCATCTATAGATATCTTGGTGATTATACAGAATATAGAAATAGACTTGGAAGAGTCCTTGGAGGTCTTCTAGTCCAGCCCCCTGCTCAAACAGGAGACTCTATACCATTTCAGACAAGTGGCTGCCCAATCTCTTCTTAAATTATTAAATTATCTCCATCTCATAGCTGTTGTAACTAAAATGGACTTAAAACTTCACTAAATTTACACACACTTTAAAGCATATTCTCTAAGCTTAGCTAGTGTCAATATTTCTCTACTCTCATTAGAAAAGTTAGCCACAGAAACGTCTTACGAACCTATGTTCCTCAGAAAATACCCATTAGGAAATTTAAAATTGGAAACGGAAATCTGGTAACAAAATGAATAAATAAAGCCAAATAGGCCAAGCCCGGCTAGAAACTAGAAGTTTCATCTCTGCAGCTATTTGATGAGTTTATCATTCCTTAAGTGAAAGGAAGAGGTGAAGTCATCTCAGAAATGTAACAGAAGTTACCTAAAGTTTAAGAATCACTAATAGAAAATACTGTGGAAAAGGCAACCAGAATCACTTTTTTCTATATAGACTTTTTAAACTTTACAGGAATACTTTTTATCAAGGACCAAACACAACTTCATTTTTTGAGAAAACTGGTAAGCCTTTTGAAATTATCCTGTTGAAATGCTGTTATTGCCTCAAGTACTCTTATCAAACCTGGAACCTCTTCATCCATTTATTTCCATAAAAATTAAGTGGAATTTGCAAGGTTTCCTATTTGGTTTCACATCACATAATATAGCACATATGAATAAAACAATTAGGCTTGAAGGAGAAATGATCAAGTCAACTTCCAAGACTGACAGATGTACAAGGATGGATGTATTCCATTCCAAGGATGTGTTTTCCAAAATATATTGTAGCAACAGCAGCAGCAGCTCCTTATTATAAAATATAATTTTGCTTCAGGACTACCACACCAGGAAGATCGTTTTAGATCTAGGATAACAAGAAATGGGAGAATGTAGGCAAAGGCCATCAATCATTCAGTGATTGACAGAAAGCTAAATTAATCCAATACCAATAAAAATGTAAACGAAGTCTATGGCTGCACCAACTACCAGTTTGTGAAACTCGTGTGGTGAAGTCTTGTAGGTACATTGCCTTTTACCTCCTGGTTTCATATCAAGAAGCATCTGGTGTTTCACTTTAATGCAGCTGCCAGCCTACTCTAATGAAGGGGAAATGGTAATTTTCTTTTTCCCCCCCACTTCTTTCCATCACTATTTCTTTGACAGATGTACAGCTATTGTCAGCTTGAATTCTTCCTTTTTATGGCTTCCCTCATAAGATGGAAGACCACCCTTAGGCTGACAGATGTGATTGCATGCATTATAAATATATGCACTGATGTTGGGGAGAGGCGCAGAGTTCATAAACTGGCTTTTGAAGAGACTGATGAGTGCTCCTCAACTCTAAATAAGGCCTCCTCGCATTGACCTCCATTAAATTCTCAGGCAGCAAATTCCTGTGTTTTGATTTCTGTCCTTCCTGCTTTCCAAGTTTGAATACAGAATGCATCTTTTGTATGGATGTAAAAATATCATATGAATTAAGGAAAGCTATCTCTAAATACTTGTTACCAATGCCAGTTCTGCCCTTAAACATAGTAAATACCATATCACTTGTTCTCTTTCAGTCACATTTCCTGATTCTAGTTTTCAGCTCTCTTCTCTCCCTTTTTTTAAAAAAAGATTTGTTCTGAATAACATTCTTTATTTTGCACTCAATGATTCACAGTGCAGGAACCAAGATAAGGTCATAAAGCTACAGTATTTAGATCAAAGCTTAAAGATTATGTTCCTGTCTCAGTTCTTATCTTAGCTGCTCCCCCACTATAGAATATAACTTCAATCGTTATTACCTTTTTAGTACTGCTTTATAAATCCTTATTAAGACCATGCCTGGAATATTGCATCCAATTTTGGTCATTACATTACAAAAAGGATGTTGAGACGATAGAAAAAGTGCAAAGTACAAAGAAGAGCAACCAGGATGATTAAAAGCCTGGAGACAAAAACATATGAAGAACGGTTGCAGTCTAGATAAAAAAAGGACTAGGGGTGACATGATAGCAGTATTTTAGAATTTTAGATTCTAGAAAGAGTGTAGAGCAACAAAGATGATTAGGGGCCTAGAGGCTGAAACATATGAAGAATGGTTACAAGAATTAGGCATGGCTAGTCTAGTGAAGAGAAGGACTAAGTGTGACATGATAGCAGTATTTCAGTATTTGAGGGGCCTCCATAAAGAAGAGGAGGTCAACTTATTTTCCAAAGCCCCAGAAGGCAAGACAAGAAACAATGGATGGAAACTAATCAAGGAGAGAAGCAACCTGGAATTAAGGAGAAGCCACCTATCTGGACAGCCACCTCTCTGGAATGGTATAAGATCTCCTGCTTGAGCAGGGTGTTGGATTAGAAGACCTCCAAGAACCCTTTCAGCTCTATTCTGATTCATTGATACTCACTTCTTTCTGTATTGAAAAAGAACAATATGTTATGACTTACTTATTTTACTAATCTTTGTTAAAATACATTTAATCTCTGTTAAAATAGGTAAAAAAATTTACATGCCACTAAGAGTGGCATATAAATTTAACAAATAAATTTAACAAATAAATAAAATACTTAATCTAGGCTACCTTTGACTTCCAAATGAAGACCACATATATCCAAATCTTTTGTGTTGGCTTGGATCAGCAGAGGTACAGCATAAATGAGCATGGGATTTTCGTTGACAGCCTTTCTCCACTTGCACCTAACGATGGTGCAAAGTGTTCTGACAATCTTTTTTCTACCATGCTCTTATCTTATTCTCAGCCCATAAGAATAAAGGAGTGTTTTCTCATTTAAGTCAAGAGTACCCAAACCTAGTTACAATGTGGGTCTCTTTGCAGAGTGAGATAGGGTAGGATAAAAATTATTGTGCTTCACCCACCTATTATTTTGGAGGCAAACCAACTCACTAAGGCTGGGTTAGATCAGAGCAAAGTTTATTGGCCATTCAGACTGATGTGACATGTTTTTTCTCTTCTAGTCCCTGAGCAGCCTTGTTAGCTTCCAATCTGCATCCCCAAAGAGCTAGATGCACAGATGGTCTACCAGAATTGCATAGTAACACTTCTGTTCAATTGGCAGTACCTGCTTAAATTCTGTGGCCCTTACTAGTTTAACACAAGCACAAAATAACAAAAAAGTGGAACAACCACCCCTTCCCTCTGCATTGCCTCCCATACAGAGCATGGAGAAAACTCAAAGTCAACATTGGTGCTTAAATAAAGACTAGACTAGACTAGACTAGACTAGACTAGACTAGACTAGACTAGACTAGACTAGACTAGACTAGACTAGACTAGACTAGACTAATTGGAAGGGACCTTGGAGGTCATATTGTCCAACCCCCTGCTCAAGCAGGAGACCCTATACCATTTTTGACAAGTGGCTGACAAGTGGCTGTCTAGTCAACAACTTCTGAAGGCAAGCTGTTCCATTGGCTAATTGTTCTCACTGTCAGAAAATTTGTCCTTATTTCTAGGTTGAATCTCTCTTTGATCAGTTTCCATCCATTGTTCCTTGTCTGGCCTTTGGGTGCTTTGGAGAATAGATTGTCCCCCTCTTCTTTGTGACAGCCCCTCAAATATTAGAACACTGTTATCATGTCATCCCTGGTCCTTCTCTTCACTAGACTAGCCATGCCTAATTCTTGTAACCATTCTTCATATGTTTTAGCCTCCAGGCCCCTAATCATCTTTGTTGTTCTTCTCTACACTCTTTCTATAGTCTCAACATCTTTTTTTATAGTGTGGTGACCAAAATTGGATGCAGTATTCTACGTGTGGCTTTACTAAGGCTTTATAGAGCAATACTATTATTTCATGTGATCTTGATTCAATCCCTCTGTTAATGCAATTTAGGATTGCATTGGCTTTTTTGGCTGCTGACACACACTGCTGGCTCATATTTAATTGATTATCCACTGGGGCTCCAAGATCCCTCTCACAGTTACTGCTATTAAGCCAGGTTTCACCTAATCTGTATGTGTACTTTTGGTTTTTCTTGCCTAAATAAATGTAAGACTTACTTTTCTCTATGTTGAATTTCATGTTGTTAGATAGGGCTCAGTGTTCAAGTCTGTCGAGATCCACCTGGATCTTAAGCCTATCATCTAGGGTGTTGGCTATTCCTGCTAGCTTAGTGTCATTTGAGTCCCCCTTAGTGCAAATTTGAGTTCCCCTTTTATTCCCTCATCCAGGTCATTTATGAAAATATTGAAAGTACTGGGCCTAAGTTGGAACCTTATGATACCCCACTCCATGTAGATGTAGTACTATTAAGGAGTACTCATTGAGTAGAGTTTGTCAGCCAGTTAGAAATCGATCAGGTGGTGATGCTAATCTATCCCACTTTTTTCTAACTTATCAAGCAGCAGATTGTGGTCTACTTTGTCGAATGCCTTCTTCTTCTTCTTCTTCTTGTGTCATATCCGTTATCGGACATTGGCGATCATGTTGGCGATCCTGTTTTTATCAGCAGCCGCATGAAAAAGTGCTGCTGAGTTTTGTCCAAACCAATCACTTAGATTTTGAAGACATGATGTTTTTCTTCTGCCTGGACCTCGTTTGCCTTCAATTTTTCCCTAGAAGATTAAATGGAGTATACCGTATATTTCTGGGTGTCGCATGACATGTCTGAAATATTCTAACTTTCGTTTTTTAATTGTTTTGATGATTTCCCTTGGCTTTCCCAGGCAGCTTATCATCTCCTCATTTCTGATCTTGTCAACTCAGCTTATACATAACAGCCGCCTATAAATCCACATTTCAAATGCTTCTAGTCTCTTCAGGTGGCCTTCTGTCAGAGACTAACTCTCTACTCCATAGAGCAGGATAGAAAAAATATAGCATCTGACAAGGCTGATTTTCAGTCTTAGGCTTATGTCGTAACTGCAGAAGACCTTTTTCATTTTGAAGAATGCTATTCGAGCTTTTTCTATCCTTGTCTTTACTTCAACAGTCCCAGCTTTCATGTAATGTCAAATGGCTTACTGAAGTTTAAGTATACTATGTCAACAGCATTTCACTGGTCTACTAATTTATTCACTATGTCAAAGAATGAAATAAGATTGATTTGGCATGATCTGTTTTTAACAAACCCATGCTGACTATTAGTTATAACTTTATTTGTTTCTAGATGTGCACAGATCTATTTTTGGATGATCTTTTCAAGTATCTTCCCAGTTATTGATGTTAGGCTGATTGGTCTGTAGCTTCCTGTGTCTGATTTTTTTTTCCTTTTTTGAAGATGGGAACCACATCAGCTCTTTTTCAATCCTCTGGTAGTTCCCCAGTGCTCCAGGATTTTTGAAATATATGATGCAAAGGTTCTGAGATGACATCTGCCAGATCCTTTAGAACTCTGGGATGTAATCTGGTGATTTATTATCATCAAGATCAGACAGCTGTTCTTTTACCATTTTCTTGCTTATTTTAATTTTTGTTTCTAGTCTGTCTTTTACAGTTATGTTTTTGGTAGGTTGGGCTATAGTTTCTTTTTGCGTGACGACTTATGCAAAGAATGAGTTAAGCAACTCTGCTTTTTCTCTACTGCTGTTACTTCCTTGCCATCTTCTCTCTTTAGTGGACTGGCTGTTTCCTTGACTTTTTTCTTGTTAGTTATATGTTGAAAGAAACTTCTTTTATTATCTTTTACTTTTGTTGCAAGTCTTTGTTAATTTTAAGCCTTTGCTTTCCTGACTTCATCTTTGCAGATTTGGGCTATCTGCTGATATTCTGCCCTAGTGAGGTGTCCCTCTTTCCATTATTTGTACTTATCCTTTTTGTCTTTCAGTTTATCAGAGAGATCTTTGTGCAACCATGCTAGTTTCTTCCTGAGTTTCTTGTTTTTCTTTTTCAGTGGTATTGTGCTGGACTGGGCTTGAAATCCTGAATATAAAGGGTTGCTTGTGACTCAGCACTTTATGATTTCAATCTGATATTTTTTATATGTGTTTAATTTGGATTATAGTCAGATGGGGCAGTAGGAATGTGTGAAGGATATGAAGATGTTGGGCACAATCCTGTAGTCACACTGGACTGCTGCAGCTGCACAACTGGCAAAACATTTTCCCCACTAATTTGTGATATGCTAAAGAAGGAGAGCACCAAACTGAAGAAACAACTAACTGCTTCATTTAGTGGTACATAGAATTACAATTATATTTTTTCATTGAAGCTCTGACCACAGTATAGCTCATTTGAAAATATTATGATCTCAATGGATTCCAATTATTTTTATTTAAACTCAAAAATGTTTGTGTAACATAATGTGGTATGAAAAATAAATCAGTCCTGGGGTTGAAACCAGGCTAACGTTGCTATAACTAAAAATGGAGCAGGCATGGATGCCAAGAGAACAAAAGCCAGGAATCTTTTCAAAAAGGTTCTTTCAGGAGATAGATAAGAGGAAACCAAATGGTTAAGGATGAAAGAAGAAATGTCAACAGAAGACAGTCAAAGAAGGCTAGACCTGAGCATTTGGAAAACCCATCAATCCTATTGATAGCCACCAGATTTGTAAATTAACAAAACAAGGACCTTAGGAGGTAAAGAGGGTCCTAAAGCCTGCCCACTCTTTGAGTCATTCTGGATCTGGACTTGGCACCTTCCATCCCTCTGGCTAAATTTAGAGATATTCATACATTGTTAAATGTACATCCTTCAAATTTGCAATATATCCCTGAAAAGGTTTGGATCAACTATGCCTGGGACCTTGCCAAAAAGATTGTGATATGTTCATGATAAGACACTTGTGTATCCAATGTCAAAGTCTGGCTTGATGAATTGTGTCATTTCTCAGCTAGTGAAAAAACTAAGCTGTAATAACATTTACATAATTTAATTATTTTATATTCTTCAGATTCTTCCTTCCTTTCCTTTCATACATCCTTGTTCACATATTTTGGAGCTGCATTAAATAAAAGTTTAAAATGTAGTGAAATCAAGGGTTAAATTTGTGCACCTTTGTCTTCTCTCCATGGCATCGAACAGGCTAAACATTAATCTCTTTGGGACAAGAGGAACATTTTCCACCTTTTTCTTACTTTAGTAATGGATGAAGTTCTTCCTGTGCCCTTGCCTAGATGTGTAAAGAATAAATAATATTCTTCAATATTATCAAACATAAATAATGGCATGAGTTTTAAAAAGCCTATTTTCATTGTTAAGGATGTTAAGTCTTAGCATGGGAAAAAGAAATGGGATTTTTTTTAAAAAATCATCATAACTTTTAAATCAGCAGCTTTTAGTATATCCCAGTGGCCTATATGTAATCCTCATCAACCCCACAAGTACCCTTAAATTGCACCACTGAAATTTGGTGACCAAAGTCCAAATTCCAGCAATGTAATTTTAAGCAATTGAGGGCAAGGGGGATGGGAAAAGATTACAGCTAAGCATATTAACAGTTTATGTTTCAGAGATTCCCCAACTCCCATTTCCACACTTTACCCCTCCCATCTCAAAACAATCAACAACTTTGAAAGATCCAATATGGGTCAGTTACCAGGACCAGAGGTTTAGTCTTCCAAGCTGGAGCCCATCCTCAGGGAACTTCTTTTTAGCAGAGTGTCAACAATCTTGTTTTAAAAGTTTGGCCATTCTCATTGCAGTGATCACAGTTGTTGGCAAACTGAATCTAATGGTATTAAATCCTACTGACCACAAGGTGACAGTAGGGTATAAACAAAGAATTAAGGATTTACTTTGGGGGGGGGGATGTATTTCTTTGAGTCAGTGTTAACTCCTGGCAACTGCCTTGATTTGCCCTTGCTTTTTTTTCAGGGTTGAGAGAGAGTGACTAGCCAAGGCCACCCAACTGACTTTGTGCCTAAGGCAGGACTAGAACTCACAGTCTCTCAATTTCTAGCTTGGTGCCTAGCCATCACATCATCCTGACTCTTTTCTAGCACTCTGTCTGCTCTTTATCTCAGGGATTGCTAGTCTGAGGTAATTTCCTTCTGCTTTCCTTTCAAAGAACATTCGTGGAAATACGTGGTCTTAGATTCTCATTCTGATAGGATGTAGTTGCTTTGCTTATCCTAATTCTGCAAATAAATCCTCTTGCCATTATAGTTGTAAACTGTGCTTCACTAATCCTTTCCTTTCCTTTAGAGCAGGAATCTAATCTCATATGTGCACGAAGAAAGTCAACCTCCTGCAACTGTGCCCTCTGCTGAATCCCTTCAGAAAGTAAGAAAACTCAGTGGCTGCAGTCCTGACTATTCAAAGGTTGTCTGGTCTTGCTCTGTTGCCCAACATTGTATCTAAGAAATTGTGCCAATTATAGAAACTATAAGGACAGCCTGATTTAAGGCACAGTAAATTTGTGAAAGTTGAAACATTGTTCAGTTCCAGATAAGGTCCTTAGTTAATGGAACAATTAATTTTGGTTTAATTTTATGGTTTTGAGAAAGGCAGGTAAAAGAAACTAACAAGCCAATATTGCTAATGAATTTGTATATGTGGCATTACAAGTACTGGTTTGCGGGACAAGCTGTAACAAAAAGAGAAACAAGAATTATATGCAAAGAATTGGAGTGGAATTATACAGATCATCACTGCTGCTTTTTCAGCCTCTCATGCTCCATCCAGAGTTGTACACATAACAGCTATTTATGTGTACTACGGAGAAGTCAACAATAGTCTGCAATAGAACAGAACAGAACAGAATAGAATAGAATAGAAGCTGGAAGTGACTTTGGAGGTCTTCTAGTCCAGTCCCCTGCTCGAGCAGGAGAACCTATATCATCTCAGATAGGTGGATGTCCAGGCTCCTCTTAAAAGTCTCCAGTGATTTCCCATGATTTCCAGAAGTAAGCTGTTCCACTGGTTGATTGTCCTCACTGTCAGGAAATTTCTCCTTAGTTCCAGGTTGCTTCTCTCTTTAGTCAGTTTCCAACTATTGTTTCTCGTCCTTTCTGGTACTTTGGTGAACAATCTGGCCCCCTCTGCCTTGTGGCAGCCCCTGAGATACTGGAACACTGCTATCATGTCGCTCCTATTTCTTCTTTTCCTTAGACTAGCCAGACCCAAATTCCGTAACCATTCTTCATATGTTTTAGTCTCCAGTCCCCTGATCATCTTAGTTGCTCTTCTTTGAATTATTTTCCAAACACTCAACATCTTTTTTGTGGTATGGTGACCAAAATTGGCTGAAGTATTCTAGGTGTGGTCTTACTAGGGCTTTATAAAGTGGTACATTTTCTTCTTTTTATTCTATCCAACCTAGCTTTGTTTTGTTTGAAAATAATGTAAAGGTATCAGGATAGTTTGTCTATCTGTAGGATAATTCTCCAAAAATTAAACAGTCTTCAAAGGCAGCCACATGTAGAGTGTCTTGCAATAGTACAACTTCGTGGTGGCCAAGGCAGCCCTTTAATCTAGGAATGAGTGTAAGAGATTTATACTTGGACATCATCAGCATACATGGTAATGGATGGGCTTACCCAGCAATATCATGTAAATGTTGAATGTGACAGGAAAGAATCCCTCTGGCACTCTGCATAGTAAATGCTGAGGTGGGGTCTCTCTTCCCTAATCACCACCAACTGGAATCAATCCCAGAGAAAGGATGAAAACTAGCACAATACTGTGTCACCCATCTCCCATCTTCTGAGCTGATCTAGAAGGATACCATGGTTGATGCTATCAAAAGTAGCTGAGAGGACAAATAAAGGAAAGATGGATGCACACCCACTGTTCCATCCATGCCAGAGGTTTTCCAAAAGCATGACCACTGCTGTTCCCATTCCATGTTCAGGCCTGAATCCCAACTGATAAGAATACAGATAATCCATTTCATCCAAAAACTTCTAAAGCTGTTGCACAACTGGCTTCTCAATCACTTTCCAAAGAAGGGGAGGTTGGATAAATTTATAGTGAAATCTTTAAAGATCTCCATATGCTTTGCTTATACGATTACTTGGCTCTATAAAAATCACTTTTTGTTAGTGGAAAATAGTGTTTGAAGTGACTATCTTTTCATCAGAGTTCAGTTACCTTTGAGCTCTGAAGAACAAGGTCTGCTACATATATTAATCTTAAAAAGCAGCTAGTAGAAAAGCAGGAATAAAGAGTTATTGATGCTGGTTCCACCACTATTATTCATTATTAAGAAGAAAGGTGTCATGTTCTGTGAGCAATACTGATACCTTTTGCTCTGGAGGGAGTTGAACTTCACCTGGCAAAGTAATATTGTATTCTGCAAGTGTAGAGACATATTTTGGGAAGTACTGTACTATCCCAAATTCATGTCTGAAGGCACATCAATTTTCTGTGCCACACACAACATAGCTTGTTGCGGTATGGAATATTGGTTCTATTCTGAATCAAACATTACCTGTACTTTGACATGTGTGATCTATTCAATTTTCAGATATTTCTCAAACTCAGTTAGGTGACTTGGACTACTATTACCTTTCAAGGGAGTCTAAAAATAGCTTGCCCACTTAGGAGTATATTTGTAGCCTATGTGTATCTGTGAAAAGACCTCAGACAATTTGGAGTGGAAAGGGTTATTGTCACACAGATTCTCCTCATATTTTCTGCTATCTGTCAGACTATCTATTTTGCTCAAACACTCCTTTCCATCATCATTAATATTTGTTTGTGATAGGACCATATTCACAAACAGACAATGTTCTAGATCAGCAAAATATTCCACACTGTATATAGCAATCCCTTGCTATATTTTTTAATGAGATGAATTAACCAGTTGGTTCACTGCCTCACACTGACAGGGTTGCGTATTCTCCTGCCCTATTCAATATCATGTCTTTATGGACCTTGGCATGACAGCTAACAGACAACAACCACAATGAGTGCTATTGCTACAATGGTACAATATGATGGCAGGAGTTATTTCTGCCCTCCATGGTGGCATTCTCCAATGAAGAGCATAACTATAGACTTCTAAACTTGGTTTATTTGTTTTATAGGTACTATATACAGCATATTCCTCTTAAGGAAGGTAAATCTTGAAGAAATGGAAAGAGTATGATGTTTTTGGACTCTAGAGTTGGAGAAGGCTCTTCAGAATACCATGGATAGCCAAGAAAAAAAGATCATTGAACAAATCAAGCCAGAATTCTCATTGAGAATGACCAGACTCAAATTATTATACTCCCATAATATTATGCAAAGACTTAGCTCTCTGGAGAAGTCTATAATGCTGAGAAAGGTGGAAGTAAGGAGAATTAGAGGACAACCACAGCAAGGTGAATGGACTCAATTATAGCAATGATGGGAACAATGCTGAAGGATTGTTTGACCAGATTGGGGGCCAAATGCTCCTGGATAAATTCTTTGTATGACTTGATGGCACATAATATTTAAAAGGGGGGTATGGTTGTGTGTCTGGGTGTGTATGGATGTGTATGTGTGTGTGTTATTTTATGTGAGAAGACCAGCAGTTCTGTTTACTTTAATGCAGTCATGGGTATTTTATCAGGATGACAAAAGAGCTTTTATCAGGATGACAAAAGTAGCATGTGACATCATACTGCGAACTCCAACTCTTTCACATTTTCAGTGCACATGCAATCAGGCAGGGTTTCAATCCCACAGTCACAACCGCCACTTTGATTTTTCTAATCACACAAAAAGAAGACCACCATTGGTGCCCTTGTACTCAGATAGGGGACCAACAGGAAACCAGTAGGTAGTTTGGGATGCTGAAAACAACACCTCAAAGTCTCAGGAGGGATTTGGCTTTATAGCCTCCAAACTCTGCAAAGCTTTCCAGTTGTTATTGCAACTGAACTGTATTTGGTTTGTAAGGCATTCAGGATATTTAGGGTGTAAACAAATGTAATGCAGTGTGATTCCAAAATGATGCCATTTTTTCCTTGAGAAGAATAATTGCAAAGCAGGAGCTAATAATTCAGATGTGCTCGTGCGACTGAAGTTTATTTATTTGGACTTATTTTTCAATGCCATGTTCCAAACTCTATGCAAAGATTCAGGATATTTAAACCCAGCAACACAAAAAATCAATCTCATTGTATATAAAGGTATGGGTGTTTCTTAAATAAAATCACTCTCAATAAACCAGCACTCATATATACAGCTTTATCTTCCATAATCAGACACGAGAAAGGAAAACACTGGGACTTTCCTTTTATATTGCAATGTCTTTTGTGTAGGAGGCATTACAGAAATCAATGACTATTTGTTTATGGGGCCATAATTCATGTGATATGTGTGGAGAGCCTGCTGTATTTATAGGACTGCAACTAATGTAGTGTGACTATTCTACATGAGTGAACATTAATGATCATTCTTACATATATATTTAGAGATAAGTGGTTGGACTGATTGTATAACTTTATGAGTGACTGAGCAAAGTTGCAATGATGGAACATTTTGACTCTCCTTTGCCAAATATCTACCACTTATTAAGTGTAATTCTCTAATGTGTATTATCGTTGTTGTTGTTGTTGTTGTCATCATCATCATCACTATCTGAGCCAGGCACTCACTCTCAACCCAACCTACCTCAAAAAATAGTCGTTGAGGAAAATAGGTTTAATTACTAATTAGGACAGGTAAACACTGTGAAAGTCTGTGCTTATTTGCCCATGGCTACAGATAGCGTTGTTCAATGCAATTGTTCTACTATCACAGCTACTGTGAGAATCCATGAGCCATGTTTCTCAACAACTTTAAAAGGTATGAACTTCAACTCCCAGAATTCCCCAGATAGTATGAGAGAATACCAAGAAGTATTTTGCTTCAGCTCTTTATCAACTGAGTAACTGATTAGCAATTGCTCTTAGCTGACTTAGCATACTTTTAAGCAAGAAATGGACACATCTTTTTGCTGAACCCCAAAAGCAGTATCTGTGCATTTTTCCTGTGAATAAACTTATTGTAGAGAATGAAGCATGATTATGCAGTTAAAAGGAAGAAGAAAACAAAAATATTGAATCTTTTAAGAAAAGGAAAAAAAAATCAAAAATATTTATTTCTTTATTTTTCCAAATAGGCTATAAAGTGCCCTGAGTCTAGAAATGTGACCTTCCTTGAAAATAACACACATG
Source organism: Bothrops alternatus (assembly GCA_034064705.1). NCBI lineage: Eukaryota > Metazoa > Chordata > Lepidosauria > Squamata > Viperidae > Bothrops > Bothrops alternatus. Next base: position 46,205,852 of record JARGCV010000007.1, on the reverse strand, counting down.
GCTAAATTTCCATATATGTATTCATTTACATGTTAGATTTGTATCCTGCTTTTCATTCTGGAAACTATAGAAGCTTACATGAAACAACTTCCTCTCTTCCACCATCATCCCTAGTGCATAGACTGCTTGGCTCTTGCCTTCTTAGAAAAGAGAGTGAGTGTGAGGTGAGCCAAATCACCCATTTGGATCTGTGCCTAAGGAGGGACAAGAACTCCTGGTCTCCTGGTTTCTAGTCTGGTGCTTTCATCATGCACCACACTAATGAGAAAGTGGTATTAGCCAAAGGGAAATCCTGACACCCTATTAAAAAAAAACAGTTTTCCTCTACAGTAGAGGTTGAGAGTCTTCTCCTACATACAAGCCAGAGACATCCTGTTGCCATCCTCATTTCTGGAGCACTTTTGTTCCACTGCTCCCAAGGCAACTAGAGAAGCTTTCAAAATGATGGGCCATTTTGTGACCATGAGCTAAATTTCATTTCATTTATTGGATTTCTATGCCGCCCTATTCCAGGAACTCAGGGCGGCTCACAGCATAAATAGAAATCAACATTAAAATACATATATAAAAAATACATATATATAAAAAAACCCCTAAGTTAAAAAACCAATCATCCAACAAACATACACACAAACGTACACTGGCTAGGGGCAAGATGTCAACTGCCCCAGGCCTGTCGGCAAAGATGTGTTTTGAGCAGTTTACGAAAGGCGGGGAGGGTGGGGGCGATACGGATCTCTGGGGGAAGTTGGTTCCAGAGGGCCGGGGCCACAACAGAGAAGGCTCTTCCCCTAGGCCCCACCAGGCGACACTGTCTGGCTGACAGGACCTGGAGAAAGCCGACTCTGTGGGCCCTAACCGGTCGCTGGGTTTCATGGGGCAGCAGACGGTCCTGTAAGTAACCTGGTCCGATGCCATGTAGGGCTTTATACGTCATAACCAACACTTTGAATTGCGTTCGGAGACCAATTGGCAGCCAATGCAGCTCACGGAGTGATGCCGAAATGTGGGCATTTCTGGGTAGGCCCAATACTGCTCGCGCGGCAGCATTCTGCATTACCTGAAGTCTCCGAACGTTTTTCAAAGGTAGCCCCATGTAGAGAGCATTGCAGTAGTCAAGCCTTGAGGTGATAAGGGCATGAGTGACTGTGAGAAGAGACTCCCGGTCCAAATAGGGCCGCAACTGGTGCACCAGGCGAACCTGGGCAAATGTCCTCCTCGCCACAGCTGAAAGATGATGTTCCAGATTTAGCTGTGGATCGAGGAGGACACCCAAGTTGCGGACCTTCTCCGAGGGGGTCAAAAACTCCCCCCCAGGTTGATGGACGGATGGATTGAATTATCTTTGGGAGGCAAAACCCACAGCCACTCCGTCTTGTCGGGTTTGAGTTTGAGCTTGTTAGCACCCATCCAAACCCTAACAGCCTCCAGACATCGGCACATCATTTCCGCTGCTTCACTGAAGTGACACGGGGTGGAGATGTAAAGCTGGGTATCATCAGCATACTGATGATATCTCACCCCATGTTGTCGGATGATCTCACCCAGCGGTTTCATGTAAATATTAAACAGCAGAGGGGAGAGGACCGATCCCTGAGGGACCCCACAAGGGAGGAACCTAGGGGTCGACCTCTGACCCCCCGCCAACACCGACTGCGACCGACCAGTGAGGTAGGAGGTAAACCACTGCAAAACAGTGCCCCTGACCCCCAAACCCTCCAGCCGGCGCAGAAGGATACCATGGACAATGGTATCGAAAGCCGCTGAGAGGTCAAGTAGCACCAGGATAGTGGAAAGTCCCCTATCCCGGGCCTGCCAGAGATCATCCGTCAGCGCGACCAAAGCAGTTTCCGTGGAGTAGCCGAGCCTGAATCCTGACTGCTGAGGGCCCAGATAATTGGCCTCATCCAAGGACCATTGGGGCTGGAGTGACACCACCTTCTCAACAACCTTCCCTATAAAGGGAAGATTGGAGACAGGACGGTAGTTGTTTAATACAGCTGGGTCCAGGGAAGGCTTCTTGAGGAGGGGGCACACAATTGCCTCCTTGCAGGGAGCCGGAAAATACCCCTCCCTCAAAGAGGCATTAACAATCTCCTGAACCCAGCCCCGCATCACCTCCCTGCTGGCCGAAACCAGCCAGGAGGGGCACGGGTCCAATAAACAGGTGGCGGAACTCACAGCTCCAATGGCCTTGTCCACTTCATTGGGTGCTACAGGGTCAAACTCCTTCCACACAACAGGATCAAGACAAGTCCCTGTCATCTCGACTGACTCATTGTTAGCCGACACTGCATTCCAATTGGAGTCAAGGTCCATCCGAATCTGGGCGATTTTATCCGCGAAAAACTTATTAAAATCCTCAGCACTACCCTGCAAGGGTGCATCAACCCCCCCTATTAAGGAGGGAGCAAGTCACCCTAAATAGGGCTGCTGGGCGGGATTCCGCAGATGCAATCAAGGCGGAATGATACGCGCATCTTGCCACCTTGAGCGCCACCTGATAAGTCTTAATATAAGATCTTAATAGTGTTCGGTCAGATACAGATTTACTTTTCCTCCATCGCTTCTCTAGACGTTTCTTCTGGCGCTTCATCCCCCTGAGTTCCTCAGTAAACCAAGGAGATCTCCTGGGTCTGCTACCACAGAGAGGTCGCAGTGGCGCAATCCGGTCAAGAGCCCCCTTCGCAGCCATATTCCAGGCCGTAACCAGGGACTCTGCTGAATTGTGAATGAGAGAATCCAGTATTTCCCCAAGCGTCCTCTGAAAACTCTCTGGATCCATCAGACATCTGGGGCAGAACCACCTAATCGGTTCCGCCTCCCTGCAGGGGAGGATTGGAGCCTTGAAAACAAGCCGTAGCAGAAAATGGTCTGACCATGACATAGGCAAGATATCTAAGCCCCTTAAATTCAGATCATTGCTCAACTGTTCTGAGAGGAATACCTTGTCGGGAGTGTGTCTCCTCTCGTGAGTCGGTCTCTGAACTACTTGAGTCAGGTTCATGGTTGCCATGGTGGCCATGAACTCCTGCGCCAACCCAGAGGATTCGCCGAGCGACAGAAGATTTAAGTCCCCCAAGACAATAAGCCTGGGGAACTCAACCGCCAGCCCAGCAACCTCCTCAAGTAGCACAGGCAGGACTGTTGACACGCAGCTGGGAGGCAGGTACACAAGCAACAAGCCCACCTGAACCCCTAGGTCCAACTTCACAAGGAGCAACTCACAAATGATTTTGGATGGTAGATGACATCTATCCCATCCTTGTCCTATGATATCATGTAAAATAGTAGCTGGTTAGACTTGGATGTACATTATGTATTTCCTGTATGATTGAACATGTCTTCCAAGAGAACAAAGTGGTGAACTATGATCCAGCTGTGTGGATGGAGCCAATACTGCAGTTCAGTAGCCCAGATTTATTTATTTCCAATGTACCGTACATGAGGCTTTCAACCTCAATAGTCACACAGTTCATTTCTAGGTACAGGGTTTTCAACTGCTTATTCAGCACTAAAAAACACAGTAATATAAAAAATAAAGAAAAAATATATCAGACTAAAATTACATGGGCAGAAGAAATTAAGGAACAAATGAAACAAATGATTTTATTGAAGCTGACTCCCACTTGCAAATGACTGTGGCTCCTTAATAGAGATGAGAAGAAATTACCAGATCCAGAAGGACTGTCTTCTCTCTCCTTAATCAATCTTTTTTTTTCCTCTAGAGGAATTAAGGAGCATTAAACACAGACTTTTTTTTAATTTTTATTTTATTAAAATCATCAACATTAAACATAAGATCATATTATAGAGCAATTATCATATAACCTGTAATACAACTCTAAGGATCAGTCTTTGTAAACGTCTGGTTTAGCAAACATTCCTCACTCTTCACGTCCAGCCTCAACTATACGCCTGATACATTTTATTTGATTGGTGTTTCTCTTATATATGGTCTATCTACTGTTTCTAGCCTAACACCTGTTGTTCATTCGAGCTTTAGAAGTAAATTCATCTCATTAGTAGTGCAATCTTTTATGATCCCTAACAAAAAATCCTGAGGTAAAAATTCAGTATCCTGAGGTAAAAATTCAGTACGCCTTTCCAATATTAAAGCAATCAACTTTAGATCTGGGCTCATAATAATAAGCTGTCCTCATAAGACCTGAAAAAAACAGCTCTTGTATATGGTCTATCTACTATATCTAGTCTATCACATATTGTTCATTCACGCTTCAGAACCAACTTCGTCTCAATAATAGTGCAATCTTTTATAATCCCTAACAAAAGATCCGACAAAATGTTAGCTACCCTCATTCTTCTTTCCAAAGGAACAGAATGGCAAATCCATTTTTTTTACAATATTGTGATCATTTTTTTCAATCTTGCAACCTGCCTCTCCTCCTTCCCTCACCCAGAAGACAATTTTTCCCTTTCCCTTTTCAAACTTCTATCACTTTGGTACAGACCATTTTTGCAGACCCCAGTAAGAATGCCGCTTTTGAACATATCTGATGTTCATTTATCCTGACAATTCTCTTGACCACCTTTGCCCAGTAGAAGCATTTGCATTCAGCAGGTGGGTTTGAGCCTTTATTCAAAGGTTGGAACAGCTCAGTTGGGAGCTGATTTGTTATACAATGCTTGTTTAGAAACTTGAAGTATTTCAAGGGAGAACAAACTATATCTGTTCATGCAAAAAAAAAAAATCCTCACTTGAGATTCAGGACAGGGCCTGTTTGCAAACTTGGTGTGCAAGCATAAGCTTTAGATTGGGCTCTTGGGAGTCCATCCAAATGCCAGCCATAATTTCAATGTCTCTACTTTGTACAGAGATTGGTAGAGTCATGTGTTTTGGGAAGCTGGACAGATAGCCTATATTAAATATTATTTGCCACTCACAAACCCTGGGGGGACGGGGGCATGGAAGGCACAAACAAGAAGCATTGTTCAAGCATACCTGAACAAAAGAACAGAAAGAACATTTCCCTGTGATTTGTCCACCTGTTTAATGCCAAGTACTTCCACAGTATTAACATAAATGTTTTTCCATTTATAAAAAAATAAAAACTCCTCTTTGTCTCAGATGTGTTTGTTGGGAGGAGGCAATATTTGATTCCTCTTTTCTCACTCAGAGTCAAAGAAGAGTCTGCTAATAACACTCTATTGTTGCTAATGACTTTTTGGCAAAATAGGGTTTTGGCAAGTCCTACTAGCTTATTATCATAAAACTTTGTAACTCGGTGCATTTAGAAAGCTAATACTTAATTACAATAAGGGCTTATTTCTGGCCTCCAAGGAGACTAATTTTAGATATAAATTAAGCCATCACCAGTCATTGTCCTCAAGACTTAGCTCTTTAACTGCATAAGTTTTTATAATAATATTATTATGGAATAGCTGTGGGTTTTGTTTAGTGAGTGTGAGAAACCACATCTGTGCTTGATGATTAGAAGAATGCTGTTATTGTTCCTATACAAAGAAAAAGTACCAAGGGTGCATGCAAAAACTATGGGAGAACTGCTTTGTTAAATATGTGTACCTGGGAAGATGTTTGGCAGAACCTTGCAAAGAAACAATGAGCCAAATGTGGGAAATACATTGTCACCTATATCTGATATAAGTGTGTGTGTGCCAAACAGATGTTTGGCCTTCTGTAGGCAATTGAGTATTGTATACATGTGAGAAATAAAGTTTATTGTACCATTATTCTTTAAAGTAAAGCTATGAGAAAGTGAATGGGCTCATGTGGAACTGATGATTGATAGCTGAATGCTGTGACAATGGTGTATGATGGAAGCAAAATATACATGAGAATAAACAATGGATGGAAACTAATCAAGGAGAGAGGCAAGCTAGAACTAAGGAGAAATTTCCTGACAGTTAGAACAATTAATCTTACGGGACCGCCTTCTGCCACATACTTCTCTACGACCGGTGAGAGCACACAGGGTCGGCCTCCTCCGGATCCCGTCAGCGAAACAATGTCGTCTGGCGGGCCCTAGGGGGAGGGCTTTCTCTGTTGTGGCGCCCGACCTCTAGAACCAACTGCCTCCTGAAGTCCACGTTTCCCCGACTCTCCCGGCCTTCCAAAAGAATTTAAAAACCTACCTCTGCCGGCAGGCCTGGGGATGATTGTTGATTGTGGTGTGACTGATGAGTATGTATGGGGTTTTATTTTTAATGTTTTTTGTTTGGATTTAGTCGAAATTGTTTTATATATATGCAGTGAGCCGCTCCGAGTCCTCGGAGAGGAGCGGCATACAAATCCGAATAAATAAAATAAATAAATAAATAATCAGAGGACCCACTTGTCTCCAGAAGTTGTGAATGCTCCAACACTGGAGATTTTTAAGAAGAATCACAGAGCTACAGGGTTGGAAGGGACCTTGGAGGTCATCTAGTCCAACCCCCTGCTCAAGCAGGAGACCCTATACAATTTGAGACAAGTGGCTGTTGAGTCTCTTCTTAAAAGCCTCCAGTGATGGAGCAACTACAGCTTCTGAAGGCAAGCCGTTTCTCTGGCTCGTTGTTCTCACCACCAGGAAATTTGAGATTGAACAACCATTTATCTGAAATGGTATAGGGTTTCCTGCCAAAGCAGGAAGTTGGACCAGAAGACCTCTAAAGTCCCCTCCTTTATTCTGTTATTTTATTAAAAGTGGAATATTTTATGAGTGCTCTGGAGTACAATAAAGCTGCACACTGGCACAGGAAGATGGGACCTATTCACTCGGTCCACTCCAGATACCTAATGGACCCTGTTGGGTTTTGTAGAATGCAGAGGGGATGGTATTGAAGGACAAGAGAAAGAGCTGCTACCAAGTTCAGACCAAAAAAAGACAAGTCCTTTTAGCTCACTCTTCTAGATTAAAAAATCCAGCAGAATAATTTTATTTGTGGTCTTATTTCTTCGGCTTTATGACAAAAATTTTCCAAAATGTCTCTGAAATATATCCAGGTGCCCAAAAGGACCTTGAATATAGATGAACTTTTTGTAAATCAGTTAGCTGAGGTGTCTAGGAAACACACCAATGTGGTAGTGGGGGACTTTTAACTATCCTCCAAGATCCTTTATAACTCTATGATTCTATGATTCAGTGCTTCTTTCAGACATTTCACAGTGTTGAACTATCACACTATAATTGCATGTATTTACTATTTAATACATTCACATACTGTCTTTCATCCCACTTGGATTTCAGGGCAAGTGTTACAAAATATAAATAATGCAAGATTTAGAGCAGATTGCAGTAGGATTGATGATGGTGGTAAGAGTGGCAACTAGAAAGCACAAGGCATTCCCAAGATGCAAATACAGATTAAAATGCTCAGCCAAATAAAAATGTTGTAAAATGGCACCAAAAATATAATGAGGAAAATTTATAATCTTAATGTAGATTAGAGCTATCCCTTTTGAGCAGCAAAGATCTGGAGGACCACTAGGTGAAATAAAGAACACTAACTCTGCTGCCCTCATGTGGTCATCCATATTTGTGGCAGCCAAAATCTGGGTAGTTCTATCTCTACCATGAGAATGAGACTGAGAAGATTGAAAATTCCCCCTGCTGAAAAAAGCTTTTGACTTTATAGTTGCAAAATAAATTGATATCATGGAGAAGGGATAGATCGTACTGAACTAACTGCTATAGAAAGCAATGCTCCGTGAAGGATTCAGATTCTTTGCCATTGGTGATATTAAAGAAATGGAGTCAGAAATTGATATCAGAAATAAATACGCTGCCAACACAGTTCTCTTGCAATTGATGTGGTGCCCCAGAATTAGTCTGTCAAAAATTCAACAATTTTTCAGGCGTATTCTCCACTAATTAAAGTAACTGCGACATCTTCAAAAGCTTTCCCACACATAGAACTTTTTTTAAAATAATAATAATAAGATGGAAGGTTATAAGAGCATGGTTTACCAGAATCTGTTGATCCCTCTTCAGGAGTGCTGGCTGGTGAGCCAACTAGTGGTAAAATGACTCTGAGGCTGAGGTCACAGAACCTCCCATGTTAAACTTGATATAGGCATTGCAAGCTTATTGTTTCAAGGAGAATGCAGTCTCAGCCTAGTTAGATTCACAGATCTGAAAACCATCTATCTGCAGTATCTCTGACTAGTCAGATTCAGCATTAGCCTTAATGCAGCAGCTTAATTCACCAAGATTCCAATTTACAGCAATTAATATGACAATTCAAACTTTTCTGCATTTCCTTTTATCAGCTAAAATGTGGTAAGCCAAAGTAGAATGTCATGATGCCAAAGGAGTAGGCAGAGTGATTACAAAAAAGAAGGGGGAAGAGGAGAATTTTACTTAAGACACCTAACATTTTCGTTTAGAAAAGAGGTTGCTTGCAATGTAACGAAGGTAATGTATAATTTTTTCTAAAAATAATAATAAAATGTTTATAAGAGAGGAACAAGTCAATTATAAACATATTTGTGCACGGCAGTAGATGTGTTCATCTATACAAAGCTCTGTCATTTGAAAAGATCCAGGTACTTGTCCTTAGCATTTAGTAATTCAGGAACAAGCAGCCTGTGAAAATTTTAAAATACCGTGAAAATAAAAATTGAGACATGCATCAATCTCTTTTAGTTGTTAGCTATTTCACAGGATTCCTACCAGGATAAAAGGGGAAAGAACTGTGCCTTTGTCTTGAGCCCTTTGGATGAATTACAGGATGAAGAAAAAATTCATGGAAAACTTCTGCCTCTAAATTAAAATGTGTATCCGGGGTGTAGCAAGTCTAAAAGCATACCAAGAACTTATTTATTTCCACTCTTCTTTGGCATATGGCATTTTGTGTGAAAAGTACTTTTTATAAAGATACCTCATTTTAAATGTATAAATGGAACTCCATTTCTTTTCTTTTTTTAAAAAAAAGAATAAACACATTCTGAGTTCAAAGAGCCATTTCTACCATTCCATCTTTCCAGATTATCTAAGCAGCAGTTATCAATTCTTCTAGCTTTTCTTTCTAAATTTCACAAGAGTTCTACAGTGCAAACTATATATAGCTATCAAAGCACAGGAAATAATTTGACTTCCTTAGTTCTGTGCATATCTTTTTTCATATAGTTTCCTCAGTAGTTTATAAAGGGCTTTGAAATAAGATGGATTTTCTTGAAGAACTGATGGATTTTATGCTGCCCAGTTTCATCCAGAATTGCTTATTCAAGAGTTAGTTGCTCCCATGTGATGATGGTTATAGAAAAGAATATATTTTGAAAGTTTTATGGTGGATAAAAAAGCATTTTTAAACATTTGTATAAGTAGAAACATTCAGATTTAAAGTAAAAATCAAAACCATTGGGGATGATGGAGGGAGAGGGGATGAACTGTGGAGAGGGCAATCTTGCTATATATTGGTTTATTGCGTGCTTTTATTGTCAACATGACGTTTTCCCCCAAAAAAACTTACTAAAGAAACTTACCAAAATTAGGAAGACTTTATCATTTGTTTATATAATAAATTCACAAGGACTTTATAAACTAATTTGTAAACTATCAATCACTTAGTGGATTTTAATACAAGGATCTCAAGTCATAAACTGTTCACTTCTCTAACAGGTTCTTCATGATTTGAAAACTGGATTGAATAAGATATGTTGAGAGCTGTTTGTCTTGAAGATTTTGTGTTTCCCCCAGATTAGCCAAGGCATGCCTCCAGATAACATTCACAAGGCAATAAAGATAGGAGAGGGATATAACTCCATCTCTTGTTTGTAATCATCACAGAAAGATCACTATAAGATAGAAAGATCACTTCTGGAATAAGATAGGCTTTGGCCTGATATGGCTTTTCTTATTATTGCAATCAGGGTTTGAAACTTGAAACATTCAAAAGCTATAGGGGATATACATATATATGGTTATGAGCAATGGTGGGATTCAAATATGTGAACAACTGGTTCTCTGTGTGAATGCCGCTTCCGGAAGTCCATTCTGGGCCTGGGCAACAAAAAATTAGCTACCAGTTCTGCCGAAGTGGTGCGAACTGGCTGAATCCCACCACTGGTTATGAGATATAGATAGATAGATGATAGATACATGAGTGAGTGAGTGAGTGTGTGTGTGTGTGTGTGTGTGTGTGTGTGTGTGTGTGTGTGTGTGTGTGTGTGTGAAAGAGAGAGAGACACAGACAGACAGACAGACAGACAGACAGACAGAGACATACAAATGGATAGAGATAGATGACAGAGAGAGAGAATAGATAGATTATAGATGAAAGACAGAGACAGACAGACAGACAGACAGAGAGGGAGAGAGAGAGAGAGAGAGATGGAGAAATAGACAGACAGATAGACAGAGACATACAGATGGATAGAGATAGATGACAGAGAGAGAGAGAATAGATAGATTAGATATATGAAAGACAGAGAGAGAGAGAGATCTGTTGGAGCCACCCTCTGAGCTTAGGAGTCATAGACTCAACTTCTTCTGTCATCACTGGGACCACTTTTGCCTTTACTTTCCACAGGCTCTCTAGTTCCTCCTTCAGGTCCTGGTTCTTCTCATACTCCCTCTTCCAGATATTGCTGTCACTTGGAACTGCTACATCTGTCATCTGTCTTCTGGTCCTTGTCTACTACCAGAATGCCTGGTTGATCGACTAGTACCTACCTGTCCATCTGAATCAGGAAGTCCCATAGGATCTTAGCTCTGATGTTCGCCATGACTTTCTGTGGAACCTCCCATCTGGATTTGGGAGGGTCTAGCCCCTACATTGTACAGATGTTCCTGTATACAATGCCACTACTTGGTTGTCCATTCAGTATATGCTGAACATGTCTATGAAAGCTTTGACAGGCAGCATTCTGATCAACTGTTGGGTGCTTGGTACGAAAGGAGGATAAAGCTTATGTTTACAACTGAGTTTACTAGAAGTGTCAATAGGCACGTGATAAAACTAAATATTGGTCTGTTACATCTTTAAATGCTATGTAAAAGGAAGTTCAATCAAACAAAAAACAAATAAATAAATAAATAAAGTAATTTCATACTCTATTAAAACAGTTATTGAAATATCCCAGATACTGTTTTTACCAGCTTAGTAATGAGAATTATGCACAAATTAATGAAATCTTCCTACTCCAAATATCAAGAATTTTGTCATCCTTTTTGTCAAAGGAGTGTACAGTATTCATTTAGGAGAAGAAAAGGTGGCAGTGAGCCAAACTATTTTGTCAGCAGCTTCATGTTCTCATTACTGGAGCACAGGGGGAGAATATAAGTGAAGATATGTATGTTGATCTATGTTCTGCTGTCTAAAGTGTCCTGGGCCTGAAGAGACATCATAGTGCTCATATTTCCATCCAATATCTCAGCAAAACTATATTTGCTCAGCTCTTAGAGGAACAAGTACTCATAAAAAATGTGGGATGTAATGTTCCTTGATGTGCCCCAAGGCATAAAACTTTGGATGGATGCATAGATCACATATTTAGATTTGATTCCAGGGTAACTACAAAATATTATCCTATTGTTTCTGTGTCGAAGAGTTGTGTGCTGATATGGATTAAAGTCCATTTCCATCTTGTTCTGATGCATTCATTACATATGACACAGAGATTGACTTCCCTCATGAAGCAACTCCTGAATTTTATTTATTTTTTTACTACGACAGCTACATCTGCTGAACGTGATGAAGTGGAAAATAACTAAGGAATTCCATTGTCCATTTCAAGCCTCCAATTTACTCATCTGCCTCTGTATAAAAAAGCAGGTACATACACATTCAGAAAAATCCAGTGAGTAGGCATATCTGAAAAAAAGAAACCACTATTTTGGTGTTATTTGGAACTGGTAAAAGACCTAGATGAATTGATCCTGCAACCCTTTTCAGATTTGCAATGCACAACACAGAGCATTTTGTTTCTTTCCTGAACCTATTGTTAAACATATTTTTGAGAAAATTAGCCTTAGGAGATGATGGGCATGTGAGTTGTGTTAACTGATAGTCTCTCTTCTAATACTGGAGGTTCTTAGACCCTGTTACAATATGAATCACAATGATAAGTAGAATGCCAGTAAAAATTCAATTAGGGAAGCCATTAGAACTGCAGAGCGCAGCTAAGACGAAAGTGAGCAAGTCTAAAAGTGTTGTATTGCTATGTAAATAAAACCTCCCACATTTTTATAGCAATGTGCTCAGGAATCTAAATTAAATATGCTTTACTTGTTGCAGTCATGCTTTATCAAAGAAAAGAAAATGATTTTGCTAATCTGAGTTATTTCAAGGAAAGAGGGAACTTTGTGTGATAATCTTTCCCTGTAGAAATAAGGCTGAGTGGCAAGGTTGAATGCGTGCAGAGGAACGGATTTACATTTCTTTTAGTTTTTGTTTTTTTTAGAAAAGCAATTCAATTCCCAGTCGCTTTCAGATGAATTCAGAGAATTATTTCCCTCCCTGTTTATATCATGCAATGAGGCAGACTGTATATTTTTTTTATTAGAGATTAGTGTGTGGAGTGAAATTACTAAACCATATTAAGAAAAATGGAAACGGTCTTTCCCACGCTACCCCGCAAAAGCTATATCTACCTGACCCCAAAGTTTGAGGAAGTAATCCACAAAGCAAGAGGATCTTGACTGGGGTGTTTTGGCACAGACTCCTTTGAATTCTCAAATGAAAAAAAATAGGGTTGAAAAGAAATAAATAAAGGCTTTTGATGGAAGCTGCTTTACAAAATCATGCTATACCTTTTCTTAGGTCATTTTTCCTTGTTTCATTCTGACTTGTTTACACAGTCAATTTAAAGTGTGAATAAAAAGGAATTGAACTATCCAGTTAGGGTAACTAAAATGGTTTCCGCATGAGTTTTCTATTTACATTTCTCCTAATCTCATATTTACTTAAGAGTTCATGTCTCACATTTGACAGATATTTATGAGCAGGTTCCTCGAGATAATGCTGTCTTCTCTGTTAAACCTGAACATGTTTTTCTGTTAAATCTTTGGAATATACTGCATATTTACAAAATAGAGTACCAAAGAAAAAATGCTGCCCATAGCTAGAATATCTGTGCAGTGTTTTCTTCAGTAATTATTCTGTAATTCCCTCTATAAATGTATGTTATCCCCAGAATCTTTTTCATTATATTGGTCTCTGTACGCAGATGCTTTTTCTTAGTTTCCTTATTTGATTCACTAATATTGTCGTGCAAATTAAATTTTTCAGGGAGTGCTCTGTTACTCCCCTCCTGTCTTCAGTGAAAAGCAGTTGGTGTTGTTATTAATGGAATGTCATTATTACTATTTATATAATTGGGGAGGTATCATACAATTAGCATAATCTGAAGCTAAGTAAAACTATTGATGAAGATTACACGATCTGTTTGGAGTTTCCCAGTTGAAAAAGCCATGATCCCAAATTGGCACAGCACCAATGACATAAGAGGATTTATTTACTTGTAGTTAAATAACTACACATTATAAATTCAAGCTTACTCAAGGGAATCTGTTGCAAACTCTCTTCCTAATGCTGAATCCGCATAATTTTGTCATTCATACTCATTGAGTGTCATACAATCTATTGTCCCAAATACATCATTCTCATTAACAATCAGCATGCAAGAAATATTGCCACTCAGCCTTGTCTCTCCTAAATCCATTTCCATCAAAAAAATAATAATAATAGTGAGTTCTAAATCACAGTGATCAACCAAGTCAGATCATATGCTGGAAAGGAGTCATTATATGCATGCATCATCACAAAGTAATTTCCTTCAATCCACTGAGAGCATGGAATAACAACATAAAGGATATTGTCATTCTTATCTAGAGAAAAGAGTTATTCTACCAAACACCAAGTATATATGCAGGCATGCAAAAACTACATACGCTGTATTGTGTTTTTCAGGCAATATCAGTTCATTACTCAATTATTAAATATTGATCCCAGCAAAATAAGAGATGCCACTCCTACTTTGGCATAAGGTAAAATATCAGTCAAATCGCATTTATTTTACTACCTGTGCTCCCTATCCCAATGGTTTTTAGAGAGAGAGACAGAAGCATCAAATCCAGTTTTCCTGCATCTGAGTTAGCTGGTCCTGCTGAAGATAAATATGCTGCTGCATATATATTGCTTTATATTTTTGATATTCACAAGAAACATTCTGAAAATGTGGGCTCACTAGCTTCCATATTTTAAAAGCAATCTATCACATTCTGTTCAGGGTTTCTTAAGGATTTATTCACACATAAATCCATCAGTTGAAAAACAGTATGATTTTTTACTTATTACTGATTTCATTTTTAATTGCACACCAGGGACTGATCTTTTAAGCCAGAGTTCTGAGAAATCCTAGATTCTTTCTTTTAAAAAAAATAAATTGTATTAAGCTTATCACAATATAAAATATAAAAGAAAATAAAAATAATGGTGTCAAAAGTAAGTCTTCATCCTGTTTCATCCAAGCCGGGATAAATAAGCAAAATGGCAACTGCTTTGGGAAGAAGGTTAGTTTATTGAAGAAGCAGAAAGATGATCCTGCTCCTTGGCAGAGAGGAAAGAGAGGTTGAGCACATGGGCAGTAGGTTTTTTTTTTTAATAATAAATTTTTTATTTTTTATTTTTCCAAACTCTCCCTGATACAGGGCAGTAGGTTTTTATACCCCCTCTAGCCCTGTTTGGAATGGTTTCCTGTTCCTGTGGCATGAACCTTGAGGCTATTTCTGAGTGTTTTTCTAGGATATCTGTGGTTTAATCCTATTATCATATCCTGCTTCCCAGGTGATGGGACTAATGACTCCTAGAGTTTGGGTGGGGCATGCAGATTTTCTCTTTGTCTTCTTGAGTGCTCTGGCTTCAACTTTGCCGGTTTTACATCTGCATTTGTATGGGGCTAGCTCTTGCTTGGGGCAGAGAGATAGATTTGGGGCCAGGTTTGGTTTTAAAAAAAAATCCTTTTGAGGAAAAATATAATTTTCTGCCTTTTTAATATTTCCTTCTCTGGGCTAACTTCCTTCAATGGGAAAAGAGGGGATGGAAAAGGGAAGAGAAAGAAATGTAGGATGAAGAGGGAAAAGAAAAGAAAAGCATTGACTTCTGATTCTTTTTAGCACTGTAGAATAAGATGGAAACCTAGATTCTTTATGAACTGCAATGGACATCATGGCCAGGCAGATCTGTGCTGTAGTAAATATAATTCTGTGCAAATCTATCTTGTAATCTTTAATGATTTTTTTCATTGTATCATTTTGGAACTGTAATTGTCCTTTTGGATCTTGTAGCTTATTTTTCTTTTTTTTTCTTTTTCTTTTTTCAGTCTATATGCTAACCATCTCACCAGCTTATTGACATTTTCAAAGAAATTCTGTCTAATCCGTTTAATCTGTTGAGCCATTATTTCCATCTCAGCCAGATTTAATTTATGCTTTATTATCTCCATTTGTTTCTTGAGTATTTTCTTTTGTGAATCTGTTTGTAGTTCTGATTCTACTTTTCTGAGTTCTTCCCTCAGCTTTAACTGTAGTTGTTTCTTTTCTTTATTCTTTTTAGCAATGTAAATTATAGCCAATCCTCTGAAATATGCTTTAGCCATGTCCCATACATTTTGAAGCAATGTTTCTTCCTTCTTATTTATTTTAAAGAAAAATTCCATTTCCTTTGTCGCTAATTGTAGAAATTCTTTTTCTTTCAATATAGTTTTATTCAGGGACCTCTTGGTTTTTTTCTTAATTCCTTTCCATTCATTTTTATTGGGTTATGGTCTGCCCACACATTAGTTTCTATCTCCATTTCTTGCATCATCCTTTTCAATTCCGAAGATGTCCATATCATATCAATTCTAGATCATGATTTATGTTTGCATTGTTTTCTCAGTTCTTCCTTTATTGATAATTCATCTGGATTCAAAGATCGTTCAGAATAGTCTCAGAGTTGTTGGAAAAATTAACCTACAGTATGCAAAAGGTCTGAGGAATTAAATCCTAAACAAGCTGTCTTTCCAACCATCGCATCAAGATGAAATCAAATGTTCTTCCTTAAGTTCTCATATTTCAGGTCTTCAAACATTGTTTCAGAATATTCTGCAATTGTTTGCTTTCTTCATTTGATTGAGAAGATGGCCATCATCTTAGTGACAAGTAGAAATCTAATAGAGAAAACATTACATCAGTGATGTAGCCTCTCTTCAGAGCATGCTGTATTTTTTTTCTGGCTGCAGTTTGGTCTGGATAAAACTAGGCTGCTTTCTCAGATAGTTATATAGTGTGACCTCTGCTCTAATAAAGACTCTAAATTCATCAGAGGGCCACTTTCCAAATTCATCAAAATGCTTATAGTAACTGTTCTGTTTTAGAATCAGAGACATCGAAGCAAGGCAGGAGTAACAAAACACAACTTCTTTAATGAGATCACAAACAGAACAGCAAACAAAATGGTGCTGGCTCTTTTATACTCCCTTTTGCAGGGACAGCATCAGCCTATCAATGCAAGGCTAGTCTCCCACCTTGCACATACTTACAAGACTGGAGACAGCCTATCTGGTCCCAGGCAACCACATGGTCTGCCAGGGCCTTCTACAGCCTCCTGAGCCTGCTGAGTCATTCAGCAGGCCCAGGACATAACAGTAACCATGACTAATTACAGTGTATAGGAAAGTATTCTTCCAAGTTTTGTGCCCATTCAGCCTGTGCAAGGCAATTTCAAATTTAATATGTGTATCCTGCTAAGTGGTCAATTTTTCATTCATAGTCCTGAGACAAATACTGAAAGTGTGATTTCTATTTCTTTAAACGAGACACCTCCATTGTCTCTTAATGGGACTCAAAGCACTACTCAGATTTCCAAGGTTTGCTTCCTTGGCCACAGTGAGGTTTGGAAAAGCTTTCAATGGAGAGCCAAAGGCAAAAGAGAAGCATAAATTAGGGAAATATCACTATAATATACCACCTCCTCCTTCATTAAATTTATTTCATAAAATTCTTTACCCCATTGTTTAAATACTAGCCTAATTCCAGAAAGCTGTAAGTTGTGAAGCTCTCCTTTGCATGCAAAATATAGGGGTGAGATTTTGTCCAAAATAGATACCAAAAAAATAATAATAAACAACTGACAAAAGACAAAAATTTAGGCACTCTCCTTTAAAGCATCAAGCTTTTAAGAAAATACCTCTTCCTTATCAACCCTGTTGATAAAAAGAGAAGCTGCTTCTTTCTAGAACCTCTGCTTCCATTGCTTGATTTGCAAGCTTCACAAGATTCTGGTCCTCTCAGGTTCGCTGAGACTTTTTTGAGGTTGTTCCTTATGAAAGTTTGGAAAATCCAATTCTGTTTGCAATGAAGCCAGTGTTGTGCTGCAGGATTATCTAAGGTGACCAACCGTCCTCCTTTAGGGAGGACAGTCCTCCTTCTGTAGGTTTTGTCCTCCCTCGAAAAGTGTCTTCCTACATGTCATCCTTTTCGATATTTGAAGACTAATCTGCAGGGCTTTTTTTTTTCTCATAGAACACTTAGAACAGTGTTCCGGCACCTTTTTTTGATGTTTTTTTTTTCAACTTTTGCATGAGCTGTGCTACTCGCACTATTGGCTTTTGAAAGCCAATAAGAATTACTGCTGAGCGCACCAAAACACCCAGCTGGCAAACTTTGCATATGCAAGTTGTCTGTATTGTTGCAATGAATAAAATGTTTCTTTTATTTACGATATTTTTTTCTTCAATTTATTTGTGTCCTCATTTTCATTGTAAAAAAGTTGGTCACCTTAATTATACTGGAGTTCTTGTTCCTTAACTGATTTTATTTCAGAGACTCTTCTTGAAGATATTTCTGTAGACAGTCCTTTGAGGTTCATCTCTGGTTCATATGGTTGAGAAGTTCTGTATCAAGGTAAATATGTAACTGGATGAATGCTATGTTCTTATTATTTGATTTTTATCCCCCTTTTTATGAAAAATATTTGATCAATTCAAGGCACCAAAACATACCTAACACTCCTACCTTGATTTCAAAAACAAATCTGTTAAGTAGGTTGGACTGGGAGAGATTGACTGGCCCATAGTCACAACCAGCATTCTAAGGTGGGACTAGAATTCACTGGCTCCTGATTTCCAGCCTTAACCTTAACCACTAGACGAAACCGGCTCTTTGTAAGGATCTGTACTCCATGCATTCTGTTCTATGTATGATCCCAATATTTGTGCAATTAACTTTAATTTCATAGTTTGTAACTCTTTACTGATACTGTTTTTTATTCCTTTTTTAAGCCTTTTCAAGTCAGTTAAAGACCTCAATAAAGATTTGACTTGAAAAGAGAAATAATTATTTTCTCAACATTTTGGTTGAAAATAGGCATAGTTCTATGATATAAAACTTTTGTGCACAATAGATCAGAAATTCAGATAAGAAAATTGTCCTTTTTAAAGGAGAAAAAAAATCAGCATCAAAAAGTAGTTGGGATAGAATAATCAAAATTTTCCCCGAGTAAATTACGTCAACCCTAGTGGACTGAGAAACCACCAGCCCAATAGGGGCATATATTACATGCATTTCTCACTCAGCAATATTGCTATTTAAAGGAAAATAAGGCATAGTGAGCTTCTAGTTCACTGGGAGGGGGGGAACCTGGCTTTTCTCTCTTTGTATCAAGAAGATTAGACAAAGGATTTTTAAACTTATAAGACACCTAGGAAAAAAACAGAAATGCAAGTTGACCATCAGTAGATTCATCTTCAGGACTGTTAGAGAGAAGAGTATCAATTTTCTCCACTTATCTTGCTGCCATTAAATTCTGTAAACTGTAGCTGCTATTTTACTATAATGTATCCTGTTTTTCTAGACATACTTCCCTCTTACCTGATTGTTGCTATTTCATCTCAGAGATTAATTCAGACTTCTAGAGCATGTCAAAAGACTGGAAATGGAAGTTGCAGGCCCAAGTAGGATTGTTCTAGCCCATGGGTGTCAAATTTGCCACATCACATGATGTGCCACAACATATCACAACTTTTTTTGCATTGCCGGAGCTGGGGTGGGCGCAGCCTCCATATGATGCAAAAGGCCTATGGGTGGGTAGTTTGATACCACTGTTCTAGAGGCTTTATCCTGTATCAGTGGACTTAAGGACTCCATCGGTTGCTGATTTCTACCCCAAATATAAAAAGCAAGCCCCAAATCAAAGATGCCTATTAATTGAAATTTTTTGTTGCATCTAATTAGAATAAAAAGATGGAATACAGAGGATGTAAGTTAACCTTATATTCTTGGCTACAGTGCTTTGGTGCTATCACTAAACCATTTTAAAGTTTTGAAAAAGATAAGTTCAGATTAACTTTAAGGACATTTTTTTCAGGCAAAACTTTAATCTTTAAATGGACAAATATGTTTACATTAGATTGTGTCAGAGTATTTCTATCTCTGTCTTGCTTTCTGCTTCTGAGTCTGTTCTGAAAAATAATAAAGGAAAAGATAGAGAGTTGATTTAGTGCTCAGAAAATACTGAAGGAAGATTTGTACCTGTGATTAGGATTTATTGTTCTGTTCTTGTGTAGCTCCAGATGATTTTGAAGTAATAGCTAGATTTCATGTGAAAGAAGTTTCTGAATCTGAAATAGGTACCTGAATAAATACCACATTGCAAGTAAGTGCCCTATAATAGACAGTTACATCATTTTAAAAAAGTAAACAAAATATTTCCACAAAGCCCAGAAGCAAAGTAGTCATTGCACATTTATTTTCCATAAATCGATTTGTCAGTTGATAAGATAGTAACACCATATTCTCATTCAAATAAATTCTATAAATACATTAATTCATTCATTTTTATTTAAATACAAATCCCATTCCTGATCGTATTATGTAGAATATAATGAAATACTTTCATTTGATTGTCTTGAATCTTCTTTCAATCAATTTTATCCCTCTACCCCAAATTTTAATGTCATGGGGGGGGGGGAATGACTATATTCATTTTCCCCAATCCAGGCCCACTTCTGAAAGTTCTGATTATGTTCACTTTAATTGCCTAGAAGTGGCTGGGAAAAGGCATATTTTTGGTTGATTATTCTTGCACTGGAGCCCAACTTCTGGCATACTGAGATACTGTACTACACAATATCTTTGTTGTGAGACCTCTTATGGAAAACACAGCTGTTTTTGCACAACCTCTTGCACAAAAATTCACCGAACGACTTTAACATCCTATTCTTAGGGAGTCCTAAAACTTTATAGTCCAAAGTACTAGGCTTAGATACGTGTGGAAAAAATGCATATAAGACAAAGTTGCATTGTACCATCCTTTTCAAATTTAATAGGTTGCTTTAACTGCTGTAAAACACATCACCGCTACTTTTAAAGGAGGCTGTTAGATGGTCTACATTTTCGATTTATGTAGCCTCTGGAGCAATAATAAAACAGAATTATCTTACACTACATCATATTTTGGAGTCAAATGTTAAAGCATATTATCAGGCCTTAAGCAGTAGGAGTTATGATGGAGCTATCTATCACTGTAAAGTATTCTCAATCAGCAAAGACCCATATTAGATAGGAAAAGTGAATTGATAGCATTGTCCAAGAATGGGAAAAGCTATATGGAAAAAAATAATGTGCACAACAATCAAACAGTTGCCTATTCAGGGTTGGTCTATCTGTGTAGATGAAAGAGATGTAGACTTGGACTATAAAATTCAAAATGAGGAAAAATTTGGGGATGGGTTTAGCAAAGAGACTGTGTGTAAGATTGCAAAGGGTTTGGTTAAAGATTGGATAAGAGGAAAGAGAATATTGTGGCACCAAAGAAAAATGTTGAAAATGAATTTTCTGAAAAACAGCAATTTGTCAGTTGGAGGAGAACACTGATGCAACATTCCCATAAATCAGGGAAAATCAATGACAGTTAACAGAAAAAGTAAGTACATGCGGTAGCAGAGAGGATGAAGTTTCTAAGAAGATTGTTTAAAAGTTTCATTCCCCAATGAATTTGGGGGGCTCTAAATTATTTAGCTGTTTTTTGAAAGGAATTTGTTAATGTCAAAGAAAAAAATGAAGAGCTTGCTTTTCAGGAGAGAATGAACAATGGAGAGGGAAAACAAATGAACCTCTTGTAGTAGATTACAAGTTGAGATCAAATAGTTGGATATTACTTGTTTCTGCGTGTCATACTTCTAAGCAATGCACATAATACTGTGTAAATAAAGTTGCCAAAAATAATGGCCGAGAAAAGGAGCATTTCCTCCTTTCATGGCAATGGACACACATGTATACGGCTTAAAGAGGAATACAATACAATAGGACTACCTCTGACCCAGAAACTTAATAGGAATCAGTTGGATTCAAACAGTAACATAACTATGTTAAAAAAGCTATACACATGGTCCTTGACTGATAGCAATAGCACTTAGACTTATATACCACTTCACAGTGCTTTACAGCCCTCTCTAAGTGGTTTATAGAGTGAGCATATTGCCCCCAACAATCTGGGTCCTCATTTTACTGACCTCGGAAGGATGGAAGGCTGAGTCAACCTTGAGACAGTGAGAATCGAACTGCCAAAATGCTGGCAGTCGGCAGTCAGCAGAATTAGCCTGCAGTACTGCATTCTAACCACTGGGCCACCACAGCTCTTATGACCACAATTTGGACCAGAAGCTCCATCACTAAGCAATGCAATAATTGTGTCATCATGTGTGTCACACATGACTTTACTACCTTTTCTGCTATGGTCGTAAAGTGAGTCCAGCTTCCACATTTACAAAGTCATAATGACTGACACAGAAAGAGTTGAACAATATTAAATCTGGAAACAAATTGCTTAATACAGAATTCAGATTTAGATGAACAGAAAAATTCTGTGGTGTTATTTCACTGTATCACTAATCATTCATGTCTTTGTTTATTTTTAAGAATTTCTGGGATTCATTTTGGAAGTAATTTCCAAACTGAGGTAAAATCTGAAGACACATAGGCTGGGAAGTCCTTAGTTTTATCTGTATCAATTTACACAAAATGTACTGACTGTCGATAACAAAATATAAATTTCAGACAAAAATACTATGTACAGAAACCATTTGAACTGCTTGAGGGGAGATATAGAATTCCAAAAAGTATTGATTTGCTTTGAGTCAGCTTGATGAAAGTCCAGTTAATTTTCCTCTGTAAGTCAACTGCAGGATTTGGAAAACTGGAGCTTTGCCAGCCCCCCCCCCATCCTAGGATAAAATGCCTTTAATTTTTCTGTGTGTAGAGTTGGGATAGAATAAACGGTTGAACTAACTAATTCAAGTGGAAATTGAACAACAATATTTGACAAATGGAAAACAAGTTTGTTCTCAAAAGACGTTCTCCTAACTCCTCACAAGGGGTTGATTAGAATGTGCAGATCACAGCAGTCATTCTAACCTGATTATGTTTTATATATTATTTACATAAATTTAAGAAATATATGACTCATAGTGACCGTGGGTCTTTTACACCATTATAGTAGCCAGAAAAATAAAGTAAGAGAATGAAGAGTTGTGCATTAAAAAAAAGGAATGGTATCAAGCACATTAAATCTTATAAGAACTCACCACCATCCTTCTCCCAAACCTGGGAAAATAATTGCATTTTTAATCCTTTCTGGAACATCAACAGGGTTTCAGCCATAGAAATCTCGGGGGGAGGGAGGGGCACTATTCCAGAACGTCAGGAATATTGAATCCAATGTTTCCACTCTCGCACCATCTCCTTCAAAGCATGGTAGTTAACTCTATTTTTTAACAAAATCAATTTTGGGGGGGAACTTTCACAGGTGGCAATCAGAATGTTATAATGACATAGATTTAAAACTTTTGCTTATGCTGAGGAATGAGTATAAGTAAAACCTTTATATTACATATATTTTATAAGAGCCGTGATGGCGCAGGGATAAGAATGCAGTACTGCAGGCTATTTCTGCTGACTGCTGGCTGCCAGCAGTTCGGCAGTTCGATTCTCACGGGCTCAAGGTTGACTCAGCCTCCCAGCCTTCTGAGGGCTGTAAAGCACTGTGAAGCAGTATATAAGTCTTAAGTGCTATTGCTATTGCCCTTTCATTCATTCAATAATACAAAAGAGTGTGTCTGCATGTGTGTGCTTATCATATGTTCATTATTCTTTTTTTCTGGGATTTTTTTAGTTTATTCAAAGAAGATTAAAATACAAAATGTGAAAATATATTTTTTTTTAAAAAAGGATAAAAGAATAAAAAAACAGAGCAAAGAAGACATTAAAAAGAAAAAGTGTCTTTAAAAAACAACAACAAAGACTAATACATATATACATAACATCCTCCCTAGGTGAATGCTGATTAATGTAATACAGCAATGTCGGTTTCCCGCCCCTTACGAAACGGGCCAAAAATATTTTAAACTATTAAACTGCTAAATCTATTTACAAATTGTTAGCCTGTCATCTATAAACTAAATAACAAAATAGTTAACAGAAAAAAACAATAACAATAAAAATCTTATATAAAAGTAATAAAAATGTGAACAATAAGAGAAAGACAAGATTGAAATTCCAAAACCCTCTATTTTTTTTTAAATCAGTTCATAGAAAATTTACCACTGCTTCAATCCAAAACCATTCCAAATATTAACCCTAATTGGTCCCAAATCAAATACCAAGTTTGTTTTTTATAACCCTATGTTTATCCTGATCACTGCTTTTTATCATAGTTCCCATCCCTTCCTCTTTCTGTTCAAGATCAACAGAGGATCAACACATCTAATGGAGGGCAAGCTCTTGACAATGGCATGCCAGATTCTGCTGCACAAATGCTAATCAAATGTTATGCAAGCAAAAGAGGGTTCAGTTGAAATCTAGACAGAATCAAAAGCTTAGGACTATGAAGCATAAATAAAAGCTTGCAGCTAGATTTCTCCACCATGGGTAAATCAAAATTAAGCATGATTACACAACAATCTCACATAATGAGATGTTACATAAAAATTAGGATACATGACAGACACCAATCAACAGAAGGTCCTTTGACATCAGTCAGCCTTTGCAAATGATTAAATATTTAGCCAAAGAACGCTATTAGTGATGGCATAGAAGAAGCAAGCCAGTGATCAACAAAGCCTTGAAACTAAAATCTAATTTATAGGCAGTTGGAACAGGAAACCAACAGCATCTCCATTATTGGAGACTTTTACGTATTCATACAAAGGCTACTTTGCTAAAGATGTTTCTCTCTATTATTGCAAATTACAAGTTTGTTACGGAATTTTGTGGGATTCTGCGTCTGGTTTCAAAATCAAGTGTTAAATTTGGTCAATTAGAAATGGACTGCAAAAATCTAGTCCACCATTTACTGGCCACAAAGAAAATTCTCATTCTTTGCTATGTTCTTTGACTGTCTCAGTTTAGCTTTATCAAAAGGGAATTGGCCATTCCTAGTCATTCATTTGTACTGAATTGCACCCTTTGTTTATTTTGACTTCATTTGTACTGAATTGCACCCTTTGTTTATTTTGACTTCATTAAAAGCTGCTGTCTTCTACTGAAATGTTCATGTCTGAGGCTGAAAAAAGATTTTGCAAGCAAAAGATTTTGATTACAATAAATCTCAAATGTGAATACATGAAGGGGAGTAGAAAACAAAAGCTAAGTGACTTGTGTTGCCTAAAATGTATAGCCAATAAATAAATCAAAGCTCTGATCTTCACAAATCGTGAAAGCCAATACTGTGATGACCAAATGTCAGTGCTATTAATGAATTATAATGCTATGGCTTTGGACAGAGACAAAAGAATTGATTCTATTTCTATTTCTAATCAGGAACTACACACTTTAGCAATTATAAAAAAACTCTTAGAGCATGAAGCTCTTGTTTTTAACAGTATAGGCCACATATGTGTGTGTGTGTGTGTGTGTGTGTGTGTGTGTGTGTTTTAAATTTAAATTGCTAACAAAGAATAAAGGGAGAACTGGGATAGCTATTTCGAGTTTCTTAACTCTCTTCAGCCAGAACTTACCCTTCTGAGATTCGAACCTGGGCTGTATGCATGTTAGGCAGTTGTATTAACCTCTAGGCCACAGGCTCTTTCCCACTTTGTCAGCAGTATCAGGGAGGGAAGAGATTTATATTGAGTATTTCTTTTTAAATTGCACCCTGTCAACCCAAATATGGGAGAAAGAAATCTTTCTTTTACCTGTTTCAGCTCAACCCAGAGCCATCCACAGGAACCAGTATATATATATGTTTTTAATTTAAATTGCTAACAAAGAATAAAGGGAGAACTGGGATAGCTATTTCGAGTTTCTTAACTCTCTTCAGCCAGAACTTACCCTTCTGAGATTCGAACCTGGGCTATATGTGTGTTTGTGTGTGTGTGTGTGTGTGTGTGTGTGTAGGTCTTTGGTTCTTCGGGTTTTCTCCCACGTAGAATTTGACGTGTCTTGCCGACGTTTCGACGAAGTCCCATTCGTCATTTTCAGGCTGGTGCTTTCGGCTTCGTGCTTCTAGGAGCAATGTGTGATTGTAGCTGTTTCTTCCTTTTAACTGCCAGTGGGGGTTTCAACTGATTGGCTGAGAGCTCGGCTGTGTTCTGATTGGGTGGAGGTGTGTTCTGATTGGTTAGGGGCTTGGCTGTGCTCTGATTGGCTGGGGGGTTGGCTGTGTTCTGATTGGGTGGGGGAGTGTTCTGTTTGGGTGGGGGCTTTGTTGTGCTGGAGAGGTTCAAAGTGGCCAATGATGCAGCTGTGGTCTGGCTCCTGGTCTATGGTCGTGCCTCATCATCGGTGTGGGTTTGGGTTTGCTTTTTGCGTGGATGTGTGGTGGTGGCATCCTGTGTGGTTCTGGTGTCATTCTTTGTGTTAGGGATTCACCTGTCAATAAGGGCGGGTTTCCAAATGGCTGGTAGGCGGGAGGTATCATCTCGTTTGTTCATGCTGTGAGGGCGTTCTTCTATCTCGATGGCTTCTCTGATTATTCTGTTATTAAAGTGTTCAGTTTTGGCAATAGTTCTGGTCTTTTTGAAATCAATTTTATGTCCTGTGGCTTTAAGGTGTTGGACCAGGGAAGAAGTTGGTTCCTCTTTTTTGACTGAGTTTTTGTGTTCTTCAATGCGTGCACTTATTCTTCTGTTGGTTTGTCCAATGTATGTAGTGGGGCAAGCAGTACATGGGATTTCATATACTCCTTGATTTTCTAACTCGATTTTGTCTTTTTGAAATCAATTTCATGTCCTGTGGCTTTAAGGTGTTGGTTCCTCTTTTTTGACTGAGTTCTTGTGTTCTTCAATGCGTCAACTGTTCCCCAGCCATTTGGAAACCCGCCCTTATTGACAAACGAGTCCATAACACAAAGAATGACACCAGACCTACACTCACAAAAACCACACAGGAAGTCACCACCACACATCCAGGCAAAAAGCAAACCCAAACCCACACCGATGATGAGGCACGACCACAAACCAGAAGCCAGACCACAGCTGCATCATTAGCCACCTTAAACCCCTCCAATCCATACATGAAGCAAACTGACACCCACCATGAAGATGAGGCACGACCACGAACGTGAAGCCAAACAGCTATGCAGCTCACCATCTCTAATCCCCCTGTAACTCAGACTAACTTGAGCACAACAAAGCCCCCGCCCAAACAGAACACTCCCCCATCCAATCAGAGCACAGCCA
Source organism: Bothrops alternatus (assembly GCA_034064705.1). Lineage (NCBI taxonomy): Eukaryota > Metazoa > Chordata > Lepidosauria > Squamata > Viperidae > Bothrops > Bothrops alternatus. The sequence continues at coordinate 46,179,235 of JARGCV010000007.1, read as the reverse complement.
ACCCCCCATCCAATCAGAGCACAGCCAAGCCCCTAACCAATCAGAACACACCTCCACCCAATCAGAACACAGCCAAGCTCCCAGCGAATCAGTTCAAACCCCCACTGGCAGTTAAAAGAAAGAAACAGCTGCAATCACACATTGCTCCTAGAAAATATATATATATATATATATGCTGTAACTCTTTAAATTACAATATTAAATTACTTTTCTTTACTATTTTTTGCTGCACAAACTTCCTCTCTACTGAAAGGTTTAGACTTTAGAGATCACACAGTCAACAGAGAATAGTAATCTTCCAGTATTTGAAGGTCACGGGTAAGAGAGAATCACGTTCTTCTACAGAGCACCCAAGGGTAAAGCAAGAACCAATGGGTGGAAGCTTTACAGAGAGAGATCTAAAACTGGAAAAAAAGAGGAATTTCTTGAGTGTGAGAGCAAATAAGCAGTGGAACAGCCTGGCTCCTGGGATCAAGGGGCTCCATGCCTAGGGATTTTCAAGCAAAGATTGGATAATCACTTGTTTGGGATATTATGAGGACTCCTGCCTTGGGTAATGGGTTGAACTAGAAGATCTCCAAGATCCCTTTCCATCCTATCTTGTTGTAATCTCTAGAGAAAGGAAATATGAATTAATTTCACTGAGTATAGACATCTTAAATATATGTTAAAGAAATGGCTTAGTTCTCCATATGCACTCAAGGAATGTGGACATTCACTAAGGGTTTGCTCAAAAAATTTGTTAAAGTTTTCACTGTAATCTTACCTGACAGCAGTCTGACATTAAGCCGCAAGAAACACAGATGGACTGAACTATCCAATCTATGGACTTGCAGTGAGGCATAAAAGAATACTGCCTATGCTATGTCAAACAATAGCAGATGTATGTCCATGTGTTTCTTCATTACACAACCTATTTTAAATCATGGATCTGCTAAATTGTGAAGAGGACCACATTTTCTTAGGTACTTCCAATATATGCTATTGAGAAATATAATTAATCTATGGGTATCTCCCCAAAGAAAATTGAGTTATTTGTTGTCCAAGTGTTGGTTAAATAAAATGAACTTAGAATGTTTCATTTGTATCAACTTACTGCTATTCTGACATTTCTAACATCATGTTTTATTCGCTTCAATGGTTTGAGAAGAGTTGTTTGCCAACAAAAAAATGGGTTTCCTTATTGCCTCTCAGCTGATGAGTCAGTTACGGTTTACAGGTCCTTGTCCTGGTGGCATCTGGGCATGCATGGATTCCAGGAAGGAGGGAAGCTTTCTTTCTCATTTTTCTAACAGGAATAATTGATTTCACCAAGTTCAATTCAACATATGCTTTGCACAGTTGAGGAAAAACAGAATGAGTAATTGTGACTTACTAGTTTGCTTTGCAAACAGGAATTTGCTTCGTCAGCCCAATCAATTTGAACTGCTTGGCTCATAGATCCACTAATTAGTTTATTTGATGGCTTTACACTTTTCTGTAATTATTCTGTAGTTTCATTAAAAAGCTCAAGCCAGTTAGATGATTGAATTAGTTCTCAGTTCTATGCTATGAGTGTAAGAACAACTTGCATCAAGAAACAAGGTCTTTTTCATTCATATTTAAATGCCATCTGCGGAAAAAGTAGCCAGCTTCAATGTAGCTCACCTCACAATTCCATTGAAGGAAATACAATTCAAATAATTTGAAAGTAGCAGAGAAGGTAGGTAGGAATCTGCATCTGGAACCTAATTCAGTGAAGTCTACTTGAATAATGAACTACAGTTCTCAGCGTAGTCTTTCCTGATAAGAACACTAAATATCTTTATTTGGGGAATTTAAAGCTCCCTGGGGTCCACTAGTCTAAGGTCAATATGATCTGGTACTTAAAGAGCTGGACTAAGACTGATAAACCAGATTCAAACACAAACTGATAATGATTCAGTCGAGATGACAGGGACTCGTCTTGATCCTGTTGTGTGGACAGAGTTTGACCCGGTGGCACCCGATGAAGTCGACAAGGCCATTGGAGCTGTGAGCTCCGCCACCTGTTTATTGGACCCGTGCCCCTCCTGGCTGGTTTCGGCAAGTAGGGAGGTGACGCGGGGCTGGGTTCAGGAGATTGTTAACGCTTCTTTGAGGGAGGGGTCCTTTCCGGCTCCCTGCAAGGAGGCAATTGTGCGCCCCCTCCTCAAGAAGTCTTCCCTGGACCCAGCTGTATTAAACAACTACCGTCCTGTCTCCAATCTTCCCTTTATAGGGAAGGTTGTTGAGAAGGTGGTGTCACTCCAGCTCCAGCGGTCCTTGGATGAGGCCGATTATCTGGGCCCTCAACAGTCAGGATTCAGGCTCGGCTACTCCACGGAAACTGCTTTGGTCGCGCTGACGGATGATCTCTGGCGGGCCCGGGATAGGGGATTTTCCACTATCCTGGTGCTACTTGACCTCTCAGCGGCTTTCGATACCATTGACCATGGTATCCTTCTGCACCGACTGGGGGGGTTGGGGGTTGGGGGCACTGTTTTGCAGTGGTTCACCTCCTACCTCACTGGTCGGTCACAGTCGGTGTTGGCGGGGGGTCAGAGGTCGACCCCTAGGTTCCTCCCTTGTGGGGTCCCTCAGGGGTCGGTCCTCTCCCCTCTGCTGTTTAATATCTACATGAAACCACTGGGTGAGATCATCCGACAACACGGGGTGAGATATCATCAGTATGCTGATGATACCCAGCTTTACATCTCCACCCCGTGTCATTTCAGTGAAGCAGCGGAAGTGATGTGCCGATGTCTGGAGGCTGTTAGGGTTTGGATGGGTGCCAACAGGCTCAAACTCAACCCCGACAAGACGGAGTGGCTATGGGTTCTGCCTCCCAAAGATAATTCAATCTATCCGTCCATCAGCCTGGGGGGGAGCTTTTGACCCCCTCGGCGAAGGTCCGCAACTTGGGCGTCCTCCTCGACCCACAGCTAAACTTGGAACATCATTTGTCGGCTGTGGCGAGGAGGACATTTGCCCAGGTTCGCCTGGTGCACCAGTTGCGGCCCTATTTGGACCGGGAGTCTCTGCTCACAGTCACTCATGCCCTTATCACCTCGAGGCTCGACTACTGCAATGCTCTCTACATGGGGCTACCTTTGAAAAACGTTCGGAGACTTCAGGTAATGCAGAATGCAGCCGCGCGAGCAGTGTTGGGCCTGCCCAGAAATGCCCACATCTCAGCATCACTCCGTGAGCTGCATTGGCTGCCTATTGGTCTCCGAACGCAATTCAAAGTGTTGGTTATGACCTATAAAGCCCTACATGGCATCGGACCAGGTTACTTACGGGACCGCCTGCTGCCTCACGAAACCCAGCGACCGGTTAGGGCCCACAGAGTCGGCCTTCTCCAGGTCCCGTCGGCCAGACAGTGTCGCCTGGCGGGGCCTAGGGGAAGGGCCTTTTCTGTTGCGGCCCCGGCCCTCTGGAATCAACTCCCCCCGGAGATCCGTATCGCCCCCACCCTCTCCGCCTTTCGTAAACTACTAAAGACCCATCTCTGCCGGCAGGCCTGGGGCGGTTGACATCTTGCCCCTAGCCAGTGTATGTCTGTGTGTACGTTTGCTGTATGAATGGTTCTTAATTTAGGGGTTCTTCTTTTTTATATTTTTATATATGTACAGTTTAGTTTTTATTGGATTTCTATTTATGCTGTAAGCCGCCCTGAGTTCCCGGAATAGGGCGGCATAGAAATTTAATAAATAAATAAAATAAATAAATAAATAAACTCAGTTGTGAAATTTACCATTGACTGAAGGTCAGTCATTATATTCATCCTAATCAACTCATAGGGTTATTGGGATTATAAAATTGAAGAGCAAAACACATATGTTTAATTCTGGACTTGGAGAAAAGATCCCCTATGACTTCTCAGCATAACTTTTAATTGTACTATAAATTCAACTGACCTCACAATTAAGCTGAGAAACAATATTCTTTATTTCTTATCTAGATGGATGAGAAGACACTGAATCTAGTGATTCTTTCAAACTAGACATAATATAGCTGGTCTAAGAGAATGCTCAGTACCATGTTGAGACAAGTTCATAATATACTTCTAGGATAAAATCAGTTGTATTTGTCATACATTTGATGCTATATTAATAAGTAGTTCAGTTAGTAGAGATCTCCAAAGCATTGCTTGGAGAGATTTTCTGAAGACTTCTCAAATGTTTCTACTTGCACCCTCCGAACATCATCAGAAGACTTGTATTAATTTCTCTCCAAGACTGAGCTATGATAGATGTCTAACCAGGGTAGGACCATCTCAATGGCAGCCACTTAGAAAAGCACTCCTAGCATTTATTTTATTACCAAGTACTAAGGTTAGGCATTTTTATTTTCCCAGAATATTTAATATATTATTATCCAGGAATAAATTTTTCACACTATCTTTGACTTTATGTCATATGTTTATAAAAATATATAAGCCAACCTTTACAACATACATATTTGAATGCAGCATAATAGGAGATAATGATGAGAGAGAGAGAGAGAGAGAGAGAGAGAGAGAGAGAGAGAGAGAGAGAGAGAGAGAGAGAGAGAGAGAGAGAGAGAGAGAACAAATAGAAGAGAGGGAGGAAGGGAGGGATGGGTGGATGGATAGATAGATAGATGATAGAGATAGATAGATAGATAGATAGATAGATAGATAGATAGATAGATAGATAGATAGATAGATAGATAGATAAAGATGGATAGATAGATAGATAGATAGATAGATAAAGATGGATAGATAGGCAGACAGATACAATAGATAAATAGATGATAGACAAATATCCCATCATGCTATTTGTTGTCAATGTAAGCAACATTGTACAAAGCAGTGGAAAAAAGAAAGAGATAATAACCCCAAGAAACTAAGGCAATACAAAAGAATAGACAATATAGTTAATCTGGCTTAGATCAAAACCATCTGTACCTCTGCTTTTTCAAACTTGCCAACCATCCTCATTAAATGTTCAGTAACCAAACCCCAACTCTGTGAGTCAATATTGACTCCTGATGGACTTGGACATGAAGTTGTCTTGGCATCAGTGAAGGAATCAGTTTACCATTGCTTTCTTCCAAGATGATTTTGGGGTTTGTTTGGCTTTGTTTTTTGTTTTTTTGGCTTCCCAGATTAGCATACAGCTTTAATATTCTCTTACAGTCTGTCATGCAAGCATTAATCGGTCACACCTTAACTATGAGCTATCAGCCTGGAGTAAATCAGAAAGATGCTGCCATCTGCTAAGATAGAAATACAAACAGAAGCTCTTATTTATTTGAGTTCTTTTCAATTCAATACAGGTAGTCCTCAATTTACAACTGTTCGCTTAATGACTGTTCAAAGTTACAATGACTCTAAAAAAAGTGACTTATGATCATTTTTCACATTTATGACCGTTGCAGCATCCCTATAGTCAAATGCAGTTATCAAATATGACACTGCAGTAATATTTGTGCTTCTTTATTAATCTATTCAAAATAACACATAAATAAATAACAAAATAATGCTCTTTTTAGGGTATAATAATTTTAGATAGTGAGAATTATTGACGTTAACATTTTTGAAGCCAAGAAGCCACAAATTACTTTGTTGTTTACATAATCTATATTATTGAATGAACAACTAAATTTCAATAAGAGATTAGTGGGGAAAAAAGTATTTTTTTTCTCATCCAAATTCATAGAGCCTATCTCAAGTTGTGAGTAGACTATTTTCAACTAGAGAAAGCAAATTCACTTTCTTGTAGGTATGTGCAAATTGAACAAACTAGAAATAGATGGAATGGAATGGGATATGGAAATGCCATATTAATCTCTACTTCAGAATTGTAAAAATGCAGTTATAGTGGTAGAATATAGACTATAGTAACAGAACTGAAAAAATTGCACGTTAAGAGAAATCAGTGTAAAAATATGACAGATTTCTACAAAAATATCTCAGAAATTTATTTATCGTGCTCTCTTTTAGTGCAGCTGTTTGACATTTGTTAAACAAAGCAGCCCAGATTCTATGCTTGCAGCATACTTGTTTTTCAAATGGAACATGATGGAATAAGTTAATGCAATGAAGCTGTTTTATAAAGCAAGGCATTTGTCTATGTTCTACAAGTCAAAAAGGGTCAGCGTTTTCATCTTAAGTTAAAAATAACACTAAACACAAATGTGTTCCATACTTTAAAACCCAAAGCACATGATTATGGCAATCCAGAATCTGTGTTTTCTGGGCATATGAGATTGTTCTTGCCTTAATTGGGTTTCAGTTTTACACAAGCATCTGTTGCTTATTCCACACTCTTCAGATCTATGGGGACTACTCCAGGGTTTGTATATGTTCTGCTTTTGGAGAAAATAAAATCTTTATCAAATCTCCAGCAGTCTTCTTGTCCCTGAGGCCTACAATGCAGTATGTGTATGCCAATATTGAAGCAGAACAAGCCAAACAATAGCTACCGTAGCATTAAGCTGCATAATGCAATGCAGTCTGAACAGGCTACATATTCTTTGTGAAGCCCTCACTTTTCCCTTTAGCTTCACCCAGCACATCTCAAGAGACTGATTCCTGCCAAGAATAGAAATAGCAATGAAAACAGATAACAAAAACAGTCCTTGGATGAGGGAACTGCTGAAATTTAACAAGAATATTGATGTTATAGTATTCAATACTTCCAATCTTATCTTTAATTGAGTTGTAAAGAAAAGAAATTAGATACATTGAAGATGTTTCAATCCCTTATACCGAGAATGAAGGGACCATAGCAACATTGTACAATCACCAGGACTTTCTGCCAAGTCTATAGCAGGGGTGTCAAACTGTCAGCCCACGGGCCGGATGCGTCATGGTGAAACTGCACACACCCCATTGCCGGCAAAGGGAAAAAAGTTGTGATACATCGTGACACGTCACGTGATGTTGTGAGTTTGACACCCCTGCTCTATAGTATATCATAGAATCATAGAGTAACAGAGCTGGAAGGGACTTGGTAGGCCTTCTAGTCTAACTCCTGCTCCAGCAGGAGACCCTATACCATTCCAGACAAATGGTTGTCCAATCTCTTCTTAAAAATCTTCAGTGATAAAGCGCCCATAACTTCTGCAAGCAAGCCATTCCAATAATTAATTGTTCTCAATGTCAGGAAATTTCTTCTTAATTCTAGATTGGATTTCTCCTTGATAAGTTTTCACCTGATGTTTTTTGTCCTGCTCTCAGGTGAGTTGGAGAATAGGTTTACCCCCTCTTCTTTGTGGTAGTCCCTCAAATATTGGAAGACTGCTATCATGTCACTCAATCTTCTCTTCAGCTAAACTAGACATACTTAGTTCCTGCAACTGTTCATTGTATTGCTTAGCCTCCAGACCCCTAATATTTGTTGCTCTGCACTCTTTCTAGACCCTCAACATCTTTTTTGTATTGTGGTAACAGAATCAAAGGAATGTGAAAATTGGTGGTGTTCTGTCTATTAGCTGTGATGTCTCCACTTAGAGAACTTCCTGATACAAGGATTCATCTGAGTTAACTCTGGATGATGGGGTACTAGTATTGGTGAAAACTGTGGATCACACGTTTTTCTCTGCCACGTAACAATTAATTTGGAATCACACTTAGTAATTCAGCAGGTATGCAGTTTGAATGAAAATAGATTTAAAGACTTTTTAAAAGACATGTTTAAATCAGATCAGCCCAAGTCTGGATCCAACCCATAGTTTACAAATATTGTAGCAGAAGTGATTTTACTTCATAAACACTGCCAGTCTCCAAGGTAAATACTCTTCCACTCCCTTTGGCATCCACATTCAGGTTTGAAGATACAGAAAGGATCTGAAAATTGTTCATTTATCTTACAGACAACATTGGCAGAATTGTAGATTAAAATGTAATAACAGAGTATGCTTTGAATTGCACCAAGAAGTGTGCATGCTGTTATATTACAGTATTATTATATTATATAAAGAAACACAAAAATGAACTATCATTAGATAATTTAGCAATCTATAATATTGCCATAAGGCCATATTGTTTTATATAACACCCCTTCTGAAACATAAATAAATTTTGTATGAATCCATTTTGCACTGCAGCATACTTAGTCTTTTCAATTTAGAAATGGAAAAACTCAATTTTCAAGGGAGGTTTTATAACTAGTGAGTTACATCATGTACTTGAAATAATTACCTTCCTGAATACTGTTTTTGATATACGGTACTTCATTTTTTAAAAATCAGAATTTTAAACCTGATAAATGTATCAGCTTTAATACATTCAAGCAAATATATCAGCTTTGATATATTAAATCAGGTTATTGACTAGGGGGGAAATGAGGAAAAAGCATTACTCCCACAAATACTTGGATGCCACTGTCAAAAAGTCTGTTTGTACATTTGAGAGTTTCCAAGTAAAATCTGCCAGCCACAATGTTGTGATCCCATGAGGGTGATACTCATCTGCAGAATAAAGTGAAATAGTATTTTTCCCTTTGTATTCTCTATAGTTTATGTTTTCCCTGTGCTGGTTACGCTGAACAGCTAGGAGAGAAAAAAATTAAACACTCTTCTTTTTAGCATAATGGCTAAAAGATTTTCAGAGGAATAAACAGACCATCAATGCATGTTTGCATACTTTCCAAGTAATGTAACTGATAACCTTATAGAATATATGCAAAAAGATAAACAAAATGTTTTAATATTGCTCTGTAAACTTTAATGCAACTGGAACTATGAAATTAAAAGATACTTGCTCCTTGGAAAGAAAGCTATGACAAACCTAAACAGCATATTAAAAAGCAGAGACATCACCTTGCCGACAAAGGTCCGTACGATCAAAGCTACAGTTTTCCCAGTAGTAATGTATGGCTGTGAGAGTTGGACTATGATTCTTTTGAATTGTGGTGCTGGAGAAGGCTCTTGAGGATCCTTTGGACTGCAAAGAGATCAAATCAATTAATCCTAAAGCAACCAACCTAGACTGTTCTTTGGAAGGGCAGATTCTGAAGCTGAAGCTAAAATACTTTGGACACTAAATGAGAAGACAGGGTCCATTGATAAAGACCCTGATGTTGGGAAAGATTGAAGGCAAAGGAGGAGGACAGCAAAATATGGTATGGTTAGATAGTGTCATCAACGCAATGAACATGGATTTGAGCAAAATCCAGGAGACAGTGGAGGACAGGGTCTTGGCATGCTAAGGTCCATGGAGTCGCAAAGAATTGCGACTTCATGTACAACAACAAATTTTTTATGCCCACCCATCTAATAGGTGATGGACTCAAGGGTGTGAAGAATACAGAATATAGTGTTTCTTCTGTATAATATTTAGGGATGGGGCAAACATTCTGAATTCCAATTATTTCCAGATGAAAGTCATTGTTTCAGCCATTTTGGGAAAGTGTCAAACTCAATAGTGCTTCGATTCAAAGTGGTCTAAACAGCCAAAAATGATTTTGAAACATTTTACCTATTCCTAAACTTTCGTTTGCTATTTTTTAGAATGATCTCTTCAGGCATATCACAATTATGCTACCTCTACCCAATCCCTTAGTTGTCACTGTCTATCAGTGGCAATGCTCTTAGGACTGACCAACTTCCTCATTCTAAGAGTTAGAATCATTCTGAAAATGAGCACATGGCTAGGAACCTAACAACTGCTAGCTTTTTTCAAGGTCTCCTATAACCTGGGTAATTATGCACTACTCAGAGTCACTCTGTGAATGAGGTGGACAGGCTCTAAATTTGATATATAAATAAAATAATTGTCTGTATTGTTTTGGTTCTTGTTGCTTGTTGTTCTGACACTGCCTCCTGACTCAGTATTTTTAGCCTTTAGCTTCCTCTTTTAACATATTCTCCTAACACATACAGCCTATTTTTTCTAATATAATTATAATCTATTTCCTTAGCTCAGCATTATGTGAAATGTCAAAGCTTGCTATATCCCTTTTACTATCATTATAAGCAAATGTTATTTCCTAAGCAGTAGCATGGTTGAAATGCATTTCAGATCATCAATTGCTATCAAAGATGTTTGCGTAGCAGAAGAAAATGTTTAAATTAGAGGACTTATATTTTTTGTGGTTTTATTTTGTTTCAGGAAGCGAGCTGGAAAATATTTTTCTTAACTAAAAGAAAAAGGAGAAAAATAGAATGAGGCCAGGGAAGATCTTACTTTTTTTTTAACAAATGCAAATACCCTTCTTTTAACAAATGCATTGTTTAGGATTTAAAGCACCCTGAATTCAGAAACTTTCAGCTGGCATAAGAACTGCTCCAATGTTGACAGGAACAGCCAAGCAAGAAACTTTAATGGGAATTATTCAAATCCACTTCCACCTTTTTTCTTCCTGCAGTTTTAAAAATGAGAATGTTATAAAGACATCAGTATTCTTAATTTACTGAATAAATGCAATTTCACTTTATATAAGGGCACATTTACTAATTCAATTAGTACCACTTCATACATAATGTCCAACATGAATGGACATCTACAAACTTCATATAGACTCTAATGAATGTATTATCATTTTTTTGCATCAACACACTGAGAAATAGAAAAACGACTTCTCAGCATGCATACAGCTGCAAATTTATTTACAACGGTAGGGTGGACAGATTGGGGGTTGAGAAAACATTAATATTTGACTGATACCAGTTGTAAAAAGTCTGTGGGGTCAGCAGCAAAAATCTGGAACGTCTTACGCTTCTTACAATGTTCCAGTTCTACATTCTACTTCCTTTTCTAAACAGTACAACTGATTTTCCCCAACCATCAGTGTTCCATGTCCTCATGAAATATTCTATACTCATTTAGTATTTTACCCTCACAGCTGTCTCTCTCACACACCCAAAAATCTCCTAACATGCAATTCTGAAAAGTCTTCAGCTTTCCCTAAAGCTGCTAACCCAAGTCTCTGACTAAAGGAGCTTGAAAACAATTGGCATCATAAATAGGAATCCTAGCTTTAATATATATAATATGCAATAAATAAATAAATAAATGTTTTACAGCCAGTATATGCTTCACCATGTAGAGTACCAAGCAGCATTAAATTAAAAACTTGATTTGACCTGGAAAGAGCTAAAAATTTAAATGTAGTCTATTGATGTCATCTCACAGGTTCAGTAGTGGGAGAATATTTACCTAAAGATCTACTTAAAGATCTAAAGGCACAGTAAATTACTCTCTTTCAGAATGACACCCACCCCAATATGTAATAAGGTGTAACAATGATCTGCTTTGCAAACATGTTGCAAATTATTCCAATAAATTTAATTTGCATATTACGCTTAGCTGCAGAGATGGAAATGTTATTCTCAGCCCACTGTGTAATGTTTCTAAACTAGAAATTAAATTACTTGAAACTTTCAAACTCACTATGAGTTTACCATAAAACTTTCTTCCAGTCAAATTCATGGTCATTATGCAAGCTCTCTTTAAGAGCTACCGTACTTTGTTTGGTTTTGGTTTGCCAACCTTACAATTATGCTGAACTGAATCTGTGAATGCATCCCTTGTTCTATTGTTCTCTCAGCTAATTATGCAATCAAATTGTGCAATCATATAGGACTGATTGGAAAATAAAATATAGAATGATGAATATCTAGCTATGGGTTTGTTGTTTACTACAGACTAGTATTTTCTTTTACATTTAATTCCCCTTCTCTACTTTTCTTACTGTTCCCCATTTTCTCCCTTGTGTGATAACAAAACACTCCCCCCCCAACAAAATAAGATTTTATTAATTATATGCTATCAATTTGGGGATAAATCTTAACAAACACAAAGACAGATCTCCAAGATGCTCTATCCCAAAGCTGGTCCTTCAGGTCTTCCAACAATAGACTATTGCCATTGTAATCATGTCCATCCACCTTGCTGCTGGCATCTTCTTCTCTTTCCTATCAAGAGAACTAACAAACCATTATCCTGCTTATTTTCTCTTTGCAAGTTTACACCATCCAGTTAAGTTGTTCTCTACAATATTTTCAACTTTGGCATTCCAGTCAATACAGACAACACATCTTATGTGCATGCTCTGTCTACTTCACACTATAAAATTGTCAATTCCTTTTCTACTGCATCAACAGTTGGACATAAATTTGAATAATACCATATTAAAAAGTAGTTCACAAAGTCTAATTGATATTATTTAGTCACTGATTACATTATAACCAGTGCATTAGAGAGTCCCAGAGTAGCTTGATAGTGGTATGGGAGGCATATAAGTTTAATTAATAAATAAATAACAAAATTATATTTCTTACTCCTGGTGTAGATTTTTAGATATGATTTATCCATTGCATAATGTTCAGTGTTTAAATTTCATCCATGAAATCAGCAGACGATGATCTCAGATCCTTAATCATAAGATTAGTAATCTGTTCTCTTTATCCATGTATGATGCAATAATTTGGGCAGGTATTGCAGCAACTGGAAAAAATGTTTTCTCAAAACAACAAAATTGGTCTAGTATGAAAGCACCAGGCTGGAAACCAGGAGATGGTGAATTCTAGTCCTGCCTTTGGCAAGAAAGCCAACTGGGTGACTTTGGGCCAATTACTCTCTCTCAGCCCAACTCATCTCACAGGCTTGTTGTTGTGGGGGAAATAGGAGGAGGAAGGAGTATTAGGTATGTTTGCCACCTTGAGTTATTTATAAAAATAATAAAAGTGGGGGGGAAGAATCTCAAAAAAAGGGAGGGTATATATAATTTAAATCCGATGTCTATGGAGATGTTCTATCTAAATCAGAGTTTTCAATTTGTCTTTTGAAGAACCCTAGGGCTTATTGCAAAAAAATTGAGTGGGTTCCATTAGACACTAAAAGCAAAATAAACAAAATGTTCACTTGAACGCAGCCTGGGTTTTCATCACTGCAGTTTTGTCTATTGAACAAGGCTTCAGAATTTTTTTTTTAACCAAATAGTAACTGGGAATTAATGATAAACCCATTCTTGAGGATGGTTGCTTCAGGGATAGCAGTTTCTCTCTTGCCCAACAGCTAGAAAGGTTCTGTAAAGAGACAGTACAATTCAAGAGCACAGTATATAACCAAACAATCCAATTTTCACTTCTCCTCCACCTCTTCTTGTTAATTCATATGCCCTTGCCATGTCCCTCAGAATTGTTATCTTACACTCCTCTTTTAAGTTCTTCTTGTAACTTCCTACTTGCAGGCCCATCCAAATCAAGTCTGCTCCACTTCTTCTTCCTCTCATTCAGACACAATTCACTCCAGATGACAAGTCCAGAGTGCCCTCAGGGATGAAAAATGCAGTTCCTTACATACCAAACCCTCATGTCTTCTCTCCTTTCTCTCTTACTCATAAGTAAGATTTTCTGTCTCTCCTTGAATGCGGAACCTTTGCTTCTTCTTCTAGGCTAATGGTTTCCTGTTTTATCCTGGTTAATGCTTGTTTCCTGGTTAATGCTTGCTTCTCTTCTTTCTCTCCAATGTGTCTGTCAACATACAGTAAGGTATTTTGCACTTACAACTGTACAACTTTTATGTCCTCACCCTGAATTGATTTCTTTCTTCTCAATTCTTCAAGACTACATCCCCCACCCTTTGTGGGTTTCCCAAATGTTAATAACCTTGTAGACTTCACACAAGCTACTAAAGTCCTACCTTATCTCCTCCCTATGACCTAGTTATCTTTCTTTTCTCCTATTTATTTTAGTATCTGAAAAATCCCTTTCCTATACCTCTGAGTTCTAATACTGACTTCTGTGGTTATATTTTTATTTAACTGAATGAATTTGGTGCAGGTTGATAGATATTCACCAGGCTACCTTTTTACCTGGCAAATCCCTACTAATCTGCATCAAATTCATTCATTTCCCAATTCTACTGCAATACTTTGTATTACCTACAGTCTTAATTTTTTCTCTCAAGGTCCGGGATCCTTTAACAGGATAACATCACCTAGGAAGACAAAAATGGGCAATTCCTAATATTACAATATTCTTGCACAGCTCTCTACCTGTGAGGGGTTGTTGTTTTGCTGTTTTCTTTTGTTGTTGTTTTGCATCCATCCTGATTCTCAACAAAATTCCTATTTTCCATGGAATTTTGCCCACTCCCCTGACGAGGAAAAACCCACTGTCATCTATGATCAGAAGAGACTGACCATAGCTAGAAAATATAAATGGGTTTTTGTCCACATTTCCTTTTTGTGAGTGTCTCTAATATTATGTCATTGTAATTTCTGTGACATTGCCATGTAAAACCTAAGGCTAATGCATTTTAATGTATGATAGAATCCATTTCACTGACATTCATTTCAGTGCATTTTGGGGATGGAAGTTGCTCTTTTGGAAAATGTTATAAAGATTACCATCAAGGCAAGTTTTATTCATTTTTTTTGTATCATTGGTCTGGAAAAAACTATGTAGGAAGGTGATAAAGAACAGGATAATGGCACAAACTGGAGGGACAAATCGTTGTCAATTTAAGAGGAAATAGTAATAAACTTGAAAATGATTTGGACCATGCCGGAGCAGATTGGTAAATGATTTATGTGGTTCATTGGAGAGAAGTGGAAGGTGATGATTTATGGTACCATATTTGCCATAGGATAGATTTAGTGAAACTCTGCCAGTAAAAAGGACAAAAGTCATTATGCAAAGTTTTAAAAATGCATAGATATACCTGATGTTTTATTTTCAAATAAATGTTTATCCTTTTGTTTTTTAGTACAAATAGCGTGTCATTAAAAACTGTCCATAAAATAGTTGACTCATATGGTGTATATAAGTTAGTTTAGACTGCATTATAATAGTGTATCTCTATTGGGCTATCTAAAAATCAAGACACTTAACCATGGTCTGCTGTGTGCATATAGTGTCTTTATTATAAGTGAAACTGGTTGGAATTTCTGGGAACTATATATATTTTTTATTTATATTTCATATTTCTAAACCACCCAACTGCCTCAAAGAGGGGCCCTGGGCAGTGCTACAGGAACTATAGAAAGACCACATCTGGAAGACAACAAATTCCTAATTCTGTATCTATCAACTGCCCTGCTTTCATAATGACAGAAACCGATTTTTCACTTAATATATATTTTTCTTATATAGAAATTTCTTATCCACAAAAGAAAACCAGAGTGTGTAAAGCAATTCTTTTTTAAAAAAAACAAAACACATTTTATTGGTTTTTTATTTTTTAAGAAAAAGTACTCAGGATACACCATGGTGTTTGGGTAATCAAACATTCAAAAGTGAAAACATATATAAACAACTCAACTCAATACATTCACTGTCCCTTCTCTATTTCCCTCTAATAGCATAATATGTTTAAAATATTCCATTTCTAATTTAAATTTCTATTACTGCTAAACATGTTTTAAAACTTTGTCAGTTTACAATTACCATAATCAAATTTAACTTTAAATCAACAAGTTATCAATTCAGGTATCCCTTCCAGATATATTCTAATTCTTAATCTCTCACATCCCTCATTTTATCACCAATCTCATTTATTTCTTCTTTTTTTTTTTTAAATATATTTTTACTGTTTTTTTTTAAATTTTACAGAAGAAAAAAATTAGTCAAATCAAATCATAGTATTAAAATAAACAATCATCCATAAACAAAACATAAATACATTGTTCAATACATCTAATACTAATAACTCAACTGAAAATAATCATCCCAAACAATTAACATCACTGCTCGGCACCCCCACCACCACATCCCCCCAACCCTATCCTTCCCCCCTCACTTACCAACTAACTACCTACCTTCCTCCCTCCTTCTCTTCTTTCTTCATCCTTCTCTATCTCCATCCTACTCTTCCCCCTTCTTATCAACTTCCACTTACATCAGCCTTCACTCCTCCTTCCTCTTTTCCATCAGATGTGGTGCCCAGAGGCCACCCGAGCAACCCCTTAATAACAGTAATTACATATATTCTTCCACCCACCCCAATTACAGTTGAGAAAACATCATATATAAAATTATAAACCCTCCCTAACCCTCCCCCCCCCGACTTCCCAGAGTGAGTACAGGGTACAACAAAAGAAAACCCCACTACATCAAACAAAATTATTATATAATCCTAACAAGAATTTTAAACTATATACTATATACACTCTCTAAATCAATTCAATCCATTAAACAAAACAAACAACTCATCTTGTTAAGAATAATAATTATCATTTACATCTAAACCATCAATCTAAGTCAAATCTTAAATCACTTCAATCCATTGAGAGGTTATATAAAATCACCCAAACCATCAAGTTTAATATATACCATTCTTTTTTTTTAAATAAACAAATAATATCAATAACAATAAATCCCTCAATTCAAAAAGAAAAATTATGTTCTTAATCAATTTAATATATCTTAATATATCTTAATATATCTTCATTTAAACATCCTCTCTTACAACTTACTTATAAAATTGATCTTTAATTCAACCCATAGTCTTAGATTGGCCTTAATTCCTTTCATTTAATTATAAATTATTATCAATCGACTTCTGGGCTCTCTCATCTGTCAAATAAACCTCCCTAACAAATACAGTCTATTTATTCCATTTCTAACTTACATTCCTTCAACTTTATCCAATCACTTAATGCTTATCTATCTCATCAATAAATCAATCTAATGTCAAACCTAGATCATCAAAACAAATACATTCTTCATCAATTTAATTATATCAACCATTAATCATCTTCTCTTACATCTTACTCATAATCTTAGTCCTTAATTCAGTCCATAATTTTAGATTACCCATAATTCCTTACATACAATTTTAAATTTCATTTCTTCAGACGAATTCTAGGGTTTTTTTTAACCAAGTAAACCTCCATAACGAGGCCTCCCATCCAAATAATAAGTCTCTCTTCTTTATTTCTTCAGTCCCATAAATAAGTTGCTTCTTAAACTGAATCAATGTCTCTTTTTTCTCAATTAAATCCTCTTCTTGCTGCTTAACTAAAGAAAAAAATAGCCGTCCTTTCCTTTCTTGAAACAAATCCTCTTCCTCTCCATAAATAAACTGTTCATCAAGCAGGATCCATTTCCCTTTATAGTCTTTATTCTCAGAACTATCTTCTTCTTTTTCCTGTTGTTCTTCTAGTTTATATTGTATTATAAAATGCTCAGCAGTCAGTTGTAAATCAGTTTCATTTGGGAGAAAGATTCTAGTTAATTGTTCTTGCTCTTCTTCTTGTTTAGATTGTATTATAAATTGTTCAGCAGTCGGTTGTAAGTCAATTTCATTTGGAAAAAGAAATTTAGTTAATATTTCTGTAAAAGTTTCTTTCAATATTGCTTTAAACTCTTGCGCAAAACTCTTCACTATTTCAAGCCTTTCTTCATGAAATTTCTCAATACAGTCCAGAATAGGTTCAGCATTTAACTGTAAATTCCACTCCATTTTAACTTTAAGACAATCACAGCCGTCTCTCTGACTTCGCTTACGAGAACAGGAAGAGAGAAAAAAAGTAAAGAATTCACTTTCACTTTCCAGCACTTTCCCTAACAATGAAAGCAGTGAAAGCTATACGCCATCTTAAAAGCATTATGCTCTACACCTCTCCGGGCAAAGGAGAGGTGTAGAGCATCAGGAGCAAGGTTGAGCCCCTCTTAAATCCCTGGGAAAGAAGTTTTCAGGGATCAAGAGTGAGCTCCCTAAAGCTCCGGAGGACGCTCCTGCCCAGAGACGCTTCTGTCATCAGACAGAGAAAGACGCCGCGACCACTTCTGCTTTTTTAGAATACAACACAGGAGAGATTGTAAGCAGACTGAGTGAATACAGGAGTTCTTAATGGATTGCAAGTATTTTTTTATTGTTTTTCTGGCTATATATTTCTAACGTCTACAATCAATCAACATAATGCTTTTAAGATGGCGTATAGCTTTCACTGCTTTCATTGTTAGGGAAAGTGCTGGAAAGTGAAAGTGAATTCTTTACTTTTTTTCTCTCTTCCTGTTCTCGTAAGCGAAGTCAGAGAGACGGCTGTGATTGTCTTAAAGTTAAAATGGAGTGGAATTTACAGTTAAATGCTGAACCTATTCTGGACTGTATTGAGAAATTTCATGAAGAAAGGCTTGAAATAGTGAAGAGTTTTGCGCAAGAGTTTAAAGCAATATTGAAAGAAACTTTTACAGAAATATTAACTAAATTTCTTTTTCCAAATGAAATTGACTTACAACCGACTGCTGAACAATTTATAATACAATCTAAACAAGAAGAAGAGCAAGAACAATTAACTAGAATCTTTCTCCCAAATGAAACTGATTTACAACTGACTGCTGAGCATTTTATAATACAATATAAACTAGAAGAACAACAGGAAAAAGAAGAAGATAGTTCTGAGAATAAAGACTATAAAGGGAAATGGATCCTGCTTGATGAACAGTTTATTTATGGAGAGGAAGAGGATTTGTTTCAAGAAAGGAAAGGACGGCTATTTTTTTCTTTAGTTAAGCAGCAAGAAGAGGATTTAATTGAGAAAAAAGAGACATTGATTCAGTTTAAGAAGCAACTTATTTATGGGACTGAAGTAATAAAGAAGAGAGACTTATTATTTGGATGGGAGGCCTCGTTATGGAGGTTTATTTGGTTAAAAAAAACCTAGAATTCGTCTGAAGAAATGAAATTTAAAATTGTATGTAAGGAATTATGGGTAATCTAAAATTATGGACTGAATTAAGGACTAAGATTATGAGTAAGATGTAAGAGAAGATGATTAATGGTTGATATAATTAAATTGATGAAGAATGTATTTGTTTTGATGATCTAGGTTTGACATTAGATTGATTTATTGATGAGATAGATAAGCATTAAGTGATTGGATAAAGTTGAAGGAATGTAAGTTAGAAATGGAATAAATAGACTGTATTTGTTAGGGAGGTTTATTTGACAGATGAGAGAGCCCAGAAGTCGATTGATAATAATTTATAATTAAATGAAAGGAATTAAGGCCAATCTAAGACTATGGGTTGAATTAAAGATCAATTTTATAAGTAAGTTGTAAGAGAGGATGTTTAAATGAAGATATATTAAGATATATTAAGATATATTAAATTGATTAAGAACATAATTTTTCTTTTTGAATTGAGGGATTTATTGTTATTGATATTATTTGTTTATTTAAAAAAAAAGAATGGTATATATTAAACTTGATGGTTTGGGTGATTTTATATAACCTCTCAATGGATTGAAGTGATTTAAGATTTGACTTAGATTGATGGTTTAGATGTAAATCATTTATTTCTTCTTCCACTACACAATAGATATCCTAATTACAATAAAATATTAATATACCCTATACATATATAATCCCACAATTGATCAATCTCTTTAAGATAACAAAATAATTTTAAACCTTAAATCATTTCAGTTCATTAAACAAAATTCAAATTTCATCCAGTTGATTATCATGCCTAATCACATCTATGTTATCATGCAGAAAGGTCATCTTACTAATTTAAAACACTCAGTTAATTATTGAAACCATCCAAATCTAAAAAAAACCAAAATTTTTTCACTTCCAATGCATAATAATTTTCATCAAAATAAACCTATTATTCCAAAAGGTACATTCTTAATCTATTTAAAATATCTATTCTAATAATCACCCTCCTATATATTTTTTTTCTTACTTCTGACTCTAAATCTTAATCCTTAAAACAGTCCATAAATCCAACATTGCCTTTTAATCCATTACACAATTTTAAATTTCTCTTTTCAGTCTGATTCTGGCTTTTTTTCTGTGCCAGGAAGGTTTCCATAACCAAGCTTCCCTTTCAGCCAGTAAATCTATCTTTGTTGCTTGCAGTGGCCTTTGAAAGGATAGGAGTCCCATCCTCTGCATTAGGCATCTATTTCTCTCATCCTTAAAGCATCGTTGCTGTGTAGTTTCAAATTTCATTCTTTGCTTCTTCTGTTCCTCAAAGTTACAGATGGAAAGTTTATAAGATAGAATAAGTTCCTCTTTTATCTCTGTTAATTCCTCTTCTAGTATGTTTTGATTTATAGAATAGTCAGATGTAGTCTGGACATCAGTTTGAATGTTTGAAGTGAGATTTCTGGATCTTAATTCTGTAATAAACTCTTTCATTGTAGCACATATTTCTGCAGTAATCTCATAAATCTTTTCCAATATAAGTGTACAGTTTAATTGTAACTGAGGTTTCTCCATTTTGATAGTAATTAAAAAGAGTCTCTTTTTTCTTTTTTGTAGAGACTATATTTAATAAAAGTTAGGCAGTGTCCACCCCCACAATTCCCAGAGTTGCACAGCTTATCTTTTCTCTTCAAAAATAATTTGAAGGTCAAGTCTATTTCATCTTCAAAGAGTAATCAGAAGTTACAGTATTAAATTTTCGCCACTAGATGTCCTCAGTAGGTTAAAAAAAGATCTTTTCCAGACACCATTTCCTTTTGTCTGTCTTTTAAAGTATAATGTGAAAAAAGAAATAATCTTCCAGCATAAGATGATAGTACAGTTCTTAGAAAGAGAAAAAAAAATCTGTACCCCCAAAAAATATGGAAATAAAATATAGTCTTTAGACTTTTGTTCTATTTTTACACAATGCCTTTCTTCCCAAACATGCAGAAGCTGCTTTTTCAAGCCAGGGAAATAATTCCAACAAGGCTCTTACAGGCACAAAAACAAAATAGAGAGGGTAGCAAGGAAAAGTCTCACCCAGATTCACCACGGGGGTTCTTACAACTTAGATGTTCTTTGACTTGCGGTTTGAAGCGGCAGGGTGATTGGCCATTTTACTGGCCGATCTTCTTCTCCATCGGCCCTCAGAGATAGCTCGAGCAAAGCCTCCTCGACAGAAGTCGCGCCCTCCAGGGTGGCTTTCGACCCACATAAGGATCTACCAGCAGAGGGAAGGCTAGCTGACAAGGAGACAAGTCTCCTCGTACGACTAGGGATGCCACGAACCGGAACCGGAAGCCCAAGCAATTCTTTTTTAATTACCTATAAATCAGTTTAAGAAGAAATATACCAACTCAAGCATAAAGTTCACACAAAAAGTTACAATAAATATAAGAATCAAATTTAAAGGTTTTAAATAAAGTAAACCATTTTCTGTTATCTCAGATATATAGTCATGTGAGTCTCATGGTGGTAGAAATAAGTTCACAGGTTATGTAAAAGATACGGCTGTATTTATGAGCTGGCTTTGGAATGACATACAATGTTCTTCATTATTATTATAATAAAATGCTATATTTAAGAGCAAAACAGCATTATATATGCCCATTTCAGTTAATGCAAATGCGTTTAGATCTCTGAGAGGGAAAATGTTGAGAAATTAAAGTCCATTCCTATCAAACCACTTCAGTTCATATGCATATTAAAATGGTATGAAAAAGGATTTTTTTCCCAGAGGAAAGAATACAGAGCTAAGAAAGCAGAATATACTGTCACCTAGTATCAATCTATATAATATCAAAATACTACTCTTAATTGAATTCAGGCATTTAGCAACGTTTCATATTGATTATTTGCTTCTGTTCTAGCCACTTAATTCTTTTTACCATCACTTAGTTTTTAGACAATCTAGAATACACCGTCATAAAATTTACAGAGAATACTTTCCTTCTGCCTTTTTAAAGGCAAACCTATAATAATTTATTTGGTTAGAAATGTCATTTAAGTGTTTTACATTTGATTTCTCTGAGCATCTTTAAATATGAGGCATTGCCAAATGGTTTGAAATGGTACCATCCAGAAAGGGCTATACCATACAATATATCTTCAATGAGAAAAGCATCCCCCCCCCAATTTAAGATGGTATGATAAATCATAGCATCTCAGCAGTGTAATTATATGCCCAATTGCTACATACTGACAGAGCTGAAATGAAGCTGTCAGATTCAAGAAATTTGCCCTGAAATGGCCAGCAAACAGCTTGAACACAAAACAGGTGAAAGGACACAGAATATCTCTCTCATCTAATCCCTTTTTAAACAATTATGTTTGTCTAAATTTGTTTACTTGGGATAACTGATTTCAAAGGGATGAGAATGGTTTTGAGTGCATATGACGAAATTTATGTATTACATTAGAAGATTGATATTCTACAAAACACAGGACAGGCCTCCAGAATAATTGGCTATAGAAATCAAAGATATGCATTTTGTGTGCGCATCTACCATTCTCTAATTTTTGCACATATTCCAGAATATATATCTCACCATTTTGCCATAAAGGGCAATCAACAAAATAATGCATAGGAAAAGTTAAATTTGAGGAGCAGTTTCCCCTCTTTCCAGTTGAACAAAAAATTATTTCTCAAATTCCTTATCATTCTGGATAATTTCATCTTTAGGAGGATGCCCAATACAATCATACCAGTTACAAGAGAACTAAACTGTAGTCCTCCCTAGGATTTTTGATCATATCATAAGTATCCCATCTGTCTCTGCCATTTCACTGACAGCCATTAATAAATTAATAACTTTGAAAATTGGGTCATGTCCTGTATTTTATATTATTACATGATCTAAGAGGGGAGGGAAAAACAGATGGGAGTCACAAGGTCCCCAATGATTTAGAATAGAATAACAAAGTTGGAAGGGACCTTGGAGGTCTTCTAGTCCAACCCCTTGCTCAGGCAGGAAACCCTATACCATTTTAGACAAATGGTTGTCCAGTCTCTTCTTAAAACTTCCAGTGTTGGAGCATTCACAACTTCTGGAGGGAAATTGTTCCACTGGTTAATTGTTCTAACTGTCAGGAAGTTTCTCCTTAGTTCTAGGTTGCTTCTCTCTTTGATTAGTTTCCATCCATTGCTTCTTCTTCTGCCTTCAGGTGCTTTGGAAAAGAGCTTGACTCCCTCTTCTTCGTGGCAACCTTAATTTCTAGTTCTAACCCTAACCATTTGGAATATGCTAGCTTCAGGAAGGCCAAGCCACCATCTACTTGTTTGCATTCTGCTTCTGAGTCATAATTCAAACTGTGGCAAGGCACCTGGAGGATACAGCTCTTCCTTCATACTTTTCTGGCCAACAACAGAACCAGGTGAATCACCTTTTAGCATGTGCCTTTTGCCAGCACAGCACTGCTGTTCCTGGTGCCAATTATTCTGTTGTTCTGCTGCTGGCTGAGGAGAAAATGCTTATTAGTTTGAGCACACCAGACTTTAACCAATGTTCAAATGATAATTTTGTGAAATGATTTGCTTTTGTTTTGTTTTTTTACAAGAAATGTACAGTCTAAATTGAATGCACATATTGAAGCATATATTCTCTGCCTGTTTTGTTGCAAAATAAGCTAAGTGTGAGGCCAATAAGGAGATATTTGGGAAGCAATTTGTGTAATTTGAAAACTTTAACATAATTTTTAAGGTTAGCAAGAAGGGCAAATCAATTGTGGAATCATGGAGCTAAAAGGGCCATTAGTTATTTTAAAATAACAGTAACTCTGATAAACGGTTTCATATCTGGATATCTAAAACCTGCCTTTCAGCTTAAAAGATGTGTAAAATTGTAACCGTGAGAAATGATGTGATGCTGTAAGAAAGGGAAGAAACTGTAAGGCTAGCCTGTATCCCTTGAGACTTTCTTTTCTATGACTATTTTTCCCTATGCAAATGTTCCATAAAGGATTCATCTCACTTTCTAGGTTCCATCTTTGAAACTTCCATATTTTTAGGTATATAACTTATTCTGACCAATCAAATGAGGACAGAGAGTCTGCTGTGTCTTAATAATTATAATGATATGTGACAAACTCTTGTACCTCTTAGCAGCTTTTGACAATATTGACCCCAGTATTCTTTTAAAATACCTTTTCAGTCTCTCTTTGGACTCAACAAGAGATGATCCGAAGAAACATCTATTTGGGAATTGCCTTGGTGGGTTCTGTCTATCATTCTATTGTGTTATTTATCACCTATAAGAAGCTGCTGGGAAAAGTCTATCTGAAGTTTGGAGTTACCTACTATTTGTATGCTAACAATGTACAGCTGCAATTCTCATTTCTTTGGAGTTTAGGATTAGGCCTCCAGGAAGTAAAGAGCCAAATATAGAAGTGACAGAGCAAGATGAATTCAGCCAAACAGAGTTATTGCTGTTCCATGGCCTGGTGTTCAGAGATTGGAGAATATGCTATCCTGAATGGGGTTGCACTACTCCTAAGGGATGAGATTTGCATTCTGGGTTCCCCTTGATCCAAAACTGATACTGGATAATTATCTCAGGGGAGAATTTTATCCATTACTTTTGATTAACCAGATGTGTCCTTACCCAGGACCCACCTCAGCTAACCACCCAAGAAAGCAGAACTCTTGAAACAAGCATTGTCTCAAAAGGATACTTTTATTGGGGGTTAGTGACAGTAGGAAAGTCAAGGCAAGATCTGGAGAAAATCCCGCTTGAATGGTATAATTAAACCAGCAATATTCCTCCTCCCACCAAAGTCATAATGTCCATTTGAAATTCAGTCAATGCACAGGTGACAAAATGAGAGGGTAACTGGTATCTCAAGGTCTTCTACAGCTTTCGTTTCTCTGTAACCGTCTCTCTGATAAGGGAGAGACATTTCTTTCTCAAGTGGATAGAGGTGAAAGAAGGAAAGCAGAAAGCGAAAGCTATCCCAAGCAAAAACAAATATCCCCCCTCCCCCCAGCTAAATGGCAGGCCCCAAAGCAAAGCTAAAGAATATATATATGGAAGGGAGACAATAAGGATTTGTGGACCTGATACAGAGGAGAGCTAGTTTCATTGATAAATATGTTGTTAACTTCATGGTTGAAACTGGATCGCAATGTGGTGGCCAGGGGGAGGGGGGCAAAGGAAGGTACTATATCATCTAGAACAGTGATGGCGAACCTTTTAGAGACTGAGTGCCCAAAAACCGCCTGACCCCCTGCCTCCATCACTCTGCCCTGCCCGCTTCACCCCTGCCCTGCCATCACCCCACCCCCACCCCACCTGCCGGGCCACCCACCACCTCCACGGCCCACTGCAGATCGCTCAGGTGGCCCTGCAGCACCATGGTGGCCATGCCCTCTACTCGTGCCCCGCATCATCTCCGCATGACGGGGCACGAGGGCAGAGTCTTGTACCTGTTGCCCAGCTGCCATGTGCTTGGCTGCGCTGCTCCGCGCCCGGGAGACAACTCTCCTCCGGGGGGGCTGCTGATGAGGAGGGGGCCGCAGGGGAGGCAGGGCTGGGGTGATGGCGTGCATGCCCACAGAGAGTGCCGCCTCTGGCACACGTGCCATAGGTTTGCCACCACTAATCTAGAAGGTACCATATCATTCTATACATATCTGGATTGTGTGATGTATTTTATTTTCAAGAATAATCTTACACTTAGTATTTGCCAAGAGACATTCTGATAGCTTTAACCTTAATACAAATAAAACATAAGCATAAGACTTCAAGAAGCTGTTATTTAAGTTTTTTATAGACATATTAAGCAGGCACAGCATGCTCATGAAAGTAGCTTATTTCCATGCTGTACATATATTTATGAATAAACATTTACATTCATAGTATGAACACAAAATTGCCTAAACATTTTGAGACATGATAATCAGTAAATATGCCTCATGGATTCTCAGCATCTGCAGGATTAATTACAGGGAACAGTATCGCAGTAAGAATCTGGCTCTGTAAAACAAGTTTAAAAGAATTCTTACCATTTCCAAGATAATAGTCCTCCTTACGATTAGAGGATAACACGTGGACCCAGGAAGCCAGAATAAAATATCTTTAGGAAGAAATCTGAGAGACCGCAATCTAAGGTCTAAAGCCTCAGCATTTGGGATGAAGGCTGAGGAAAGACAAAAAAAAAATTAGTTGCTTCTTTGACTAGTGACTTTCTAAAAACAAATATAAAAACTTGGCTTTCATAGCCATTCATTAATCTAAAATCTTCTCTTGCATAAGTGTTGTCAACCTAGTGTCATCACCTGTCCACAATCAGGTATGATTTTGCAAAAAATGCCTGCTGAAGCAAGTCGTAGTGTCAAACTATGAAGCAATCTTAACAGTACCAATAGATATTACTGAAATAATATTGAAGCAATAGCCAGCAATTCATGTCACTTAGTTGTGATTCCAAGATGCATAACTAGTCTTTAGTGCAGAGCAAATGAGTTGTGGTGGCACAGTGGTTAGAATGCAGTACTGCAGGCTACTTCTGCTGACTGCAGCCGGCAATTCTCTTTTGCTTAATGATGATTACTTTTATAATGATAAAGCAGACTGAACTTTTACCCCAGGTTATTGAATCTCTACCTCAGGATCTTTTGATAGGGATCATAAAAGATAAAATATAACAGACATATAGTTGAGGCTGGAAGTGAGGAGTAAAGAATATTTACTAAACCAGATGTGTACAAAGATTAATACCTAGTGTTATATGTTGTGTTCTATGATGATTGATTATTAATATGATCTTACATTTAATGTTTAACTACTACCTCAGGACCTATTGTTAGGGATCATAGAGGGGAAAAAATGTAACAGGTGTATAATAGAGGATTGAAGTGAGGAGTGAAGAATGTTTACCAAACCAGACGTCTACAAAGAATAATACGTAGTGTTGTATATCAGATGCCATGATGTTTGATGCATACAAAGATTTTATGTACAATGCTGATTGTTTTAATAAAGGGAATTTTTAAATTAAAAAAAAAATCTCACAGACTCAAGATTGACTCAGCCTTCTTTCCTTCCCAGGTCAGCAAAATGAGGGCCTAGGTTGCTGGGGGCAATATGCTGGTTCTGTAAACCACTTAGAGAGGGCTGTAAAGTATATAAGTATATAAGTCTAAGTGCTCCTCCTATTGCTATTCTGTTGTAGGATGAGCTACTCCAAAGGTGGGCCACAGCTGCCTATGTCAAGATGTGATATCCTCACCCCAAAGGATGTGACTGGGATCCCATATTTTTGCAGTTGGAGGCCTTAAGACTGAGAATGGCAGGGGGCATGTTGTCATTAACCCCTCACTTAAAATTCTGCCTTTTTTCCCCCCTGCTAAATTTGTAAAATCAGGGTACTTGGTTTCAAAGCAAGGAGTCTTTATATAGCTATCTTTATAGGCTATCTACCCCTATTGTTTGGACCGGTGTTTCTCAACCTTGACAATTTTAAGGCATGTGGACTTCAACTCCCAGAATTCCACAGTCATTGCTGGCTGTGGAATTCTGGGAGTTGAAGTCCACATGCCTTAAAATTGTCAAGGTTGAGAAACACTGGTTTGGACAAACATGAATCATGTGATTTTTAAAAACACTCTTAATTGAAACATGTCATTAAAAATAACATGGCCAGGAACCAGTTTTTCAGAGAAATCCATGTTATCACCTATTTCAATTTTCTTTTTTATGAAAAAAAAAGACTTCTATAGCTCCTGTATGCTGGTGCCATCATGTGGTGGAGAGGCAAGAGACCAGAATATAAACATATATATATATCTGCTTAAAGAAAGCCTTTTTAACATTCAATAGTATTTAACTCAAAGTAAGATCAAATGCTGCCAAAAAAGGGGGAAATGGGAATGAATCCTTGAGTATGTGAGTTATTATTTGATTTCATTTTAGATTTATAGCTATTTTTTTTTCTTAAATCGCTTTTTCTACCCTCATCTACATTTATATGGATGTTGTTAGCTGTTGCCAATTATTGACTGCAGTTATGCTTGGACTGTAGTTTCAGTTAATTAACCCAAATCTGGATACTAACTGATGTATTATTTAATTAATACTTTAAATGCTTGAGCGATATTTAATTGTACAGTAGATCAAGTACGTTTTTATTAGTCCAGTGACCAATTCTCACTAGCAGAGTATCTTTCTAAAATACAGCTTTTGTAATGTTGGCTTCTAAATTCTTTTATTATTTACTTTATTTGATGTAGACTAAAACACCTCCCCACCAGCAATGAACACCCAGATGAGCAGAGATTAACACCAAGATTAACATCAGACCAACAATCAAGATCAACCCCGACTGCTCTTTAGAAGGCCAGATCCTGAAGTTGAAACCTTAATCAAGGAAGTCAACCATAAACAGGCCAACCAAAGAACCTCCAAAACCACTCTCACCAACACCGACAGGGCAAACCACAAGAGTACAAGCTGCAATCAAGCCCCACTGCCAATTGGGCTGATGTTACATTGTTTGGGTAATGAAACATCTGCAAGAAAACAGCCAAGCACAGAGAGCACAAAGAACCCTCATTTTTTTATTGATTTGTAGATAAATCTGTTAATAATTGATTTGTCAGAGTACCAAGCCTGTAAGAACTCTCTTGCCTTTTTGAATCTTTTTTACAGCTTCCCAGTTAAAACTGTGGATGAATTGGTTAGTCTGTTATGAAAATTAAGCAATTTTCAATGTGTCTTCTCACTGTAGTTGATGTTCACGGATGCGTTTTTTCTTCTTGTTGTTTTCTGTCTATTTAGTGGTGTTGACAGTCTATGTATTATTATTATGTGTTGTAAATGACTCCTGTTATTATGTGCTGTAAATGACTCCTTCTTTGGCTATTGGGTTTGCTTAACATGCTTTGGATGCAGTTTGTTGGTTTATGAGCTACTGTGATGCCTGAGGATTGTAGTAGTCTCTTGGTAGTTTCAAAGATGTTTTTCATATTTATTTATTTATTTATTTATTTATTATTTATTTGTTTCGATTTCTATGCTGCCCTATTCCGAAAACTCAGGGCGGCTTACAACATAATCAGTAGCATACAGAAATCAAATAGATTATAAAACCCCTAAATTAAAACCAATCATCCGAAACAAACTTATAACAAACATACACTGGCTGGGGCAAGGTGTTAGAATTATCTTTTTCATGGGTAGAATATGTTATATACTTGTTGGTTGCAGGAAAAGATATTTTTTTATTAAGTTGCATTTGATATCCATGCTATTAGAATATATTATATAGAGCATCTATGTCAACTTTTTGGAGTTCTTTATTATTGCAATATGTTTTTGCTTTTCTGAAGTTCTTACACGGCTTCTTTTGTGTTTTGTTGGGTTGGGCTTTTGCTGTGATAATTAAGTATTTGATTTGGTATGGTTTGTTCTGCAGTACACGTTGGTTTCTAGTTTGCTATTTTCCCTGCTGATATGTAAGATCAGGAAACATAGTCAGTTCTGGTAAAAACAGTATTCCCCTAGATACAGACCAAATATGGCTCCATTATGTGAATGACAAATTTGTCATTATCAAAAAAAAGATCAACTAAAATACACATATAAAACCTATCAAAAGTGGGAAAATTGGAAGTCCAGACAAGTCAAATGAATAAAGGTTTATTGTAAGCTTATGCTGTCTACAAGAATCTGAACTACTAATGGGCAAAGCAATTTGGCAAGGACAGAATAACAGAGTTGGAGGGGATCTTGGAGGTCATCTAGTCCAACCCCCTGCTCAGGCAAGAAACCCTATACCATTTCAGACAAATGGCTGTCCAATCTCTTCTTAAAAACTTCCAGTGTTGGAGCATTCACAACTTTGTTCCACTGATTAATTGTTCTCACAGTCAGGAAAGTAGATAAGAGTCAATGGAATTCAAGGTGGGCTGGAGTTGAGGGTGTGAAGGGACTTGGAAGTAGAACACTGAACTAGTTACAGCTTGGGTTTGATCTCATATGGTTTTTTTTAAATTCTGAATTTGTGACTCTTAAACATCACTTAATTTAACCATCGCTTAATCAACAATTTATGATGGAACGTAGTTTGGATTCCAAGGAGAGAGAGGGTGCATGCCACGGATTGCGCAACAATTTGTCTGAAATGAGCAAGGGTTAGACTAGAAGACCTCCAAGGTCCCTCCCAGTTCTGTTATTCTGAGTAAGAGGCAACTCAGTTCAGAAAGTTTATGTGAAAGAAACAGGGTGAAGGCAGCCCCTCCTTAATAGTTGTCAGAGTATATGCTTGTAGATAGCATGTTGCTTCAGTTTGGCATGTTTCTATCTATAGGTATGGAGCAATAAAAAAAACTGCTTGGAAGAATCACCATGTGTTTTTCTTGGAGCCTGATATAATTTACGAATTGTTTTCATTAAAAAGCATTGCATACAGTGTATACACACTTTACCTATCGTATTGCACTTGATAGTTCACATATGCAAGACACCAATTCCTTGCTCAAGGAAGCCAAGGAGGAGATGCTTGCAGGCAGTAAGTGCTGTCCTTGGGTGCATTTCACTTGAGCTGAATTTTTTATTCAGTAGTTATCCTTCCCATATGACTAAGATCTGTGTAGTTCTCCTGGAGCAAAACTACCAGCATTATGTATATTGCCTTTCACAAGGGAGCTATTGTGATGGTTACTTCATTCATAGGAGACAAAGATAAATTGCATGACAAAGATAAATGTGAAAAATTCAGCCATGGTAGCGCCCGTCTTTTCTTCTCATCTGCTCCACCAGGAGGCTGCTAATAGTAATCCAATGTGGGAGAACAAAACCAGTTTCATATACAATGATTTTGATAAAAGATGCTTTCCCTACTTTTAGGTGTATATGTATATCCTCCTTCCTCCTTCCTTCCTCCTTCCATTATGTATTCATTTGGACAGTGATTAATATTTATATTTTACTTATATGTAAGGGTGTAGGTCTATACATATGTTGTATATAATATGTTTAAATGTGTATTATGTATGTGTACACTTTGAGAGCAAGCAACTAAATTTTATTTTTAATGTGTGTCATTGTGCCCACAGTAAAAAATGACAATAAAGATTATCTGTCTATCTATCTATCTATCTATCTATCTATTTATCTATCTATCTATCTATCTATCTATCTTTAATGCTGCCTTCATGAAAGTTTATGCAGGCATTGTTTAATTAATTGCCTACAGATGCTTGTCATTATACTGTATATCGGTATTAAAAATGCCACTGAGAAAATCTGAATCCCGGAGTAGACCATGACCATATCTGAAACGCTTGATCATCAGCCTGAAGCCCTACCAGTCGTTTTGCTATTTATACCTTTATTACTGGTGACTCATTAATCACAACCTTCACTTGTAAAATAGCAGGAATGGCCGAAAGCAGCACTTAAGAAAATGAGTAGATTTTCTGTACTTGTTTTGCTCAAAGATAAAACAGAAAAGAACATCTATCCCAGCACTAGAGGACTGTTTTTCCAGACATGATCTACTCTTTTTCTGCATACTGTGTATAATTCTGTAGTCATGATAAAGTACACTTTTAGTCAGCTATTCAAAATGAGATGAAAAGCATATATATAAGCAATATGTTTTGCATTTGAAGTAAATGCTGTGAGGAAGCAGAAGCAGTAATATCTTCTCTTGATGGACTAAAGGCAGACTAAAAATAATAGCAATTGTCAGACAATAAGAATAAATACCCGAGAGGTAAAGCAACTATATAGGCGCTCTTCCTGACAGCTTAAGTTTTATTCATATTCATAATACTGCAAAATTCTAAACCATAACATGTAGAGATAACACATAAATTACTGGTTAACTCACTGGCTATATAAAATCTACACTATAACCAATTCTAAGAAACCAAAAAGATATTTGGATTTTATTTTTCAGCAAATATCCCATAAGCTTTTTTAAAAACCACAAGAGTCCACCAAGGCTGAACATATTCCACTTGGGAAACAACACCACTTGCTGTGCTTTCTCAGTCATGAAATACGTTCAGATGTTCTCAGTGTCATTCTCTTTTGGAGGCTGGCTTTTCCCTTTCAGCACTGAGTTTAAGTATCCACCATGTAAAGTATTTTTTTTAAAAAAAAATACAATGAGTGGCTGTTATAGACAATAAAAATGAAGTAGGAATTGTTTACAAATTGCTCTGCATATCATGTTATAGACATTGAGAATGTAATCAAAATTACAGTCAAAATACAGTTCATTTTAAACCTGTGAAATGCATGGTTTGTAGCTATGGTCATCCAAACCGTGGGCATATGTTTTTCTCTGATTTCTGTTGTGGAAATCCTGGCTTGCATCAAGCCAGATTTTTCCATTACACGTGAACAGAGGAATTCTAATTTAACAATGATTAACAAAGGAAAAGTAAAATGTTCCAGTCTCTTAAACAAGATTAAGCCACAATTCCATAGTTAGCAGAAAACTGTGATTAATTTAAAGTGTTTCCTGATCCTGAACATAGCAATAAGAGAAGAGGGCCAAGAAAAAACATGCTTGCATGCAAATCTTCATTAAACAGGATTTATGGAATTATGTACAAAATACAGAATTTAGGATATGTTTTTAGCCATTGTGGTGAAATCTTGAAAGTATCAAGTCATTTAAAAGAAAAGAAAAGAAAAGAAAAAGTATATTTGCTTCAGTACAAATGTGTGTTTTGTTTTTTTTTCAAAAGTAAACCCACTCAGGAGTTTTCTTCATCTTATGAAAATCTTTTATGTACACTTACAGTAGATACCTTGCATCTCCTATCTCTGTGGATTTCTTATTGCCTGTGGCCCAGCTTGTGAAGGAACAAGCTGTAAACTGGATGCGGAGCAGTTGTTTAACTTAGTCTTATGAACATATAAATAGTTTAGAACAGGGATCCCCAACCCCCGGTCCATGGACCAGTACCGGTCCGCAGTATGCCAGCAACTGATCCGCACAAACAAGCAAAATCCCATCTGTAGGATACAGGCAGCACACAAAACCTCTGGTCCGTGGAAAAACCTCTCTCCACAGAACCAGTCCCTGGTGCCCAAATATTTGGGGACCTCTGGTTTACAATATGCCTTCCCAATAAAGAATGTTCCCACCAATTTCCATTCCATCCAGAGCTGCAGGAAAGTCAGCTGTGGTGAGTTTCTACCTGCTCTGCAGCTTCTGTCACCCCAGAGCTTCTGTCAAGAAAATCAGAAGCAAATGACATCTTTCTCCTTTGTATGGAGAGCCTTTGAAAAACTCCAGCACATCACTGAAGGAAACAACTAATACGTGCCTTCCTATAGCAGTTTTTTCACTGACTTTAAGTTATAAGAGAAAGCCTGAATCTTGCTGGGGATAGCAGCCAGTGGAGCAATACAGCAACCTCAGCTGGGATTTCAATGCAGTTCTGAAACATGCCACTCTACTAGCTGCCAACAACAGAGTTTCATTCTTCAGCATCACAGAATTGTAGAGTTGGAAGAGAGCAAAAGGAACATCTAGTCCAACTCTGAAATGTGCAGAAGAAGCAGTTAAATCATCCTTGTAGTGGCAGCTATCCAGCCTCTTCTTAAAAATATCCAGAAATGGAGAATCCACAACCTTTGTGGGTAGACTGTTTAAGTACTGAGGAGATATTACCAGCAGTTCTTCTTTATATTTAAATAAAATTTAAGTAGCTGTAATTTGTAGTCATTATTATTGTTCCTTTGTTTCTGTAGCAATGACCATCTTCCATATGACACTCTTTTATGTACCTGAGCTCTGATATCTCCCTATGGTCTTCTTTTCTCCAGATGGAACATCCCTGGTTCCTCTCAACTGTCCTCAGAAGGCATCTATGTCGATGTTGGAAATGTAAACATAATATAGGCACGTATTATCATATTTGGTGGACATGAGGGAAGGCAATATTTATTGGAAAAATATACATATGTGGTTAGAAAAAATATTGGATGAACAAGTGGATTTTAAACCTGAACTTTTTTTTACTAGGCATCATGTCTGAAAAGACTAATAAGCAGAAATTATATTTAACCCTACATATTACCACAGCAGCAAGAATAATTTTTGCACAATATTGGAAGAATGAAGGATTGCCATCAGAGGAAGAAATAATCAGGAAGATTTTGGAATGTGCAGAGATGGACAGATTAACTATGAGGCTGAAAGACAAAGAAGATACAGACTATTATCAAATTTGCAATTTATTTTATTCTTGGTTAGAGAAAAGAAGGAAAGATTAGGAATTGAACATGTATTAGTTTAGCAAATTTCAGACAACTTGTTGATTGGAAAAATTAACATATACTGATGAAAAAAAATTAATTAAAAAAAAGAAGGCATCTATGTCCTCAAGTCCCTAAGTTATCTTTGTTGCTTCGTTCTGAACTTGTCAACATTATTCTGGAAATGTGGTGCTTGGATTTGTGTATAACTCTCCAGATCTCATGAAGGGCAGAATAAACAGAAACAGAACAGAAACTTCATACAACTTTGGCATGCTTCTGATGCTTCCCAAAACTATGTTACCCCTTCTGGCAGCAATCGCCCACTGCTGATTCATGTGCAGATTGTTGTCAATGACCACACCTAAGGTCTTCTTCAATGTAGTGCTTCTGAGCTATATTGTGTATGTGCATATGTGTCTGAAAGGAAGTGAAGCTATCTGTATTTAGGAAAAACAGGGGCAGCCAGGCAGAAATGCTTCTCGTCCCCACTTCCCCAAGACTTAGCATAGCTCATATTTTTACATGGCAACATCAACTTGCAAAGGCTAGAAAGATGGAGTTAATGGGCCTGTTGTTACTTAAGCTGTGTCCCACAATAAAGCATTGTATGCAGAACTGGTATCCTGTGCTGTGTCCAGTCCTTCAAGAAAAAACAATCCTCACAATAACCTACATTTATTTTTCACCCTAAAGATATCTTATATTTTGTTCCGTTGAAGGACACTCCTGTCAGCATCTTAAGGTCTTCTCATTTCATTATTTTCTTATGCTTCTGCATCCTTTTTAAAATGTCAAATATCTGCTGGTTTAAAACGGTTTAGAACAGGAGTAAGCAACCTTGGCTCTTTTATGACTTGTGGACTTCAACTCCCAGAATTCCTAAATCAGCATGGCTGGTTCAGGAATTCTGGATATTGAAGTCCACAAGTCATAAAAGAGCCACGGTTGCCTATCCCTGGTTTAGAACAAGGCAGTTTTTATACAGTTCCTAACAGCAGTGTCAGTTGAAACAAACACTACTTAAAAGTTTGGTGTGTATGTAGGAATATAAACTCTGAATCAGTGCTATTATATGGAGACAAAAGGAAAAAGAGTGTTCTCTAAAAGGAAAAATGTAATCAAAGCCCCAACCACACCAACTTCTGTACATTAATGAAGGAATCTTCTGAGAATGAAAATGGATAGTGGTTCTCACCAACCACAACTGGAACCAGAGTTTCCACTGCTAAGCAAGATAATTGCTAAGTGAGTTGTATCCAATTTTATAACTTTTTACGCCACAGTTGTTAATTGAATCAAACAGTCATTAAGCAAATCCACTTTCCCCCATTGACTTTGCTTGTCCATGGAGATGCCCTGAGAATCATGGGAAATCTGGTCATAAGTTACTTTTTCCAATGCCACTGGAATGTCAAACTAAATGATATATTGTAAGCCCACGACCACCTGTACACAATCCCCACTCTGTGACATTCACTGGTAAACATTGACCAAGATACACTTAGCCATTTCCCAAGCTGCTGCAAAGTGTTTGACATGTATGTAGCAAAATATAGAGCTATAAAGGTATTTGGTTGAACATTTGCATTAGTAAATAGAAAAGCTTCTTTCAAATAATGTTGCGGAGAGCTCTCTGTAAAGTTATTATCTGTGACTTTTGTGATCCTTTTAAGAAGCAAACTGCATTATGTGTAATTGTAGCTGATGGGTGAGATGTGATGTCAATAATTCCAGCTGTTGAAATTTTTTTTGTTGTTTTTCTTAGGCTTGTCTATATTTGTTAACCGAAGCTTAAATAAGATAGCAACCACCCTGTGGCAATGATTAAGTTCAATTAAAACAAAATAAAAACCAGAAGATACCCATGGCTGATACTTTGTGAAATTTCAATCCTGGTATAGGCATTCTGCTCAGGTCTCTTGTGATTTATCACAATGAATCAATAATGTCTTCTAGCAGAAATATTATTTGATTCTCACTGCGGTTAGCTTCCAAGTTCAAAACCACTTTTCCTGTATTAAAATTCAGCCATCTTGGTCCAAATAGATCTAATGGTATTTACAAACCATTGTGCTTGCAAAATTTCAACTCTATCCCGCCAATTTACATATTGACCAGATTGCCTTCTTCACTGCCCTTAGCATCCAGATGTGTCATCTGCATTTGGACCAATAATCATTACCAGATTCTTGGATGTCATGGCAATAGCTTCCCCTGCCAGATAGGAAGACGGGAAGAGATCCATCTAAAATCCAAATTCAGATAATGTAGAAAGAGACACCAGAAGGGCAGATCATTTTTCCACCAAAGCTGTTCTAGTAGTAGGATAGACATTTACTTAAAAGATTAATATTCACATCTGCAGATGATGAAGTTGTCATTATCACAAAAGTTCCTTGCCTGGGGCATCGTGTCTGTATGCCCCAGAGTAATTTTCCATTCCTCAGCTGTTAGGTGTTTTTCTTACCTTGCAGCCACACACTTTCTCTCCCAGCAGTCTGTTAATCACAACTTCATATGAATGGAGAGCATTAAGCTAATTTCCTGCTCATCATAAAACTCTTTCCTGTTTAATAGCCTTTCATATGTTTTATATGCTATCAAGCCAATTATGCACTTTAATCAGATTGGTTATTTTATAGAGTTGTGTCTTTAAAAGCAAGAGGAGCACAGATCAACTCTCGGTCATTATGACATCACAATAAAATCTCCCTTGTAATGCTATCTTTTAAAGACAAGGACATTTTGTGAAGACATTTTTTGTTTGTTTGTTTTTGTTTGTTTTGGGGAAGGTTGAGAACACTCTCTATATAGCTTATTGTGGTCAACCTATTTGTACTGAATCCAAATAATAGAAATGGTTGTTATAGCCTTTTACAAGAAAATTAAGTCAACCTTTTGTGACCTACAACCACTATTTACTAGTATGGTGAATTCAGTTTGTATATATATTTGTTGTTCTGAAAAGCTATAGGGCACATAGTAATGATGCAGTGATATTAACATGGACAAGGACAAGGACAATTATTTTAGCTCTTTCTGAACGTGGAGTTGTTATTAAAAAGTCTGTTAAATCCACCAGTTGTTCAACATTCTTGTTCAATTTTGAACAGAATAAAATGTAATCTTAGAGGATCTCTAAGAAAGGAGAGCAGAGACATCCATGGGAAGTTAAACGAAACATGGGGCTCTAGCGACACAATTGAAATTCCATCTCCATTTTACATGCAACACAATACAGGTAGGCCTCGACCTACGACCACAAATGAGCCCAAAATTTCTGTTGCTGAGCGAGACATTTGTTATGTGAATTTTGCCCCATTTTATAATCTTTCTTGCCACAGTTGTTAAGTGAATCACTGCAGCTGTTAAGTTAGTAACACAGTTGTTAAGTGAATCTGGTTTCCCCATTGACTTTGCTTGTCAGGTCATAAAAGATGATCACATGACCCCGGGACACTGCAACTGTCATAAATACAAGTCAGTTGACAAACATCTGAATTTTGTTCGCATGACCATAGAGATGCTGCAACAGTTGCAAATATGAAAAACGGTTGTCACTTTTTTCAGTGCCATTGTAACTTTGAACAGTCACTAAATGAACTGTTGCAAGTCGAGGACTACCTATATGTGTAAAAAGGAGTGGAGCTTTAATTGCGCAACTGCAGCTGCCCTCTTCACTTTTTTGATGCTGCTCTGCCTGCAGAAAAGCCTGTGGAGGAATTTTGGGTGGGCCCGAGGAAATACAAACTGAATAGATTAAATGTAGATGGCCTCACCTATTCAACCTTTACATATCATGCAACTATTAAAAATATAAAAGCTTTATCAGAAGCAGGAAGCAAAACTATGAAGTGCAAGGCTTTTAGTATATCTAAAGACAGGTAGTCCTTGACTCATGACCATTGTTGGGGCCAGAATTTTCGTTGCTAAGCAAGGCGCTTGTTAAGTAAGTTGGACTCAGTTTTACAACTGTTTTGGCTGACCAGCTGGGAAGGTTGCAAATGGTGATCAAATTACCTTGGGACACTGCGGCCATCATTAAATACAGGCTGGTTGCCAAACACCCAAATTTTGGTCAAGCGAGAAAGCAAGCAATTGCTTGTAAGTGCAAAGGCAGATCGTAAGTCACTTTTTTTCAGTTCAGCTTTGAAAAGTTGCTAAATGAACAATTGTAAGTTGAAGATACCTGTATTCCAAAAAAAGGACATCCTGCCTTTTAAGTTGTCCGACCCACAGCTAGAATTTATTTCACTGAAGCATGACAGCAATGGAGCTCTAGGCCTGAATATGGTCTAACTTTCAGAAGAAGCAAAGGCCTCAGTAGCATGACCATCTTTGGGAAGGGAGTAGATTCTTCAGCACCACTGCTAGTTCCAAGCTCTGTAGAGATGGCTGGACAGAATTAGCCAAGCCATTTTTTGAAAGCCCTTTCAAAGCAGGGCCATTTTAGAACTCATTTTACCTGCTGAGCTATTTCTTGCAAGATTCAGCTTTCAGGTGCTGGCAAATTAATAATTCTGCATTAGAAAGTAGAAGAGGTAGAGAAAAGCACTGCAGAGGCATGCTCTTGTTTTTAAAACACACACACACACACACACACACACACACACACACACACACCAGATTGAAATGTAAGATTATTTCTGAAGTTGTTCTCCATGAATAAGCAAAGGATCAGGGCCAATATTCAATTATCCTAGTCACAGGTACCCTGAGAAGGAGACAGATTCTGAGTTTCCTAGACTCACAGAATTTTTTAAAAGGATACAACGATCCACTCATAGTGGCTTCTCAGTCATTAGTTCTTTCAAGTGCCAGACTGCAGACATTTCTAGGACATAACATCAATCATTTGAAACCATGCTTTTCAATTAAATTTAACAGATCCAAACAATATTTGAGAGGTTCCCTAAGCTGGAGACATATGAGTTCCCAAGAAGGGGAGACAAAATGTTTGAATAATATCATTTATGACATGAGCCACCAAATACTTTTACTCTCTGGGCAGATTTGCTGCAATGCAGCTTTACGTTCCTTTTGTTCAGTGAAAACAAAATTCTGATCATGAGCCTTAGTCAGTGTGACCGATCTTTAGAGAGAGAGGAAGACATAGTCCAAAATTACCTGGAGGACTGCTTGTTTACATCTGCACTTGAAATGGTACATGTTGTCTTCAGATGTCAAAGGAAATGTGTAGGTTTAGGTTTAAGGATTTTTCTTATGCTCACCAGAATAGGTCCCCCTGTTATTTCGATGAAGATGTTCAGTCATCCAAGTAAAATTGTCTAGAGGTTGAGTCATGGCAACAGGACTTATTTTCCATTTTTTTAAACAGGTTCCCGTTATTGTTTTTAAAGAATAGCTCATTTTCTTCACCCATTCATGAAATACAGAGATATCTGCAAGTTATATGTCTATGGAGATTCTCAGTCATCCAGTTCATGGTTGTCCCAAAGATGCTTTTTCAGGAGACAACTGGACTTTCTTGTTTTTCTCTGAAGACATTTTGCTTCTCATCCAAAAAGCTTCTTCAGCTCTGACTGGATGGTGGAGAATGGAAGGATTTATATTCCCTGAAGACAGATGGTCATTTGCATTCTGTAACCATTAGAGAGTCATTGAGGCCATTTAGAGATTTACCTCAGGTGTCCTCAGAGTCACCTGAACAATGCAAATGTGTGTGGAGCCTTCTTGCTGCAAAGATGTTTTCTGCCCTGGGACAACCATGACTGAGAATCTCCATAGACATTTAGCCATGCTGGGTCCTCAGGGTCATCTGAGTAGTGCAAATGTGTGTGCAGTCTTCTTGGCTGCAGGGTGTTTTCAATGACTGTCTTAAAAAAGGAAAATGACCAGCTGTCTGCAAGGAATATAAATCTTTCCATTCCCCACCATCCAGTCAGAGCTGAAGAAGCTTCTTGGATGAGAAGTGAAATGTCTTCAGAGAAAAACAAGAAAGACCTTTGGGACATCTGCAAGTTATGTTTTTTAAAAAAGGACAAGGTGTTAGCAAAAGAGGTGTGATGACTGTCAAGAAAATGCTTTGATGGCATCCTTGACTATCCCCCCCCCCATAGTCTGCAGATATCTCTGACTGAGAGACGTTTCTCTTACCCTTAAGTGAATGGTAATAGCTTTATTTACCTTCCTGCCTGTTTACTGTACTTACCTTATAGGAGTAAAACGGCTCTAAAAGAGAAATATTTTTTAAAGCAGAAGTGTAAAGGATTTCTGGAATAAATATGTTGAAAATAAATATAAATACTTGCTTTTAAATGAAAATTCATTTACCTAGCCTTCACCAACTGGCAGAAACAAATAACAAGTTGACTTCTCAGGGCCATGAAACTGAACATGCCAGAGTAGCATCTAGAGATCTTGCTCAGCTTGGCAGTAGATAGAAGAGAGAGGAAAAGAGAGAGAGATGAATTATAGTTTCCTTCTATTCAACTGTGTTTGATTCTTGGAAACTGCCTGGACAAATCCTTGCAGTTTTCTTGGCAAGGTTTTTTACAAAAGTGGTTTGCCATTGCTCCCTTTCCAGAACTGAGAAAAAGTGACTGGTCCAAGGTCACCTAGTTGGCTTTGTGCCTAAGGAGGACTAGAACTCACAATCTCCCGGTTTCTAACCTGATGCCTTAACCACTGCATCAAATTGGCTCTCAGGCTTATATTATGAAGTCCTAATACAACCACTCCAGTCTAGTTACAATTTCCTGGGAACAGAATTTCAAATACTTAGAGGGGACAACAGATGAGAGAAACCATCTGACCCACTGAGTAGGCAATGCCTTCCCTCCTTTTGTTTTCAACTCAGGTACTGTATAAAAAACTGATGCAGTCATGCTTTCAGCTCCTGTATATAGTCCATTTATCAGAGTAAGCAGTTCATTAGTCCCAATTTGGAAGACAGAAGCTAGATGTATTTTTTAAAAAACAAAAGTGGCAACCTGGTTCCAACCTGCTTCTACATTTGGGAGAGAAGAGAAGGTGCAACATGTCAAAGTATGAAAGCCCAAAAACAGCTACCACCATTTTTTTTCCTTTAGATTATAATTTATCTTTCTTGGCTTTTGTTTGTCTCTCTTTCTCTGCTTTTTGTCCTGTATTAAAAATAAATCCAAGCCAACATTGATAGCAGTGAAATCACTGCCCATGATGGAACAGGGTATGATTCAGTAATTGAAATCCAATACAGAGCAAAAGCCAGCCATTTTAGTCTGGCATAGTATTGCAAAATATCATATTCAATAACTGTGGCCAGCCAAGAAGAATTTCTATCTCCTCTCTTATCAAGGAAAAATTACTTTCAATATAGTATAACGCTGTCCTTCTTAAAGACAAGCTAGCCTACATCCAAGTTTTATATTCCAGCTGGAAGAAATTTACTGTAAGTTAGAATATTTTGAATGGATCCAAAACTTTCCCAATTTTGATTTAGCTGGTGTTTTTCTTTTTTTATAGATGAGGAAGCTATGTGCTATTTCAATATGAGAAAATTACACATGAAGAGTCAAAGGCATCCTGGTAGCATAATGTAACACTTGTAGAATTAAGAGAGAGAGCTACAGGGGTTGCATCCATCTTCTTTCATAATTCCACATGTTGCCATACTATGTATAGACACCCATCATATTTTATAAAAGGACTTCTACCACCTTTGTGACATGAAATACATGCCTACACTGACCAGAAGTCCTTTGAAGAGACAACACTCCTGATTTTCAATCATTCATTTGCCAATAAAGAGGTGAAATGATTGAAAGCAGAGGTTTTCTTCCCATTGATCTGATGGAAATTTTAGAAAACCATAATCTGGCACTGAAGACAGAACTGAATGGAAACAAGTGCTTCTTTTGCAATTCATACTTCCACTATCTGGCATTTGAACTAGCTGGAGAAAACACACAGTAACAGCAATCAACATGAACATGATAGTTCTAATTCACACTAAGGCTGTAATGATAACCCACAATTAGAGAACATTCACATTTCTGCGAATACTGTATATTGCAAGGTATTTTGAGAAAGCAGTTTGCAACCACTACGCTTCATATTGTTCTATTTGGCTCTAGCGACCTCTAGTGTCTGGTTGCAAATTCTTTCTCCTTAAATTACGGTACTGCAATCTTCTCCTGGCTCTCATACTATAAAGTGAGAATTATAATTTTTATAATATATATATAAATTTATTAGAAAGGCTATTTTGAACCATTATTGATTGCTTGATTGTTCAGTTAACTTCTAATTGTTGCTTGTTGTCAAAAT
The DNA here is from genome assembly GCA_034064705.1 of Bothrops alternatus. Lineage (NCBI taxonomy): Eukaryota > Metazoa > Chordata > Lepidosauria > Squamata > Viperidae > Bothrops > Bothrops alternatus. Next base: position 46,137,123 of record JARGCV010000007.1, on the reverse strand, counting down.
TAGGTTTAGATACACAACTTGTCTAAAATTAGCTACACAAAGCTGGATTCACAGAAATGGCAAAAGAATTTTAAACAATATATGGGAAGTATTTGATTTGAACCTGCACTGCCCTTTGTGAAGATCTGTACTAAATTATATTATCCTTTGAGAACATTATTTCCAAGGAATCATGAAATTTCAGTAAGAAAGGTGGAGGATAGGTTCTATTCTACACATCACTTTTTCATTGAATATATTCTGATGTTTTAAAAATATTGTTATCCATAAGTGTGTCTTAGCCCAGTGCTTTTCAAATTATCTGTGGTGAAGGACCTTTTTTAATTTTAACCATAGTTTTGTGAAATCCTTTAAAAATTGGATTATTTAAAAAAGGGTTGGATGATGAATTTTATTCATAAGTGTGGGAGTCTTGGCATTTGGACGTATCTTCAATTTTTATGAAAGAACCACCTTCATCTTAATCAACAGTGGAAACAGGATCGCTGTGAACAGGTGGACATTCCTCTGGATATTCTTTTTGGGGTAGTTTTGTGAGCCTCTCCCCAAAAAATATTGTGTAGTATACATATTGTCAATGAAACTGCTAATACAAGAAACAGCTATATAGAGTGAGATCACCTCAACTATTTCCTGACATGTTTTTCCCCACAACTGTGTATGTAGATTACAGCACTATGCACATTTGAGCATAAGAACTATTGAGTGTGTATCAGTTATGAATAAATATTGAAATGCTTAATTCACACAATTGCTCTTCATTGCCATAGACAATTTAGTATATACTCAAAAGGGAGTTACGGAAGTCTGCAGATCAACTTCCACAAGCAATGAAAGCTCTCAAGAGATTGGTTTGTAAACTTTCTCATGTTTCTCAACCATCAATTCCCATAGCAGTGCAGTTATAGCGTGCCACTTTCCATACAACTTTAAGAAGTTTCTCCTGAACATCTCTTGCAGGCAGAATTCACTTTTTCATTGCCTTTTCTTACTCATTCTAAGCAATGGGCACCTTACCAAAGCCTTTAATATAATTTCCCCCCACAAAAAAATGTTTCTATTGCCACCTGAATGAACAGGAAAGGCAGAGTTTTTAATCATAGAGCTAGCTATGTTGTAAGGTGCACATGTCATAATTGCATGAATGCAGAAAGTGATAGTACTGAAGCTTTATCATTGGGGGGGAAAATACACTTCCACACATTTTCTCTCACTGAAATCCTTGATAGGATCAGAAAAAATAAAACATCAGTTTAATTTGCTCAACTTTATTCAACCAAAATTCAATGTGCTAGAAAGTACATATAATTTCCTGTTGACAGGTTAACATGTTTTATGAAGTCTTGAAGCTGAAAGAAAGGCAAGTGGGGAAAATAGAATCGCACCAGCAACCAGTTCCTCCCACAGCAGTAATCAGGTATAAAGAGTCATCAAATCAATGTCATGTGCCAATGTGATTGAAGGGGGCAACCCATTAAGCTAATTACAACTGCAATCTTGTGCAGGTCTATTTTGAATTAACTCCCATTGTTTAAAATGAAACTTGCTTCTGAGTAAACATGCAGCGGATTGGGCTGTAAATAGCATAGGATCACAGCTAAATTGTATCTCAGTCTAGTTTATTCTTTTTTTAAAAAAAAGCTTTGTCTTTATAATCTTAAACTGTTAAAACTGTATCTTAAACATTATATTTATAAATTAAACCTTTTAGCATTTATTTCTACCATACAGAAAAATAATTTAGGCTATTGGAAAGCGTGTTTTGTATTCTTATCTTATGTACTTATCACATATTAAGCACATTCAGATGTCATCCTTAACCAAACCATTATAAGCACCAGCAGCATCTTACAGGCTGGGCTCCCTCCTGATTTTGCATGGCAACATCATCTATCCATAATCCAGGATTAAACTCTAATTTGGAGTGATAATTTAGGAACAAACTATGGAATCCAGTTGGAAACCGGATTGCAAAAGACAATCTCTGAATGCCTGAAACTCAACCAAAAAGTAATTATTTAGTGTTTTCAGAAACAAATATGGTGACCTGCCTTTATATTACCCCAATCTGTTAATTTGAGTTATGCTCCAAATGTGAATTCTTTTTAAAGGTTTTTTTATTATTATTTTTCAGTGCCTTTAAGTCTTGATTCCTACCCATAAATAGGAAACAAGCTCATTAAAGTAGTGGACACGTGCATTCATTTTATTGAAAAGGTAAATAATATAATATCCCAAGTCTTCAATATATATAGTGCAAAAAATAATAATAATTCCCTTTTCACTGCTTAATTATGCAGTGTTATTCAGGGTGTATTGAGTATCTATATAACCGAATCTGGCTAAAGCTAGTTACATACAAATGCAATTCAATTAACCTGTCTAAGATTTATCTAAGCCAGGGGTGTCAAACTCGTAGCGTCACGTGACGTGTCGTGACGTATTGTGACTTTTTTGACATTGCCAGCAATGGGGTAGGCGTAGTTTCGCTATGATGCATCCAGCCCGCGGGCTGGCAGTTTGACACCCCTGATCTAAGCCAATTTATACCCAAATTCAAATAAAACTAGCAGCTAATTTGTAATACCGGTACTAGGCCAGAGAAACTAGCTCCATTTACAGATGCCACATTAAAACAGCACTTGCTTCTGAATTCATTTTGAATACAGTAGTATTTTGTGCTTTAACATCTAGACATAAGCTGGTCCAATGAGCTCACTGCTTGCAAACCGCTAAATTGCTGAATGTTCTTAAGTTTGGAACATCAGTGGAATTGGGCTGTTCATTAATCTCTGGTTAAAAAAAAATCCAGGCAGCAACTAGATGGCAACAGAGACACACACAGAAAACTCTGGATTTTTGCACCCCATTTATGTATCACCTAATGAAACTAGAACAGCAACCAAAATGGAAAAACTAAAGAGGAAATTTAGTTGGCATATACAGATTTCCTTTAAAGTACTGGGGGGAGGGAATTATATGGCAGAAGCTTCCAAAAAGGAAAGTCTGCACTGTGTTTAGGAGCATATATTGAGCACAAATGTAAAAACAGTCTTTTGCATTTGCTTTTAAGTTTTTCATCTATAACCCAAGTTTTATGGAAAATCATTTCACAGTCAAATGAGTCAGTTTTTGGACAGGAGATCGTAAAACAGCTTCAGCTGGTAATATTTGAACAAGATTAGCTGTCTCAAAGCCCTCTTGGAAAGAAACTTTACTTCTAAATTTGTCTCTAGCATTTAGCTGCAGAGCACATTGTTACTATAGAACCAAAGAGAAAAATAAAGCAATCCTGACATACAAGATGAAGCCAACAAATTATGTCCATTTTTTTAAAAAAAGCCAATAAACAAGCAGGCATAGCTATGTGCCTTGGTTCAAAATCTTACTAATACAGAGGTAACAGTCCACTGTTAATTAACATTGAGGAGGATTGTGTCCTTTCCATAAGCCATCATAAATAAATGGCTGATGAGAATTGGGCCCATGGTGTAAGGATTAGACACTAATCATAATTGCCACCAACATCAAAAGAGATCCAAGAACTCATTAAGAATTATCTTACAAAAATAATTACATTTAAATTTGCCAGCTCTAGAGCTGTATTTTCAAGCCCTATAAAAAGGCAATCTTTGAAAAGCTGCGGCTCAGAATTGGCATGGTGCAAATGAAAGTTATTTCAAAAGCGCTTTGAAAGGGCAATTGCAGCTGGTTGTTGTGTCACAATTATTAATATTGCATAGCTGAGAAATGAGGTCACTTGACTTGCATTAACCCTGTAAGTCTACCCACAGAAGAGTGACACATACCATTTGCTAGTGATAAGTGGCTTTTAGTTGAAACCAATGCCATTTATGAACAGCCCGACATACGAGTTTCTAATTCCTCCCCACCACCACCAGCAGCAGCTTGTCACATGCAAACATAGGGGCCACTTTATAGACAGCAAAATACATTGCCTATCAGTGGTGGAATGTAGCATGCATATAGCTTTGATAAGAAATTGGATTTTAATGCATATACATTTGTAGAAATACTTGCATCATCAAATGAGGTAAATATGGCTTCTTACTACTGCACAAATGCCTCAATTAGCATCATAGAACAAAAACAAAGAAAAAAATCTCATTGTTATTTGAAAGACTTGACTGGTTTACATACTGTGGTCGTCACGTGCAGATTATTGGAAGCATTTTCACCTGTTGAGTGATTCACATTGCTACAGGCAGGATTAACAGAATCATACCCAGATGTTTGCCCAATGGGGACGGCCGGATTTGTACTCAGACAACATCCTGGAGATTTTTGAGCAAAAATTATGATGCCCAGTAGATCTTCTAGGGAGGTTTGTGTGGGCAGTGAGGGGAAAATATGAAGTTTAAATCCTGTTCCATGTCTATTTGTTTATAAAGCATTGAATGTAATTTACTACCATCACATGCAAGGTCCTAGTTCACATTTAATTTTCAGGCAGGATATAACTTATTTGCTTTCAGTTAACCTATGTCAATTCAACTCATTATTGCTCAGCAATAAACATCCAGGCCTGGCTAAGCCCTGTCAAAATCTCCACAGTATTCCCAAATCTTCCTCAGAAAGACTAGAGATTGGCCACAGGAGGTCCATATTCAATGACTCTGGATGGAACTCCTATGTGGAGAAAAGGAAGCTGTATTTCATTAACCCTCAAACTCTGTATAGAAAATGCAATTGATGCAATGTATTTGTTCCCAGCTTCAGAAAAACAATTCCTTAGTGACAGTCTACCTTAGTAAAAAGGAAGAAAACTCAAATGAAGAAAATGCTATATATTCTACCTTAAAGTATGTGTTAAACAGACAATAATCAGTTTACTGCTCAAAGAGTTTTAAACAGCAGCTAGGGTTCTATGTGCATTCTTACCCTTTGATACTATACCCTTTCTTCCAATATACAAAAAGTAACTCTAAGATGTAGAGAGTTTTTTAAAAGAAGAAATTATAAAAGAATAATCCAATCTTGCCTTTAGAAACACCTACTGAAAATTATGTTCAATTGCATTTTCTGCTTCATTAATGTTTCACAGTTGCTTTAAATGACAGAAAAACTGAAAGACAAATAAGTTAAATGCTTTTCTTAAATCAAAATAAAACAGAAAATGTATTCAAGAAAAAGATAGTGGAAAATAGGGAAATAGTGCTTCGGGGAATATTAGCTGACTGAAAAATTGGAAGTAAATACCTAAAATATTTTTAGTAACATAATCATTTTCCATGTCATGATAATTTTGATTTTTTTTAAAAAAAAATAACTAGAATGGGATCGGATACAGATCAAGTTGTATAGCTGGATATTTTCCCTATTCTGAGAAGTCACTTACCTTTCCTTTTTAGAATAAATTAATTCCAAATAACTTTTTTTTACACATAGAACAGTAAAAGTATGGATAACATTTAGAAGGATAGCTCTAGCTGGAAGAATTAAATGATGAAGTGGAAGACAAGTAAAAGTTCTAAATATCTTGGGCAACTGATGATGTATGGTCAAATGCATGAGAAGTATATGCAGGAATCCAGTTCCTTCTAATCAAAGCTTAGCTGGGATTTCCTAGATGATTGTTCCAGTCTTCTTGATATCCCATTTGGTCTTCTGAAGATGCATTTCCACAGAAAACCTCGCCCCAAATTCCCTCTGCCCTTGTACTTGGTAGTACCTTATCATCCTGGCACATTACTGCTTCTGTTCCTGAAGTGGCTTATGGTCCCACCTGAAATCCCAAATCATCATAAAAGTTGCAAAGTTCTCTGGAATTTGGTAGCATATTTCCATCATTCTACACTGTTGAAGATGAAGCAATATCACAGTACCAAAAACAGACTGCAGGTCCAGCTTGCTTTTTCTGATTGGTTTTTCAATTGTTGCCAACAAATATATTACATTCCCCCATCATTCCATTAAAAAGTCAACCTTGAAGAAAAATGTCTGTTCAAAAAGCAGTAGGTCTCTCTCAACATTTCAGTGGTGTCTCTGGTGTTTGGGCATTTGGACTTCAGAGAAACATACTATTTGGCTCATCAAGCCAATTTGATGAATTTGGGTTTTTCCTCAAGAGAAAAATCATACAGCGGATACTTCCAGCATCCAAAATTATACATTTACAGTAGTTAAGTAGCATATGTACACTGATTGGACACAATACAGCAAATAAACTTCGGCCTACTTCCCAGAGAGTTTTTATGGGTATTTTGAAATTTCTAGTTTCTGTGGTTGTAATTAAGTACTTATAACCAAGTAAAAAATTATATCTAATACTCAATTCACTGTCAGTAGTAAATAATTATTTAAAAAAGTTTCTCCCAGTCACAAGCTGTAGAGAAACATATCCTCTTTCTTGAGAAATTCACTTCAATCTCAATCCTGGCTGTACATAAAACAGCTCACACAAGAACAGAACAGAACACCCACAAAATAAGCAACACCTTATTTCTGGAATTTGATCCCAGCAGTGGCATGTTGAACAGAAAGGGATGCTCTTAGTATATATGCTTGTCAGGCTAGAAGTGTTAGTATGGCAATTAAAAATCCCCCGTTTCTTCTAAAACACCTCAAGCTAGATGGACATCATTTCTTGCAGTGCATTCACACAAATAGGTGTCACAATGGTTTATGGATCACAGCTACACCTGCAAGAGAGATAGTAAATGTGTATTCAATGCATTCCATTCAAGCTGATTAGAGACTAATTTTCACTTCAAGAAATGTTCAAGATCTCGAGTCTTCAACTATCAGGGGTTCTCAACCTTGGCAACTTTAAGACTTGTGGACTTCAACTCCCAGAATTCCTCAGCCAGCTTTGCTGGCTGAGGAATTCTGGGAGTTGAAGTCCACAAGTCTTAAAGTTGCCAAGGTTGAGAACCCCTGAACTAGTGAGTCTTTCACAAATGAAGTCTCCTTTGCTTATCATTGTTGCAGAAAGATAGATTCCAAACAGATGTATTATTCTGCCACATATATACCATTGATGGAAGCTGTTGCAGTGATCAAAATTCAAGTGCTTGGAAGCCCACCCACACTAATCCTATCCCTAACATTAACCCTTCACGAATTTGTATTCTTCAACTCCCTCTATCTACCTCTCTCCCACCATCTATGCCCTTTTGGCTGCTTGCACTTCGCAGGCCCTGTTGCCTTAGCCAGCCTTCACCATCTTCTTTCATGAGGCAGTGCTGGCCACAGGAGGCTTTTTTCTCCAGATCATGCATGGCATTTTCCTTATGAAACCTGGGAAAGATGGCCTCATATGGCCAGAGTTGCCTTGTGAAAGACCAGGCCCAGGCATGCAGCAGCAGGAATAAAAAGACTCTGAAAGTCAGCTAGGGTGGCAGACTGTACAGCAGCAGGAGCCTCCGAGTGCAGGGTAACAATGTTGACTGCAGCTGGGCTGTGGCAGCTGTGGCTTCCCTGGGCCGGGTGCAGTTTTGCACTGGGCAGAACTAGCCTTTTCATTGCAGCTCAGTCGCTTCTGGCACCACGAATCCCCTTTGGGCTATGCTGCTGGGTTGGGGCAGCCAAGGTCCCTGCCAACTCTATTATACTGTTACTACTAAGAAAAAATACACTGTGTTTTAAATTAAGAATTTGCATTTTAATAAAAATAGAAAAATATGGTCTTTTGGGGTCATGGAGAAGTTCTCATTCATTGTAAAGGCTTGAAAAACATCTCCACCATGTGTTAGTGACAGACCTGAATGGCAAATTATTCTAGATACACTTTTCATTGTGTCTAAAGACATTAAGCACGTGAGATGTTTTAAAAATTGTGGGAGATATTTTTCAAGCCTCTATAATGAATTACACCTTCTCCGTGACACCCAAAAGCATCCCAGCAATTTTAGTGGATGCAGGGAGAGAATTTTATTCCAGCTGCCATCAAATTATTATTCATACCATTTGCTGTCATGTAATTACTGCATGGGGTACAATTAGAGCTTTATTTAACTTCATCCCCCTTGAAAAACTACAGTCTTTTTTAAGATCTCTTTCTTAGGCATTTATTCTAACATCATTCCCTTTGAAAAAGGGCAGTTTTTTTCTGATGTCTTTTATTTTACTCCTAGATGTGTCGCTAATACATTCTGACACAGAAACTGAACTGTTGAAAGTCAAAGATATAGTTTGGCTTGTCATTTTATTTAGTAGACTTCAACTGGGCTCTTCTTAATTAATATTACTGGATAATTATAGGTCAGATGGTATAGGCCTCTTCCCTAAGGATTGCCATTAGGACTTGAAAAGTTAACAGATCACTTATTTATCCCAACTTTCTTACGCATTTTCCAAAGCCTGTCTTAACGGTCTCTCCCTTCTATCTATTTTGAGAGAGAGAGAATCTTCACGATTTCCCATAAGAACCAGGTGAGACTGTGAAAGAACTAATATATTGTAAATTTATTCTGACTCTGACTAAAGGCTACTTCAATCTTTATTAAAACACTAGGCAACCCATTCCCTGTTGGGCCATGGTTTCAGAGACATTTCCTTACTTAAACAGAGAAACAGAATGGCCATGGGTGGGCAAAAACGCAGCAGGAACAGGAACGAATTCCAACTTCCTGCCAACTTCCCCATTCCCTGTGGGAAGCCGGCAGCGTACATCATAAATCTCCCTCTCTCCCTCCCTCCAATTCCTGCCAATGTCACATTTATTTTACTTGTGGGAAGCTTGCAGGAAGAAAGCCTATGAGGAGGCCAGCAGGAAGTTGCAACTCCCAAGGCCAGCAAGCAGGAAAGTGGCTATTGCTCAATGAGGGAGGGAGAGAGTATGTGGGGCACATTCAACAAAGACATGGTATGTGTAGGTGCACAAGAGGTGTCATGTGAGTTGGGAAAGGTGTATGGGTGTACCCAAGAGGTGCTGCATATGTCAGGGAAGGCATATAGGAGAACCATGGTGGGGGAGCGTTTACACAAGAGGTGCCACATGGGTCTGGGGAGGTACATGGGGTCAGAGATAGTGTGTGGGGATAGCATGGATCAGGGATGGCACAGGTTGGGGACGTGCACAAGAAGGTGGCATGGGCTGGGAAGTGTGTGCAGGGGTCCTTCCTCCCTGTTTCTCCCTCCTTCCTTTTCTAGTGGATTAGTAAATGGCTGCTGCTGTTTGGGGGAGGAAAGAGGGATTGAGGGACTGGCTGGGAAACTGCCACTTAATATTGAAAATGAAGATCACATGACTGCAGCAGCCAGTAGAACTGAAGAAGCCACTACTTTCCCATATTTCATTCCCTCAAGAGTCATGAGTCCCAGATTTTAGAGGCTGTAAATTAGCCTATCTGAAATACCTTGGTTCAAAAATTGGTGCCCTATGCAGTATCATTCTGCTCAGTTAAAGGTTGTGAGTGCCATTGAAAGTTTAAGCATATAAATTCTAAGGCTACCCAGAACAATTTAATATTCAATATACCTGAAGTGGAGATTACATAGTTACGTATATGCCAATGGCACAATGCTAAATTGCCAATGGGTAAATCTAATGAAAACACAAACATGTAGCAAAGATCTGGGATTCTATCCGATTCAGTCAAGAAAATGATCAGCAGTCATCAAGAGCCATAGCAGGAAGTTAAACAACATATAATCAATTTGTCTGTCATTCTATGCCAGTCTAAACCAATGCACTCCTTACCTGCATAACTTCTTCCAGTGCTCATGTTGCTTGGTAATAGTGTCCATTTGTCAGTGACAGGATTATAATATTCTACAGAGGCCAAATTGCAAGAGCCATCATCTCCCCCAACCACATAAAGAAGTCCATTCACTGCACACACACCTACAGAGAGAACAAAAACAGTACGGCAGAAGTCCTAATTTTTATAGCTGCTGTCATGGCAAGACAGAAGGGCAAATTTAATATTCATTTTTATTATTAACACCTTTTATTCCACAATTTACTGAAATCACACACATTCTGTCAGTCATACTAGTGGTTTCTGCTTGCACTTTTTTTTTTGCTTTTTTTCTAATCATTAAGAAAACATTATTTGTGAAAAGCCAACCAACCCGAGGGCATAACAAATGATGACAACTAATAGTTGTGTTTGTAATCCATAATAAAAATGAAAATGAAAAATAATAAAAATGAAAAATGGATCTAAAAATTATTGTTAGCTATGAGACCTCAATAACAATTATAATTATTCATAAGTGGAACACTGAAATAAAATAACAAACTATTAACAAAAGCCTTTATATTTTTTTCCCTCTTCTAACTAAACTGTCCAGAGTTAGTAAGGAATAGGTTTGAAACAGTCTTGAAATTGAATTAAATAAACACAGAATGAAGCCCCACATATTACTCATTTGTTAATCATGGCATCCATGATGGCATTCTGCAATAAGTATGAATTGAACTATATACCCCTTAAGTTTAACATTTAATTAATTAAAAATAAACAAGTACACCCTATTTAAAATGCTTGTTCTGAGGCCCAGCAAATGATGAGCTTCACAGGACAAAAAGTATCAAATTTCAGATATCTAGAAATCCTTTAAAGTAAATTTATTAATTCTTATAGCTTTATCCTTTCTCTTACCAAACTCTGTACATGTGCTTTTAAATTACATTTTACTGTAAATTCCATAGTTCTATCACTATTTAAATTGTACTTCTTGCAGACTATCCAAACGTTTTTAAGTGTGATTTTAACATATTTTAATATTCTCTCTGTCTTTTTATTTTTAACGTATTTCTTTACAAATTCAAGATATAGAAACCTGTAATTAAAAAAATATATTAAATGTCCTGCAAATCAGGTCTCTTGTTGGATTCCTAACCCTTTGGTTGCCCACTAAGTTACAGATGCATAGAAGACTCCCTTATTTGACACTGCTTTTACAAATATTTTCAAATCTGCTGGACTTAATGCAGACTTAATCAAACATTAATTTAAAGTAAGACATTATGACCTTTTTATTGCTAAAGTCATTAAAAATGCTATACAGCTTTAAAGACGCACATATTTATTATTGCATATCCTTGGTATTAATATTTCCCTTAATTGCTTTGTTTATACCTGAATGGTGATCTAGAAATTTTGGAGGGAAATACCTGCATTTCTTCTACACATATTCATATCTGCTACTTGTTTCCATGTATTTGTTCCAGGATCATATACTTCCACGCTTTTCCTCACCAAAGGACCATCATGCCCTCCAGTGGCAAATAGCTGGCCGCTAAGAACACCAACCCCTAAAAAGCCAAACAGGAAGCTTAAGGTCTATTGTAAATCAACTTCCTGTCAGGGATAATAAATTGCCATGCCAAGAACATAGCCCCGACAGAGCACTAAACAGTACAGTATCGATTGGGGTAGCTATTACATAAAATTAACAGTTTGTAAGAGGCAGAAACAATAACCATGAGGAACAGGAGGAAGACCCATAATCAAAACAATGGTCAGATAAAAAAAAATCTGAGTGCACGGCAAAAATGTAATCTGAGAAAGTATCTGATTTAATGCTCTCTAGTTCTCATAAAGATAAAGGGAGGGGGGATCACATACAGACTTGCAGGATTCTGTAATTGTATCCTTATAATAAAAATAGTGTTAGCATTCATAACTTTGGTTTTCTAGTCTAATCCATCTTGAAAGGATGACAAAATTGGCCTGGAATGGGGAGGAAATTGAGACTACCTAGCACCCTTTTCCAGCCTCCGGGAATTGACATTTTTAGGCTCTTTTTTCTTTTATTTCTTTCTTTGGAGGCCATTTTAGGCATTTGAAAGGATGAAGTAGCAGCTTTAACCCTTGTCGAAACCCTCTCAAAAGTGGGACAAAGTTTCCAATCTGGGAGGAACTAAGAGGCAAAACAGCGTGACAACCTGTCTTTTTTTTTTAACTATTTTTAACTGTTAAGAGATGTTGTAGCCAGTAACTGCTGTGCTTCTCACAGTGGCCAACAAGAGGTTTTCCCTTAGTAATCCATTTCATTATGTATACCATGGAAAGTGAAGATAATGTAAAAAAAAAAAATAAACTCTCTGGAAGCAGCCTTAGCCATGTTCATGACATCTGTAAGGGCATTTGTGAAAAGGAATTGCTCTAGCTGTAAATATTCCATGCATAATGTCAACATTTCAGTCTTGGCTGCTACCAGAACCTAATACTGTCTAGACCAGACATGTCAAACTCAGTGATGTCGCGCAATGTATTGGAGCCTTTTCTCCATTGCCGGCAATGGGGTAGGCGCAGTTTCCTGATGACGCGTCCGGCCCACAGGCCGGCAGTTTGACACCCCTGGTCTAGACTGAATTGTCAATCTGAAGTAGACTTCAGGTTAGTCATCAATAATCATGACAGAAGTTTATAGAACTATATCCACTGAACATCCCAACTTGTTATTCAATACTTTTATTTAGATCAGCTGTTCTCAACCTTTTTGAGGCCGCGACCCTGACCTGCGCCGTGCATGCGCGGCGCAACCCCCGACCTGCACCGTGCATGTGCGGCGCACGCGCGACGGCCCGCATCGCGCATGCATGGCGCGATGGCCGCATCGCGTAAGCACGGCACGACGGCCGCATCGCGCATGCACGGCACGACGGCCACATCACACATGCGCGGCGCGACAGCCCGCATCGCGCATGCGCGGTGCTACCCCGCGCATGCGCGGTGCTGCCCCCTGTGCCGGCCGAAGGGGAAAAAATGGCGGACTGCGGTGTTTGGCAACCCCCGTGAAATGGTCGTTCGACCCCAAATGGGGTCGCGACCCACAGGTTGAGAACCGCTGCTTTAGATAGTCCATATTTATCTACTCCAGCCCGTTATGAGGCTATCTGCTTTGACCTGAATGCCTATCAGCCTGATCATAAGGAGGCTGACATAAAGAACTGAGAGAAAAAATGTAAAAAGAAATATTGGCATACTTTAAATAAATAAATGATGATGATTTGGGATAGAATACCTGCACCACTGCGCCGAGTACTCATATCGGAAACATAAGACCATTCATTTGTAGCTGGATTATACTGCTCCACAGTACTAAGGCACTGACGTGATGCTCCATCGTATCCACCAACAGCGTACAGTTTACCTAGAATTTCAGCATCAGCCATCAACAGGTTCAATTAAAGGAAAATATATGGTGAATATTTAATAACCAGTTTTTAATCACTGCTCATCTGATTATCACATAGTGGACATACATTTGTTGAAGATCTACAAATTTGGTGGCAGTAGATATAACAGGCTTCTATTAGCCATTTCCAATGAAACATCAAAGCAATGAGAAACTCTTACAAAGCAAGACGTTTTTTAAAAGCTCTAGCTACAAGCAGCAATCATTTCAGATATTTTTGTTATTATAAAATGGAGAATGGAAGTGTATTAATTACTGACACTTTAAAATTGGCTGAAACTCAAGGACCTGTTTTAAGCTTCCCTCAGTGCTATTTTAACTTTAAATAGTTGTTGAATGAATGGTTTTCAATTGAGAACTACCTACATGAAACATATTAACATATTAAGAGTTCAGAAACTCTTTCCTTCACTAATTTATTGATTTCTATCCAGAACAGGGAATAAAAAATATATATGCCACTCTTAATAATAAGAAAATATGGGAACATGGAAAATGTGACCAACTAAGCTTTCAGACACAGTTGTACTTCTAGAACAGGCAGAGATGTATTTACAGAAAAAACATCTAGCATCATCTGACTTGTTTAATTGTTGAATGTGATTTTGTGATATTGATAGTTGCAACGTTGCATGGCTGTAAATAAAATATAAGTGACTTCAAAACAGGGAATCCTTACCCTCTACAACTCCAACTCCAACACTGCTTCTTCTTGTGTTCATAGGCGCCACAAAAAACCATTCATTGATCTTGTAATTATAAGCCTCCACAGATGCCAGACCTAGTTTGAAAACATGAAAAGGGGAAACATATAACACTGGGTTTTCCTATCACAGAATTCATCTCATAATGATCATTTCCCTTCCAGGCAAACAAAGGGAAGGAAAGAAGCCAGAGCTCCTTTGCTAATCAGGAAGCTTCTTTTCCAAGCATTAACACTACCCTTACCTACTGCAATCATCACGAGTTTGCAATGAGAAGCCACCCCTGAGAACAACATCCCAGTTCTTGTTATTGATCTATGCTTAATGGGGCATTCTAAAACCATCTTCTAACAGGGAAGGGAAGTTCAGTGAGGGGTTTTGTAGAATCTGATTAACTACATTATGGTGGCAATTTGAAGCAATGCATTTTCTTAAGTAAACATTTAGTTTTTCTTCCCGTGGGCATGCCAAAATTAACCACCCTTAAAAATTAGGCTTCAGCTCCATCCATTTTCCTGAGAGATCATTATTAAAATAAATGGGGGCATAACACAAGTAGCTGTAGAATGCCAAAGTTTGTATTTATGAACGGAGGAACTTTCTCCAGAAGAAAGTCTTAGGAATAAAGAGTTGAATATTCTTCCATTGAGCTGTCTTTTGTGAATTAGCTTACCAGTACTTCCATCAAATCCGCCAACAGCGTACAGGAGCTCATTGAGCACAGCAGCTCCTAAAGTGCTTCGTCTTTCTTGCATGCTAGCTATAGACGTCCACTGATCTTTCACTGCATCATACACATCAACCGTCCGAACTCGCAAAGAGCCATTGAAACCTCCCACCGCATAGACTTTGCCTGTCATGAATACCACCCCTGTTAAAAAATAAATTAAAAGAGAGCAAAACTTTAAGCAAATTTTCATTTGCCTACCACGAAACTCCTATCCCAACTTCTTACATTCAGGAAGCCGCATAAGGATCATTAAAAATAATAATAATAACATTGATGGTGTTTGTTCATCTAACTCAGTGTTTCTCAACCTTGACAATTTTAAGGCATGTGGACTTCATTAATGAAGTGGAATTCTGGGAATTGAAGTCCACATGCCTTAAAATTGTCAAGGTTGAGAAACACTGACTAACTGCTTCTCATTGCATGATTCACCATGTTAACCTGTGTGTTATCAATTTCTGGCAGCTTTTAGCAATGACATGATCTATATATTCAGTAGGTATATTCCACCAGTCAACAGATACCTTTGATAACAACCCATATGAGTTATTTCAAATATTATACAAATAAGAATCTAGACTGGACCCCAAGTACTCTCAACAAGCACCTGTAAATTCTAATGAATTTTCCTTGAATAATGTACAAGCGTCTGCAATTGCATATTTGTTGCTTATGCTCAGCAAGATTTTTGCGCAGTGTATTAAATAGCTTTTAGCAGCTGCTGTAATGTATTTAGGGAACTTATTGGTAGAACCTAATTCAATTCTAATTATTATTAATGTTCATTACAGTGATTCCCAAAATTGGGGGGGAGGGGGAGCAGCAGGCAAGTTTGGAAAGCATATCCTCACCAAATAGGTGATAATCCAGGACTAGTCCAGAATGCAGCAGCATGTACAATCTGGGGCTTAACAAAGGGGTATGTGGATATGACCACCCAATACCACTGCTAATGAGCTGCACTGGTCACAAGTGCAATTCACAATGCTGGTTCTCACCTTTAATGACCTGCATGGCTCAGGGGAAGGTTACTTGCAAGGTCTCTCTTTTCCCTGGTTTCGGCCTGTCCCATCAGACCTGGCAAGGTCAGTGCCCCTTCTATGAAGCAATGTCATCCAGTGGGACCCAAATGGCTTGTCTTGTCTGTCACAGCACCCATCCTATGGAACTGCCTTCCACCAAAGTCTGGACGGTCCTGAAGATCTGGCTTTCCTTCAGGCACTGAGACCAGGATGTTAGTGAAACCTGGTATGTGTTTTGTTGTGTTCTGTGCTATAAGGTTATTTTTAATTGTGTAATTATGTTAAGAAGCCCTGGTGGCACAGTGGTTAGAATGCAGTATTGCAGGCAAAGTCTACCCACAGCCTGGAGTTCGATCCTGACAGGACTCAAGGTTGACTCAGCTTTCCATCCTTCCGAGGTCGGTAAAACGAGGACTCAGATTATTGGGGGCAATAAGCTGATTCTCTAAACTGCTTAGAGAGGGCTGTAAAGCATGTGAAGCCATATGTAAGTGCTATTGCTATGTATTGTTTCACATAATGTATGATTTATGAACTTGTTACTTGCCCAAAGTTACTTGGTTAAGGTGAGTAGTCACATACATTCTTTGAATAAATAGATAAAGCACTACTTGTTTTATTTTTTTAACAATGGTCTGGAACCTCTGAGCCTGGCTTTACAACTTGACTTTTTGTAAAATGAACCTATTAAAGGTGGATGTGACAAGAAGCCTGGGTTCCATGAGCAGCTTTTTCAGCCAGCCCCTTGACTCTGGGGCTGGCTGAAAGAACTCCCTACTGAAATCCAAGGAGGATTTTCAGCCACGGACGATTTTCAGCTCCAGAACGGAGACGCTTCCCCCCCACTCTAGGGCTGACTGATAAATCTCAAAAATTAAGGTACTAAATGTCAAGATAGCTCAACAGAGAACATGAAGTCAAAAATAAAACATTACAGTAAGTAAATGAATCTGAGTACCTCGCATGCTAATTATGGGGAAATGGATAGAGACATTTTAAGATGTGTAAATGCTAGTGGGAAGGTGTAGGTAATATGCAGATGGTTGATAAAACCAATAATTGCTATCTGTAAGAGCAAATTGTTTTGTTATAAAGAAACAACGGCTAGATGTGTCACGAACAACGCAGAAGTTGAATGCACTGAGAATTGGTTATTTAAGAAGTCTGTGTGTAAAACAACATTGATTGAAGGCAGACGGAGTATAAAAGTGAGTAACCACAACAAGTTAATTAGGTTAAAGTGGTTCAGTTGCAGGAAAGAATGAATAAGCTCTGTTTCTTATTATCTTGTGTCCAATTTCTTTCCTTACAAAATTTACTATTTTCTGTACTTTGCATAATACTGCTTACTCAGAAAAGCAGAAAGGTGACGAATATATTACACAACTACCTATAGGTGGCAGAATATATAAATAATAGAACAAATAATATTTAAATAGTGATTGAGACTATCATAAAGAAAAAAAACTTACCCGCTCTGCATCTCCGAGAAGGAAGTTCAGCAATCTGATCCCATCGCTCCTCCTCAAAGTCATAACACTCTACACTTCGAATGGCTTTTGGTGCCTGCCCACCCACTACAATCATTATCTTGGTGAGAAAGAAAAGGTAATTATTGTAAAAAAAAGTAAAAATCCTACAGAAGCATGGCCTTTTCAATAGAAATACACATTTAGAAAATAGGATTCTTAAACTGCTTTGTCTCCCAAAATAGCTGAGTGCATTAAACGGAGTAAAAAAATAATTGCTCCAGAAAAAAATCTTTTATAACCGAAGCATGGGACTTTGACATCTGCCAAATATTAAAATTAAAAGTACAGCCAGAAAGTTGCTGCCTTTATCTTTGGATTAAGGCCTCTGCGCTTTGACTTAATAAACTATATTGCTTTTTAAATGATCAGTAATTTAAAATCCAAAACACAGGTTTTTGTTTTTGGTTTTTGTAAAAAATTCTTTTATTAAAACAATCAACATCAAACATAAGATCGTATTAAAAAGCAATCATCATATAACCTGCAATACAACACTAAGGATTAATCTTTGTAAACGTCTGGTTTAGTAAACATTCCTCACTCCTCACGTCAAGCCTCAACTATACGCCTGATACATTTTATTTGATTGGTGTTTCTCTTATATATGTTCTATCTACTGTTTCTAGTCTATCACATATTGTTCATTCGAGCTTCAGAAGTAAATTCGTCTCAGTAGTAGTGCAATCTTTTATGATCTCTAGCAAAAGATCCTGAGGTAGAAATTCAATAACCTGAGGTAGAAATTCAGTACGCTTTTCCAATGTTAAAGCAAGCAACATTAAACATAGGATCATATTAAGAAGCAATCCTCATAAAACATAAAAATACAGCATGAGGTATTAGTCTTTGTAAACGTCTGGTTTGGTAAACATAACAGCCCGGAAACATATGACAATTCTATGATTGCCTGGCCATGGAGATTAACATCTGAAGAGAGTACTTTTAACACAGAGGAACTTAGAATGTGAAAAAAAGTCAGAATGAAATCATGCTAATAAAAAGCAGTATTTCCACATTTTAAATCTATGTTTAATATTTGTTTGCATTCTTATGTAAGTCACTTGTTAAGATAGGCACTATGGAAATCAAATAAATAAATAATACCTATCTAAAAAAGTTCCAAAACTCACATTTGCCCAAAACTAAACTGTTCCTCCACAAGTTGGCTAATCTGAACTGATATTCATGATCACCCAAGTACATGCCAACATTTAACGTCTGCAGCAGGCATGTCAAACTCATGACATCACGTGACGTCGCGCGACGTATCGAAGCTTTTTCCCCATTGCCAGGAAAAAGGGATGGGCGCGGTTTTCTCATGACACATCCGGCCCACGAGCCGGCAGCTTGACACCCCTGATCTACAGGAAGGCTATATGTAATCCTCCCCTTTGTGCTTTCTTTGCACTGTACATATTCTATATTAGAGTAAATATATCCTAAATTCCTTAGGGTAATTTAAGACCGAATCAATACTAAATAGAAAAACATTTGAATAGGAAAAGTGTTAATTAGTGGAATACAATGCCAACATATTTTTATGCTTGGGCTGAAATCACGGCCAGTGTTTGTGTATATACTAGAATTCTTAACTAAAAATTTACCTTTTTCAACAAGGTAGGATTGTTTACCTTTGGCAGACTGACCGGTGTTCTTGGTTTGGTTCTAGGATTTTTTATCAGCTGTCTCTGATCCAGAGGAAGTAAGTGATATTTCATGGCTTCAATGAGGAAGTCTTTACATGTATTATTATTCTTGATTAAAGCTTCTTCTTCAACTGTCTAAATGTCAAAGCAGGTTAGTGCAATGGCTGCATTTCACTGAGGAACATAGGTGGTAAACATTAAAAAAATATGTGCCAAGAGACGTTTGCTGGATCTGTTCTGAAAGATTTAGATCAGGGGCAGTCAACCTTGGCTCTTTTATGACTCGTGGACTTCAACTCCCAGAATTCCTGAGCCAGGCTGGCTCAGGAATTCTGGGAGTTGAAGTCCACGAGTCATAAAAGAGCCAAGGTTGACTACCCCTGATTTAGAGGTATGAAGCTATAGGCCATTTTGCCTATTCAACAACTAGTTCATTAAGTGATTCCCATGTTTCATTCCTTCCAATACTACTTCTATTTTCAAGTTATTACTGATGGATATTCTATGCATGAAACTGTGCTACAGTCTTATTTCATTAAGTGTTTGCCAACCTCAACAACTTTTAAGATGTGTGGACTTCACAGGCCAGGGGAATTCTAGGAGTTGACATGCATACATCTTAAAAGTTGTTAAGGGTGGCAAACACTGAAATGGGATACACACGTTTTTTTGGAGATAGAAAAAAGGCATGGAGCACCGAACTGTGTACAGTAGGAAATATTTGAATTATCTTCAAAAGACTACCTAAATAAACTGTGCAAAGACTATTTACATAAA
Source organism: Bothrops alternatus (assembly GCA_034064705.1). Taxonomy (NCBI): domain Eukaryota; kingdom Metazoa; phylum Chordata; class Lepidosauria; order Squamata; family Viperidae; genus Bothrops; species Bothrops alternatus. Next base: position 46,117,596 of record JARGCV010000007.1, on the reverse strand, counting down.
TTGTAAACTGCAACCAGATAGCAGGCACAAGGGAAAGGATTTTTTTTTTAACAGTACTCCTATATTGGAAGTTTCTCAAACAGTACCTCTACAGGTCTTTATAAAGATATAAAAGTTTAATTTGTAATCTATAATCTTAATTTTTTTAACAGCGTTTGCTTGGTGTTTCAAATTTTGAGAAAAGATTAACTTGCTCTTTATTAACACTGAAACCTGTATTGTCTTATTCTATATATTGCCATGGAAAAATTTTTTCTCTGAAAAGCAACTAACAGCAGCAAGAACAATAGTAACATATTGTACATACATACATGCATAGAGGTATTTGAGTTATAGGGCATTGCACACCAAAACAACTAGACACAAGGAGTTCCCCCCCCATGCTGTCACTCTGCTAAACAACTACAATAACACTGTCAAACTACTTAGTAAAGCTGTATTATTATTCTCCTTATCTTTCCTATTACCTATCCTTATCTTCTTATGACTATAACTTTGTTGCTTGTATCTTATGATTTATATTGTTTATTTAGTATCCTAGTATGATTTATGTTGTTTGCTTAGCTAGTATCCTATGACTATCACTAAGTGTTGCACCTTATGATTTATGATGAATGTGTTGTATCTTATGATTTATGATGAATGTATTTTTATGTCGATTACGATGATTTATCACTATTGCTTGTATGTACACTCAGAGCATATGCACCAGAGACAAATTCCTTGTGTGTCCAACCACACTTGGCCAATAAATAATTCTATCTATTACACCACTAAAAAAACACCTATACAATGTGAAGTTGGTTTTAAAAATTCCAAATTCATGTATCATTAGAATATGAAATGGCAGCCTTTCTTGCATCATTTATTGTAGATAAATGTAATCCCTGTTTTATCCAACTGAGTTTTTCATGTGAAAAAAGCATTGGGCTCACCTAGCAAGAAGGCTGCAAAGATTATGATTCCTAAGGGAGATAAATGAATGGATGTCAAGTCATAAAGAAGCATCTGGGGCTTGTATTATTTTTAACTGTGCAAAGATCTGATGACTACTAACCTGTACAAGGTAATCTCTGGGCAAGAGAGGAAGGCGAACATGCTCCATCAGCTTTGCCATGTGTTCTAAGCGAGATTCTTTGTCATAATTTATCCACGAAATGACAGCTTCAAAGACCTGCAAACAGCAAAAGTTTTTTGGGGACATAATTTGTCGTTACAAAATCCAAATTTGAAAGCAATGATTTCATAAGTTGTGTAATAGTAAGCCTGCAGAAACTAGTTAAACATTTTTTTAAAGGCAGAAGATGGTAACAGAATAAGACTTGGGGAAAAAAGTCAGAAGTTCTATGAAATGAACAAATATGTATACCACTAAAAATTCTATTTTTTAGTTTAGAATAGATTTTGAGAGTTAAGGAAAGAAAATCAAATACAGCTTAGGTTGCAAATGTGGTCACATAACTATAACAACTGTACACCCCAAATCTTGGTTTGTTTTGAAATCATCCAATCACCAGCAACTGCAAATTTCTTTCAGTACAGGAGTTATGCCTGATAAGGAACTTCCAGGCTGGAAACCTAAATATTATCTGACAGGATCAGAAAGAATGTTGATGAAAAAAGGAGCTTCAATTAATGAAAGTGCATTAGGAAGAAGTCACCAACGAGATGTCCAGATTAAAGAGCCGATGGCTCTTGTGCACATTTGTATGCTTGTGCTGCTTAAAAAACCGAATCCTTTAGCCAGTGTAAATTAGAGATGGGACATTAAATTGCAAGTGGCACTAATTACATTCCATCCAGCTTGTTATACTTTCTACAAAAGGTTAATCAAATACTCATTTAGCAATGTTTTAAATTGTGAGCCTTGATCTGTAAGCCTCCTCATCTTTTCAGCTTCATTAGTGGCCATTTTGGTCTATCCCTTTCCTGATCATAGAAGTCTTCTGCTTTTAGGTACATTGAATTTTTTTTTAGGTAAGAGAATTGCAAAGCTTGCTGGAGTTTATTCCACTTCCGTCTTAGTTCTGGACAGCACCATGCAGACACTTTAGAACAGGGGTCCCCAACCTCCGGTCCGGGGCTGCGGCATGCCAGCAACTGGGCCTCACAAACAAGCAAAGCCCCATCTGTGGGATGCTGGCAACACACAAGACCACGCCCCCTCCAGTCCGCGGAAAAATCTCTCTCCACATAACTGGTCCCTGGTGTCCAAAAAGTTGAGGATCTCTGCTTTAGAACACACTTGTGCCAATCTTTAAAGCCCTCATTAGCTTGAGATCCAAATACCTGCGGAAGCATTGCTCCTTATGGCAGCATATCTGTGCCTTGCAAACTTTAGGGCAGGCTTTTCTCAAAGAAGAGCATTTGTTTCATATCCATGTGACAGCCAGCAAAAGCTGTCATTTCTCTGAAAGATCTTTCTCTTCTGTCTTACATAGTGAAGCAGGTTTTGCTCTAGTTTCATAATTACAGAAGACACAAATCAAGAATACCTTTTCCTCTGATGACACTGTGAGCTTGTCACTTGATATCAAGCTGCAAACTTGGTCCAAGCTTAAGCTAAGAAATTCTTCGCCAAGCATCACTTCAGGAAAATGCTGCTCTGTTCCAAAGAATTGGAAATTAAGAAAAGGAAGATCATAATGAAAATCCAAGTTTTCACTCAGCCCAAAGGACTAGCAACAATAGCTGAACAACGGGATTGGAGGGTATAAAGAAGAACAGACTGATTGATGTTGAGGAGTGACACCAATTAAAGGAAAATGAGCTCCCCTGTCACATCAGGAAATGTATATATAGCCTGCTGCTATGAGTGTGTGAAATTCTGAACTTCACAGTTGTACTGCAGAAGAGCCACAGCTTAAAACATGCTTGACATGCAAGGGGTTTTAGATTCAATCACGCACAGAAAACAACAAGAAGGAACATCTAACTGAAACCCTGCAGGAAGCATCTGTCAACCAATGTACAACCTGTAGGTCATTGACTGTAGGTCAGGGGTCTTCAAACTTGGCAACTTTAAGACTTGTGGACTTCAACTCCCAGAATTCCTCAGCCAGCCCTGGCTGGCTGAGGCATTCTGGGAGTTGAAGTCCACAAGTCTTAAAGTTGCCAAGTTTGAAGACCCCTGCTGTAGGTAATAGAACTGTTGTCCAACACATTTGGGAAGTGCTTGGCTCGAAAAAGCCTATAAAGCCTGTAATTGTAAATACTGTTTACACATATAAAATAATAACTGTACATTGGTAGAATAATGTAGGGCAGATCCAAGAAAGACAGCTTCTGATACTAGTGTGAAAAACTGCACAAAGAAACTGAATTTCTCTTCAGACAAGTACTTCATAATAGATTGGGATCTAGCTTGTTTTTCAAGATGAAAAGCAATGTGATAATGAAGCTGTTGCTATCATATTAATACATATATAAACAGAGAACGATTGCAATACAGATATTACCTTCAGCTCTTTTCATACAGTCTCAGCTCTTGAGTGTTATTACTGAGTATTTCTTTAAAGTGGCTCTGTAAACACTTCTGTTTGCCAGCAGGTGGCTCTTGAGAACACAAATCTCAACCCAACTTTAATAATTATAATGAACTATCACATATTATTCAATATTATAGGAAGCAATATTTAAAATGAGAATATAATGTTCTGAAGAAATATTTAAAACTGTATAAAGGCAAACATTTACACTCTAGTGGTAACTAGACTATAGACCATACAACATACTAAACCAAAATCAAATAACTCACAGTGTTAACACAAGTTATGGGCTTTAGGCATTTCTCAAAGAAGGTATTCAATGAGCTCATTGGTTGCTTTCTGCTGCTTTAAAATGCAAATTATTTCAATGTACACAGTTAATGTATAGCCAAAGGAATCTTGAATGCATTTCTAGAATATTTTCATTAACATTTCACAGGGGGATGTTAAAGTAATATGTTCCTCATGAAGGGCAACAAAACCTCAAGAGCAGTTCTTGCACTTAAACCAGATTTAAATTAAATGTTGTTCAGTGCTGGTCTGGTTAAAGATTAAATGGTTCTAAAAAAAATCAAACATTTAAAGGTAATTATTTGTCCCAGATATAAGAAAGTAAGCACAGCTCTGAACGCCCTACATTCAAGAAGTTCAGAAATGTGGATAAGAGAGCAACAGGCTTCATTTAGCAGCTGACTTTCAAGGCAGGTCGGTTATAACAAACATCTTTGTTGACCATAACAACCCATAATTTCTCTGGAAACTTTTATAGGTAGCCCTCAACTTACAATCATTCATTTGGTGATCGTTCAAAGTTACAGCCCTGTAAAAGACTTACAACCAGTTCTCCCTCTTACAAGCGACACAGCAGTGACGTGATCAAAATTCAAATGCTTCGCAACGGGCGTATATTTGTAACCCTCGCAGGATCTTTATCTTTATCTTTATTTTGACTTATATGCCGCCCTTCTCCCCAGACTCAGGGCGGCTCACAACAGAAATACAAGTACAAAATATATAAGTCATATAAAATAATACTACAATATAAAACTATAAAACTATACTCACTCATACAACATACACTCCCAATCAAAGGCCAGGGGCAGAGCGCAGCTCACGCGCCCCAAGCTTGTCTGCATAGATGTGTTTTTAAAAAATTTTGGAAAGCTAGGAGGGAGGGAGCAGTACGAACCTCTGAGGGAAGTTGGTTCCAGAGGGCTGGGGCAGCAACAGAGAAGGCCCTAGCCCTAGGTCCCCCCAGACGGCACTGTCTAACAGACGGGACCCGTAGGAGGCCAACCCTGTGTGCCCTAATCGGTCGCTGGGATTCATGAGGCAGAAGACAGTCCCGCAAGTATCCTGGCCCATTGCCATATAGGGCTTCCTAGGATCACCATCTGCAACCTTCCCAACCAGCTTCCAACAAGCAAAGTCAATGGGGAAAATTGAATTTGCTTAAACGGCAGCACAGTTAACAAGGATACTTACGGGACCGTCTTCTGCCACATACTTCCCTTCGACCGGTGAGAGCGCACAGGGTTGGCCTCCTCCGGGTCCCGTCAGCGAAACAATGTCATCTGGCAGGCCCTAGGGGGAGGGCTTTCTCTGTTGTGGCGCCCGCCCTCTGGAACCAACTGCCTCCTGAAGTCCGCGTTTCTCCGACTCTCCCGGCCTTCCGAAAAAATCTTAAAACTCATCTTTGCCGGCAGGCCTGGGGATGACTGTGGTTGACTGTTGAATATGAGTGGGTGTCTTATTGTATTTTTAGATACTTTTGTTTGGTGTTTTTATTGTAATTTGTTGTTTATACATATGTTGTTAGCCGCTCCGAGTCTCCGGAGAGGAGCGGCATACAAGCCCGAACAAATAAATAAATAAATAAACTACAGTGATTTGCTTTGCAAACATGGACACTACTCACTTAACAACCGCCTGGCTTAATGACAGAGATTCTGGTCTCAATTATGGTTGTAAGTCAAGGACTGCCTTACAGCCAACCCAAACTGACAGCCATCGTCACCGGTCCCAAGGTTTAAGGAGCCGTGGTGGCGCAGGGGTTAGAGTGTAGTATATTTGCAGGCTGATTATGCATTCCCACTGCCAGGAGTTCAATTCTCACCGGCTCGAGGTTGACTCAGCCTTCTGTCCTTCCGAGGTTGATAAAACGAGGACCCAGGTTGTTTAGGGGCAATATGCTGACTCAGTAAACCGCTTAGAGAGGGCTGTAAAGCACTATGAAGTGGTATATAAGTCTAGGTGCTATTGCTGGTGCTATTAAGCTAGTGCTTTCTTCACAAGTCCTAAATCTCTCCATCTTAGGTTGAATCTCACTATATTAAATGACCCCCCAGTTCTGTCAGCCTAGCTAAAGTTCAGATATGTGAATTCTCTTCAATGACCTTGATTTGCTCAGGTTGAAAACACTACTTTAACAAGTCTCCTTTTAACTTCCTTTGCTGCAAGCTAACCAATCTAAACACCGTAGCTTTTTTCATAAGACTGCTGTTCTAGCCCCATAATCATATTGACTGCCCTTGTTTATATCTTTCCCGGCTTTCAAATTAGCCGAGGTTTGATGAATACCTGTATGCGTACTCTAAGTGCAGTATCACCAAGGATATATTATGAAGTGGTACATTGGCTGAACTGCTTATCAACAGGGCTTCTGTTCTCGTTTCATTACATCAGTAACAAGACCTTACAAAAATGTATTTTATGCATGTGAAAAAGGCCGTCTTAAGTAAAGGAACAAAATACAAGATCAACATTGCAGATTTGCAAAACCTTTAGATCTGGTTTGTTTAGTGATCATGTCAATACAAAAGTGCAAATAAATTGTGCTAATAAGGGATGCCTGTATGAGTTGTTTCATTTTCAATTCTTCCTTTCCTGATGCCTCCAAGCCTGAAATACGCCTTTTCTTTTCTACACATATCACAGAATGCATCCATGTTTGCCTAGCCCTATCTGCCACGTTTCAAAAATCCCCCTTTTTAGTCAGTCTTCAAGACAACCTGGCATATGAAAATTGTCTCTATTTTCTGTTAGTTTAGCTAGCTACCATTATGTCAGAGCATCTGTCCCCTTAGCACATGCCTGCTGCACTTCATTAATTAAAAACATGCAGAAAAGATTTGTACCTGGATTTGCAAATTACTTTAATTCGCACTTAAAATGTCCTATTTATCAGTCAAGTCCAGTTTATTTCAACAAGGAGGGTAGAAACAGAGCTGCAGCTATATAGAATCATCCTATTATCCTACTGTGTTATCATCATCATCATGAGCCATGGTGGCACAGTGGTTAGAATGCAGTACTGCAGGTTACTTCTGCTGACTGCCAGCTGCCTGCAGTTTGGCAGTTCGATCCTGACTGGCTCGAGGTTGACTCAGCCTTCCATCCTTCCAAGGTCAGTAAAATGAGGACCCAGATTGTTGGAGGTAATATGCTGACTATATAAACTGCTTAGAGAGGCCTGTAAAGCTGTAAAGGGTATGTAAGTCTGAGTGCTATTGCTATTACTATCAATAAAGAAGACTCTATCATTGATATGGACACTACTTCCATTCCTTTAGGAAAGGCTCCAGGTAAGGCACTTCATGGTAAGGACAATTATGATGAAGGCTACAATGGGACTAGGGAATAGATCTGAAATCTCTGGAGAAAAACAATTTGCTTCAGTGGTCAGGCATACTCCTTCTACTCAACTCCTTCTACTCAAACAACCAATTACACATGATAAAAACCTCTTCTTTGTAACTCCTTTAATTCAAAATATCTGCTTATTCATGATACAAGCTCTTCATTGTAGCTTGGTCTCTCTACTTACATCTAGTCTTTCTGTTACTTCTCTTTCTTTCTTTAGATTTTGTGTACTTTTCTTCTTCCAAATGGTTCTAATCTTACATTAGAACCTGACTATAAATTTGTTTTCCTCCATAGCTCTCTTAACAATTGGAAATTGAACAAGACTACATTTTTACAACTTCTCTCAAATACTGTATATTTAGTTCCAGCGAACAGAGTACAAAGTCTTTAATATTATAGCTGTATACTACATTTTAATCATATAACAGGCCAATGGCAGGCTACCAGTTGGCTTCAAGAGTTGTAAGTTCAAATAAGAGGCACCCTAATGGTTCAAAAACCACTTCCTCTCCCTATTCTTCCACTATCTTCTCAATTCTGAAATAGCTGAGATAAGCTTGCAGCAGAAACAGAACAGTACATTTTCACTAAAAACTTGTCCTTCAACCTGACCTTATATTTTCCTAATACTCCTTCTACTCAACTCCTTCTACTCAAACAACCAATTACACATGATAAAAACCTCTTCTTTGTAACTCCTTTAATTCAAAATATCTGCTTATTCATGATACAAGCTCTTCATTGTAGCTTGGTCTCTCTACTTACATCTGGTCTTTCTGTTACTTCTCTTTCTTTCTTTAGATTTTGTGTACTTTTCTTCTTCCAAATGGTTCTAATCTTACATTAGAACCTGACTATAAATTTGTTTTCCTCCATAGCTCTCTTAACATTTTTAGGTTTTTCTCTAAAAACCTATGCAAACTTGACTCCACAACCTTCTGCTCAAAAGATAAAATGTTCTTTGACTTTTAAATTCAGTGGGTATGTCCAAGAAAGCAAAGACATGCGCCCAAGTAGAACCTCAACGTTCTACCTAGCCACGTATCTTTTTTCTAACTTCCCCCATATCCTTTTCCAGTTAATGATGTATTTACTTAGAGTTGACTAGGGAGCAGACAATTACTATTAGGAAGGATAAGGCTGATTGTTGTTTCAGTATATCTTAAATATGCAATGGTCATTTTACTCAACACTGCCATTTCAAAACATTGGTATAATTTTTTTTGTAAAATATTCTGTAAAATTGCCTGCTTGTAAGTTGAAAGCATTTTGTAATTCTCATGTCTGTTTGGAACATCTAGGACGAAAAGGTGTATTTAAAGTACCAGATGTATATTTAGATGAGATAATATCTTAATGGTGGCTTTTTCCAATGTTTGTCCCTCCAGACATGAAGAGCATGCAGTCAAGGAATTTGGAGAGCTGAAGTCCATTCTTCTGAAGGACACCTAGGTTGGGGTGGCTGTTCTAGTTTAAGAGTATGAAACATACTGACCTCCAAACTACAACTTTTGATATACTTCATCCAACATAATCATTATTCAAGAATTATGAAAATTCATCTTGAAATATCTATGAGATGCCATGCTGCCTTCCTCTACTTGAGTGATTTAGATTATATAAAATGCTAATTCTAACCCAGTAAAATTTAACTGAAAATATATAAATATATTACACCTGCAAGATTAGCAAAAATGTTTTAAAATGTGTCTAGCAATTGTTGGAAATGCAGACAAAATCCATGCACGTATTAGCATCTTTGGTGGACATGCCCCAAAGCAAAGAACTATTGGTCAAAAATATATAGGTGGCTAGAAAAGATGATAGGAGCACATGTAGACTATAAACCAGAATTATTTCTTTTAGGCATAATTTCAGAAAATTATGATAAGAAATGTATATACTTAATATTACATATATTAACAGCAGTGAGAATTATATTTGTTCAACACTGGAAAAATGAAGAAATACCATCTGAAAATGAAAAGGAAGCAAGATTCAGAATACTTTCAAACATGGGAAAATTTTTATAAATGGTTAGAAAAATGAAATAAAGGGTAGGAATGTGTTGCTTATTAAATACTAAAGACTGTTACTGTAAAAAAAATAATAAAATATACATTAAAAATGAAAATATATAAATATTTAGTTGAATTTTACTGGTTAGAATTAGCATTTTATATGTTAAAAGTTCTCTTATTACGCAAGAGGATCACCTACAAGCTTAAGCCGCAAATTAATTCCCCCCCCCTTTGTTTTGTTTTATACTGAAGGATAAGTACTAGTATTCAAGGTGTCAATATTTTCATATTTTAAAACCAGAAACATCCTGAGGTTGTTACAATCACCTGCATAGGCATTGGCTTGTTGCAATAATTCTGTGCAGGTGTGCACATCTGCAAATGCGCGAATTCCAAGGCAATTTGTGGGATGGAGCTGAGACTGAAGAAAGTCACAACAGTTCTGTCGAACATCCATCAGCTGTAACAAGCTGGCAGCTGGCAGTAAAACCTGAAATTCGAAAAAGAAAAGCAATTAACAATTGAAGTGCCATGTTAGGTCCTCCAAAAAATACCACACTGAAACACGATTCTAAAAAGTATTAAAGACTAACCAAACTACAGCACACCAGAGCAAGAAAAGAACTATATTTCTCTACTTCTTCAACATACTTCAGCCAAACAGAACAATAAAATTGCAGTATGCCCCGAGGTGCATTCATTCTATTATTCCAGCAAGAACAATCCAACCCAGCTGGATCGCACGGGAATATCACAAATCAGTAACTTTTTTAGAGAGCACTAACCCCAACAGGCATCAATAAAATTAAACCATCAGTCTCTAGGCCTCAATACCTTATTCTTAGAATAGATTAGCCCTCACCTAGTAAAGAGAAACTAATAATAATTGGGTTTTTTTTAGCTAACATCAGTTTTTCAGGATTTTAATATTCTCAAACAATGAAGGACAAAATGAAAAGATAATTAACAGCATGCTTCCCAGGAAGGGGGACATCCACATCTATGTTGTATTTCAATGGTTAAATTATTGGAGTATCATAGAACAAGAGCCAGCACTTTCAAAATTGGCAAACTGGACTCTCAAAATTGGCAAACTGGACGCTCAAGATTCTATCTCAGAGGTCATCAACCTTTTGGGCACCAGGGATCGGTTCCGTGGAGAGAAGTTTTTCCATGGACCGGAGGGGGCGTGGTTTTGTGTGCTGCTTGCATCCCATAGATGGGGCTTTTCTTGTTTGTGCATGCCGTGGCCCGGTAAAGGTCACGGACCGGGGATTGGGGACCCCTGCTCTATCCTTTAGAAACCCCTTCACAGATCTTCTCAGATTGAGAGGAAAAGTTTAAAAGTGTTTCATCTCTTGTTCATCGTTTTCCACAGAACTGGAAACCCTAAGCTGCAAATTCCTGACTCTCTGGAGAATAATGACTCTGAGAAGGTGAAGATATTACAGCTCAATGCAGATTTTCCCTGCCAATTCAAGCAATCAGGAAGAGATGGAGATGGGTTGTTACCATGCTCATATCTATATTTCCTATTTTTTAATGCCTGGAGAGGGCCTCAAAGTGATCTCAATTAGAATGTAACACCAGGAGTTGGGATGTACAAAAACAGATAAATATGAACTGAATGCTAATCTTTGAGCATCCAAACTCACACTGCAATGGGCTGTAAATTTCATTTAAAATCTTTAGATCTCAACTTTCATTATCCTCATTAAACTCTGCCTGAACTGAAACAACAAACAACACACTAGACCAAGCTATTGCATTTTCATTGGCATGTCAAATGTAGTGTTCCAAAAGTACATTCTGTATTTTTAATCTCTTCAGAGATGCTCAATTTCAAAAAGACAGTACGAATTTTGTGTGTGAACATTTATGCACACATGAGCATAATAAATAAAATGACAATGGTTCATTTTAAATTTCAACGCAAAAAACGTATTCTGTACTTTTACTATTTTTTTACAGCTAACATTAAAAAATGAAAACTTTCCAAAGTGGCTTACATTAAAAAAGCAATAATCCTTTTTCTCTACTTTTGATAAACCCTCCTATGATTAGTGGCTCTTTTGACTGAGATGTGTACAAGACAATACTGTAAATGATACTAACAGCAAGAAAATAATGAGAAGAAACAAAATATAAAAAGCATATCTACTAATAAATTCTACCATAGGTTTGTTGACCACCGTTCCCAGTAATTTACACATAGTATTTTTTTATGCAAAATTTTACAGAACTAAAATACACTTATATTGAGGAATGAAGGCGAATATACGTGTCCCAGCATAATGTTGCAGGATCCAATCTGATCCTCTGGGGCCAAATTGGATCCTGCAACATGTATTCAGATCAATGATTTGAACAGCACAAGAAACACCACTGGCTGAAGGATTTTTTTTTCAACAAAGAGAACTCAAACATTCTTTAAATGTTGCTTGAGGCATCCTTGGTACTCTCTGATGAAGTTACCTAGTTTGGGCAATGAAACATCTGCAAGAAAACAACCAAGTTCAGAGTGCACCAAGGACCCTCATTTCAATCCTAGCTATCGATAAATACTGCTTGTTCAAAATTAATCTCTGTGTTTTACTTATATCAATAAGATTGAAAATATATTACCTCTTAAGCTTCCTGCTATTTTGCATAGTTATATTGAATATGGATGCTTAAAATGGCTCTATTTCTTAAGTTTTCAAATTTATATACTTTTAAACATTTAACTGTTTTCTTACATTGTCACATTTCATACTCGAGGAAATATGATACCTTGATTTGTTTTAATTAAATAATACAATTAAGAACCAGCAGAAAATCATCATCAAAAGCCTTGTAAGATGGAAAGTATTCTACAGCCGATTGAAAAATAATTTGCAGGCCAGGAAGCTTCAATGATCTGCCAACACCACAGAGGAACCAAGAGGTTCTTTCCCAACTTCCCTCACCTGGACATTCTCTTCTGTGACCTCTACCTCTGCTGTGTAGATATAATCAATTAGCTTGCTTAAGGTTAGTCCATCAACATCTTTGATCTCTATCTTCTTTGCTTTGCTTTCCGTCATATCTCCTGAAATGCAATTTTAGAAATTATTTTAAGTGGCAGTCACGAGTCTGAGCTGGGAGAGTTGTCATTAGGTTCCCTTTTATTTTAAAAACAACCTTTTGCATAGCCAAAAATACATTTGGGAAAGTGAACAAACCTCTTTTTGAACCAATTATTAGGGACCTATTGTTTTGAGGATGATGGAATGGTCAGCTGTTAGGACTAGACTATCTCCCAAGTCCCTTCCATCTCTTACAATCTGTAGTGTTCTACATAATTTTGTACAAAAACAAAAAGCCAAAACCAACATGTTTTTGATTCTTTTCTAAAATGATAAATTGAGTATTTTTATACCTACAAAACTAGGTAACTGTGCTTATCCTCTGATTAAGAACACAATGATTGTAACTGTCATAGTGAAAAGTTCTTCAGTTTCTGTATTCCTTTATAGCCAAACCTCAGAATAGATAGTCTGAGTAAAACCAGACTATCTGGTTCCATATATCTTTGGAGATGGATTTTAATTAGGGGGGAAATTAGGAGGGGGGGAACTGAGGATAGTATGATCAGGGCTTTTTTTTCTCATAGAACGCCCAGAACGGAGTTCCGGCACCTTTTTTGGATGGAACCTTGTAGGGTAGGCAAGGCAGGTTGTATGACGTGTGTGAGTTCCGGCATCTTTTTTTTTTTTTTTTTTTAGAAAAAAAGCACTGAGTATGATTAAATCTGAAAATCCAAACTGTATCTTTCCATTATACATTCTTATTGCTATATATGAACATTGCCAAGTTTTGTAATTTCTGTTTCATAAATGAAGAGTTTTATTATTTACAGTCCTCATCTCAAATTTAACTGACTTGAAAAAGAAGACAGGACACTTATCCATTACTTAAATTCTTTCCTTTTTCTCCCAAATATATTTCTAGCTTGATGTTCCTGGGAAGGAGAAAAATATTTTCTTGCCTTTTCTTCACAAAAAGTGATTCTGCCTATTACTAAAAATGAGAACAAATCCCTAATTCCTGATAGTAGATAATTCCTTTGGATTTATCACTAGTGAGTTTTAATCATGGAGGACAACATAATTCTAGTAGCCTATCATTGGCAATGGATTTACTCAGCAAATATTCTACCAAATCACTTAAATATGATGTGTGAACTTTATTCTTTTTCTGTCACACATTCAGATATGTAGCAAATCTTTCACCAAGTAGTAAAATATTTGCCCATGCAGTTGAATAATCTGCATTATCATACAGTACTTTGTCACACCAAAGCATTTCAGCACAGAAACTATCCCTGTTGTTCGCTATTTTTAGTAATAGTTTATTCGTTTATCAAAATATAAAATACAAAGAGAAATTCAAAAAAGTAATAGAAAACTAGGAGGAGGGGGAGGGGGGAAATGGTGTAAAGAGAGAAAAGAAAAAGGCACCAACTTCTGACTCTCTTTAGCACAGTAGTAGAAGATAAGATTACAACTGCAACTTTTACTTTTACACACCAGTATGTACAAGCCATTTCTATAATAATAAACCTATCTAACTAGCAAAAACAAATCAAAGTTTCATTTTTTTTTCATTGCAAGCACAAAATCCGGAAGCAATTTTAAAAAAGAAACAAGGTTAGATATATTCTCTTCTTTAAATAAAAGAATTAATTTGACCATCTCTGCTTCTCTTTGCTGTGGGGAATAATATATACTTCAATTAACTCATTAATTTTTATCATAATTCACATTAAGAGAATCCTCTATATTATTTCAACTTTTTTACCCCTAAAGGAAGAAAACACTTTTTCTAGTCTGGATATTTTACTATTTTACTATTTACTGTTGTTCACTATTGTGCTCCATGGCTGATGTCACCTGTAATGTGTGGCAACATCTAGCAACATTGCCTGATCTGGAAAAAAAAACCAACCGCAGATTGGCAATTTATTATCTAATGTAATTATCTGGGGAGGCTTTTTCATTTTCAAAGAATGGTACACAGTAGATTTGACAAAGAGAAAAAGGTAATGGGGAATATACATGGGTGGGAGGGAAAAGACACACCTGCTTTAAAGACTTGCTGACAAACTGAACAAGAGCACCAAACACGCTTCAGAGCTTTTTTCCCTTTGAATCTGCACAGTCTTTATGGGCATATGCACAAAAAAGAGGAACTAGGGTTTTGGGTTTTTTTTTTAAGGCCTTATAAAATTGGCACATACTGTTTGGAAAGAACTACAAGCATTATCAGTGACAATATTTCTTAAATAGCAAGAATATAATCTTTCATACACATCCCCCCCCATTGGTAGCAAAATATTGTAGCAATTTATAGGACAGGTATGCTTAATTAGCAGTAGATCAATTAACACTTCTGTACTCATGTACTTCGAACAACGAACAACGAAGAAATGGAGATTGGTTTCTTATTTAGCGCTTTGCAGGCAACCGAGTCAGTCAGTACGATTGCAATGTTATAGCCATTAAAAAATACTTAAGTGTTTTAAAGATCACTTCATACAAGTAAAATGTTTTTAAAATACCTGAATTGTACCCATTAAATGTCATACACATGCACACGTACACTTCCACTTCTTCATTTACTCAAGCAAAAAGAAACCATGGGTTTTTAATGACTGTGATCAAAAAGTCAAAAGAGCTCATTACTAATTGTAAAATATTATGCTGAGGAAACATAATCACAAGTAAGATACTTAGTGAATTGTGGTCTGCAGAGGATTCACCCCAAGGGTGATATTACACTCTGAAAGATTTTTTTCTATTTTTGAGGTAAAAATCATAACCCCAGTTACCATAAACAAGTGATAAAGAAAGGCAAAAAAAATGGAGACAGGAAGAGAGACAAAAGATCACAGAGCTTGTGTTTGTTTTAAATGGATAAGTACCGGCTGTCACCTTTGTGCTCAAATAAAGGTCTTACTCTCTACCACAGGTCTGTCCAATCTGTAGCCTAGACATCTAGTAATGCGGTCCTACCAGATTGTAAACTTTTAATATTATGTGATTTATATACATTAACTACAGGTAGTCCTTGACTTACAATCATAATTGAGCCCCAAATTTCCATTGTTAAGTGAAACATTTGTTAAGTGAGTTTTGTCCCATTTTACAACCTTTCTTGCCACAGTTGTTAAGTGGATCGCAGCAGTTGATTAGTAAGTAACCCGGTTGTTAAGTGAATCTGGCTTCCTCTTTGATTTTGCTTGTCAGAAGATCGCAAAAGGCAATCCCATGACCTTGGGACACTGCAACCGTCATAAATATGAACCAGCTGCTAAGCATCTGAATTTTGTTGACATGATCATGGGGCTTCTGCAAAGGTCGTAACTGTGAAAAACAGTCATAAGTCACTTTTTTCAGTTCCACTGTAACTTTGAACAATCACTAAACAAACTGTTGTAAGTCAAGGACTATTTATTTCTCTTCAGTCAATGCAGCTCAGGCAAGCCAAAATGCTGGACACCCATGCTCTACTATCAAAGCCAGTCCAACGACAGCCTTTATGCAAAGGACAAAAAAACCCTACGCTAAGAAGAGTA
This sequence comes from Bothrops alternatus, assembly GCA_034064705.1. NCBI lineage: Eukaryota > Metazoa > Chordata > Lepidosauria > Squamata > Viperidae > Bothrops > Bothrops alternatus. The sequence goes on along the minus strand of JARGCV010000007.1, from coordinate 46,101,844 downwards.
TATTGATTTTAACTTACACTATCTCCACAATCAAATCTACAATGTGAAACTCCACAGCCATGAGACATTCACTAACAATGAGAAATATTGGCTTATACTGTAAGCAATGTACTTTGTGCCCCTTTTTCCTTCTTTTTAATAAAGGCCGTGTCTCCATTTCTCATCACACATCCATATAACAGCATCCCATGTAACATCACCAAGTAACATTCTCTCTATACTCTTCCCAAAATAACAATAGTTATTTGTTTGGAAAACAAAGTTACCTGTAAACATTGCACAGAAATATGGACTGCAAGCTGCTAGGACAATACGGTGGGCTTCAATTTCAATGTCTTCAGCAACGATTACCACATCGCAAAGAAGCCGCTTGCTGTGAACATATCAACAGTAATGGTTTCAGAACCAATCTGGCAAATACAGAACTATTAAATAAATAGTAAGTAAATGTAGGCTACAGTCGCCATGCTTGTTTACCTTTTTATTAGGATCTACAGTATATGCCACCTATTAGAATAAATCTTCCCAGATAATAAAAATTACAAAAATATAACAACACCGTAATAAGGGAAACAATTATACAATAACCCACCAATCCCCAATTCAAACGAGTCAGTGCCATGTATGCAGTGTTGTTGACCCGGAATTAGGAGATAGCATAGGAAGTATCATTTGTGAATATGTGCAGACGGCCCTGTTGTCTTTGGGCACTTGTAGAGTCATGGATGCAGGGTCATGAAAGGACAGCAAGGAAAACACCCAATGTCCTAACCCACTCGGGAACATACGGTGTCTTTAGGGAAACACCCGAAAGGGAACATTTTTAGCTACTTCTGCTTTCTCCCTTCCTATCTATAGTGTGCCAGACTTACTGGGTGAAATCTTTATCTTATGTGTGTCAGCTTTGTTGTGTGGATTGCTTATGTAATCAGAAACAATAAATACAAGGATTTCTTGTCATTCGGAGCTTCTCTCTTTCAGAGGAGCCCATCTTTGTTCAGCTGAATAAGAACGTAAAGCTTAAAGGCAACTTCCGGTTTCCTGTATTTTTTTATCAAGCAAAACCTCAGAACCTGCACAACAGTGTCCTTCACCAAATTCAGTTTCAGTTACAGGCTAAGATAGTCATGTAAGCTTTAAGAGGACTAGAGAGATAAGGTCTAACAAACATCACATGGAAAGCAATGCTACAAGCAAGTCATAATGAGAAATAGCAATCCCTTGTTCAATCTGGTGAAATGAATAATGAGCACAAAAGCAGGCCTCCAGTGCCAACTACGGTGTTTCCCCGAAAGTAAGACCCAGTCTTACTTTCTTTTGGGTTCTGAAGTAAGCACTAGAATTTACTTCCAGGGACGGCTTATTTTTTTGCCAGGACCAGTAGGTAGTGAGCGCGCAGGGGTGGGGCAGGGCCTGTGCATGGCGTGAAGAAGCAACGCAACGGTGAGAGTGTGGTGGCGGACCAGTTATGGTACCGGTATGGGCAGGGCGCATGCCCTTCCCGTGCCAGGTCAGCCCCTACCACTTCCAACTTCTTGCAAAAAAGATCTTGCAAAGTTGGAATTGATTGATTGACCTTTTTTTCCCCAAACAACTTCATTTGTTTCCCTGCACGCGGCAGCGGAGAATCGTGAAGGAGAAGTGGAACGGGGCTGGAAGTCAGGTAAGGAAAGAAATGAAATTCCTGGGGGAAGCGAGGGCATCTATACAGTGGTGTGGCAAACTTTCCAGCTCCACGGGGAAGGGGAAGCTGGCATGGGTGCTGACGTCAGGACGCCCGCCTGCTTCACCTCCCTCCCTCCCCAAGCCTCCAGCACTCCACCTGCCACTTTGGTCAGCCTGGCCACTGCCTAGCAAGTTTGGAGAAGGCTGTACTACAAAGCATGGGCAGCTAAAATCAATCTAACTGCTATCTTAGACTTCCCAGTTAGTATTGAATTTAGAATTCAGTATTTGGCCCATCAGAAGTGCAATCCAGATTAAAATCTAGTATAAAACTCAATCCAAAATAGGTAGTTTCCCAATCCCTACAATCTCTATCTTTCGGGATTAATTTTTTATTATCTCATCCTCATCTGCCTCTAAAAACTCTCTAGTTACCAGTTTTGTTTTTAAAGCTTAGTTTAGAGCAGGACAATTGACCAAAAATAAAGATGAAGCCAATTTCAGCATTATCCAATTCCATGACTGTGTGGTCTTCCCTCCTTAAACTGTACAGGTAGTCCTTGACTTACAACCACAACTGAGCCCAAAATTTCTGTCGCTCAATGAAACATTCATTAAGTGAATTTTGTCCCATTTTGCGATTGTTAAGTGAATCACTGAAGTTGATAGGTTAGTAACAAGGTTGTTAAGTGAATTTAGTTTTTCCATGGACCTTGCTTCTCAGAAGGTCGCAAAAGATGATCACACGACCCCAGGACACAACAAAGGTCATAAATATGAACCAGTTGCCAAGCACCTGAATTTTGATCACATGATCATGGGGATGCTGTGAATGTCATAAGTGTGAAAAACAATCATAAGTTGTATTTTTCAATGCTGTTGTAACTTTGAACAGTTGCTAAATGAACTGTTGTAAGTCGAGGACTACCTGTACTTTCATCAGTATATTTAGCATCCACTTTTATATTATTTTGAATTTGAATTGCATATGTGCTGCGAGCTAAAATGGATGACGCCAATGACACTGTTACTCAACCTACAAGACTTGAGTAGCATCAGTTTCTTCATTTAAAACACAATTAATATTGTTCCTATTTCGACTGCCCATTTACCCATCGCTGGACTTTTAAGATACAAATATCAAGTTTCTTATTTATCTACATAAAGGCTCAAAAGTATACCGTAGATTTCATTTTTAAAAACTTGTTTCATATATATTGCATTTACCTGGGCTCATCTGGGGATAAACAAACATTGCCAGATCAGGATAATCAATAAGTAAACACAATTTAATGGTGTCTGAATTTTCTATCTCCAGCACTAATAAACTGGTAGGTCAAATCAACCATCCATTCTTGGACAAGCTTGTTTAGCAGGGAAGACTCAAGAGTGCAGCTGACTTTTAATGTCACCAGCTCTAAGGAATCCCAAGTTATATGGGCAGATGGCAGCATCAAGTCTCACCAGCTAAGACTCTTCCTCCTTTTATGGGTACAGTACAACATCCTTTCTTAAATAATGTTACCAGAGGCAAATGGGCTTTTCTCACTTTCCTGTCCCCACACTGATTCATTGGCCCCTCAACACCGTTCTACATAACCCTGCTATGGCAATCAGCTGTCACCTACCACTTTAAAGTATTCAACAGGTGCCCTGTTTTAGTTCTGTGATGTCTCAGCAGCAGAAGCAATAGTAGTGAGAATAAATCAGCAGTAAGCAGGAAAGGGAAAAGATAAGAGGAGTTTCAGGACAGCTGCAGTGTAGCTTGCTTAGAAGGACGTCACAGGTAACATATATTATTAGTGCTTCTAAAAAGGAAAGCTGTCAGTCTTCTCCCATTATTCCCCACAGCATTAAATTACAAATAGAATAATCTAGTATTTTACCATACTAATCTGCCTTGCACCAAACAATCCACAGTCCTCCAGTCTTTCATGTTCTATGCCATCAAAGAAGGGGCAAAAGCAAGTTGACACCAAAACCAAGGGACACAGGAAAGATAATTCACTCAGGACTGACGTCTTCCCAGATAAGGCATACAAATGCTTTTCCATGTGTTCATCCCATGGCATGGCTGTTGTGTTATAAAGCAAGGACTGTGTATTATTAAGCAATGGCTGATGATGAGCTGGGGGGGGAGAAAAAAAAAGGAGCCCGGTAGTAGCTTTTCCAACTAACAAGGTTTATTAAAAGACATATTAAAAAGTATGGAAGCTAGATTCCTGATTTTTATTGAACTCATCGAACAGTGGTTTTATGGATGGAGATCCTCAGTCATCCAGGTCATGGTTGTCCCAAAGGTGCTTTTTCACAAGGCAACTGGACTTTCTTTTTTTCTCTTTGAAGACGTTTCAAAGAAGCTTCTTCAGCTCTGACTGGATCCTTCCATTCCCCACCATCCAGTCAGAGCTGAAGAAGCTTCTTGGATGAGAAGCAAAACATCTTCAAAGAGAAAAAAGAAAATCCAGTTGTCTTGTGAAAAAGCACCTTTGGGACAAATGCAACAGAGGTCTCTCTGGAAAGGACTAGGTCTATGTCCTGGCCATTTTCTTGGACCAGAATGGGACAACTCACTGCAGCCAACTCGCTAAGGGCCAATTTGCTGCGGCCAACTCACCACGTGGGACAATTTGCTGTGGGACAATTCAACAATTCAATTTAAGTATTTAAAATAATTTTAAAAATATTTTAATTTTTGCCATTCACATTTCATTTTGCCCCTGCTTTGGCATCCTTTCTTTAATGATTCTATCCCACTATTTCTTCAATATTAGTATAAACTCTTGTCCTGTAGCAAGTTGTCCCACAATGTCTAGCCATTAAGAGTTGTCCCGTGGCAACTTTGCCGGAGTAAGATGTCATAGACCAGTGTTTCTCAACCTTGACAATTTTAAGGCATGTGGACTTCAACTCCCAGAATTCCACAGCCAGCAATGCTGGCTGTGGAATTCTGGGAGTTGAAGTCCACATGCCTTAAAATTGTCAAGGCTGAGAAACACTGTCATAGACCCTTCTTGGACAGTATGTGGTAATTCAGCTAGTACCATTCTACAATATTGTACTTTACTATAAAGGCAGCCACCTGTGATTGCTGCAGAGTAACCACCTTGGCATTATTGACCAAATTGCCTTGCCTGCTCCATTCAATTGTACACTATTGAAGTTTAACTGCACTATCTCGGAATGGAAAGCAGTGCTGTAGAGTTCCTGTCTTTTGTCACACTACTGTTTGAATGTTCCCAGTCAGACACAAGATCCTCTTGAGCCAAGTCAGTGCTTGCTGCTGTCCACATACCCTCAGCACCTGTTCCTGCCATCATGTTACATTCTAGATGAGCATCACCCTGCCCCTTTTGCTAGAGTTCTGTAGTTTATCACAACCAACATCAAACTAGTTATAGAGAAGGGAGAGAAGAAACAAATATGTGGCTAGCAAGGAGGAAGTAGGGAAGGAAGAAAATCCAGTAGTGGAGACGGAAGGCAAATAAGGCTACCAAGGCCCCTGTAAAAACTAGAGAAGTCCTGGTTTGCAGATTCCCAAAGTTATGTTGGTGACTCAGGCAGCATACAAAATCTACTGTATATAATAAAAAAAGTATATCAATATTACTAAGGTACAACAAACTGCTTAAACAATCCTGTTATTTTATATAACAGCACTAGCAAATGTGAAGCACCATATGATTTGGTGGCTCCAAAGAGGAACTTCATACAAAGTACAACAACTGAATTAACCTTTTCCCCCATACAAACACAAAGTGTTCTACAAGTTAGATGCCTCCAACTCCAGCCAGCAAGTGTCTAATAAATTGTACAGAGATGCAAAACTGAACATGAAGAAGTACCTCCTTAATTCATTCATGACTTTGAATGCCTTTCCCATGTGACAAGGATTGATGGTCACTGTCCGCTGATCCTTATCTCCATCTGCCTCAGGTGGTTGGGGCCACCTCTTGATGCTGAAGACAAGAAAGAAAAGCAAGTAAACATTCCCTTTTAATTTACAAGATCTAAGATAAAATACAACCTAAAAATTTAACATGAAATCGTTACCTCATTTGTTGTCACAAATTGTAAGTGATCACAAGTGTTTAGCTTATACAACCAGCTGTCTCTTACTGTGGCTGCCTAGTATAACTGGAATCCTATTTTAATATCGCAAGTACGCCAAAGAGAATGCTTTTGATGTAACTATGTGAAATATGTGCTCAGAACACATGCACAAATTCTTTGCTTAACCAACACAAGCATTTGTGGATAGCATACATGAGGTTTTAAAAAGAAGTATGCATATGTATGTGTAATTTTTTTTTAAAGTATTCACATGGAAAGTAATGTGTCTAACCCTCTGACTCTTAGATTTACTAAGAATAAGGTAATGCAAGCAGATCGGTTTTTCTGTCTAAAATCTTACTGAGGAAAATGCAGTCATCATCCTTTTTGGTAAATACAGTACGACATCCAGATTAAAAAGTAGAAAGTCAGAGTCATTGGAATTACAACTGATCTATTTATTGAACCTGAAAAAAAGACACTATTAGGAAATGTTTTTGTTTTCTTCCATGAAATACCCACATCCAGTGTTTGAAACCACTCACAGGTCTCACAAATCTGAACGGCAATACAGTATCTAATAATATAATATAATATAATATAATATATTATATATATATATGTCAAGTGTTTATTTTTTAGATTGCACCCTGTAAACCCAAATATGGGAGGAAGGAATCATTCTTTCCTTTTGCTTGTTTCAGCTCAACCCAGAGTCATCTTGCAAGCACAAATATATATATGTTGTTTAAAATTGTTGACAAAGAAATAAGGGAATTTCTGATATAGCTATTTCGAGTTTCTTAACTCTCTTCAGTCAGAACTCACCCTTCCGGGATTCGAACCTGGGCAGTCTGCATGCTAAGCAGATGCTTTAACCTATTGAGCCACAAGTTCTCTCCCGGTTTGTCAGTAGTCAGGGAGTAAGGATATGTGTCAAGTGTTTATTTTTTAGATTGCACCCTGTAAACCCAAATATGAGAGGAAGGAATCATTCTTTCCTTTTGCTTGTTTCAGCTCAGCCCAGAGCCATCTTGCAAGCACAAATATATATATATATGTTGTTTAAAATTGTTGACAAAGAAATAAGGGAATTTCTGATATAGCTATTTCGAGTTTCTTAACTCTCTTCAGTCAGAACTCACCCTTCCGGGATTCGAAGGAAAGAATGATTCCTTCCTCCCATATTTGGGTTTACAGGGTGCAATCTAAAAAATAAATACTTGACACATATCCTTACTCCCTGACTACTGACAAAGTGGGAGAGAACTTGTGGCTCAATAGGTTAAAGCATCTGCTTAGCATGCAAGACTGCCCAGGTTCGAATCCCGGAAGGGTGAGTTCTGACTGAAGAGAGTTAAGAAACTCGAAATAGCTATATCAGAAATATATATAAACAATCACCCTGTAGCCACAAACTGAAGTACCGGTAAAATATTCAGTACTTCATTCACAGATATAAAAAAACAGTTCATACATTTTTCTCCCAATATTTTAGTGCACTCTCAAGGTCAAATGGAGAGGACTAGTGGCATGAATGTACTACCTAATTCAAAAGCATCTGTTAATAGCTCTAAAGCAAGGCCATTTCTACTTACACTCTGGCCAGAAACAAACACAGGATCTTGCCAAACCAGTTCCATCAAAACAAAAAACACATTCACTGACAGCGCTGGCGATTTCAGCTCTAGGTAAACATTCCCTGAAAAGACAGAAGGCTAATTGAACCAGTCCCTAGAGATGCTGCCTCATGACCTTGGGGAAGCAGCAAACCTATCCACATGGCATTCTCACGAATCCAGCTTTCACTTTTAAACTGGGCCCTCAGCCACCATCAATAAAGACTGAGAACTGGGAAGACTGGGTGATTTTGCTTATGTATGCAAGGTACTGGAACCCTTCCTGCTGCTCCTCTGGGATTTTTAAGGAAAGAAAGTGCTCCTTGTTCTCATTCCTATCCAGCCTACCTTTCAGACACATTTTCATGTTAGCTTTCCAATACTTTTCTTCCCTGGAAATAATCCACTGGTTGTGTCCCTCTTCTAATACAGGTAGTCCTCAACCTACGACCACAATTAAGCCCAAAATTTCTGTTGCTCAATGAAACATTCCTTAAGTGAATTTTGCCCCATTTTACGACTTTTATTGCCACAGTTGTTAAGCGAGTCACTGCAATTATTATTAACATGTTAAGTGAATCTGGCTTCCCCGTTGACTTTGGTTGTAAAAAAGGTCGCAAAAGGGGATTACATAGCCCTGGGACACTACAACCAGGATGAATACGAGCCAGTTACCAAGCACCCAAATTTTGATCACATGACCACGGGGATGCTGCAACGGTTGTAAGTATGAAAAAACAGGAGTCACTTTTTTCAATGCCGTTGTAACTTTGAACTGTCACTAAATGAACTGTTGTAAGTTGAGGACCACCTGTCTTCAATTCTCCCTATCTCCAAAGAAAATCAGACATTCCCTTCAAGTATTCTCCTTAACAGGAGAAAAGAGTCTGACATTCAGGTAACTTCTACAGCATCTTCCAAACCTCGCCCTTCACCCTTCCTAGGCTTGTGTAACGTACCAGCACCGGCTACCAGGCAAAATGTCCCACAATGGGGTTTTCTTCAGTGGATGGGGGAAAAGCAATCAAGGTGGTTTTTATATACTTTGGCTGGTGGGACTAGAATGATAGTCTTGGATTGGAGAAAAAAGAGATGGCAACAATGGCAAATAAAAGTGATGGTTACTAGGACTTCCGGTTTGCCATCGAGGCCGCCGCAGCCGCAGGAAGGTGAGCTCCATCTTCCGCGTTCGGTTTCGCTCTGCTGGAAGACCCTAGAAAGGGTCAAGAGTCACTCTATAGGGGCGACAAGAAAGGAGGGGAGCCCCGCTTGATCGCAGGAGGGCGGTAGCCCTTCTGCTCAATCCAGGGCAGCCCTTCAAACCGGCGGACGAAAGACTGGCCATAGAAATATGGCTCGTCACTAGGCTGCAGACAGCTGAAGTCAAACTTACCACCAGGCACTTCTAAAACAGTGCGGATGAGACTGGGTGAGATCTAAACCTCTCTTCAATCCTAAGTATTTTCTTTTCCTGTAAAAGCTGCCCAAAGTATCTTCCCCCTGTGAGGAGAGAGGGAAGGGAACTTATATCCCACCCTCTAAGAATAGCAACAACTGACTATCCAGGGGAGTTAAAACACTGAAAGAATAACCTTAATCTAACTGGATTTATATGCTTCTAAAATTTGATGTGGTAGCTTAGGATTTGTACTAAAGATTTTTGTATGTTATTGAATTATCGATTAACCCAACCACCACGTTGTTTTTTAAATACTTGAATGTAAAATTAGAAAATTAATAAAATATTACAAAAAAAAGTGATGGTTACTAAAGGGAAAAAGAAAGTGCAGCTGGACATTCAGGCCCTTAGAAAATAGGCATTCATACAGTATATTTGTTTGCTTGTTTGTTTATTTCCCATCTTTATTATTTTTATAAGTAACTCAAGGTGGCAAAATTACCTAATATTCCTTCCTCTTCTTATTTTTCCCACAACAACCCTGTGGAGTTGATTGGGCTGAGACAGTGACTGGCCTAAGGTCATCCTGCCAATTTTTCACTCCTAGGGCAGGACTAGAACTCACAGCCTTGTGGCTTCTAGGCTAGCACTTTAACCAGTAGATCCATCTGGGTCTTATTTGCTGGTGAGGCAACACCAATAACAAAAGCAGACAAGATGTTCAAAGCAGATTATCAGAGCTCAGTGCGAAATTTCAATCACAGCTATTGACCCGAAAGCAACCGATACACAGGACCTAAGCATGAGAAGAAATGGGATATATTTCAGTAGGGCCTAACCCAGTGGTTCTCAACCTTTCTCAGGTTGAGACCCCACTTGCCCCGCCCATGTGCGCCGCGACCCCGACCCCGACACGCATGCACGCATCCGCCTGTCGCAAGCCGCCATTTTGTTTTTTTTAATTTTTTTTTAAAAAAAATTTTTAAAAATCCAAAAAAAAAATGGCGGCCGCGACGGGTGGATCTGCGCATGTGCGGATCGGCCCATCGCACACGCCACGCATGCATGCATCCGCCTGTCGCAAGCCGCCATTTTGTTTTTTTTAATTTTTTTTTAAAAATTTTTTTAAAAAATCCCAAAAAAAATGGCGGCCGCGACGGGTGGATCTGCGCATGTGCGGATCGGCCCGTCGCACGCACCACGCATGCGCGCATCCGCCCATCACGGGCCGCCATTTTGTTTTTTTTATTTTTTTTTTTTTAAATTTTAAAAAAATAAAAAAACAAAATGGCGGCCGCGACGGGCGGATCTGCACCTGCGCGGATCGGCCCGTCGCACGCGCTGCGCATGTGCAGATCTGCCCGTCGCGGTCCGCCATTTTGTTTTTTTTTTATTTTATTTTTTTAAATTTTTTTTAATTTTTTTTAATTTTTTTTTTATTTTTTTTTCCGGCGCGACAGGTGGATCTGAGTGTGCGCGGCACACGCGCGCCCAAAAAAATAAAAAAAAATTAAAAAAATTAAAAAAAAATTTAAAAAATTTTAAAAAAATAAAAATAAAAAAAACAAAATGGCGGCCGGTGGTGCCCAGCGACCCCCGCGAAATGGTCACGCGACCCCAAATGGGGTCACGACCCCAAGGTTGAGAACCACTGGGCCTAACCCATAAAACATTTTGAACTTTTTGCTTGTTGTGGAAGAAAAGTGGGGAAAATGTTATCACTTAGCCAAGAGGTAGAAAAACAGCTCTTTTCCCCACATTTGTGTTTTGAAAGCTTTAAAGTTACATTTATGTGCTGTCAGGTTATTTATAGCACTTTCCTGAAAGGCAAATGAAACACCCTTCCAATTAGATCAAAAGTTTTAGTAAAGCTAACATACAAAGCCCTTTTCTTCCAACTGATCTCCCTAACAAGTTTGTTCATTACAGGTAGTCCTCGGCTTCCATAGTTCATTTAGTGACTGTTCAAAGTTACAACAGCACTGAAAAAAGTGACTTATGACTGATTTTCACACTTACCACCGTTGCAGCATCCTCATGGTCACATGATCAAAATTCAGACATTTGGCAACCGGCATGTAATTAGGACAGTTCCATTATCCTGGGGTCCTGTGATCTCATTTTGCAACCTTCTGACATGCAAAAGTCAATGGGGAAGTCAGATTCACCTAACAACCATGTTACTAACTTAACAACTGTGGTGATTCACTTAACAACTGTGGCAAGAAAAGTCAAAACACGGGGCAAAACTTAATAACTTGTCTTGCTTAGCAACAGAAACTTGGGGCTCCATTGTAGTCATAAGTCAAGGACTGCCTGCAATTAATTGTGACCATTTCAATGCTAGGAACTTAGATTCAGTTTACATGATGCAAATTTAAACATATTTTAAAAGTGTGCTGCTTTGTCCAGAACAAACCCAACAGCTTCCATCCTGGGCCAAGAATAAAATGCAAGAGAACTGAACAGATGAACTAATTGGAAGGAAGCAAATGAGGATGAGTTCTAAAATAAGAAATGCCAAGTACAATATGAACATTATATTTTTAATTTTTGGAACACTAACTGAGAAGCAATTTGTTCTACCCTGGATAGAAACATATTTTCTGAGCCCATAATTCTCATAATTCCCTATCAGACTGTAGCCCCTAATGAGTAAAAAGGAAATGATTTATAGAGTATAATCATTTCCTAGCAAAGCAAGATTTTTTTTTTGTGGGATTCAAATTCATAGACTCCACCCAAACCTTGACCCTATATGTCCACAATCTACATAGCAGGAATCCACAGACATACAAAAATAAGAAGAAAACACAAAAAGAAATGGAAAAAATAAATTATGCTTTACTATTTATAATCTCAGGAATGGAGACAGCCCTAATGTATATACTGCCGAATTCATAATGGATGCTCAACTCCATTGCCGACTGCAGTAACAATTCACTTTTTCATCCCAAGGCTTATTTGAAGCAATGCTACAAAGGGTATTGAAATAGAAATATGCCTCTTTGGAGTGGAAGCATTTAATCTCAATCAATCTGCAGCTCACAAACACTATTGAAATGCAACTAGAAAATATTGAAAATTGGCAGTGTGGTGGTCCATCATTTGAATATTATTCCAATATTTTAAGATTTAAGCTTCAACTGTTGAAAAACAAGAACCAAGATTCCATACACCATATAAAAAGTTGGGAAAAAATCAGCCTCACACTCTTTTATGATATATTCCATCATAACATGATGTAAGCAGAAAAATACTAACTAAAAAGAGCAGCTCATGACTGCCACAAAATAGTTGCCAATCCTTGCCGTATCCTATAGCAGCAGTCAGACATTTTTCTGCTAACAAGTACCAATCCTCCTATAACCCAATTTTAAAATAGTCCAGATCTTCCAGGATTCTGACAATCTCATCACCCCATAGGGACCTAGACTTAATTAGGATTAATTTTTTTCTCAATATGTTTTAGGGAAATGTAAAAATGATAGCAACAAGTAAATCAAAATACTGCCCATGTGAATTTCAAATAAAAGTAAAACAAAGAACCAAAACACTTTAAATACCTTTCTAACAGTGCATTCAAGGCTCACAGCAAGAAATGAAGTAGAATAAAACCATAACTTGAATTAAAAAATATAGTTAGTGTACCAAAACCACTGCTGATTTAGAAATGGACTTAAAAAGCAAGAAGCATTCAGTTCCCAAACTCAGAAATAAATAATTAATATAATGAACTCATAGAAAGAAACTAAAAGCCTGTTAAACACCAAACACTTTCTTACCTGAAAAAGCATATTTTACTGATAACTAATAACCTTTTGAAAGTAAACAGACAACTCTATTTATACCAATCCACCAAGCAAAAGACTTTATCCATTGTTTGAATAGTATTACAGACTAAAATTTGGACAAAATTCCGATGTAGCATTTTTCTCCCTCTCCTTTCACATGTACTTCTGAAGAACTTGAAAAGTTTCTTCATATTGTAAAACAGCTCTAATAGAAATACCATCTTACAACAATTTTTCAGATATCCTCCTCCTGAACAAACTAACATGACTAAAAGACAATGGAAAACATATGTTTTTTGGAGATATCGTAACATAGGATGACAATAAACATATCCCAGACAGCAGATAATCATAGACTGGAATGTTTTAGCAAACAAATCCTAACAATCAAAGGAAATTAACAATTATGAGTACTCTGTTGTGTTATTTGGATATGTAGAAAAAGCAGTATGTGCTTATTCTATCAGGAGGTGCTTTGCATTCTCTAAAGAGATTCTTCCAATAGGCTAGGTCCTAAATCTTGCTAAAATCATAGAAATAATTTATAAATGATAAATTATGCTATATTAATGACTTTGCTTTTAATAGGAACATATAACTGATTAACTGGGATAATTCAGTAAATCATTTGCTAATCAAGAAACAGAAAAAGATTGTTAGGGAAAACTGATTGCAAAACAAAACAAAAAGCTATTAGAAAGGTAGATTAAAAGTTGAGAGAAGACATTATTTTTTTAAAGTATCTGAATCTGAAGGACTTTCATCCAGTGCTACTTTACCACTCTCAGCTGCTGAACAAAAGGCAGATCTAACAAATAAATTTAAAATTACATTAGTTTAAAAAATGTTTTCATTACAAACGAGGAGACTATGGTAGTTGCCTTTTTTCCCTGCGTTCACTAATTGTGACAATATATTATTAATTACCAGAAAAGGAGAAATCTCAGCTTTAGGCACCAGTCAGTTTTCCAAATTGCTAGAAGCAAAATTAACTAGCTTTCGACACTGAAAAGCAGGGAACCTGCCAATATTTTTGGCAACATTAAAATATACTTTGGACTACAAAATGCATAATCAACAGAAAATCCATTTCAATGAAGGGTAGAATCCATCTGTGCATATCTATTAAACACATTCCAAGAATAGCAGATGTGTTAAAACAATCTACATGCCGTGCATACCTTCTACTGGAATAAACCATGTACAGAGACACTCCACTGGAATGTCAGTTCAGAGTAACGTGAAATGGTGGTAGAAGCCAAAGTGGATTACCCTTCTACAAGCTTAGGATTCTTGCCATGAACTGATTAAATGTAGATTTATATCTATATCATATATCTATAATGGAAACTGTTCCCCTCCAGAATGAGAGCAGCATAGTCGCATACATGTCTATTTACTAAAAAAAAGAGTTATGCGTAACGGGCAAGGGAGAAAAAAACAGATAAATTAAACAAAAGTGTGTTCTTCCTTCTCTAACCAAGCTTCTTTCAGCTCCTCCAAAACATTTTAGAAAAACATCCATTTGGAATTACCTAAATGCTATAGAAGTAGCTTCACTAAAAGTGGCTTCACTTCTCAAGTGGTAAATATACTGAGGCCATATAAGACACTCAGAACAAGATGCATTAATAATGTGATAGTACAGAGTTGTTAATGTGGGAAATTAAAAAAAAAAAACCTCACCCACCCTGGTCATCCTGGAAGAAAGCAATGGCAAGCCATTCCCTATCTTGCCATGACAACTGCATGGATTTATCCATTCTAGGTCACCAGGAATCAAGCTATATTGAAGAGCAACCTTTTTTTTCTATCCAAATAATGCTTTCTTTATTACAAAATATGCTATTTTAATTTTAAAATGTGAATTCTAGAAGACAAGTCATCCATCTCTACCTGAAGGCTAATATAAAATTAGGTGTAACGTGCTACAGTAATTGTTGTGAACAGTCGGTAGAGTAATTGCCAGAGCAAGAAAGCAATTCCACCAAAACCAGAAAATCCAGTTGATGAAAATGAACTGCAGGTTCTTGAGGCAAGGGATTATCATGGTAATTATATATATATATGTACATATGTGGTATGAAATAAATAATTTACGATCACCAGGAGATTAAGAAAGAAAATTACTTTAATACAATCTAGCTTTCGTTGGGAACTTCCAACATCGTCAGGGTTAAAAGAGCCAGTTGATAAGGGTGTCTTAAATAGGATTAGTCAACGCTTGCACTCGGCTCCTAAACTGCGTCACCGGTCCTAGACGGTTAATTTGTATTCTGGATGTTTCCCCTTCTCTCTGTTGCCTCTAACCTTCTCACCTATTCTTCCAACGTTAGTTCCTAAGTTAGTCAGGATCTTTGCATCTTCCTTCCCTCTAATGGTGTTTACTCTCGTATTACCTTTCCCTCTACTGCGGATCTTGGGGGGGGGTGTTTGATTTTTCCTTTACATTGTTATATATCCCATTAGGGCTCCAGATAATTCCACCCACCCCTTTCAGTTGTGGGTCGATGGTTTCTTTCTGCTCGGTACTCACCCTCCTCCCTCCTCCTCCCACGTGGGTAATACCCATCCGGATGTCATGCAATCTAGTGTGTGTGTCCCCAAGCGTTGACTAATCCTATTTAAGACACCCTTATCAACTGGCTCTTTTAACCCTGATGATGTTGGAAGTTCCCAACGAGAGCTAGGTTGTATTAAAGTAATTTTCTTTCTTAATCTCCTGGTGATCATAAATTATTTATTTCATACCATGAATGTGCCCAGGAATCGTATTTTTACGGATATCATTAACCATATATACATACATACATACATACATACATACATACATACATACATACATACATACATACATACATACATACATACATATATATATATATATATATATATATATATATATATATATATATATATATATATGTCAAGTGTTTATTTTTTAGATTGCACCCTGTAAACCCAAATATGGGAGGAAGGAATCATTCTTTCCTTTTGCTTGTTTCAGCTCAACCCAGAGCCATCCAGCAAGCACAAATATATATATATGTTGTTTAAAATTGTTGACAAAGAAATAAGGGAATTTCTGATATAGCTATTTCGAGTTTCTTAACTCTCTTCAGTCAGACTCACCCTTCTGGGATTCGAACCTGGGCAGTCTGCATGCTAAGCAGATGCTTTAACCTATTGAGCCACAAGTTCTCTCCCGCTTTGTCAGTAGTCAGGGAGAAAGCGGGAGAGAACTGACAAAGCGGGAGAGAACTTGTGGCTCAATAGGTTAAAGCATCTGCTTAGCATGCAGACTGCCCAGGTTCGAATCCCAGAAGGGTGAGTCTGACTGAAGAGAGTTAAGAAACTCGAAATAGCTATATCAGAAATTCCCTTATTTCTTTGTCAACAATTTTAAACAACATATATATATTTGTGCTTGCAGGATGGCTCTGGGTTGAGCTGAAACAAGCAAAAGGAAAGAATGATTCCTTCCTCCCATATTTGGGTTTACAGGGTGCAATCTAAAAAATAAACACTTGACATATATATATATATACATATATATATATATATATATATACGTATACGTATGTGTATGTGTATGTGTATGTGTATGTGTATGTATGTGTATGTGTATGTGTATGTATATACATATATATAGTTTATATTTTACCCCGGTGTTCGGATTTATTTATCATTTTCATTACCCAACTAGTTAACGCCATCAGTGTATATGAGTAAGGGTTTTTCTGACTGTTTATATAGTTTTACCTTGCCAGTCATAGAAAGCGCACCCTAATAACGAAACATTTTAATTCCAAATGAGTATGGGATTCGCTGCCTATTTATATACAGTAGCACCAGTTTTGGAAGGGGTAAGTTCAAAGTGCCACCAGTTAGAAAAAAATGAGTGGACAACAATAGATTCTTCCCCCTCTCCAGTTCTCATACCCAAAGTATGGATTTCCTTTCATAGCAGAATCTGACAGGAATCTGTTTTTTAGTTATCAGATTAAAACACAATTATCCTCTATTGTACTTTCAAGGAAATGAATGTTACCATTCTAATGCAAAAGGTTAATTTAACCACTGAAATGAACAATCCATTTAGTTATTTGAATTTGAATTTATGGGGAGAAGTAAATAATTGCTTTTTATTCATGTGCCCATATGCCTTTTGTTCCATGTTAATTATGTAATTAGTTAACTATGGTACATCTGTAAAATCACTGCTTGTTCTAAAATACTTGTTGGTTTTTATTGATTTATTCAATTTATACCTGCCACTATTTCAACTTTCAGCAGTTAACAAAAGCCATATGAAATCAATAATACAATAAACTTACAATAACAAAATCACAACATAAAATTTAAAATTATAAAATAAAATCAATTAAGGAACAAATCGTTGAGATAATTTCTTCCTCCTTAGGATCTCCAAAACAATTTGATTTTTAAAAGCTTAGAGAAAACCAATGTATGTGGTCAATCTGATTTCCAGGGTAGACTATTCCATAAATATAAACATCCTTCCCCACTCAGAAGCAGGATCCGAAATCCTGAACCTGTCATTTCACAAAAGCTTTTAGGGGGTTTAGGCATGGATCTATCTATCTATCTATCTATCTATCTATCTATCTATCTATCTATCTATCTATCTATCTATCTATCTATCTTTGTTCATTTTAATGTTTAATTGTCCTCTAGGAGTGATCTCTCTGGGAAGCCAGTTTTCCATCTGTATATGAGTGCACACCCTTGAGTCACTTTTGGCTTCTAGCAATTGCCTAAACAAGTCCATGCCATTTTTGGGGCAAGATTTTTTGTAAGTGGCTTGTCGCTGCCTCCTTTCTAAGGCTGAGAGTGAGGGACTACACAAGGTCACCCAGATAGCTTTGCGCCTAAGGCAGGACTAGCACTCAATTTCCCACTCTCTACTCTGGTGCTTTAACCAATATACCCCATTGGCTCTTCTGGTAAGTGGGAATTTTGTGATGGACTACATGTGTTATGACAGCAGTCTCATGAGTACAGGTAATCCTCAACTTAAGACCATAACTGAGCCCAAAATTTCTGTTCTAAACAAGATAGTTGTTAAGTGAGTTGTGCCCCATTTTACCTTCTTGTCATAGTTGTTAAGTGAATGATTGCAGATGTTCAGTGAATCATGCGGTTGCTAAGCGAATCTGGTTTCCCATTAACTTTGCTTGTCGGAAGCCAGCTGAGAAAGTGACAAATGGTGATCACATGATCCCGGGACAGTGTAACTAACACAAATACATGCCAGTTGCCAAGCACCTGAATTTTGATCACATGACCAAGGAGATGCTGCAATGCTTGCAAGGGTGAAAACTAGTCACAAGTCACTTTCAGTGCTGTTGTAACTTCAAACTGTCACTAAATGAATGGCTGTAAGTAGAGAACTATCCTAATTACATGCTTTTGAAATTGTTTAAATATTGCCTACTCCACTGTCAAACTATAGATCACAATTTGCCAAATAAACCACAACTGATTGGGTTCTCACACTGTACCTTGTCACAAACTATATCAGTCAAAAGGTTTGCAAAATATACTGCACCCAAAACATTTTTACCCTCCCTTAGTGAACCAGGCCATGGAAAGAGATAAAAAGAGGGTGCATTTTACCAACTTTAATAGTTGTTGTTCTGCCTTACTGTACAGCGGTCTCTATGTGTTATTTTTTCCTAAACAAGTCCAAGTTAACAATGTAAAAAGGAAGTGCTTGACATATCCTGTTTTTTTCCAAGAGAGGCAAGCTTTGAGTTTGCATTGGATAGTAAGGGCCACTGCTTCATCAATCTGAATTCTCCCATAGTGAGAAAAAAAACACTTTTCTAATTTAACTACTGGGAAATAACAATATAACTTCCCATCATATTTCATACATTACATCTTGAGCATTTAATAGCACTGTAATATAAGTTCCCACAATTGCATACTGACCCAAAAGTTTTAAATGGATCCTTCAGACTCTCTCCAAAGGTGCAACGTGACAGGGCACGTTAAATGCAGGGGGGATCATCATAAGAACACTTTCATTAAATTTAATTGTAATTAAACATAAACATAAATTACATCAAATTTAGTCATTGTTCTGGCCCTAGCAACCTTTTAGATTTAGCTCTGAGTTCATAATTCATGGCCTTGGGCCCAAAATTCATGTCTTCTGGTATAGATTAGTCATCTTTTTATTAGATGTTAATGCTTCTTCATCTGGCATCTTACAAGTCATAACTAGTGTTGGCTTTGTGTTTGCAATAATATCTTTGTAAACACGCTGTACTTTTCTTAAATTTCTCAAAACGTGCAGGTTAAGAAGATCCAAAATAAACATCAAAGAAATGCCAAACATCAAAAAAGTAGAAAAATTACAATGTTTTGGAAGGCATCATTTGGCACACAGCTGGAAACAAGAGTTCAGCTCTTTACTTATGTAACGAATTGCATAATTTACTGTCCTTGAGTAGTGTGCAAAGCAAAAACACTCAGTGTGATGCAAAGCAAAAACACTGTGTTAAATACAGTGTATTTAAGTCATACCTTATGGTTATGGTTAAATATTAGGGAGCCTCCAATGGATGATATGGAAGCTTCTCTTGGAAATCCGTAATAGGAAACTACTCCCCACTTCGGAGCTACTATTCAGTCAGCAACTACCACGATAAAACTCTTAAAGAACAGCAGCCACTAGTATCCCACACTAAGAAAGCAGATTGTGTGAATCTCCCCGGTTTAGCTGCACAAGAATGTTCCCATAGCAACGGCAAAGGCACCCACTCACACATATTTCCTGCAGCTTGAGATTCATTAAACCCAAACAATTTAACCTTTCACCTAGGTAATTGCCTGTGCCAAGCCACTAAGCAGGCATATATATGTGGATTAGAAAGTGAATTGCAGAACAACAGTGGAAAGAAGGGAGGAGAGAGGGAACAGAGGCAAAAGGGAAAGCCGAATTCATGCACGAATCGGCAGGACTGAATCTAATCACTGCTCTCGTATCTTAATGCCTAGGATGTTCACTCACAGATCAAACACACCCATACACGTACGCACTCCTCACCTTACCATCTTTCCGACGAGCGTTATTAAAACTCGGAGCACGAAGTTAAAAGCTTTGCCCCACCGAAAAGGAATCGGCTTACAAATCGGCTACCGCTTTCGAAGGTCTCCTAGAAATTGAGGCTCTCCAGAGGAACGGAAGGAGAGAGGGAGACACTTTCAAAGGGCCACCCGAGGCAGGAAGTGTGTGTGTGTGTGCGTGTGTTTGTGTGTGTGTAAGGGGGATTTGTAAAACTGATGAAAGAGATTCGCGATGAATGAATCCTTGATTCAAATAAAATAAAATAAAAAGTCACCCGGGGCAAACGCCACCGCCTCCCCCTAAAAGGGGGGAAGATTCACCAGAGCTACCGTCTCCCAACGAGGGGCGGCGGCGGGGCAACCTCCGCGGCCGCGACCCAGAAAGAGACGCAAATAAACGGCGTCGCTCGGAGGTTACCGCAGCCAACTTTCGGGGGATGCTCCCGAATCCGGATGAGACATCTTCCGCCAGGCTTCCGCGCCCACGCGCCCACCCCTACCGCCCGACGCAAGCAAAAAGGCGCCTGCCCTCTTCGCCGAGCCACGCCGAGCGAGCCGCACCAACCTTTCGTCGTCCATTGTGCGCCGCCGGAGCGGAGCTGGAGCCCTGCTGCATGCGCCCTTCGCCTCCTGCCCGCTCGCTTCTCCAGCGCTGCCGCAGCGAACCGCTCGGCGCCCTGATTTGGCTGCGCTCAGCTGGACGCCTTCCTTCTCGCCCCTGCGCCGCTTCCTCTCACGCCTAAAGCAACAGCGGCAGGTTAACTTTGCAGCAGCCAGAACACTCCCTTCCCAGAGGTCCCCGCTGCCGCCGCCGCCGCTACTCTGCCTCCAGCCCCGGCAGCCCACTCCCTTCTGCCTTTCTTTCTCCCGCTCCGAGCATGCGACTCGGTCTCCTGGCAACACCAGCTGTGCGGATAGGTACATTGCACCGCCCCGGCTGCTGCATTTGCCCGAGGCATCTTTTTGGCGGGGGTTCTGCGCGTTTAAAAAGACCGACAAAGGGGACGAAGTAAATGCAGCCAGGGCGGAAAAGGAAGGGAGCGATTTTTGTCTTGGTCCCGTGGTTTATGTCTAGGCAGGGGACGCGTGCTTCGGCAACGCACGCTCCTTACATCGCACTTGTTTCGATTTGGTTCTCGCCCTGTTCCAAAGCTCTAGGGTAGCCCATAAAACCCATACGTTTAAAAGATGTGTTTAAAAGGGGGGGGGGAAATTCCAGCATTCTTTGGAACAGATCTAGTTTTAAAAACCGGCAGGGTTGTTGCAGGTATTTGTTAAGGCAAAATGTGCTCTATTGTGAGTGTAACGATTAGCTTCGCACATCCATTTTCCCTCGCTAGGGTCAGTTTCCAGCTTAAGTGAAAGCAGGTAAATCATTTTTGGCAACCCAGATAAAGGCATTCGTGTTTGTAAGTGTCAGCACTGTATACAGATTGTTAAATGTAGACCACGGATTGGAGGGAGGGGACTTCCTTTACAACTGAAATAATAGCATATTTTTTTAAAGTACCAACTATCTTTTTTTATTCTCCGTGGTCTTCCATACACATACTGTAACTTACATTTCAGATATACTGTCTGGGTCAGAGGAGTAAAGAAAATAGATATGTGCATTTTAAGCTCAACTAAATCACAGGCCCAAGACACAGAATCAAAATGGGGTTTATAGGCTATTTAATACCTCTCCAAGTGACATGACATAGCAGGGATTAAATGCCACATATTCAGCTGAAATTATATAGATGCCCTGCTATACTTCAGGCTGGTATAAAGCAATAGAATGGAGACTGAAAAACATCTTGCTTAAATATTTACTGAATGCTTTGATCATACAAATACAAATGATAAACCAGACTGCTAGTTGGTATATGCTTTTCATATTGGAAACTATACTTTAAAAATGTTACAATTCTTACATCTTGGTATTTACTTGACACACTCAAACCAAGTGCTTTAAAAAAAACCCAACCTTATTTTTCTGGATTAGCACATAGTGAGTTATAATCACTCATAATCCCATCTCATGCAGTTCTTATATATTAGTGTATTTATTAGCTGAACAGTTCTAAAACTAGAAAAGATACAACTAATTACCAGCTCAAATATGGATGGATTCATTCAGTGACCATTCAGTTACAGTGGTGCTGAAAAAGGATGAGTTATGATGGCTCCTTGAAACTGCAGTCACATGACAGTGATTTGGGCACTTGACAACCAGTGCACATTTACAATGATTGCAGCATTCCAATCATGTGATCACCATTTACAACCTTCACAGCTGGTTTCCAACAGACAAAATCAGTGCAGAAGCTGACAGGAAGTCACAAGTTGTGATCATGTAACATTGCACTTAACACT
Source organism: Bothrops alternatus (assembly GCA_034064705.1). Taxonomy (NCBI): domain Eukaryota; kingdom Metazoa; phylum Chordata; class Lepidosauria; order Squamata; family Viperidae; genus Bothrops; species Bothrops alternatus. Next base: position 46,079,858 of record JARGCV010000007.1, on the reverse strand, counting down.
GATTTGATTAATGACACCTGAAAGTGACAGTGTAAGTCAGGCTTGGTCACATGATGCTTCATTTTACAACTGCATTGTCTACGGTAGCAATGAAGCTGCCAGCCCCAGTTGCAGTCTGTTAAGTGAGGACTACCTGTACACAAATGTGACCTTTACGTGCCTAATGTCTTCTCGTGTTGCTCCTGCCAATAAATGACAATCCATACTACTTGGGGCTGCTTACTCACTAGTTTTTGAAGGAATTTATACTTTATGTCTCCCAGGCAAATTAACTAATTTGTATTTCTGCAACCTTTTGCTTTCTAGCCTTCTGACAATTACATGTATATGTATATGGATCATGCCATTCTAGCAACATAGCAAGTGAATTAACCAAATTTGATTTTTATATATAATTGAGTTCAGAGATAAATATGAACCTTAGTATTTGCTAGGTTCTGTCCAATTATTCTTTTACTAAGGAAAGGTGACATACTGCAATCAAGCATCTGCCCTCTGGCGTCTTCATTTGCAATTATGCCACAGAGCACATGTACTCTACAGATACCCTTTAAAAATAACAGAAGATGAGCACAACCCAGTGCTTTGTGTGTTCAACTGCCCAGAAAACAAAGGGGATGTGGGCTGGCAGGGAGCAATCTCACCAACTTTCTGGTAACGGGTTCACGACAACAACCAGACACTATCCACAAACAGGTCACATATATATCTACAGTATAAAATGTTTATCTACCCTGGTTTAAGTTTACAGATTATTCATTCAATTTCATTCAGTGTGTGATCCTGACTTATGTGTTCAGTCTTTTTAAATCTTCATTAACATGGGCAGAGGGGTGCATTATAGTGAAACTCAGCAATAGAATTATCAATAGCCCAGATCTTCGGAAAATAAAAGCTTAGTACACATATGCCCTACTTTTACCATACTGGTTCCTATGGGAAGCTTTAGATAAAATAAAGCTGTCTTAGGATCCTAAGAATTTCACATTTTTAAATTAAATGAAAATGTAAATTAAAACATTTTTTCTAATGAGGTAGGTAGATTTGTTCTTCTGCAAATTGTCAGATATTACAAAAATATTCTATTCCTTGCAGAAGCATCTTTAAGATATTTTGTTATCTAGCATCTCCCCAACAGTCAGATTACAGATGTAGTAATAGTGAGCTGCCAGTAGAGTTTGCTCCATACATGCATATACTGTAATAAAATCTATAAAGCAAAGCAAGGCTATAGGTCAGTGATGGCGAACCTTTTAGAGACCGAGTGCCCAAAAACTGGCCCTGACCCACTCCGCCCCACCCTGCCTGCCCACAGGGCTACTCACCGCCTCCAGGGCCCGCCACAGATCGCCCAGGCAGCCCAGCAGCACCATGGAGGTCACGCTCTCTGCCCACCCCCATCAACTATGCACGTTGGGGCGTATGGGCAGAATCTTGTCTACGCTGCCTGGCTGCCATGTCCTTGGCTGCGCTGCTCTGTGTGGGCCACGCTCAGGAGCAACTCTCCTTCAGGGAGGCTGCTGGTGAGGAGGGGGTCACGGGTGGAGGCAAGGCTGGGGCAACAACACATGTGCCCACAGAGAGGGCTCCAAGTGCCACTTCCAGCACCCGTGCCATAGGTTCGCCACCACTGCTATAGGTCATGTTGATTTGCTCTATTTTTCTGTGTAATATTGCATTTTTAAAATAGATCATTACTACTAATGGATAACTGAAATAAAGGTTTACTGAATTGTCTTCATATACAGCCAGCTTGGTCTAATAGATAAGGAACCAGGCTAAAAAGCAGGAGACTGTGAGTTCAAGTTCTGCCTTAGCTAGCAAAGCCAGCTGCGTAAGCTTGGGCCAGTCACTCTCTCTCAGCCCAACCTATCTCACAGGGCTGTTATAGGAAGAAGGTGGAGGAAAAAGATGTGTTGGATATGTTCACTGTCTTGAGTTACTTATAAAAATAATAAAGGCGGGATATATTGTCTGGTTATATTAAGTTCTAGCATTAGAATATGGTTATGTAGCACTAAAAATAATTGTTATACAAGCACAGCAGAAGACTTAACAATAACTATCCTGTGTAATGAGTTGCTTTTGTATAGTCTAATAAATTTTACAATACATTTACATTTTTAGTAAAACAACTTAAATGAATTTCTTTACAGGAACCTGATTGACCATATTGCTTCCTTTTAAAATGTCCATTACCTGCAGATTTAGAATCCATATATATCACTTTGATAGTGAATCAAACGACTTTAAACTATTTCATATGTACTTGCAGGCAAAATTAGGCACCATAATAAAATTGTTTTAGTGAATCCTTAGAATAGAAGCTAATACAAATCATTCTGTAAATTTGAAGGCATTAATACTGTTATTTAGATGAATTTTTCATTCAATCAATAGTATGTCCGGTGCAAAGGTTTGGACATCCTTTTAGATAGTAGTCTCTAACACCTTCCTTTGGCAGAAATAACTTCAAGAGTACAGGAGACTGAGTTCTAATCCCACTTTAGGCATGAAAGCCAGGTGGGGTGACTTTGGGTCAGTCACTTTGTCCGACCAATCAATCTCTCAGGGTTGTTGTAGGAAAATAGGAGGAAGGAATATTAAGTACGCTCACCATTTTGAGTTACTTATAAAGTAAAAAGAAAAAACTCATAAAAATGTCTTTGGTAGCCAGTTAAGATGCAGTATCTGATGGAGAGAATATAAAACAAATACAAGTCCAGGTGACAGTCACAAAACAAATGAAGCCATACCTTAATGCTTTACCACAACAGTTAACAGTATTTTATACTGGGCTTTGATGGGCCTACTGCAATCATCTTGATTTTGTTAAACACTCTTCACACAACGAGATGTCACTGCATTTAAGTCTCTCTGTAATTGCTTTTGGAATTTTTCACTCTTCCTTGCAGAAGCATTCTCCCTTAGAAATATTAAGTGCATGAGATCTCCCCGCTGATATTTAGTAATATCCAAGGGCCATTTGAAAACCTTTTCTTATATTTCATGGTTATTTGCAAACCTTTTCTTATATTTCATGGTTATTTGCATGTATACTTCAAATAATTTATTGCTAAACTTTTTGGCTTCAATTTTCTTCACTGATATTTGTGTTCACGTTTACAGAAATTTGTTGTACTATTTAACTGTGTCACTTTTCACTTAGGGATTAACTGAAACATACAATGTAACAAAAGGATACCTGAATTTTAGAATACAACTTTATGAACAAGCACCAGACTATTTCACCAAGCCTCTGAGAAGCAGCATATAAATAATTCAACTGAAGACACTATAATGACATATACATATACTCATAGGATTTTGAGCAATGAAACTTGCCAATCTTGTGAATGCTCTTTGAGGTTATCAGGTTATGTTAGATCTGAAATCAAAAGGTTTAAAAATACTGAAAGCTAATAATCACACATAATAAGTTCAAAGATACAACTTCACATAATGCATAGATAAGTTTTAAGTAGGATTTTTCACTTAATTTCTGAACTCAAACTGTACCTTTCTTTCAGGATGCCATGACAGGATGTTGAAATTACATCATCTTGTATGAAATGTGTCACAATGAACTGTTAATAAAACCTTTTTCTGCATACCTCATTGGGTAGGAAATTTAAGTTCTCTCTCTCTCTCTCTCTCTCTCTCTCTCTCTCTCTCTCTCTCTCTCTCTCTCTCTCCCTCATGCAGATTACAAATTTGGGGTTTCAAGCTAGAAGAAAACATAGTGCTTCTATGGCTGATCAGTCTGCTAATATAGACAAGTGTCCAAAACTGCAGAAATATGGTCAGAGATTATAAAGGCCCGTAAAACTTAGACACATAAGGCATTTCAATCTGGTATCTTTATAGTTTAATTATGCTTGCCATCCAGACTACCTAAACCTTCTGCCTTCAGATATGTTGGACTTAGACACTGGGAAATCAGTGGAGGTTAAGTCCACAACATCTGGAGAGTACAAAATTGTGAAAAGATCTGCATATTCTTTCAACATAGTTTTAAAATAAAATACAGAGAAAGCAAACATAATTCTGTTAATTCACCAGGTAGACATTAACAGTCACGGGCCTAAAAATAGAATTATTAAGGTTGATTTGGCAAATTTATTTCAACATCACCAGGCTTATTTTCCAAAACGACAACAGTTCAAATTTATGAGCAATAAAGACAAGCCCCTCATTTCAGTGAACACTCAGTACATGATGAACAGCCTACAGCTTATCCTGAAACACTTGCAAAAAGAATTAAGCGAAGTGTCACTGGATTCTATGATACTGCTCACATACTAAAAAGTTTCAGGTTAGCTACAGTTCTTAGATTTGCCATTATTAATGCCAAATGGTGGTCTTCAATGTTCTATGTTAACTGATTCTTTCATAAAGTACAAAATATTAGAATAAGCTTCTTGCATCCAATACAAAACAAGGTAGGCGTATATAATTAGAATAATATATGCAATAAAATACATCATTGAAGCTTCAGATAGAGGAATTTAAATTTATGATTTGTTAAAATGTTTTAGTCTTTGTTAATTTTTGTAATACTCAAGAGCAAGTTATAATGTATAAAAGTTGGCAAATACTGCCTGTTATACGAAAACTAGACCAAACCAAATATTGACCTAACCAAACAGTAATGAACAGTATGATTGAATCATGTACACATTTCCACATACATAGATTTTATACATTCAGGATTCAAAAAAATATTTCCTGCTAGTAATCAACCTCAGTGTGGGTGTATATAGCACCTGTTATTTAAGAATCACTATGCATTAAAAGTTTATAGTTCATTATATGAGATTATTACCTCACAAGAGATTTGAAAGATCATGAGAGGACAGCATCACAGGCAATATGCAACTGTTTTTACTATTATAACAGTGTTTTATCACCATGATGTGCTTTTTGAAAACAGAAAAGCATTATAAGCAGCAATTAAACTTTACTTTCCAAAAAAAAAGTATCTTGCAAAGGTCTACACATAACAATTTTTAAGAACATCAATGCATATCTTTACCAGATCTGTTAATACAGCTTTATTTACTCCTTATGGTGGGAGTATTCACATATATCATTGAGAGCTATGTGTAGTCCTGGTTCTTTTAGGCAAACATACTCAGGTGCAAAAAAAAATGTAAACTCTAATGCTGAAGCTAAAGAAAATGATGCAACCAACCACACAAGTATTTCAAAAAGACAATGTCATTATTTTTTCAGTGGATTTTTTTTTGCATTTAATTTTGGTATAATTAGCCTACGTTTGTATCAAGCCTAGAATAAAGCATTTTTAAGGTCCTGAAAAGTCAAAAATAAGGTTAAGTTACTATACAAGTTATAGCTACAAGGCAAATAGAAGCCAGTTTTTGTTCTAGGGAATAGTAACAGTCCCAGAGATCTGACTTAAGGAGTACCTTATCTTCCCCCAAAAGATAAAGGCACCAGTAAATTACTCAAGTTTAATGAAATTAAAGAATCAGAATAGTTTTTATTGAACATGGTTAAGCCACCTGCTCCAAGTTCCAATTTGTTTCAAACTGTTTTAACCCAAGATTTTGGTCAGCATAACTTTTCAAGCCGATAAAAAATTTTCATTTTGTTAAATCTAGAAAAATTGAACATATTGATGGGTAAAATATGTGCACAGTTCTAGCTCAATTAGAACTTTGCTAATGTTTATGTACAACAAAACCGCAGATAGTTTAATGAATTTCCATATCACTGAATATTTGCTGTGGAAGTCAAGTGGATAACTGTACACATAAAAAGTGTAGGCATCAAATAAAAAGAAAGCCAATTTATTGTTGTTTCAATTTAATATAACTGACCTTCAAGAGTAAATGACAAAATGTGTGTTCAAAGACACATCAGGACACTCATTCAGTAGCTACCTCCTATCTTCAACCATAACTATCATCTATTAAAAATTATCAATCCTTATTTAACAAAATCTACTGGGTCAAATAAACTTTTAAATATAACCTAGTTTAACTTTAACACCTTAGTGCTACTATGTAAAATTTTGATTTAGCAAATGTTGAAATATAAAGCAGCTCAAGTAAAATGATACTTTGGTTGAAATCTAAATAGTTAAAAAATCAATATTTTAATCATTACATACATACTCACTGAAGCATGTGAAGAATTCAATTCTTTATTTGCAATATTCATAACCTATATTTCTATTCAGGAAGTCAGTTTCTCTCTAGAACATTGTTAATAGAACAAACGTTAATTCTACTGTGTGAAAGGGCTACAAATACATCAAGCAGACTACAGAAATTTTGATTTACAATTGGCCTAAGTTACTGGCTTATGTATTGTTCACCGAGCACAAATTTTAAAAATTGAATACTTAAATTGCTCAATCAATAATTTTACTTTCTTGTATTTTAATATTTTATTTCAGCCAATATATTTTATTGGCATGTTAATTTAACCCTTGCCATCTAAAGATCTAGTGGTCTACAGTTCTGAGAGCCAATTTGTTGTTTTAATAAAACTTACACAAAAGTCAACTAGTCTGCCAGCAGATGGCACTCTATTTAATACTTGGCTTTTTTAATAAGAACAATTAAGATAGTATCCAGTTGAAATGACTTCACTATGCAAACAAAATATTTATAAGGGAAAGCATTCTCCCCTTTAAAAATGGATTGTTACAGACAAGCCAATAAATAACACAATGTGAAACTAAGAAATCTGACATATTGAACATGTATATATAAAAAAGCACATGCTTTAAATGAGTTAGAACATTTTTATGAATAACTCCCTATATTAAAAAAACCAGACCAACTGTGTTTGCAAGGCAAATGCCCAACTGCAAAACTGTGGATGTAGAATAAGGTATTTTAACCAACTTCATCCACCAACATATTTCAAAAACTGGCACAAACTCTTTAGAAGTAAGAAAATCAATGTAGTGGGGAAGCAAGAGTTGGGCTCTTTACTTGAAATAAAGCAATCTTTTCTTAACACATGTAGCCACTTAAAAAACTTTTGTTTGAAATGTACGGAATGAACCCTAGGAAAAAAGACATGTAAAGGTCAATGAACACAATGATTTATTTAAAAAATAAAAATGTAAAAACGATTTAACCCCTTTTACAGCCATGGAATCATTGTAGAAAAAAACGTGTAGATATTCCAAGTCCTTACAAAGTTAATCCCCTTTCCCTCCCAAGTTTTACTTCAGAATCATGACTTTCCCTCCCAACCCCAAATAAACCAAAAATTAAAACAATATCTCGTTCCTAGTATAAAAAACGACTAATGTCCAAGCAATAAAAAAATAGAGTCCATCAATGACTAACACAAAATCGTTGTGTGAAAGACCCAGTACATCTTCAGAAAGTGACACAGGCAGCAGAGCGACCCCACCAGGAACATTCGAGATCTGCTTCGCATCACTGGAACCTTTTGTATGAAGGTGCCTTTAGGCGAAGTGTAGGGGAAGTGTTGAAAGCCTGGCCTGGTACAAACGGAGAGCATACTCCATGCAGACAAAACTAACGTCCCCAGAAGGATCGGTGGGAATTTCCCGCTTAGAAAGAGCCGCCTCCATAACCTCCCCCGCCATAACCGCCTCTGTAAGGTCCACTGTTACTGCGGGGGCCCCAGCTGCCGCCACCGCCTCCACCCGCACCGCCGCTCTTCATAGGGCCGTAGGAGGACTGGTGCTGGCTGTAGCTGCCGAAGCCGCCGTACCCGTTGCCATAGTCGCCGCCGCTGCCACCTCCGCCGTAAGAGCCGCCACCGTACGAGCCGTAGCCTCCGCCTCCGCTTCCTCCTCCTCCTCCTCCGTAGCCTCCGTAACTGTTATAGCCGCCGCCGCCGCCTCCTCCTTTGGAGAGCCCGTTGTGGTCCCGGTTGCCGGCACCTCCGCCCCTTCCTCTTCCCCGTCCGCCCCAACTCGACCTGGAAGAGCCGCCACCTCCTGCTTGGATGTCTTCTCTCGGCACGGCCTTCTTGACCTCCACCCGGTGGCCCTGGATGGGGTGGAATTTGACCACGGCCGCCTTGTCAGCGGCGTCGTGGTTTTGAAAGTAGACGAAGCCGAAGCCCCGCTTCTTGCCGCTCTGCTTGTTGGAGATGATCTCGGCCTTTTCCACGGGGCCGAACTGACTGAAGTGCTCCACTAGGTCGTTCTCCCCCAAATCCCCCTTGAGGCCCCCGACAAACAGTTTCTTCACTTTCGCGTGGGCACCGGGTCGGGCGGAATCCTCGCGGGAAACGGCCCGCTTCAGCTCCACCACGTTGCCGTCGACAGCGTGCGGGGAGGCAGCCATGGCGGCATCGGCTTCTTCCACAGCCGAGTATGTGACAAAACCGAAGCATCGGGAGCGCTTGGTTTGCGGGTTCAGCACAACCACACAGTCGGTTAGGGTCCCGTAGGCCTCGAAGTATTCTCGCAGCCCAGCTTCCGTCGTCTGCACATTCAGGCCGCCAATGAACAGCTTACAAAGCTGGGAGTTTTCCATGCCGGAGCCGCGGCCGTCAGACGCCTCCTCGCTGCTGCTGCCGCCGGTAGGGGGCAGCTGCCGCCGGACAAAAATCGACAGGCGCTACGAGGCAATGTTCCGTCGTGGGACAGATCGGCCCAGCTCCACCGGCAGAGAACGGGAAAGGGGGTGGGGAAAGGAAACGTACAAAATGGCGGCTGCGACGGTGACTTCTACTCCTCCTCAGGCGCGCTCGCAGCCAGCCAGTGCTGCCCACACACAAAGGAAACGCCAAAGGGCCCGCCTTCCGTGGCAGTGCGAGACACACCTCCTTTCCAGGAGTGCCGACTGAGCCAACAATCATCCGCCATTGCCTTCCAACGTCACTACTGAATGATAGATCTCAAAACCAATCACCGTTTTTATCCGAGCGACGATGCGCATTTTAAAAAGTACGAGGCGGAGCGAATCCTTAATTGACGTTAGGCAAGAACCTATCACATTCTGCTTTAAGCAGTCGCGCATAAAACAAGCAATTTACGTACTGAGCCGAAGTCTAAAGGAGACAAAAGCCACGCCGATACGCCCATGGCCAAAGGCATCAGCCAATAGGCTATCCCGCTTGTAAGCGCGCGCTTTCTCTTGGAGATCCCCCTTCTCCCTTGGGAGGGGTTGATAGCGCAATGAAGATAACGAGGTTTATTTGAAAGATTGAGCTCGTTTGGCCGTTATACGATGCCGCGCTCTGCCTTTCCCTCGCCTCCTTCCCAGCAAGAGTCTAGTTAGTAGGGGAGCAAGCTTGAGCACGAATGAAAACGAAGGCACCTGCATTGGCCAAAAAATCCATATTAAATCCGTGCCTGTATTATATCAGCTAAAAATACAAAACACGACGTACAAATGTTCAGTTTTTCAGGAAAAAAAATTCAGAGAGAAAAAAGACAGGAGGAATAGAGTTGGATTCTTCCCAACTAGAGTAGTAGAATTGTCAAATTATACCACATTCTAGTTGGGAAGGATACAAATTATTTTCCCAAGGGTAAAGAAATAATCTCCCAAAACTTGGGTTAAAGAAAGACTCTCAAAACTTAGAAGGAGAAAAGAGAAAAAAAAGTAGTTTCTCTACTTGGAAATTCCATATTGAAAAATATACTTCTTTTACGCAGTACTTATTCAGAATTTTGAAGATATGGCTTGTGTAATGGTATTTCTCTACTACAGATTTTATACTTGAGATTGTAGATATATTATAAAAATGTAGCTGATACCTGATTATGTTAACTTTTCATTCCAGTCAGTCATGTCAAGAAATAAAGGTAGTAATAAATGTTTAATTTATCTACCTGTGATTTATCTAAATTATTAATGTTATTAAATTTGTCTAAATTATTAGATTAGTTTATATTTCAGATTAAGATTATAGTGAAGGAAGTTTCTTGTTCACAACATTAATTACAATTTTATCTTTTGTTTATACATTATGGATAAAGCAGAAAATTCCATTGCCCTCAATAAAAAACTACCGTACTTATTTTAGTTGCATGCTGCTAAATCTTCTGACACTCTGCGGCTTACATCACTGAAACCATAGAAGTTTCAAAGGAAGGAAGGAACTTTCAAATTTGAGTATCAGGAGTACCAGAAAAAAAATAATTCAATAAAGGAAAAAAAAAGCTATTCATTACTCAATATATGCATTCATGGCATCAGCTAATCAATTCCTAAATGCCCTGCAGGAGACTTCCATTTTATTTATGTGTTTGTCAAATTTATATATTCACCCATCTCACATGAAGTGATTCTAGGTGGCATTTTAATCAAACCAAGAAAGAAATAGGTGAAAGTCTATCTTCTGAGGAAAAGGTGGTCTAGACTGGAGTAATCTATTCTAATTAGCCTCAGTCTTCCTTATTTAACAAAAATGGGATGCCACCACATTTTCTCCTGGTAGGATCACAAAGCAGATCAGTTTTTAAAAGGAAAAGGAATATACAAAGAAGAAAGTAAGAAAAAGAAAAGAATTATATATGGGAAATGACTTCCAATCTTACTCACAAGAAATAAAAACAAATTTGATAACTTTATTTATGAGGATGAAATATCTCTATTCCATATCAACATGCAAGTCCATAAATTTAGTCTTGGTGCTGCCTCAAAACTCAGGCATCCCAAATATGCATGGAGCTGAAGTTCAAGTCCCTGAATTTGGGAGAGAAAACACTGTTACCTTTGCAAAGAGACTTCTTTCCCTCCTGAAAATAAAAATCAAGTAATTTAGGCAAAGCAAAAAGCATTTATTAGGGGGAGGATTCAAGTCTTTTTATAGGGTACAGAAACAAATTATACATACAGTTATGCAGTGTATGTGATACATCAGTAAGTAAATTATCAAACAATAAAAATATTGATTGCATTGAAGTTTGAATAATAGAAAACATTGCTTCTAGATAACATTCCACAAGTGATAAATGTATGGGTTATATTAGTTATTCCCAGCTAGGTTAGTATCTTTCTTGAAAGTTGCAAGTGTACTCAAGGACTTTCAAAATACTCTTTCTATTGTGTGGTTGCTGAAAAGGCAAGCAAGTTCTGGCATACCAAAAGAAATGACCTTGGCTAAAAGAAAAACATGTTTTCTTATAGATAGAGAAGACGCTTAGACTGCCATGTTAAGAGTATCAATATCACCTTTTAAAATGCTAATAAGGAAGCCTAAAAGACAACAAACCTTTTGCTTTACTGTATATTTCACAACATTTCAAGCCATTTCTATAATTACAAAATCATTCTATTCACTTAAACCTACCAATATTTATAATATATTATAATTATTATACTGTATTTCTTTTTGGACAATCTATCCATAGAAGCAGATATGATTGCTGATATTTCTGATATTGTAGGTATTAATGGACCCATTCTTTGAAAATTGCCTAAATTTTATAGAATTATAGTGTCTTGTGCCATTTTGTAAATCCCCATGGTAACCAAATAGCAATGGTGTTTACACATTTTTTTCTTTTCTTTCTGAAAACTTTATTCCCCTTTAGTGTCTAATTTCCAAAATCAAAGTCTCAAGCTCCTGTTCTGATTCAAGATAGTCAAAACATTCTGATTTCCATGAAATACTGTTTATTTTATTTATTTCCCAAATCGTATAGCAAAAGTCTCAATATTCCAAAGTTTTCTGAATATTTAGTTCACATAACTTTATTTGGTCAAAATCCTATTTATTATTATTATTATTATTATTATTATTTAGCATTTTGCCATTTATTTCCAATTTGTTAAATTCTTAAACTTATAATTATTATTATTATTTTTTGCTCAGAAAGGAAGGTAAACTCACCACATTACTTTTCAAACTTGCTTGGAAGATCTGATTAGAAAGTGAGGCTAGCAAATTCAGTTTCCTTTAAAAAGCTCCACCACAACCGTTCTTTTCATCTCCCAGCATCAGACCAATAGGAGAGCCTTGTCCTCTGTGTCTTCACAAGAAGCAGCCATTTATAGATCTTGTGGGCAATCACTTGCCCTCTTCTTACACAGAGGAGATTGGCTTACAGACCAGTTTTTCAGTCTTTGTCACAATCATTGTCACTTCTGTGAAAAATCAGCCCCCCCCCCCCCCGGGAAGGAAATATTTTGAGAAAAGGCAAAATATTATATTTACCCAAAGGATCTTAAAGGCAGAAAAGCAGGCCCAGTTTTTCTTAATAGCCCAAACAGAAACTAAGCAGGCCAGCTCTCTAGAAATGCAGATTTGATAATTCCATTCAGAAAGACTGAAGCCCCATTCATGAGCAAATACTACCAGGAAGAAGCCCATTCAAGACAAAATATTTTGAAATCCCTTGCACCAAACTGATAGCTAACAATAGCATAGTGATAGAATTAGAACCAGTAACCCCTCATCCAAAAATCCAACACAGGACATAGCCATCAGCCACAGCCCCAGGGAAGCAGGACATGACCTTTAGGACATAATAGGATTAACCCACCACCATTAGAATACCAAAAGGGCACATGGAACCTCAGGTCAAAGTTCATACCACAGGAACAGGAACAACTCCAAACACAAAAGCCCAAGAAGGTATAAAAACCTTCATGTAGTCAGCCACCCCAGAAACACATGCTGTGTTGCTGAAGTTTCTGGCAACTCAATAAACTGGAAGCTTTCTTCTAAGCAGCCTCCATCTTTATTTCCAGCATCTCAGCCTCCATTTTTTAAATGTTTATTGATTTTCTAATTTTACATTTAAAAAGCAACGTGGCGGCTGAGTTAATCGATAATTCAAGGACATACAAGTATCTTTAGTACAAGTCTCAAACTATCACATTAAATATTTCCTCTCTTTTTCCCTTGGTATTTACTGTCTCATGTTTAAACTAATACAGTTCTTATTATATCGATTAATTAAAAATAACATTCTTACATTTATGAATAATTTTTAGCTTATACATATCCTGGTTATTTTAACCTTCAGTCTTTATAGACAATCAATGTCCTAATTAGTTTTCCCCAATTTTTAGTTTCCCATTAATATTTAAATTTAACATTTGATATTTATAATTTCCAAGTTTTAAGTAACCAAAGTTCACAATTCATCACAAAGTCTAATATTCAGGATACACGTCTTATCTATTTGAATATATTCTATTTCTCTCTATCTTACATCATCTAATTAATAATACCGTATAACATTCTTATTTTCTATTAATTTCCAAATGTCTTAAATTTAGTGACCAAAATTTCTCTTCTTTCAACATCAAATATTTCCTCTCTTTTTCTCTTAATGTCTACTATCTCATACTTAAGCTAGTACAGTTCTTATTATATCAGCTACATTTATCAATAGATTTTAGCTTATATATATATCTTAAATTACTTTTACATTCAACCTTTATAAACAAATCAATATTCAAATTTAACTTATAATATTTATACTTCCAAGTTTTAAATGACCAAAGTTTTCTTTATCTCAGTTCATAACAAAATCTAGTATTCAAAGTACACATCTTGTCTATTTGAGTATATTCTATTTTAATCCTCACTAATAAGTCAAAACCCCAATTCTCTTCATTCTTATTCTAGCTTTCTTTCTTCGCCTTCCATATCCGTGCTTTTAAGTCATTAAATAGATTTCCCTCTGTTATTATATATATTGTTTGAGATAAAAGAGGCCATCCAGTCGCCATTTTTTTGGAAGGGCTAACAAATCATCTCTCTATTTTTCCATCTCAACGTAGTTGTCCTGAATTGTTTATCTTTCCTTCGGTCTGTTCTTCTTGAACCTCAGGTTTCTTCTGGTTTATACAGAAAGTCTTTTCCATTTTCAATGTTGTCAGTACCTTTTCTGGGTTTTCCGTTAACTGTTGATCAGCTGAATCTTCTATCATAATATTTGATTGTTCCACTTCTTCTATTATATTCTGTGTAGTTGATTCTTTAGTTGTAATCAAAGTTTGGATTCGTATATCTAGGCTGACATCTTGTTTTTTTTCTGTAGCTTCTTATTTCATCAGAAGCTGTAAGAATAGTTTCATAAATTGCTTTCAACATAAAGAGAATCTATTCCTGATCTTTATCCATGTTCTCTTAATGGTGTGTTAAATTAAAAACTTTACAATCAGAGAATGAAAATAATTTTGTCACTGAGTATAGAGCACAGCTGGGCTTCTCACAGCTAATATCTGCCAAGGTTGCAAAAGTCTTATCTATAGTCTGGGCTTCAAGCCAAGTCTCTTTTAGACAATAACAAGTTGTAATGTCAAGTTTAGCCACAAGATATTGCCCATACCATTTAAGATTTATTCTTTTTTAGGTCCAAAATTTTTATAATCCTTTTTTCCAATTTTATTTCTTTTTTGTAAGTAAAAACCTAAATCTTTAGTCCTCAAATTTTAGAAAGATAGGAATCCAGTTAGAATCAAGTTATTCTTTCAGCGTTTTAAACTCCCCTGGATAGTCAGTCACCGCTATTTTTAGAGGGTGGGATAGAATTTCCCTTCCCTCTCTCCACAGGGGGGAAAATACTTTGGACAGCTTGTACAGGTGGAAAAAATAGTTAGGATTGAAGAGAGGTTCAGATCTCACCCAGTTTCATCCATGCTGCTTTATAGGTGCCTGTGGTAAGTTTGATTTCGACTGTGCCGCCTAGTGACGGGCCATATTTCTATGGCTGGTCTTTCATCTGCTGGTTTGGAGGGCTGCCCCAAATTGAGTGGAAGGGCTACCATCCTCCCGCAATCAAATGGGGGTCCCCTCCTTGCTTGTCGCCCTTATAGGGCAACTTTTGATCCTTTCCAGGGTCCCCCAGCAATGCGAAATCGGACATGGAAGACGAACCTTGCCATACAGTGGCTGCAGCGGCAAACCAGAAGTCCTTCTTAGCCTCCATTTTTATTTTTTATTATTATTATTATTATTATTATTATTATTATTATTATTATTATTATTATTATTATTATTATTATTAAATTTCTATACCGCCCCTCTCCCGAAGGACTCAGGGCGGTGCACAGCCTTAAAATTTAAAAAACATATAAATATACAGAATTAAAATAATTAATTACTCCCAGCTTGCAATTGAAACTGAAGATTTTTCCTTCAACTATTTGGCACACAGAATGGGACTTCAAGCTAACCTCACCAATGGACTGGGCCTGGGTAAGCCTTCATCTTGCCTTGTGTTTGTGGGTGGGTTTCCCAGACCCTGTCCATTTAGTGCAAGGGTAGCAAAGGGAGTTTTGAGTTTGAACTCAAAGACTGCTGGGAAAGAAGGGGAATACCTCTAAATTTTAACTTTAAACGCTCAGAGAGGTGAAAGAGCATGTGTGTGTATACATGTGTAGATGGAATCTTTCTTTGCCACAGTTGGATCTGGCTCCTCTCTCCTCTTCTAACCTCAAAAAAGATCTGTTCAACCAACAGACCCTGGAAAGCAAGAGGGTTTGGCCAGGGTGCAGGACCTTCTGAGAAAGAGAAGAGAAAGTGTGTGAGAAGTGAGTGCAAAGGAAAGAAAGGGTTTCACTGCCGGGCAAACTACCTAAGAATCACTGAGCATAGCCCTAGTCTAGAAAAGGGGTGTCCATATTGTGATAAATTTGGCGGACAGTGTCCTCACAGGCCATTTGCCTGTAAAAGCATAAGGTGGCAGATGGCAGTTTGGAAGATACCTCCACCTGTTGGGGGCAATGTAGTACTGCAGGTGCTGTAGTACCGCAGGATTGCAGAGGACCCAGGAAAGGAGACTTGGAGTCTCAGCACAGATGGTGGGCAACCCAAGAAATATGGCCCAGAAAATGAGGAACTCAGAGTCAAAGATCCCACCGAGATCTCCTGTAGCCAGGCATGAAATTAAGACGTGCATGTAGATTGTGTAAGAAGTGGACTCTGCTCAGGGATGAAGCAGGAAAAGCCAATTTGGCTAAATAAAGGTACTTAAAAGAAAAGGAAAATAGAATTAGAATAGAATAGAATAGAATAGAATAGAATAGAATAGAATAGAATAGAATAGAATAAAGCTGGAAGAGACCTGGAGGTTTTCTAGTCCAGTCCCCTGCTCAAGCAGAAGAACCTATACCATTTCAGACAAGTGACTGTCCAGTGTCTTCTTAAAAACCTCCAGTGATGGAGCGCCCACGATTTCTGAAGGCAAGCTGTTCCACTGCTTAATTGTCCTCACTGTCAGGAAGTTTCTCCTTAATTCTAGGTTGCTTCTCTTTTTGTTCAGTTTCCAACCATTGTTTCTTGTCCTGTCCTCTGGTGATCCCCTCTTCTTTGTGGCAGCCCCTCAAGTACTGGAATACTGCTATCATGTCTCCCCTATTTCTTCTTTTCTTTAGACTAGCCAGACCCAAGTCCTGCAGCTGTTCTTCATATGTTTTAGTCTCCAGGCCTTTGATCATCTTAGTTGCTCTTCTCTGAATTTTTTTTCAAACTCTCAACATCTTTTTTTGTGATATGGTGACCAAAATTGGCTGCAGTATTCCAGGTGTGGTCTTACTAGGGTTTTATAAAGGTACTAATACTTCGCGTGATCTTGATTCTATGCCTCTGTTTATACAACTCAGGATTGTATTAGCTTTTTTGACTGCTGCTGCACACTGCTGGCTCATGGTGAAGTGATAGTCCACTACGACTCCAAGATCTCTCTCACAGATAAGGTTTTTGAGCCAGGTCTTGCCTAATCTGTACTTGTACGTTTGATTTTTCCTGCCTAAATGTAGAACTTTGCTCTTTTCCACATTAAAACTCATTTTGTTGGACAGGGCCCATTGTTCAAGTTTGTCAAGATCTTTTTGGATCCTGAGCTTGTCTTCTGGGGTGTTGGCTATTCCTGCCAGTTTAGTGTCATCTGCAAATTTGATGAGTTCCCCTTCTATTCCCTCATCTAAGTCATTAATGAAGATATTGAAGAGTGCTGGGCCTAAGACTTGGCCTTGTGGTACCCCACTGCTTACTTCTCTCCATGTGGACATAGTACCATTGAGGACTACTCACTGAGTACGGTTTGTCAGCCAGCTACAGGTCCATCTGATGGTGATATTGTCTATCTCATCTTTTTCTAGCTTACTAAGCAGCAGGTTGTGGTCTACTTTTTCAAATGCCTTACTGAAATCTAAGTATACTATGTCCACAGTATTTCGCTGGTCTACTAATTTAGTCACTTTATCAAAGAATGAAATAAGTTTGGTTTGGCATGATCTGTTTTTAACAAACCCATGCTGGCTGCTAGTTATAACTTTGTTTGCTTCTAGTTGTTTGCAAATCTGTTTTTTGATTATCTTTTCCAGGATCTTCCCAGGTATTGATGTTAGACTGATTGGTCTGTAGTTTCCTGGGTCTGTTTTTTTTCCCCTTTCTTGAAGATGGGAACCACATCAGCCCTTTTCCAATCCTCAGCTATTTCCCCAGTGCTCCAGGATTTTTGAAAGATGTGGTGCAATGGTTCTGAGATAACATCTGCCATTTGAATAAGGCTATATAGAGGATTGTACCCTGCCCACTTTAGGGCTTGTCTTTCATCTCTAGTACTGTAATAAACCAATTTTTACTTCAATGGAATTGTGAACTGGTCTCCCACCCAAATGCATTCCTAAAAATTATTTTACAATATCCATATCCTCTATTAGGTAGTCACATTATGTGAGATGGTAGCCATATAACTGTGATAAATAAAATATCAGCTCTATCAGATAATATATGAGGGTAATGTGAAAACAATGGCATGTAACAGAAATTTCTAAACTAAACTGACTCTTCACCTCGACATTTATGAAAGAAGTAAAAAATAAATATCTCATGAGCTTTTTAATTCTTTTTAACACCTTAATTGCAGGATTTATATTCTGTCTGTTCCACCCTTATACATGTATCCCAAGTGACTTTCAAACTAAACTAAAATATAGGTATTTTTTACCAAATAGAAAAAAAATCCCTTCTCCCAATTGCCTATTTCTTTCCTTTAACTTGTGATAGACACAATAATTAAATATATTTCAACATTCCTATGATGGAATAGCTCCTTTTTGTATCTCATAACTATATGACTAACTATAATTCGATGTGTAAGTTACATGCCTGCTTAATTGTTATAATATGTAATGTTACCTGTACTGTTTTCTATATTTTAATTATGTATTTTCCTGACTTTTCTTTTTTAATCCCATCTGCCTCTTTAATTATAATATCTACTGTAAATATGCCCTAAGGTTGCCCAGCTATATTCTAAATCTGCAAATGCTTAACAAAACAGAGTTGACATAGTTTGTTACACATTCCAAATATATTGATGCTTACTGTATATACTTACAAATTACTTGAATATACTTATGAATTATGAAATTATGTGATATATCTCCCTTTCTGATTAGTTCTCTCGAACTAAATTCTTTTATCTTGTGATTTTACATAAAGATGCAACACATTCCATTGATTTTTAAAATAATTTGCATCTAAAATACGTTAAAAATTTCTGCTTGTTTATATTTTGCAAAAATAAAACCTTTGGAACCACAAGGTGGCAGAGTAGTATTAAAAATTAGTACCGGTATATATTCTTGAAGATGGTTAACAAATGAAATGAACTTTAAATACTAGATTTCACAGATGCCTTTTATCCTCTTTTAAGAAAAGTTCCAGCTTCTTTAAAAGGAGTGGTTTTCAGTTTATTTCTTGCAGAAATGGACACAAGTGTACTGTAGTTGCCAACGAGAGTAAGTGATTTGTCCAGGTCCTCTTGGATGAGTCTGATTTTTAGATCCTTTTACGTCTAGTGTTGGCTTTAGTTTTTTTTAATAGAAATTACCCTGTTGAATAATTAGGTCAAGAGAACTTTTGGTAGCATTGTGACCTCCTGCTGGATTGAATACCAAATTAGGATAAGGAGGCATTATGTTGCAAGGTTCCATTCATACTTAAATAGTTCTAGAATATGATTTTAGGAGATTTTTTATATTTGCTCTGCTCATAATTGTGATGGTTCTTTTTATTTTCTACTTTCCCCTAAAACTACTAAGAAAGATAACTATAAGAATGACAATAACTTTATGGAGACAATGGATTTCAATAGGCGAAATCATGATATTCAAAGTTTACACATACTACTCAGAAAGCAGTTATAATCCTAATTATTTTACATTTAATCCTAAAATATTCATGAGGATAAGATACAAAAGTGACATTAGTTAATTCTATAATGCCACAATTGTAACCGGTTTATTTGCTAGTCTTATCCGTTCCTAGCCCCTTTTTCTATAATCACTACTTACCTGGAAAAACAAAGCTCAACTTAAAAAACAAAAGCTCAGTAAAATTCATTCCAGATTTTGATTTCTATGCTTTTCAAAGCAGCAAGAAGCTAAAACTTGAGGACTTCGCCAGCAATATGATTAAAAGTCTAATAAAGCTCAGTGATTTGGAAATTTCTGCTGTGGCAAATAATGGCTTATGAATTACTAGTTAAGTCATTGTTCTGAAAAGTACACTTCTCGGAAATTATGCTAAATGAACCTTGATGTTAGCTGGGTGACTATCAACTATTTCATTGTAGCTGGTATGAATAAACTGAGCATTAGATAAGAAAATTTAGGATAAGACTTTTATTGACAAGGAGATCTCAAATGTTTCCATCAATGTAATATACAGTATTTCTAGCAAAGGTACTGAAAAAAGGGATAAAGATGACAGCTGCCTCTACCATTACTTAAAATATTTACCTTGCAGTTCCATGCTAAAAACAAATAATTATGATTCAAGTCTGATTTAAATTGTATTTTACCATTTTGAATTTCGGCACTCCATTGTGCATATCTGTTTGAAGCAGAAATGGAATACTAGGAGCATAATGCTGAAGATGTCTCCAAGGTCCTTTTTTTCTTCAAAAGGCTACTGGACTTTTTTCTTTGAGGAGGAAGAAGAAGAAGAAGAAGAAGAAGAAGAAGAAGAAGAAGAAGAAGAAGAAGAAGAAGAAGAAGAAGAAGAAGAAGAAGAAGAAGAAGAAGAAGAAGAAGAAGAAGAACAACAACAACAACAACAACAACAACAACAACAACAACAACAACAACAACAACAAAAAGTCCAGTTGTCTTTTGAAAAGAAAAAAGCAGCTTTGAAATAATTATGACCTGGTTGACTGAGAATCTCCACAGACAATGCTGAAGATGTTTCCTATTTCTGAAATGCAAATTCACCTTTACTATCATTTGAGAGAAGTAAATCACCTGTTGTCTACCATATTGCATTCATTCTGTTTTGCAAGACTTTATCTGCAATATATTCACAATATTTTCTTATCATGTTACAGTGATTATAAAATTAGCTTCCTAATAAAGCCACAGTTTTTACTCCTATTCAGCAATTAATCAATATTTACCTAGTGCTAAAGGCTCCTTGCATTGACTTTTACTCAGCAATTAAAAGTGCCCTACCATGAAAATTCAAATAATGCAAACATAATTCTGCTATTCATTAACCTTTTTAGCAAACATAATCCATATAGAGAGTATGGAAGACATAATTACATATAGTTAACATATAGCTAACATTCTATATAAGTTAGGGATTTAACTTTATATATACATGGGATCTATCTAATTATACATATAGGTATATATATTCTAATTTTGGCTGTAGGAAACAGCACTTAAAAGCACATTCAGTATATAGCATTAGAAACAGCAGTTCAGAAATTAGTCCTCTCTTCTAAAAGATCCTGATCTAACTTCTTTGTTAACCTGGTTGCTTATTCATAAAACTAAGCAGAGAAATTACTTATTTGGGGGATCAATACATATTCAAAATGCTGCAAGCACACATGTTAATTTTATAGGGTAGCTTAAAACATTAATGCTACGTGGCATGCACAGATGATTAATCAAAAAGGTTGGGCAGGAGCTACATTGATTAGATTTTCCTGTGATAAATTGGAAGCAATCCTTTTTGGCATAAGTCATATAACAAGTGCCACTATTATCATGTGAGTTGTTGTTAATTGTGAAGTCGTGTCCGACCCATCGCGACCCCATGGACAACGTTCCTCCATGTCTTCCTGTCCTCTACCATCTTCTGGAGTCCATTTAAGTTCACGCCTACTGCTTCAGTGACTCCATCCAGCCACCTCATTCTTTGTCATCCCTTCTTCTATTGCCCTCAATCTTTCCCAGCATTAGGCCCTTCTCCAGTGAGTCCTTCCTTCTCATTAGGTGGCCAAAGTATTTGAGTCTCAACTTCAGGATCTGGCCTTCTAAAGAGCAGTCGGGGTTGATCTCTTCTAGGACTGACCGGTTTGAGCACCTTGCAGTCCAAGGGATTCGCAAGAGTCTTCTCCAGCACCATAGTTCAAAGGCCTCAATTCTTTGTCGCTCAGCCTTTCGTATGGTCCAACTTTCACATCCATACATTGCAACTGGAAAACCATGGCCTTGACTATGCGCACTTTTGTTGGCAGGGTGATGTCTCTGCTTTTTACTATGCTGTCTAGATTTGCCATAGCTTTCCTCCCCAAGAGCAAGCATCTTTTAATTTCTTGGCTGCAGTCGCCATCTGAGGTTATCTTGGAACTCAGGGAGATAAAATCTGTCACTACCTCCATTTCTTCCCCATCTATTTGCCAGGAATTGAGAGGGCCGGATGCCATGATTTTGGTTTTCTATCATGTGAGTTATGATACCTATATAATCTTGATGTAATCATTGATCTAAATTAATGAATTAGGAAGTAGAGAATATTTGAGTGCATGTGTTTGGTTGTCCTCTCCTGCTTTTTAAGAAAGCTACAAGTCCCATCTCCTGAGCCATTTTCAGAGTTGGCTGCTTATGGTTACAATTATCTGAGAACAAAATAATATTGGCAATGAGAAAAAAACCCAAGAGCAATCTAATTAATAAAACATAAGCATATTATACACCCCTCAGAAGTAAGTCCACTCAATAGAAGAAACAGGTAACGGATAATCCTCCTATCCTGCTAACTATAGCTTGAAGATCCCTCACTATCTGCTGTGAAGTTTATAACATCATGACATTTCTATTCCCCTGTGAAAGCAGCCTACTTTGAATTTAGCAGATGCAGTTTAGAAGCAAATTTTATCTCTTCTCAAGAAACCAGTCTTGTCATACAAAGCCTCCTCCTAGTGCTGCTGATTCAACCGGGGCTGGGATTTTCCCAATTCCTATTGGTCTCTTTAGTCTGAACTGGGTATGTCATGGTTCCGATAGATGAAACTGGTAAAAGAACTTCAAGGCAAGAATTCTTCCTTAAAGATCATTTTATTAGGAAACAAAGCATCAGCACTTACATAGTTGAACCCAAAACTGAGATTCCCTCCCCCCAGATACAAAATAACAAGTTGCAATTCCCACTCCACAAATGCTGTCATAAATCACATTCCCCAATTAACGCAAGATGCGAGCTTTTCTCGCTGGCTCCTCAGCCCGCCAAAACCTTATCAGACCATGTTCTTGAGTTCCCACACTTCTACATTTTTATGGCTAGCTAAACCCTCAAGCATTTACCCCATCCCTCCTTCTACATCTGAACTCTAAAAGAATAGAAAAGGCACATTAGACGCAAAAGTAAAATGGCTGCTGATTCTCAGTTGTCAGAGCAACAACATCCATTGTCATAGCGTTGACAGCCCCCTTCGAACTACTTGGCACTGTTTTGCATGGCCACTGTGACTTGGGTTGCAGAACAGATCAGACACTTTGCTTCCAGACTTCTGGTTTGCATCACAGTGGAATGGGATGCAGGAAGGCAGCGCTCTGCCTTCCGCGCCCAATTTTGCCTTGCTGGGGGCCCTAAAAAGGGCCTAAAGTTGCCTCGAAGAGGCGATGAAGAGGAGGGGTGCCTTGTTGATCACGGAGAGACAGCAGTCTTTCTATTCGATCCAAGGAAAGCCCTCCAAACCAATAGGGCAAAGACTGGCTACATTCCTGTGGCCAGTCATTAGCTGCTGACAACCGACAAAGAAAAAAACACTACTTAATACATCATAAACAGCATGTTTGGAATTGGGAGAGAATATTGATCCTTTCTTTACTATTTTACAACTGAATTTCCTGGGAAAAGCTCCCAAGAAGCTAAAAACCTCTGAATGTAAATGGAAGTGGTGTTTTAATTTTATGAGGGACAGAAACATACAATATTGAAGTGGAAGTAACATACAAGTACAGTTTCGACAAATTTGAGAACTGAGATAACTGTTAAAATGTTCTCTTTAAAAAACAAAAAGCATTGAGGTGAAATTTAAGAAATCAATCCTTTGTTTTAAGAGTGGAAAATGGACTTTGAATGACATGTAGTGATGGATTTGTGTATAGCACTATATTTTGCTTTGCTGGTGATTCCTACCTTAGGAGAACAGCTGGTAATAAAGGAAAATATTTTGCCATACATATCATCCCCCTTCTTGGATTATAAATACCTATTGAGTTTGAACTGTTAACTTCAAGAGCTAGTGGGAGAGAAAGAAAAATTTGACCTTGAACTATGTCTGTCTGAGAGAGACTTTTAAGCTATTTTCAGAGAGGTTGAACATTTTCAAACACTATGGACTACAACCTTGCGTGATTGACAATTTTTGGATACTTGAGACAAGGGATTACTATAAAATATTGTTTTCAGAACTAAACCTACACTTTGGAATCTATTGGATTATAAAAGATACATATAAAGACCAGAAAACTAATCTCCAGGAAAGATGCCTCAAAAAAAAAAAACACCTTTCAGAAAGAAATATATTCTATGCTACAATAAATTCACCAAACAATTGTTGAATGCAAAGAGGACATAAAAAGAAACCATAATGAGACTAAAAGCAATTTAGACAATATAAACGAGCAAATCTCCAAATTAAATCTACAACTAGAAAGTTCCCAGATAACAACTACAAAATATGAACAAATAATCCAGAAATCAGAAGACGAAACAGAGGAAATGGATTTAGAGATGGAAGAGATAAAAGAAGGGAAATATAAACAACCATATACAAACAAAATACTGCAAGACTTAACTATAACAACAAAAATACAAAAGACCTTTTACCCCTTAGGTCTGCAAAATATATCTTATGGCAAGAAAAAAGATTTTTAAAAAGGGAATATTGAGTTGTTAAGGGAAATGTCACAACTTGGGAGACAGGAAACGAAAATAGAAATGGAGGGAGAAAGGAACGGTGAGTTGTTTAAGAAATATAAATGGGTGGAATTCCCCCCATCAAATAAATTGTCTACCTAAATTGTCTTCCTCATGCCAAGGAATATTTACAAAAATAGAAAGAAAATTCCTCGGCGATCAGCCTGGCTTGGAAAGCAACTTGGCAAAGAAAGAAAGTGAGAGTTAGATTTAAAAAACAGAAGATTTGACCTTTTAGAGAGGGCATTATATGTTTAAATACTTCTTTGAATAAGATTAAAAGAATGGAAGACTTTTAGATATAATTAAACTGTTATAATGAAAGATATGATTTGGAATTAAGATAGCATTTTTTCTCTTTTTTGAGATGGGAAATATGAAGATAAGAGGAGGATTGATTTGAATAAAACCTTCAGCTATACAAATGTAATTAATATTGAGAAAATCATAACTGATAAAGATATTTCAAATACTGATGGGAAATTAAACTAACAAGAGCACAAAAAGCAGGATATTAATGAATTAATATTATTGATTTATGAATTGATATTATTGTTATTTGTATGATATTAGTAAAATATGATGAAGATGCTTATATCTAACTCTGAATACATTAACAGTACCAAAAATTGTAATGGTGTAATGAGGGGAAAATGGAAAAAATAGGGAGAAGAAAGGAGGATCAGAGAAAAAAATATTGGATTGTGTAGTATTGAACAGATTTATATTGAAGAAGTTAATGTTAAATATTTGTACCCAGACAACATGTTGTTTACTAAGCACTAAATATTGTAATTATTAAAATTAATGAAACTTTTACCAAAAAAAAGACACTTTGCTTCCAGATAAAAGGAGAGAAGCAGTCTTAAAAGATTCCTCTTAAAAGTAATGAGAAACCTTCATTAGTCTCAGTTTACTTCTGAATAGGCATGCACAGGATGGGAAGGAAGGAATATTCCATGGGAAGGAATATTTGTCTACTTGTGTTGAAATGTAGGTCATATTTTTACTTCTGAAGCCCATCCTCCAAGGGCCTAAAAGAGACTTACTCCCAAATGCTTGGATGGTAGCTTTAAAAGATAAATGCTCTGAAGCACCAACAAGTAGGTTGGCTTCAATTAGCAGTCATGCTTTCGTTGTATTATTTTCCAATGTTACAAAAACGGCTATTTGGAGAGAGCAACTTGCAAACTGTTTCTCTTTTCTGCAGAGAGTCTGGTTCATTAAAATCAATGAGACAACTCAAATGAATTTTGGGTAAATCAAAAAGAGGTCTGCTTACAACCAGAACATAGTTTGACAGGGGGCCAAACCCACTGGTCGAGCCATCTGTCAACTTATCTACTTCCCAACCTACTTTACTGTAAGTTGAGTGACTGGTGGATGATTTTTCTGCCAGTTGATGACATTTAGTGGGAGAGCAAACAAAGTCGGGGAAATCTATCAATCGCTTCCCTTAAGTTCTTCCACATTAAAAGTATATGGACAACACCATATTATGACCTTGTACCTGAGAGAGGATAAGGCTTAGCAAAGTAAGAGTAGTGCAGAATATTCCAGCATACTTTTCTTCTTGTCTCAAGACCTGGAAGAATCACACTAATACAGCCCTGAGAAAGAATCTACCTGTGGAGGCAGTTTTCAATAGAAAATAAGTAAGATGGTGATACTAAATATTGCAAGTATATCTTTTTATAGGCTGTATTTTTAAGTGGCTGTTGGCCCAGGAATGTGATGAACATAGGACTTATTGAGTTAACTGTTACTTATTTTTCCAGAGATGTTAGTAGCATTTGTACATTGTCTTATGTGCTGTTTTGGCAAATAATACAACACATAGCATCTTCAGAACAACAGGGATAGTTGTTTTTCAATCCAATGTCTGTCTCACACATGTAAATAGAGTTTTATCTGTCTCACATGCATGCACATTTTCTCACACACAAACATAAATACATGCACAAATAACTAGTGTGCATAAATATTCCCTTGGCCAATTACAATTCTTTTAAAAATCCAAAAGAAAACCGCTAAAGCAAGCAAAAGAATATTTATCTTTGCTATTATTTTTTTTCCTTTAAAATAGAAAGATTAACTGTTCAGAATTAAAATTAAGTCTATTTTGTCATTAAATGAAATATTTGAAAAGAAGCAACACAAGCAAATAACTTAAGCTACTTCTGAGTTTAACTTAATATAAATGTCAATCCTGAGTCTTGAGTTCATATCTAGGACAAGTTTCATATATTAATTCCTGCAGGGTTTTTTAAACCTATTATAGAGCATTTGTTATCAAACAGCTTGGAAATGGAGCAGCCTGGACCCTTCAAAGTTTTTGGGTAGCAAATGTAAAAGGAGCTCCAGGAGGCCACACCTTAGCTGATAGCATGGGGCAGAGTGTATGTAGCTTGCAAGTTATGGATTGCTTAGCCATGACGTATATATACACAGATTTTTGGTACATTGACAGAATAATTAAATAGCTCTTACTCACTTTCTTTTTTTATAAATAATATTTTTATTAAATTTCAACATCAAACATTAAAATAAAAACCAACAAATAAGGAAACGGGAAAGGGAATAGTGACAAAAAAAATACATCAAACAAATTTACCACAAAAATGATCTCCAACTTTCTTTTAGTACAGTGATAATAACCCACTTCCATTAAAGCACCAATAGAAAGTTTGCTAAGATAATGTACACAAAGCAGATATGGATATTCAAAGGACTGTATAGCTTAAGAATGAATGAGTGTTTGTAAGCTACAAATGGTAGAAATATATTACATGACTCAGAAGTCAGTCTGATTAAAACCCAGTAAATGTCAACACTTTATATATAAGTCTATAAAGAGGGTGGAGGGGCAGACCGCGGGAACATTATAGTTTCAATTATGTCTCCAAAAGTGCCTTGGAAAGGAACTGAAATAAGCAGTCTACTATACTGTATAGGTTTCTTATTTTAACATTGTCACATTTTATAATGAACGGTGAGCCATTTGTAAATATTTACACATCTCAATCCAGCATAATTTGGTTTTTTTTTTAAGTAAACAAATGTGCCGCGAAATAGATAACTCCAAATCAGGTTGCAAGATGATGTTTGGAAAAACATTAATAACAAATGTGGTCCCCATGACTACTGGTCTCTTCTGTCAGCTGCCCTCCTCCTTGACTTTCCCCTCCTCTCAGACTCCAGAGCTTGCTTTATTGCTCAGTTTCTCCTCAGTGGGGCATTTCAATTTTCACTAGACAGTCTCAATCGATTCAATTTGTGGAGAACTGAGAAAACCTCACCTCTGGCATCTTGCGAGGTATTTATTACCACTGATCTCTTTTAGCCCCCGATATACTATTGTTGGCATTTAGTATGAAAAGAAAGAAAAAAAGAAAAAACCAGGCAAAGCAGCAGAGACATTCTGTTTGAACTTCCTCAGAGGTAAGATATGAGGAGGGTTTTTTTTGGTTTTTGTTTGCTTTTCTCTGTATCTTATTTTCTGGGCAATGATCGAAATTCAATTCTGCTGTGGTCTTTCCTTTCCCCGGAAATCCTCATGGAATTGTTCCTGCCAAAGATTACAGGTGAAAGAAGGAGATGGAAATTTTGTTAATGACAGAAATGTTAATTATTGTTTCTAGTTTGTTAGACATGCGTTGAAAAGCATTACATATTCTGAAATGATTAAAATTTAACAACTTCTCATTGCTTCATTTGAAAATTATTGATTCTTTGGGAGGATGGTATTATTAATTTTTAGCTGGTTGAATGAAAGTCATATGGTATATTCATACCTGCATAACAGTACAGGATAATATATTGTCTGGGTTGAGATGTAGTCAGTATTGTTCTATATGCAAATAGGAATTTTATTAATATCTAACTTACCAGCAACTTGTTCTGTATTCTTAATCAGTTTAACATTGAGCAAAAAAAACCTATAACTTATGCCATCATCCTTATTCTAAAAAAGAAATAAAGAAATTGATTCCTCTAATTAATTTTGGGAAACATATTTCAAAAGTATGGTAGTGTTTGTTGCATATTAGAATTCATAAGTATTAGAAAAACATGGCTCAGAGGAATGAGGAAGGAGTTGGTGCCCCTCACATTTGATGTAAGAAGTTATAGAAGAGCTTCTCTCTTTCTCATGTTCTTCAATGGCTTGCCTTTTCTTTTTCTTTTTTTACCTCAAGCTGCTACTGAATAAGATGGCTCTAAGATGTCACACATACCCGATCGCTAATTTATAGTGGAATCTCAGATCCTCAGCATTACTTCTAAAGTAAGTAATTTCAAGACTGTAATTGATGATGACAACTCCTAGGCAATCATTTTCTTTTTCAAAGTTGATTATAAATAATAAGTTAGGAACATATACATATACACAGACCCACATGGAGATAGATAGATAGATAGATAGATAGATAGATAGATAGATAGATAGATAGATAGATAGATAGATAGATAGATAGATAGATAGATAGATAGATAGATAGATAGATAGATAGATAGAGATATATAGGTAGACTGTATGTGTGTGTGTGGTATAATAAGAAAATGGAATAAAAAGACAGTGCTCGAATGTAATAATGATAAAAAATAAACAAGAAAATAGAACAAAGCATTTGTTATAAATTAATGCAAGCAACGTGCAAAACTTTTGACTACATGAATTCTAATACTAATAAAATAACAAATTGAAACTAATTTATAATTGAACCAATGCTCTCATTTTCATTCTGTTTCATCTGCTGATCGTACAGCAGCCTTCCTTCCCCAAAGTCATTATTTACGGTAATCACTGATACGAATTAATTTATATGCCATAAATTTGAATGTGTTTGCTGGCATTCGGACTAGAAAAAACCAGTATGCACAAAGCAGAAGAGAGCCTGAGGTTTAATATTTAGTTTGCAAATACAGTAGCTACACCTCTATGTATATATGAAGGGCATAAGATTGATGACATCAACTCTACTCTGCCCTTTGACCTGTCCTGATTCCATCCAATGCTTATCTTGAAAATTATGGAAGGACTGTTATCCAAGAATTAAATTATTATGCTCCTTTGCATTGTACATACACAGAAAGTCCTTTCTCAGATAGAAAAGGATAGAGCTATTATATCTGGTTTGCAAAAACCTGGATGATCATTACATAAACTGAAAACTCTAACTTCTTGCATCTGGTAGTATCTGGATATTTACAACCCAGGTAAGAAATTGATATAAACTGTGGGAAATATTTTTAATACGACATTAAGAAAGACAAACATACAATAGTTTCTGCAGCATCAGTCACAAAAGGAAGATTCCTAAGCAGAACAGTATAAAAAGACTTATAACGAACATGCAGAGATGTATACTGATGAAGCCAGATGCCAAAGGGCTAACGTCTTCCCTGCCTGCAGTTTCTCTCCTGTATTGCCATCCATATTGGAGGAGTTGGAGAAAGGCTTCTATATTAATTCTTCCTCAAAAAAAAAATTATCTTAAGGAAAAAAAACTGGACTTCTATTACAAGCTTACATGTGTAATTTCTGGTTCTTTGGAAATAAGAGGAGAATTGAGCAGTACCCAACATATTTTTCCCTTCCGTTTAGCCTTGAATAGGTAATCTTTGACATGGTAATCATACGATCTAAAAAGTAGTGCAGTTTTACAATACTATGGAGACATGTCTCCAGAATCATTTGCAGGTGGACAGCCTCTAGATTCTATAAATAAAATAAATGTGCTTGTTTCATAAGGCTAGATAATAATAATAATAATAATAATAATAATAATAATAATAATAAAGTTGGAAGGGACCTTGGAGGTCATCTAATTCATTCCCCTGCTCAGGCGGGAAACCCTGTACCAATGCATGCATGTTCAACATTCATTGGCTGTGCTGATTATTTGTACTAATCACCTGCATGCTGAGCCATCAAAAATGAATAACTTCAAGCTGCATCTTCATATTATTTGGGATCAGTTGGGATTATTGCCTCTGTACCAGCTTCCCTGCTCAATTAGCAACCTCCCTGCCTAAGTTTCTCGATTCAGTATGAGATTGGCAGAGGAGCTCCCAAAGCTTTCGATCCTGGGGTTCTTCAATCTGCCTTCCCTGGGAGTGGTTTGAGGAAGTTCATAGCTAGCCATCATTCAGGATTCGACATGGGGCAGTGGTCATATCTTGATTTGGTTTTCTTGTTGGAGCACTGGCAACACCATCTGACTATAAGATTCTCTGGTGCTGCCCTCTTGCAAAGGGAGGCAAAACCTATTAGATTGGTCTGCCCCATTGACTGGTGGACCCTGATGGCTTCTAGAGCAGGGGTGTCAAACTGCCAGCCTGCGGGCCGGATGCATCATAGCAAAGCCACGCCCACCCCATTGCCAGCAATGGCAAAAAAAAAATTGTGATACATCGTGACATGTCATGTGACATTGCAACTTTGACACCCCTGTTCAAGAGGAAGCTGCAGGTTATTCCTGATGGTCTCTCTGCATGATCTGACCAAAGTCTCATCTGCTATTTGGAATAAGAGAGCGGGTCAGGTCTTAGTTCAAATTGCACCCATGGGACCTCTCTCCTCTCATGGATCCCACCACTCCCTGTAGCTGACAGAGAAACTGAAAGAGATTAAATGAGAAAATAGATGTCTAGATCACTGCTGGAGGAAAACAAGGAATAAACTTGGCCAAACATGGATAAGAGCCACTATTAAGACTATTGTGGCAGTAAGGATAGTAGCAGTTCTCTGCCCTTACAACATCCACAGATAGCCAATCATTGGCCTTGTTTAAGGTGACCTTAGTCCATCTATGGAATGAGTACATGGAGGCCTATGTGCAAAACTGTGCAGTGGAATTTGCAGAAAATCTATCAGAGGAAATTACTTGCATTCATTCCATTAGATGCCAACTTTGATACTGTCTGGGATAGATGATCTACCAGCATAGTCTTGTCCAGTTATCTATGACCAGTTTTGATCTGTTGCACCTGAGGAAGTGGACAGGCTCCTTGTGACTGTGAGATCTACCTGCTGCTTAGAAACATGCATCTCCTGGCTAGGTAAAGCTACCCAGGGAGTAGTGCGTCTGTATTTGGTTGGATTCAAGAAATAGTTAATTCTTTTTTGGGGGGAGGAGGTGTTCCACACCCACTTAAGGAGGTATTGATTCACCTGCTCCTCAAGCCATCACTAGATCTCACCATATGGACAATTTTCATTTCAAGGCAGCTTCAGTGGGCCTTGTATGAAGCAGATTAACTGGATTTCTTTCAGATGGGATTCTGTCTCTGGCAAAGTAAGATGTGATTGACATCTCATCCTAGAGACTATAAGGGTTTAGAGAGGGAACACAGGCTTCAAGTGAACCCTGGCCCGACTGATTATCTCTGGGGTTTTGGGGCCTTCTGGTTCCAAACAGTAGTGGCATAAATAGAGAAACATTAGTAACATGAATAGGATTAAAATGTTTGGCCTTTTTATTGAATTGAATTGTTTCTTTAATGAATTTTGATTTCTATTGAATTTAAACCAGTCTGATAATTTTATTGCCAAAGAAAAGTACAGAAGCACCATTTAAAAGTATCTCAATAAAAATCAATTACCGCAATAAAGGAGCTGGGTTATTTCACTGAAAACATGTTCTGTGGAGAAGTTAATATGCCTACCTCAGGCTATGCAAATATATGTGGTAGGAAGCAAAAATAAAAAGAGACTCAGAGTGAAGGTTTAGGTAGAAGAAGATTTATAGTTCATTGGAGAGGAAGAGAGAAAGCAAGACAGAGAATAATATCAAGAGACTGCATCCTCTCCTGGAGTATCTGATGAGTTGATTCATCCATCTGGAGGGCAGCTGATGAACTGTTAGGTCACCCCAAGTACCAGGTTTGCAGGTAAGAGGCTTCTGAGTACATCTGGGAATTGGAAATAATATTTAAAAAACAAATGAGTGAAAAAGCAAACTCTATTTGTTATAGCTTTGTTATAGTGGGGGACAGGGAGAGGAATTATAGGGTTGCTGAATCTCGTCCAGCCGTCCTGTTTAGGGTGACCCGGTCCCTTATTAACCCAAGGGGTCCGGGGCCTCCCTTGCAGGGTAGTGCCAAGGACTTTAATAACTGTTTCGCAGACAAAGTGGCTCAGATCCGGGCTGACCTAGACTCCAATTGTGTAGCAGAGTCGACTGATAATGATTCGGTTGAGGGGACAGGGGCATGTTCTTGTCTGGTCATCTGGGGTGAGTTTGAGGCTGTTATGCCTGAGGAAGTGGACAGGGCCATTGGAGCTGTAAGTTCTGCCACCTGTTTATTGGACCCGTGTCCCTCCTGGCTGGTTTCGGCCAGTAGGGAGGTGACACGTACCTGGATCCAGGAGATTGTCAACGCTTCTTTGAGGGAGGGGTCCTTTCCGGCTCCCTTAAAGGAGGCACTTGTGCATCCCCTCCTCAAGAAGCCTTCCCTGAATCCAGTAATTTTGACCAACTATCGTCCGGTCTCCAACCTTCCCTTTGTGGGGAAGGTTGTTGAGAAGGTGGTGGCACATCAGCTCCAGCGGTCTCTGGAGGAAGCCGATTATCTGGGCCCTCTGCAGTCGGGGTTCAGGCCCGGCTACAGCACCGAAACTGCTCTGGTCGCTCTGATGGATGATCTCTGGCGGGCCCGGGATGGAGGCCAGTCCTCTATCCTGGTGCTTCTTGACCTCTCAGCGGCATTTGATACCATTGACCACGGTATCCTTCTGCGCCGGCTGGAGGGATTGGGAGTGGGGGGCACCGTATTGCGGTGGTTCTCCTCCTATCTCACTGGTCGGTCGCAGTCGGTGTTTGTGGGGGGTCAGAGGTCCACCTCTAGGTTACTCCCATGTGGGGTGCCTCAGGGGTCGGTTCTCTCCCCCCTACTTTTTAACATTTACATGAAGCCACTGGGTGAGATCATCCACCGCCACGGAGTGAGATACCATCAGTACGCTGATGATACTCAGCTGTACATTTCCACTCCTGGCCATATCAGTGTAGCGGTTGAGGTGATGTGCCGGTGTCTGGAGGCTGTGAGGGTTTGGATGGGTGTTAACAGATTAAGGCTCAACCCCGATAAGACAGAGTGGCTGTGGGTGATGCCTCCCAAGGACACTTCTATCTGTCCTTCCATTACCCTGGGGGGTGAATCTATAAACCCCTCAGAGAAGGTTCGCAATTTGGGTGTCCTCCTCGATCCACAGCTGACATTGGATCATCATTTGTCGGCAGTGGCGAGGGGGGCATTTGCCCAGGTTCGCCTGGTGCACCAGTTGCGTCCTTACTTGGATCGGGAGTTGCTCCTCACAGTCACACATGCCCTTGTCACCTCGAGGATCGACTACTGCAACGCTCTCTACATGGGGCTACCCTTGAAGAGTGTTCGGAGACTACAATTAGTGCAAAATGCAGCTGCGCAAGCAGTTGTGGGCGTTCCTCGCTGTGCCCACATTTCATCAACTCTCCGCATGCTGCATTGGTTGCCTATTGGTCTCCAAGCCCAATTCAAGGTGTTAGTTATTACCTATAAAGCCCTTCATGGCATGGGACCAGGATACTTACGGGACCGCTTTCTGCCACATACTTCCCTTCGACCGGTGAGAGCACACAGGGTCGGCCTCCTCCAGGTCCCGTCAGCGAAACAATGCTGTCTGGCGGGCCCTGGGGGAGGGCTTTCTCTGTTGTGGCGCCCACCCTCTGGAACCAACTGCCTCCTGAAGTCCGCGTTTCTCCAACTCTCCCGGCCTTCCGGAAAAACCTAAAGACTCATCTTTGCCGGCAAGCCTGGGGATGATTGTGGTTGATTGATGTATTGAATGTGTGTTTATTGGTTTTTAGATATTCTGTTTGGGTTTTTTATATTGTATTTTTTGTTATGTATATGTTGTTAACCGCTCCGAGTCCCCTGGAGAGAAGCGGCATACAAACCCAAATAAAATAAAATAAATAAATAAATAGGGCTATGAGCCTGCAATGTTTTGTATTAAAGGATTTCCCCTTCACCTTTTTCTACCTATGTATGTTGAAATGTCATAAATTATACTGTAGTGTCAACTTTATGTTTTCAATTCTCCCTAAGAAAAACATTTTGTGACACTTAAGTTAATACTGATAATGCGAAATGCAGTCCATGAATAATTATCCAACAAAGAAAAGAAGAGAATGGTCACTTTAATTTGTATTTCCTTTTAATTTTTAGTTTGTTTGTTCCTTCAGCCAAGCTTTAATTTTTAATAATATGATACTTACTGAAAGTGGCAAGACTAATTCTGACTCATGTAAATTTATGAAGTCTGTTTTCCATCGATGTGTCTTACAGCAAGGGTCCCCAACCCCCAGGCTGAGGCTCACTACTGCACAATTCAACTCGCAGGAGTCGAGCTGTGTGTGTATGCACACATACCAGCCTGTCTTTTGTGCAAGTCAAGCTGCATGCACATGTGCACCAGCCTACCACTCGCACAAGTCGAGCTGCACGCCCATGCACAGCCGCCCCTCATAAGACCCAGTTCCTCTCCCCCCCAGCTGGGCTGCCAAGCCAGAAAGGTTGGGGACCACTGTTTTGCAATATACCTGTATACACACACACACAGAGAGAGAGAGAGAGAGAGAGACGCCAATCATACATTTTTCAAGTAAGAAGTGTTATACAAAGCATAAGTGTGAATTCATAAACCAAAGAAATTAATATGGTTACTTTTGTGTTCAACCCATTTTCATTCACCAGCCTTTCACTCTTGAATTCTTTTCTTTTTTTTATCATACAAACTTCTTAAATAATCCATTTACATTGCATTCCCGCTTCCATATAAAAAAATGGGCAGAAGCATGCTTATATATAACATTTTCGTGTCTTTCGACTAAGATTCATTCATTGCAGCAGACCACATATTCCTCACAACCCTTTAAGGCAGTGGTTCTCAACCTGTGGGTCGCGACCCCATTTGGGGTCGAACGACTATTTCACGGGAGTCACCAAACAACGCAGTCTGCCATTTATTTCCCCTTTTCCCCTCGGCCGGCGCAGGGGGCAGCACCGCGCATGCACGGGGTAGCACTATGCATGCGCGTGCGGGCCATCGCGTTGTGCAGTGCATGCGCGATGTGGGCCGTCGCACCACGCCGCGCATGCACAATGCAGGCCGTAGCACCACGCATGCGCGGTGCAGATCGGGTCGCGCCACGCATGCGCGGCGCAGGTCGGGGTCGCGGCCTGAAAAAGGTTGAGAACCGCTGCTTTAAGGTATTTGCATTCCTTAACATTTCACAAATTTTGCAACTTTATTAAACATTCTACCAAGATTCACAAATTCATGTACTTGATCTTTGATCTCCATCTTCTATAATTTTCTTATCAAACACAACTACTGTGGTCTTGTAATATATCATTTCTTTAATCCATTCTCTTCTTTCCATCATACAATCTGCCTAACATTCACTGGAAACCATTCAGATTCTAATATTGTTACAAACAGTCCTTATACATTTGTCCATAATACATTACTCAACCAAGATGATATCTATACATCCTTGTCTTACTTCCTACTTAGTGTTGAATTATTCACTAAGCATTCCATTTATTGTCATGTAAGGTTTATCTCCTTCATACACTGCTGTTATCACAGTTAACAAACAACTTTTAACTACATATCATGCAACCCATTCCATAGTTCAGATCCATTCACTTTATCATACAATTCTCTAGATCAATTAACTTTCATTAAATGTTCTTTTTTATATCCATACATACATTTTCAGTAACTTGCTGAAGGGTAAAAATCTAAACTGTACAATCCAGAATAAAAGCATATTACACTTCCCAAATTTTGCTCTCTTGTACTTCTTTCCTAGATGCATTTTAAAAACCAACCACTTTTTTTAAGAGAAGAGTAATGGCATTCTAATCATACAAACTGACAGTGTAAAAAATTTGTTAAAGTTAGACTACACATTCAGAACAAATGTTTTCTAATCTAGAGTTGGATTCATTCTTTTAATTGCGACACCCTTTGTAAGACGGCACCATAAAGCAACTGATATATGTGAACTTTCAAACAAAGGTCAGATGTGAATCACGAACAATCTAAGACAGTGTTTCTCAACCTTGGTAACTTGAAGATGTGTGGACTTCAACTCCCAGAATTCCCCAGCCAGTAACTGCTGGGAGTTGAAATCCACACTAGTTGCCAAGGTTGAGAAATATTATGGTAGTTTAAGACATTTGGCTACTTGAAGGAGAGATCTCTTGTTCTTCCCTTGGTTCCTTCCTAGAGCCAACACTTCAAAATGTTTTACTACAATTATTTGTCATATTTCTATCCTGTCATTTTTCTATCCTCAAGAAGAAGAGAATCCCCACTATAATAATAATAATAATAATAATTATAATAATAATGTTGGAAGGGACCTTGGAAGTCATCTAGTCCACCCCCTGCTCAGGCAGGAAACCCTATACCATTTCAGACAAATGGCTGTCCAGTCTCTTCTTTAAAACTTCCAGTGTTGGAGCATTCACAGCTTCTGGAAGCAGGTTGTTTCACTGGTTAATTGTTCTAACTGTCAGGAAGTTTCTCCTTAGTTCTAGGTTGCTTCTCTCCTTGATTAGTTTCCATCCATTGCTTCTCATCCTGCCTTCAGGTGCCTTGGAAAATAGCTTGATTCCTTCTTCTTTGTGCATCCCCTGAGATATTGGAACACTGCTATCATGTCCCCCCTCGTCCTTCTCTTCATTAAACTAGACATACCCAATTCCAGCAGCCGTTCCTTATATGCTTTAGCCTCCAGTCCCCTAATGATCTTTGTTGCTCTTCTCTGTACTCTTTCTAGATCTCAACTTTTTTACATTGTGGTGACCAAAACTTAGACAACTACTCACCTGAAAGCTTCTGGTTAAATAACAACTAGGGGACCCAATTTTTATCTTTTTAAAAAAATAGCAGCTTTGGTGAATTGACTTGTCAGACTGGCATAAGGGAAAGATCAACCCTTCTTCTCCTGTGTCATAGTTTTACTCTAGAATACAGCCAGATTTTAAAAAAGAAAAAAAAAGATGCCCAAATGCAATCAAAAGTTTAGCATAGTGCCTACTTTTAACCTTGGAGACAACTTACTTGTAGGGAAGGTTTTGAAATAGTTTCAGCTGCGCACTCCCAGTGATACAAGCATCAAATCTAAGCTTGTTCAAATTCCCAAGCAGTCTGCCTGCTGGAGAAGCCAGCAGTGGAGTCAGCATGCATTATGAAATTTCCCTAATAGAAATGTTTAACAAATATCCTGTGCTTCAATAATAGTTCTATTAGCCTCCGATTTCCTTGCATTTAATTTCAAGAGATGATTCTGAGTTCCAATGTTGTGGGAGTGGGAGAAAATTTTTCTGTCCAGATATCTCTGTCATGATATACCT
This sequence comes from Bothrops alternatus, assembly GCA_034064705.1. Lineage (NCBI taxonomy): Eukaryota > Metazoa > Chordata > Lepidosauria > Squamata > Viperidae > Bothrops > Bothrops alternatus. The sequence continues at coordinate 46,042,343 of JARGCV010000007.1, read as the reverse complement.
CTATCATCTCTCCCCTTAAATGTCTTTGATCCACACTAAAGAGCGCTAGTTGCTGAATTATTTCATCTTAAGGGAGATACGCTATCTTTTTAATCATATTGTTTGTCCTGGGTTTGCATTGCATTGCATTTTTTTTCAGCTTTATAATAGCCTTTTAATGACCAGCTCTTAGGAGAAGAAGGTATCTCTAGCAACTAGTTAAAGAATACATGGGCAGTTAGGTGAGATATGTAAAGTTGGCTCCCTTAGAGAAGTGCAAACTGGTTTTAAAATCTCTCAGTTCCATCTGTTAGATGCTTCAGTTCTCCAGTGTAGCTCCTTATCCAAAACTCTGTGCTTCCAGAGCACTTCAGCCATTGCATTTTTTTCTGCTCATCATTCCACTACCTTTTCTAGATGTTATATCTAGATATTGCTATATCCCACTGGTTATTTCCATTCTATATTACAGTTTCTTAACGCTTGCCTGTATCAATGTTTTCTTCCAATGCAGAAAGTGAAAAAGTATAATTTTGCACTTTGTTTTGAAAAAAGAATCTAGAATCAAATAATTTTACAAGATGAGGAAAAGAGAGGACAGAAAGTGTATCTTAAACAATGGCTTATACTTTCCTAAATACATAGATATTAATATGAGCCATGATTTTAAACAAAACAAAATATATAAATAAGATAATAACTATAGGATCTGCCCAAACACAGAGCCAATTTTTGGTACAGTATTGGACTCTATACATATGGTTCCTTTTGCTGAATTCTGTTCGTGCACAAGGTTTGAAAGGACATCACCTTGACAATGCCAGTTATCTGATTATAAGAATGTGCAGTCTGATATTTCACATGAGAATCTATGCATCAGAGCTAGTCTTTGGTTCTTCGGGTTTTCTCCCACGTAGAATTTGAAGTGTCTTGGCGACGTTTCGACGAAGTCTCATTCGTCATCTTCAGGCTGGTGCTTTCGGCTTCTGCTTCTAGGAGCAATGTGAGATTTTAGCTGTTTCTTCCTTTTAACTGCCAGTGGGGGTTTGAACTGATTGGCTGGGAGCTCAGCTGTGTTCTGATTGGGTGGAGGTGTGTTCTGATTGGTTAGGGGCTTGGCTGTGCTCTGATTGGCTGGGGGGTTGGCTGTGCTCTGATTGGCTAGGGGAGTGTTCTGTTTGGGTGGGGGCTTTGTTGTGCTCAGGTTAGTCAGTGTTACAAGGGGATTAGAGATGGCGATAGTTCTGGTCTTTTTGAAATCAATTTCATGTCCTGTGGCTTTAAGGTGTTGGACCAGGGAAGAAGTTGGTTCCTCTTTTTTGACTGAGTTTTTGTGTTCTTCAATGCGTGCACTTATTCTTCTGTTGGTTTGTCCAATGTATGTGGTGGAGCAGGCAGTACATGGGATTTCATATACTCCTTGATTTTCTAATTCAATTTTGTCTTTAGGGTTTCTTAGGATGGTGGATATTTTTCTGTTTGTGCAGAATGCTGTTTTGATATTATGTTTGTGAAGGATCTTGCTGATCCTGTCTGTGGTGCCTTTTATGAATGGGAGGAGGGCTTTGCTGTTTTCTTGTTCTCTGTCTTGGATTTTAGTGGGAGTTTCTTTTTGGATTAAGTTGGAAATCTTATTTCTTTGGAATCCGTTGGATGTAAGTACATTAGTGAGAGTGTGTAGTTCGGTTTTTTGGTGTTGTTCGTCAGCTAGGCATTTGGTTCTTGAGATGAGTGTCTTGGCTACGGAGTTGTATATATATACAGATTTCTTTTTCTGACAGAGTTAAAGAATTAAATTGGGAGACTAATATGGCCATTTCGAGCTCATTCTGCTCTCATCAGTTAGCCACACCCTTTATGGGATTCGAACCTGGGCAGGTCTGTTTGAAAAACTTTCTGTGTGTGTGTATATACATACATACATACATACATACATACATATATACTGTATATATATGTGTGTGTGTATGTGTGTGTATATGTATATTTATGTGTGTGTGTGTGTGTGTGTTTATATATATATTGGACGACTGATTAGTTGTATCATATTTCTGTCTCAGTAGGTGCTTTTTGTTTCCTTGTTTTAAGCCGAATTAAATATTAAACATCTGAATTTAAAATCTCTTAGTCATTTATACTGAAGAGGGGAGGGCTCCTAAAACTATAAAGGTAAAATAAGGATGGATTCGCTTTTAATTATGTTGTGATTTCATAGGTACTTCAGGATGGATAAAACCACTCCAGTACCCAACGTGTATCCCTCTGTGGCAAACAGCAGTAAGTCACAGTTGGTGCAGTTTGAATCATGCCAGCCATCTCTCCTTGCATTCTTCTTGCTCATCATCGGCTATGCTGTGGTCATGCTGGTTGGACTCCTGGGCAACCTTTGCCTTATTGTCATCATCAAGAAACAAAAACAAGGTCAAAATGTGACTAACGTCTTGATTGCCAATCTCTCCACATCTGACATTATCATCTGCATCATGTGCATTCCTTTTACTATGGCATATACATGGATGGATTACTGGGTTTTTGGTGAGGCCATGTGTAAAATAACTGCTTTTGCGCAAAGTATGTCTGTCTCCGTTTCTACACTTTCACTTGTGTTAATTGCAATTGAGAGGCATCAGTTAATAGTGAACCCCCGGGGTTGGAAGCCCAATGTTTCACATGCCTTCTGGGGAATTGTCTTCATTTGGGCATTTTCTCTAATAATATCCACTCCTTTCCTGATATTCTATCAAGTCTCTGATGACCCCCTAAGTAATCTCTCTTCTCACAGTGAGAGCTATGTCAACAAAATGGTCTGCATTGAGGTGTGGCCTTCCATTGAAGGGCAGCTGGTCTTCACCACCACCATGTTAGTTTTCCAGTACTTCCTTCCTCTAGGGTTCATTTTCATTTGTTACCTAAAAATATTTGTGTGTCTGCAGAAGCGTTATAGTAAAGCGGATAAGGTAAGGGAGTATGGGAGCAGGCTAAATGAAAATAGAAGGATTAATGTTATCTTAATTTCAATTGTTGTGACCTTTGGCGCCTGCTGGTTACCTCTGCACATATTTAACATTGTGTTTGACTGGAATTATGAAACCTTGATGCATTGCCACCACAATGTGGTTTTTACCTTGTGCCACTTGATAGCCATGATCTCAACATGTGTCAATCCCATCTTTTATGGATTTCTCAACAAGAATTTTCAGAAAGATGTGATTATTATGCTTCACAACTTTAGATGCTTTGAATCTCAAAAGTTATATGAGAACATTGCCCTTTCAACTCTGAACACTGATATGTCCAAGGGATCCCTGAAACTCAGCAGCATGCCTGAAAACATCTGAAGCAGACAACTTGCCAATCATTTCCATAACTTTCCAATGATCTATGTATTGTGTTGCTGAATTCCTCTTGCGAGCAAGTGTGGTTTTGGGGTGATGAAATCAAAGGCCTAGTATTGTTGTGCTAGAAACAGACACATCCTAACAGATCTTCCAAATAAATAAAGCAAAAATTAAGCATAGCAGTTTTAACTCCATTGCAAGAGTATTCTTTGTTCAAGTGCTGAAAAACTGCTGTGCGAAAATTAGTATTCAGGAAAAAATGCACCATGTTGCTGGGAAATGATGCAGCATTCCTTGGGGTCCATGCCATGCCTCCCATGAGCCTCTTGGACAGCCTCAAACATTTCTTCCAGTAAACTAATAGTTTGAGAGGTCCTTGGTGCTCTCTGAGTTTGGATGTTTTCTTGCAGATGTTTCATTGCCCAGACTATGTAACATCATCAGTGCCAAGACTTTAATGTCTATACAGTCATTATAAAGAAGAGGCTCACCATCATTATTAGACATTGTTAGGTTATGACTGAGATCAGTCTTTTGTTTTCAGTCATATTAGTTTCCAAATTTTGGTGTTTATTTTAGATGACAAGAATTAGAAAACAATGGGCTTGGGATGGCAGGGGCTGAAAGAGGAAGCAGCAGAACATACTGGTGCCATAAATACCACTGTGGTACGTATATATTGTGTGTGCCAGGTCCCAGACTTGAAACTTAGTTTAACAATTGCACACTGCTGTCTTGGAGTTAACTGCTGAAGATAAATGTACCATTATATCTATACATAGAGATGGATCTTTGTAACTAGTATTCTGGTTTTTACTATGCATGCTTTTCACCTTCACTTCTGCTATGACATTTTTCTTTATGGCTGCAAACTTACTTTTAATTTTCTAACTTTCTCCTAGTCTGGCGAGGCTTTCAGTTAAAACAAATTAATTCCAGAACCTTCCAAGTTTGTTAGTTGGCACTGCAGTGCTGAAATTTTGCCTGCAATGAATCCAAAGCTTTGCTAATTTAGCTGTTGATAAAAGACTGATTTTTAACCTAGAAGAGTGAATCTGTTTCCACCCTGCACTTTGCCAGTTAAAATATTCTCATAGGGGAAAATGTTGTTCAGCACATATTCATAGCTCTGACATGACTTGAAATGTAAAAAATTCATACTGAGAACATTTATACTGGAGCGTGCTTTAAAAACTGCTGCCTCCGAGTGACGCACACGCGCCCCCCCCAGAAGTCTCCGCCCTTCCTTTTCCCCGGCGGTAGCGGCCGTCTTCAGGTGAGCTTTGAAAATGGTCCGCTACTCACTTGACCCAGAGAACCCCACAAAATCATGCAAGTCCAGGGGTTCCAACCTTCGGGTCCATTTCAAGAACACGCGTGAGACGGCCCAAGCCATCAAGGGGATGCACATCTGGAAGGCCACCAAGTACTTAAAGGATGTGACTCTGAAGAAGCAGTGTGTTCCCTTCCGCCGTTACAATGGGGGTGTTGGCAGATGTGCACAGGCCAAGCAGTGGGGGTGGACCCAGGGCCGTTGGCCAAAGAAGAGTGCCGAGTTCCTGCTGCACATGCTGAAGAATGCTGAGAGCAACGCTGAGCTGAAGGGTCTGGATGTTGATTCGCTGGTCATTGAGCACATCCAGGTCAACAGAGCCTCCAAAATGCGCAGGCGCACTTACCGAGCTCACGGGCGCATCAATCCGTACATGAGTTCTCCCTGCCACATCGAGATGATCCTCACAGAAAAGGAGCAGATTATCCCTAAGCCAGAAGAAGAAGTTGCTCAGAAGAAGAAGATATCCCAAAAAAAATTGAAGAAGCAGAAACTAATGGCTCGGGAATAAACATTGATGTAACTTACAAATAAAACTAGTTCATTTTAACACACACACACACACACACACACACACAAAACTGCTGCCTCCAACCTGGTGATGTCTCAATGTGTGAATTAGAATTCATAGCCAGCACAATTCAAGGCCACTAGGAATTCTGGGAACATATTTGGAAGGTATGATTGAGGTGAAAGCCAGCTGGTCTAGTGATTAAGGCACCAGGTTGGAAACCAGGAGACCACAACTTCTAGTCCCACCTGAGGTTCAAAGCCAGATGGGTGACATTGGACCAGTCAATGTCTCTCAGCCTAGGAAGCCAGCAAGGGCAAACCACATCTGAAATCTTTCCAAGAAAATTGCAGGGAGTTGTCCAGGTAGCCCCCCGGAGTCAATGCTGACTTGAAGAGACATACACACAAACCCACACACATGAATTGAACAGTCTGTTTTAGAATTATACATCTGTTCAGTGCCAAACTACATAGAGAGGTGCATCCTTCCTTTCTTTCTTTTCTTTTCTTTTCTTTTTAGGTTAAACATTGTAGAGGAGAGAATTTGATCAGAGTAGCAGCTCTTCATGATAGGAAAAGATCCACTGGCAGCTGCAAAGGGGATGATTCGTAGTAGGGGATAATCCCAAGGCCACCCACACTCTCCCTTTCCATACGTGCAAACTGGCTGGGATGGTTTACACTGGCTAATGATTAAAAAAAAACACTCAGCTATGTTAGGGCACATTATCCTTCAGGATTGAAGTTTGGGAACCTCAGTGTTATTCTGAGCTTTATTTTGCAATAAACTTAAAAATATTTTCCGACAATATTTCAATATATTCATTGACCTGTGCTGTTGCTTATCTGCTAATATGATTAACAAGGTTTTGTTTGTTCATGCGTTTTAGACTTTACAGAGTTCATTGCACAAATGCTTGTTATTTACAGTACATTAAAATAATGTTATCTTCAAATGACATATCTTTTGCTGAAGTTTCATACATTTTTACTTCTTCCACTTGAAATTAGGAATGGGAAAAATTCATGAGGAATGATAAGAACATTATATTTTGAACCGGGGGGGGGAGTGCAGAACGAATAATATATGCATTTGATATCCAAGTGAAATAAATATTGATATGAAAATCAGCCCTCTGTCTCATTCAACCTTATGTTATTTATTAAGAAAATGAGACATCTTTCACTATAATGAGGCAACAACCATTTTTGTGGCTATGAATATTATCATGGAAAGTTCCCATTCTTTTTATGTATAGTCATACAACAGCATGAAATACCCATATCTAATTGTGGCTAAATATTTCTCTTTACAGTGACTGTTTTATATATAAAGCATTGCAGGAGTTTTTATCAGTCTGGTTGTATAGCTTATTAAATTGTGTAATCTGTTATAATGCATGGAAATATATACCTTGTGCTGTGTCCTGAGCCTGCAAAAGCAGGCTCGGGACGTTGCATTGGTCCCGGGCATTCCAAAAGCTGCCTGGGACCAGACAGAGAGGCACCAGCCTCAGGCACCTATGTACTGGTGCCTGAGGCATTTCAGGCCGAGACTGTTGGCACACTTGGCACCCGTGCACCTGGGCCTCGATGGCTTTATCAAGTCCAGGCCACCAAAGATGGCTGCATGCAAGTGCTTTCATCCTGACTATACCAGGAGGTCCCTCATGCAGAGAGATCAAGATTCTAGACCTCAATGAAGCTGGAATCATTACCCTGCTACCCCATAACAGGCAACCCTTGAAAGTGGAAAACTCATGCTTCTTGTGCCAGAAGCTTTGGAACTCAGTATCTGGGCACTTCTCAGGCCATCCTGACAACACCCATGTCAACACGTGTGTAAGCGTGTGATCAGTGGCAGTTTCTGCAGCCACATCCCTAGCATTGAGGGGAGACTCAGGCAACTCCTGAATGGACATAATATTAATGGCTGGAGCAGGATCTGGTTCTACTTGGTTCAGGGGTAGTCTACTCAGGCCATCATTGAGGCCCAGGTGCACGGGTGCCAAGTGTGCCAACAGTCTCGGCCTGAAATGCCTCAGGCACCAGTACATAGGTGGGAGGAACCTCAAACCCCATGGTCTAGGGTGCATATAGACTACGCTGGGCCCTTTCAGGGGCAATTCTTCCTGGTTGTTGTTGATACCATTCCAAGTGGCTAGAGGTTGTTCCTGTTTCCTCCACTACTACTGCCAGGACCATCCAGGTGTTGAGAGGAATTTTTGCATCACACGGTCTTCCAGATATTCTGGTTTCAGATAACGGCCCTCAATTTACCTCTTCTGAGTTCCAGGCTTTTCTTCAGGCCAACCTGATCCGCCATGCAACTTCAGCTCCCTTCCATCCATCCTCCAATGCACTGGCAGAGAGGATGGTGCGAACTACCAAAGATGCCCTCAAGAAACTGACTTATGGTAACTGGCATCACAGGTTAGCAGATTTCCTTCTTGCACACCGCACCACACCATGCACAGCCACAGGGAAGAGCCCTGCTGAACTCCACTGGGGTCACCGCCGCATCACTAAACTGGACAGACTGGTGGCTTCACAGGTGTCACAACCACGGGCACTTAGGAGACTCCAGGTGGGTGATCCGGTTTGGGCAAGAAACTATGGGCCTGGTCATCTCTGGGTCACAGCTGTGGTCTGCAAGGTCTCTGGGCCATTGTCATATGAAGTTGCCTTGGGAGACAGCCGCGTTCTGTGCAGACACATAGACCAACTTCGTTGGAGACTGGACTCTCACCCTTCCGCTCCTGGCTCTGCTCTGGGGGGGGGGAAGGAGGACCATAACATGCATTCTGGGTCACAGTTTCCCAGGCCTAACAGGCCATCACTAGCTGCTACTGAGGTTCATCCCAAGGTTCCACAAGTGCTCCTAACAGGAATTCACGGGATAGGGGGTCATCCCACACATCCATCATCACCCCAGACAGGGAGTCACACCGGGGGTATCCACAGTATTCATATATGTCAGATAGTGGTCCAGACAGGGAGACTGACCAGGGGTATCCACACAAATCATAAGCAGCAAGAGAAAAAGAATTCCATCAGGGGTGCTTGCCAAATTCCGCAATTGCTCCCAAAAGGAGGTCACCAGCAAAGGGGGTTGCCATGGAGACGACTCCTGAGTCTAGCACCTCGGGCACGTGCTTGGGGGCCACAGAGTATTGGGGCACTTCCGCTACCCAGTCCTCTCCATCTGCTGGCCTTGGGCTCGAGGGACAGTGTTCCCAAAAGGGGTCCATTGTGGACTCGGGGAATTCCACCCCTCCATAGTATGCTAGCTTGGACTTAGAGAGTCCAGCCAGCCAGCAGCAGGGCAGGTAAACCGGGTATTTGGGGCAGCAACGCCCTGGCCTGCCTAGCCTGGTAGGTAAGCAGGTGGGCCAGGCAATCTCTCTGGCCCTTAGAAGATCGCAGTGGGCCAAGTGCCTACCCAAACATCTGAGAGACTTTGTGAAGTTGCTGTCAATTCATGAGGGACCTGTTCATCAGGCCCCTGAATAACGGGAGCAACTCATGGGTAGATCATTTTGCATTATTTTTTTATTTTGGTTACATTTGTTGCATTACTGAAGATTGAAGGGGCAGACTCGAGTATTCCACACTCCTTTCATTTGAGTGATGAAACTATATAACACTTTCTCCAATGCATGGCGTACATGTGTGTGCGCAGAGTGTGTTCCATCTAGGGGGGAGGGGTGTTGTGTCCCGAGCCTGCAAAAGCAGGCTCGGGACATTGCATTGGTCCCAGGCATTCCAAAAGCTGCCCGGGACCAGACAGAGCGGCGCCAGCCTTGCGCGTATGCACAAGGCACAAAAACGCTCTGTTACTTTGTTTGCCATTGTCCGGGTCTCTGGACACATAAAGAGGCCTGCGTGCCTTTTGCCTTTTGTTCGGGTGTTGTTGGAAGAAGAATAAAGAGCTGTTTAACATCGCCATGTGTATTCATCATTCGCACGCGAACGAAGTACTTAACACCTTGAAATGCCATTCAGGTAAAAGCACATAAGAATTGCCAAGTATGTAGGCAGCTCAAACTTTTCATTAAATATGAAACACTAGAAACAATTTTTTTCCTAGAAATACAGCCTAAACCAACATTTCAGTAGAAGCCTGGAAATGTTAGGGGCCAAACATTTTATCCCTTTTGAGGATGTGGCAGGACTTAGGTTTATTTATTTTCAATTTGTGGATGCTAATTCTATACTGTAGCTGCTTAAGCGGCTAGCCCTTAAGAAAAGGACGTGCATCAAAAATAATCATTTTGCTACCGAATAGTAGTGGAATAATCTAGGATCTCTGGATGTTCCTGCAAAATTTGATCTGGGGAACCATGTGAACAATAGAGAAGCTGGCCAAGTCTCTCTCAATCAGTGTATTTTTTAAAAAAAAAATCTAAAAATGTCTTAGTCTGATTTGTACAGGGAGCTAACCAAGGTGCCAAGAGGAAAAAAAATTGAAATTAGTTTCCTAGGCACATATTTTCTTTACAGTGCAAACTTGTGCATGTTTACGCAAAAGTAAATACTGCTGTGTTCAGTGATCTGGGAATGAGCCACATGGCATGCAGACAAGTAGACTGTGCTCAGTGCTTTTCTGGATGAAGCAGCAGCTTTGCCTCAAAGAAGCAGCTGCTCTACATTTACAGTATTTCAGTAATATCGGCCTTTCTGCTTTGGTGAACATTCAAAGTGGCTAACAAAAAATTTAAATACAAACAGTATTAAAAACTTCAAAATGCTGAGTAAAATTAGCACAGAATAAATGTCCCCAAAAGCCAACAATTAACAGCCTAATGAAAGAGAAGCACCATCAGTGGTAGGATTCAGCCACCACTTCGGCAGAACCGATAGCTAATTTTTTGTTGCTCACACCCAGAATGGACTTCCAGAAACGGCATCCACACAGAGAACCGGTTGTTCACATATTTGAATCCCACCACTGAGCACTGTTACCTTTTGTCCCACAATGAGAGAAAGACTACAATGTGATTTTTTTTCAAAGAATGGCTTCCTTCACCTGGGAGGAACATAGGATAAGATGATATCCCCATGCAAACCCTTTGAGAGCAGGGGAATCTTTAAAGGGGATGCTCCCCCACAGGTAGCACCAGATGCAAGTTCATGACACTTGGGGGCAAGCAGGGGGGGCACAAAGAGCAAGATTTGGAAATCAAGATGGTGGGTAATCAGGCACAAAAGCCACTTTATATGAACAAAACAGCACAATGGAGTAGGGGTGCTTTGTGCTTGATGCTACATGTAAGACAAGTGGTCCTTTGAAACTCACCCCAATATATAGTGGGATTTGATTCCAATTAAACAAGAAAATTGCATGGGATTTTGTATGGGGATTTGCTCTCCCCCCCCGCCCCCCATATATTTCCTGCCTGACTGCTAGTGGAGCTATTTCAAAAATTGCTTGTGATACATAGAATGGCAGTAACTGGGGAAGGGAGGGAGGGAGCAAATTAAAGAAAACAGTCCAGGGAACTAGAAGCCTGATCTCTAGAGAAATACTTATCTGCGTGTTTCAAGAAAGTGGGGGGGGGGAAGTGCACAAGAAAGGAGAAATTGGCATCAAGCCTACTCAACCTTGAAATGGAAGCTTCATTGTTTGCCAGCTCAGAAATAGAGAATGATTGGTAACTAGACAATGGGGAAAGATGCATTTAAAGTTGGCTGACCTGGTCAGTGATGACCCCAAAGTGATTTTCCTTTCAGAGGATATACCCAATCTGTCTGGTGGGTGCTAAAAGAAGGATTCTTGACAGATTTCAGGCTGCGGGATTATTTTTCTATGCTTATGGGATATCATTTTAAAGCAGGGGTTCTTAACCTTGGCAACTTTAAGACTTGTGGACTTCAACTCCCAGAATTCCTCAGCCAGCAACCACAAGGTTGAGAACCCCTGTTTTAAAGCATTTAATTGTCTTGTTGAGATATGGGGATGGAAGTATACATCAATTTGGTGTTGACAAGCCAACAAGCCATTACAAGAAAATTAAAGATTATTCCCTTTCCTCTGGCTATGTCAAATCTGAAGTAGTTCTAGACCCTTCAAAATCCTTAATTTTCTCTTTTGTTATGCCAAACCTGTTCCAAATAAACAGAGACCCTATATAGAGGAGTTGGCAGATTCTGCAGGTAAATTCAGCAATCAAGAAATCAACCCAATTGCTTCCAGGTGGTCCCAGGGCACATGGATGAGTGCACGAACTCTCCTCAGAGATTAGAAAGGCCCAAATCCTGCTGGCTTTTCATAAGGCTTTAAAAACCTGTCTGTGCTCCCGAACCTGGCATGGTAAATGTGCTAAGGGCCTTGTTTTCTGGCTTTACTAATCAGCTGGCCAAGTCACACAGTGTTGGGTCAGTGATGGGATTCAAATATGTGAACAACCGGTTCTCTGTGTGGATGCCGCTTCCAGAAGTCCATTCTGGGCCTGGGCAACAAAAAATTAGCTACCGGTTCTACTGAAGTGGTGTGAACTGGCTGAATCCTACCACTGGGTCGGGCCACCTTTGATGCTGAAAAGGGCACTTAGAAGCAGTTGGGTTGACTTCTGCTGTATATATTTATTTTGAATGTTTTTATTATTTTTAAAATGTTTTTTATTATTTTAATTGTTATATAGATTTTGAATTATAAGCCACCCAAAGGCATTGATTGAGATGGGCAGCTGGCTGAGGAATTCTGGGAGTTGAAGTCCACAAGTCATAAAAGGACCAAGTTTGAAGACCCCTGATCTATATGAAACAACTATCTCCCTGTCCTTGTGAAGGTGATTGGGGCAATGGTCAGACCAAAATAACAGAAGCAGATGATTTGGAGTCTTTTTTGTCAGGGTTTGAATATGGATATGGAAAGAAGGCAACATTGGTTGATTTGTGAATGACCTTGTTAGGATTCGGATGAGGAAGTGCACTTCTCTTGATTTTTTTGGTTATCTCAGCAGCTTTACCCCACCTGCAGTTGTTAGGGACTGTTAGCCAATGTTTTACCAATTTTGCTCTGTCCTCAGAGGGTAGTTTCTGTGCCATAAGCTTAGTTTTTTAAAAAAAATTCACAGACACAATCTCTGAAGGTAGAAATAGCGTTGATATTGTTGGCTACTCCCAACTTATTAAAAAAATATTTTACCGGAGAGCATTTCAGATATGCAATCTCACTATAGATTTTGTTGATTCTAAATTTGTTTGTATTTTGTCTGTGTATTGTGGCTGTTTTACTGCTTTTCTTGTATTGTAATTTTTATTTTGTTCATTACAACGTGGACATTGTATTGTACTATTTGTAGACATACTAGTTTCCTCAGTTGTGACAATCATAAGTCAAATTTTAAAAATAAATAAATATTCCGGAACCAAACTAGTAGCTTCTATTTTCACATGGTCTCATAATAATCTCAATGAAACCAATTCATATTTTCTGATACACACTTTAGCCCTTTCATTCATCGTTAATCCCACATCTTTACTTCAATCTATTCCACAAGATTAGTCTACTTTGATTCAGGTAAATCTAGCTTGGAAAACTAGATTTATAGTAGTAACAACCATATCCATATGTTGAAAATCAACGTTTACTTTAAATATGATTATGTGCCATTAGGTTGGTGACAGTTCTTAGCGACCATGTAAATAAATTTCTTCATGATTTTATAGTATCTTCAATTGACCTGATCGCATATGGCATACTTTGAAAAAATAATATTGTGATACACGTATTGTCTAAATCTGCATATTTTCTTGGATTTTTAAAAATTTGCTGCAAGGCAAAGAAAACTATTAATGAATTTTCCAGTAACATTATTGTTATTACATGAGTTTTGCCTAACATATTTTAACAAGCGAAAGAAAGAATAGCCTGGGTTACCAGTCTCACTTGTATTCATACCAAATGAAGGACACAATACCAGTTAGTTTTGTCACATTTTCACCACTGTGCCACATGCCCCACCAAAGCTCACTTTAAGTCCAGACATGTTCATCATATTCTTTGCAGTTAGGACATTCCAAAGTAGGAGGGGAAATAATTTAAAAATTATTCGGCAGACCTCCTCTTCCTAAGGATTTCCCAATGAAAAATAATCACAACAGGCTGTTACCAGCCAGGCTGAGCCTCTTAATACTAGACCCAAATCTGTCCAAAGTAGAAAGTAGCCTTTCTACTAAGACTTCTCCCTTTGGTTGTCAAGGTTCCAACTGACAAACACAACCAAGCAAACAGGGTTGAGACTTTTCAGGCTCTTAATGTAAGCTTTATTGAGTACACCTTTTTGGCACATACGAAAGTAAAATCAGCTCTGGCAAGAACCCACCAACCCATTATAGTAAAAGCATTTACTTCTTCCTCCTCCCTCTGGATCAGGTCATATTGCCCAATCAAGTTGAAAAAGATAGTTATGAGAGAGCATCTCTGGGCCTGGCCAGACACCTGGCAACTGTCCTTGGTTCCCACAGTCTGCTTTCTTAATCTTTGAAGTCTGCATTCCAAACCTCTCTCCCCCTCCCCCAAGAATTCATTGGCAAGCTGAGAAGCAATATCTGTCACCCCAGCAAGACTGTGCTTCGAAACTTGACATTGGCTCAGCTCTAGGGAATAAAAAGAATGATATTTTGGATCTTTCTAGCTAAAATTCAGAAAAATACAGAACTTTAGAAATCTTACAAAATGCTGAAACGCCAGAACTTGTTGGTACTTCTTGAACATAGGGAAGATTTTAATGGGAACTTTTCTTTGAAAACCAAAAAGTCAAATCTACAGATATTTTTTTAAAAAGTCAATACAGTTAGCCTGACTCAGGGGTAGGCAACCTTGGCTCTTTTATGATTTGTGGACTTCAACTCTCAGAATTCTTGCTGGCTCAGGAATTCTGGGAGTTGAAGTCCACAAGTCATAAAAAGAGCCAAGTTTGCCCACCCCTGGGCTAGCTAAACTGGCTATATACAGGTAGGGCTCAAGTTAAGACCAAAAATGGTCGTGTCACTTCTTTCAGTGCCATTCTAACTTTGAATGGTCAGTAAATGAACTGTTGTAAGTCAAGGACTACCTGTATTACTCCTTGAGAAAGTTTTTGGATTTTGGTACATTTCATTTGGGCATTCTTTATACTGCACAGTTCGTTGCTAACTGGACATGCCAAATTTCTTCAGTCTCATGATTTGCATGAAGGAAGATGAAGAGTTACCACACAAAAGGTAAGATAAATTTGCAACCTTGCTCAATATTGTACATGAGCACCATGGAAACGCCACCTGTTCATATACAGTAGATTAAGTTAATTGTAATACAATTGATTATGGGTTGGTGGAGTTTTACCCATTGCATTTCCCTGAAAATAATTCCAGACAAGTACTCTCTACATTTCTGGGAAACCCCTCAAGCACCATCTGGGGTGTGTCATCTCAATGGGCTCCTACTTCCTGCAGAGATCGGTAGCTCCCAGTCATGCGGAAGTGATATGTACTCCAGAACCAGGTAGTAACTCATCTGCTCCAAGGTGAACATCAGATTAAAACGTGGATAACCACACGAGGTGGCCCAGTTTTGACTTGAAGAAGCCCATGGCTGTTCTTGGGATCTTGAACTCTTGCTCATCTGTCATCCTATGGAGAAGAGCTTGAAATCATCCAATACTAGCAGTCTGGGGAAATTCACAACCACTGTAATGATCAAGCATTCAGTGAGGAGTGCTGTCATGCAGCTAGGATAACAGTACAGCAACCACACCCCCAATTTGTCACACCATCTCCTTGTTTTCGTTGTGACATGCTATCACAACTCATGCCAGCTAATTTTACTTCTTGTAGGCCTCATGGTACAAATCCCATATTTTCTCAGATGTCTGCCTAAACATGCCAGAGTTTCATTCAGCTATGTCAGTATCTCAGCATGTTATTTTGACACCATAATCTTCATGAAGGCTGTTTTCCCCTTATCTCTTGTTTTAGTGTCCCCATGGGAACTTTGGATGTGATAGCTGCACTGCAATATGACTCACACTAAAGACAAAAGACCTTATTAAATTATGATTGATGGCTTCAAAGCTATCACATTCCAGCTGTGGGCAACAGATATATAAATCAGCCACCAATGTAATCTGTTGTATGTCTATACCTGACAGAAAGAAGAAAGAAGAGAACAGATGGAAAATAAAGGCAAACCTGAAAACATAACCTCTAAAAATAAAGTTACTTTTACTTTTAGGCTAGCATATGTTGGGGTATAAATAATGTTCGCCTGGGTTGGGAGCAATCTGCTATAATTTTGTTGATGTAATTACTGCAAAACAGCTCTATAGGTTTTTACTTCTAGACAAGTTATTTTTTACCAAAACTTCATAAGAACCGCTTGTATCACAAGTGGTTCAAGAACAATAAGGGCTGAGATGCACATTACAATATATATTGCAATGGCAACAAGATGCAAATGAAGTCACTCCAGGTGTGGCAAAAACTACTTCAGGGACCAAAGAAAATAACTCCTGAAAAAAGTGTAAACAGCATGGGAGACATTACATTCTTTCCATATAAGTTTCCATTAAACAACTGTTGGCTTTAATTTCTGAGGTACGTTTATTACTAAAGGCAATGTAGAGACTTGTTGCAGTTTAACTACTCATAAATTTAGGCAGCAAAGCTATATGCATGCTTTTTTGGAAGAATGCCTTATTGAACAGAATAGCATTTTTTTCTGAATACATTCTCACAGGATTGTCTCATTACTGTACAAGTGTATGGATTCAACAGCAACCTCATTAAGACACAAGCCTTTGCACTTTAGCTATTTCACTGTACCTATATATAAACATTTCCTAATGTGACCCTGTTTCAACTTATCAGTTCCAGATGTGTGTAGAAGGACTGATGTATCTCTCAAAATTCCCTGGGATATTTTCAACTTAAATGCACAGAAGTTCAAAGAGCTTTCTGCAGCAAAGATTCCCTTTCATTTTTTTCTTTGTAGAAAAATACAAATCTTTTACAGATTAAAACAAGGTCAGGCTGTAAAAAAATATTATAAGCATAGGTCTGCATAGTTTGGTATTGAGATCCACTTCGCTGTAGTTGTTTAAGCACCAACTAAGCTAGAAATCAGGACTCTGAATGCTGGTCCTATCTTGGGCACAAGGCCAGCTGGGTGACTTTGGGCCAGTCACTATCTATCAGCCCTAGGAAAGAAGCAAGGACAAACCACTGCTGAAAATAGTGCCCCCAAAATTACAGAAACTTGTCTAGGTTGTTGCCAGGAGTCAAAACTAGCTCAAAAGCACCCCAATAGTGATAACTTACTAAAATTGTTAATACATTTTTTTCTTTATTGAGACAATGCAATATATGCAATAATAGCTCACGTGGCTTCGATAAATCCCCTTTTATACTTTTTTTACAATTAATTAATGACTGAATTAATCCTTCCCATCTGATACTCATGAATTCTTCTATTGGACATTTCCGAGCTAGATAATAAAGGTAAAATCATCAGACTGCATTGTTTCCTGTTATTTGTTTTTTACAACTTTTTCTCAGTTACTGGAAATCTGCTTTAGTAAACACATCATTACTTATTTGCTTAA
The DNA here is from genome assembly GCA_034064705.1 of Bothrops alternatus. Lineage (NCBI taxonomy): Eukaryota > Metazoa > Chordata > Lepidosauria > Squamata > Viperidae > Bothrops > Bothrops alternatus. Next base: position 46,025,592 of record JARGCV010000007.1, on the reverse strand, counting down.
TTAATTTGAAACTCTGGCTATTAAGTTCTTCTTAGCTCTGGTTTCATTTGATTGATTCCACCAGATATCAGGAACTTGGATGCTTTCTATCAAAAGAACAGAACAGAATAACAGAGTTGGAAAGGACCAGAGACCCTATACCAGTGATGGCGAACCTTTTAGAGACCGAGTGCCCAAAAACTGGCCCTGCCCCTGCTCTCCCCCCTGCCCCAGCCCCACCCTGCCCCCCATCCCTGCCCCACCTACCTGCAGGGCCACTCAACGCCCCCAGGGCCCGCCACAGATCACCCAGGCAGCCCAGCAGCGCTAGGGCGGTCACACCCTCTGCCCGCTATTCTATCCCAACCTATGGCCATCCTTGGTAAAGGCACAAGGACCAAACCCCTGTTGAGAAAATAGGATGGAGACTCAAAACAAAACAAACCCCTTTTAATATGAGTAACAAACCTGCCAAATAGTCCACAAACAAAAGCAGCAAAACACAATCCAAATGGAGAAAATTGTTCACACAAAACACGATGCAAACAGAAAAGTAGTCACCGGCAATACTAACAGAACATGATCCCATGAAGTACTTTGCAACGGTTGCCTTCAGCAACCAGCACCGCCACACCTTCCCTTTTTATAAAGCAGTCCCAAGGCATTGCCTCTCAGTGCCTTCTCCTCCTCCCCTGGAGTTGTCGTATTGACTGCTGATGATCTGCTCTTGCTAATTGCCTGCGTCTATGAGCATCAATCATCATGTCCATCAGGTGTGAATCCTCCAAGTCTGACTCATTCTCCCCACACAGCTGAGCTTCATCAGGAACACGACTGGAGGGCCCAGGCTCTTCATCAAACCGTGAGTCTATTAATTCATCAGAGCCTCCCTCTGACCCTGATGGCCCTTCAAATGCCTCCTCCACCTCCTCCTCAGATTCCCCAGACTCAGCTGTTGGGAACACAGGCTGGCAAGGAATCACAACACCCGTGCCCTGCAGTATCAACTGTGTACGATGTGGTGTGAGGGCAGAGTCTTGTCTATGCTGCCTGGCTGCCATGTCCTTGGCTGCGCTGCTCCATGTGGGCCATGCTCAGGGGCGACTCTCCTTCAAGGGGGCTGCTGGAGAGGAGGGGTTGTGGGGAGAGGTGAGGCTGGGGCAATGGCATGTGTGCCCACAGAGAGGGCTCCGAGTGCTGCCTCTGGCACCCGTGCCATAGGTTCGCCACCACTGCCTTATACCATTTCAGACAAACAGCTGTCCAGTCTCCTCTTAAAAGCCTCCAGTGATGGAGCACCCACAACTTCTGATGGCAAGCTGTTCCACTGGTTTATTGTTCTCACTGTCAGTAAATTTCTCCTTAGTTTTAGGTTGCTTCTCTTCTTGGTTATTTTCCATCCATTGTTTCTTGTCTTGCCTTCTGGTGCTTTGGAAAATAGTTTGACCCCTTCTTTTTTTGTGGCAGCTCCTCAAGTATTGGAATTTTGCTATCATGTCACTCCTAGTCTTTTTTTTTCCACTAGATTAGATATACCCATTTCCTGCTACCGTTCTTCAGATGTTTTAGCCTCTACCCTCCTAATCACCTTTGTTGCACTTATCTGCACTTTTTCTACAGTCTCAACATCTTTTTTACGTTAGTGAGCAAAACTGTATGCAGTATTCCAGGTGTGGTCTTACTAGGGCATTATAAACAGTGGTGGATTCAGCCAGTTCGCACCAATTCGGCAGAACCAGTAGCTAATTTTTTTGTTGCCCAGGCCCAGAATGGACTTCCGGAAGTGGCATTCACACAGAGAACCGGTTGTTCACATATTGAATCCTACCAATGATTATAAAGAAGTACTAACACTTTACGTAATCTTGATTCTGTCCCTCTGGTAATGCAGCCTAGGATTGTATTGGCTTTTTTGGCAGCTACAGCAAACTGCTGGATCATATTTCAGTGATTGTCACCAGGACTCTGAAATCCCTCTCACAGTTACTGCTATTGAGTTAAGTTTTACCTAATCTCTGCCTATACATTTGTTTTTTTCTTGCCTAAGTGTAAAATCTTATTTTTCTCTCCATTAAATAGGGCCCAGGGTTCAGGTCTGTTGAGATCCACCTGGATCTTGAGCCTGTCTTCTGGAGTGTTGGCTATTCCTGCCCGTTTGGTATTGTCTGCCAATGGGATGAATTCCCCTTCTAATTCCCTCATCTAAATCATTTATGAAGATATTGAAGAGTACTGGGCCTGAAACGGAACCTTGGAGTATCCCATTGCTTACTTCTCTCCATGTAAATGTACTGTAGTTCCACTAAAGACTACATGTTGAGTGTGGTTTGTCAGCCAGTTACAAATCCATCTGGTGGTGATGCTGCCTATCCCACTTTTTTCTAGGTTACCAAGAAGTAAGTTGTGGTCTACTTTGTAAAATGCCTTACTGAAATCCAAGTATACTATGTCCACAGCATTTCACTGGCTCACTCATTTAGTCACTTTGTCAAAGAATGAAATAAGATTTGTTTGGCATGATCTGTTTTTGACAAACCCATGTTGGCTTCTGATTATAATCTTCCTTGCCTCTAGGTGTTCACAGATCTGTTGCTTGATTATCTTTTACAGGGTCTTCCCAGGTATTGATGTCAGGCTCATTGGTCTATAGTTTCCTGGGTCTGTTTTTTTTTTCCTTTTTTTGAAGATGAGAACCACATCAGCAGTTTTCTAAGTAATTCCCCAGTGCTCCAAGATCTTTGGAAAATATGTTTCAATGGTTCCAAGATCACATCTGCCAGCTCCTTCAAAGCTCTGGGACATAATCCATCTGGACCTGGTGATTTGAACTTGTCTAGAGTGAACAGGTGGTCTCTTGCCATTTTCTTGTGGATTTTAATTTGTATTTCTAGTCTGTCCTTTATGGTTCTGTTTTTGATAGGTTGGGCTATTTTTCCCTTTTGAGTGAAGACAGATGCAAGGAAAGAATTAAGCAACTTTGCATTCTGCCTGTTGCCCGTCACTTCCTTGCCATCTTCTCCCATTAGTGGACCATTTGTTTCCTTGACTTTTTCTTGTTTTTTATATATCTAAGGAAACTTTTTATTTTTAACATTTGTTGCAATTCTTAGTTCATTCTGAGTTTTAGCTTTCCTTACCTCATCTTTGCAGATTTCAGCTATATGCTGGTATTCTGCCTTCGTTATGTGTTCCTCTTTCTATTTTTTATACTTATTCTTTTTGTGTAACCATGCTGGTTTCTTTTTTAATTTCTTATTTTTCTTTTTCAGTGATATTCTGCTGGATTGGGCTTTTATGATCATATTTTTTAGAGTTTCCCAAGCTTCTTGAATTGTTTTCTCCTTTAAGATTTTCACCCATGGAATCCTTCCCAAGCTCTCTCTAAGTTTGTTGTAATCAGCTCTTTAAAGTCTAAGATACTAATTTGATTTTGTTCTGTTGCTTGTGTCTGCATTATATTGAATTCCAATATGACATGGTCACTCTCACTCAAAGTTACTGCAACTTCAACCCCCCTTTATTATTTCATCTCTGTTAGTAAGAATTAAGTCCAGTATAGCTGACCTTCTAGTTCCCTCTTCTACCTTTTGGAAGATAAAGTTGTCAGCTAGGCTCATAAGGATTCTGTTCGATCTCCCACTTGGTGCAGAGTTTGTTTCCCAGTTGATGTCAGGGTAGTTAAAGTTCCCCATACTGTGGTGTGTTTTCTACATACAGTATATTAGTTAACTGACTAGCAAAAGGTTCATCTATTTCTTCTGCTTGGTTGATAGTATACACCTATGGCAATGTTATTCTTTTTTCCTTTTATTTTAACCCATATGCATTCAAAGAGGCTTTCATCCTTGGTTTTATGCATTTCTCTAAAGTGTAGTGAATTTTTGCATATAATGCAACTCCACCTCCTATTTTGTCAGGTTTGGTTTTTTTGAACAATTTATACCCTTCCAGCAGTACATTCCTATCGTTGGTTTCATTCCACTGAGTTTCAGTAATGGCAACTATATCATATGTGCCCTCATATACTAGTACTTCAAGTTTACCCTGTTTGTTCCCCAAACTTTGAGTGTTAGTGTAAAGGCATCTGAATCCTTTATGGCTGACCCTGGGTTCTTTATATCTGAGTTTTTCTTCCTTCCCACCACTTGCTACCTCCTTGATTGATTGATTGATTATCTTGGGAGTTATGCTTGAAATTACGTCCCAAAGATCCTAAAGATTGGTCACCCTCCCCCCTCAGTTTTAGTTTAAGCTGAGCCAGTTGTCTTCCAAATATATTCTTCCTGGTTCTTGTGAGGTGTAGCCTGTCTCTTGCCAGAAGCCTTTCATTTAGGTAGCACAGACTGTGGTCTAGGAATCCGAGGTTCTCTTGATGGCACCATCCTCTGAGCCTTTCCTACAGTACATTTCTTCTAGCTTGTATAATTGCCAAATGCCATTTCCTTTTCATTGTTTTCATTCCTAATCCTTTCTCCCCAGTCAAAAAGGGAAACTTTGTCCTAATAGGACTGTCCTTAGCTGTTAAGAAAAATAAAATATTAGGGCTGTAGAGAACTTTGGAATTGAAGGTTAAAAGGCAGTTAAAAGGCACAGGGGCATGAGTTGTTTGCAACTCTATAAATAGTCTGGCAGAGCCTTTTCTGAACAAAGTGTTTTTCTTGACATTCTTATTTTCTAATTCCATTCAAAATGACACAAACACCACAATCTTAGTGGTTAATATTATATCCTGGGCCTGCTGAGTCATTCAGCAGGTGCAGGAGGCTGCAGAAAGGCCTGGGACCAGACAGGCTGTCTCCAGCCTATTGCGCATGCGCAAGGTGGGAGAAATACATTGCATTGATTGGTTGACACTGTCCCTGCAAAAGGGATATAAAAGGAATCCGCGCCATTTTGTTGTTGGTTCTGTTGTGAATGGAATAAAGACAAGACTGTTTGTTACTCCTGCTCGTTTCAATGCCTTTTACTTGGAAACAGAACACTGGCGACGAAGGTGGGATGTACTGCAAGGGAAACAACGAAAGAAGATAGGCTGACTCACCAAGAGAGGCCTGAAGCGCTGGGAAGTTCAGCGTCTGGAGAGTGCAACTCTCCTGCCAGTACAAGAACTCTGGAGAAGAGCTTGACAAAAGGGACCCCTTCTCAATCTTTCAGCACAAGGCATTGTCAAGGCTACCGGGCAGTAACGATGTCCAAACTAGGCTGTCTCTCTGAATCTGACACAGGTCATCCGGAATGCTGGAGTTCTTACGTGGCCCGGGTAGAGAACTACTTTCGGGTAAACCAAGTCTGAGAAGATGGTCTTAAAGCTGCTACACTACTGTGTGTCTGTGGGCAAGAGACTTTCGATATTGCAGAGAATCTGGTCGCCCCAGCACCACTTGAACCAATTGCTTATGCTGAGCTGAAAAGAATGCTTAGAGAACATTTTGAACCGACGCTTTCAGTGATTGCATGGCGACACACATTCGAGCAGAGGGACCAGAGGCCTGGTGAGTCTGCTGCAGATTTTATTGCTGCGTTACGACAAGCAGCTAGGCCATGCGAATTCAAGGACCTGGAAGAGACACTTCGGGATCGTTTAGTTTGTGGACTGAGAAGTCATGAGTTGCAGCAGAAGATCTTCGCAAAGGAAGACATCTCATTCCAAGACGCGTTGAGAGAAATTTCAGCCGAAGAAGCGGTGGGTGGAGCTGTGAAGGCCTTGCGGCTCGCCAAGAACCCTCCAACTTCGATCTCCATCCATCAAGAGGTCGCTCGAGAAGAATCCGAACAGGATCCAGAGATGGAGGTGGACCGACTACAACAGCCAGCAGAAAGAAGCCTCAAGAGGGCAGAGACAAGGCAACCTCATTCCCTCGGTGTTTCAGATGTGGAGGACACCACAAGTGTTCCAATTGCCGGTTCCGCTCCGCCATTTGCCGGGCATGTGGTAGGCAAGGCCACATTGCCTCCATCTGTTTGGGTCGCCAGAAGGACCGGTCTTCAGAAGAATTGCTTCAGAAATGTACCAGGGTCCCCAGCCAGAACAGGGTGGGTTTTTGCACATCCCGTAGAAGCATTTTTAAAACCGGGGCCCATAGGCCACTCAGGAAGAAGCTTCACATTGACATGAAGTTATCGATGGAGTTGGACACAGGGTCCGCTTTGTCGATCATTTCCCAAGACACTTTCAACAAGATTTGTTGTAGAAGCGGCCTACAAGTTAAACTCAGGCCTTTGAATTTAATTCTTACTGACTTCCAGAATTCCAGAGTCTGCGTGAAGGGGGAGATCATGCTCAAGGTGCAGTGTAGAAAGTTTGAAGGATTGCTAGATGTGGTGGTAGTTGGGGTGATCGCATGAGTCTTATTGGACTCAATTGGTTTGAGGCCCTTGGAATCCAAGTGACTGGACTTCACAGTTTGAAAATGACAGGCTTTGCAGAGGTTTGCAAGGAGTTTACTGATGTGTTCAGTCCCAAACTTGGATCGTACAAGTGGCCTCCCATTGCTTTACATTTAAACCCAGCTGTCACACCCATTAGGATTAAGCCCAGACGGGTGCCCTTCACGCTGAAGAATAAGATTAATGCAGAGCTGAACAAGCTACTCCAGCAGGGCATTTTAGAGCCTGTGGACAGCAGTCCATGGTAAACCCCCATAGTCATGCCACTGAAGGCCAATGGAGAAGTCTGCATTTGTGCGGACTATAAATGTACACTTAACAAAGCATTGCAGCAGCACTCGTACCCGGTGCCAGTGGTGAGCCACATCCTGGCCTCCCTCAAAGGAGGCCGTGTTTTTGCCAGACTTGACTTGGCTCAGGCCTATCAACAATTACCAGTTGATGAGGCAACAGCAGAGGCCCAAACAACAGCAGAGGCTCAAACGCACCGGGGAGCATTTAAAGTTAAAAGGCTGAAGTTTGGGATTAATGTAGCCCCTGGCATCTTCCAGAGTGTGATGGAGCGAATGCTCCACAATATTCCAGGCATTTGCCCGTACTTTAATAATGTCCTCATCACTGGGGAATCATCTGAAAATCTGGCTGAAAGGCTTAGAGCTGTCTTGCTGCGTTTCCGCCAAGCGGGGCTAAAGCTAAAGCAAGACAAATTTAAAATTGGAGTCACTTCCACAGATTTTCTAGGGTTTCATATTGATGCTGAAGGCATCCATCCTGCTGAATCTAAGCTTAAACAAATTCAGTATATATATATAACATTTTAGATATTTAAAATTTACCGCAATCCTATAATTTAATTTCCTGTTTTTCAAGTAGAATCTGAAGACTAAACCAAGACAGACAAAGCTTATATAACTTTATCCCATGGCTAAACATAAATGGAGAAGCAAAGATGCCTAATACCAAAATATAAATTTAAAATCCTCATCTTTTCTTCCATTAAGGTGCCTCCTAATTGAAAACTTCAGAGTTCAGGCGATCAATATGGGGTCCAGCTTTTTATTAAAATAACAACAGAAAATATCAGTCAAGACTGACTAGAGAGCAGAGAGCTTAAAACAGCTAATAAGCACATTTCTGAATATATCCATCACTGGTCACCTAAGGTGGCTTCCAGTGTAAGAGGTGTCAATGTGTAACAAATGTTATGCATCTTGCAGCTGTCACTAGATGCAGTCAGCTTAAGTTTGGTCACATAAACCATCTTGTCTTGATCAAGATAGTTGAATTCTGTGAACTTTGACAAAGCCACTGCAATGAAAGTGTAAAGACTTTATTGGCATTCCAGTAATATTTGTTTAATTATTGCTATTAGGAAATCATTTCTCAAGACCAGATGGCTGATAGACACAGACCATTAGCACAACAGGTCACAGGGACATCCTGGAACCTTTCCTCTCTGAACACAATATTGGCATGCTAGCTCCCTTTGTCTCATGTTGCATAACTTCCAAAAGTCAAATTGCTGACTCAAAGGTAGTTTTGGCAGTAACAATGGAATGGAGTAATGGCAAGGGACAAAGAATGTTATCTCCTCAGTATTTGCTTATTCACCAAGCTGTAGGCTTATATTTCATCTATACTTTTGTAACAAGGCCATTTTATAATGAGAGTAAAGCCAGATTTTTTTTTCCAAATGGCTTGCTAAAGGTACATTCAAACTACATTTATGTATATCGTTTATAAAATCAGACTTTTTTTACAAGACCCAGATTTAATACTGCCAATGTTTTGACTCTAAAATAATGAGTTTTGAGAAACCATTAGATTAGAAAGAGAAAAATAAAAACATTTACCAATAACAAAGTTGGAGCATCAACATTTCCGGGACCTCTGGTGCCAAAAACATAGGGCTTGGTGCTGTGCCACCCTCACCCCCCACCTTTCCTCCTAGACCATCTGATCTACATAGTTAGTTCCTGGCCTGGAAACATGCTGCTGGTTTCTGGATGCCACTGATGGCAGGAAACCAATTCATCTGGCCTACATCAGCCAATGTATTACCTTGGATGAAACCAGTAACATTGCAGGACTGTAACAGAGAAGCAAGGATGAAGTGCTTGCATGAAAGGATACAAGCAGGCAGAGATATAATGGATGCATGGCCTTATAATGCCATGGACAACATATTTATGATCAAGAGCTGTACTGTAATATTATGGAGTTTCCATGTGGTCTAACAGGTTCAGCTAGGATAATGTCACCAGAATTGGTGGAGCCAGACTTTGGCATTCTTTGTGGGACTGAGGGGTTTAAGGGATGAATTGGGTACTTACACTTATGCTTAAGGTACTCATTTTGACCCTTCAATCTCCTTCAAACAGCACCAGTTGCAGTTTTGATACAACTGGGTTTTAAAGAGGCCAAGGGGTAAAATCTCATTCAGTCTACAGCTTTGTTATGTGCTCCTGGCTACTTTCCTTCATCACCAGAGGCAAGTTCGCCTGACCAATAACACAGCCAAGACACAATGAAGGCCTTTTGTTTCATTTATTGCAATAAGCGGGGAGAGAAGCTATCAAAGCTTGGTTCTCTCCAAAGTTTCAATCCCAAATATTCCCTTCTCTATATAACCCTGTCCCGGCCGCCACATCCCTCCTCTTTCCCCATTGGCTGAGGTACTATGAGGTTACACTCTTTCCAACCACCTCCTACCTATTTCCTGCTACATACTAAATCATACATCACATATACATTAATAATATAAAATATTAGACATATTCAATTGTTGCTTTTGAGTTCTGAGCCCCTTAGCACAATAGGTTCTTTCCTGTTTTTCAGTTTAGTTAAGTTTTCCTGGCTAGCCATTTCCTCTTGCAGATGTTTTTATAGCTTGTCTTCTTCTTTTTCCACTCTAAGACCCAGCTAATTTTTGCCTATGTGTTTATCTTACATCCTGCCTTTATGCTATCCTTTCCTGTTTCCCAGCCATTATAGTTTTTGGTAAGCTTGTTTGTCCTGACAGTAAGTTTCCACTGCAGCAAATTCAATTTTAAATTTCTCTTTCAATATTAAATCTTGAAGACCTTTCCTTTACTTCTATCATCTTGCAACATCTTAAAAATCATGATTTAACTTTTTACATCCGCTTGCCTTAAAAGAACATAGGAAACCAACTGAAATATATTATGGGTTATCTATCCCTAGTTTGGTCTTTTCCAACTTGGAATTTTGTGTCTTCCAAATATTATTCCAACTTCTAAAACATCCAGACATATTAGGGTTTCATTATTTATATTTTAGTCCTAGTGTGAACTAAAATTTTCTTTTTCTTATTGCTCTTCTCTGTAAACTGGCCAGAAGCTAGGTGATTGTAGCTGATAGAGAAATCTAAGGGGAAAACGTGGCTGAAAGAAACTGATCCTCCTGAATTCTGTGAGTTGCACAGCATCTAATAATCAAAATGTTCACTCCCACCTGCATGCAATTTATGGCCAAGCTGAACCATATATGGCAGGGTTGTCAAACTCACAACATCATGTGATTTGTCGTGACGTATCGTGACTTTTTTTCCATTGCTGGCAATGGGGTGGACACGGTTTCAGCATGACGCATCAGTCCCGCGGGCCGGCAGTTTGACACCCCTGATATATGGCAACTGTAAGCCAAGTTAGGCTTACTGCCTTATTTATAAAGTGAGGTGAAGGCAAATTCTTGCCTTACTTCATCATCTCTATGTTGTCTTGGAAATGTATTTTGTCAGTGGGATTCTCTGATCAAAGAAAGGGTTGCGTGGTACTCAGCTTCTCTAATTCCACCTTAGTGTGACATTTACTGCTTAATCAAAGATTACTGTAGTTTATTGTCTCAGATTGCCCCCTTCCTAATTCTGATCTCAGATTTAATTGGGTGATATGCCTCAGGATACAATAGTTATTTAAAGGATCATATGTCATCATGTTCTGAAGCTAACTCATCTCTGCAGAATTACCTTTAACATAATTTTGGATTATGACATGCCAAGGGAGGAAAACAAATATAATATGCCATGAACTGATTCAGTTTGTATTTTCCTATTTGCCTATCAACTTTGCCTGATCTCTATTTATAAATTAAATTACTTTTTAGAAATGGCAAATGTTCTGAAGAAACACAGATTGTGAATGTTAGTAGGATCAGCAGCAGGAAATTTCCTTCCCCAATCCCTCCAGTTGTAACTTTAAACATTAAATAAAATGATGCAACAGTGAAAGAACAAGTGCATCAATATTTATGGACAAGAGTGTCAGGGCAAGAGAGATGATGTCATTGTCATTGACAGCGATGATGAAGAGGATGACGATGAGGAAAATGATGGTGAAGCAGAAGAATATGAAGATGAAGAAGATGACGATGACGACGATGATGATGAAGACACAGGCATGGGGGACGAAGGCGAGGATAGTAATGAAAGCACTGGCAGCATGGATGGTAACGATGGATACGAAGCAGATGATGCTGAGGCTGCTGATGGAATGGATCCCAGTACAGAAACGGAAGAGAGTATTGCTGGAGGTGAAAATAGCCAGAGGGCAGCTGACTCCCAGAACTGTGGCGATGGGAGCACAGGTGCTGTAGAGTCTACGTTCTCTCAGGAAAGCCCAAGGGAACAGCAGCCCACATCTGCTTCTGAGAGACAAGTTCCCCATCCACCTCGACCTCATCCCTTACCTCCACGATTAACTATCCATGCTATTCCTGCTCCACCCCAGGAGCTGGGACCCCCAGTCCAGAGGATACAAACGGCTCGGAGACAGTCTGTGGGGCGTGGACTTCAACTAACTCCAGGTATAGGTGGCATGCAGCAACATTTCTTCGATGATGAGGACCGGACAGTTCCAAGCACCCCAACATTGGTGGTACCGCATCGTACAGATGGGTTCGCAGAAGCAATTCATTCTCCTCAGGTTGCCGGAGTTCCTCGGTTCAGATTTGGACCTCCTGAAGATATGCCACAAACCTCTGGCCAATCAGATCTTGGCCAACTTGCATCACAAGGAGGTCTAGGAATGTATGAAACACCCCTTTTTCTTGCCCATGAAGAGGAATCTGGAGGTCGTAGTGTCCCAACAACTCCACTACAAGTTGCAGCACCTGTGTCTGTATTTACTGAAAGCGCTTCTGCCGATGCTTTCGAGCATGCCTCCCAGTCTGTTCCAATGGTTACAACTTCCACTGGTAACTTATCAACCACTTCAGAATCTGGAACAGGTGATGATGGTGACGAGGTTTTTGTGGAGGCAGAATCAGAAGGAATTTCTTCAGAAGTGGGTCTAGACATTGATAGCCAGCAAGAGGAGGAATCATCTCAAACTCCTGATGAATCAGATCTTCCTTCTACCAGTCAAGATCCTCCTTCTAGTTCATCTGCAAATACAAGCAGCAATCATCCCAAACCCTTCCGACGTGTTAGACTTCAGCCCCCAACCTTAAGGGCTGGAGTCCGTGGTCGTCAGTTTAATAGACACAGGGGTATAACTCATGCAATGGGTGGCAGAGGAGGCCTGAACAGAGGCAATATTAACTAAATGCTGTACAAATTTTGGAAATGGTGTATACTGTTTAGTCTGCCTTTATTCTGCATTAGTATAATAGCTGCCAAGCTTAAAGCAGGCTTTTTTAAAATGTTAAAAAAGGATTGTTGTATGAACATTTGGTTGTCTTTTATTAATAAAAATTAGAGAAACTGTCAAAAAAAATATTTATGGAATATTTTAAAAAGAGACAAAGACTACAAAGCCTAATTAAAGTATGGGAAACATATTCAAGATTCTGTTGGGCGGCACCATTCAAAGAATATATCATAAGGATTCAAACTTTTTCTGTGCCACATTACCATTTTAATACACATGCAATAATAAATAAACAATAATAAATGGGAATGAAGGGGAGGGAATGCAATGCAATGCAATGCAATACCAGATGATATTGAGGTTTCCTATATCAAGTCAGGCAAATTAGCATCAATGGTTTTCTAATCTGAGGCCAACCAAAGAGGGAGGAAGCAGTACCATTCCAGACATCTATGAAAAAGAAGCCCTGCAACATTCATAATCATATATTAATGACAATGCTAAAAACCAGAAGACAATAACCAGTGTCAGAAGACCTTAAGGAAATGGTAGCCAGTTTATAGCGACGAACTAACAGGTAATTACTGCTTAGTGATTTCCTGGTCCTTTTTCCATTCCCTGTTTTTAGACTCAAATACTGCCATTCAGTATATTCTAGACCGGTCTTGCTATTCCCACATCTCATTACAGTGAAAAGCTCTTCCCTGGCTTCCTATATGAGCCAGAGCCAATTGAAGTACTGGTGTTTAAGTTCAAAGCTCTCTGGCCACAGGTCAACTAGCACAGGGGTCCCCAACCCCCCAGTGGGGGGGCCAGAAGTGGGCCACAGCCCTTTCGGAATCAGGCCATGCAAGCGGTAGGCAAGCATGAGTGCACGCAAAGCTCATTGTTATGGCAATTCAGGGAAACATGGATGCACATGATATTATCACACATCACAGCATATGAATTGTAAGTAAATGTTTGAACTCAGTCAACACTAATCCATCAAGTGATTCTGATCAGATATGGAAGTTTCATTTATGATACATGGTCTATAATTGTTCATACATGTAAGCCAATACTGACGCAGGACCGATCAAATGTTATTATTCTTAGTGTATGTCATTGTTACATTAGCCAGGAGACCACAATGCTATCACAGAGTAATAGTTTGCCTGCCAATTTAGCAGCTCTGTTGTAGGACATGCTCACGCACTTCCCAAGGTGTGCCATAGGAGGGCAAGCTGGCTTTGCACTAGAAAGAAAGACAAGCAACTTTTCCTGCAGCATCATCCTAGGCCCCCTCCCTTCCCCAGAGCCACCTCATAAACAGGTGCTGCAACTGGGAAGGTTCAGAATCAGCAGGAATCTGACTGTCTGAACAGAGCATCAACTCATCTCCCCACCAAAGTGGTACCTATTTATCTACTCACATTGAATATATTTTTGAACTGTTAGGTGGATAGAAGCTAAGGCATGTGACAGGAGTTTACCCTGCCACACAGTGCTAGGACTCAAACTGCTGGAGCAGTGACCATTCCAGCATCATTAAGCCACTGTCCCACTGTGGCTCTTGATCAAATATTGAACACATATAAATACTTACAGCAAGAAGCAAAGTGCCCAATGAAAGTTGCTTTCAATAGGACTTAAGCAACAAGATGTTCATTTTATCTTCTTGGTATATTTGACTGAAATGCTTTGGCATCATTTAAAACTACTACGGGTAGCTAAAGCCTCGTGCGAATGTAAATCCTTGCTTAGCCATGTAGCTCCTTGGATGACACTGCACCATTTGCTGTCTCTTAGCCCATCTGCAAACTGTGATTTTAAATCAGATCATCTCTTTTAGATTTAAAAATAAAATGTAAGGTCTACAGTTAAAATTAAAAATCTGACTCTCCTATGTTTATTCCAAGATTAATATGTAATCCATTTAGGCACCGTGGCTTTCAGAAAGACACTAAGTGAGAATACATGAGCATAGTAAGTCTAGACTAGATATTTTCTGCTTATATTAATTTATTAAAAGACAGTTAATGCAAAAGAATGGCAACGAAATGAAATAAATGAAAGTATATTTTGATGGCAGAAGGAAGTTTGATAAAGTTTCTTGGGCAAAATGCATTATTTAACAGAATAATTTGTTTTGCTAAAGAAAATAAACTCAGGTAGAGTACAAATATGATCAAACCACTTCTTTAATATCCTATGGTTTTCTTCGTGTCTTAACACCAGTTTTCAGTGGAGGAGATGAAACCTCTGTGATATCACATTCAAATGCCAAACCTTTTGCTTTCAGCATGTGCAAACAGAGAACAGAAGAAGACATTCAACAGAAGCTGTCATATTTTCAAACCTATCTGTGTTTTAACAATAACAAGCTGCTGTTACAAAAGCAGACCTAGTAAATGAATAGCATGTTCCATTAGGGAAAGTTGATATTGTGAATTCTAAATATTCCATTAAGGGATTATTTACAGTTTTCCGTCTTTACAAGCCTTCAGTTAACATTATTTTTAAGGGGCCTTGGCTCTGCTTGCCTTGGATACCCACAGTTGCATGTACATTTCCTCTCTTAAGCATTTCTTTGCTTGACAGCAGGCTTGGACAATGGCAGCAACATCATAGGATACAAAAAGTGTAAAACTGGCTATTGCACCACAATATGTGAGTGGGTGGGTTGTAGAGAAAGAGGGTTACCCAGGACCATATTGTAGAGGTGTTTCAGAAGATCCTTCAATGCTTTGGAGATAAATCCAGGTGTAATGTCACAACAATTGCTTTCTTCATATAAAGCTCCAGACTCTTTAATTATTGGAAATGCTTTTTTAAAAAAGGCATACAGTAATCCTCAATTTAGGTTCAACTTACAACCAGTCACTTAGCAACTATTCAAAGTTAAGACAGACTGTTGAAAATGGGACTTAGGACCCAGATTTGAAGTTCCAGTGCTCCTCCCCCCATACAGGACTGATAATCTGTTTCATCTCCCATCCATCTAATAGGAAATTTACTATGGTCAAAATGCTTTTTGACAGGTACTTGCACATACAACATCTTGCACTAAAACAGAAGTTGTTCCTTTCACAAATATGGGAATTAACCATTTTACTTGCATTCCTTTGCAGGTCTAGATCCGAGTTTAACAAGCAGTCGCCACGGTACCAGACCCAATCACATCAATATATGTACCACGCAGCTAAAAAGAATCTAAGGATATATTCCAGGAAAGACACAACTTAACAGTGTTAGAATGAAGTCCTGTTGGAGTTCCTTGCTCTGAATCGCTATTATGTGCAACATGGATCTATAAAAGAAGATCTTGAAACTGCAGTTAAATTAAAACCCCATCACTTTTCAATGAAAGTGGGATCGCATTGGAAAGTCAAAACATGAAAGCTGATTAAATATAAAAATGAGGTTGACTGACTAGAACAGCGGTTCTCAACCTATGGGTCGTGACCCCATTTGGGGTCGAACGACCGTTTCGCAGGGGTCGCCGGACACCGCGGCCCGCCATTTTGGGTTTTTTTTGTCGTGCGCACGCCGCGCATGTGCGGTTCGGGCCGTAGCGCGCGTGCCGCGCATGTGCGGATCGGCCCGTCACGGTCCGCCATTTTTTTGTTTGTTGTTGTTTTTCCGTCGTACACGCGTCACGCATGCGCAGATTGGCCCATCGCACGCGCGCGCGCACGTCAGGGTCACACCGCACATGGGCGGTGCAAGTGGGGTCTCAACCTGAAAAAGGTTGAGAACCACTGGACTAGAAGATACGGGTTTTTTGTTGTTGTTATTGCCTTTCTTGTGTTCAAGCATTATTAAGGGCATCTCTTCTATATAATGATAGCATAGATAACATCCTCAGAAATGCATAAAACAGTGACTAAAATTACAGAATTTGTGGAATAAAGTTAACAAAATTGGAAAGCAGGTGCAGACATCAAGAATCAATGTGAAGATTCTATATAGAATTTGTGATGCCCTAGGTAAGCAGTCCCCAACCTTTTTGGCAGCAGGGACCGGTTTCATGGAAGACAATTTTTCTATGAAACTGGTGTGTGTGTGTGTGTGTGTGTGTGTGTGTGTGTGTGTGTGTGTGTGTGTGTGATATTTCGGTTTCAGTCACTTGCCCAATGCTCACCTCCAGCTGTGCAGCCCGATTCCTAACAGCCACAGATTGGTACTGATCCATGGCCCCGGGGTTTGGGGACCTCTGCCCTTGGTCACATGTTGGCTTTATTGTAGATAATATTAAGCCAGAGATTTTAGTGATGATATGTAACTGAATATGTTACAGCAAGTTGGCATGAAGTCAGGTTATATACTGAATGATTATATATAGAGATAGTGGTTGGAGAATTACCCACGTTTCACACATTCTGCTAAAGCATAATAGATTTTTTTGGTTTTCATTTAACCAAGTATGGTTAAATGAAAGTATGAATTTAGTCATAGTGATTTGTAAGTCAGTGTGAAACAAGCAATACCTTCATTTTTTTCAATATGTGTTTAGCAGACTTGTCAAAGAATGGTGCGCTTACATTTAAATTTTTTTTTTAAAACTGCAAACATTTTAGTTGATCCCACTCAAGGATAAAAATACCTCTCAAACTTCTGGAAGACCATCCTTTTGCTGTATCCCAGCAGAAAGATCAATGGAATATATAAGGGGACACATACTAAAGTGTGGAGGGAGCTCTATTTATATGCTGCAAGTTGCCCCTTGCTCCACTTCATATATCTGTCAACTGGTATATTTTTGGATGTGGCACTATCACTCAGTCTTCTCAAAGACAAGACCCATCTGGGAAAAACAGTACTGCAGCAGACTAGTTGTGGAAGGGGGGTGTTTGTTGATGAGTTTGTTCCTGTTCCCCCTCACCCCATTAATGTGTCAACCAGGATGTTTTTGAGGGATATCTTCTCAATTCTACTGATTTCAGTGTCTCTCATACACACACACACATCAATACATACACACTTTCATATTAAATTCTTTCTTTCTTTTTCTTTCTTTCTTTCTCTTTCTTTCTTTCTTTTTTGCATCAGATAGCTCTACCACTGTAAGCTGAAGCTGGGTTGGGGGAAAAGGATGCTGAAAAATTCACCAATCACTGTTCTGAAGCAGTCTGGAGTGGCAGTATTGCCCAACAAAATAATTACAGGTCTAAGCAGAATATTATAGTTGATTCTTATCATAATACAATATAGAGTTTCTTCTTCTCAGAATCAGTGTATCTTCAGGTGAAGCCTATATAGCAACATTAGTGCCTGGTTCTATTATTTCTGGACTACAAAGGTGACCACAAAATTTATTAAAATCTCAATTTCTTTGTTTCCTTCCAGTATTAGTCTAGATCTTTGTTGCCCAACTACAATACCCTGAGTTCTGTAAGACTAAAATTATGTAAATATTTATCAGTTAAATGTATTTTTGTTACAATATTTCTTGAAGTTATAGGAAAGTCATTTTAGGACCAAAGCAAAAAATATATAGTTGTCACATAAACTCTTAGTTTCAGTTTTTTCCTACTTCAAGTGAATTTCCAATCTTCTATTAAAATATACTTTCATTATATTGTGTTTACTGTTTTATTATCTATACTCATGATTATATTTAAATCTTAATTGTCTTTAAGCTACTATTCCCTTTCCTTAGTTTTGTTACAGTTTAATTCCTTAACTGGAAAAATATAACCACAGAAAGTTATTATCTATTTTTAATCTAATTCAGTTTATACTCAAGCAGCTGCCACCCAGTAAAGTAAATCTCATTAGGCTATACTTTATACTATTATCTGGATATCTGGATAAAATAAATTCATAATAAAATATGAAAGTGGTTTGCAGCAATATTCTGGACTCAAAGTTGTGTTTGCATTTTAAATTTGCCATTGCTTTGCAGAATTAAATCATAACTTTATTCAACCTTTATTTCTAAAATAAGGTAAGGCATTCAATGTCTGCTCTGCAGGAACAATATAGGGATGCTAAGATACTGAAACTATTTTATTGTTACAAGTTAGAAAATTATTCAGCAATTACACGTATTAATATTGTTCTGTTACTTCTCATTCATTTATTTATTAATCCATTCAATAAATCCATCTTACTCACTTTTCCTTTTCAATAGCTAGCTCAAAAGGATAAAAATGGTTGCACATAACCTCTGTCATAGTTGCTGATGGAGGAATCGGTCTCTCTCTTGGCTTGAACAGTTCCAAATGTTATTTTGTTTCTGCTGTGTTTTGTCTTCTGGTCATTAGTAAATATCAACAATTGTCAGGTGAGTTCATTATATCATTAGATACACCAGTTCAGAAAATCAACTTGACAGAAGAAGCAGAACCATCCTTATTTAAATGGGCTATAAAAACAAAATCCTGCGAGTCTGATTGTGCTGTATCTCCTTTCCCTTTTTATACCCCAGTGAATCAGGGAGTTTTCTGCCTAAGCGGCTTTCAAAAAATTATCTTGTTACCATTAATTAAAAATGTTACAGTGCCTTTGCCTAGGTTCTTCGTTTCTTTTCATGGGCCATATTCTTTATTCTCTACATCTATAATGGAACATGTGGATGTCCTTGGAGGACAAGGAGAAGAGAATGGCAGAAGGCAATTTTGTACCTTCAGACTTTCAAGATTGTATCAATGCAGCCTTACAACTAAGAAGAATTAGCTCAACTAGTCATGTTTCCTATCTGGTTTACCTGGGATGGCTAACATCACCTTAGTACTGTTTAATGTCATTGATGTGAAAAAGTTGGTACTTCTGTCAAAGGAATCACAGGAAACATTCTTGTTAGGGCAATCCTATTTAAACATCATTTTTTCTCTTCTGGAGAGGAAAGCATGTTTGCATTCCTTCTAATGACATGAAATGCTCAGTCTTGAATTGCTATGCTTCTTCACTTTCCTTCAAATCTAGAATTGCATACAAAGATTCTTTTGTTGATTGTCCACCTTCCGTGACCTTCCTAATATTTTGTTTTGAACTGCACTTCATCTGAATTCACTAAAATCAGAAAGGGCAACATAATTCCAGATGTACTACTAATATCCACAGAGCAGATGGTGATCTGTGAAGTGATCCCATTGGCTTCTAGTTCTGCTAGTTCAAATTTCCAGCAGTTGCTACGTACTAGGACAAGAAGCAATCACAGAGCCCTACAGTTGGAAGGGGCCACCAGATTTAATCTCCTCCTACTGCAGGGATAGTACAAATTAAAGTAATGCAGACAAAAAGCTGGTTTTTTTTTTCTCCACTTCATTACATCCAGGAGAGAGGAACCTATAACCTTTGTAAATATTTGGTTCCACTGTCAAACACATTTAAATCTTACAAAGCAATTTAGGTAGTAGTTAGGCTCAGTTGTTGAGTTTTCCTGTTCTGAATTTAAGGAGGAAAACTTGCTTTCAGATAGTTTAAAACCTTAAACATTCTGCCTTGAGCTTGGAGGGGTTGCTCCAATGGCCGTGTTCACACATTCTGTTAAACCATAATAAATTGTGTTTGGTTGTTATTTTAGTGTTGAATGGAATCACCCATTACAGTTTAGTGCAATATATTTATTAGGCCACATTCAAAAAACCATGTTAAAAAAATCCTGGCTTAGCATATGTAAACCCAGCCAGGAGTTCAATTCAGCAATTATTTGCTTTAACTCTATTTGGTAATATATAAAATGAAGCCAGTTAGAATGATTTCCTAAATCTAATGAACTTCATTATGATTTAATGTGTGAACCCAGCCAATTAGTCTCTGAGTGCAATTCTACACATATTGAGAGTATGTTCTAAGAAACTCAATGGATCTTAGTTTAAATAAACGTAACAAAATTATGATACCCATCACATTTATTTACTGCCAACACAAGGTAATAAGAAAGGATTGCAATAATCTTTTTAACTTCTCCTGTTCCTCTGTCTTTCTGCAGCTACAATTTCTGTACACTGGGTTGCCATTCAAGATATATATGGCAGGGCAATTTAAAATAAAAGTGACACACCTTCTTTAAACAGTCTTGATAGAAAGCAGGACGCCAACTATTTTGGTACTAAGTGGCAGACTGAAAAAGTCCCTGAGTGGGCCTGGAGTCATTTAATCCAAACAGCATTTATAATATTGATGAAATGAGAGAGTTTTGCTACAGAACCCCTTCGACAGAATTCACACTGTCAAGCTGAAGGTTTACTTGTAGAAGCATTTCTTAAAAGTATATATCAGTACATTAATTTTCCTTATGATTTTTTTTTAATTTGGTGGGCAGGAAGACAATTTACACTGCTTATAAGAAAGTCAAAATAAGTTATGTAGTTTTTTTAGACGCAGGAAAGCTTCATGGGGCTTTGTCCCCAAAGGTGCTTTTTCATGAGGCAATTGGACTTTCTTGTTTTTCTTTGAAGATGTTTCGCTTCAAAGCAGAGCAAAATGTCTTCAAAGAAAAACAAGAAAAAGCACCTTTGAGACAACCATGACCTGGATGACTGAGAATCTCCATAGACATTCACATGGCTTTGTGGACAGCCAGTCCTAAAGTAGCATCTGCAATTCCTGCTTAGCATATTCAAACTTGGATCAGGCCACTAGATATGATGCTTAAAGGATTGTTTGACTCTTGCACAGCTGCTCAGCTCAGCTTTATACTATAAAACACTTTGGGCATTAGCATCAATTATGACCCCAGGAGGGTTTTTTTCAATCAATTAATAACAGCAGAACTACTAAAATGAAGCTACCTTTGTCCGATCAAAATATTAACACAATTTAACTGAGATCATTTTAATAACAAAGTTGGCTTAAAAATAAAATGGTGGGAGAATAATTTTAAATTCTAGAAATTGCTTAGAACAATAGAAAGCTACTTAGATATGGACGGATTGGCAAAGTTTATGGAAGAGATCGGGCATCAAAGGAGTTGAGAGGATGTGCTTTTGGAAAATAGTTGCAAATGTCCATTTCATCATCAAACTGATTTATTCATCCACTTATTAAATAGTTTTATGTGGCCATCCAACTAACACATGGTGACTCCAGGCTGTGTTCAAAATTAAAGGTCAATAATATAAAAGACCCAGAAAACCTCCACCCTTTGTGGCAGCAACAAACAACCATACAAGCCACTTGATCTGCTCCAAGTCCCCAGGCCTGCTGATAGAACCATGTCTTCATTTTCAGAAAAGTATCAAAGAAGGGGCCCTTCTTATTTCCAAGGGAATGATGTTCCAAAGGGAGGGAGCCATTGCAGAGAAGACCCTTCTTCTAGGTATTATTCCCTAATAAATGGGATCTGCAACATATGTTGGCTTCCCACTCTGGTGGGCTAGGTAGATGTAACCAGGAAAAAGTGGTTTAAAGGCGATGCTTTCAAAAATGCAGAGCTTTAAAAGTGATGCTTACAATAATGCAAGAGAACCAGGGCAATAAAACCACATAGGTTTATTAGAGGAAGTACCAAAGTAGCTTGTAACAAAATAACAAAGTAACAGAGTTGGAAAGGATCTTGGAGGTCTTCTAGTCCAACCCCCTGTTCAGGCAGGAAACCCTATACCATTTCAGACAAATGGTTGTCCACTCTCTTCTTAAAAACTTCCAGTGTTGGCGCATTCTCAACTTCCAGAGGCAAGTCGTTCCATTGATTAATTGTTCTAATTGACAGGAAATTTCTCCTTAGTTCTAGGTTGCTTCTCTCCATTAGTTTCCATCCGTTGCTTCTTGTCCTGCCTTCAGGTGCTTTGGAGAATAAATTGACTCCCTCTTCTTTTTGGCAAACCCTGAGATATTGGAACACTGCTATCATTGAAGACTTGGAAAGGAGCATGCGCAAGATGGACGCTTCCCTGTGAGAGCAGCCGGGCCTCCGATGGGGAATGGCTAGAGACCTCCCCCCAGGGGCCGAGAAACATCTGGGACCCCTGGGATTTTGGCAGCGGAACATCTTAGTCTCCCTGAGATATGTCTGTCAGCTCCCTTCTTGCCGGGAATGGACGAAGCTGAGTGGTGGTAACAGCGTACTTCCCCCTGCGGCCTGCGGTGAGGTGAGAAGCCAGCTGGGAGTCGGGAGGCCACCGCGAAAGAGAAGAGCTCGGCGGCGGCTCCCCCCTCCCCCACCATGTGAACGAGTGACTCTTGAAAAGACTGCTGAGAGGCTCCTGGCTTTGAGAGGCCGCTGCGAGGGGGAACAGCTTGGCAGCTGGCCTCCCCCTCCCCCCTTCTACCATCATTATGCTCAGGTAGGCAGTCGTTGGTGCTGGGAGGCTGCCGCAAAAGGGAAGATCAGCGGCGCCCCCCCCTACCATCATGTGAGCTAGTGGTTCGGGGAGACAGCTGAGAATTGCAGGGGATAGAGGGGGCAGCATGGACCTGGCGGTGAGGGAAACAATGTGGTCATGCTTCCTCCCTCCCCTGTGAATTGGTGAACAAGCGGCCAACGGTGAGGCCAAATGGGAGAACTGCAGTGGCCTCCCCCACCCCATGAGCTTGAACTGAGAACTATCAGGAGGGGCAGTAAGACAGCCCTGAAGAAAGAATCCCGGATTATGACTCTGGTGCTGCCCTTATGGACCCCTTTTCAGAGACCTGGTCCTTGCCCCTGGCAGCACATATGCGAATCTGTGGATCGTGGATTAAACGAAGCAGGATGGAACAACATAGGGGCTTTTCCTGCTCGGACCACTCAAAATCTACCTTCTTCATTGTTATTATTATTATTATTATTTTTACCATCACCCTGATAGAAACTTGGTACTTGGACCTTAATTCAGACTTGACTGCCTGGTTTCTTGCCGGACCCTATCGATTCATCTTACTTGACTGGCTGCTTACTCGAAGTGGACGCTTCTTGCATTGCGAGACTCCCCCCTCTCGCAATTATGGCCCTCTGTTCTATCAAGGGCCCATCTCGAGGATGGACTTTGGAGTCCTGAGAGATGGCATGCATCAAAAAAGGGGCTTTGGGGTTTTTTAAATAGGTACTTAGTCAAAGTTTTAAGGGTGGGGAGGGGTGGGGAAGGAGTGTTTAGGGCAGGGGAAGAAATTGTCAGAAGGGAACAAGAAGACAGGCCAGGCGACGGAAGGAGACGGAGTCCCGAGGGTGCGGACGGGGGGCTGATTAAGACTAACTCAGTTCCAATAAGTACCGTTAGCGGGAGGGGCAGGTATGGTGGGAGCAGGGGGCCGTATCATAATAAGGGAGCGCGCACCCGCTGCTTACGAGCGGTCGTGCGCTCCGACCCCCAAGGCTCAACCTGTTCTCGGGGTTGTTCAGAACCACAGGGCCCTGGCTGTAGGCTGATGCAGTGCAATGCCAGGTCTGTGGTAAATAAGGCCCCCCTCATTCAAGATTTAATCTCAGAGGGGGGAGCAGACCTGGCGGGTATAACGGAGACCTGGTTGGGACCAGAGGGCGGTGTCCCTCTGGTGGAAATGTGCCCACCGGGTTTCCTTGCATTCCACCAGCCGAGAGCTCAAGGCAGGGGTGGGGGAGTGGCGGTCGTGATCAGGGAAAGTTTCAGGCCGAGGGAGGTCACTGTTCCTCAGACGGCAGGCTGTGAATCCCTTCTGGTGAAGTGGGACCTAGGGGGTCCGAGGGCGGTGTTGATTACGTACCTGGCGCCCTGCCACGTATCAACCTCCCTGCCCGAGCTCCTGAGCGTTGTCGCCGCGGTGGTGGATGAAGTCCCCAGGCTAATAGTCATGGGTGACTTCAACCTGCCGTCCGGGGGCGGGGCGTCCGGGGAGGCTCGGGAGTTCATGGCTTCCATGACAGCCATGGACCTGACCCAGGTAATTCAAGGCCCCACACACACAGGGGGGAACACGCTTGACCTGGTTTTTGTCTCTGGACAGTGGCTGAGTGGTCAGAGTGTAGGGGATATAGTCATTGAACCCCTGTCATGGTCTGATCACTCTCTCCTATGCTTGGACTTTCGGACCGTTGCACCCCACCGCAGGGTGGCGGAACCGGTGAGATGGTACCGCCCCAGGCGGCTGATGGAACCCGAGCGGTTCCAGGCAGAGCTTGGGCCAATTCCTGAGGTTCTGACACACGACTCGGTTGGAGAGGTGGTGGCGGCCTGGGACAGGGCGGCTGCCGGTGCCCTGGATCGAGTTGTGCCTTTGCGGCCTCTGATTCGGCGTGGGTCTCGACCGGCCCCGTGGTATAACGAGGGGTTGAGAGAGATGAAACGCCGGAAAAGACGCCTGGAGAGCAGTTGGAGATCGAGCCGTGCCGAATCTGACCGAACATTGGTAAGAGACCATATTAGGTCCTACCTAATGGCGATAAGAGCAGAGAAGTGTTCCTACCTCACTGCTCTTATTGCGTCATCAGATAACCGCCCAGCCTCCTTGTTTAGGGTGACCCGCTCCCTCCTTCATCAGGAGGTGAGGGGAGACCCCTTAGAGGGTAGAGCTGAGGATTTCGGAAAATATCTGTATGATAAAATCGCTCAGATACGGGAAGGCTTCGACTTCAACTGGGTATGTCCAATGGGAGAGGCGGAGGCTGGTCTTGAGACTGTTACCTGGGTTGAGTTTGACCCCGTGACCCCCGATGACGTGGACAGGTTGCTGGGGGGACTTAGGGCGACCACATGTTTACTGGACCCGTGCCCCTCCTGGTTGGTGCTGGCCTCCCGGGAGGTGGTACGAGGCTGGTTCCGAGCAATTATCAACGCTTCCTTGAGTGAGGGTGTCTTTCCCGCTGCCTTGAAAGAGGCAGTGGTGAGACCCCTCCTCAAGAAGCCTGCCCTGGATCCAGCCGTTTTATCAAACTACCGTCCCGTCTCCAACCTTCGCTTTCTTGCGAAGGTTGTTGAGAGTGTGGTTGCCCGACAGTTCCCGCAGCACCTGGAGGAATCGTCATATCTCGATCCGTTCCAGTCGGGCTTCAGGCCTGGCTACAGCACGGAAACAGCATTGGTCGCGTTGGTGGATGATCTCTGGCGGGCCCAAGACAGGGGTTGCTCCTCTGTTCTGGTGCTATTGGACCTCTCGGCGGCTTTTGATACCATCGATCATGGTATCATGCTGCAACGGTTGGAGGGGCTGGGCATAGGAGGCACTGTCTTGCAGTGGTTCTCCTCCTTCCTCTCTGGCCGGATGCAGTCTGTGTTGACAGGGGGCCAGAGGTCGACCCCGAGACCCCTCGTATGTGGGGTACCTCAGGGGTCGGTCCTCTCGCCTCTACTGTTCAACATTTATGTAAAGCCGCTGGGTGAGATCATCCGTGGTTTTGGCGTGGAGTACCACCAGTACGCTGATGATACCCAGCTGTACATTTCCACGCCAAACCACCCCAACGATGCCCTTGCCGTGCTGACCCAGTGCCTGGAGGCCGTGCGGGTATGGATGGGGAGAAACGGACTCAAGCTCAACCCCTCCAAGACCGAGTGTCTGTGGTTACCGTCGTCCCGGTACAGCCAGCTGATTCCATCGCTGTGTATTGGGGGCGAAACAGTGGCTCCCACAGGAAGGGTTCGCAACTTGGGAATCCTCCTGGACTCACGGCTGTCCTTAGAGGACCATCTGACGGCCGTGGCCGGGAGGATGTTCCACCAGGTTCGCCTGGTGCGCCAGTTGCGTCCCTTCCTAGACCGGGACTCGCTACGCACAGTCACTCATGCCCTCGTGACCTCCAGGCTGGACTACTGTAATGCTCTCTACATGGGGCTCCCCTTGAGGTGCATCCGGAAGCTCCAACTTGCCCAGAATGCGGCCGCGCGGGTAGTGATGGGAGCGTCGTGGCGCTCCCACGTAACACCGCTCCTGCGTGAGTTGCACTGGTTGCCGGTGGTCTTTCGGGTGCGGTTCAAGGTGTTAGTGACCACTTTTAAAGCGCTCCATGGCATCGGACCCGGATACTTACAGGACCGTCTACTGCCAGCAAATACCTCCCGCCGTCCGGTACGCTCCCACAGAGAGGAGGAGCCGTCGGCCAGACAGTGCTGGCTGGCGACCCCCAGGGGGAGAGCCTTCTCTGTGGGAGCTCCCACGTTATGGAACGAGCTCCCCCCCGAACTCCGTATAATAACAGATTTACGCACCTTCCGTCGGGAACTAAAAACATTCCTTTTCCGACAGGCCGGCCTGGCATAGAAGCTTCTGAGTATTTTTTAAGATTTTAAATTTTGTATGTTTTGGGTTTTAGGATTTTGGCCAAATGATTTAATTTATTTTTAATTATTTTAAATTTTGTATATTTATATGTTTTTTAAAGTTTAGGCTGTACACCGCCCCGAGTCCTTCGGGAGAGGGGCGGTATAGAAATTTAATAAAATAAATAAAAATAAATAAATAAATTGTCACCACTACCGGTAGTCCTTCTTTTCATTAAATTAGACTTACCCCATTCCTGCAACCATTCTCCACACTTTTCAGTCTTCAGTCCCCTAATTATCCTTGTTGCTCTTCTCTGTACTCTTTCTAGAGTCTCAATCTCTTTTTTACATCATGGCAACCAAAACTAGATGCAATATTCCAGGTGCAATCTTATCAAGGCATTATATAAAGTGGTACATGATCTTGATTCCATCCCTCTATTAATGCAGCCTAGGACTGCATTGACTTTTTTGGCAGCTGTAGCACACTGCTGACTCCTACTCACGATCCCTCTCGTAGTTGAGCCAGGTTCCTCCTATTCTATACTTGTGCAGTTGATTTTTCTTGCTTAAATATAAAACCTTACTTTTCTCTACATTTAATTTCATTTAGCTAGATAGGGCCTGGTGTTCAAGTCTATCAAGATCCTTCTGTATTTTGAATCTATATCTTCTGGAGTGTTGGCGATTTCTGGTAGCTTGGTGTCCTTCTGTTCTTCAAATATCTCAAACATATTCTGTTCTGTTGTTCCAATATCTCAAAGTTCCTCCAAATCATCTATTGATCTAGACCAGCGGTTCTCAACCTTTTTCAGGTTGCGACGCCAGGCATGTGCGGCGTGACGGCCCGCATTGTGCATACATGGTGCGACAGCCCGCATCACGCATGCCCGGCACGCGCGCGATGGCCCGCATCGCACATGCCCGGCGCGCATGCGATGGCCCGCATTGTGCATGCGCAGCGCGACGTCCCGCATCTGCATGGGCGGTGCTACCCCACGCATGCGCGGTGCTGTCCCCTGCGCCGGCCGAGGGGAAAAGGGGAAAAAATGGCGGACTGCGGTGTTTGGCGACCCCCGTGAGATGGTCGTTCGACCCCAAATGGGGTCACGACCCACAGGTTGAGAACCGCTGATCTAGACAGACTGAAAGAAAGAACAACCAGCTTTGGATTTACAGTTTTAACTTAAGGATTATTTACTTAAGGATTAATAATATTAATCAAGTTTAAAGTGATAATAGGTTACTTTGTTTAAGCATTCTAAAATAAGTCTCTGAATCTGAATAAGTTCTTTGAGTAGAAACTTAATCAGATCCGGTGCTTATTTCTGAATGGACATATAGAACTGCACTAAAGATTGACTGAAATAACAATAGATAATCCTTTCCTTTTCTTAACAGGAAAATTTCTAGGGTGTTAGGCACATTAGTTTGTTACATCTTAATACACCAGCACATTTATTACAGCACAAACTTTAAGCAACTTTATTCTACTTCATAAGAACTTGTTGAGCCATATTGAGTTTTATTTGTTGCTTGTTGAGTCACAATTGGCGGCCATATAAATTTGATTAATAAACAAAATGTTTGCATTCCCATCAATGTAATAAAATAGTTTAAAAATATTGATTAGCACAATATATGATTGTACATTTGTTCCATAAAACCAGCTACCTTTCTTTTAATTGTAACCCCTCCACCACAAGTAACAAGAGGTCATACCCACATCAGACATGATCAGCAAATATCCAAGAAATTTAATGTGTTAAATGTGTTAAATTTATGGACAGATGTTTGCTGCCATCTGCTGTTATGGTATAAGAATAACATTCTTATGTTTTAACATAGGCCTGTGAATTGAAATGTTACATTTTCCATTACAGTGCTATTTATATTTACAAGTCCTCTGAAAGTAAAGGTACAAGAAGAAGTGGCTTTCAATCCTTTGTGGTGCTTACCTCTCCTATAAAATGACAATGTCACTTTTTGGCAAATAAAAGGGGAAGAACTGGAAGAAGCGACAGATTTTATTTTCTTGGGTTCCAAGTACACTGCAGATGGCTACTGGAGCCCTGTAATTAAATGTTGCTTGCTCCTTGGGAAGAAAGCAGTGCCAGGTATTTTTGTACCCCCAAACTGTTGGATGGAATCCCATACATGCAGGAAAGGTTTTGTTAAGACCTAAAAACAGAACCAATTTTTTTAAAAGGAAGCTATATTGGTTTGTGTTGAGTCAAAAAAAAAAAAAACCTTTGGAATTGAAGGAGAAAATTTATCTGATGGGGATTCCCATGCAGTCCTAAGCTTTCATATTTCTTTTCAGCTTCTCATATATTATCAGATCTTCACATCTGCCAAGCCCAGATTAATAAAAATCACGGTTCATCTAGAATCCTAGGGAACAATATTTCCCAGCAGAGGGAGAACTTGCCATCTTTCAAGGAGAGATTTTTTTAAAAAAGATTATCTCTTTGTAATGACTTTGTGTCAGTTGACATAGGAACTCTATGATCCACAACACCGACTATTTCTGATAGCTCGGCCAGTTTCTTTCCAGCTTGGCTGCAGTGGGACACTTTTTTTTTTTTTACAAATAAAATGTCATAATTTTCCAGGCAAAATTTCAGGGATCTCCTGTCTAACCCTTCCTTCTGACTCCTGAGCTTCAGTTTTCCAGCAGGTTCTTGAAGAGTACACTGGCTAGATTTAGCAGAGATGTATTCCTTCTGCTAATTTCAACTGTTTGGCAGGAAGAGAAGCAACTATGTAAAAACACCAGCCTGCTTCAGATTTTGATTTCTGCCTTTTCCCTCTTGCTTAAAAGGTAAAGGGATTTGGGTCACTCCAACGGGGTAGAAAGGATGGCTGTGTGGAAGCACCCTTCAAATGAATGCCAACCCTGCACCCTATACATAAGAACATAAGAAGAGCCATGCTGAATCAGGCCAAAGCCCATCGAGTCCAGCATTCTGTGTCACACAGTGGCCCACCAATTGTACATGGGGATCTTGAGCAGAAAGAGAAGGCAAAACCCTCCCTTTCCCTTGACCCCCAACAAATGGTACTCAAGGGAATCCTGCCTGCCTCAACCAACATAGAGGCGGCACATGGACATCGTTTTAATAACCACCGATACACTTTGCATCCATGAATCTATCTAGCCCTGCCTTGAAGCTGTCAAGGCTGACAGCTGTCACGACCCCTTCTGGAAGTGAATTCCATAAATCAACGACCCTCTGGGTGAAGAAATATTTCCCTTTATTTGTCCTCACTTTCTTAGCTATGAGCTTTAGGGAGTGCCCCCTTGTCCTGGTATTGTGTGATAGAGAAAAGAATTTTTCCCTATCCACCTTTTCTATCCCATATACAGTAGGCATTTTATTCAGAACCAACTGCCTGATCTCCCTGAAGATAATTACCACTGCCAGCCCTAACTAGAATTAAAAGTGCTGAGTCGGTGCTACCTTCACAGTTCTCAAGATTTTTAACTTGGGAAGAATGGCAGCTAAGCATCTGGGTACTTCCACTGCATTAAAAATATTCTGGGTTTGGGGTGCCAAGGTGTCACCCGCAAGAAAAATACACAACACATAATGGAAACATGATGTGCGGAGAGCAGGGATTCAGATGGAAAAATTATGGAGATGGTTGTTCTTGTTACTTCAGCCTGGCAATAATTTGAGAAGAACACTGTTTGGACAATGTCTTCCATAGGCTCCTGATAGTCAGATGGAGAAAGAGTCATATTTGGCTCATTGTGTTCTCAGCATTTCAAAACTGAGATAATTGCATGGGAAAATTGGACAGACCCACATCAAAATTTTGGAAGGATTAGGGAATGGAAGCCGTGCCCAGACACAGCTCATTTCCTTTATTAAAGTGAATGGAAAACTCTCCATCATACAGATCTCCCTCACTGATCAACCCATACTTGATTTATCTATCACTATTATTATTATTATTATTATTATTATTATTATTATTATTATTATTATTATTATTATTATTATTATTATTATTATTATGGATCATTGCACAGTCAGCCAGATGTTCAGACTGGATTTGGCATTTTGTCTACCTATCGAGTCCTTACCAAGGACCTGGGATAGGCAGATGTGGATATTTGATGTTATTATAGATATCGTCGCAGGATGGAAGCGGTTCCTAGTAAGGCCACCTTTTGCAATTGACTAATGGCAAATTTGTCAATGCCGATGATTGTGTCCAAGTGGTGCTCCAGTTGTTTTGAGATTACACCCAAGGCGCCTATTACTATTGGTACTACCCTTGCTTGCTTTTGCCTCAGTCTTTCTATTTCTATTTGTACGTCTTTGTATTTTGTTATCTCCTCCAGTTCTTTCTCGTCTATATTATTATTATTGTTATCGTTATTGTTACTACATTTCTCTCTTGTCTTCTGAAAATTCAAGAAGGTACACATGGGAAGGAGTTCAGTGCTCTATTTCCTACCTTTTTCTTTTCTTTTGCCAAGTCCAGTGCAATAGCTAAGACTCCATCCAAGGTTACATAAAGTGTTTCTCCTTATTCTGTGCCCTTTTCTTTGCTGTCTTCCTATTCCCCAATCTATTTGGTCAATTCTCCCATCTTTTCACAACTTATCTGAAGAACATACAGCGAGCAGAAGAAACTCTTCTGCTTGTGGAAAGCCAGCCTTCAACATACTCCGTCAAAAGTTAAAGTAGAAAAATAAAGGCCAATCTTACAATATGTAAAATGAGGAATTCATTTGGGAGCAATCATGGAAAGACTCACCATAAAAACAGAGAATTGTGTATTTATAAGAACAACGTTATTATTCTTGCTGAGAAAATCAGAGTGCATGCATTAACAAACTTTAATAGTAATCACAAAAGAGAAATAAAAACTAATTAGAAATGCTTTCAGCAAAATTAACTGAAAGAAGAGTCTTCCAAACCTGGAGGTTTTCCAGAAAGTTTTGTTCTATTGTCCAGGATGAAAACTGCAAGAGATTTCAGTGCAATAAATACCTGGGAATAGAGATGTTATATCACAATATAGGGCTAAATGGAAGTCTGGTGGAATAATCCAGACCAGGTGCAAGTAATGGAATGGCATTTTTTTTCTCTCCAGTGATTTCCACACAGTGACAGGAGACACCAAGTGCAAGTCAATTGTAGACATTTTTTCTTTCTAAAAGCTAAAAGGTGTGACATCATCTGGGTCAATGGGTCTTGAGCTTTTAAAGAGCTCAAAAGAGACAATTTTATTAAAACAAGGTAGTTAGTAATCTCTTTGATTTTAATGGTAAATTTAAACATATATTTAATGTTTTGTCCTGGGATACAAGCAAGCCTATATTTAGCACTGTTTTATAATAAGACCTGGATAAGACTCATCTTCACCCCTTAGAAAAAAAGGACTCCAATGCCAATATATGTAATCTTCATTCATTCATTTTGTCTCCAATAAAAAAGATAAAGAATATTAAGATAGTTTGTTTGCCTTTCTAGGGGTAGATAGAAAACACTGCTTTTATGGACCTACTTATGTCAGCTTGCAGGTAACAGAGATTCTGTTTTATGTATCTTTTATATAAGATATAATACTAAATAGATACTCTGCTAACAGGATCAAATTTGTCAAGATGTTGGATGTGGCATTACAGTTAAAGCCCAACTGTTCACCCAATCACCAATATTATATGCATTTAAACAAGTGCAGGCTTAGAAAGCAATGTCATATCCACCATCTTGTCTGTTTGCACACCCATGTGTCTGCGTGCACACATAAACACACACATACTGTGGATGCTACTAAATTCTACCTTAATCACAGAGATAATAAAATTATCTGCATAATAAAATTTCCTGTGTCAAAGGACATGTATACAGAGCAAAACGACTGAGGCATTTTTAGCCATTTAACTGCACAAGTGACATTGCTGTCATATATATGAATACATGACTATGTAGATTCCTATTCAATTAATTCAATTTAATTTATTTTATTTAAGACATAAATAAACACAAAGCAACACTATAACAGAACTACTATAACAGAACTACTATATTCCCAATATAACAATCTATGTCTAAAAGTTATTTATTTATTTATAAATTTATTCATTCAATCAATTTGCATCTCACCTAAATGACTCTGGGCAGCTCACAAATTAAAATGAAAGCAAGTTAAAACCAATATATAAAAATATAAAACATCAACAAACCACTTAAAACACAAATTAAAATAAGCAAGAAAATGGCAAGAGAACACCTATCCAACCTTGACGAATATAAATCACCGGGACCCGACAGACTACATCCCAGAATTCTCAAGGAGCTGGCAGATGTTATCTCAGAACCATTGCATCATATATTTCAAAAATCCTGGAGCACCGAGATATACCTGAGGATTGGAAAAGGGCTGATGTGGTTCCCATCTTCAAGAAAGGGGAAAAAACTGACCCAGAAACTACAGACCAATCAGTTTAACATCAATACCTGGGGAGATCCTAGAAAAGATAATCAGAAACCAGATCTGCGAACAACCAGAAGCAAACAAAGTTATAACTAGTAGCCAGCAGGGGTTTGTTAAGATTGATGTGGCATGATCTGTTTTTATTTCATTCTTTGATAAAGTGACTAAATTAGTAGACCAGAGAAATGCTGTGGACGTAGTATACTTAGACTTCAGTAAGGCATTTGATAAAGTAGACCACAACCTACTCCTTGGTAAGCTAGAAAAAGGTGGAATAGACAACATCATCACCAGATGGATCTGTAGCTGGCTGGCAAACTGTACTCAACGAGTAGTCCTCAATGGCACTACATTCACATGGAGAGAGGTAAACAGAGGGGTACCACAAGGTTCTGTCTTAGGCCCAGTACTCTTCAATATCTTCATAAATGACTTAGATGAGCGAATTGAAGCGGAACTCATCAAATTTGCAAATGACACCAAACTGGCAGGAGTAGCCAACACTCCAGAAGACAAACTCAGGATCTAAAAAGATCTTGACAAACTTGAACAATGGACCCTATCCAACAAAATGAGTTTCAATGTGGAGAAAAGCAAAGACTTACATTTAAGCAGGAAAAATCAAAGGTACAAGCACAAATTAGGTGAGACCTGGCTTAAAAACAGTAACTGTGAGAGGGACCTTGGAATCCTAATAGACAATCACTTGACGATGAGCCAGCAGTGTGCAGCAGAAACCAAAAAAGCTAACACAATCCTAGGTAGTATAAACAGAGGCATAGAATCAAGAACACATGAAGTATTAGTACCGCTTTATAAAACCCTAGTAAGACCACACCTGGAATACTGCAACCAATTTTGGTCACCATATCACAAAATAGATGTTGAGAGCCTGGAAAAAATTCAGAGAAGAGCAACTAAGATGATCCAAGGCCTGGAGACTAAAACATATGAAGATCGGCTGCAGGACTTGGATTTGGCTAGTCTAAAGAAAAGAAGAAATAGGGGAGACATGATAGCAGTATTCCAGTATTTGAGGGGCTGCTACAAAGAAGAGGGGATCACATTATTCACCAAAGCACCAGAGGGCAGGACAAGAAATGGTTGGAAACTGATCAAAGAGAGAAGCAACCTGGAATTAAGGAGAAACTTCCTGACAGTGAGGACAATTAGCCAGTGGAACAGCTTGCCTCCAGAAATCGTGGGTGCTCCATCACTGGAGATTTTCAAGAAAAGGCTAGACAGTCATTTGTATGAGATGGTATAGGTTCTCCCGATTGAGCAGGGGGCTGGACTAGAAGACCTCCAAGGTCCCTTCCAGTTCTATTCTATTCAACTTCCATATATTATTCTCTGGTCTTAACAGTATAGCAGACTATCCATGCACAGTTACAGTGGATTAGCAAGAATTCAGGCATGTGCTGACATTTCTCAAATTAGCAACAGGTATTTGTGCACATCTTTGATTGACATTATTTTAAAGGACAACAGGAAATACATCAGATTGGTGAAAAGATTTGGATCTTAATATAGCCTGGGAGCAGATATAAAACAAACTAAGTTCAGAGGCTGCCCGAAAACATGTCTGTCAGATCACTCGGTGAAGCTAAGGACTTCTTGAAATAAAGGTGTTAGTACAGCATTTAGACCAGTTGTGTTAGGAAATTGCACTCATGGGACCACTTAGGGTTTCCCCTGAAGTTTCTGCCCTACATTAACTGTTGTGCTCATGGGAACCAAAGAATTTTCCAGCATGTGAAGCTGCTCTTATATACCAATGAATTAAGGGTCCAATCAGCACACAACCTGTATCACTTTTAATGTCTTGTGTTTCAGTTTTATGTTTTAGTTATTAACCTAGTACTTTTCCTTTAGAAATCATAATGGAAAAAAGAACTGTAGCTCAAAGGCAGACTTTTACTCTACTTTTTAGTATATTGAGCAGTCTAGAGGTAGTGCTCACTTAAAAACTGGTTATTTTACAATTGTTCTAATTACGACAGACACAGATAGACCATTGTAAATGATCACGCAACCCCCCCCCATGGACATGTGACTGCATGTCAGGAAAGTCACCTTTACAATTGGTTGTGGCATTTCATCATCATATGACTGTGATTTTTTATTTTGCTGGTTTCCAGGAGAAAAAAAATGTCCATTCAAATGAAGGGGTTCACTTAAAAAACTTGGCATTCACTTAACAACTGCAGTATTAGTGACATTCAATAACCACTGCAAAAATGGCCAGAAAATTACTTCCAGTGATGTGGGTGCCTCGTGTTATAACTGTACCAACTTAACGACATAATTTCAGGCTCAATTACAGTCATAAGTTAAGAACAACTTGTAGCAAAATTATGGGGAAATTGCTAGTTTAAGGGGCATAAAACAATGATGAGGTTTCCAGTTAAAGCATAGGGGGGAAAAATGCATGGGAAAGGGAGTTACAGATAGTCTTTGACTTATATCCATTTGTTTAGCAACCGTTCAAAGTTACAACAGCACTGAAAAAAAGTGATTTATGACCATTTTGACTGTTTTTTCACACTTAAGATGGTTGCAGCATCCTCATAGTCACATGATCAAAATTTGCCTGCTTTGCAACTTGGCATATATATCACATATATATGACAGTTGCAGTGTCCTGGGGTTATATGATCACCTTTTGTGACCTTCTGACAAGCGGAATCAATGGGGAAGCCAGATTCACTTAACAATCGTGTTACTAATTTAATAACTACAGTGATTCGTTTAACAACTGTTGCAAGAAAGGTCATAAAATGGGGTAAAAATACTGTAACTATCTTGTTCAACAGCAAAAATGTTGGGCTAAGTCGAGGACTACCTGTATGTTATTACCAGATGAATGAAAAAAGAGGGCATTTTGAATAAATGATTGTAATATTTATTCTACTTTGACTATTGGGTTATTATGCCACTGTTACACACAGTGAACGGATTTCATGTGTGTTGCTCTTATTGAATGTAAATTAAAATCAGATCCAGATTTTAATCTGTTTTCTAGACTAAACTCATCGTTAAAACTTGGATGTACCCTCATCCAGAATCTCCTCTTAGTTTTGGCAATCATTCATTTGTTCTTTGGAACATAAAATAGAAAAGATTGCCAAAGCCCAATAGAACCTCGATTTGTGCTAATTAATGAATAGATTTTGGGGGAAAAATCAGATTCCTACTATATCTCAAGACAGGAAAGTCTTTAGTGGCTTTAAAAATACATATAAAAGCTTTGTAAAAGGAAGCTGGTGAAGCATCTTTGTGATAAAATTTCAGATGTATATCCAGCAATATTCTATGTTGCTGTCTTCTTTATTTTGGTTTATTGCGCTCTGCCATGATTCCATCTGGAAACTGGTGATATATAGTCTTAACACTATTTTGGTGTATGATGATCAAGCCTATATTTAGGTTCCACAGCCTTTTGGCTTCAACAAAAAATTGAAGAGTTCTTACATGTACACATAAATATGTCTAAAAGGTCAGTCTGAAGATCTTCCAAAAAAAATGCCTTCATCCTTTGGAGATGTTTATTTTTTTAAGCTTCTAATTTTTTTAAATTAATTATTGTTCCTGTAGAAGGACTATATTTTCATGGGGTGTTGTTGATCGAGAAATAAAATCATTTCAGAAAAACCCTTAAGGAAATCAAGACAAGGAAAAGGTAATAGAGAGTCTCATATATCCAGACTGAAGACCAGCTGCTTTTTTTCTCCTACCCTGTGAAAAGTTCGGGATGGTTTAAATAGTTGTTCTTTTCTTGCCATCCTCACATTCATGTCAATGTCAGAAGTTCACCATGTAATTATGATGCCAGGAGGTGAATAATAGTTGAAATTCCTTGCCCCAAACAATTCCCCCTCAAGTGAATCTCGTCTTCTGTTTCTGCCCAGGAAGGGGGAAGAATTGTTCAAGTGGTCTGTATATTTTTCTAGGCTCTTCATTCAGGCATAAAAAATATTCAAGATGCTAGGGTCTAGCGGTGAAGCTCGACCCCCCCCCTGCCCCGCCCCAGCAAAAGGCAGCTGCAACTCACCTTTGACATGTAGGGATCATGTCAGCATAGACAAATGTAGGGAGTAAATTTCTGGTGATTTGCACACTGGTTGGAAAACATGTAATTTAGTCTGTCAGGATAATTTAGGAAATCACTGGCTGACGTTTGTAAGACAAGAAGAGATCTACTCTAGGATGGGCTAGGGAGTGAGGCTGAGCAGAAATTATTCAATCAGGAGCAATTAACTTAGAGGGAAAACAACCAATAATGAAAGCAAGTGAGTCCTGTCAGATAAAGACATTTTGCACATGGATTAATGATTTGAAAACTTCAGAAACCTTATTAGGTTTTTCAAGGAAAACGTCTAGTTTAATGAAGAGAAGGACAAGGGGTGACCTGACAGCAGTGTTCCAATATCTCAGGGGCTGCCGCAAAGAAGAGGGAGTCAAGCTATTCTCCAAAGCACCTGAAGGCAGAACAAGAAGCAACGGATGGAAACTAACCAAAGAGAGAAGCAACCTAGAACTAAGGAGAAATATCCTGACAGCTAAAACAATTAACTAGTGGAACAACCTGCCTCCAGAAGCTGTGAATACTCCAATACTGGAAGTTTTTAAGAAGACATTGGACAACCATTTGTCTGAAATGGTATAGGGTTTCCTGCCTAAGCAGGGGGTTGACTAGAAGACCTCCAAGGTCCCTTCCAACTCTGTTATTCTATTCTATTCTAAAATGCTGGAAATGCTTGCTTTTT
Organism: Bothrops alternatus; assembly: GCA_034064705.1. NCBI lineage: Eukaryota > Metazoa > Chordata > Lepidosauria > Squamata > Viperidae > Bothrops > Bothrops alternatus. Next base: position 45,988,305 of record JARGCV010000007.1, on the reverse strand, counting down.
GAAAAGAGTTGTTTTTGGAGTCAGTTCTGGATGGAAGATATACTGTCTGGCTGTAATAATGACTAAGACTACTGTGTGGATTCATAAGAGCCATATAAAGCCACAAATGGCAAATAATGATGCTAAATGGGTCTTAGTAAGAGAGTATGATTAGATCAATAAGATTTATCCTGACATTAATGGTAAGTTGAAAGAATTTGCTTTCCTTGTAACATCACTGAAAGAATTGTATGGATGCTATTCACTTTCCACTCATGTTTTGACAGCAATGTCAGCAATTCTTCAGGTCAAGATATTGGACCTATCCTAGGAACAGCCAGACTGGGTTAGACTAAAAACCCATGTAATCCAGCATTTTGTTTCTTCTACAGCTAATGAGAACTCTACTGGCAAGACATAAGTGCAATGCCACTTTGCTCTAGCAATTGGGAGTCAATATATATTGATAGTGGAGATAATAGACTTATGAGGACAAGTAGGGTTTGATCATTTAATCCTTGGATTTTTATAATCCTCTTATAAAACCATCAGGATGCTGACCATTACATAGCCTGTGGCTGTGAGTTCCGTTGTTTATTTATAGATAACTATGTGCTGTGTCAAGAAGCAGTCTTTCCCCATCTGTGGAATGGATCCGTATCAACTTTACATCAATCATCATTCCCACCCTTCTCTCCTACAACTGTCTCAGAGGGGTAGCTGCTCCATCTAAGTCACACACATACTCCTATCTGCACAAGCCATCTATTCAGACTAGAACCTATCACCCACTGATTCAAGGACCCTCCCCATCCACTCCATTTGGCCTTAGTTGGGGTTAAGACAACCCTTCTCATTATTCTTTCACTCCAGGTGTGGTTCTCTCTTACTCATACACAACCAAATATTCTGCTATAACTCTTCCCTTTATATCCAAATCTAGGATTAGCACCATCCATAGATGAAAGATGTCAGCAGTGCTCACCGCAGTTGGATGACATTTGTTGTGTCCTGGGCCTGATGAGGAAACTCAGCAGGCCCAGAATTGTTGCAAATGGTCCCGGGCATTCTAAAAGCTGCCCGGGACCAGACTGAGTGGCGCCAGCCTCGTGCGCATGTGCAAGGCGTGAAGAAAGAAAAACTCTTATTGGTTCACTCTGTCCGGGTTTCAAGCCCTATAAAAAGGCCTGCGTGCCTTTTGCTTTTTGCTTGGAGTTGGAGTAGGAGAATAAAGTATTGTTAGTTGTCACTATGTGTCTTCATCATTCGCATGCGAACGAAGGATTTAACAGCATTTATTTAAGAGAAATCACAATATGCAGTTTTTGGATCTACCCTAAGGAATCAGATGTCAATGCCTCAGTAAACAGTATCATATATTAACTTTTGAAAATGCACAATACAAGCAAACTCATGGTGCATACTGATTGGCTGAGGTATTCTCATTACATGGAGTGTAAACATCTTGTCAAGGTGCGAAACCTACTGGCTTTAGGACTGCTGCGTACTTCTAGTTGCCAACAGGACGGGAAGGGGAGGGAGAGAGGTTTGAATCCACAGGTGTCCTTATCAACTTGAGAGCCAAAGCAATTGAAGAGTTGTTTTAGTGAACTGAAGTTTTTTCTCATAATAATTGCTGGAAGATGTATTGGACGATGTGATCTGAACTATCAGAGAGGGAAGAGAGAGTTTCATTCTTTTAATTAACTGTTTCTGCCATTTCTTCAGAGCTAGCTTCATTTTAATCCTATCGGTTTGTTATTATTCAATAAAGTATACATTAGAGAATGCAATGGCTCTGGTGTTTTGCATGGTTGGGCTTTTTAGCTGGAGGTTGACACATCTATCAAATTAAAAATAAAAAGTTTGAGCTGCATTTATAGGCAATTATCAAGTTACAACAACTCATTCAGTGACTGTTCAATGTTACAACAGTGCTGAATGAGGGGAACTTATAACAGGTCCTCAGCTGACACAGCATCCCCATGGTGTCACGAATATGGGATGAACAATTGCAATTTACATAAATGGCAAAATAATTTGAGCAGGCATATTAATCTATAAAGTGCCAACATTTACTAAAGATGAGAAGGTAGCTAGAGAAATGTGAAAACTTGCAAATTCAATAGAAAGGTCCTTTCCATAACGTTGCAATATGTATGTGTCTTCTTCTTCTTGTGCCATATACGTTATCGGATGTTGGCGATCATGTTGGTGATCCTGTTTTTATCAGCAGCTGCACGAAAAAGTGCTGCTGAGTTTTGTCCAAACCAGTCCCTTAGATTTTGAAGCCACGGTGTTCTTGTTCTGCTTGGACCTCGTTTGCCTTCAATCTTTCCCTGGAGTATGCCATATTTTTCGTTTTTTAATTGTTTTGATGATTTCCCTTGGCTTTCCCACCTCCTCATTTCTGATCTTGTCAACCCAGCTTATACATAACAGCCACCTGTAAATCCACATTTCAAATGCTTCTAGTCTCTTCAGGTGGCCTTCTGTCAGAGACCAACTCTCTACTCCATAGAGCAGGATAGAAGAAATATAGCATCTGACAAGCCTGATTTTCAGTCTTAGGCTTATGTCGTGACTGCAGAAGACCTTTTTCATTTTGAAGAATGCTGTTCGAGCTTTTTCTATCCTTGTCTTTACTTCAGCGGTCATGTCCCAGCTTTCATGTAAATATGTATGTGTACAGGAATATATTAAAGGGAGTATATGAATGTTATTATGCATTTTTTAAAATATACCACTTTAGCCTCTCAGCAGATGAATTTGCTGTGGTCTTAGAAACAAAACTTTGGTGCAATATTTCTGACCCCATCTTATGCAGGCTACACATTACACTAAGGTATATTTCTGCAATTATGGTTTACTCAACAAATCATGGGTTGGAATAGTATATACCCAGAGTAATTGTGGTCTCCTAACAATAGCCTCATAGCATGTTTGGTGTTCATTTTTTAAAAGAATAATTCATGTCTAAAATCACAATAAGATTTTAATTACATATTTAAGTTTTCTAACAGAATTTTAGAATGGAATTGCTGTTAATTTCTGCACTTCCATTTATGGACAAATAAATGCAAAATTGGTTGAACGCTTTCTTTCATTGTGCCTGTTTCTTTTTTAAAAAAAACTGGCTAACAGTCTCTGCTGGTCTATATGCCCATGTGATCCATCTTGATAAGAGACCACGTCATATAGAATTTCATAGGAAATGGCTCCACAGTCATGGTTTGGCAATAACAGCCCAGGCCTTGCTGTTTTGTCTCATAATCTTGAGTCAGCTGACAAAAAAGCAGAAATCTGAGCAGACCTTGAGGTCACTTCCTCAATTTATCCCTAAGTGATTAGTGTGATACCCAGAAGCTCAAGGGTCTACCAAGAGCTTAGCCTCAGCACAGAAGATTTGAAAACTTGTAGGGTGAGATTTATTAACCACCTTTTTCAAGGAGACAGATGAGTTTTGCCAGGGATACTCACAGTGGCACTGCAAAAGTCTTTGAATAGATTTTGTTTTTCTTTTTAGCTGCTTATAAAACGAACAGGTAGGTAAACAGCATGGAATGTTTCTGTTGAGCTAAGCAAGATAGAAGATCACGTATGGGTGATTTCAGTTTACACTCTAGCATTCATTCTGGGGTTTTCGAGGTGCTGGCCGCCTTTCCTGCATTGTACGGGGATGATTGTGTGGCTCTTAAAATTTGTCTGCTCAAGCGCCATTGCAGCCTGTCCGAAAGCTTGCGTGTGTTGAAAGAAAGACATCTGCTTTAGCACTGCACTTGAACTGCTTGACAGGCCAGTCGATTTATACTCCATCAGCTGCTTCTATATTAAATGCTACACACGTAGGTAAAATTAGAAATTAATCGGATCAGATTTCTAAGGATAGATTCTGCTATACTTCCCAGACGGATGGGGCTTCATGGCCTGAGCTTTCCAGCGTTGAAAGGGAGATTGTTTGGCAGAGACGGAGAAGGCCTCTGCTATTTCATTAATCCCAGAAATCGACATCCCCTTGCTATCAAAACATCTCATTATGTCTGATGTGTTTGCAACACATTTTGAGGCACATTTCTCGCAATTTCTGAGAAGAATCCTCAAAAGATATGATGCGGCCAAAGGCCATATATAAATGGGCTGCTCTTATGAGACAGGTAACTTTTAAAAATAAAGCATCCCACAAGGAATAGCGTATTTGACAAAATACAAAATTACTTTTCAAACTATTTGGTCTTGGAAATGAGTCTTTTGGATCAGTGTTGTTTGTTAACCTACAATGCCAGGTTGAAAAACTCCAAAGAGGCTGGGAGGATAATTCCAGTTACACAACAGCCGGATCGGCACTTTTATGATTGCAGTCACAGGATCTATTCTTAGCTTCCCCTCTGAAAGGATGAGTTACAATATCCATAATTTCCATAATTTAACTGCTGGTTGGAGTGATAGGAATTGCAGTTTAACATATGGGGGGGGGAGAAATGAGATATTCTATTATCTTGTTTTGTACTTTCAGGAAGCAAAATGGGAGCAAAGCTTTATATTTTTAGGAGATTTTATCTAATATTTACTTGCAATGGAAATCACTATAAATTCCACCCATGGCTGGATGAAACTGGTGTAGATTTCAATTAAGTGTCCCTTTAAGATAGACATGCCAAACTCGTGACGTCATGTGACGTCACGCAACATATTGGAGCTTTTTTGCCATTGCCGGCAATGGGGTGGGCACAGCTCCGGTATGATGAAACCGGCCCACGGGCCAGCAGTTTGACACCCCTGCTTTAAGGCATGTACATTAGCATTGTCACTCCTTGACAAAAGTAGCAGCCTTTTACTCCATCTCAACTTTCACCTGGCTAGAACAGTTTTCGTAAGTTTTATCTTTTTATTTTTCAAGTGAGTAATACGTATTTTTTTTAAAAAAAAAACTTTCATATGCTCACATATCAGCTGAGATTTAATTCAGCAGTGTGCCACTACATATCAAGCTGTCTTTTAATTATTAAGCAATTATCCAATATTAATATAAGGATGGCTGCAAAATAAGTAATACATTCACAAAGGAATCTTGGATTAAACTCTAAACAGGAGACCTTTGTGAAATTTTCTGGAACACAAAAATACCAAAAGTGGTTGCCCAGTTGCAGCTGATGGAATGCATGCAAACGTTTCCTTCGTGTTCAGCCTTTTTTGTAGTTCTCTGAAGAGGAAGATAACATTACTGCAATGTGTATGTGTGTGTAAGATCCACTCTCAGCAGCTTCTCAGAAGCTGAGCAGGTGCTGTTTGTGCCAGTTTAGCAAATGTTAGTTGTGGGGAACATATTATTAATCTTCTGCAGAAAGAAACAATTCTGGTTTTCTAATTTTCTCTGCAAGCCATGGAACGTGATATACCATCTGGAAGCCCTATGTAACTTGCATCTAAATTACATTTTGTCTCAAAAAATTAATTTGAGTGTAAGGGCCGAAGTTTGACCCACATAACTGGCATAGGCTTTAGACGACCAAGCTAAGTGTGATAAATTATTGCAAAATGGGAAGCGGACCCTGTCAATAGAGCTATTCAGGTTTGAGCCAGGATGTGGGACACAGCTGTGATTTTTTCAGGTTGCAAGAGCTCTTAGAGAGTCCTGCAGGACATGGAGGTAGTATTCTGAATCAAGCAATGGCCAAGCAGATGCTGGAGGGTGTAGATCAGGTATCAGATAATTAGATATCTCCTATCCCAGGATGATTTATTGTGGAAGTAAAATGTTTACAACTCAGAAATGGATGTAAGCTCTAAGTGTTCATAGTGAAACGGCTAATTGCCCATGTTGTAGCTGATTTCAGCAAGTATCAGTGCCAGAATATGGCAGAAGCTGAACCTGGGCCCTTTTGTATACAAAGTCTGTGCTCCACAGGACAGTCTTGGATAGTAACACGGCTGCAGAAGAAAAAGCTTCTGTTTTTGAAGGTTAAAGAAAAGAAGACAGAAAAGTCTATCTTATATATATGGGGGGGAGTAGAACCACCTACCTGCCATCACTGGCTGAACCTCATTTTAGTTAGAGGTTATAATAATAATAATAATAATAATAATAATAATAATAATAATAATAATAATAATAATAATAATAATAATAATAATAATAATAATAATAATAATAATAATAAAGTTGGAAGGGACCTTGGAGATCTTGTAGTCCAACCCCCAGCTCAGGCAGGAAACCCTATACCATTTCGGACAAATGGCTGTCCAGTCTCTTCTTAAAAACTTCCAGTGTTGGAGCATTCACCTCTTCTGGAGGCAGGTTGTTCCACTGGTTAATTGTTCTAACTGCCAGGAAGTTTCTCCTTAGTTCTAGGTTGCTTCTCTCCTTGGTTACTTTCCAGTTTAGCTATGTTAGTTTAGTTTAGCTATGGTTTCATCACAGTTTTCCTGATAATCCAATAAAGGTAGTTCTTGACTTACAACCTTTTGTTTAGTAACTGTTTGAAGTTAGAATGGCACTGAAAAAAATAACGTATGACCATTTTCCACACTTTTGTTGCAGCATCCCCACGGTCAGATGATCAAAAGTTGGACTCATGACAACTGTTGTCATGTATTCACAATGGTTGCAGTGTCCCAGGGTCATTTGATCCCCTTTTGCAAACTTCTGATAAGCAAAGTCAATGGGGAAGCCAGATTCACTTAACAACCATGTTACTAGCTTAACGTCAGTGAATCACTTAATAACTGGGACAAGAAAGGTCATAAAATGAGGCAAAACTCACTTATCAACTGTCTTGCTTAGCAACAGAAATTTTGGGCTCAACTGTAGTTGAACTACCTGTATACATTATTTGTTATCCTAATCACCTCCCTGCCCATATATTGCTCCCATATATTTAATTCAATAAAACTAAAGTCTATTCATAGAAATATTCAGTAAAGAGATGACCTTCGTTGTGAAAGGCATCAGAATTGCTACATATTGCAATGCAATTTCCCAAATCGATCATATCCAGTGGAATATTTTGAAATTAAATAATGATTATGCAATGCTATCTGCTGATTACTACTGAAAGCTGCTGTCTTCTTTACCAGGAAGTTATAGAAATTCCTTTTCACACCCCACACTGCCAGGAAAAATGTTGGTCGCTTAATAGTTTTAAAAGACTGTATACTTTTCAGATGTCTGACAAAGTCCCCCTTGGAGCCTCCATCATATTTTCTTAAACCTCTCTTTATTACTTTTGTCCCTATCTTGGAGATAACATAATTGTGGAAACATCTCAGCTATTCAGGTAGTCGTCATTATTGTTTCTATCAACAGCATGATCGGTATGTACCTTATAATATTCCCGGTGTTGGATTGCAAAGGTCCTCTCTCTTCATCTGGCAGAGTCTAATTCCGTCATCTTTACTAATGTCTAAAATTACACCAAGTAAAGGTTGCGATTTACGTGGAACACACTGAGCTTGCTAAAAAGACTCCCTTAGGTAGAGAGGATGGTATTTTTTTCAAGGACGTGACCAGGACAATACCAAGGCTACTGCCAAAGCAAAATAGAAACTCCTGGCATTCGTGGACGTGGAAAGGCAGGCCAGTTTTGTTTCTCAGTGTTTCTATAATGTATATTTTGTTCCATTAGATGGGTAATGCTTCCCTTGAATAATGTGAGCGTACTCCAGAGCAGTTATAATCAGCTAAGCGCAAGCTTCTACTGCTTTACTTGTTGACAGTGTATTTAATATCTAAAATTAGAAACTGAAGTCTGCCAGCAAGGCATACCCTGTAATGTAGCAATGGAAGTCTTATTCCTTCACCACAAACATGTGGACCAAACTGATTATCCAGTGGAGACTAAAGTGCCCTCTCCATATGCTCAGAGGACATCTTAAGCTATGGATGGGCAGCTTTGAGAGCTTGAAAGCTAAATCCTGCTACTTTAGTACACTAACACGGCATAGCCATTTGGCCATGGCATTAATTTATATTGTTCCTATTACAGTAGAAGAGAAGCTGCACTAGGAACAAAGAACAACTTTGGGCAGTAAAATGGACTCTGCTCTAAAATCTCTCTCTAGAGTTGAGGTCTTTGCAACTGTTATTTAAAATACATGCAATATGTATTTTATTTGGCTTTTATTCTTCTGTTTTGGAATGTGCTATGGGATACAAGTAGTCCTTGACTTACAACCATTTGTTTAGCGACCATTCAGAGTTACAACTGCAGTCAAAAAAAGTAACTTATGACTACTCCTTGCATTTATAATCATCACAGTATCCTCGTGATCATTGTCATGTGATGACAATTCAGATGCAACCGGCATGGATTTACAATGGTTATAGCATCTCAGGGTCATGCGATTACCATCTGCAACCTTCTTAACAGGCTTCTGATATGCAATAGTGGCGAATACAGTATCTATAGCACGGGTGTAGGATGAGGATGAAGGTTCGTTCTCCGAGCTTGTGGGTTGGTTTCTGGACGTTTTGTTACCAGGCTAGATAACCTCTTCAGGGGAGTTTAGGGAATGTTGAGTGTCAGTGTACTTCTGTTTATAAGGGCTTCAGTTGTGGGTGTGTCAAGTGAAGGTCTTGTGATGGGTCAGGGGTGAGTCATCATTGAGGGGCTTCTGATGTGTCTTGTGATGGGGAGGTTATATCTGGTCAGGGTCATTGGGAGGTGAACTGCTGGGGGGGGAGAAGGGAGGCTTGCATGGGTTGGTTGAGGGTCAGGGCTGTCCTTGGTTGGTTGTGCGATTGATTTGGATTCTGAATGTTTGACCTACAACCAGCCTACGAACCCCTCAGAGTCCAAATCAACTGCACAGAGGCAACACCAATCCTCAACCAACCCACGCAAGCCCTCCCTCTGCCCACCACCAGAAGTTCACTCCCCAATGACCCTGACCGGATGTAACCTCCCCATCACAAGCCCCTCACTGATGACTTACCCCAGACCCATCACAAGACCCTCACTTGACACACCCACACCTGAAGCCCTTATAAACAGAAGTACACCGACACTGACACCCCCTAAACTCTGCTGAAGATGTTATCTAGCTTGGTAATGAAATGTTCAGAAACCAACCCACAAGCTCAGAGAATGAACTTTCATCCTCAGGCTTCCGATAAGCAAAGTCAGTGGGGGAAAACTGGATTTGCTTAAAGACTATATGATTCACATAACAAGTGCAGTGATTCACTTAACAACCATCACAAAAAAAAGTCATGAAATTGGGCATGACTCACTTAATAGCCACTTTGTTTAGCAACGGAAAGTCTAATCCCAGTTGTGGTCATACATCAAAGGCTCCTTTAATTTGTAACACTTTGTAAAGACAAGTCAGGTTCATCCAAGAGAGTTATTTTACTTTCTGGCATATAGCTTCAATCCTCCTCATGTTCAAAAGAGGGAAATTCAAAAAAATCAGAAGAAAGACTTACCAGCCAAGATCTGTGCAGAGCAAATGCAGAAGGGTCTTTTCCTTTATAAAAAATTTACCTGGGAAGGAATTAAGGTTTCCTCACAACTCAGGTGCAGCAGTCCCAATCTGGCTCAAGTCCCCATGAGCTTCATCTAAGGAAGATACAAATTGTCAGTTTACCTGTGACCTGCACAATGAACATGCTATGCATTTTTAGAAGCCCTGGAGAGAAACCATCAGTCAATGTGGGTAATGCAAGGCTGGAGAGAGCTAAAAGACTGATTCCTCATGATATTGGAGTTCAAAAAGCTACTGAACATTTTTCCAACAATGGTTGCAGAGAAGATTCCATTTCTCTTTAATGCTGGTGCAGGAGAATGGTGCAGGAGAAGGTTCCATTTCTCTTTAATGCTCCACTAAATGAGGTGCCACTATCCAAAGGAAGACCAACACCCTTGCACCTCTGTACTATAAACTCTCCACCCTGATTCCACAGGAAAAGTCTCCCATATGTGCTCATTTACTGTTCCTGAAAGCATGCTCCAGGAATTTAGACATGTGCAAATCTGCTTGTAGGATACCAAATTCATTTGGAACCAAGTACTTCAACTTACTAAGTTCTGAGGGCATCGATTGTGTTCATATTTATCTGTAAGACTGTATTCCTGCTATGGTAAGGCTCCTGCTTCAAACTAAAGCATTCATCCCATTTGTCAATGGACTGCCAGTTAGGCAAAAATAGTAGGTGATCTGAGAATAATAACCATCTCTCAGGGGAAAGTTCTGCCAACTCTGGCCTTAGCACTATGCTACCCCATCCATTGAGAATGGAAAATAGTACAGCAAATAGCTGACCTTGGGCCCAGAAGCTAAGCAGGGTCAGGCCTGGTTGGGACTTATAAAGACTGGGAACTAAAGTAATGGCAAACCACTTCCATAGTCTGATAAGAAAGCTTCACAGACATTCCCTGAAGTCAGTGGATGTTGAGATGTTAAATTTTATAATGTCATAATGGATAAAAAATAGTGTGGGGTGTTGATATCAATGCCTGAAGCTGGGATAATTAAAGAGATTTTTTTTTTAGAGACAGCTATCCTATTGAAGTACACAATTATTTACCAGGTCAACTTTTTGGGGAGGAGAGATCTATATTTTAGCAGCATCTGTGTGACTCTCTTTTCATATGCTGGTCTAAGGTATGGACTCTGAAGTCCTCCAGCTATGCCTGAACTTGCACTCCCAAGATCACTTAGTAACAGCCACACTGGGGCTGTTGGAAAACTGGAAAATGTAAGGTTTCACAGCTCTGGGTTAAAAGTAACTGCATCTTTGTTCCCATAAGTGCTCTTTTTTAAAAGAATAATACTTATCTTTTTCTTAGATTTTTTGAGACTGTTCATGACTTAATCTTGTCAAATGAAGAGAACATAAGGGGCATTATAACAATGACCAATAAGCTTCAAACATGGATTTGGAATTTGATTCCATTAAAAACTCCTTGTAGCAATTAGCCATAACTGAACAAGTTGCTGAATTTCTTCAATTTGGTGGCAGTGATTTTTGTAATGTTTCAGGATATTGTTACTTGTAAAATACCCTATTATTTCCTTTGCTATGAAGGGTGTTTGTTTCACTGTATTAAGCCTACAATGGCCATACCCTGCAGTTTTCATGTAGCTGTCTTAAAATGACAGGATCACACTATGCACTGTCACTCAGAACAGTCTGAATGGATGCTTGAAAAAAGAGGTCCAAGGATTTCCTGCAGCATTGGAAGCAGAATCCATCCATGTCTAACCAAAATAGTTTTTCCATTCATTTTGAGACATGTACCATTGGATGTCCCATCAGGCAAAGCTTCTTCCTGTGGAGTCCTTGGTGCTTTCTGAGTTTGGTTGTTTGCTTGCAGACATTTCATTACCTGACTAGGTAACATCATCAGTGTTACTTTCCTCCCTGAAGAACTGGGGGAAGATTATTGAATACATGCCTATTCACTTTAAATTAGGCATAAATATTTAATGGTATTTTTGAATTTACTATTAAAACCAAAGGGAGATTAAACCAGCTTTATTGGTTGATTTGCTTGGTCTGTATAGATTAAAATTGGATTACTTTTTAAAGTGAGCATGTGTTAAACTATTATTCCTGCTATTATTATTTTAGCATTCAGTTTGTATATTATGGTTTGGTTTGGTTTTGATCTTTTGTGCATCATCCAGAGTCACTGCTGTGAGATGAGCGGTTATGTAAATTGCTTAAATAAATACATAAATCAAATTATACCAGCCATGGATAAATGTAGATTTACTTCTAGACCCAGAATTTGTAGGATTATCTATGGTTAATAATAATAATAATAATAATAATAATAAGTACACTACAAAGCCCAGGATAAACAGTGCTTGAGTTTGTGGAAGAACTAAATGTATCTGCATTTTTTCAATTTGGTATTCAATGGTATTGGCATAGTATAGTGCAAAGACTGTTTCATTGTACATTATTGGCCAATAAAACTACTGTGTAGTGCTTCCTTTATGCCAATCTCAGACAATATCCCTGAAATACAGAGCAAAGTGTTAGAACGTCAGTTTGTCTTCGCAGACTTCCTCTTCTTCCTGTTTAACCCTTCTCTCATTGGAACCAGAATTTGTTTAGCTTGGACATCAATCAGTGGGAGATTAGAAGCTATCATGTGCCTTCGCTGGAGCTTAGCCATTTGTCATCTTCTTCCAAAGACATTTAAGAAAGGACAGTTGGATCAAAGCAGTGACTTAGTATAGACATGGAAAATTCAAAACATCCATGGATTTAAATGCCTTTCAAATGATTGGGGAGAGTGTTGAGAGAGACTACATAGATTTCTTTTTATAAAGTTATGCTCAAATGAAAAGCAAATATCTTCCGAACAATAGTTTCTACATGCATTCATTGAGAAGAAGGACATTTCAGGAAGGTATGATAGAATGTTTCCTTGACAGGGAAGAGTTCTGTACATTTGTTGAAAAGTAAACAGTGCAGTCATTCTGTGTGCCACTGGAAAGTTGTGTTTGCAAAATTATGAGTTACCCAGTTCTCAGCATGATTCAAATGGTAGAATGTTCCTATGTGGATTGTTGTGAAACATACACAAATACATATATTATTTGAAACACTGGTATTTCTACAGTATTAGCCATGGGTAATTTACACTCTAATGTTTAGACAACTTAGACCACTGAAGATTTTAAAAGATAGCAAAGTTGTATCAGTATTAATAATGATTTAAAGTGTCAGTGTTAATGAGCATAAGGTTATTTAGCTTTTTTATTCAAAATTAACTACAATTAACTAAAAAAAGCAGTTGAATGCATTAAAGTATTTGCTGTACAACAAAGATTTTTGTCTTAATCTGATTATGTAGTAATAATGTCTCCACTGTACTTAATAAACTGCCCCCAAATCTGAGCCATTTAAATAATACCATTTGGTGGCTTGGAGATTCTAATAGAGGTTGTTTTGTATTATAAGATACTGCAAGATTAATTTTCTACAAATCATCACTATAAATATTTATTTATTTAATAATAATTCAAACCTGTCCAAATTCTAATATATATTACTATTATTATGGTTGGTCGCACACAGTCAGCCAGATGTTTAGACTGTACTTGGCATTTTGATCTGGGAACTGGGACAGACAGATGTTGTTTAATGGTATTAAAGATGTCACAGGATGTAAGTTGTTCCAAGTAACGCTACCTTTTGCAATTGATGGTGGCGATTTTGTCAATGCAGATGGTGTTCAAGTGGTGCTCCAGATGTTTTGGGAAAGCACCCAAGGTGCCTATTTTTATTCATACTATCTTTGCTTCCTTTTGCCACAGTTGTTCTACTTCTATTTGCAGGTCTTTATATTTTGTTATTTTCTTTAGTTCTTTGTCTTTAATTCTGCTGCCTCCAGATACTGCAATGCCCACTATCCAGACTTTTTTTGTTTTTCTTATCAATAATTGTTAAGCTTGGGGTGTTGATAAAACAGACAAAATAGAAAGAACTGAGAAAATAACAAAACACATAGACCTACAAATAGAAGTAGAATGACTATGGTTCGTTGCACAGTCAGCCAGATGTTTAGACTGAATTTGGCATTTTTATCCACGACTGAGTCCTTCCCAAGGACCTGGAGTGGGCAGATGTTCGAGTCTTATGGTGTTAGAGGTATCGTTGCTAGATGTAAACTGTTCTGAGTAAGCTGCCTTTTTGCAATTGACTGATGGTGAATTTATCAATCTCAATGCTGTTCAAGTAAGTGCTCCAGTTGTTTTGGGATTGTACCCAAGGCATCTATTACTATTAGTATTACTTTTGCTTTCTTTTGCCACACTATCTCCACTATTATTGTAGTTGTTTTTTTTGTTTGTTTTTTTTCTTAATTTTTTTTAAATAAAATTTTATTAATTTTTATAATTATAAATAACAAAAGAGGAGAAAAAATCACATTAAAACAACTCAACTGAATAAAAACATTTACAACTTTTTCAATCACAAGAACAAAACATAAAAACTTAACTAAAATAGTTAAGTTAACTATGGGTATTGCTCTGTGGCACCCCCCGACCACATCCCCCTCCACCTTTCTCCTTACCTCTACCTCTATCCACCCACCATCTCTACCCCCACTCTCTCCTCCCCCTCATGCCACCTCCCTACTTCCCTCAACCTTCACTCCTCAGTCTCATCCCCTCCAGATGTGGTACAAGGTGCTGCAGAGCAACCCATCCTTTATCAAATATCATGTTACAGTTGAGAAGATTATAGAAACCCCTCCACCCCCACCCCCCCACCCCCGACTTCCCAAAGTGAATACAGGGTAAAAAAAAACACAAGAAAACCCACTAAACTACACCAAGATATTATATAAATCCTATTAAAAATTTAACTACATTTTTCAATCCAACATATAAATATTTAACTATATACTAAATACAATTTCTTAAATTGATATTTCCTTTGTATATAATCTATCCATTTTTTCCAGTCCAACATATATATTTCATTTGAATGATCCTTCAAATATGTGGATATTTTAGCCATTTCTGCCAAGTTAATAACTTTTAAAATCCATTCTTCAATAGATGGTACTTCTGGCGTCTTCCAATATTGTCCCACCAACAATCTTGCCGCTGTAATCAAGTTCAAAATTAAATTCATCTCTATGGTGGTACAGTCTTTTATAATACCTAACAAAAACAACTGTGGTAAAAATTCGATACGCTTTTTCAATATATTTTGAAGTATCCACCATATTTTTATCCAAAAAGCCTTAATTTTTCTACAAGTCCACCATACATGAAAATACGGTAAGTAGCGTCCATAGATTCACATCTCCAACACTTAGGTTGTATATCCGGATACATAGATGATAATTTTTTCGGGTCTAAATGCCATCTATAAAACATTTTATAAAAATTTTCTCTTAAATGTTGCGCTTGTGTAAATCTTACATTTTTAACTCAGATCCTCTCCCATGTTTCCATCATAATTGGTTGTCCAAAATTATGTTCCCACTTAATCATACAGTCCTTAACTAATTCAGTTTCAGAGTCAATTTCAATTAATGCATTATATAGTCTTTTAATATGCATAGGCCTTTGATCTCTAACTTGTTTAATTAAATTTTCATCTGTTGAAGAAAAGCCTATCTTAAAATCTTTTTGCCATCTAGTCTGCAGTTGTGCATATAGAAACCAAGTATAAACTATTCCTTCTTCCTTTAACGTATTCGATGATTTCAATAAAAACAAATTCCCTTCTTTAATTAGGAGTTTCTCATAAGACACCACATCTTGAATTTGTTGTCTATTTATGCTCTCTATTGCGTGCCTGGGAACTGTCCAAAGAGGAATATGCATGGAAACCATATAGTAAACCGTACCCTTCTATATTCAATATTCTATCCTTAGTTAAATTAACCCAGTCACTTATCGCTACTAAAACAGCAGCATAGTAGTATAACTTGAAATTGGGCATTTTCAAACCACCTCTTTTCCTTGTATCCTGAATAATTTTCAATTTAACCCTCGGTTTCTTGCCGTTCCAAACAAATCTATTAATACCTTTCTGCCACTCCTCCAAATTCGCATCCTTTTTAAGTATAGGTAACATTTGAAACAGAAATAAAAATTTTGGCAATACATTCATTTTAACTGCAGCTATCCTACCCAACATAGATAATTGTAATTTTTTCCATTTATCTAATTCTATTTGTGTCTTATTCCACAAAACTTCATAATTATTCTTATATAGCTTCCCATTAGAAGCTTCAATATAAATTCCTAGGTATTTAACTTTCTTAACTATCTCACAACCCGTTATTCTTTCCAAATTTTGGCAAAATTTCTAGAAGATGGAGTACAAAACGTATCCTGGCAGATGGGTCAGATTTTTAGAGTTAATTCATGGATTGCAAAACAAAGAAAATTGTCTAGAGACATTGCGATTTATTTTGTTACAAGGAAATTCAGAAATTATGTTCTTACTACATCTTATAATAAACAATTAATTGTTGCCGGTCAAGAGGTTGTGGTTCTGAAGGAGATTCCCCCTAAGATGTTAAGAGCAAGGAAAGAGTATGCATTTTTGGCGGATGAACTTAAAAAACGTGCTATACGATTTAGATGGGAGGCTCCAACTGGACTTTCACTATTTTTTCAGGGTGATAGACACCACCTGACTTCGGTTGGTAAGGCGAAAGATTTTTTTGAGAATATTTTGAAGGCTGGTAAACCTCCATCTCCAAGACTAAAAAGGGCAGATTTTCCAAAGGAGAGAGATATGGAGTTAAAACAACCAATACAATCTTTGGAATCACAATCCCTGACAGCATCAGGAATTGATAAATGAGCATTGGTGGAGTTGCCAGCGCAAGGTGTCGATATTTTTCAGCCTTTGGAGGTAGAGAAGTCTAAAGAACAAAGGCAAACACGTGCAGCTACTAAACGCATGGAACAACGAGAAAAAGAACAACCAGTTCGTACAAAGCAAGTTGTACCCACAACTCCAGAAGCCATGGGAGCAAGACCAAAGAAGAAATGGTTGAAGATGTTAATTTGGCCTTGCAAAAGCTTTCTCAAATTGGTCATGTCAAATAAATATTTGACATGGAATGTTAATGGTTTAAATTCTTCACAGAAAAGGAAGAAGATATTTCATTATTTGAAGCAATGTAAAAATGATGTAATTTGTCTACAAGAAACACATATTAGAACTTCTGATCAGAAATATTTGATAAACAATAAATTAGGTACACATTTTGTTGCAGCGGCTGCTGAGAAGAAGAATGGAATTGTTATTTATGTTAAAAATCATATAAGAGCCAAATTAATAGAATCAGATATCCAAGGTAGATTTTTAGCTATTGAAATTTTAATAGATGGGAAGAAAGTTCTCTTGATGGGTATATATGCACCAAATCAACAACAAGGAATATTTTACAAGTTATTACATAAAAAATTAATACAATTTGATTATAGGTCTTGTATTTTAATGGGAGATTGGAATGGTGTTATAGATATTGGTTTAGATAAGAAAAAGATTTTACCTATTCCTCAAACACGTTCCATGTTGCCTAAATCCTTTTTTGATATTAAGGATGACTTTGATTTGATAGACATATGGAGAGAAAGACAGGGCAAGGAGCAAGAGGTTACTTTTTTTCTGATAGGCATCAATCATTTTCTAGAATTGACTTTATATTAACTACAAGTGATTTTATTTTTAGACTAAAGAAGGTGAAAATCCTACCCAATGTTTTGTCAGATCATAATCCGGTTTGGATGGAACTAATGGTTGGTCAGACTCCTAGAAGATCTTGGAGAATTAATGAAAATTTGTTTAAATATGATACAAATGTGAATGAATGTAAAAATGTTATGAAGGATTTTTTTTATGTTAAATTTGCATAAGGATACGACAATAGAAATGGTCTGGGATGCTAGTAAAGCTTATATGCGGGGGATTTTAATTGATATGAATAAAAGGTATAGACGTAAACAAGAGGAAAAAAGTAAGGAATTTGAAGAGGAAATAAGGAACAAAGAGTTATTACTAATAAAGAGACCAGATGATAAAAAAATTAAAGAGGGGATTAAGATTTTACGGAAACAATTTGATTTGTTGATGACGGACCAAGTCGCCAGGAATATACAATATGCAAAACATAATACATTTTATAATTCCAATAAACCTGGCAGATGGTTGGCTTATATATTAAGGAAAAAACAAAAAACCCGTATAATTGAGAAAATAGAATATAAGGGGAAGGAAGTGTTTCAGCAAGAAATTATTAAAAAAGCTTTTTTAGACTTTTACTCCAAGTTGTATTCTGAAGAGAAGGTACAAGAGAACGAGATAGATATTTTTTGCAAGATGAAAATGTATTGACAATTACTGAGGAACAAAGAGATAGATTAAATGCATTGATTACATCAGAAGAAATCATTTCAGTGATTAAACAATTGAAAGTGGGAAAATCTCCTGGGACTGATGGGTTAACGGCGACCTATTACAAGTATCTTCAAGAGGAGATGGTGGAACCTCTTAGAGAGTTATTTGTAAATATACAAGAGGGTGGTCAGGTTCCACCTTCATGGAAAACAGCCTATGTTTCTTTAATTCCCAAAGAGGGAAGAGATAATGTGCAGGTAGAAAATTTTAGACCTATCTCATTGTTAAATACGGATTATAAGATTTTTGCAAAAATTTTGGCTAATAGATTAATGACAGTTTTAAGACAAATAATTCATTCTGACCAAACTGGTTTTTTACAAGGGAGACAGATGAAAACCAATGTTAGACAACTCATTAATATAATGGAATATTTGGATAAGTATATTCATGTGCCTGCAGTTCTTATGTTTTTGGATGCGGAGAAAGCTTTTGATAGACTGAATTGGTTGTTTTTGAAAAAATTAATTGTTAGGATGGGAATGGGTGATCAATTTATTAATTCTATATTAGCAGTTTATCAGAAACAAAAAGGGCAGATTATTGTGAATGGGCATTTAACAGATTTATTTAATATAGAGAAAGGTACTAGACAGTGATGTCCTTTATCCCCCTTATTGTTTGTTTTAACCTTAGAAGTTTTATTGAATAGGATTAGAGCTTCAGATGATTTAAAAGGTATACAGATTAGACAACATGATGATAGATTATGTGCTTTTGCTGATGATTTGCTGGTGACATTGACTCAACCAATACAGTCGGCCCAGAGTTTGATGGAGATAATTCAAAATTATGGTAGGGTATCAGGTTTTAAATTAAATATATCTAAGACAAAGATGTTAGTTAAAAATGTAGATATTATTGTAGTTGTTGTTATCTCACAATGCCTATATAAATTGAGTCACTTTCAAGCAATTTGACTTGACAACAACTGGGCTAGAGAAGCAGTATTAAGTTAAATTGTTACATCCTATCTCAAATCATCAGGTCTACTGACTGATAGGAGTTTAACATGAAAGTTGTTTATTGTACTAAATCATGACTTATTTAACCATGGTTTACTAAGTAAAACTTAATCAGTTGTAATTACATACCTTGTTAAGCCAAAACTAACCAAACAAAAAATGCTTAGAACAATTTCAAAATATCAAAACACTTGTTCCACATCCAGTTAAGTATCTGCTTTCAGTACTATAGTGATTTCTCTTGGTTACTTAATAGTCATCAGTGACAGACCTCATTTGTTAACTTGAAAAGGTGTCTGAACAAGTTTTCTCTGTCTTCATGCAAGCAGGTACATGATTTGAACCTGTGTATATTATGCTGGGTGGTATAGCAGTTTTTGCTAGGGACTTGACTACCTCTGCCCTGCAGTGTGCTACAGAATCAGCATATTGCAGTTTGTGGGAGCTAAATATAGTTAAATAGCATCTAGGCCTGTTTTTGCTTATTGTAAGTGCAGGACGGCAAAAATTCTAAGTATAATAGATCTTATAGCTCACAGAAAATACTGTTGACTTAAAAATTAGCCCATATATAATCTCTCCTTCTAGGTTTTACAGCATGTAATTTAATTGGACTTTGTTATGTCCAATTGACATCTTAGGAATTGAGGTGACTTACAGATATCAAAATATCTGTATTAGTTCAATTTTTGGATTGGTTAAACAATCTCTGGGCATTTTTGGATTGGTTAAACAATCTCTGGGCAAGAGTGTGAATAGAAGATAAAGCTAGGTTAAAAATAAAGGAAGTTATTAAGTTTTGAAATCAATCTTCTGCAACTTGCCTATTATTGTTGTAAAGTCATTTCAAGGAAAAGCTGTATCCTTTTTTTATTTTAAATGTATTTTAATCAGAAACAAATATTACTCTGCTAGTGAAAAAGGAATAGTTTTCATTTATCTGAAGCAAGTTAACTTTTGAAGTTAGAAGTCAAATTATCCATAGCATTTGGGGAGGAGGTTATGACGGTTGTACTACCTTCCTATTTTGTTTTGTTTACATCCAAAATTTCTACAAATATACTGAGCAAATATCAGACTACTGGTCTAAGCTTTGCATATATTTCAATTTGGTATCCAAGGCTACCTAGGCTGATTGTACTGATACTGTATATCTAGGGCACAAATGTCATGTGAATAGCCATAAATATATGACAGTTGTTGTCATATATATTTTCTTCTTTTAAATAATTTTGTAAACTAGCTAAAGGTATTAGTTCTCACAGAGCACTTAAATAAAGATTCACAAAAAGGCTTCATCATAATCTAATACATTCATCACAAAAACAGCTTTTTACATTTATCTGCAAGTGGAGAAACGTAGCCATCCAAGTTTGTACATTATGTTTTGTGATTGCGGCATATTTCATTTCTTTTATAGATGCAGAATCCTTCCCAAATGATTAGATCTGCCTATGAAGCAGCTCCTGTGTTCATAAAGGTAAGAGATATAATCTCAGTGGCAACTTAAATTCAAAATCTGCAGACACCAATGCTACTTAGATGGAAATGTCCTAATTTTCCTGTCCATCTGTCACTTCTTGAAAACAGGCTATAGAAACTCCCATCCATAGTAGGCCTACCAAATGTGGACTGCAAGCATCCACACAACCACTTGTTAGCAGAAAATATATACAGAAAACTCAACTTTTGCGCATCATCTAAAATGATTCTCTAGTTTTTTGCAGCCCAAATATAATAAATCTAATAATCAGACATGTTTATCTTTGATTTCCCATAAAGAAGTAAAAGGCATGGTTGAGTGCTAAAAATATTTCCATTCAAGTCAGTATTGACTCCTGGCAACTGCCTGGAAAAGTCCTTGCATTTTTCTTGGCAAGGTTTTTCAGAAGTGGTTTGCCATTTGTGTTTCCTAGGGCTGACAGAATGTGTCTGGCCCAAAGACTATCCAGCTGGCTTGGTGTCCAATGTGGGACTAGAACTCACAGCCTCCCAGTTTTTAGCCTCCTACCTTAATCGTTGGAGAGGAAAATCCTTTCAAGTATTTGCATAATTCCAAAGCCATTGCTTGCTAGGGATTGTGGGAGTATGAAACAGTGTGTTGAAGTAATTGAAGAACGAGGCTTAGGTTGGGGACACTCAGATTCATGTTTACCCTCAACCATGGGAGCTCACTGAGGAACTTTGGCACTGTCATCCTCTCTCAATCCACTGCACCCTTAGGGGAGTAATGGAGGGCAAAATGCTATGTACACTACCCTCAGCACATTTCCTTTTCTTAGAGGAAATGTGAAGTATAAATCTTACTATAAGTCTAGGATATCCAAGAAATCCAGAGGCAAAGTTTGTGGGAAACTGTTATAATTACTCATTTGGGAACAAGAGAGATGGTATTCAGTGCATCAGTATCAATTTCTCTCTCAAAGGAAAAATTAAGCTTGTGTTAAAAATTAAGTTTGTTCCGTACATAGCACCTTTAACTTTATAAATTTAATTTTTATGTTTCTGGTCATCTTTCAGAGCCCACAAAATATTACAGCTACTAAAGGCCAGCTGGTGGTGTTTGAGTGTCGAATAAGAGCTTCCACACCTCTTCAGGTTCGCTGGTACAGAGAGTGCAACCAAATCATAGATTCCGCAGACTTCCGCATATTAAGAAAAAGTAGGCATTTTTGATCTTTAAATGCCCTCCATCTGTGAGACAACTTCTGTTCTACAAACCATCAACTGTATTTCAGGGGAAGGAAATAGAAGATATACTTGTTTGAATTGCAAGAACCTGGTTTTCCTTGTTTGATCCCAGTACAGTAGATAAGGGGGGGTATTGGAATGGGACAACTCACTGCAGCCGACTCACCATGACCAAGCCGCCACAGCTAACTCATCACAGCCAACTCACTGTGGGACAACTCACCATGGCCAACTAACTTGCTGCAGGACAATTCAACAATTCAATTTATTTATTTAAAATAGTGGAAAAAATATTTTAGTTTTTGTCATTTGTATTTCATTTTGCCTTCCTTTGGCATCCTTTCTTTAATGATTCTGTTCCACTATTTCTTCAATATTAGTGTAACTCTTGTCCCACAGTGAGTTGGCCAGTGGTGAGTTGGCCACGGCGAATTGACCCATGGGGAGGTGGCTGCGGTGAGTTGACTGTGGCAAGCTGAAGACCTTCTAGATCTGGACATGGCAACTAAAAAGTATGCTAAAGTACAGACGAACCTCCTTGACCAATATTTTATTTCTGTTGGGAAGGGTTAATTCATCCATTACCCCATGACAAAACTCTTTCTGAAGAGCAGACATTGGTGTGTTTCCTTTCTCAGGAACGTGAAATGTGGCTGTGGTTGGAGCAGTCTGTACAAAGAGCTACTCAAAATGTGGCATTCTTTTCCCAGGAGAAGAATGACATAGAGCATTTGTGCATATTCAAGTTTCTATGATGAGTTGCTGCCAGTTTCTACAATGTATATTTTTACTCAAATTAAATTAGCTAATTTGGAGTGGGATGAATTCTTTTGTAAATATATGCACAACTGCTGTCTAATCACAATAGTGTTGCTGCTGATCCACATCTTTCCCATGTGTCTCCATCTGTAACATCTAATAAAAGAAACATATAACTGAGCCATGTTCAGCCTTGCCTTGAACTTAATGCAAGCAGCAGTCAGTAAATGGAGGGCAAACAAATATTAAAAGCTAGTGGGTATGTGGGGGTGGGGGGGAGAGAGAATTAATACTGATATGTAGGAAATGTGGCCTGACAGCAGCCAGGCATTCTCCATTCTCCATTCACATAAAGCTAATCTATAATGCAGTTTGTTTTTGGCTTTCTATGATGTGTGCATCACTGATTTGTAAATGGCTGCTTTCTTGAAACAAATTACCAACATCACAGCAAAGCAAAAATAAACTAGCTGAACTGTGGATGAATATTACATGTGAATTTGACCAACATTTGATTATGCTCTGGAGAACATTAACAAACTGTTGGTATTGGATAGGACTTTCAAGAAAATCAGATAATTCTGCATCATCAGACAGGTTTAGGAGATAAAGAAAAATAACAATAAAATTATAACCATGCCTTCTAAAAAGTTAATTGATTTAAGTATGGTGTACCTGGATATTCCAGTATAAAAGTATTAAGAAAAAATTATCCTGGTATAAAAAATTTTAAAAACCCACAAAAAACCTGCAATATTTTGTTGAAAATGTAAATCTGAGATGAGATAAATGGAATAGGAACCAAATACTGAATTTGTCCCACAATTAAGAATTCTAGCTGTTCTCCAATACACATGCCTTTTGAACTCACCTGTTTTCTGTAAGATATGTAAAGCAGATACAGAGGTAACAGGAAGGGGATCTGGACAAAACAAAGGATTGACCCCAGATCAGGCATTAAAATAAAAACAAATGTGTTGTATTAGGTAACAAGTAGAACAGATTAAAAGCCAATAAGGTGATTAGCAAGGAATGCAAAACTTGTATGACATTCCAGACAGCATTTGTACAGAACTCATACTCCATCTCAAATGTCCCTTAATACGACAGACATTCCACTTAAATTATCCAAAGTTTCCAGTCACAGGTGGGGATTCCTATCAATAAGGCTAGCCTTACTATGTATTTACTAGGTTTGAGAGTTTCATGTTAACACATATATTTGCATATTTTACAATATATGCTAGGGTCATTTGAAGCACCTGTTTAGTTCTTGGCACTCCAGCAACAAAAGTATTGCAACATCTAAGTGCAGTTTTTGGGTGGGCATCATATATAGACCTGTTCCTGCCTCATTCTGCCTTTTGTGGATCTGAATGTACCCTGCTGGATCAGGCCATGGTCCTACTCAATGAAGTATTGTGGGTAACACAATAGTTAACCAGATTTATACAGGAAGCTCAAAAGCAGACAGAAGGGCAAAACCAATTATTGATTCAACTCTAACATAATAACTTTATTAGTTTATCATAGTTTCCATTGCATACACTATTAGAAATACAGTAGAAGGTCTATTCACATAATTCTTGTGATTCAAAGTCCACTATTTGGGCAGTATTGAATTAACCTCAAAGGCTTACCTAAAGCAAAAAATATGAAATACAATATAGCTTCTCTGTTGTTGTTGTTGTTGTTGTTGTTGTTGTTGTTTAAAAAAGAAAATTGTTCTGAGGCTCATTCTATCCTTTCTGGCTGTTTTCTGCTTTATCTATATTTTTTTCCCCTCTAAGATGAAAAGTTTGTGAGTAAATAGCAAAATGGCCCTTCTCTGTTACTATTCCTCCATTGAATCCTGCAGGCACGCATGCTGCTTTGGGATCAGTGCAGAATTCAGATAAATGGACTTGTAATATCCATGTGTTATTTCAAGATTTAATAAGCTAAGTGCAAAGCAGGATGCTCAGAAGCAAATGGGGCAGAATTCTTGCACCTTTTAATAGTTTCATGTAAGTCTGAAGCTTGGAATAGTGGAAGGAGACAGAATCTATGTCACCACCGGGTCCTTAATGAGTGGGGGCCAGCAGATGGGGAAGGTCTGTGACTGTGGGTGTGATCTGCAGTTGTGGTGATTGTCTTTGAGCTGTTGTTTTACATTTTTACTTTCTGAATCCACAAAATAGTTGTTCACAATTAAATTCTCTGTCTCTTTCTCTCTAACAGAGGCATGCTCATCCATGGTCCCTGGTAAGTATTTTTAAATAAAAACAAGTTGCAAAGAACTAGGAACATTACCCAAGAATTTAGCTAGTGCATCCGGCAAGGCCTACGCAAGACACATGCAAGTCTACAATCCTATGCCACTGTGCACAGAACCTTGTACCTGGATGTATTTAGCAAGTTATACGTTGTCCTTGTTAACTCATGAAAAATTCAGGTTAAACAATAAGGTGACAGTCCTCCTTTAGGGAGGACAGTCCTCCCTCAAAATGTGTCCTCCTTCATGTCCTCCTTTTCGATATCTGAAGACTAATCTGCAGGGCTTTTTTTTCCCTCATAGAATGCTCAGAACAGCATTCCGGCACCTTTTTTTGATGTTTTTTTTTTCAACTTTTGCATGAGCTGTGCTACTCCCACTATTGGCTTTCAAAAGCCAATAGGAATTGCTGCTGAGCGCGCCAAAACACCCGGTTGGCAAACTTTGCACATGCAAGTTGTTTGTATTATTGTTGCAATGAATAAAATGTTTCTTTTATTTACGATATTTTTTTCTTCAATTTATTTGTGTCCTCCTTTTCATTGTAAAAAAGTTGGTCACCTTATAAACAATAATATCCACCTAATAGTTAAGTTCTTACTATATTGTACGATTGTTTCTAGCTCAATCTTAGATGTTTTCTGGGCAGTCAGTCCCACTGACTTCAATAAACTTACTCTCAAATCTGTAATTCATGCAAACTTTACTTAGCTGCTTTTGACTTTCTATAAAGTTAGGGATACCAGATTTGATCTGTGAAAATTACTATAATTGGTATCAGCAAAGGGCTTGTTTTCTGGCATCTTATGGTTGTTTGAGGTTTCGCAATCTTGGTTTGGTACTCTATAGATAATCCTTGTTTTGTGAACGCAAGTGGAACCATCAATTCAGTTGTTAAGTGGTCACTAAATGAAATTGTGACTGTGTGGATAATTTTATCTCAGCTTTTCTCTGCTGTGTAGACCTGTGAAGGCTAGGGTACTGCTCGCAAAGTAACCTTTTAATCACTATTATAACTAAAGGAGATTAAACAAGGGCTATTTGTACTAAATTCAGAATGCTTTGCATTCACTAAAGCAAATCTATTCAGTAATAGATTTGATTCTGTCGCTAGGGCACTTTTATGGTACTATTTGTTCAAACTGCAATTGCTGTTTTTTTGGGCCTATGATAATGTATACAGCAGTTTTGTTCTTCTCACTGTGTAGTCAATCAATCAATTTTTTTATTAGTTACAGATCAGCATTACAAATAAAAGCATTAAAAACAGTAATAATGATGGTGATGATCTTATAACAGTAGTTGTACATAAAAGTATTTTCCAAGTATTTTATTAGGTGAGGGGGTTATAAATTGAGTCTGTGAGCCCTTAGAGAAGATGCCGTGTAGCAGGACATGAGCTGTAGCTTCAATGGCCCCTACTCCACAAGGGCACAATCTCAGCTCATATGGTATTATATATATATATATATATATATATATATATATATATATATATATATATATATATATATATATATATATATATATATATATATATATATATATATATATATATATATATATATATATATATATATATATATATATGCAGGTCTTTGGTTCTTCGGGTTTTCTCCCACGTAGAATTTGAAGTGTCTTGGCAACGTTTCGATGAAATCTCATTCATCATCGTCAGGCTGGTGCTTTTGGCTTCTGCTACCAGGAGCAATGTGTGGTCTAAGCTGTTTTTTCCTTTTAACTGCCAGTGGGGGTTTGAACTGATTGGCTGGGAGCTTGGCTATGTTCTGATTGGTTAGGGGCTTGGCTGTGCTCTGATTGGCTGGGGGGTTGGCTGTGTTCTGATTGGCTGGGGGGGTGTTCTGTTTGGGTGGGGGCTTTGTTGTGCTGGAGAGGTTCAAAGTGGCTAATGTTGCAGCTCTGGTCTGGCTCCTGGTCTGTGGTCTTGCCTCATCATTGGTGTGGGTTTGGGTTTGCTTTTTGCGTGGCTGTGTGGAGGTGGCATCCTGTGTGTTTCTGGTGTCAATCTTAGAGTTAGGAATACGTTTTTCAATAAGGGCGGGTTTCCAAATGGCTGGTAGGCGGGAGGTATCATCTCGTTTGTTCATGCTGTGGGGGCGTTTTTCTATCTCGATGGCTTCTCTGATTATTCTGTTATTAAAATGTTCAGTTTTGGCAATTGCCAAAACTGAACATTTTAATAACAGAATAATCAGAGAAGCCATCGAGATAGAAAAACGCCCCCACAGCATGAACAAACGAGATGATACCTCCCGCCTACCAGCCATTTGGAAACCCGCCCTTATTGAAAAACGTATTCCTAACTCTAAGATTGACACCAGAAACACACAGGATGCCACCTCCACACAGCCACGCAAAAAGCAAACCCAAACCCACACCAATGATGAGGCAAGACCACAGACCAGGAGCCAGACCAGAGCTGCAACATTAGCCACTTTGAACCTCTCCAGCACAACAAAGCCCCCACCCAAACAGAACACCCCCCCAGCCAATCAGAACACAGCCAACCCCCCAGCCAATCAGAGCACAGCCAAGCCCCTAACCAATCAGAACATAGCCAAGCTCCCAGCCAATCAGTTCAAACCCCCACTGGCAGTTAAAAGGAAAAAACAGCTTAGACCACACATTGCTCCTGGTAGCAGAAGCCAAAAGCACCAGCCTGACGATGATGAATGAGATTTCATCGAAACGTTGCCAAGACACTTCAAATTCTACGTGGGAGAAAACCCGAAGAACCAAAGACCTGCATACAGACACCCGCGAAAACCTCAGAAAACAAATATATATATATATATATATATATATATATATATATATATATATATATATATATATATATATATATATATATATATATATATATATATATATATATATATTGGCCCTCCAAAACTGCTATGGGAAGTGCAGTGCCGTGCGCTAAGGTTTATGCCCTTTGGATTTTGGGGACAGTTATTCAATATAAATATCTCGCTGCTTTAAAAGGAGTTTGACTGCTGAAAAAAACATTCTGATCTTGTTGGATTTCCAGACCTTTGACAATGCTGTTTGAATGCATTGTGTGTGTACACTCATACCCCATCATTAAAAGCACTTCCCATTGTGTAGTATGTCAAGGTTCCTACTAATGAAACCAAATAAATCAGAACTTTAAATCAGAACTCCGAGGCTTAAATTCCCTCAAAGAACATGTTTACTGGATACATAATATCGGCATGGTCAAAAGTGAAACCAACTTTAAACTTCCCCTTAAGGATTCAATGTAACTAAATGTAATAATTCCCCCCCCCCTCTATTATGCTATTGATCATGCTACCCAATAAAAGCAATTGGCGGACTCTGTGATACTTCTTCTCTCCACCTTCCAGTTCCTGTGGGACTGACCTTGTTTCCCATGGGACCGCTCTGTGTTTAGACTAGCAATGCTTTTGGTCTCTTTTTTCCCCCTTTCCCCAACCTGTGGCAACTTAAAACGACAAAGATGGCTTCAGCCAGGTTCATTTCAGAAGTTGACTTTGGTCATTATGCTGATCGTTCTCCTCCTTCCCTCCCCCAACTTTTTTTTTAACCTCACATTCTGCAGCACCTACTTAAGAAGTTTTTGTGTTTCATCATGAAACTGGTTTATTTGTAGTAACATATTGTAAATTTGTGAAAAAGATCAAGTCTACTAATATACATGGATCTGTAATGTGACATTGTGCTTATTCATTTATTTATTGTACATTTATTTATTAACTTTTTGCTTTTCTCAGAGGAAGTTTGTTCTTTGGTGATAACAGAAGCTTTCCCTGAAGATTCTGGAATATATATATGCATTGCTGAAAATGATTTGGGGGCTATAGCATCCAGCGCTTTTCTTTGGGTTCCTGACGGTAAGTTTGGAGTCTTTTCCTTTTTCCTTTGAGGGAAAGAGTTTGGAGGGAAAGAATTTTTAAAAGAAATTCTGAAAGAATTGAAAGAATTTTAAGTGAAAGAAAGACTAGAGAATTTTCATACAGTAGATCATGCTGTTCATGTCTAAAAGCTAAGAAGCTTCATGTTTATTTCTATTTCTGATTTAATTTATAGCTTCTATGCATCATTTTCATTAAAAGAAAGCTGTCTTTTTTTCTTAATGCTAGACAGGCAGAATATTCCTGAGACTCCCAACAAGAATACAAACATACTGGACTACATTAATATATACATAATTAAAGTGCACACAGTTAGTCGTATTTGTAAAATGTACATACCTGTAATGGCAATTTTATTTAAGCCAAGTCTGGGATCATTCTAAAAACTTACATAAGGCTTTTTGAAACTATTTACCTTATTGAAACCACTTATGTTATTTCTCTTCTACTAGCTCTAGGTTATATTCTTTATTTATTAAATCCATGTGCTGCCCATCTATCTACCAAACAATTCTCGGTTATATATTAAATTTCATAGAGATTCCTATTCAAAGTGTCTATACCTAAATAACCACTCATTGTTTTTGCTTTTTTATTGTTGAATTTCACCTGAAATAATTTGAACAAGGAAATAGCATGGAATTTCTCAGATGAAAAGAGGAATTGTTATAAAAGCTCTTTGGAATCATTTTCCATCTTAAGCAATGATCGAGGTACAAAGCATCGCCTTTGGTTTTATTTTTTTTGTATGTCATCTATATCTGTATTTTTCAGTTTCAGAAACAGAAGAAATTGGAACCTTTGAATCTGCTCCCTTGTTGACAGATATGCTAACCAACATGAACATCAGTTCTGCACCAGACAGTCAATTTGTAGCAGAGAACAACTTTTCTGATGCAGGTGGACGAAATGCCTCTGATCCAGCAAATGAAGTGGAACATGAAAGCTCCCAGTGTCAGAATTATAG
Organism: Bothrops alternatus; assembly: GCA_034064705.1. NCBI lineage: Eukaryota > Metazoa > Chordata > Lepidosauria > Squamata > Viperidae > Bothrops > Bothrops alternatus. The sequence continues at coordinate 45,958,880 of JARGCV010000007.1, read as the reverse complement.
CAATCAGAGCATCAGTTTTCCTGGTATTAATGAAAATCCCTCTGGCAATTCACATGATTGGTAAGTTAAGGAAAGATTGTTGCTTTGATCCATGTCAGTTGCTTTTGCTAAAAACGATTGCAAGCATGCATGGATTTTTAAAGCTCTGTTGCTGGTAGGTTGGCGTATATGCATATATTAAATTGTCCTGTAAGTGTAGGCATGCTATTACAAAGATGTTTGGTGTGTTCATTTTTTTATGTAGGTGAATTAAGACTTTGACAGAGATTCCTGAGCCAGCATAAATTGCTCTACAACATAATGGCAAGCGAAGATTTCTACAAATGGCTTCAATTGGCCATAGATCTGTTGAAAGATTCCTATTCTAATGCCCCACTACTAAAAAAAAATCATATATTTGGCCACTAACCAGAAAACAAGAATACAGAAATTATTCTCTGCTATAGTTTGCTTGAACCCTTGTCCTGTCTGCTAAATAGCTAACCCAGCAATCTTCTTAGATGCTGCACAGAGCATCATCGGTTGCCTTTGATGGAAGGTAATATGTAGTTCAGTAGGTCTGATTATCCTATTTCTGGAATTAATAAACATCTTAAATATAACTACTTGATTTGACTACAACACTGCAACCAAGTCATAAGAGAGAATAATTTTAAATTTCTGTGTAGAATGATTAGAAATTTTGCCCAACTTGGAAGCTACTTGTAGCTTTTATTCTGAACACAGAAAATGTTGAGGCTGAAACAAATCTGCCATACAAATAGTCCTCAAGGCAACTGGACTTTCTTGTTTTTCTTTGAAGACGTTTTGCTTCTTATCCAAGAAGCTTCTTCTGCTCTTGGATGAGAGGTGAAACGTCTTCAAAGAAAAACAAGAAAGTTCAGTTGCCTCATGAAAAAGCATCTTTGGGATAACTTATTACCTGGATGACTGAGAATAGTCCTCGACTTACAAAAAAAATTGGGACCAGACTTTCCACTGCTAAGCAAAGTGGTGCCTGATTTTACAACCTTTATTGCTATGGTTGTTAAGTGAATTACTCCGTTAAGCAAATCTGGCTTCCCCCATTGACTTTATCAGAAGGCAGCTGGGAAGGTCACAAATGGCAATCACATGACCCCGAATGCTGAAAATATCATAAGTACATGCCAGTTGTTGTGTATCCAAATATTGATCACCTGATCGGGGGGGACACTGCAATATTTGTAAGTGTGAGGGCTACCTATATGACTATAAGTTACTTTTTCAGTGCTGTTGTAACTTTGAACGGTTGCTAAACAAATGGCTGTAAGCTGAGGACTATCTGTATTCATCTCACAGTAATATAAGTAACTTAGAACAGAGAATTGTCCAACCTAAAGATGAGATAATATATTGGCGCAAAAAATAATTATTTCAATCAGTTGGTAAAATTGAATTGAAGATTAAGCTCCTTTGAACTATCCTGCCGGAATTTTCTACCAGATCACTGAATGTTAGTGAGTTTTCCATTAGTTAAACTACTAATTTTAATGCATTAAACTTTGACAGTTTTCAAACAATCTACTGTACAGTCCATTCCCACAACCCTTGCAAAATATTGGGGGACAACATTTTGTGGTCTGTTCTGAGATATTTATTTATTGGTATATATTACATTGTTGGATACATTATACCTCTGTAGACTGGGTACACACCGAAAAAGTTACTCAGAAAAGAAAGGAAGCTAGATTCACAACTCAGAAGCTAAATAGATCCATCCTTTAATTTCCCTCTTCTTTTCTCTAGAAATCTCTTGAAATCAAAATCAAAATGCAGTTGTTTTCTATTCTTTGCCCTTTTTTGTCCAAAATAGGACAAATTTCACATCTTTCCTGTGCTGCGCGGGTAGACTGGAGCAATTATTTAAATCACATACATTAGCAAACAGCAATATTCACTCCAATTATTCAACAAAAAGCATCCATTTAAAGAGGGGCAAGTTGTTTCTTCATCAGTATTAATTCCTGGCAATTACCTAAGTAAGTCCCTGCAGTTTTTTGGCAAGTTTTTTTAGAAGTCGTTTGTCACTGCCTTCTTCCTAGGATTAAGAGGGAGTGACTGGCCCTAGGTCATCCACTTGCATTTGCACTTAAAATGGGACTAGAAATCAAGGTCTCCTAGTTTCTAGTCTGCTGCTTTAACCACTACACCAATCTGGCTCTCTCTATTTGAAGTAACAAGCATTAATTCTTTTGTTTCAGAGAAATGGGGTTTATATAAATTAATCTGAATGGTCTTGAGGTATTGTTGAATAAAATTAGAACACATATATTGGAAGGAAGAGTGTACTTTTCCCTATTCCAGTGCTGAAACAAGACTAGATTGCTCAGTGGTGGCGAACCTATGGCACGGGTGCAAGAGGTGGCACTCGGAGCCCTCTCTGTGGGCACACATGCCGCTGCCCCAGCCTTGCCTCCCCCGTGACCCCCTTATCACCAGCAGCCCCCCTGGAGGAGAGTTACCCCGAGCATGGCCCACGCGGAGCAGTGCAGCCAAGGACATGGCAGCCAGAGTTGACAAGACTCTGCCCTCATGCCCCATCATGCACAATCGATGCTGCGGGGAGCGGGCAGAGGGCGTGGCCACCATGGTGCTGCTGGGTGATCTGCAGCGGGCCCTGGAGGCGGTGAGTGGCAGGCAGGGTGGGGGCAGAGTGGGGGCGGAGCGGGGCGGGGCCATTTTTTGGGCACTCGGTCTCTAAAAGGTTCGCCATCACTGAGATAGCTAGTATTGGTTATGACAGACATGGCTGAAAATAACCTGGGACTGTTACTGTATGTATATAGCCTCAACTAATTTAATCAGAATTAGGAATCCTTGCAACAGCTTTTTAAAACTTATTCCATGACCTGAATCAAATGGGAATCTAGAACCCAATTTTGATTATAGGTTTGCCTTTGAATAAACTGCAGTTATTTAAGGTACCAACTCATACATACAACAATAGAAATAATTCAATTCAAAGTGCAAAAGGACCATCAGTTTGTATTCAACTTCAATAAAACAAGATTAGACAGACACAACAAAAGACGATTATATAGTACTATTATATAAGTTTTCAATGCCATTTGGAATATTATCAGCATAAGCTCTTAGAAATAAGTCTCACTGATTTTGAGTCCTTTTACAGGGCACGTGAGGTCATTTTAATTATTGTTCTATGAGTACACGTAGATTTAAACCAGTAAGAAAAAGGATAATGAAATGAAATCCATCCAGAATCATTGAGAGTTGGGTGGCATACAAGTTTAATGAATCGTTATGAGGATCAGAATCAATGTGATATTTTTTTAGAAAAGCAGAACAAATGATTGCGTTTATTTCAAAAGGGATTCTGGAAATCGATTATATTTGCACAATTGTTTTAATGCTATTAGAAGAGAACTCTATAACTTAAAAATTCTTAGAAGTTATACTGTGCCATGCTGTTGTGTTTTTGGTTGGCACCAGTCATCCAGAACAGGAACTGCTTAGAAAAGCTGTTTACACTGACCATCTATCTTAGATCATAGTAAACTTATCCCTCTTTTTTTTGTCATGCCATCTTGCATTGGAATTTAAAGTTTATTTTTGGGCTCAAAATATTGAAATATTATTTAAAGGTATTAGCTTTAGAACCATCACATGTTAAAAGTGAAAATAGAATATAGCTTTAAGCCAAAAGTGATGCTGGATAGTTGGCAAGCGAAAGTTTCCCCAGGCCAGAAGTGCCAATCTGGCCTGGCCCAAACTTTACTGGACAAAGCAGAATGTCTTAAACCTAAGTGCCTGATTTATTTATAGTATTTCTTAACCTCAGTAACTTTAAAACATATAGACTTCAGCTTTCAGAATTCCTCAGCCAACTTGCTGGCTGGGGAATTCTGGGAGTTTAAGTCCATAGATCTTAAAGTTACTAAGGCTCAGAAGCACTATTATAAAGACTAGGCCCCAAGTTGAGTCCCTTTCCTTTCTGTGCCTGTCTTCATCCACTCAGCCCTTGGTAGCTAAAGAGCTGCTCTTTAAGATCATTTTTTAAAATCATTTTTCAAGTAAATAGGTCAGTGATGGCGAACCTTTTAGAGACTGAGTGCCAAAACTGCAACCCAAAACCCACTTATACATCGTCGGGTGCCAGGTGGGTGTGGCCCATTGGGTGGGCATGGCTGCAGTGGTAACGGCAGACTGGGTGGGACTAAAAAGTTCGATCAATCAATTCCAACTTTGCAAGATCTTTTTTTTCCCGTGAGAAGTTGAAATTGACTGATTGAACCTTTTTTTTTTTGCACACGGCGGCAGAGGCCTAAAGTGAAAAGGTTTTATAAAACCCAGCTGAAGGCCTAGGACTGGGGCGACGGCGCGCGTGCCCACAGAGAGGGCTCTGAGTGCCATCTCTGGCACCCGTGCCATAGGTTCTCCACCACTGAAATAGGTTAACTTCCTGGGAAGTCAAAGGGGCTAGAATTTAACAAAAAAGAGGTGGCCTTTAACATCCTTATAACATTTCACAAAGTGATGATTATACAATGTTCTCCTAGTAGTTCATACTGCTAGAAGTTCATACTTCTGACTTTTCAGGACAGCCTTTATTTTGCAAGGATGCCTATTATCTTTTCATAATCAACTTTAAGAAGGAATTCAGGTAAATAACAATTAAACTTATAGAAGTGTCCCAATCACTGCTACGCAAGTCACAGTTCTATTCTGGATGATACCTATTTTGTTATTATTGATACTTTTCCATCTCAGCAAAAGACAGGAACCAAAGAAAGTATTAGGTAATATTGGTACACATATTTTTAAAATGCTGATCAAAGCGGTTTTATTTATATTATATATGTATATGTATGTGTATGCATAATGTACACTATGTGTGTGTGTGTGTGTGTGTGTGTGTAAATATATATGTGTATGTGTGTGTGTGTGTGTACCCATTTCCCTGAAAGTAAGGCCTATCCCAAAAATAAGCCCTAGCTTGATTTTTTCAGGAAGGGCATAATATAAGCCCTATCCCAAAAATAAGCCCTAGTTTAGGGGTGAGGCACATACTTAAAAATCAAGCTAGGGTGGGGGTGAGGGTGTGGATCTGCACCCATTTACTATACAACACTGGACATTTTCATCTTACCATGTGGGTTCCAAGCATGGGCAGAAGAGTACTCCAGTCTTACAGTTGCAGCTATTTTATGTAGCCAGCAAACTTCATCATCAAATTATACAAATGAATAGAAAGAAATCCTATATACTGTATCATAAAATTTCTGGCACAGATCTTCAATCAATTATTAATCTAGATATATAGATAATTCCTTCCACTTTCAGGGTTTCTTTTAAGTAAAATGAGATATGCTTATAAACTTTTGCTTCCTTTTAAAATATTTCTTCAGTACCCAAACTCTTTCCTTACGACTACAGTTTGGCTCTGTTAAACAAAAGCTTGTATTTTATTTACTCAGTTTGGTGAATGCTCATATGGAAGTAAATTCTACTTACTTAGTGCAACGTGATCCCTATTAAGCTTGCACAGAATTGTAACTCAGCAGGATTTTATACTACCCAAACAAACGTAAGCAGATTTCTCAGGCAGCTTTCTAAGGCTACTTTTATAACATATTCCAAGTTACATAATCACATCTCACTTCTCTTTATTTGTTACAGTTCAGCAATATGTGAGTGGTAAATTGGATCAGAGGATCACCTTCTCCTTATGACGTTTTCTCACATTAGATTGCCCTTTTACAAACGTTACGCATAAGAACAACTGGTAGCTATATTATTGGGAAGGGATGATTTCTATTAATGAATAATTTAAATTGTGGTTTTGGGTTTCCTCTGCACATGGCAAAATAAACCATGTTTATGAATGCTGATGCATGTTTCTAAAATTTAAATCTAATATATGATCTATATATTTAATTTGCTTAGCAGTACAAGGTTGTTGTTGTTGTTTTTTTTAAAAAAGAAGTCTCTTACACTTTCTGCATTCATTTTTAGGAAAAAGGATTAATCCCAGTTCCCTAAATGTTCAGACTTCAACGCCCACATTACAACTTTGACTCTGCTTCCTGGGATAAGGGAAATTGCCCCACCAGTTATATTGTGGGAAACATATTCAGCTAATGCTGATTTCTGATTTAATTATATTGAGCTTGATTCCTAATCTTCATCCGTTCCATAAAAGATCTTTGAATGGTCCTTTGCACTTTTACACATACATACATATACCGGTAGTATATTCTGTGTCTGCTTAGATGACATTGGAATATTTATTGCCATACTGGATGCCTATTGTTACTTTATCTTGGTTAATACAGCTACTAATGAGGCAATATCTCTGCAAGGATCTCTTCTTGTAACACTTTGAGTTGATTGCTGAGTTTTTGACATACCATATTTTCCGGCGTATAAGACTGGGCGTATAAGACGACCCCCAACTTTTCTAGTTAAAATATAGAGCTTGGGCTATACTCGCCGTATAAGACTACCCCTCTTCCAACGCACACCAAATAAAAATTAAAAAACATCAGATTTGATTTCAATATGGTAATTTTAATTCAAATGCTTATGACATGCAGGTACTTAGTAGGAAAACTGTCACTTATAAACATAAGGCTGTTTGTCATCAAACATGTAAACATAAAACAGTGCATGTGGATTAAACTTTTCCTAATTCACTCTAAAGCTGAAAGGAAGGATAAGACAATAAACCCATGGGAGCTGCCATGCTGTTTGTTTTCTAAGCTGTCAACCAAACTGGAACTGATGACGATAGGAGGAAGATAACAAACAATAGAGAGAGCAAGTGCCGGGCAAGTCCCTGGCGAGTCAGCAACGCCCATCATAACTGCAAGCTATTTTTACAGGTTTTGCTGGCGTGACAGTTTCCCTTTAAAAGCCTTCAAAATCATCTTGTTCGTCATCTGATATCATAAGTACATCAATGACATCTTGTGATACATTTGTAAGGCAGTCATCGTATGGATCGAATTCCGTATCAGATGGTGTGGTCTCAGCTTCGGCTTCCTCTTCATCTTGCCACAAGTAGTCGTCCTCCATACCATCTAATTAATTTGATATGCCACACTTCTTTTTTTTTTAAATATATTTTTAATTATAATATTATAATACATAAAACAGTGCACTGTGGATAGTGCCCTCCACCAGACAAGTTACAAAAATACAAACATTAATCCCACCACCAATAGGGAAGATTCAATTTCTATTACATATATACTTCTCAACTCTGGATTACATTATTCATACTTTATAGAGTGACTGAATTTTATTCTATATCTTAAAATAGATACACAGACATATATATTGTTTTGGCACAACAAGCAAAATGAGAGCTAAAAATAAATGGAAATGAGAATAGATGGAGATATTTTTAGTATACTTTGAATGGAAAGCAGAGATGACTAGTTTTGGAGGAGCTGGAGGGAGTACCTATTTGCCAAGATGAGGACAAGTTCCTGTTCTAGTAAGTTGTAGAAATGCTGGACAATCAGGTTTTTTTTTTATAAAAAATTCCTTTATTAAAACAATCAGCATTGTACACAAAATCTTTGTATGCATCAAACATCATAGCATCTGATATACAACATTATGTATTATTCTTTGTAAACGTCTGGTTTGGTAAACATTTTTCACTCCTCTCTTCAACCCTCTATTATACACCTGTTACATTTTTTAATTCTCTATGATCCCTAATAATAGGTCTTGAGGTAGTAGTTAAACCTTAAATATAAGATCATATTAATAATCAGTCATCATAGATCACTACATATAGCACTAGGTATTAATCTTTGTAAACGTCTGGTTTGGTAAATATTCTTTACTTCTCCCTTCCAGCCTCAACTATATGTCCGTTGTATTTTATCTTTTATGCTCCCTAGCAAAAGATCCTGAGGTAGAGATTCAGTAACCTGGGGTAGAAGTTCAGTCTGCTTTTTCAATATTAAAGTGTTCAACCTTAAACTTAAGATCATATTAATAAGCAGTCATATTGAGAAGCGATCATCGTAGAACATAACATACAACAATAGGGATACATTCTTCACTCCTCATTTCAAGCCTCTACTATACACCTGCTACATTTTTTAACCTGTGTGGTCCCTAATACTAGGTCTTGAGGTAGTAATTCAATAACCTGAGGTAGAAATTCGGTCTGCTTTTTCAATGTTAAAAATGTTCAACATTAGCCATAAGATCTTATTAATAAACAATCACCACTTATAACACTAAGTATTAATCTTTGTAAACGTCTGGTTTGGTAAATATTAGAACATATACATTCAACATTAGATGTTAGTTTTTGTAAACATTTGATTTGTTATACATTCTTCCCTCCTCACGTCGAGCCTTAGCTAAACGCCAGATGCATTTTGTTTGATTGGTGTTTCTCTTGGATATAGTCTATCCATTGTTTCCAGTCTGTCAAATATTGTTCATTGGAACGACCCTTCAAGTATGCTGATATTTTCGCCATCTCCGCCAGGTTTGTTACTTTCACAGTCCATTCTTCCATAGGCGGTATTTCTGGGTTCTTCCAGTATTGTCCCACTAACAATCTCGCTGCTGTAATCAAGTTCAGAAATAAGTTTGTCTCTGAGGTAGTGATGTCCTTTGTAATCCCTAACAAAAAAACCTGAGGTAGAAATTCTATACGCTTTTTAAAAATGGTTTGAAGTGTCCACCATATCTTCCTCCAGAATGCTTTGATTTTTCTGCATGTCCACCATAAGTGAAAGTAGGTAGCTTCCCCGTCCCCACACCTCCAGCATTTGGGCTGGGAGCCCGGGTAAATGAGTGATATTTTTTTCGGGTCTAGGTGCCATCTATAGAACATCTTGTAGAAGTTTTCCCTTAGTTGTTGCGATTTCGTGAATTCTACGTTCCTCACCCAGATTTTCTCCCACATGTCCATGGTGATAGAGTGTCCAAAGTCTTGTGCCCACCTTACCATACAGTTCTTGACTAGCTCGGTTTCAGAGTCCATTTCTATCAGAATGCTGTACACTCGTTTGATGTGCATGGCCCCCTGATCTCTAATCTGTGCAATTAGTTTCTCGTCGGTCCGGGAGAAGCCCTTCTTCTTATCTTTACGCCACCTTGATTGCAGTTGTACACATGATAGCCAGGTACCTCCTATTCCTCTGTTTGCTAGCGTTGCTTGGTGTACCAATTGGAACCCATTTTCTTCTCCCAGTACCAGTTTACTGTAGGGCACCACTTCTTGCCCTTGGGTTGTGTTTACATCCCCTATTGTGTGTCCAGGGATCGTCCAGGTGGGGATCTTGTCATGTAAAAGGTATTTATATTTCTTCCAGACCCATAACAATGGGATTCATAATGGGTTCTCCTTGAAGTTCTTGTCTGCCTTTCTGTCATACACCAAGTATGCGTGCCAGCCGAATAGTAGGCCATGTCCTTCAACATTCAATATTCTGTCATTCGTCATATTGATCCAGTCACTCAGCGCCACTAGTGTCGCTGCATAGTAATATAGCTTTAGATTAGGCATTTTTAGTCCCCCTCTCTTCCTTGCGTCCTGTATGATTTTTAGTTTCACCCTCGGTCTTTTGCCATCCCAAATATATCTGTTGATGTCTCTCTGCCAGTTGTCCAGATCCACATCCTTTTTGAGTATGGGCAGCATTTGAAAGAGAAATAGGAATCTTGGTAATACGTTCATCTTAACTGCTGCTATCCTGCCCAGCAGGGACAGTCGTAGTGTTTTCCACCTTTCCAAGTCTGCTTGTATCTTGTTCCACAGCTCCTCATAGTTATTCTTGTATAATTTCGCATTCGTTGCTTCTATCTCCACTCCTAGGTATTTAACTTTCTTGACAATTTCGCAACCTGTTATTCTTTCCAAGTCCTGTCTTGCTTTGTTGTCTAGGTTTTTCACTAGCATCTTTGTTTTTGATATATTTACTTTGAAGCCTGACACCCTACCATAGTCTTCCATTATCTCCATCAATCTCTTTGCTGACTGACTGGTTGCGACATTGTCACCAGCAAGTCGTCTGCAAAGGCACATAATCTGTAATCCTGTTGTCTGATCCGTATGCCCTGTATGTCTTCTGTTGCTCTTATCCTATTTAGTAGAGTCTCCAGCGTTAGGATAAATAGAAGGGGTGATAGCGGGCAGCCCTGTCTCGTGCCTCTCTCTATATTAAATGAGTCCGTTAAGTCTCCATTGACAATGATCTGACCTGTTTGTTTCTGGTAAATTGCCGTTATGGAGTTGTGAAACTGTACTCCCATTTTCATCTTCCGGACCAAGTTCGTCAGGAACGGCCAATTCAGTCTGTCGAAAGCTTTTTCTGCATCCACAAACATAAGAGCGGCGGGTATCTGGTTGTGCCTTTGCAGGTACTCTATTATGTTCAACAGCTGTCTCACGTTGGTTTTCATCTGGCGTCCTTGTATAAATCCCCTTTGGTCCGGGTGTATTGTTTTTTGTAGTACAGTCATTAGTCTATTGGCCAAAATTTTTGTGAAGATTTTGTAGTCTGTGTTTAGTAGTGAGATGGGCCTGTAGTTTGCGAGCTGTGTGTTGTCTTTCCCCTCCTTTGGGATTAATGAGATGTAGGCTGTTTTCCAGGATGGTGGGACCTGGCCTCCTTCTTGAATGTTGGCAAATAGTTTTCTGAGGGGTTCTAGCATCTCCTCTTGGAGATGCTTGTAGTAGGTCGCTGTTATCCCATCCGTCCCAGGCGATTTTCCTGCTTTCAGTTGTGTGATTGCTGAGTGTATTTCCTCTTTTGTGATTAAGGCATTCAGGGCCTCTCTTTGTGTGTCGGTAATCGCCTGTATCTTTTCTTTTTGTAGGAACTCATTTACCTCTTTGTCTTGTATCTTATCCTCGGCATATAGTTTCGAGTAGAACTCCGTGAAGGCTTTCTTGATGGTTTTTTGTCGGAATTCTTCCTTGCCTTTGTATTCTATCTTTTCAATTATGCGGGATTTCTGTTTCTTTCTTATAATGTAGGCTAGCCAGCGGCCCGGTTTGTTGGCCTTGCAGAATGTCTTATGTTTTGCATATTGTATATTCCTTGCAACTTGGTCAGCCATCAACATGTCAAATTGCTTTCTTAAGATCTTGAGTACTTCTTTGGTGACTTTGTCCTCTGGTCTTTTTATTAGTAGCCGCTCCATTTTGCTTATCTCATTTTCTAACTCTTTTCTTTTTTGTTCTTGTTGGCGACGGTGCCTGCTATTCATGGCTATGAGGATCCCGCGCATGTACACCTTGCTGGCTTCCCAGATCATTTCTATCGGTGTTTCGTTGCTCATATTTGTGTTGAAGAATTCCTTCATAGCTTTTTTGCATTCCGCCACCTTGTCTTCGTGTCTAAACAGGTTTTCATTGATTCTCCAGGACCTCCTCTGTTTTGGGCCATGTCTTAATTCCATCCTCACTGGGTTGTGGTCTGTCAGTGCCTTGGGTAGGATTTTCACCGCGTTTAGACAAGTTAGCAAGTCACTAGAAGTTAATATAAAGTCAATTCTGGAGAAGGATTGATGTCTGCCAGAGAAGAAGGTGAATTCTTGTTCTTTGCCGTGCCTTTTCCTCCATACATCTGTCAGTTCGAGGTCCTCCTTCATGTCGAAGAAGGATTTAGGCAGCTTGGAGTGTTTTTGCGGGTTCGGTGCAGTTCTTTTTTTGTCTAGAGCATTCTCTATGACCCCGTTCCAGTCGCCCATGATGATGTAAGATCTGTAGTTAAGTTGTGCTACTTTCTTGTGTAGCTTTTTGTAGAATTTGCCTTGTTGCTGATTTGGTGCATATACGCCCATAACTAGAATCTTCTTGTCCTCTTGTGTTATTTCAATTGCCAGGTATCTACCTTGGGGGTCGGACTCTATTAGCTTGGCCATTACATGTTTCTTTACGTATATAACAATCCCATTCTTTTTTCTTGGCGCCGCTGCCACAAAGTGCGCGCCTAGTTTATAGTTGATCAGATATTTCTGGTCTGCTGCTCTGATGTGTGTTTCTTGTAGGCAGATTATATCGCTTTTACCTTGGTTCAGATAGTGGAGAATTTTTCTCCTTTTCTGGGGGGAGTTCAGTCCGTTCACATTCCAAGTCAAATAATTAGTTGCCATCATCTGTTGCAGGATACTCTTGCGAGACCATTTCTGTTATTTCTCCTGTTGTCTTCTTTGGTCCCGTTCCCACGATATCCGCATTGTTGCTCATATTGGTTTGTGCGGTCTTGCTTTGCTGATCTGTGTGTTTGGTAGTGGAGCCTGGTAGCCTGTCCTCTGTAGACTGTCCTGCTTCCTTGTTTTTGTTGCTCTTTGCTCTCTGCGCCCTCGCCTCTCTAGGTATTCCATTCATTTCCTCTGCCACTGCCCCGATCTGTGCCTCTGCGCGGCTTGCTCGTTGGCCTCGATCCCTCCCGCTTTCCCGTGGTCTATTTGCATCTTCTCCCGCGGTGGGTTGAGGGCCTCCCGACTTCAGTTCCTTTTCGAGGAAGTCTTTGGCTTTCTGGACCGAGGTCAAGTAGTGTCTCTTGTTTCTATAGGAAAGTGACACTCCTGTTGGGGTTTCCCACTGGTATTGCAGTGCACGCGATCTCAGTTCTGTGGTCAGGAATTTGTAGTCCTTTCTGTCTCTCAGCATCGCCTGGGGGATCTCTTTCAGAACCTTCACCTCCTGTTCCTCTATGTAGAATGCCTTGTTATAGGAAGTGGCAGAGATGTGGTTCCGGAGCCTCTGTGTTGCGAAGTGGATGACCACGTCCCTTGGTTGCTGCTTGTTCACTGCCCTCCAGGCGCCCACTCTGTAGATTTTTTCGAATTGCCACCCAATCTCATTGGCGCTCCTGCCCAGGAATGTTGCCAGGGCCTCTACAAAGGTCCTGAGCAGGCTTTCTTGGGTTTCGTATGTTGTCTCTTTCCACCCTCTGAACCTGATTGCAAATGCCATTTGCCAGAATTGCATCATGGTGGACTGGTCCTGAACCTCTCTTTTCACCTCTGCAATCTGTCCCTCTACGCGGTTTTCCACTTCTTTCATCATCTTTTCCGTATTCTCCCTTGTTTCTTGGAGGTTCTTGTAATGTGTTTGCATTGCCTCCTTCATTTGTTCCAGGTCAGTGGCCGTCGCTTTGTGTTGTTCTTCCCACTTTCTCTCCAGGTCTCTACCTTGGTCCGCCAGCATCCTTTTCATGTCTTTGTATCTTTCCTCCATCTTCTGTTCTGCTTCTATGCGTCCTTTCTCCGTCTTTGCGTCCATTTCTGCCAATTTTCTATCCATGCCATCCATCCTTACCACCATCGTCGCTATTGTCTCATTTAGTGTCTCAATCGTCTCTTTTAGTTCTTGGATCATGCGTGCTGGTATGGAGTCATGGGTTGGCGTTTGGGTCTGGGGGCCTGCAATTGGATGGGGGTGTGTGTGGTTGGGTGGGGTGTTCCCTGGCAGATTGGAGGGCTGGGCCAAGGAGGGTGCGGCTCCCTTCAGGTCTAGCAGTTTGGTTTGTTTTGTCCGTCTGGCAGCCATTTTGAGCTTCTCCTCCTGTTGGCCTGTCCACCCTTAAAGCCACCCCTTGATGCAAAGAATTGTGGGAGGATTGTTCCTGTGCAAGATTATCAAGCTGCTAGGATAGGTTGGATCAAACAGTTTATATTTTGACAGAAAAAAAATTGTCCACTAGGGGGTGCTATTTGCTTTCAAGTAAGCTTCGCTGTGCTGGCAGGGATGATGCAAGGTGAAAGGATCTGTGGCTTGAGACCTGCGCAGATGGCCCTTTTCTCCAGGTGCAGTACACTTAGACTTTTTGGGGTCTGGGGGGGTCTTCTGGGGGTCTTGTGAGGGTCTTCCCCCTACTGCTGGGCTCCCCCTGCGTCTACTGTCCCTCGGTGCTCTAATCGGGCCCCGCTGGTCTTACCGGTGCCTTCCGCCGTCTTCTTCCCGCTCCAGCCGGCTCTCCTCGGCTGTCCTCGGCTGCAGTTGCGTGGGTTCTCGGCTTCTTCGGGCCTGTTGCTCCCTCTGTTCTCCTCCTCTCTTTTCTGCGTCCTGTCGGCTTTGTTTGGTTCCGCCTCTCGCTTCTCCGCTCTTGTCGGCTTCTTACTTTCTGGCTCTGGCCGCTTCCGCCTTTGTTCGCTGCTCCAGTCCTCCTCCGCTGTTCTCTTGCCTTTTCTTCCGCTCTCCGACTCTTCTGGAGGTTCTCCGCCGACCGGCAGGCCCCCTTGGCAGCAATCCGGTGTCTCCCTTCCGCTCCGCCGCTCGCCTCTCGCCCGTTCTCCGGATCTCCGTGACTTACGGCTTGGCGCGGTGTTCTTGGGCCTGCCGGTTGCTCGGCTGCCGCCGGCTTCCTCCGCTCTGTCCGCGGCTTCTCGGGACCTCCCGGCGGTGAGTCTGACCTCGTTTGAGAGGTTCGAGATTCCTTTTTAATCTCTACCTCTTTCTTCGTCGCTCCCTGTCTCTTTTTTGTATTTAATTTGAATTTCACGCGAGCCCCGTCCCGGAGCTCGCAGGGAAAGGCTCCGGTCCTCGTGACCGGAACCGGAAACCTATGCCACACTTCTTGAAAGACTTGATTACTGTTTCTGCATCAATATCATTCCAGGCTTTTATGACAAATTTGCACAAAACATCCAACTGTGGAGCACGCATGTTTCCTCCTTTTGTATATGACTTTTCGCCGCTAACCATCCATTCATTCCACTGTTCTCGAATGTGATCTTTAAATGGCTTGTTTAGGCACACATCCAGTGGCTGTACCAACGATGTCAATCCTGCAGAAATAACTGCCGCATCTGTGTTTATTCTTGCAAGCCTTTGCTTGGTGCTGGGAGTTAAATGAGCCCTGAACATATCCCACACCAGTAGACTACGTTTTTGAATAAGTCCACCTGGTCGCCTGCTCCATACATTATCAAGCCATAGCTTTACCCCTTCTTCTTCATCCATCCAGCCTTTTTCAGTCACATGTACAAAACAACCAACAGGGAACTTGAGTTTCAGCATTGTTTTTCTTTTAAAAATAATCATTGGTCTCAGTTTGGCACCATCAGCTGTGCATACTAGTACCACTGTAAAACTGGGCTTCTCATGTCCTGTTGTTTTAATTAAAACTGTTTTTTCACCTTTTTGATGGACAGTTTTATTTCCAACCATATCAAAATTAATTGGAGTTTCATCCATATTTCCAATACTACTTAACGCATAGCCATGTTTAGTGCGCTGTTGTATTACGTATTGATGGAAACTATTTAATTTGCTATCAAGATCTGCAGGTAATTTTTGTGCAATTTTTGTCTTTTGCCTCAGTACCATACTACACCTTCCCAAGAATCTAGTATACCAGGATACAGTGGCCTTAAATCTGTTGCTGTGATCTGAGTTAGATTTGGCCCACTGAAGTGCAAACAAACGTATTTTATTTCATGTCCTACATAACTGTTTTGGTGATGCTCATTCACCATGTCTGCTACATGTTTTTCGAGTTCTGGCCAATGTGAGGTGCCTCTACTTAATGCACACTTACCCCTTGGCATACTCTTTAATGCTTTTTCATTTGCTTTCCAGTCCCGAACCATCTTTTCTATTACTCCATATAGTCTTGCAGCTGCGCAGTTATTATGCTCCATGGCAAAGTTTACAACTTTAAGTTTGAAACTGGCTTCATATTTCTTTCTTCTTGCTGGTGGAGCCATGATGGGGTCTTGACTGTTGGACATTTGTATACTGTACTGTATGTACTGGTGCTGTACTGTATGAACTAGTACAGATACTGGTGCTGTACTGTATGTGCCCAGTATACAACAACCAGCCAATCACGGCAAGTGATGTGCCTTACCAGTGATTGGCTGGTTGTTGTATACAAAGCCTGTTTGAATTGGGTGGGTCAGCTCTCCCTGCCTGCCCAGCCCTCCCTGTCTCCAAGACGATCCGAGCGGTAATGCAATGTGATAGAGAGCAGGGAGAGGGGGCTGCTTCAAGGGGGGGAAAGGGAGCGAAGTTTTCTGAGTTCTCATTGGCTACCTGTAAGCCCAAATGAGTACAGTATTCCCTCCTCGACGGGCACCCCTTTATGCCAATGCTGAGCTCAGGGTGTGTGCGTGCGCGTGTACGCATGCGTGCGATTCCCCGCTCCCCCCGCCCACCTTGTGTCCTGCTCTCTATTCCCTCCTTTCCCTGTTTTGGAAACTTCCGGGCAGCTTTGTGGATCGTGCAGAAAAGAAAAAAAGTGGTGGGGAACCACCCCATCCTGTGTAGTCCATTTATGTAGCTAAGGCTTGGCGGGGGCACTGCTGGCAGGGCGGGACAGGTGATGTGGCTGCGGGGCTCGCCCTGCAACAGCTCCAGGGGAATCGAGCCCAGTTCCCGGTGCTGGCATCTAGGAAGCCGACGCGGCTGAGTTTGTGCCGCGATAGAAAACTAGCCAAGCACCGCACGTATGAACGCAGCCATGGCGGCAGCCTTCGCACATGGGGCGGCCGAACGTGGGGCTGAGATTTGGGCTGCTTGTCAGGCAGCACCCCTGAAAAGCAGAGCCTCTTTCCCCCCATCGACGCTCCTGCTCCAAAGCCTCCGACCCCTGCATTTTAGCAAAGCGCTGCCTGCTTTCCTTTTTTCTCCTCCTTTCCCTCGGTCCCAACTCAGTTCAGCAGCAGGATGGATGAGATTTCTCCTGGCCTGCGTTTCAAAAGCGTTTGGTGATTAGATGCACAGCGACGCCCACAATAATTGGGCCACGAGGCACAACTTCCCCCAGGAGGCAGAAAAAATTCAGGCAAGCGGCGTTTTGGAGGTCAGGCCAGGGCTGTCGGGCCCTCACGGGGCGCAATTAGGGGCGGCTCCACGGAGTCCCGGGCGCCTGACTCACGGAGAAAGCCAGCCGGGAGCCCATAATTAGCGGGCCCGCCAGGAGGCAGCTGATGTGGACACCCCCATGGCGGTCAGGCGGCCAAGCTCGAGCCGGATGGGATTCCTGGCCAGCCGGCCATGGGGCGGGAACAGCTCCCTCGCTGGAGCTGCTCGGCCTCCCCAGTCGGCCGGGGCCAAATCCTGCAGGAGGGTGAGTCGGGCTAGGCTGGGCGGCAGGAAAGGAGGTGCGCTGCGATTCCACAGCCCCAATCCCGGTCCAGAGGAGCGCCACGGCCCCAGTGGATGGGGGGCTGGGAGGGGGAAGTCCCTTTCGATGCCCAGAAAGCAGCGCTTCCTCTCTTGCTCCAGGCATGGGAATATGGGCGGAGGTCCCGGGAAGGCCAAGTATGGGGGGGAGGAGGAAGTAGAAGGCACCTGGGGCACCACAGACCGGCCCAGGGAGATGCGTTTCAGCACCCGCCCATAAGATGACACCCGGCATATAAGACAACCCCCGACTTTTGAGAAGATTTTCATGGTTTAGAAAGTCGTCTTATACACCGGAAAATACGGTAGTTGTTTGTTCTATAAAAAAGAAAAAATAGATTATTTACATCTTTTTGTACCATAATTTGATAGTATTTTTATGGGTCCTGTGCCAAGATGTTCAGACATTCAGAGCTTTGAGTTTAATGTAGAGGGCAACTTCCTATTACTCTTTAGGCCTCATGTGTCTAGATCAGTGGTTCTCAATCTTTTTCAGGTTGAGACCCCACTTGCGCCGTCCATGCGCGCCGCAACCCCGACTTCAGTGTGCGTGCGTGCGCGCATGCGCGCGCGCGCACCAAAAAAAATCTAAAAACAAAAAAAAATGGCGGACAGCGATGGCCCGATCTGGGCGTGGACGTGTGACGGCCGATCTGCGCATGCGCGTGCGACAGCCGATCTGCGCGTGCGCGTGCGATGGGCCGAGCTGCGCGTGCGCAGAACCGGCGGGCCGGCCGGCTCCAGACCAGGCTGGCCTTGCCTCCCACCGCTGCACTTCACTGAGACCGGCTCGGCTGTGGCGAGAGGCGCCCGGCGGCCGCCTCCAGCCCCCAAGTCCGCGCTCCGGACTGGCGTCCAGGTAACAGCACTCCGCCTGCCAGGCTTGTCCGGGACTCCCGCGCCTTCCGCAGGGCTGGCAGTGGCCGCAGGTAGGTAGGCAGGCGGCAGGACTGGGGAGCCCGCCCGGGCCAGCTCGCTCTCAGCACCAGTCCCGCTCGGGTCGAGCCGGCTCCCTTCCTGGCTCAGCCTCCCCCCACACCCGGCAACCTCCCTGGCTCGGCCTCCCCCCACGCCCGGCTCCCTCCCCAGCTTGGCCTCCCCCCACGCCCGGCTCCCTCCCCGGCTCAGCCTCCCCCCCACGCCCGGCTCCCTCCCCGGCTCGGCCTCCCCCCACGCCCAGCAGGGACTCACCAGGGTAGTTCATCTTGCCGATCCACTGGCTGGGCACCTTACCACCTGCTTCAGCCGCCGCCGCCGAGCGAGGGAGGGAGCGAGCGAGCAGGACCGAGCCAGAGGCAGGCAGGCAGGCAGCCCCCGGGAGCCCCGCCGCCCCTATTGGCCACCGCAGAGAAAAGGGGGCAGCATGGCGAGGGCCAGCCGGGGAGGAGGGCGAGGAGAGGAGTGCGGACTTGGGGGCTAGAGGCGGCCGCCAGGCGCCTTTCGCTTCTCTCAGGCCGCCGGGCGCCTCTCGCCACAGCCGAGCCAGTCTCGGTGAAGTGCGGGCCCGCCTCGAGGTCCGGCTGCCCTGACCGCTTGGCCGGCTGCCGGACGGCGAGTTGGAGGCCAGGCCTGGGACGTGGCGGAGCGGGAAGGAGGCAGCTTTGCACCCGCCTGCTCCGGACCGCTCCTCGGTGTGCCTGCCGGAGTCTCTGAGGCAGCGGTGGGAGGCAAGCAGCCCGGTTGCGCTGTGCATGCGCAGTTCGGCCCGTTGTGCTGCGCATGCGTGGATCGGGTCGTCGTGCGCGCCGCACATGCGTGGTTCTGCCCGTCACGTGCACATGACGGGCCGAACTGCGCATGCACCAGCCGAAAAAAATGAAAAAAATTTGAAAAAAATGAAAAAAAATTGAAAAAAATAAAAAAAAATGGCGGACGGTGGCGTTTGGCGACCCCCGTGAAATGGTCATTCGACCCCAAATGGGGTCACGACCCATAGGTTGAGAACCGCTGGTCTAGATGAATAACATTTTGTTGATTCTTGCTATGATTGATAGGAATTTATAAAGTGGGTCAAATGCATTTTTTATGCCTCTAGGACCTTTTATAGGAGTAGGTCCTACATGCTATAACTATACCATTTTCTTGGTATAATGATAGCAAGAAAATCCAAGAGTCTGTGGACCAACAGAATGTACACTATTATATAAAAATGTGCTATTTATTTCAACACTTGCCGGTCCTATCAAAATTCCAGATGATTATCTCCAAGATTAGTACTTAATCCTGAAAGCAACATAAGGATCCTCATAAACTTGTCAATACTTTTATTATTATTATTATTTACAATTTTTATACCGCCCCCCCTCCCGAAGGACTCGGGGCGGTGTACAGCCCAATTAAAACAACAACACACAAAAATTAAAATTATTAAAAATAAATTAAACAATTTGGCCTAATATTTAAAAACCCAACTAAAAACACAATCCCCTAAAAACAGTTATGGCCATTGTTGGAGCTGGAGCTATCATCCCAGGCCAGCTTGTCGGAATAAGTATGTTTAGTATACTTATTCTGATTGAAAGAAGAGCAGATAAATCAAAAGGTCATGGGCTTAAAGCAGCTTTTCTCTTTCCTGAAAATTTGATGTTAGTTTATCCCATGCTTCTTTCATTGCAAGTTTCCCCAGAACAAACTGGTAAATACACTATTTGGTTTCTTACCTGAAACCTAATAATCTGCTAAAGAACATCTGCAAAAATTCAGTATACAAGCCTTCAGTAAGTCTTCTTGATGGCTGATTTTACCATTGTCTGGTTACTCCAGACACTCAGCTTATTCTGACTGATACCATACAAGCCAGGATCACACTAAATCTTGTTCTGCATCATAATATACTGGTTCTTGGACTATAATCTTTACTGCCAGTAGAATCACTTCAGAGGCACATGCAGACAATCAAATCTCTTGAGAAGTCCATTACCACTGGGGGAAAAGTTGAAGGTAAGAGAAGATAGAAAGAGGACAGCCAAAATATATGGATTTGATTATGACTACAATTGACCCAAAATTTCTATTGCTAAGCAAGACAGTTAAGTGAGTTTTGCCCAGTTTTAGGACCTATTTTTCCACAGTTGTTAAGTGAATCACTGCAGTTATTGGGCAAATTTGGCTTCCCCCATTGACTTTGCTTGTCAGAAGCTGGCTAGGGAGGTAACAAATGGTGACCACGTGACCACAGGATAATACAACTGCCATAAATACATGCCAGTTTCCAAGTGCCTAAATTTTGATCGTGTGACTATGGGAATGCTATAATGCAGCGGTTCTCAACCTGTGGGTCGCGACCCCATTTGGGGTCGAACGACCATTTCACGGGGGTCGCCAAACAACGCAGTCCGCCATCCCCCCCCTTTTCCTTAGCTGTGCTACGCCATTTTTTCCCCTTTTCCTTAGCTGTGCTACTCCCTCTTATTCTATTGGCTTTTGAAAGCCAACAGAATAGACTCTCTTGCATAGAGTCTAATTCTATTGGCTTTCAAAAGCCAATAGGAATTGTCCAGGCTGTCTCCGCCCTGCTGAGCCTGCCAAAAGTCCCAGTCTGCAAACGGTGCTGCAAGTTGTCTGCAGCGAAGGCGAGCTCTCCGGAAGTTTCCACCCCTCCCTGCTGAGAACTACTAAAACTATAAGTAAAAGAGGGCCAGGGGTGGGAGGTGGGAGGCCGGCGGGCGCAGGGAGTTTTTGGCACGTATGGGGCCCGGCGGGTGGCTTACCTCCCTTGGGCTGGGCCAGCTGGTGGCCCAGCCCGTGGTCGCCCTGCGCCGTCATCGCCGCCACCGCCCAGGAACACCTGGGCCTGCCTGCCACCGCCCCGAACGGGCGGCGGCCTACGCCCTGCTATAATGGTTGTGTGAAAAACGGTCATAAGTCACTTTTTTCAGTACCATTGTAACTTTGGTTACTAAATGAATGGTTTTAAGTCGAGGATACCTGTACTGTATCATATACTGTTGGAAAAATGGAAACTGTATTGAGGAATTTTAAAGGCAAATTTATGATTTATAGAACAGATGACACAAAACTCTTATACTTCAACACAGCTATCTCTTTGAAAGTTGGACCTAAGGATGAATATATCCTTCCCCAAGCTGGGTTGGATGAGAGCTCTAGACAGATGGGAAGTACAGTATTACATATCTGAAGTATAATAAGTTGAAGTAAGATAGACCTAGGTCACTATTGGCCTGTACACTGTGCAGCGTATCCTGGACTAGACGACTGAAACAATCTTTACTTTGAGCATGTAACTACCTTTGTGTGAATTAAGAGTACTGGACGCTATATTTTTTTCCTCCTCGGCTGTGACGTGTTGGTAGCTACTTCTTGAGTCCACCAGCTCGCTGTGCTCTTTCCAAGAGAGGAAAAAAGGAGGGCACTTGAACAAAAGGGGCGCCAGCAGGCTAATTGGGGAAAAAAATGAAATTTGATCGGACGCTATAGAAGCGCTGCTTGCGTTTGCTTCAGAATCAAAGTCCTCTTGAGCTAGAATGTGGTTTCTTTTTAGCGACCCTGAAATCATTTCCAACTCAAAGAGGCTGTACTTTACCAGATACGCGAGTCCAACTTTTTAACGCTTACTGTCTGGGAATTGAAGTCCACAAGTCTTAAAGTTGCCCAAGGTTGAGAACCCCTGGGACTCTAGACTCTTATTTCTCTCCTTCCTTCGCGCGTTCTCGCCACTTAGCAAGTGCAATGAGCTCGGTTCCTCCCCACCTGTGTCCTAACCACAAAGCCGCTTCGCGTGCACTTTCTCCTTCGCAGAGTTAACTCCTTACTACGGCATTTATTGTACGGAGGCCTTCAGAGCAATATCTCTTATTAAGTGGCGGCTGGAAAGCTTCTGGATCAAAATCGTGATCTCGAATGAGGTCAGCGGCAGGCATTTTTCACCAGCGGAGGGCAGGGAAATGCCCTCGACCGTTGCCGCCGATATCGGTGTTCAGAGCAGTATTGCCAGGGGCGACAACACTTCGATATGTGTTGGAATATAGCTTTTACGGCATCCTCCGCCCAAGCAGCCAAGGCACTGCCCTTGCCCGAAAATGACTTAGTTACAGCATATTAATAGTTAGATCCGGACAATTCCGTTCCGTTTTCCTCCCGCCACGCTACTTCTGCAGGCGACCGACCGAAGGTTTTAAGAATAACTCCGATTACAACCTCTTTTTCGCCTGAAGAGCCAACCGCACCGAACGTAAGGTGAACAATCTCGGTTACCGAGTTGTCTTATCTCATTTAGCTGCGCGTTCCTGAATACACACGAGCATAAGGAATACTCTGCACTCCTTCCAAGCAGCCCAAGCACGTCTCTTTCTCGCGGGCGCTAGTTTGGATGGCCGGGAGGCCGGGCGGGGTGGAGAAGGGAGGGGGGGAAATGCTCTTATTTTGACAACTTAGCCGGGTGGCTGGACGAGCGAATGCCTCCGATGTCATTCCCTGGCAAGGGCTAATTGTCCGCGCTCGTATTAAAACTTAAGTAGAGAGGTACTATGGTTCTAGTCTGTGTTAGTGGATGGCTGGTTTCCTTTCACAACGCCGCTTCATAGGCCCGCAGGTGATCCCTTCCTTTGCTTACAGGTAAGTCCCTCTTTGTTCTCCTCCCTCCCCCGCCCGGTTCGGTTCGCATCGCTGCAATTTATCTTTTAGGCGCTGTACTTCCAGGGAAAGCCCAGCGCACTACGAAGGGACTGATCCTTTAAAGGAGCGCAGGTGGCGGGTTGCTTGCGCGCGCGCGCGCGTGCGCTACTGGCCGGGAGGATTTGACTTGAGGTTCCCCTCAGTTTGTAGCCCAACAGTTCTGGCGAACCTGACCCGCGCGGATGGTAGTTTAAGGCTCACGCGGGGCATTTGGCTCAACGGAGGAGCGTGGTCGGGTCGAAGTGGCTGCGGCCCCGAAGATTGACTTCTAAGAAAGACTGTTAGTCGTCGTTGCACCAGGTCGTGACCGAATCTTGCATTTCAGAATAAGTTACACAAGACGTTTCGTGGTCCAGGTTTAGAAAGTTGGTGTCTCTTGCAAAGGGCTTAGTAGATTCCCAAGTGGGTGGAAGGGAAGGGAAGGGAAGGGGGGGTTCGGCTTTTTTTTTACGAGCTTCGTGTGAAACTATTGTAGTGGCGGACTTTTATTTTAAAGAGGGTTAATATTAAAATATGCAAGCTGTTTTTTCGCGCTCACTTGAAGCTGATTCTAGCGTCTCAGACGCGCTTTCCTAGAAGGTTCTGGGTTGCGCCAGTTGCTGTGTTTGTTTCATGGTTAAACTTAGAACTATAAGAAAAGAATACTTAACCGCTTGATGAGTACATTTATCATGCGTTGTGTGAAAAAGTCAAAATGAAGGGCTTCTTTAATCGGACGTTTAAAAAAGCCGAATAATTTGATCCGTCTGAGGAATGCATGACCTCATGGAACCTAGTTTAGGCTCTTCCTATGAAAGGAAGGCAATATACTGGAGGCATATATAGCAGCAAAACAGCTGATATGAAATTCTGTAGAGGAAAAATAGATATTGCAGGGATTTTAAGTGGGAAGGGAAGGAGTAGCCACTTTTATTTACTGCCATTTCTCCTCAATTTATTTCTTCCGGAAGTTTCTTTGCCCTTTTTTTTTTTAAAGTACTGTAGTTTGCGCCATATAGCTACATTGAGAAATTTGGCACACAGCTGACAGTTTGAACTATTATTATTTTTTTGTTCAAATTAACAATTTTTTTAAAAAAATAATTATATAATTCATTTACAGTTTATAATAGCAACAACCCAACAATAACCCAAATAAAGTGTGGGATTTGTGTATGGAAAAGTGTCTAGACATGCACATGTGGTAGCAATCATGATATATCAACATATTCAATGAACACAGTAACTAAAATTACTTCACTTATAGCCAGATTTCTTGCTAACAATATCTGTAAATGTTCTATTTTTTAATCCTAATTGAAGTAAAATGCTGCTTGTCTAGACAAAAAAGTGAAAATAATATCCTACGTGAACTTTATCTTTGTACTTTATTTTAATTATAAATCTGCCTCATACAGTTTTTCATTGGTTTCAAAAATATTATAAGTGCTGGCCAGAAAATTGAGATATAGTTTGGCAGAACTTTGGTACTAAGATCTAGTTAGAATTATATGTATACAGAACTATATTTTCCATTACAAGGAATTTGAGCATAGTCCAGAGGGGGAAAGACATGATTATCCTATTGATCTTGGAGTTCATAACACAGTTTGTTCACTTGGAACTCAAATTTTGTTTGATTGATGAAACCTTAGCAGTAGAAGCAAGGAACATGTCTTTGTTGTAATATATTGGTACTGCATAATTTTTGATTTGAATACGTTGTTTTAAATGAGATGAACTGATAGAATTCAATATCTACTTGTAATAATTTTTATTTACTGTAGAAAGGCTTTACATGGATTAAAAGGTCTTGTAGTAAAGTCTACACTGAATCCTTAGATGAGTGAATTGTATCTTTAAATCATAACTAGAGTTAAAATTTGCAAAAATAGTGTATTGCTTTCCAGTGATTTCAGAGAAAGAGTTTAATATATGTTTAATTGCCATGCATGCAGTTCGCAGGAGGGGGTGGGAATTGCAATGGAAGCCATTATAAAAATAAATTGCATATTCTGCATATGGGGATGGTGTTTATTAAAATAACTTCTGTACATTCAAAACTTTTAAGCGTCTATGAGTATTCCTAGAACATTTCAGCATGTTTATGAGGAAAATGTTTAAATTATTATGGGAGAAAAAAGATAAGGCAGGCAAATTTCAAAGATGCTGTAGGTAAAAAACATCTTGTTCCTGAGAAAAATGGAACAAATGTTAGCATTTGTCCATTGGTTCCCTTCTAATTTGATTGTCTATATAATCTTGTTGCATGCCCATTTATTTCTATTCTTATTTGTATTGTTTTCCTAAAGGGATTATCTTCATCAAGACAGCTACTCTTTGCTGAGGCAGGGATTCTGTCCTACCTAGGATCCCTGCCAAGAAAGGCCACAAAATTTATCGTCTCATTCTTTCCAACTACCAACCCAAAGTCTATTTTCACCTTCTAAAACACAGGACAATTGTGAAAGCTTCCCCATGAGTGTCAGTAATCTCCCATCTGTGTCCTCTATGTACCAACCCAGCATGTTTAATTATGAGCGTCCAAAACACTTTATCCAGTCTCAAAATACATATCAAGGGAAGCCACAGCCTCCAGGATCAGAGACCTCTGCTGCACATCTGAGCAGGCAAACCAAGCAGTCTTCCATTTTAATCCAGCCTTGTAATTCTAATGAGAAGAAATTTACTTCCTCTTCATCGCTGAGCTCGCCAATCTCACTCTCTTCGCCTTCATATAGCGCTTCATTTCCCGTAACACCCGCATCTGTACAGTCTCCTGCTAGCTCATCATCTGGGCAGAGAATTTCATCCATGCATAACCAGTCCCCTGCAGCATTCCTTTGTTCTGTGTTGCCCTCTCACTTTGATTGTAATAATAGCCAAGGTCCTTCCTCGGTGGACTCAAAGTAAGTATGCTCTTTCCCTTGCCTTGAACTGTGTGTAGGTGCATTCATGAAAACCTGAATGCTGTGTTCCTGTTGTGAGTGAGCTACGCTGCATGTAAGTGTTGAATGCAGAGATGGGAATTAGAAGGGGAAACTCAGGAATGGAAACGATAAGCACTGTTAATTGTGCAAGGTCTGTTTTGTTCCAGATGCCAACTTTTGCAAAATGCACGGAGGTTTCCCAAGTTTTATGTATAAGCAGTGATGACTGAAAAATAAAAGTAAAGGCAGGATTCCATCCTGTTTAAACAAGCCCTGAAAATGAAATCTAATTCTAGAAAATGATGCATTAGTTTATTTGACATATTAAAAACTAAATCTATTAAGGATTTATCTCAGGATAAGACTAACAGATTGAGACAAATGTTCATTTTTTTAAATTTTATTTCAGTTCATTTAATTATTGTTGATTTACACTATCCTATGTTTTTATCCTAGGTATAATACATAGCTTTAGCACAATTCCATCAAATAATTTAAGGATTCTTATTTGGGAGTGTAAACACTATTTACTGTGAAAGGTTTTACATGTGTCACTAGATGTATTTGTGCAGTGTACAAGACTAGTCAATCACATTTTAACTATGTGTTGTGGAAATCCAGCCCATGTCTCATGTAAATCCAGAACATTGAGTTGAGCAAACTATGATTATGGTAACTATGAGTAGGTTTGTTGGCAAATGCTGCCACTGTTTTGGGGGGTATGTTCATTAGTGTAGATTTGATGAGTTGGCTTACAGTTGCTGCTGTCATCTTTAGCCATTCTGGCTAGGATGAACTGTGATCAACACATCTGACAGAAAGAGTTTTCAGTACTGCTTAATGATTCAGCTTTAGTCTTTTCCTTAGGGCATTTCATACTTTAGTTCTGTTTATCTAGGCACTAAGCAACTGATCTGGAACAAATGGCATAGTTGGGTACAATCCAGCCCTGAATGGAAAATACATCTCATATCAGTGAAGGCTAGATCCTACCTCTTCTACATTATTATTATTTTATTTATTCGGATTTGTATGCCGCTCCTCTCCGAAGACTTTTATACTTTTGCCACTGTATAATGAATCTTACCCTGAAAAAATGGAAAAAGAAAAGGTGTTTCTTTTTTTTTTTAGAATGCTGTAAATGTTAAAAGAAGCTTTATTGAAAAAAGTTAGGTAAATATTGTATTGGTATACAGTTTTTTGACAGCTCTGATTTCTCATAGAGCACAAAACATTCAGGTGTTACCCACACAAATCTTTATGCATACAAAGAACTGGTGTCCACATTCTGCATAAAAATCTGAAGGCACTAAGGTTCAAGAGAATGAAGAATTTTTCATAGTATTAATGGGATCAATAAAGTAAACTAGGGAATTGCAGTGCCAGCTATCATTTTGTTTAGCAAATTTGCATACAATTTCTGAACTACCTACCACAATACATTAAAAACTAAATTCTATTATGAAATATTAAACATTTAGCCATTCTTTGCTTTCAACATCCTGTGATGCAAAAATAAAAACATTTTTAAATAAAATAGTTAACATTTCAGTTAAAAATTTTAAAAATCATCTTGTGAGGCAAAAAAACCCTAATTAATCTAGAAGGTGGAATCATGATCTTACCTGGAATTAAACCCGATGACAATAAGCGAGAGATAATTAACTTGATACAGGAATTGATAATAAGTAAACAAGACATCACGAGAGATTTAACATTACAAAATAGCAAACAAATATGGGATTGTATTATCAAGCTTCTGTTAATAGTAATTCGTTAACAATTTGCTTTTACACAGCTATAGTGTATCATTAACAATTGCTAATGATACACTATAAGTGTTTAAAGCAAATTGATTGCTAATAAAATGAACTAAAATTGCTAGCATCGTTAAGGCTTAATATGAATATAGATTATGTAATGCTTATTTTTGTATATAAACTAGAATATTGAATAAGTGATGAAGATTTGAGAGCACAGTTTTTCCCTAACGCGCATGGTTTGAAAAGGTTAGAATCAAGTAGAAAGATTCTGCTTCTACCGTAGTAGTTGCTATATATTAAGGCATTCTGGGAGTGGTTCAAGCAAAATAAGCTTTGGAGGTAGTGATTCTCATAGTTGCCCTACCTTACTGATTTACTTTAGATTTCTTCACCCACTCCCAGCAGAGCAGATTTTATAAAGGGGAAAGGAAACTCATTTGTTATTTGACAGCAAGAATTATAAACAAACATCTGTTTGATTTTTTCCTTAAAGGATTGTTCTTGATCCTCAAAAGCAGAAAAATGATTGAACATTAGTAATTCCAATGAAACACCACACTTTGTTTCTCATACTTTATATTTTATAACCTCAATTGAAAGATCCCACAGAAAATTTTTAGTTGGTCAGTTAGGATTTTACAGCTTAATAATTATGTATGTTTCTCCCCTTCTAGGGCCAATTTTTTAATTTTATATGATACGTAGCATATAGCAGACTCTATACACATGGCACTGATGGGTTTTTCCTTACACATCAGCTACAATATAAACTTAAAATAGAGTTATCTTCGATAGTATGTCTTTTATATTCAGATCTATTTAATAATTACAAGATCACCCTTCTTTTCCTTTAATTAGCAGTTATTCAAAGCCTATGTACAGCCCGCAAACTGATAGCCTTAAACAAGTACCAAAGGCTTCTGACAGAGAGATACAAGGAACGAAAGACGCCCTCATTCAAGACTTGGAAAGAAAACTGCGATGTAAAGATAACCTTCTGCATAACGGGAACCAAGTAAGACAATGTATAGAGAATACATATAAAAGGGAGGCTAGGAAATTACTACTTAAGCTGAATTACTTGGAATTTCTTTTCCTTGCTTCCATATACTAATTAATTACGCCAAAACCCAATTCTGAAATATATGCATTTATAAGGCATCTGTATGTTGAAATGGCTATTTACACTGTTCAGTGCCTAACAAGATGACCACTCTCAGGATTAATTGAGCAGTATGTTAATATTGTCTATACTGAGTTCAGAATTGGGATAATTCTGGATTTCTGTCCTTCAGAGAGTGTTGAAGTTCTTATTCAGGCACCTTGGCATGAATTATTTCTTGGCTTACCAGTACTTACATGTTGATCAAATGCCACTTATGGATAATAGTTCTGGGATTTATATTTGGACATCACCCAAGGGGAAAAACATTTCCAAGAAATCAGTTCCTACTTGTGATAAGAATAAATCCCTTCTGATCGGCCAGTTATGAAAAGAAATAGGGGACAATTAATTACAAATAACATAGGGGTGAAGCTGAAAAGCACCACCATGTATTGTATGCCACCATTTCCCCTTTATTATGATACAATAATTTAGATAGGTGTTCTGACACCATTACCCTGTTTTTCAGGGTAGAGAGGAAGTGGGAGAAAAGATATATAATGTGACACACCCAGAAAATTGAATTAGATTCTAGAGTGACAGAAAATGGCAGCAACTCTGTGCTGTTTATATGTATAATTCATGTTACTCTTATCCATCTAAAGCAGACATGTCAAACTTGCGATGTCATGGGACGTCGTGTGACGTATCAGAGCTTTTTCCCCATTGCTGGCAATGGGGTGGGTGCGGTTTCCTCGTGACGTGTCCGGCCCACAGGCCGGCAGTTTGACACCCCTGATCTAAAGAGTGCTGTTGCACTCTGTCCATCTTTCATGTTTCATTATGAATGAAACTATAACAGATTAGGTTCTCCTAGGCTCCCTTTCATGTGTTATCAAGACTAAATCTAGGCCAAGGGAGTTTAATGTTTTTTTTTACATAAATGTAGATATGGGAAGTTAATGTAATGTTTTATTCATTCGTTAGATAACAATTGTCAGCTTAGGAGAGGCACTTTCCTAACCTTTCTGGAATTGTGATTCGGTTTAGTACTATATTAAGCAAATATTTAACTATGGTTTATTTAATTACAATAGGCTGGGTTCACTCAACATACCAATCCTTAAACCACAAATAGTAGCTAGGATCATTTTACATACAGGCCGAAATTAAGCAAAGCGTGTAGTTGAATCTTACCCCATCCAAACTGCTACAAGTCCCACTGTACAAAAATCCTCTCTTCACCCCCACCCATCCCCACTGCAGACCAAAGAAAAATAAAGGAAAATGCTTGCAGTACCATTGCCCCATTCATATCCTGTCTTAATGTTGGGTGCATCTGCTTGACCTTTTGGAAAGAATGTAGTAGTTTGTGGGGGGGGGGGGTTGTCACTGAAAATCTATTAAGCCCTTTGGATTTTTGAGATAAACCTCTTTGGGTAACTGAAGCCTGGGAAGTGGGGTAAACCAAGCACTGTCACAAATTCAGTTTTATTGTATACCCAAATAGGCTGCAACTGAGCTGAATATAAACTGGCTTAGCTGCTGAATATGGAAAACTGAGAAATCACCATATGAAAATACTCTTGGTACATAAAGTGACACATGTATTTCTGTAACATGGTTTTTAGCAACATGCAACCGCTTCTAAACAACTGAAAGACCACCATCCCCAACAACTCCAAAACCTGAAATAGTGTTTTTTTTTAAATGAGGTCAAAGGCAAAGTGCATGAGATCATGTCAGTTTGCTTGTGGAATGGGCTCCAAAACAGAGGAGGGGTTTTTCTAAGTATACAGGGAGTTTATTACTGTTTCCATGGGTGGAAGAATGAGAGGCAGCTATCAATAAGATAGCTGTATGACCTTTTTTCATAGAAAAAGATGTAGTAATACAATATCCTTAATCAAAGTGTGGCAGTAGGTTCCACTGATTGAGTTGAGTATGCTGCATGTCACTGAGGTGTGATATCTTGGCTTACAATAGAGGATTGCAGTCTCTTTTCAGAGCAGAGAAATACATAATTTCTTTTGGTGATGTGGGTGGTATTGTGTTAAAAAGGAGAAGTTGAGGCAAGACAGAAATATTCAGCATCATTGATTATTACCTTCTGCACCTTTAATAGTTTTGTCCTTGTCATGTTAACAATTACCATTTGTTACCTACTTTTAGAGGAACTCTGGCTGTCACAACTATTTGCTGTAAGGGAGGAGGGGCAAGAAAGGAAGAGTGCTCCTCTGCTTTTTATGCATACTTGTTATTAAAATGTTTAAACCAAAAGCTAAAAGCTAACACGAGCTAATAGAAAGTAAGAAGAAGCAAAAGAAAAAGGTGCAATAAAAGGAAAAATGTTACAGAAAAATAGAAAAGAAAGAAGTATAAAATAGTACCTCCAGTATTTTTCACAGCATAGCGGTTATAAGTACAAATATATTTTAATCTCTCTCTCCAAACGTACACTTCATTGCTCCTCATTTGATAATCTGTCCTATCTAATAGAACCACAAGTTCATATTTTTTTTATTCGTACACAAAAAGTCCATCTGAGGCTTCTAATCAGCAATAAATGTGGATAATGTCCTTTCTCTAATTAAAGATTTATTGATTTATCCATTATCAGCAAAATCTGTCAACTTCACAATGATTCCTCCATAATGACTAGTGTTGAATCTTTCCATCTCTGTATATACAGTAATCTTGTTGCTATGATCATACATTGAAGTATTTTCCATGGCTTTTCTCTAACTGGCCTTTGTTCTTTTTGTATAGTCTGTACATATGTCTTTTGCTGGAGCATAAGTATGTTGTGCCAATTGTAGAAGAATAAAGGACTGGTACAAATTCCCTTTCCTTTAGATCAGCCTCTGGAAGAGTAACAGTTTACAGACAAAATTAAAATTTTATTGACCTCTCATTGTTTCCACGTGTTGTCATTCAGTCTAGAAACAATTTATTTGTCAGCTAAATGTCCTTTTTCCCCAGGATTTTTCCTTTGGTTTAGATAAGATAACCTTTATTGTCATTTTTTACTATGAGCACAGTGGCCCGTATTAAAAATGAAATTCTGTTGCCTGCTCTCAAAAGAAAATATATATCTATCCATACACATACATAACACACATATACATATGCTATGAGTTATTTATAATAGCAATAAGGCAGTAAAGGATCCTGTTGAATGGCTAAAAAAACACAAGCTTTCACCTCAAATCACCCACAGTGTCCTATAAAAACATCCTGTAGATATTCTTCTTTTTCCTTTGGGTTGCTTTATGAAGATTTAGCTTCTACCCAATTAGAGAATTCCTGTAGTAAAAGTATGCTGCTTTCACATCTGTAACAATAATGATTAAAACAGTTGTTTGTCCTGCTCTTATCAAAGAAGAATAATTCCCAGGTCGTCTTATAGTGAGCCCTGTTATATGGAATGGAAATTTAAGCATTCACTGATTTTTTTCTAATGTTCATGTTCACTTTTCCTTTTAATAAGCGTTTAAGCTACGAAGAAAGAATGGCTCGCAGGTTACTTGGGCCAGAGAATGCTGCATCTATGTTTGTACCACAGAATGAACAAAATGCAGAGGACACACAAGTAAGTCTTAATTTTTTTCCCTATTCATCCAAAAACTGAACTGAAATCCAAACTGTTCCCCATAATCATACAAATGTAGCAGACGTTTTCCTGAATGCAATACAGGTTGTCCTCAACTTTACAACCACAATGGAGCCCAGAATTTCCATTGCCAAGGAAGACATTTCTTAAGTGAATTGTGCCCCATTTTACAACCTTTTTTTT
The DNA here is from genome assembly GCA_034064705.1 of Bothrops alternatus. NCBI lineage: Eukaryota > Metazoa > Chordata > Lepidosauria > Squamata > Viperidae > Bothrops > Bothrops alternatus. The sequence goes on along the minus strand of JARGCV010000007.1, from coordinate 45,926,575 downwards.
GCCACAGCTGTTAAGTGAATCGCTGCAGTTTTTAAGAGAATCCCAGGATGGTTTCCCCATTGATTTTGCTTGTCAGAAGCCAGCTCAGAAGATTACAGATGGTGATCACATGACCCCCCAGGACAGTTCAGTTGTCATAAACACATGCCAGTTGCCAAGCACCCAAATTTTGATGACATGATTGTGGGGATGCTGCAGTGGTTGTGTGAAAAACAGTCACAAGTAACTTCTTTCAGTGCCATTGTAACTTCGAACAGTCACTAAACAAATGTTTATAAGTCAAGAACTACCTGTATTTGAAACAAAGCAAGCTACCAAATGTTGAATGGAAAGATAGTGGCTCGTTTCACAGAGTACGCCATATCATGGTTTGTTGAACAAGTTATGGTAGCCAAGTTCACCCATAATGCCAAAGTTCATATATTGTGCTAAAATAAAATGAAACTCAGGCAAAACATGGATGAGGTGGGGTTTGTCTCCAGGTTGTTTGAGGGATAGAATGATAGGAGAAAGAAGCCATTGTCTCCACTGATCCTGAACTGTTCTGTAACAGCTTATTGTTACTTGATGCACAAAACTGTCCACACATAAATTGTTCCATGAGTGGAACTGCTTTTTACTGTGGTTTGTGCCCAAAACCTATGAAAATGTGAAATGTGTTTTGCTTAGACCATGAACTCAAAATGTTTATTCCAGATACATGCTTTGTGCAGTTGGAAGAATGGGAGGGAAGGCAAAGTCATCAGTGACGCCTGAAGAAAAGTAGATGCTTTCAAGTGTGGCATATCCCCCTCCCCTTTCTCCCCCATCTTGGCACATTTGTGTCTCCACCTGCTCTTAGCTGCCACATGTCTATTACCCTTAAATTGAAGGGCAGGCAGGCAGGTTGGAAATATTGTAGTTGAATTTGGGATCAGCAAAAGCTATCGGGAGGGAGGAAGAAAAAGACAGATCAAATGGCCTGCATGCAGGCCATGCGGAAGAAGAGGAGGGAAGAGGCGTGTTATAGCTTTGCTCTTTTTGCCCATTTTTGATGCTTTCCAGTCAGTCTTGACTCCTAGCCATTACCGGGAAAAATCCCTGCAATTTTCTTGGCAAGATTTTGGAAGTGGATAAAGCTGAGTGACTGGCCCAAGGTCAGCTGGCTGGCTGACTAGCCTAAGATAGGGCTAGAATTCCTGATCTCCTGGTTTCTAGTCTAGTGCCCTAACCACTATGCCAAACTCTCTTTAATCAAGTACAAATGAAATAATTCTTTTGATATTTTAATATTCAGAGTACCTCACAAAAATAAAATATAATCATATAAATTATTGATAGCTTGTTTTATTATTGTCTAATTGTCCCTGTCTGGTTTCTTTAATTTGTCCATTCTTAGAGTATACAAATCAAACACAGAAATTGAGGGATTTACAGGAACCTGCACTTCTTCATAGTAATGTGTTTTATTTTCATCATTACACTATTGCTTCAATTACCTTATTATTAGTACCCTTTCAGAGCTGAGAGGCAAAAGTGGGGTATATAGGGGGACAATAGAACAGAAACGCATGGAGTCATAAAGTTGGGCTCAGGAAGTTTAAGGCTGAGGTTGGGAGCAACCAAGCAGTCACAGGGACAAGCATGTCCTATATAAATCAGAACGATAAAATCATACAAATAGATGGAAAAGCTGACGGAGGCCATGCATTTGCCCCATGAAATTAGAGTGAGTGTGGTTAGCTTTCCGATACGCAGTATTTGTCACCTTAATTTATATAGCAAATTGGAAGATGATGTAGGAAGGAAAAAATTGATCAGCAAAGCAAGGACAACAAAATATTGCGTTAAAAAGGTATTCCTTTACCTAACTGTTGCTTCTGGGGCTTATTCAGCCTCTGGATTATTTCATGTTGACTACTTAAAAAGTCAGTGGTGATTATATATTTATTTACAAAGTTGATAGTATCTCATCAGACCGTAGCCAATTGAAGGGCAAACATATGCTACTATTCATACGAAAGGCTTGATGAAGTTAGTCAGACATATTAATGCACTGCAAAAATCAGCATTCCAAAATATAGCCAGCAGATGTTTAAAATTTGTCACAGAGCTCATATTCTACTATGATGGATGGGCACATTCCTAGAACTGTTTGAATTTCACTACCTACATCTAGCTGTTCTTGTTATCACTAAAATGGCAAGAATATTATTGTACCTAAGTTATACTTCGAATTTCTTCAAAATTTGTTTCAGAAACAGCATATTAAAATAATATCATGGTGAAGATATTATTTTAAGCTAAAAAAGGTTTCTTTAAAAGATTACATAGCCATTTCATGTTGTGCAATATTTTGTCAAAGCTCAGGTAGTTGTGATCTAACAAGGAAAATATTTTCCAATTTAGGATGTGTTAATTGCTATTGGAACCCTTTTGTGAGCATGTACAATTTTGTGCTCTTGCCAATTAAAATGACTCGACTGCTATTCCTGCACTCCTGAAGGACAGTATGTCCCTTGGTCTTATTTTAGTGACTTAATAGCCTCTCTTTTCTAACAAAGACTATATGTTTCTCAAACTACTGTGCACCATGTCAAAAAAACTTTTGTCATTCTATAAGCACGTGTGTTTCTCCTGAGAAGGACAAGGAGTCCAATGTTCTGTCTTAAGAGTGGCTGGGGGAAGCCCACAAATACCACATGAGCATTCTGAAACCTTCCCACCATATTCACAAGAATAACAATTGAGTTTCTTACTGTGTTAAAATAAAAGTGAAGTGCTGGTACCAAAGATTGTAATTCTATATGCTATAAAAAAAAGTGCCTGTGATCACATTATTAGTTACCTGAAGATCTGCAGCTTATGACCTTTTTACAGAATTCTGTAACCATAATGTAATGATCACTCACCTCGTTTTGTTTTCAACAGCAAAACATGGAAAGTGTACGGCTGCAAGTTCCTCCTCAGCATGTAAGGTACTGTCTGTGGGTATGTTTTATGATGCCACATTTTATACAAGCAGGAAAATATTTTGTGTGAAACGCTAGTTCTGCTATACTAGGCTGAACAGTGAATGAATTACAAAAAAAAAAAAGCTGACTGTACTAAAAAGGGTTGGCTACTGTTGGATTATGAGATTTAAGATACGGGATGAAAGTTGTGATTCAGATCATTTGGACATTTAGAAGATGACAAATTCTTAGAATAAATTATAGTTGGTTTGACTTATGGGAAATATTAGGGCACTGTAATACCATAAGCCTAGGAGCTTTCATCCGTGAAATAGGCATAAATTCCAATAGTTTTCTTAGTGAAAGGGCAGACCTAGAAATATAGTTTCATTCTGAAAAGATGATAATTTAGCTGTTATGCAATGGAGCTAACCTTGCAGGTTGGGTGGCTTAAGGTGGTTGAGAAAGGAAACGTATTGAGAAATCATTTTTATTGCCTGTTTCATTTGTAATATAGGAATAGGCCATCTTCAAAAGGAGAAAGAAATGATCAAGGCTCAATTCAGGAGAAATTTTTTCCACCACGTTTCGTGCAAGTGCCTGAAGATGTAACAGTTGAAGAAGGAAGATTCTGTAGGCTTGATTTTAAGGTAATAAATGCATTCTTTCCAGTGTTTTTGAGACACAATTAATAGTGGAATTTTTTAAATAATTTTTTTGCTAGTTTAAAATTTTGGGAATCCAGGACTCTCTTTCAAGCAGGATTAAAATAGATGGGTCTTAAAAGGTCACATTTGGAACGTGAAGATCCTGTATTTTTCCCAGGCATCTGATACTAAGAAAGCAGATTAAGCATCTCTCCATTCTCCCTGAAACTGCATAATCTCTCTTTGAAGCCGTCTAAAACCATTGACCCTCAGATCTTCTGGAACCAGATTCCATAGGTTAATTATAGAATTTTAGTAAGAGCGATTTAGGAAAAGGGCCAAAAGCTTTCTTGAGCAGGTTAATCATCCATTGTCACAAGCATTCTTTTTTAATATTGTAGCTGTATGACACTTGAATCAGAATCTTCTGTTGTGAGTAGGATTTAGTTGTAATATTGTGGACAGTTGGCAGTGGAGTCCACAGCAACAATCACTGGCTTCATAATGGTGGTTGTGACTGGATGAGTAGAGCATGCAGTGTATGAAACACAAGATAAAAAGATGTTTTTGCCGGTGACCAAAAGGATTGCACCCACCATTTTGAAGTTAGTGACTTTCACTGCAGATAGCCCTTAGATTTGAGTAGTATTCTACCAATATTCCTTTATTTTACTATATAGCCTTATTTGCTGGTGGATAAGAAATTTGAAAGGATCTCCAATCTACAGGCATTATAGTGGCGATTATAACAGGGCAATTCGTGTGACAGATATATTCTGGCCTCATCTTGTATGCTTAACACATTGCTCTTTTTGTCCTAATTTTGGCCGTACAGTTAATTTCATATAGATAGTACTATATTTACATTTCAATATATCACACAGTAGACCAGTTCTTTTTATGTAAAAAAAGAAACCATTCTGTGTTTTTCTGCTGCTTTGTCCATTTTTTATTTAAGCACTAGAAGCTCAAATTGGCAAACATTACATTTTAAAGAATTTCAGTTACTTTGCTTAATTTCAGCCATTTGGACTGAAACCACAGATGTCAGCTTATCCACTTAGTTGTGTACCTCCTTTTTTTATAGTCATACACTGTCAATGTGTTAAAGCTGCTTCATGTATTACCACATTAATGCAACTGCAAAATAGGTGTTTATAACGCACAGTTTTGGTGTATGTATGTCGAAGCACCATGATCTTCTCCTATTTCCAAAGCATTGTAGTCTGCCATATATGCATGTCAGCAGCTTCCAATAGTGTAGAATTTATTTATTTGTTTGTTTATTGTGGAGGGGGTCTGCTACCAAGCCTATAGCCATCTTGTTTTATATTAAAAAAAAGTCCAAATCTCTATGCTATAAACCATATAAACAAAGTGATGGTTTGACTAACAGTTCTACCTCTCTTCTTGCTGGCTCAGTCTTTTTCTTACTTGGTATCCTACATGTTTTGGACTTCCATCATGATGAGAGTTAAATCTGGAAGGCACTAGTTTTGCTGGTGGGCCCTGGAATATATGGGCAGATAATCATGTATGAATTGCCAGAAATGTAGGTTTATTTTTTTTTCTCAGTCAGAAACATTTAGTTCAACTACTGTATGGACAAATGAACATAAAACCTTTTGGGTTTTTTTGGTGAACTAGCCAAAAATGTGGCCATAGAATAGGCTGTGATGTCATCTCCTCAGCTGATCATATATATACAAAGTTAAACAAATAAGAAGCTTTATCAAACAGCATGAGTGCCACAAGTTCCAAATACTGATGTGCAGCTTCCATTTTTTTCTTTTCTGATAAGGTTGCTCAGACTAACTTTGAAGCTAAAGTAATGTTTGATTTGATTTCCACCAAATTTGTTTCTTTTCTGTTAAGGTTGCTCAGACTAACTTGAAGCTAAAGTCATGAATGTTCTATTTGATTTCCACCAAATTCAGAGTTATCCACCAGGCTTACTGGATCTTAGCCTAATACTTCTAATATTTGGAGAATTGTGTGAATAAAATGGCACTATAAAATAAGAAATAATGGCGTGCTTCTATATAGATTTGCCATTGGACATTAAACTTCCACTCAATTCCTTCCCTTTCCCTTTGTAGGTCAGTGGGCTACCAATCCCGGATGTGGCATGGTACCTAAATGGAAGACTTATCCACCCGGATGATTTTCATAAAATGATAGTATCAGAAAAAGGCTTCCACTCCTTCATTTTTGAAGTAGTTCGGGTCTATGATGCAGGAACATGGGAGTGTGTGTCTTATAATCGTGCTGGAGAAGCTTCCTTTTCAGTGAAAATAGATGTTATTGGTATGAGAAGGCTTTGCATGCTTGGAAATGGTTTTTCCATAATAATAATAATAATAATAATAATAATAATGATGTTGGAAGGGACCTTGAAGGTCATTTAGTCCAACCCCCTGCTCAGGCAGAAAATCCTATACCATTTCAACAAATGTAATATATCATTATATACTGTATAGATTATTATTATTGTACACAACTATGAAATTACAGCCGCCAGTTCCTTGGCTGGAGTTAGTATTCATATGCATGAAGTTCTTCCCGACGTATTAGTGTAGTGTATGTGCAGTGTGGCCTTTTTTAATTGACAGATGGAATTTTTGTCAATATGCAGATTTTTTAAATACATAGTATTTTATTAATTTTTCAGTTTTACATTTGAGTATTTAAAAAGCAACGTGGTGACTGGGTTAATCAATAGTTCAATAACAAAATCTTCAGTGCAAACATCAAATATTTCTTCTCTTTTTCCCTTCAACATTTACTGTCTCGTATTCAAACTAGTACATTTCTAATTATATCAACTCAATAAAAACATCATTATTACATTTATCAATAAATTTTTAGCTTATACATATCTTAATTACATTCAACCTTCATAAACAATCCATATCCTGTATTAATTTTACATAATTTTTAATTTCTCATCAATATGCAGATTTTTTAAGTGCCATCCAAGACTTTTTGGAATGGTAGCCAGTGTGTCAATAACCACAGTTTTTTCTTTTCTATTATATACATTCCACTATATATGTCATTGTTTAGCTATGACAATTGGTTTTATTTTTAATAATTTTATTGAGGATAATATTAAGCTAATATGTTATATTAAAGCAACAGTAAAGTACAGAAATATATTGTTTATTTCTTTAAAAAATTAAAAATACAGAGAAAAAAATTAAATTATAGAATAAACTTTCCCTTTCATCCCAAGCAAGTGTAGTCAACCACTTATCACTGTCTCTCAAAATACAACCAAACACTTCTCCATTCCATACCTGATCTCATTTACTATAAACCCATCTCTAGATGTTCATCTCTCCTTATTAATCAGCACAAATCCAGGAAGCATTGCAGGAAATAACAGCTAAAGTATTTATATCTCCATTTCCATTAAAACAAATTCCTCCTAGTCCTTTTCTTCAAATGATCAAAGTCCAGTCCCAAATAAAATAAACATTAACAAAAGTAACCATCATCATCCAATCCCAATAAAAAAAATTAGATGTCACCAGACATAATAATCAATTATATATATATTATCAACAATAACAATATGAGATGTAAAAATCAGTTCAGTACATTATCACAAATAACTATTATCATCCAATCCCCGTCAAAAAATAATTAGGCACCGTAAGACATAGCCAATCCTTATTTTTACTGTGATCACATAACACAATTTTGTATTTTTTTTCTTTCTCCCAGTAATGTTCAGTCCCACAAAGAAAATTCTAACATTTCTTTTCCCAGTTTCTTTGTCTCTGCTGTCAAAATTTTTGTCATCTTTGCCAGAGATCTTGTGATCCAATATAAGAAAATAATCTACATGAGTCTTTATTTATTACTTGAAAACTTTTTGTTTGTTTTTAAATCATCAAGTCCCATTAGGATGGACTTTTCATTTCTTTCTTGTGGGTTGTAATTTTTGAATCCACCTTAAAGTCTATTTTAGTTTTATTTCAATAGGGCTTGTTTCTCTTCAATAACATCTTTTTAAATAACTCCAAAAACCCTTAGCACCCAAACCTGAAACATTTCTTATAAGCTAGCAATCTGGTGCCCTCTAGTGTCCAACCTTCAAAGTAATCTTATCAACTCAAAGTATAAAGAGAATTTTCTCACAGGAGAGGATCTCCTCAATTAACTTCAAAGTCTTTATTTCAAATCCATCTGAACCCTTAATCTAATTAAAACTTTATGAGATCAGTGCTATAGTCACCCTTTTGCTGCATAGTCCAAGAAATTCTTACAAAACTTTAAACAAGAAATTTTCTTTCTGAATTGATTGAAGAACTTACTCAGCAAACTTGTGGTTTCAAAGATTTTTTTAATATAACAAACAGTTTAAAAAACTGCAGAGTGATTAAAAAGACAAGATTTGGTCGAGCCTTAAGTACATGAAAAGACTACATTAACAGCTCTGAGGCTGGTGAAATCCCAATCCTGAAACTCCCAGTTGATTGCAAGAGACCACAAAAACATAAATTTCTGCTAACTACTCACAAAACACCAGTTGTCTGGAGTACATAATGTGTGGGTAATCTCAAGAGCTAACCTTGGTCCAGAGATGATTTTTGGCAGTCCATACCCGGTGTCCAGTTGCCTTTATGGCCATAATGTCTGCTGCAATCTACAGAATGTCAGTGTCTCATTTGGCTACCACAATCTGAACTGACAACTACCGTAAGTCATTAAGCAAAGCACTTGCTAACTGAAGCCACAAATGTGTTTGATCTTAATTCTGCTTTTTTTTTTTTTTTGCTTTACATATCTACGAAGTTCATACGTGCAAGGACTAGTCATAAAGTTACTTTTTAAATCATAGTCGTAACTGCAAATGGTCACAAAACAAGGACTATATGTAGGGAGGGTTATCTATAAGATATAAATTCTAAAGGTGGAGAATCTAGCCCTTATGATGTTGCTCCATCATCCATTTCAGCTGGAACTGCTAGAAATGGAAGATTTGCAATGTCTGAAAAATTTTCTATTCCTGCTCTATTCTTAGTAATGATGTAAGCGTCATTGCAATGTTTGTTGGAACCATAGCCAACATTGGCATAAATCTGATATGCGGTGTAGGCTCTCCTGAGATAATTTGGAGCTGAGGCTACCACACGTAGTGAGCCACTATTCAGTTTTAGAAAAGAGTCATTTTCAATCATGTCAATGTCAGTTAACTGGACTTTTTTTTTTTTACTGGTTTTTACTATTTCATGAATACGTGGTTTGCTTTCAATTTTGTTTCTTAAAACAATCTGACTCCTTATGTTTCTTTATTAAAATCTGTAGCAAAAGAACATCGGAAAGCACCAGCTTTCATGTCTAAAGCACAAAGCACAAAAGTTTATGAGGGGGATTCAGCTAGACTTGAGTGCCAAGTGTCTGCTATCCCCCCACCACAAATATACTGGAAAAGAAATAATGAAATGGTACAGTTCAATACAGATAGAATCAGGTAAGGACATTTCTGCTGGATTTGCTTTTAGTTGATTAGAAGTAAAGATAAGTTCCCTGTGGCAGAGTCCAGTTAAAGGACTACAAATGTTACTGTCATATGCCATTCATTGGAGGAAAACTAATAAGCATCACTTTTTCCACTGCCTCACATTGCCTTCCCATCCAGCACCCTATGGCCAAGATGTAAGTTTCTGATCTTGCTTCTCTGCCAAGAGTGATGCAGTCAGTGTTTAGGAAACATAGCTTATTAAAATTAAGAACTTTTAAAATGAAAATTAGGACAAAGTTCCTCTTATTTTACTGGTTTTTTTTTTAAGTGTAAGCTGCCCAGTCATTTAGACAGCCTGTAAATTTAATAAAATAAAATGTTAGCTCCTTCCTGTCTATTTCATGTTTATTATGGGGAGTGGCAACAGCGGTAATAATAATGGAATTTTGCTACTGGATGATTTATCTTGCAAAAAGATATGGGAAAGCATATCTGCCTTGTGCACAGTAGTGAGGACAGAGGAGAGGAATTCATTCGGAGAGGTGCATCCATAGGATGCAATTGCAGAATACTGGAAATTGTTGAATTTGAGATGAAGAAGATGGATCTGCAGCGTGAGGTCTGTTTTATATAATAGGACACTAGAGAGCAGTGCCCTTGGGCTGCGGTCAGTAATAAAAAACATGTATTGGTCAATGAAACATGTTTAACAAAAATTTGATAACATATATTAAATATACTCTAATTAAAAGTAACCATTTTTAGTGAGGTCCAGCTAAGGTAATTTTGTTTTTCCTCCATTTTGTAGCATGTTTCATGATGCTGCTGGCAAGATTTGCTTGCTGATCCACGATGTAAATAAGAAAGATGCTGGTTGGTACACAGTATCTGCAGTCAACGAGGCAGGAGTGGCAACATGTCATGCCAGATTGGATGTGGCTAGTAAGTGCTTTTTTTCTGCTGATTGAATGTACATTTCCTTATACCTAGGAGAATGCATCAATTCAGCTATATATTCCCTGACTAAATTACATGAATGTTTGCAAATCATCTACTTTGGGTTATCTTGTCTGGGTTAGAAGAATAAAAGTGATATAGTACAGTGGTGGCCAACCTATGGCACACGTGCCAGAGGTGGCACTCGGAGCCCTCTCTGTGGGCACGCGCGCCATGCCCCGGAGATGGCAACCATTCTCTTCAACCAGCTGCGCCCGCTAACTCACCGAGGTCCCACGTGGCCGAATGCATCCCAGCACCCATGCGCTCACTGGCCTCTGTGTTCGGGGGCCGATGGTGTCCGGCAGCAGCCGCCCCGGCCCCTGCCTTGCCTTGCGACAATGGCACCCCCACCCTGCCTCGCCTCGCCTCACCCCAACAGGATGAGCCTCCTGCCCACCACCCCACCCGCCAGAGACCCCCTGGATCTCCCCCAACCCTGCCCGACTCCTAGGCGTCTCTCCCCACATTGAGGTGGCCACACCCACCCTCCTGCCATGACCACCCTAGCTACACACATCCAGTGGGCCACGCCCACCCAGCACCCGGCAATATATAAGTGGATTTGGGGTTGCAGTTTGGGCACTCGGTCTCTAAAAGGTTTGCCATCACTGATATAGTAGAACCAAATAACACCATGGTATACTATTGTATGTCAGAAGCACAGAAGCACTTCCATGATAAAAGGAATGCCCGGGGAATGCTCCTTTCATGTCCATGTTAATGGCCCACCAAAGTGGTATCTATTTATGTACTTGCACTTGCACACTAGGTCAGCAGGAACTGGAGTAAATGACAGGAGCTCACTATCACACAACAGCACTCGGGCTTTGAACATAGGCATACAAATTGTCAACCCAACGTCCTAACCACGTGAGCCACCGCACTTTTAACACCACGGTAAAACTCATTCAGACCGTGTGTATTAACATACGAGCTTAGTGCTGTAACCTCTTGTAGTTCCTTCCCTTTGCAGGGCAGTTTGAATGGTCTCTATTCATTTTCTTTTTCAGCCCACACGTACAAGCCACTTCCAAACCCAAAGCCGCTGAAGGTTCGACCAACTTTTAGCAAGTATTTGGCACTTAATGGGAAAGGTGTGAACGTGAAACAGGCTTTTTTTCCTGATGAAGGAGAATACCAACGTTTGGCAACACAGTCCGGACTTTTTGAGAGTGAAGAACTTTAATAGCAGAAAGAAAGAAAATATGTTTTGCCCCTGCAAATTAAATGGCAATAGCACTGTTTAGCAAACATGCTTAACATATTTTTATTTATGACTTAACTCCTGCTATTCCTGCTGCTTTGAATTTGATCAATTTTTAGGGTACTAATGTGTGTGCTGTTGCAGAAGGAAATAGCAAATGTTTGTAATTTTTGAGTTTAAAGGCCAAGAAACTGGGCCTAGTTCAATCAAGAAAGTTTGAATGCATCTAGTTTCAGACACTAAGTTTTTATTTCTACTGCTGCATTAATATACTTCCAATGTAAACATTTCTGCTGATTAATAAATATAAATTTGGATGTTTTTAATGAAAGTTTTATGTTCAGAGAAAATAGTTTTAAATAGAATATTTGCAATCGGTTTCATTTGCATTAGAGATATAATGAACATAGCGCAATAGCACTATGGACAATAATCATTCTTTAAAAAGTGAATAGGTTTGGGTTACACTTTTTTTTTAAATCCAGGTTGTCTTTGAATAATTATAAAATGAAGGTTCCTCTTGTAAAGGTATTCCTTACTTCCAGAATGCAAAATAGAATTTTATCATGGTCTCAGAAGCTCTGTTAAGAATCCTAACAATCTTAACCAGCATTATGGTCAAAATTGTGTGTGTGTTTTAAATTAAGATCAAACTTTTCTAGAGGCAATTTCTTTTACCGTATTGGAAGTTTCATGAATTGGGCTCCCCTAGAGTTTCTTTATGCACAAATGCTTTCATTCTGCTCAGAACCATAAAATAACCAGTGCTGTATCTTTAAAAGGCAGCACAGCAAACAAGGTCTCTTGGAGAAATTGTTTTAATAAGAATGCTAAAAGTTCTACTTAAATGTTTAATGTGAGGGTCAAGAGGTTCTTCCTGTAATTAAAGAGCTTTCAGCTAGAACACTTTTTATCTGTAGTGGATTCGTATGCCAAGTCATAACATTTACAAGAAATGTAAAAATTTCTGTTAATGAAGAGGGACAGCGAGGGCAAAATTGTTTCTTGCATTGTGGTCCTATAGGGAAAAAAACAGCAGTGAAAAGCACTGAACAAATTAAAAAACTAGGCTGTGACAGTAATTCCAAAGGAGTAATGTAAAGAAACCTAAAAGGGCATTTAAGGGGGGAAATTGTTATTGATCATGTATATATATCATCTAGTCTGTAGTTTCAGAAATAAGGAACAGGAGCCACATTATGAAACAGCAAACCTCTTGTAAAGTTAACAATCCTCAGCTGAAAAATCAGGCAGCTAATATACATTACAGCCAAGAGTTCATATCCTTACTTGACATATCCTGATATGCAAACCATCTTACGTCAGGTAGCCCTTAGGGGGGAAAAACCTGTTTTTATCATGAAAAAAAGGCCTCCCCCAACCCCATTTCAGAAGCTCGGCACTTCAAGTGAATGTTGATACCTAGATAATGTCTTCTGGGTTACCCATCAATTGCGGAAACGATCAAAATATTTTTAAAGGCAAATGCTATGCTGCAGAAAAATTGAAAGGATAAATGTTCAATAAGAACATTTTGTTCAGTTGTAAAACCCACTGGCTGTATAGTATACAGTTCTGTATTCTTGGCGACCCATAGCTGTCGGTATAATCGTGGTTTATTCCGTTAACTTAATTTTTGTGTATTTTGCGCAACGACGTGGAGAAAGCCTTTAAACACAGCCACTAAAGCAGCCGGGCAGGATCTCTGCTTAAAAGCTAAACCGACCTAGATGGGCCGAGTTTCAGAAGAAAGACGACTCGAACCGAACCCGCACATGCTAAATAAATCCAAGATGTTTTGCAGTATCTATTTTCGCAGAACTCCCAAGCTTCTTGGCCCGCTAAAAGTTGGCTTCTTGGTGCAAGAGGCGATCCCGCGTTGCGCGCAAGGAAAGGCGAGGGCGGCTTTCGCGCAGAGGCATCCGCGCCCCCGCCCTTCGCCCCGATCGAGTGGCGTTGTGTTCGTTATTCTGAGGCGGAGGACGGAGAGGAGCGGCGGCGAAGAGGAGCGGCGGCGCAACCCTCCTTGCGAGCCCCGCCATGGCTACGAGCCAGGCAGGGTCCACGCAGGACCAACGAAGCACCTTCGGTGGGTCGGCTTCCCTGTAGGGGAGAGCGCCTGGGCGGGAGTCGGCCCGGCCGATCCTGGCGCCGCCCGTGCTTGGGTGGCGGTTCTGCCTCGGGCTTTCCCCGCGGGTTTCACCTTTGCCTCGGGCGCGTGGAGGAGAAAATCGTAGAAGGGGGATTGCCGTAGTTATATTCGTCAATACAGATGTTCGTCTCAGGAGCCAAATGGGGGTCTTTAGAGGGAGTCTATTGAAGTGAACCCATGGATGTCTGAATATCTATGCCAAAGAGTATAATGGGTCTTTTAACTGTGTTATTTTACTGTATCCGAGAAAGGAAGATTGTGGGCATGTAGTTGTTGCTGCTGAACAGATGGAATAGTTTAAAAACTTGAGACGTTTACACAAGTTTCTCAGGGAAGACCTTGGTGTTTTGGGGTTTCCTGATCCTGAGGATTTTAAAATGAAAATGCCGTTTCCCGCTATAAGTTGGACATAAGCAAGACATAAAAGTGCAATACCTCTGCATGCATCCAGGTCCTATCTATAGAGCTTACCATCCACAGTTGTACAACACAGTCAACACCAAATCACATTTCAGCTTACTAAATTGTGTGAACCCGCTTGTGGGACTAGTTTATGGTTCAGTGTGACATGGGACTCCAGAATATCTGCATGTTGTGCAGCAAACATGGCTTTGTTTTGCATAAAACCTAGTTCTAAATTGCTGGACAACCGTGTAAGCCATACATTAAACTTTGCTTCATTGTGCTATGTTGAATACAGTTGGCTGGATTCACATACTAATTATACTATATATCAAAAGTTGGTAACCTGAAGCTAAACCTCTTTTATACTCTGAACCCTCCCTTCTGCACCTCTGACAACTGCTGTTAAAAATTGCTGGTATATTTTCCTGCTATTTTATAATAGGATGCACTCAAAAACTTTAATTAAGCCATAAAATAAACACAACATAGTTTAGAATGAAAAAAAACCCAAAACACTGATTCTATCCCCAAATGAAGAATAAACAGAAAGTTGTCTTCACATTTTCTTCATTCTTCTCTCTAAAGTCAAAAGAATGTTAAACACAATCTCCCCAGCCACCCAAAAATGCCACAAAACAATGGATTACAAATCAGTGGTTGGATTCACAGTCTATAGCCAAAGTAAACAAGCCACACAAACCACAAAATCAGGGAAGTGGCCCTTCCCTCTAGGTGAACTGGGCAACTTCTTTGGACACATAGTTGAATGTTGATTTTGAAGCAAAAGAATGTACAACAATAGGTTGGGAATCTGGAATAAGAGGACCACTGTGGCGGGAGGGGGCAGAGAGGAGAGGTATCAAAGGACGCATGCTCATCACTGCACAAATCTGCAACTCGTGTACATGATATGATGTGTGCATCATTGTACTTTGCTGCCCAGGCAGTAGCATTTCATTTGCTAAGGATAGTGGGATTACAGCCCACTGCCCATGTTGCCTAGAGAGGTAATGGAAATTGGAGTTTGGCAGTTTGGGGATTATGCTAATTTTCTCCTTCTCAGAGTGGCTGCTTTTATGCTTTGTGAAAATATAACAATATCCAGCCAACATTTATTTTCAACAATATTTGGGCTTCCAAAACAGAGCAGTGTTAAATATTTAAGCTCCAATGATTATACTTTCTTTATTATTCTTTTTAAATACCAACATTAATGATTGTCAATAGTGAATTTCATAAAATATAAGGTGTCTACAATGCAATCAAATTGATAATACATTTGGAGTCACAGCTATTTCTGAATTTTAATTTTATTTTTGTAATTCAGGGACTTCTTTTACTTGGTTGGGTCTGAGTAGTTCTCAGCATTCTGAGCTGTTCTTTTTTTCTTTCTTTCTTTCTGAAAATTACACATTAACAGGCAATGTGAAACCTCGATTGACTCATAGCAGAGAGCTAGAAATGAAAACTACTCTCCAAGAACTATTGATCTACATTATTTTTCTAACTGATTTATGTATATGTAAGTCCAGAAAGGGGAATGGAATTTTTTCCTATAAAAATTGTGTATTGAAAAGTACAGAATGAATTATGCATTTCTCAAGCTGTTATAAAAAAAATATTATACTTATATATACAGATAGTCCTCAATTTATGTCCACAATTGAGCCCAAAATTTCTGTTACTCAGAATTTGTTAAGTGAGTTTTGCCCCACTTAACAACCTTTCTTGCCACAGTTGTTAAGTGAATCACTGCAACTGTTAATGTTAGTAACACAGTTGTTAATGAATCTGGGTTCTCCACTGACTTTGCTGGCCAAAAGGTAGCAAAAGCTGATCACATTATCCTGGGTCACTGCAACCATCATAAATACAAGTCAATTGCCAAGTACCTGAATTTTGATATGCTGCCACAATCATAAGTGTGGAAAACAGTCGTAAGTCACTTTTTTCAGTGCCTTTGTAACTCTGAATGGTCACCAAACGAATTGTAATTCGAGGACTGCCTTTATATGCTTGCTGCCTTGAGTTTATAAGTGTATATGTGTATACCGTAAGTAATCCTTGATTTATGGCCAGTTGTTTAACCATCATTTGAACATACAATTAGAAAGGATGCTTTACAGTCTGTAAAGCACTTCAGCTATCATAAAATGTCACGACAATCCCCCTGTGCTCACGTGATCATAATTTGATCATAATTTGCGTACTGCTTGCACTTAACAACTGGTTGTCAAGGGCCCTGCAATCACCTGACCACCATTTGCAGTCTCCTCTGCCAGTTTCCCCAGAAGGTCAAAATGGAAGCTGGCAAGGAAAGTTGCAAACCGCTGCCACCTGTCAGGGGATTTATTTATTTATTTATTTTATCAAATTTCTATGCCGCCCCTCTCCTAAGACTCGGGGCGGCTCACAACAACAATACAGCTACATATAAAAATTAATAATAATGATAACATCCAATCCAAAGATCCATACACACAACAAGCAAACACAATCAAATACACAATCAACGATGGAAGCACATTCCTCGGCCCGGGGGCAAAACAGAGTTCATACCCCCCAAGCCTGTCGGCATAAATAGGTTAGGTCTTCAAAAGTTTCCGGAAAGCTAGGAGGGAGGAGGCAGTACGAACCTCTGAGGGAAGCTGGTTCCAGAGGGCTGGGGCAGCAACGGAGAAGGCCCTTGTCCTAGGACCCGTCAGATGACATTGCCTGATGGACGGGACCCGTAGGAGGCCAGCCCTATGCGCCCTAACCCTCTGTATCCAAAGATCCAAATTCCATTCCTGTATCCCAGGGCAAAAATTCTCTTCCACGCATGGAAGGGAACAGCCTGCCCTCCTTCAGTAGGTATCTCTTTTGCTCTTTCCATTTAATGACCCGTGTGGTTACTTAATGGCCTCAACTGGGAGTGCCAAGATTGTGGCCATTGAGTGGAGTGGTCATGTGAGCATCTTGCTTAATGATTGCTTGTTCAACAACCAAGATTCCAGTCCCAATTGTGATTGTAAATTGAAGACTACTTGTACCTAATACTCCTGCCTCCTGCGTTTCCCCACCACCACAACACTTTAAAATGGGTTGGGCTGAGCCAAAGTCACCCAGTCAACTTTCATATGAAATATGAAATGAATATGAATGCATAATAATATGAATCTAATCAGCCATAAGCCTCTCTCTTGTATTTTTCTTGATTTATTTATCAATCAAAATACTATAGTGAGGAGGAGTAAAGTTGGATTCCTTCACTAGGATTCTGATTTTTGTTAAGGTCTGAATGTAGCTGTGGATATGCACATGTGACAGTTTAAAAAGGCAGTTTAAAATGGGATTGGATGATGCACTTACACATGATCCTTGAGAAAACTGGATTTGTATCTGTATAGTATTGAACAAAAAAAATTCAGGGGAGTATAATTGTTAATCCATTTCCCTATTTTTATAGCTAGCTAGATGGGAGGGGGGAGAGAGAGAGACAGAGAGAGAGAGAGAGAGAATATGAGTGTATGTTCACCCAAAGGTGCTTTTTCAAAAGGCAACTGGACTTTGTTTTTCCTTGAAGTTGTTTCATTTCTCATCTGAAAGCTTCTTGGATGAGAAGCAAAACGTCTTCAAAGAATAACAAGGAAGTCCAGTTGCCTTTTGAAAAAGTACCTTTGGGACAACCATTACTTGGATTGCTGAGAATCTCCATAAACAGTGTATGTTCATGTAAATCAGTCAAATGTAGGGATTTTTAAGGCCGGAGGGGAAGGCATATCTTGTACAGTAAATTGTTTCTACATAATAATGAAAGTTCTTTTGAGAGTCCCAAGAACAATTAAAATGGTCATGGATAGAGAGCATGATTGCCTCACCCCCCTCTCCCCTCTGGTATTGCTGTTGCTCCTTAGTTCAGAAATCACTTTTCTTTGGGATTCCAGTGAATAAATAGGGCAAGTGTGTTAGGGAATCTGACCACCCTGCTGTTTCATTTCCTCAGTTCAGATTTCTGCATATTTTTCTCTGCAGTGACATTTGGGATGGTGAGCACAGATATGTATTACCTAAACAGAGTAATGGCCAACCTGTTCTTGGAAACACCTTTGTCAGAAAAAGATAAGACAATTTTCAAAACTATGGGCAGCATCACTGACTTTTGGCAGGTAAAGTTTCCTTTCCATCTTTGCTCTTTTAAAAACATTGGCTTCCTAGAACAGCGGTTCTCAACCTTTTTCAGGCCGAGACCCTGACCTGCGCCGCGCATGCGCGGTGCGACCCCAACCTGCATCGCGCATGCGCGGCACGACGGCCCGAACTGCACATGCACGGCACACGCGGAACGGCCCGAATCACGCATGTGCGGCACGATGGCCCAAATAGCGCATGCGCAGCCCGACGGCCCGCATTGCGCAGGCGCTGCCCCCTGTGCCGGCTGAGGGGAAAAGGGGAAAAAATGGCAGACTGCGGTGTTTGGCGACCCCCGTGAAACGGTTGTTCGACCCCAAATGGGGTCGCGACCCACAGGTTGAGAACCGCTGCCTAGACGGTTATATCATAGCTGTCTTTGATTTGGTCATTGTTATGACTGTCTCCAGTTCATTGGGGATTTCAGAAGTATTCTGCCTTTGCTCAAAATCCTCCCATTTGGTGCATTAGGGCCTTGCCTTCTCTAACCAATTCTAGTCCCAATAGAGGGACAGGAGCAACCAAGTAAATCCAGAAATGTCCAAAACCAATCATGAATAATTTGGTTATCTGCAAGACTAAGGCTTGCTAAGCTTTGTTATATCAATCCAAAGCCAATAAGCTATCCTATGGCTTAGGGCAGTGTGCAAATCCAGCCAGACTTGAGCTGGCTTTTGGATTGCTCAGCATACCGCAGTTAAATTTTGGCTTAGTTGAGGAGTAGGCAACCAACAGTCTGCATGCAATCTTCAGACCTCAGTGCTGCAGCTCCCAGAATCCTCACCTGGTGTGCTGTTATATTTTGGTGGCAATCTTACTAAATTCAGAAGCCTAGTCTCTTGTTTTTCAGCTGCTCTGCACACATCAGATTGCCTTGCATTGAGTCTCTAGCCCAGGGGTTCTCAACCTTGGCAACTTTAAGACTTGTGGACTTCAACTCCCAGAATTCCTCAGCCAGCTTTGCTGGCTGAGGAATTCTGGGAATTGAAGTCCACAAGTCTTAAAGTTGCCAAGGTTGAGAACCCCTGCTCTAGCCAATATTGACAACATTGACTGGCAGTGGCTCTTAAGGATTGTAGCCAGGAAGTCTTCCCCTGCAGACTAGAGAATTAAAAGATAGATGACCGGATATGCAAAGGATGCTCTGTAGTGGGACAAATGGCTATGGGAACAATCCTTCATACAAGAAAGCGGGGGGGGGGGAATCATGTTCACAGAACACTGATTATGAACAAAAAAAATTAAAGCGTAGATTATGTATAGGTTTAGTTGAAATAAACCCGAGGTGCTTGCTTCGGAACAGAGGTGTATAGATCTTGTCTGGAAATAAAATTCAAAATACTGTTCAAACTAATACTAAGAGATTCTGTATGTCTAAATGTCGTCAAGTGATGTGACAATTGATTTTGTTACATTTTCCTCGGCAAGATGGAGGTAAAGCCAAAGAAGATAAATACACCTTTCCCAAGGCTTGCATTTCCCATTCTACCCGTGAGCATTCAGATATGTTAAACTCTTTGTAAGTGGTTTTCAAAAGATGGGTTTGTTCTATGAAAAAGCAAACAAATAAACTTCTTTCATTTAATATAGTTTTTAGAAGGCCCACTTCTGAATGGGCTTTATTGGAACACCTGGTATACTGAAAATTCCACAAGTAGCTACAGAAACAGTAGCCATATTTACTATGAGAACTTACTCCTCGGAGTAGCTCAGATCCGGCAATTGAAAGTCCGTAACAACACTTGCTCCGTCTATCCTTCTTTTCGTGCATTTATGAGAGAATGCTATGGGCAATATCGCTACATACATGAAGACAGAGAAAGCTTTGGTTTTAAAAATGATTCCGCGTAAGTATAAATTACATCTCAGGTTTGTTTGGTTCCCCCCCACCCGATTCTTTCGTTTTACATGTAGTTTAACAAACTCTGATTGTGGGATTTCAGGCGAATCCCATTATTTCATTATTTAAATTGTTCAAACTCTGAAGCAATGCATGCTTGTGAGCTGATTTAATAACTTTATGCTAAGCTTGAGTCCAAACTTTCTGTTGCTTTCCCCCATTTTACAACTTTTCTTACCACAATTGTTAAGTGAATCGCTGCAGTTAATAAGTTAGTAACATGGTTGTTAAGTGAATTTGGTTTCCCCATTGACTTCGCTTGCCAGAAGGGCACAAAAGCTGATCAAATGACCCCAGGATACTGCAATTGTCATAAATATAAATTTTGATCATGTGACCATGGAGATGCTACAGTGGGCGTAAGCTTGAAAAATGGTCATAAGTCACTTTTTTCAGTGCTATTGTAACTTTAAATGGTCACTAAACGAATTTTTGTAAGTTGAGGACTACCTGTACTTCGGTCCTGATTGTGTCTTGCTCCTATCTAAATTTGTATGGGGAAAAGGACTTCCATTTGCATCAATGGCAATTTTTTGTCTACTGCATCTGCAGGTACCAACTGTTGCTTTACTATTTACTGTTGGAATGCTCTTGTCACATTTAACTGTAGAAGACTAGATTAATACCCTTCTGTCCACCAGGTGGCAGTACTACAGTTCTCCTACTCTAGCTCCCTGGCATTGGGGCCTTATTGGTCTGTATAGTACTGGAGGATTTATGTTCATCCTGAGCAAATCAAAGGAACAAAGCTTACAGATGGTAACCTTCCTCAAGAAAAACAGCTGGATCACTCGAGGAACAAGGGTTGTCTTCATTGATTTTTCAATGTACAATGCTAATGTTAATCTCTTCTGCATAGTCAGGTGAGCTCTTTTAATCACTCTGCTTTATGTGTCCTACTTTTGAGAAATTTAGTGAAATACCTGCGTTGTTGGGGATGACTTGATTGAGTGTCACATGAAAGTCCTCATTAAAACAACAGTTGAGATTTTCAAGCAGTTACAGTTTTGACTGGAGATACGATTGTAGCCAGATGTTTCCTTCACCCATTTCTTGTAGACATTATCCTTCATTCAGGGGTCCCCAACTCTTAATTCCCATTTCCATATCGAGCTTCTACTTGTTTCTAGAACATACTCTTCAAAATTGCATTCCTCACCTCATTCTTCTGCCTCTACCTGCTTGTTGCACTCTGTCAATTCAAAACTCAACTTCTTCATTCTGAACTTTTTGGCATCATCCCTGCCTTGACTATTCCTCAGCGCTCCATGCATTCTGTTGAGCTGCAGGAATTCCACGAAGATCTTCCTGTCAACTTATGCTGGTTTTTTTGTTCTTTTTTTTAGTTGGGTATATATAGACCAAATCATCATCCTTATCATCAAAATTCATTTTTACAAAAATTTGTATAATTGAAAATGAACAAACGGCTATAATCATTAGTCGCGCAAAGTTGAAATAACAGCAACACCTATATTCTTGGTGTGGGGTTTGTCATAGTTCCATTTATCTTACATCTTAGGAGGTAGACACTTGCAGTCTCCCAGATACACAGAGGGCATCATTGTTTTATTTTCACAGGCTGACTATGGAGTTTCCTGCAACAGGTGGCGTAATCCCTTCTTGGCAGTTCCACTCTGTAAAACTTCTCAGATACGTCACATATTATGATTATTTTCTAGCCTCCTGTGAAGTTATCTTCTGCCTTTTCATCTTCATGTTCCTTATTCAAGAATTTATAAAAATGAGGAAACTGAAAGGAGATTATTTTAGAAATGCTTGGAACTGGCTGGATATGTTGTTGCTCTTGGTAAGTTTCAGCATTTCCGTGTCACTGGTTTAGAAAATGGGTTGTTTTTTTTTAATCAGATGCCAAGGTGAATAAGAGGAGAGTAGAAAATTGTTTCTTTCTGTCCTGCCTTGACTGTCCTATTTGAGGACATAACGTACATTGGTCCAATGAAAGGTAAATCCTACGTCATAAATCAGAGGAGGTTTTGCCATAATGTACTCCTCTGTTTTGGAACACCGAAGAATAAAGAGAACAATGCAAAAAATTGCACCCTGGATCTCTGGGAGATAAAGTCCCAGAAGCAATGCATGGAAAGGCATTAAAGGAAGAGGGATCCTGACCAGTCATAAGTTAGAGCCCATATTTGGGCCTACACTGTGGTGATAAAGGCAGCAAAACCCCATTATTTGCCCTCACTTTGTCTGCTGATAGCTATCAATACTAAGTGGCCCTTTTCAGGGTGACTCATTGTGTGGGGGCTGGATCTTGACTATCTAAGAAAAAGTCACACTGTTCGACAGATAAAGTCATTCAGATCCATCAAAGACAGGCCCAAGAGGTTATCTGAACTGAGTTCAATTCTGTGATTTTGGAGGAAGTGGACAAAATCCTCCAGTCTGTCAGTTCAACCACTTGTTTGTTCGATCATGGCCCCTCCTGGGCTGTTATGACAGCCAAAAGGGAGGCTCTTGGAGGAAACAAGTTATTTGAACCTGTTGGCAGTCTTCAGACCAAAGTATATTATGTGACAGTGCTGGTCGTGCTGATTGATGACCTTTGATGGAGTGGTGCTGCTGGTGGTGCATCCATTCTGGTGCACAGCAGTTTCCAAGGTCATGGCATCCTTCTGGACTAATTGAAGAGAGTGGGAGGCAGTGTGTTGCAGTGCTTCACCTCCTTACCCAGTGGTTGATTCAATGCAGTGCTGACAGGAGGAGAGATAGATCACATTCACCGCCCCTCGCCTATTCTTCTCCTGTTTAACATTTATATGAAACCACTGGATGAGGTCATCCATCATTTCTTGGTTTGGTATTACCAGTATGGTGGTGATATCCATCTTTACATTCCTGTCCTGCACTGTGGAAATGAAGCTCTTGAGGTACAGGCCCAATGTGGAGGCTGTTTGTGTTTAGATGGGGAGGAAGAGACTTTGGCTCAGTCCTGACAAGACAGAATGGCTGTGGTCATTAGGCTCTGCTGGGCCAGTGGCATTGTGTGGTCCAAATTCATATACCACATAATGCCTTGCTAGACTTGAATTTGCCATCCAGGCAGGACACTTGGTAACAATCTCTCTCCATGGAGAGAGATTGTTACCAAGTGTCCTGCCTGGATGGCAGATTCAAGTCTAGCAAGGCATTATGTGGTGTATCCTGGTACTTGCCATTTAAGATAATGCTCAGCCTGGAACAGCAGTTCTCAACCTGTGGGTCGCAACCCCATTTGGGGTCGAATGACCATTTCAGGGGGTCGCCAAACAACACAGTCCACCATTTTTCCCCCTTTTCCTTAGCTGTGCTATTCCCTCTTATTCTATTGGCTTTTGAAAGCCAATAGAATAGACTCTCTTGAATAGAGTCTAATTCTATTGGCTTTCAAAAGCCAATAGGAATTCTCCAGGCTGTCTCTGCCCTGCTGAGCCCGCCAAAAGTCCCAGTCTGCAAACGGTGCTGCAAGTTGTCTGCAGCGAAGGCGAGCTGTCTGGAAGTTTCCACCCCTCCCTGCTGAGCAACTACTAAAAATGTAAGTAAAAGAGGGCCAGGGGTGGGAGGTGGGAGGCCGGCGGGCGCAGGGACAGTTGCTGGCACGCGTGGGGCCCGGTGGGTGCCTTACCTCCCTTGGGCTGGGCTAGCTGGTGGCCCAGCCGGTGGCCGCCCTGCGCCGTTGCTGCCCCTTGCCAGCTATGCCTCGGCCGGCGCAGGAGGTGGCACCACGCATGCGCGGCGCTCCCGGGCAGGGAAATAGTCCTCGACTTATGACCGGTTGGAGTCCTCGATTTACAACCGGTTGGGGATCCTCGACTTACGACCAGTTGGGTAGTCGACGTACAACTGGTTGGGGGTTGCGGCATTAAAAAGGTTGAGAACCACTGGTCTAGAAGCTTACTATTAACCAGTAGAGCAATTCTAAAATTGATATTCTGCCCAGAATAGCAATTTAGACACTGTAGCTCATACTGTATCAGCTGCAATTTCTATACTGTCTCCATGACAGCCCCATATAAAATCCATTACAGTAGACCAGTCAAATGCTGACCAGGGATGAGTTAGTCATCAGGACATCCTGATTCAGATAGGGTTAGAAACTGGAGCACCAAAGAGCTCATGTTCAATGCTGAGCTATATATATTCCCTTCTGCTGGTACAATATACCTTCTCTCTGGCAATTCCCATGTTTTAGAATGTTGCCGCCCCCCCCCCATGGAGATACATGTGGCTCTTACCTTCCACGTATTTTGAAAACAACTAAACTCAGTACTGCTATGTGTTTCAGGATGCTTATGGTGCTGATTATGGGTGGCCATCACAGGAATTATTGATTGTGCTGATTGTAATTGATGGATTGTTTTGCTTTCTGTCTTTGACTTTGTTGCATTTATGCTATGTTTTAATTTGGAGTATAGTTGTCGGCTGCCACCACAGTAATTTTGCATATAAGACAGCTTATATAAAATGTCAAATAAATTTTATTACTAGTTTACAAAGGCTTCCCTTTAGGAAAAAAAAAATCACTAAACGCTAAAATACTGAGTAGCAGAGCATGATGTTTCATAAAGTCATAGAAATCTTTCGAGTATTTTACCTGCGCTCTGCAATTTTAATAAATATGTGATTTGCAGACATAAATTGATTTTCTCGATTGTAGCCTTATAACCCTCTGCTTTTTCTCTCCTTCAGTTGTCATTGTTTGCTATTGCTTTCAATGTTTATCGAACGGTTGAAGTATCCTGGCTTATGGAAAATCTGCTCTCCAATTCAGATTCTTATCCAGACTTTTATTTCCTTGGATTTTGGCAGACCCGTTACAACAACATGATTTCAGTGAATGTCTTCTTTGCATGGATAAAGGTACTGCTATTAATCTAATTTGGTGTCCTAATATTGGTGTTTTTTTAAAAAAAAAAAGTTAATCGCAACAAACTAGAAAGAGAGAACAAAACATTCTAACCCCACTGTAAAGTTTAAGGAATATTTGCATTTTTTTTCTCACTTATGCTAATTTGATCAGGCTTCTATCCTGGAATGTGGCTGCTGTTTTTGCTTTATCGACATGTTGACAGAGAATAAGAAATCACAATAAAGCCAGTGGCATAATAAAATGAGTGAAAAAGAAACACCTGCCTGCCTGTACTCTGTAGCTTCTGCCTATGTTACCTGCCAGCCCGCCCATCCCCCATAGCATCACCTTTGTCATCTACCTACTGGCCGACCTGCTACTCTGAGGCGCAGCTTCAGCACCTCCTCTTGTGTCAGAATCATGTACAGTCCTTGCCTAATAACCACAACCAGGGCTGTCACTAA
This sequence comes from Bothrops alternatus, assembly GCA_034064705.1. Classification (NCBI taxonomy): domain Eukaryota; kingdom Metazoa; phylum Chordata; class Lepidosauria; order Squamata; family Viperidae; genus Bothrops; species Bothrops alternatus. The sequence goes on along the minus strand of JARGCV010000007.1, from coordinate 45,901,376 downwards.
GTAGCATGGCCACATGATGTTTCATTTAATGAACATTTAGCTTAGCAATGGAAATTCTGGTCCCAGTTGCTATTGTAACTTGAGGACTACCTGCAACTCATGCCAAGGAAGCTCTTTCGGATACACTAGGGCCTAGTTAATGATGATTCTAAAGGTTATGACCAGCCCTTTCAATCAGGGCTGGAATGGGACTAGAAGCTGGCAAATCAGTCTAGAATATTCACAGGAATAACCTCTGAAATCCTTATATAAATGCTTTCGTGGATCATTTTGTTCCTTTAGTTCTTTAATCTCAAACTAACTGGTGTGCTTTTACAGTTTAATATTGATTTCCTGAGGGATGTGTGAAAGCTCTTTAAGATTTAAGACTGTGGTAGATTTGGGTCTTAGCAACATTGTAATGTTCTCTATTTTTTCTTTGTCTTCCAGATATTTAAATACATAAGTTTTAACAAGACAATGACTCAGCTGTCTTCTACTCTGTCGCGCTGTGCTAAAGACATCATAGGATTTGCCATCATGTTTTTTATCATCTTTTTTGCGTATGCACAGCTGGGCTACCTGGTCTTTGGGTCGCAAGTGGACGAGTTTTCCACTTTTCAGAATTGCATGTATGGAACATTCCAAGTTATCTAATACTGTTGTTTCACTGGGTCATTAGCTAGAGCAGAATTTTCTTTAGAGGAGGAGCAGGGAACTAGAGGCACTTGATACAGCTGGTCCTCAACTTACAACCACAGTTGGCATGGAAAATCTGGTCTTTGAGCAAAGCGCTCCTTAAGTGGGACATTATGTGACTGCTTTGCTCAACAACTGTAATTCCAGCATTCCTGGTACATACAATATCCTTGCTGCAGTCAGTATATATATATATATATATATAAAACCAAATTTCCATAATTTCAAATCCAAGCGGACACACAGCTCAGTTCTTTGCAGGCAACTCTTTCAGAGTGGAAGAGCTGCTTACTGAAAAGATTTCAGCTCCCAGGGATGAGAAGAGAGCCAGACCTCCCCGCCCCCAAGATAAGAGGGAGTCTTCTGGGCAGGCAACAACACCTACAGGGCCTTCCCTGCTGGCTTCCCCACTGAATTTCCGGGTAAGCGGACAGAGAAGATTGCATGGGGATCACATGATTGTGCAGCACTTGATAACTGGTTGTAAATGCAAACAGATTGCTAAGCACCCAGATCATGGTCACGTACCACTTGGGGGAGGGGAGGTTGATCCTTTGTGACAATTAAAAATGCTTTATAGGCTATAAAGTAGTGATGGCAAACCTTTTAGAGACCGAGTGCCCCAAAACTGGCCCTGCCTCCACCCCCTGCCCCGCCCCCACCCCGCCTGCCCACAGGGCCACTCACTGCCTCCAGGGCCCGCTGCAGATCGCACAGGCAGCCCAGCAGTGCCATGGCGGCCACACCCTCTGCCCGTGCCCCACAGCATTAACTGTGCGCAATCGGGCATGAGGGCAGAGTCTTGTCTATGCTGCCTGGCTGCCATGTCCTTGTCTGTGCTGCTCCACGTGGGCCACACTTGGGGGCGACTCTCCAAGGGGGCTGCTGGTGAGGAGGGGTTCACAAGGGGAGGCAAGGCTATGGCAACAGCATGTGTGCCCAGAGAGAGGGCTCCGAGTACCGCCTCTGGCACCCATGCCATAGGTTCACCACCTCTGCTATAAAGCATCCCTTCCAAAGTTGTTAATTTGAAGTGTCGTGAAGTGAACAGTTAGACCAAGACTTCCTATAATGGCCTTTTGTGGAGTTCTGGGATTACCTGACGCTTCTGAACTCCACGAACCCTTCTCAAAATGTGTGAATTAGAAAAGCAAAATAGTCATTGGAAATCTTCCATCAGAGCACATCTGGGCATTTGACAGTTGACAGATTGACAGGCATTTGACAGTCGACATACAGACCCTTTGAGTGTCTCTATCTAGCCTGCGGTGGGGGGGGGGAAAGGGCGGAGGCGGAACAGCAGGGGCGGCCCTCCACAGCAGTCCCAACACTTTCTCATGTGTGGCCCCTTGGGAAAATTAATTGCCCATCCCTGCATCAGAGTGATACTCTACTCCTTGCCAGTTTTTTTTTTAAGGCTGGTAGGCTAGGAGACAAAAATCTGCTGTTCTATGGCTTGTGTCCCTAAAATCTAAAGTACTCCTTTATATTAGTTAAATTATTCCAATTGTTAAGGACTCTCTTTGCCAGATCATTGTCTAGGATAATCACTGCAAAGCCTCAGTGAACATGTTAACAAAGCATATGACTACCACAGAAAATTTTCCCTTGTGCCAAGAATACCTTTGTAGCCAAAATGAGATGCAAGACTATTAGCATTCTGGAGGTTAATATTTTGCTTTACAGCAAACCACCTTGCTTCTTAATGTTGTTTGAATTATATTATTTCAAGAACATTGAGTAGGGAGAGCAGAAGGTCTGGCAAATAGCATAGGAAATGTTCATGAGTACATGAGTACCCATTTGGTAAGGGAGAGCTAGACACGCATACACACGCAAGTATCCATTATGTTTTTCTCCTCACATCATTTCACCCTTTTCATATTCAATTCAAGGTTTCTTTGAAAGTAAATCATTTTCCAGTTTGGAAAACTTTCAGAAACAAATTGAGTAGGTTCTGCAAGCAGGACATAACCAGTATCATGATCTTTTTTTTTTTTTTGTTTTCAAAGCATCTTCCTCCTACCATTGGATAGTTTTAGGAGATTTGTTGCCATATATCTAAAATAGACATTATTTGGTCCTATTTCACCATAGATAGGCTTGGAAGCTAATGATGGTAACTTGTAATCAGTGGTTCTTCATATTAGTAACTTTAGTATCAATTATCTATTGTAGAATAATTTACACAAGTTTAACTCCAAAATAAGTTATGTGTTCAGTGGTACCAAATAACTGTATAGGATTACAATCTCAGTAAGAATCTTAGAATCTCATACTTAGTATATTTTTTGCTTCCTCCTAAGTTTTACCCAGTTTCGTATTGTACTTGGAGATTTTAATTTTGCCGACATAGAACATGCAAATCGAATTCTTGGGCCAATTTACTTCATCACCTTCGTATTCTTTGTATTCTTTGTATTGCTGGTAAGTGCAAACTTGGATAACTGAATCAGTTTGCAAAGTTGGGATTACTTTGCCAGGGCTGCACAAATCCTGACAACAATTGGCTAGAAAATACATATTGTCTAGCTGATGTTGGTAAAGAAATTGCAATTTGCAAAGAGGCCCATAATTAATGTCTCTTTTTAAGTGGGCTCTAAGATACATAACCCTAACCCACAGGTCAGTAACCTGTGGTTCCGGAGCCACATGTGGCTCTTTGAGCCTTCCCCTATGGCTCTCAGCCTCCTCTGCTATTTGCAGAGAGAGACAGAGACAGAGAGAGGCTCGCTCTCTCTCTCTCTCTCTCTCTCTCTCTCTCTCTCTCTCTCTCTCTCTCTCTCTCTCTCTCTCTCTCTCTCTCTCTCTCTCTCTCTCTCTCTCTCTCTCTCTCTCTCTGTGTGTGTGTGTGTGTGTGTGTGTGTGTGTGTTTGTGTGTAAAAAAGAGAGTGCACTCACAGAGCTGAAAAGCTTATTTGGGCGGAGCTCCTCCCTTTGCTGCATCTCAGCAGGAAGCAGGAGAGAGCTAGCTAGCCCAGCTATGCTGACTCAGGAATTCTGGGAGTTGAAGTCCATGAGTCATAAAAGAGCCGAGGTTGCCTACCCTGAGCTTGTTGAACAGCTTGAAGCCAGCTTGCCAGGTGAGCAGAAGATCGGAGAAAGGGAGAGGGGGGGAGAGAAAGAGAGAGAGGGGGGAGAGGAGAGAAAGAGGGAGAGGGAAAGGAAAAAGAAAGAAAGAAAAAGAATGAGAAAGGGAGAGAGGGAGGGAAGGAGAGAGAGATCTTTTTGATATCTAAAATGAAGATAACACTGCATATATCCTTTTTTACCTTTATTATAGGTGTGTGTATGTGTGTGTGTGTGTATATATGTGTATGTGTATACACACACACACACACACAAAATAAAGGTAAAAAAGGATATATGCAGTATTATCTTCATTTTAGATATCAAAAGGGTTTTGCGGCTCCCTGTGTTTTGTTTTTGGTGGGAAACGGGTCCAAGTGGCTCTTTCAGTGTTTTGGGTTGCCTATCCCTGCCCTAACCTCTAAGAATATAACCTTGTATATAAACCTTAGCCGTTCTGGCTCTGCTGGTTGGCCTGGGGACCAAATGGGGAATTCCTTGCTGGAAGTGGCTGCTGGATTGATGGCAGACTTCACCTCGCCTTCCTGCTCTCTACTCTCCACCCATCCATCTTTTTGGTTATCATATTGATGCATTCTCGTTGTGTTCCTTTTTCATTTTTTTATTTTCTGAGTTCTACTATTTCTGTTTATATTCCTTTCATTTTCTTTTTTCATTATTGTAAGCCGCCTAGAGTAGCCCCACAGTGAGATAGGCAGCGAATAAATTTAACAAATAAATAACATCTAAGAGGCTGATAACATGGAGACATGATTATTCCTGAGATTTCTGGTGAAAAAAAGGGATTTTGAATCTGAAAGACCCAGGATACCTATAGTGCCTGTGCGATCTATAGTGCATTTTTCAGTAAGTGTAGATAATTCTTCAGGTGTAAGAAACACTTCACCAGCATTCAAATCCCTATACGGGATCTCCTGTTTCCCAGCAAAAAATGTACATTTCATAGATGCAGAAGAATATAATGCTTAGCTCTATAGTCTTAGAAATGAATCAATGCATATTCTCCCAAGAATATTAAGTGTTTTCTGAAAATTGTAATATTTGGTAAAGGTATCCCTGCTCCAATTACATGTATAATTTCTGGTCCAAAAAGTGAAATTAGAATATTGGATGAGAATATGGGAGATTGGGTTTTTGTTTTTAACTACCGTAAGTAACTCCACTAATTTTCTCAGATTAATCTTGGGGTTATCGATAGGGGCAGTTCATAGGAAAGTAGGCATGACTCTTGGGGGATAAAAATGCTGTTCATGATTTCTACCAAGACCTAAGAAGATGAGAAAATCAAAGTAAAACCAACCTACCCCACTCCAAATGAATTAAACTGTTCAGGATCTAAGACTTCGTTCCTATGACTGTTGACTTGAGAATTTAAAAGGAAAAGTCTTGTGAACCTCACATCGTCTGTTTGAAGGAATCAGCTGTGTCACAATTAGACATATTAAAAACAGGATATTACCTTTTGTGCTGCCTTTTAAGCAGATGGATGAGATTCTGTGAGTTTTTAAATACATTTTTATTGCTGTAATTTACTGAGATTTAAAAAAGAAGAGGATAAATTAGCTCTGGATAACCCCACTAGATATTCAGCAACAACTGGTATACTGTGCAAAAGTCTATACCAGGGGTAGGCAACCTTGGCTCTTTTATGATTCGTGGAATTTCAACTCCCAGAATTCTTAAGCCAGCTGAGGAGAAATGGAGAGGTTTCCATGCTGAGCCATGCTGGCTCAGGAATTCTGGGAGTTGAAGACCACAAGTCATAAAAGAGCCAAGGTTGCCTTCCCCTACCCTATACCCACCACTGAAATATTCTTGCTTTCATTCAGAGTGACAGGCTTGGGCAAAATCAAATGAGTAAACTTGGTTGGGAAGCTTGCTTTGAACTTCTTGGATAAGATCAGATTTCAGACTGAGGTCCGAATCCTCATCAGGTTATCAAAGTATTCTTACTGGGTAAATGATAAATAACAATCAGGAATGCCAACCAACAAGATTCACTCCTTTGGTGCCTGTGCAGTAAGAAAATCTATTCGGCTAGGCCTGTGTTTCTCAACCTTGACAACTTTAAGATGTGTGGACTTCAACTTCCAGAATTCACACGTGCCTTGTGGGCACAGCTATGCTGGCTGTGGAATTCTGGAAGTTGAAATCCACACATCTTAAAAGTTGCTAAGGTTGAGAAACACTGAGCTAAAAGTTACTATAAGCATGATATATTCTGATATGAATGCTCTATTTAAAACAAAAAAGTTGCACTGCTCTGTATTATTGATTATCCTGGAATCGATATGCTTCGCTTTGGAACATCTTTGAGATTCTTACATATTTGTGCATTATTTGTTCACATTATGTTTTCCTTTCCCCCCCCCCCCATGTAGAACATGTTCTTGGCGATCATCAATGACACATACTCTGAAGTGAAAGCTGACTTTTCAGTAATTCCAAGCAGAGAGTTCGAGATCAGCGACCTTATAAAACAGGTAAGAACTTAAACTACCGGTATGTCCTGCGCATTGATATTCTGGCAACCTTGTAATTTTTAGTTCAAGGAATAGTTAAATGCTACTGATAACTTGTTTTTCTCAATGCTTTATTTAAAAAGTGCATCACAAGAAATTGTATTTCTTGAATTGTTTTTCAGAGCACATGAATAGCAATGAATAAACTGTTGCTGCTTCATTGATACTTTACAGAATAAAAGGAGGGATGTTTTGTTGCTGTCTGTGAAATAAAGTAAAAGTGCATTTCGATTCCTAGGACCTTAGAGTAGATTCCCATATAAGCCAAAATTCTCTATCTTGGGATAACGTTGCCCATATTCTGATCTGAAGGCATATTTAAACTTTTTTTACCATGATTTATGATATTGTAGTACTTTTCATATAGAAATGAACATGCAAAAAGCATACAAACGCTTGGTCATCCTGTGAAGTTACGTTTCTATAGAGAAAGTCAGTAGGATCACAATCAAGGCGATTGTCTAGAAACTCTTGTCATTGTGTGGGAGAGACATTTTCTAACAGTAGTTCTATTTCTGGATAGTTACTGAAAAATTATTGTTGCTTTTTGAATTCCAGGAGGTTTTGTTCTTTCTCATGTGTTGTCTAGCTTCTTTGTGAAAGTGCTAAGAGAGATCATCCAGATGTTTGCTCTGAAGCTCCACCTTATTCAGTCATGTCAAACTCACAACGTCATGTGACATCATGTGATGTACTGCGACTTTTTCTCCATTGCTGGCAATGGGGTGGGTGTGGCTTCAGTGTGACACATCTGGCCCATGGGCTGGCAGTTTGATATGCCTGAATTACTTTGTTTTTCTTTCTCAGAGATGCTGGGACCATTCTGATGAGAATGGAGACTCAAACTAGATAATTCAGTGCTATTCTCAGGGCCCAATTTAGCCACCTAAGTGTAGGGTGATGAGTTTGCTGTAGATGGGACTCACATTCCCCTCAAGGTTTCAGATTTATTAGAGACTCAAGTGATTCTTGTGACTTAAAGCATCTTTCCCATATGCCAACTTTAAGCTTATCTGACTGGGAAAAAAAAGTGACAAAAGTTAACTGTGCCTTGGTAATCGTCTGTTTTCCTCACTGCAAAATACCTATTGTGTGCAATTACCTATAACACGGATAAGGAAACTTCAGTTGGTCCAGAATAGAATTGCGAAGTCTTTAAATAGAACTCCGTGTTTCAAACAAACTTGTGTTTTCTCAGCTGCCTCAGCTCTTAGGTTACTTCCAGGTCCAGTTTCAAAATACCAGTCAATTATAAAATTTTACAAATGCTACCTTCTTCTACACTGAGATTTCCTTCAGAGGTCCTGTTTTCAAATCACTGTCAACTGAAATGTTGTGGTTAAGAATGGATCCCTTTGTTAGTGATACCCTATTTGTGGAATATTTTTCCCAGAGAAATTATGACACCAAATGAAGATTTTATATAATTACAGGTAGTCCTCAACTTGCAACTTAGCAATCAGTCAGAATTACGATGACCTGGACCTATTTATGATCTGGATTTAAAGTTCTGATGACCTGGATTTGAAATTCTGATTGACAGTCATTTACAGCATTCTAGTCACGTGACCACAATTTATGTCATTTTTTTGCTGGAAACTGAAGTGTTGTGGGTTCCTTTCTTAACCACAACACTTCAATTGACAGTGAATTGTTTACTTCTGGTTTCTGCTAAAAAATGCCCAATAGAGAGCAATAGGCTTACTTAAAGTTACATTTGCTTAACGACTCCTGAAAAAGTTGTACAATGGGGCAATTACGTGATCACCTGCTTAATAACCATCACGACTTATGATTGAAATTATAGGCTCAGTTACAGTTGTAACTCAAGAACTACCTGTAATGTAATTGTTTTGTGTCATATTTCATATCACTTTTACTTGTTTGGCTTTGTGTTTTCAGTTTTTTTATATTTGATGTTTATTTTAATTTAAGCCTTTCATAGAACCATTTTTGAAAGCAAGATGTGATATAAATCCAGTAAAGAAATCCATAGTTTGCATAATTGAATATTCAAGAGGATCTTTAGTGGCACAAATAAGTGTGATATTGTGAAGAGTTTTTATTGAGTTGGCTTTTTCTTCTTATTTAAGTTTTCCGCTCAGACTAAATGTTCAGTTGTTCAGTTATTGGGTACTTTAGGCAGTCCATACAATTAAAAATGCACCTTTCCCTCATACTGGTATTGAAACTTTTTTCCCCATTCCAACCCGCAATTAATCCTAAAGTAATTTACTTAATCTGTGCAAATTATTTTAAATGGCCAGCGCAAAGGCTATATTATAGTATGTTGTCATTTATGTTCTCCTGAACTGTTCAACAGAATGAGTAGTAAATAATGAAAAATTAAAGAAGGAGTGGTATTATTCTAAATTGGAGATTTGCTTTTTGTGCTTATAATCATAAATGCTGCCTTGGCTTTTTGTGTAACTCAGCAGATGATCTTCTACCTGTAAACTGTTTAGAAATGACTCACCTATGTGCTAATGTTACTCAGTTGTTGTTTTTTTGGCCATTCTTACCATATATATATAACCAAAACTTATTTCTATCTTCAGAAATACTAATTTTGCTAGGATTTTGTTTAACTCCATCTATTTTACAAGTATATTTCAATCTTTACCAGATGGAGTAACCTGCAACATGTTATATTTTCAGTACAAAAGGATACTGTTGTTTTTTTCATTGCAGAATTTGGTGCATGCTAAAATTATTTTGTACCCTTTAATCAAATTAAGCTTGACTAGTGTTTCCTACATTCCCCCACATGAAGCCTGTACATATCACAACTATGATATCACAACTAGTTCCATTTAACAATCCTATTTATTTCTTTTGTTTAGGGTTACAATAAAGCTTTAGTCAAACTCAAACTGAAAAGACAGGCATCAGAGACAGAAGATGTATATTTGAAAAAGTGGGTATCAAATTTCAGGCGTACTGCCACTTTAGTTTAATTTTCTAGCTAATTTTCTTATTCATACATATCATCCTAAAGAGTGATGGATACCAATATTTTTGTTCCACTGAGCAAGACCCTTCAGGATAGATGAGGAGGCATTCTGGTGTGCAGCTAAGCCAGAGAATCAAGCTTTTAAAGGCCAATAAGGCAGGTTGGGATTTCCAAAGTCATCTCCCACAAAAAGCTCTCAAGATGCTTCCAGACTACCATAAAACACTCATTTATCAGCAAACCAATGTGATTGCTTCTCTCCAGCCTTCCAGGAGGTCCTTCCTATTTCAGCTTATTCCTGTTATGTTTCTGAGCAGGTGGGAGCTTTTTGAAATAAAATACCGGCCAGTAGCCACTCACTGTCTTGTTTTCTAAATGTGCCTGTATAATCACAAGATCAATACTACTATTGGAAGTAAAGATTATAGGGGATTTTGGATCACAGCAGGTAAGAAGGAGTCACCTTATCATTTTATTATGGGCCATTCTCATTTCCCACTCTTGATAGCCAGTTAGGACTGGGTCCTTTACTTGTTCTGAGTATTTCAAAGTTGGAAATAGTTGGAAAGCCTGCCTACCTAGGTCCAAGATAGGAAACCACAAAGGAGCCAGGGGTTTCTATAAAATATCACACTAAACCACAGCTGCAAACAATGAATCTCTCCGAACCATAATTTCAAATTTAGCTTCTTAAAATGATAACATTGACCTAATCCAACTAAGGGTCTTCTGTTGCTTGTGGCTTAAAGAGTCTTTATAGTATCTTCCTAACCATTGCTATAGTCCTATCAAGACAGAAGACTTTATGAGTCGCTAGTGAAAAAATAACCTAAGTCATCCCACATTATGGCATTGCACAATATATGGACCCAGAGACCTCTTGCTCATCCCCTCCCTCCCTCCATGCCTTAGTAATTAATTTATTCAGTCACAAGTCTCATTTGAGACCTGAGCTACTCTACTACCTCACCTGGTGAGGTAAGAATGTCAGCTGCCTCCTTATGAAGTACTCCATATATTGGTGCTTCAACATCGATATGAAACTGTTGGAAGAAGTCATTTGGTAGTTTACAATATAATTCTGTCAATACGCTGTCAGTCTTCAGCTTTATATTGCAATCCTGGGCTCAGCCAAAGAAGCCACACACATTTCCCCAGGCATCTGGAAACTGAGAAACTTCATCCAGTGGGATGAAACAAGTTGAAATTGATCCTAAGCAACATAAAGTTGCTGTTTGCACATCATGGTTCCCCTCCAGCTCCAGGGTTGTCTCTCACCAAGGTATAACTGTGCCTGAGATAACAGGACCGCAACTTGGGTGTCCTTTTATACACATAGCTACTACTTAATGGCCAAGCAAGACATTTCCCAGCTTTGCTTTGTATGCCAATTGCAGCTCTTCTTGGAGGCCAAGACCTGAATTCAGTAACTCCTCATTAACACAATTTGTCTGAATTTCTGTAATAAGCTTTACGGGGGCTGCTACTGAAGACCACACAAAACCTTCCAGTTAGTCCAGAATGCAGTGGCTCACTTGTTGACCAAAAGTTGCCATCCTGATCATTATTTCATCTTTTCTGTGGGGTCTCCATTGGTTTTTTGATATGTTTCTAAATGTAATTCAAATGACCAGGTATTTTTTTTAGATGTATATTGTATTTCTGCTGTGTTAGCTATAAGACCTATGAATGGAATAAATGTGATACAAATTGAATAATAATAACAATAACAGCGAATGATAGAACTAAATGTGACATGCTATTTTAAATCCACGCACGGCACATTTACCTATTTAAGTTCATGGTGCTTGGGTTTTCTTTGCCGATTAAAAACCAAAAAACCAAGCTGGTCAATGTCTGAAACAAAGGACTATACAACCGGATAGGTACTGTGCTATGATGGAAGAGGTCAATCTTTGTTGTTTGTATTTAATATTTTCCTATCCTCATTTACACCCACAGTCTCTACTGCCTTGGTTGCTGACTATGAGGAATGGAAACTGTTACAGCCAGTGGCATCATAGCAACTTGAAATAGATGTCGCTGTGAGACAGAAAGGCAGCAGCAGCTGCCAGGAAGGTCAAAACATCAGTCTGATGAAAGCAATGTCCCACTGCATTCACATCCAGAAAGGGCCTGAGCTTCTTTTGCAATGATGCAATGGAGCTTTCTTATTTTGACAAAACAGTAGGAGTGATGAACCCCCAGGGAAAAAGATACAGCAAACAACAAGAGGCAGGCTTTTTTGACTATATATAATGTAGCCTATGATCAGTCCTATCCAGTAGAAACAAGCATATCCACTCCATTTAGATTAATTTCATCAGGATCTCTCTCTTTTTTTTTTGTAGTATATGGGTATTAAAATGTTGTACCTAAATAAATTCTTGGGTTTTATTCCTCCTTTGCATGACCATCTCTAGACTGGATACAAGTAGAAATGTCTCCAAAATTGGCGACAAGGTAAGTGTCATGTGATTCTTTCCACTTGACCAAAAAAAAAAGGATAGAGACAATTATTTTCAGTGGTTTGCATTATTATGAGGCAGCGTAAAGAAAGATTTGTGGTACTTAAATACTTAGAAACTTTATTTTGCATAAACTTTCATCTGATTTTATGCATGTATCTGACAGTAAATACTTATGTAACACATGCATACACATAAACAGGTAGGGGAGGGATTATAAAATAGAAATGCAAACAATACCACAATATTTTAACAAGAACCGTACTCTGGTTGTCGGCCATTCGAGGTTTTCTCCATTGTGTTGATTAACCTACCGTATTTTTCTGTGTATAAGACGCACCCTTGTATAAGATGCTCTGGCATGCAAGTTGCAAGCTTCCAACAAACAAAGTCAGTGCTGGGAGCAACTGCCTCCCAGTGCTCTAAATAGGCCCTCCCAGTCGGCCCCACCCACTTAACCAGCATCCAGCACGATGAGCATGCATAGTCAGTTCACAGCAGCAGTCTTCTGACCCTGGTAAACAAACCGGCGTGAGCACTCGCATGACAGCAAGGCAAGGGAAGTGAAGGCAGGTTTTAACTCCCCGCCATTTCTCCGCACCGATCAGCTGTTTGGCCGGCCACTATTATCGAGCAGGATGACCTCGCAGCTGCGTTCCACAGGGTCTCCGGCCAGCATACAGGTACGAGGGAGGGAAAGGGCTGTCGCTGCCCTCCATGCTGCTGGTCCCATCCGCTGCCTCCGGACGCCGCCATCCGACGATCTTAGCCCTTCCCCCTCCTGTTAGTGGCAAGCCCACAGGGGCTTGACACCTGCACCAGGCGCCATGGCATGTAAAGAACCCACACAGGCATGCCCTGGGCTGCGGAGGTTAACATTTTTTCGTGTATAAGACGCTGCGCTTGTATAAGATGCAGCTGATTTTTCAACAGGGTGTTTGCAGGAAAAAATAGCATCTTATACACGGAAAAATACGGTATGTTAAAATAAAAGGCTCCATCTTCCATTTATAGAAGAGATTCAGCTTCATGAATTGTTACTCAGTTTGTGTAGGAATTTAATGTTCTTTATTAAAAATGGCTGCTGCCTTTGCTAGGGTCAGATATACTGGAACCCAAAGTACTCTTCCTTGCTCTTTAATGTTTTATCAATGTATATACATTTATTTTGCGTATCAACTGGCCCACTTGTCCTCTGAGAAGTGTTTGAGCATATATTTTTCTACAGGCCCTCTTAAACTAACAACTTCTGCTCAAAGTCTATGGAGAGTCTCAGTCATCCAGGTCACGGTTGTCCCAAAGGTGCTTTTTCAAAAGGCAACTGGATTTTCTTTGTTTTTTTCTCTTGAAGATGTTTCGCTTGTCATCCAAGAAGCATCTTTAGTTCTGAATTCCACACCATTCAGTCAGAACTCAAGAAGCTTCTTGGGTGTGAAGCGAAACATGTTGAAAATCCAATTGCCTTTTGAAAAAGCACCTTTGGGACTCCTACTCAAGGAGCAAGTGGCAGTCACGGCTAGGAAGACCTTTGCACAACTTGGCATTGTGCCCCAGTTGCACTTGTTCCTCCATCAAAGGGGCTACTCAGGGTCACTCATGTTCTGTTCGTCTGGACATATAGTTGGATTATTGCAATGTGCTGTACATGGAGCTGCTGTTGAAGAGTATCTGGAAACTTCAGGTGGTGCAAGCAGTTAGGGAATGTTCCTGGGAGCTTACATTATGCCTCTGCTACACAACATGCATTAGTTAAACCAGTTTGTTTATGGGTCCAGTTGAAGGTGCTGGTGTTGATCTTTAAATACTTACATAGCACAGGACCAGGATATTTGAAGGACACCCTCTTCCAAACTTTATCTGCCTGTCCCACCAGATCTAATAGAATAAGCATATTCTGTCAGCTAGAGAGCTACATTTGGCAGGCACCACATGGTGGGCCTTTTCTGCTATGATATCTGTAGGGAAGAATCTTCTCCTCCCCCCCCCCAAGAGATGGGGTCAGCCTCATCACTCCTGAGCTTTCCAATTCCCTCAGGATCTGGTTATGCCAGCAGGCAGGCCTAGCGACCCTTTTATTATTGACATCCCTCCATCTATTGTTTTTCTTCTCTTGTTTAGTTCTGCTTTTATTGTTTTTAGTGTTTTTTAATAAGTATAATAGGTTTTTTTACATAATGGGTTTTTTAATATTGTTTTATATTTAATGTTTTATTGGATTGTTGTACATCGCCAAAGTCACTTTCTGTGAGATAGCAACCATACAAATTTGATAAACAAACAAATGAATAAAATCTGCCAATCCTAGAGATAATGACACGTTTCTTTTAGAATCCTGTCAATCATACTGACCAATTTTCTGTGTAGGATCTCATGAGGAGGCAGATTTCCACAGGACAGTATGACACAGTTTCTGCGAGAGACTTTCAGAGGTATGTTGCTGTTTACAGTAGGCTTCAGCCTTTACAGAAGACCTGGGATTCATCTTTTAGACCACAGGAGATCGACTTGAGGTCCCCAATTTGAGGTTCCACATTTAAAGTGGAATCTTCAGACAAAATATATAATTCCTGACACAATCGTAATATATTTTATCAAATAAAACTCCCAAACTGAAATATCAAATCTTGGCTCTGCCTTCATTGCATCAGTGTTCTCGGTGTGGCTGTCGAATATCATTATGTTACCTACTAAATGCAAATTTAGGGATCTAGCTTTTAATTGTATGGTCATAATATTGCAATTAGCAATTGTTAATGCTAACTATTTTAGGTCGGGTGTTGTCCTCCTTTGATCTAAGTTATTAGAAAATTCAATTGAGGCATTATTTTGGGTTCTAAAGAAAATGGATGTTGGTTGTTAATGTAAAAAAAAGTGCTCAGTTAAGAGTAAGTTTGTATGAATACAGGTAGTCCTAATGAATACAAAATGAACAAATAGTCCTAATGAATACAAAAAAAAAAGAGAGTCTACTTAATCTTTACATTATTTGGGGGGGAAAGATTTAGGCTGCAGTTCTGTGCCTATTAATCTGGAAATTTCATTGAATTCAATGAAATTTATATTTACACAATGAATTCGAATTGGTATCTGAATCGGTATATACCGGTACTATTAGACTGCTAAGTGACTAGCCAGTTTTCTTCTGGTTAGTTTTCTTCTACTTTCAGCTTCACAAAGGCAAAAATTCCAGAACTCCCTCAATCTTCTTTGTTATTTTGTTTTAGACTTTCTAGATATGCCGAAGATTTGGAGAGACAACTGAAAGATGTGAATTATAGGCTGGACACAATTATGAAAACTCTCCCTCCAGCTCAGTACCAACAGAGAAACTAGCCAGAGGTGAGGATTTGTTTTACCACTGGCCCCTAGCACAGTGAGAAGCTAAGGTGTGCATTAACAGGCATGGGAAAGGGGGGGGGGGAGAGAGAGATGCACATCTGTCTTTGAGTAGTCCTGTTTTCCCAGGGCTTTTCCATTTCAGCTGTTAAAAAAAAAAAGTTTGCTAGATTAATTCACTGGCCCAGTGCCGGAAATGGTACATTCCTGCAGCGGTGTTTTGTCAATATTCAAAGGCAAATAATTTGGAGAATATTTGCTAAAATTAAAAATACCAATGGTAACAGCAAACTTTTTTTTAGCAGCAGAAATACTGTATTTATAATTAGTAACTATATTTTCTGTATTTTGCTATCATAGGCGGCTCTTAAACGTATTGCATCTCGCTGGGCCCCTCAGCTCAGGTTGGCATCATTTACCCTTAACAACACAGAGGATTTTTCTTCCATCTAGTAATGAAAAATGTGGGGAGGTCCAAGGAGTATTTAGCAGCTGAAATTCAGAAATTCATCTCTGAACTTTTAAACAAGCTGGGTTTTTTTTTACAGAATATTTTATGTGCAAACATAATTCTAGGGGTTTAAAAGGAATTAAGATTCCTTTCCTTAGTCACAAAAGTTCATCCCTATTGCAATTGCTGATACAAGAGACTGGGGTGTGTGGGGAGACTACATTGTTTGTTTTATGCAAACACACTTTGAATTAGGTACAAATTATACGAGGTCTTTGTCTGTTGGTCTTTAATATTAGTTGTACATGTATGTCAGCCATGTCCATAGTTACTTCATGTTTTGATGGAGCAAATATACAAAAAATATAAAATATTGCAGGATTGGTCTTTGAAATGGGAAGTAACCATGGGCAAATTTTTATATCTGTTATAAATGACAGAAACATGCTTCTTTTGCTTAAAGACAAGGTCATGCAGCAAAATCTAATTCTCCACCAAATTTAAGTGCTGCATATCAAATATATTGGATATAGTGAGAGGTTTTTGCCCTACAGCTAGCACAACATAAAAAGGATGCATTTTCTAAAGAACAAGCATAAAAAGAAAAGTTTATAAGGTACATTTATAGGCCACTTTTCTATAACATCTTCAAAGTGACTTATAAAAAGAAAAATTCAAGTTAATTTCTAATCAGCTTTTAATTATTATCAGTTTGGATAAACCATTGTGGATAAACCACAAGAGAATTAGACTCAAACATTTTTTTTAAACAAACCTTTTTTTAAATCCTAGCAACTCTTAAGAATTACACTTACTAAGATTTAGAGGCAAAAATGCAAACACAAGTGCATGCGCACACAGACACAAAACACAAATATAAATATGACAATAGAAGTTTTTTATTATAAAAATCTATACAATGAAATGCCAGACATGGCAATCATTCATATCTGGTTTATTTATATATATATATATATATTTATATCTATATATCCACATATAGTTTTTACTTATACGAAAGTAAAACTGTGTTATCACAAAATGCCTAATTCTACCATTTATTGCTCAATAAGATGGCACAACACACACTCTTAGCATAACTGATGCCATGCTTGCTACAAACAAACAGCCAAACATTGCAAAGCACACACAAAAGCAGCTGTTGATTCTGAAGTGGAACCAATTTGATCACTCTTTATAAAAATATTGAGATCATATAGATTTAAGCATTATAAAGGAGGAATATATTATTCAAAACAAACATTTAAATAGTGCATATTGACATTTTGCATGTGGTATATAAAACATGTACAACACTATACAGTACACATAGGTTTTGATGTTAGATGCACCAGTGATTGCAGATTGATGGGAAAGTAATTGAAATGTACATTGCACGATGAAGTTGAACAAAAGCTACGGAAAATCTCCAGATTATTTCCCAATCTTGTAATTCACTACAGTCCACTTAAACTCTTCAGGCTGTATAAAAAGGCAAAACATTAGAGTATAAATTCATTTTAATTGTCACTTTTGAGTTCCAAAATTACATGCCTAGAATTACAATAAAAACAAGAAACACAACCAATAGAAGTATGGAGTCTCTAAAATCTATTTTCTACCTATTACATGTTAACACATCAATCTGATGTGTTTACATGCCACTATTTCACTAAAGTTCATTTTCTGGTCTTTCAGAAAAGCAATGAAAAACAATTTGTGTTGGCATTAGCTGTTCATAACACATGCAGCAAATAGGCACATGCAAAAACATGGCCACAAGACAAAATAGATCCGGAAGGTATTCAACACTTAAGATTCAATCCAGTCAAACCACAGAAGCAGGGCCTACATGCAAAGGATTCCATATAAGCCCTTTTCCTCTGAACTGTATCTCATATGTAGCTACTAAAGTCATTTAGAAGGATTTTGGAGTGCAGTTTTTGTTTTTGTTTTTAAATCGGCTGCTGTTGTGTTATGCATACTAGGCAAAGAAAACATCAGTTAAAAAAAACCCCTTGGTTCTGAAGCTTTGACATGCAAAAATTGTGTGATACCTATTTGAGGCAGATCACTTCTCTTTCCACTTCTGTAAATGGAAGTAGAAAGGTTTCTTTCAAAACTAGTTCTGTCCAGCTTGTTCAATACATAATTACATTAATTGTAGCCCTTGGTAAAATAAGTTTGTTTCAGATACAGCAAAAGTGGTGTAAGCTTACTGAACTGAATGAATCTGAGCACCAACACAAGGGTAAGATGCAGTCTCCAATTCAGACTACACAGTCACCGGTAGACAATAAATAGAAATTAACAGTAATGTAAGTCTTGTAGGCAATATGTGATATAAATGTTCAGGTTTTTCCAAGTTTAAAAATACAACAAGCAAGGTCACTTTCTGGTTTGTCCCTTGTCATCTGAAACCGGAAAATGTACTTTATATTTCAGTATCCATTGATCATTCTACTATATAAAGGATGCCATTTGCAATCAGTTATGCCACACAGTCCTTTGAAAGGCATTGCAGTTCCTTTTTGGTGTTCTGGAGTATTCTTAATTGGCTGCCATTATTTTCCATACTAAAAAGGCAACAGAGGAGTTCAGTGTAATACTAATAAATGCAGATGAAGCGAAGTTAGCAGGTCCAACATTTCTGAATGATTCTGGAATAAAAGTCTTTTGAGAATGAGACACATTGTAACTTTTTAAAATGAGGGGGGAAAAAACACCCTTAAAGTTGGACAGATTGAGTTGCAATTTAATTTTTTTTTTCATTAACTTTCTAGATAGGACCTACCATAGGACCTACCCGTCCTTCTAAAGTGTACAAAAATTGCATTCTTTCAACAAAGCAAGACAAAAGAATACCCCTAACAGTACTACAGGCAGCGTATGACAACAACTGTTCATTGTTACGAAGAAACATAATTTATTTTGATGGATCTTGTTTGCTGATAAGGACTTCAAGAAGACGGAGTTTAGCTTTAACTTTCTTGTACTCGCGATACTCATCAAGCAGCGGTCCACGATCCTCCTTCTGAACATTCCTGAAAAAAAATAAAATATGTTGTTAAAAAATCTTGGCCAGTTCACTTGTTTAAAATAGACAACGAAGGCATCAAGTTTAAGTTTTCACTCTATAGCTTTCATAATAATGAAGGACTTGATAGAGTCCTTCCTTCTGATAAACAGAATTTCTGCTAACAAAGAAGAAATAAGCAATGCCTCAGATTATGTCTTATGACTACCTAGACTACTACTGAAAATGGCCAAGCAAAATCATATTCACTGCATTTCATAAAACCAAGTAGCACTGAACTGATATTTTATGAATGATAGACATAATGATAGACTGATTGAAAAATTCAAGACTTAATTCTTTTGGAAAATTGAAGCCATGGAAAAACCGTCATCCCATTCTACCCGCAAGGAAACAGATCTTTGGGGGGGGGGGATTGGATTTCAGCAGTACTTAGATATTTTAGAATGACAGACACAGAGATAAATAGGTCTAAATGCTGCTTCTAGTATTTACTCAACAATTGGTTCTTTGCATCAATGAAAACAAACAAGCCCATGTCTGAAGCAGAGCTATGTCTTTCTGTTTTGTTTTATGTATAAAAATGAATGTAAATGTATCCTGAAGAAAGCTGTATTATATTTTGCTTATCCTCCATGTAATAGAATTTTACACAGATTAATTGTAATGAATAAAGGGTAAGTAGTGATATATGAACCTTTCCTTAACTATTACATTTATATCACTTAAACAAGGGGGGGGAACCACTTTTAAAGTTTTCTGGATTCCCCCCCCCCATGGCTTTACATTTTAGCACTACTTGTTATCTAAATGCAATAAATGTCTTACTTGCCAAATTAACCTACAGCCGTAATGGACCTTTGCTATTGACAATTTGCATTTTTTTTTAAATCTTGCTGGCTGTGCTATTAACAGAAACAAATAAAGTCCTTTCAAGACCCAGCTCTTGGATCTTCCCTCCAACTACTCATTTTTTAGGGGATGGTCAATGAGAAAGTGGGGTAATTGCACCTACAAAATATCTTAGAGGAGATTTTAAGCATATGCAGTCAGAATTCAGGCTCAGGCATGGGATTGAGATGTTTGTCATTTTGATTTGTTGAGGTTTGGTTTGATGTCTTAATAGCTTCTGATGCCAATCGTCTTGGTATATTTTTTGCATTGACTGCAAGGGTTGTGGACTGGAAGCATTGTTTAAAATGTCTCTGCCATTCCCTGAGTAAACAATTCCAATGAGGGTTGGCATGGCTCTTCCATGTGGAAGCCCATAGATGTTGATTTTCTTTTCCCTATTTTTAATATCCATTTGAGATCACAGAGAGAAGTCACCAGTCACTTTCAGCTGCAATACTATCTATACAATTATGATACTCAGGCTATGTATTGCCAAGGATGCTACAGAAGCCTTGACCTGAGTCTGTAAGCTACTGAAGCTTTGAAACATCTACATGAAACTCCAGGGAGATCATTCTAAGATATGAAATAAGTTATTATCTATATCCCTATGATACCCAGTGCTCCTGTCCCCTAATTCAAAAAAGTAATCGGTACCACTGAAAGTTGCCTGAATTGTATCATGGGCAGATACAGGGAGAGAAAGCTGAAATTATGCCCAAGCAACGTAGAATTATTGATGATTAATAAGAAACCTGTCTCAAGAGAACAGATTCTCTGTTTGGGATGGAGGTTGCATTCTTCTTCTTTTTTTTTTTTTTAACACTAAGTATTAATCTTTGTAAACATCTGGTTTGGTAAATATTAGAGCATATACATTCAACATTAAATGTTAGTTTTTTGTAAACATTTGATTCTTGAAGTACATTTGCAGCCCTGATTTTCAGCTGTCACTAGATTCATAGATGACAGCTGCATCAGGATTACTTTTGCACAATTATGATTGTGCAGCAGCTATTTCTATTTTTAAACTGGGTAGCTTTGGAAAACTGTTTTTGCTTTGGTTACATTTTACCTTAGCTATTGCAACATACCTGAAAGGGGGTCCACCTTAAAAAGTGTGCAGAAATTGCAACTATTGCAAAAAAACAGCAACTGAAGACTGCTAAACAGTAAGAAATGCAGTAACTATATGGCATCTGGGTTGCAAGGGCTACACTGCTTTGCAGAATGCTTAACAACCAAAATTAAATGTATTAGCATTAATCTTTGCCAAAATGATTTAGAAATTATATGAGTGAAAGCCTGTCAAGCCTAAAACCCAGAATGAGAGGCAGAATTTTTTCCAAGATCAGTTCTTTATTGTTTCACATATATGGAAAAAAAATATTGCCAGGCCGAGGACTCCACTATCTGCATCTACAATATACAATGTGGACTATTGGAGAAGGGCTATTTTCACTCTCTTTCTCTCATACAGGATACCTGGGGTGAGTTGCTCCTCTGGAATGCATCCATCTCCTTACTACATTTCATCACACTGCCTCTCTCACTATGAATCTCTTTGGCTGCTAAGATTTGTAAGGCAAGCTATTCTGAAGATGGCTGCGTTGCCAAAATGTTTCTCTGGCACATGGGAGAATCTTCATAATTCATGAACTGCATTGGGGGGGGGCTGCACATAGCCCCCATTCTGTCCTGCTTTATAAGAGTAGCTAAGATGCTCTTTCAACTTCATTTACTTTTACATCAGTTTAATGCATGCTTTTTCATTTTTTTATAGTGTGTATCTTAAGCCAGTGTAACTGCTCTAGTTCGTAGAAGGTGAGATAGAAATCAAATATTTTCATTATTTAGTCTTTGGTATGATCAAAGAAACTTAATCCAATCTCCTATGTAATGTGTCTCTGAATTTTTTTTATTTCAAATGGTTTCTAACATGTACTCAACATTAGGAGTTTGATTAATTAAAATACATATAAATAAAAATCAGGACTGTTAATTCAATTTTTTAAAAAATCTATGTGTATTAATTCTCACTAAATAGCACCCAGCAAAACTAATGCTTCAATTAAAATAAGCATGTTTCCATTTTTATTTTCATTAACAATGCAAAACTAGGGTAATCAGTGTTATATATTAAACTGACCTCCCGTTCTGTTGATAAAATCCTTCTTCAAATTCCCGTAGGGTTTTGCGCAATTTCTTTTTTTCACCTCTGGCTTTCCAAAGTTGTTCTAATAATTCAGGCCTAGAAAAACGTAAGAAAATACTCTGGCTTATCAATATCATTATGAGTGGCCCATCCTCTAAAAAAGCCCAGCGTAATTAAGATAGCTGATAACTTTTTCAGAAGTTTTTCTCAAAGTAATTTTTATGTATTTCCTTAATTTGTTCTCTTGCTAATAACTTAAAGAAAACTAAATGCAGTTACTCTGCTCAAGTTATAAGTGATAAAACTAGATTCACATTCTAAGAAACCGTCTTCATTAAAGGATGTGCAAAATGTTCAAGACGTTTTCTGATGTCAAAGCAGCCACTATTAGAATTGGACACTTTTTTGGACAGGTCAGAATGGCCCATTTCAATCTTGCAATATAATATTTTCCGTATCACTGATCTCTTTCGGATCTAATCAGAATCCACAAATGATTTTTAAAAATAAGTAGCAATACATTTTTTGGGTGTTTACAATGTCATATTTACTTACATGGAAGCTGCACAGATACTAGAAAGTCGAAGCTCTCGAGTTAGTTTCTCTTGACTTTCTTCAACATCAGATTCTGAGTTTTCAACAGGGCTAGTAGCAATGGGATGTATTTGGGCACTGGATTTTAAAATATCAGTCAATTCGGAAGATATATCACCATCTTCTTCCTCTTCCTTAAAAAATAATAGACAAGTTTTAAGGATTCAAGTAGTGGGCCAATTTTTTTTTTTAAAAATACTACTATTGCATATATATTCATATTAATATTCCTATGGCAATAGAGGGTTAAGAATTACGTGGGCATTAATGTGAAGTCTAGTGTTAAAGCCATCAGTGGTTCTAGTACCCTGGGAAACACAAACAATTGGAACAACAATGCACAGTAAAGGAATGTGAAAAATCATTTGCTATTGAAAATTGTCTTTTTGTATGGTTCAGTGTTTTGTAACAGATTATTACAGAGGCACTATAAAGTATAACAGAATTGTAGGTATAAGTAGAAACAATCTAAGAAAATATTTAAAATCTTTTTTCACCCCAAAATGCTGTATTTAAACAATCCAAGTGCACTGTAAGGAAAGTTATCTGTAAAGATATTGATTAATGCAATTCATAAAAATAACTCCATATAAGAGAGAAGCCTTTAATACACATATTTTTATCTTATCTATAACCTAAATATAAGTAACCTTCCTTTTTAAATGTAATAAAATCATCAAAATGGCAAGAAATGATTTTTTTTTAACCTAAGACTGATACAAACTGAAGCATTTGCAGGTCTCCTGTTACAAACTTTATAGAAGCTGTATTATTCTGGATATTCTGGATGCAGGATCATTTACGTTAACAGATTAGGCTTCAGAAAAGATACTGAGATCAGTAGGTGATCAACAACACCTTTCTAATTTCATGTTACAGTACCTCATCCTATGTGTTAATAACAATGGGTTAACAATAATGTTTCTGGCCAATTATACTTGGGAAAGCCATAGATGTCACCAAAGCAACTGTTTATATGGAACAACTTAAATCTAAGCACGCAGTTTTATTATGGATTTATTAATTGTATCAACAATTATCAAATCCCTAAAGATTTTACATATAAGACTCAACATACATAAACAGAAAGTTCGCAATCTTTACTCCACAAAAAATTAACCAAACAAAGCTAACTAAACCAAGATGGGGGTTAAGTTTTTTTCTACATAGATTGAGCCAGCTAGGCCAATTCCTTTCACAGAATAGACTACAGGAGGTAAGTTAAGTGCAAGCAGTGTATGGTTTTATAAGTTCAGCATTTTAAACTTCTCAGAAGTCTATTGGTAACTAGTGCAGTCATCTTTGGACAGATAAAATACCTTAATTTCCTCAAAGAAATGGGCTGTTTCTCCTTCTATGATAGGTTGTAACATTTGGCTACGCCTTTTAGTTGATGGTGATCCCTGAAATATAATCAAAAGGTGATAATGTTTTAAAAGCTATGTTCCTATTATTTTTAGAGTATATGAAATTCCATTTTACATAATCTTCACTGTTTTTATTCACTCAATAAAGTGAGAATAAAGAGTATTACAAACTACAGAACATTCATTGATACAAACTACAGAACATTCATTGTCTATACAAGGATGTTAAGAAGGAAAATAAAGTATGTTCAAAAAAGTTCAAAAGGAGTTTGGATTTGTAACACAGGAAAGCAAATACAATTTATTAGATATAAAAGAAACAAGATGGGATTACTGGAAGGTATCAGCTGAAGAAAACAGTTTGTCCAAAAGAAGGAAACAAAGAAGGACTTTAATTGTATGTTAAAATATCTATCCCTGCTTAGAAATCAAAGTAAATGAAACTTGACAATACTGGAAAGCCTCTATCTAGTGTTTTTCAAAAGCAAAATGAAATTGTTTTTCAGAGGCATAAAAGCAATAACAGAGGGCTTTCCTTATAATAACATTTATCAGAAGGCAATTTTCTAACTTTCTGAAAATTATCCTCCTTCAGAAGATAGAAGAAGCTATTGGCTTTCTCTCACTTGACCCTAGGGGTGTATGTGCGTGAAAACGATATATGATGCTAGAGTTCCTGATTACAAGGACAATTAAAATATAAATGAACAAGTATCTTAAGACTTTTAACAAACTGAGAGCAACTACAAATGAAATTCACAGCAAGAGAAACGGCAAAATGTGTACAATACATCAAACAACTCAAAAAAGCAGGATTGAAAGTTGAGTTTAAATCTCTTGGACCATTTAAATGACATCTAAGTTGCTAAATGAACCAATGGTCTGAGAAAATATTTATGAATTGTCTTTGAGAGATACTGGAGAGTAAGTGGCATATCTTTGAACTTAGGGGACCATGGGACAGGGCAATGAGAATAGATGGTAGGTAACCCCTTACTTGTCAAAGATATACTTAGTATGGAAGTTGGATTTAATGACCCAAATGGTATTTTACATGTTATTAATGTTCTAATGCTAAGCATTCCAAATATACTGAAGCCAACACTCAGATTACAATATGCTCATAGAAAAGATCTTCATTTTCAACTATCAAAGCCACTTGAAAGGATAATCAAACACTTGTTGATGAATAGTAGCAACAGTGGAATACATATTTAAAAATTCTGTAGATGATAAATACATTGGAGATTGGGGTTAATTTCAAGATTTGTTATCCATAAGCAATGGACGAGGTAAAATAAGAATAAAGATTTCACCTGTCATTTCTTATTATAGTCATTATGAACGTTAAAAGTAAATTAGAATAATAAAAAAATCAGTGCAAAACAAGTGATGAGGCAAATCAATCCCAAATAGAAAGCGTATGAAAAAACGGCTTCTATACTCACAAGAATAGGAGTAATACTCGCTCGAGTTAACATCTGTTTCACAAGCCTGTACCTGTCATAGAGGGGTCTAACAGTATGTCTGTCTTCTCTGGAAACCTGAAAGAAAGAAAGAAAAAATCAAATACTGAAAATGAACAAAAGGGACTTGCCTTAAAACTAACGGAGTATTATAAAAATGGCAAATCTAAATCACAGAGAAATAAATGATTACAATTTTGGGCTTGATAGGAAAAAAAGCAGACATAAAGTGGTCAAATAAAAGTGACGAGATAAGGAGGTCACTTATAAAAGCTTAACTGCTTGATCCTTATCGATGAGTGGGCCTTGCAAGACAAATTTCATCATGTGTGGTCATATCATCAGAAAGTAGACTTTGCTTCATGACTGCCCTGCCCCATTCAAAGTTATGACAGCACTGAAAAAGTAACTTTATCATCAGTCCTTATATTTACGATTGTCACAGCATTCCTGCAGTCACACAATCAACATTTGGGCACTATGCAACTACCAATAAAGGAGAATATTTGTAGCTCAGGGTTGAAATGAGGGGTCCTTGGTGCTCTCTGAGCTTGCTTGTTTTCTTGCAGACATTTCATTACCCAAACTTAAGTAACATCATCAGTGCTAAATAAAGAGCGCAGTTTGCTGTCAGTTTATATTCTGGTGGTTTGTCCTGTCAGTGTTGGTGGGGATCATCTTAGAGATTTTTTGGTTGAGCTGTTTGTTGTTGGCTTCTTTGGCAATTTCTTGACTAGGGTATTGTTTACTTGATTGTTGGTCTGATGATAACCTTGGAGTTAATCTATGCTGATCTGAGTGCTGATTGCTGGTGGAGAGGTGCTTGGGTCTTTTTGTTCCTTTTGGGCAGGGTGATCGTCTCCTTTGCATAGTCTATAGATGTTGTTCGTGTCTATCTGTCTATTGATGGCTGATTTGCCAGAGTGCCAGGCTTCCAGAAATTCCCTGGTGTTTTTGGACTTGACTTGGTCTAGGACAGCGTTTCTCAACCTTGACAATTTTAAGGCATGTGGACTTCAACTCCCAGAATTCCACAGCCAGCATTGCTGGCTGTGGAATTCTGGGAGTTGAAGTCCACATGCCTTAAAATTGTCAAGGTTGAGAAACACTGGTCTAGGATGATCACATTTTCCCATTTGAAACTATGGTTAAATTTGTCTATATATTGTGAAAATAAAAGACTTTTCATCATGTCTTCTGACTGCTAGTTGATATTCGTAGGGAGACAATGGAGAAACTGGCAACTTGCTATTGTGTGATGTCTTGCTTGACAATCAAATGGGAAGTGACATTGTAAGTGTGTGTTGTGGTTAGGTGATTTTTCATTTAGTGGCCATGTTGCTTACCAAGAGAGTGAGACATTCAATTAGAGTTGTTAAATGAGAATTAAAATGTAATATTTGAGCCATATAACAGTTGTATACAGAACTCAGTTAAGTACAGCTTTACATAAATAATAAATGGACCTTTGAGACCAGTGCTTGTTTTACAATATGCAGAAGAAGCATCACAATTCACACCAATAAACCAACCCCATCTTTCCAATTGCTTAGATTTTAATTTCATTTTTAAAAAAAAAAAAAATCTAGAATGTCAGCAAAATTAAATTGTTATTCTCTTCTCAAATTGATATTTCTTAAAATACTTCTGAATTATGTTTCTGAGATTACATTTGGATAAATATCAATGTTGATGAAGGTTTTAAGGAACAATTTTCTGAAAAGAAATCACAGTTTCTTTCAGAATACTTAGAATTTTATGGCTAATTTTGAAGGACTAAGTCCTATTTATTCTTTGGTCCCCAACACAATTCCTTCAATCTAACGGCACTAGAAGAAACTTTGGGGCAAGGGTTCAGTGAATTCTGCAAGATGATGTCAATAGTGTTTTCAATAATCCTAGACAGTCAAGAGGGAGAGTATGAAATATTACCGGACGTCCATGCTGACTTTCATAGAAAAGGAGACTTTTTTGAAGTGATGTTTTTTCTTCTGCAAGATGGTCTTTCGTCATTTTCTGTAATGAGAGAAATGGAAGGGACTTATTCCATATCTATATCCATTTTTGTTTTCATACTTACTTGCGGAGATAAAATAATAAAATTGAAATAGCTGAATTACCATGAAAATCTTTGTAACAGTTTTTCTTCCCATATGGACTTATGCAGAAAAGTTCCTCAGCAGAAGAACAAAAGGCAATGCAAACATTGTTTGAAACAATCTGTAATATTAAAATCCATTGAAATTTGAAATGTTCTTGAAATTTTCTCTCAAAACCTAATATTCTTATTTCATGTTTAAATATCATTCGAGACAGTGCTAGGAATTCCACAGACTCTGATCTATTATCCATCAACCTATCCCTGATAGCCTGGACACTTCTGTTTGTATTTGACCAAAGATACTTATGCAAGCCTTCTGGGAGTCCTGCTCCTTCAACAAAAGTAGCACTTGTAAGGTGATATAATCCAATCTGTAATCCAAGTTAAACAACTGGTTTATTAATATAATCTAAGATGTGATAAACCAAGCCACCTTATTTTGTCATATCATGCAAAAATATAGGTTTATTCCTGTCATTGTTTGATCATACTGTATGTAATTAGTTATTTAGTTAGTCCTTCGGGAGAGGGGCGGTATAGAAATTTAATAATAAATAAATAAATAAATTTGTCTTTGTCAGTCATTGGATATCTTTCTTTTAAATCTTACTTGAAATAATTTGATATTTGATAAACTATACACTTTTACTGTTGATATTCTTCCTAACCAGAAAATATATATTTTCTTCTTTAAGGTATCTTCTGCAAATAATTTTTTCCTCTTCAAATAATTTTCATATAATTTGTTCCATGTCTTGTTCTTGTTATATAGTGATATTGAACCCATATTATATGTGTTTAATTGTTTATTCTAAAGAGTCCTTTACATGAGTAACTGTGAGTGCTATCTTTAGTTGTGTAATTTTAGTTTATATTCTTCCTTTCCCACTTTGATTTCTGAAATTTTATTATCTTGCCATATCCAAGTTTTTTAAGAGGACTGTACATCGGAGCACGTTATTTTGAAAGGGAAAAAAATATGCACCACTATAGTCAGGTCAACTGTCAACAGCTAAAATTGGACAAAGGCTAGTGATGCAAAGTTTGAAGAAATTTTTAAGCCATTTATTTGAGGTGTCAAATTAATAAACAATGTTGAAATATTTGAAAAATAAGAATACTTTTTTATATGTATGTATCACATGTGCAAGTCTAATTTATAAAATTGGAAAGTTTATACTTTATTCAGGCAATAATTATAAATCCATTCACTGAATTTTCTTTAAATGTTTTAATGTTTACCTGCATTTCATGTGCCTTCCTTACAAAAATTTCTGAACCTGTAAAGAGTTTTTCATAAACTCTTCTTTAGTTTTTAGAAATCATTTAGAAATTAAGCTAAATATTTTTCTTACACATTTATGCATTATTTAAAGAGAAAAGCATTTCATTATTATTTCACTACCTAACACAGGGGTTCTCAACTTTGGCAACTTTAAGACTTGTGGACTTCAACTCCCAGAATTCCTCAGCCAGCTTTGCTGGCTGAGGAATTCTGGGAGTTGAAGTCCACAAGTCTTAAAGTTGCCAAGGTTGAGAACCCTTGACCTAACAGAATTGGATGACCAATAAATTTAAACAAACAAATAAACAAATAAATATAAATATTTTGTTTGACTGTGTTTTCTTGATTTTGATTTTGAATGCAGAGGAAAAAAGAGATGGGATTTCTAGCAAACACATTCCTGGTAACACAATTGAATGCTAAGTACGTAAGTTGTGTAACTACTGGATTTTGGCTTGCCAGTTGACAATACATCTGGTCTAGAGCAGTGGCCCCCAACCTTTTGGGCAACAGGGAGTGGTTTCGTGGAGAGAGATTCTTCCGCAGACTGGAAGGGGTGTGTTTCACATGCTGCCTGCATCTCACGGATGGGGCCTCACTTGTCTGCGCAGCAGTTTCTGGCATGCCACAGACCAGTTGGGGACCCCTGGTCTAGAGTGACTTTCAGTTTGTCACAGTACTTCACTGGGCAGACAACAGTTCAGAATAATCTTTTTTGCTGTTCTTACTCCTACAAAGTTCTAAAATATGAGCGGGGGGGGGAGAGAACTGAATTTGCAGATTGTTTCTCCATGTTAAGTAATGTGTTCAAGCCCTAAATGCCACCACTATCTAAAAAATCATCATACAATTTTTTTTAAAAATGGGTCTGAATGTGCCACCTATCCAGACCATCTTTTCAAATCAAAGTTTTCAAAGTCATCCAGACCATTCATGAATCCTTTTCCACTGCTGTATTTAAGGATAGTCCAGTTTAATAAACTCCTGTCCTTGCATACATTTTGAACACTCTAATTATACAATTAATCTTGTTAGTCATCTTTGTTAAATAAACATAGATCAAGGCTATGTCTCCCCCCCCCCCAACATACATATACAAAACAAGATATTGACAAAGATCTGCATATTGTCCCTAAAATTTCAAAGCATTCTATTCCAGGGAACTGCTTCTTCTGCAAGATGCGTCCTCCTTTAAATCACTATCAGGTTAATATTTGTCTCCAACACCATAGAAAACAAATTCCATTTCTTGTGCAGAGCCCAACGCATGCATTAGAGATTATTCATATTTCTACCTATTAAATTAGCACATCATTGGTCAATACTATCAGCTACTTACTGAATGAGGTATTAGGAAATTCAACAGGATAATGAACTTGACAGATGCATTTTCTTTTCTGATGCAGCAGCATATGCAAAACTTACTTTTATATCTTCTGGCAAGCATCTTTCAATTCGCTTTTCTTTCAATTTTTTTAAAATTAGCTCAACAGTGATTTCTTTTGTAGGCTTCTTCTGAGCAACACGCAGATCATCTTCATTGTCTTCATCCTCGTGGTCCAGAGATGAACCAAAACTTTTTGGAAGGGTGTTGCTTCGTGGACGTGCCTGAGGTATCAATTCATCTGAGCTTTTGTGCTTTGCATCTACATTGAATTTAAAAAAAAATATGAAACACAAACAGAACATACTTTAGCTCAGTCACTTTGTAACTGTTACTTCTAATCTGCCTAATAAAAACAGAAAGGAGGAATTTAGACATTAAACCACATTTCAGAGGTATTTACTTACCTAAACAAAGAAACAGAATGACCAAGGGCAAAAAGGCAGGGAGAATGAGATTAACTTGCAACAGGTTTGACTGCAGATAACCACCTTCTGGAAGCCAATAGTGGCGCCAGTCTATCTCGCCTCCGGAAGGCTAAAACAGGACTGATCTACCTAATCTTCAGCAGTCAAAGGAAGAGCCAGCCTGAAGGGCTAGGGGGATTGGCCTACTGAACGCCTTGGTGGCAGCACAGCAGCACTAAATTGGCCATAAGTTTGCCAAATTTCAATTTCACAAAACTCATGGTCCAGATTTTGGATACATTCTGTAAGTTAGCCCATTTGAGACACCTCGGTTCAAAATTTGTTTAACTGGATGTTTCATCCAGTTGAAGGTTACACTGACGAGAATTTTAGTGGTATATATATATGTAACAATGTTTTAGAAAGTAGAATGAAATAATCAAATGCTTTCTTAATGAAAATTATCAGTAGTTAATAAGCATAAGCTGCAGAAGTGCTGTAAGAGATTTCTATGAAAAACCTACCTTTTATTTGCTTTTTTAATTTGGTAAGCTCTGTCATCCATTTTAAAACCTTTGGATTTGCTGCAATATCGGAATATGAAGGCTGAAAAGAGATAAGTATATTTTTAAAAAATATAAAATAACAAAAGAGAAAAGGAATTTTAAAAAGGGGGGAAAGGATAACAAAAACAAAATTAGGGAATGCTAGCAACAAGAAAAACTATAGAAAAAGGAACTCCTGTCTTTCTTTGTTACAGATCAAAACCTATAAATCAATAACATTTTAAAGTAAAATAAACCATAGCAGTACTTCTATTATCATACACATATCTAATCATCAAAATATTAAAACTATGTCTTTACTTTTTATTCAGTTTTTGTAGTTAAACCTGATTTCCAGTGAGCACAGTAGCAAATTGACATTCCTAGAAGAGAGGGATGATAGTACAGCTGAAAACAGCATCTGGATGCTAGATCCAGACTGCCAAAATCTCTCTGGAGAAAGAAGATACCTTATTTTTCATGAGCAGATGGCAAGAACCCAAGATTTTGGCAATCAGCTTGTGAACAACTGGGATGGGTGAGATTCCATTGAGGTCATAGCTGTTAATATAGTCTACATCAGACATGTCAAACTCGTGACGTCACACGACGTCGCGCAACATATAGGGGCGGTTTTGCCATTGCCGGCAATGGGGTGGGCATGACTTCCAGATGATGCGTCCGTCCTGTGGGCCGGCAGTTTGACACCCCTGGTCTATATGGACTCAAAGTCGACCAACTCTCATCTCCTAACCATTTGGGTCAAAAAGTTTTGTACTGCGTTTTAAAGATTGAGAATCTTGAGAACAGCAAAGGATTCTGTTGGATTCATTGGGTGAGCTTTCTGCAATATCTTAAGAAACAATTTTTAACTACAAGATTAAGGATTTGTAAAACAAACATTTTTGGGAATATATAACAAAAGGGTGATTGAAGTGTTGATTTTATAAAGTTTTAAATAGATTAAGGGTTCAGATGGAATTGAATGAAGACCCTGAAGTTAACTATAACAATAGATCAGATCATGCCAGACAAATCTTATTGCATTCCTTGCCCAAGTGACAAAATTAGTGGACCAGAGGAATGCTGTCGATATAATTTACATAGACTTCAGTAAGGCATTTGATAAAGTAGACCACAACCTACTACTTGGTAAGATAGAAAAATATGGGTTAGACAGCATCACCATCAGATGGATTCGTAGCTGGCTGACCAGCCGTACTCAGTGTGTGGTCCTCAATGGAACTGCATCTACATGGAGGGAAGTGTGCAGTGGGATGCCCCAGGGCTCTGTTCTGGGCCCAGTGCTCTTCAACATCTTTTATCAATGATTTGGATGAGGGGATAGATGAGGAACTCATCAAATTTGCAGACGACACCAAGCTGGCAGGAATAGCCAACACTCCAGAAGACAGGCTTAAGATAGAGGAGGATCTTGACAGACTTGAACATTGGGTGCTACCTAACAAAATGAAATTCAATGGTGAAAAAAGTAAGGTTCTACACTGTAGGCAAGAAAAACCAAATGTACAGGTATAGTATAGGGGGTACCTTGCTCAATAGTAGTAACTGTGAGAGGGATCTCACAGTCCTAGTGGACAATTATTTAAATATGAGCCAGCAGTGTGCTGCAGCTGCCAAAAAAGCCAACACAGTATTAGGCTGCATTAACAGAGGGATAGAATCAAGATCACATGAAGTGTTAATACCACTTTACAACGCTTTGGTAAGGCCACACTTGGAATGCTGCATCCAGTTTTGGTCACCACGATGTAAAAAAGATGTTGAGACTCTAGGAAGAGTACAGAGAAGAGTAACAAAGATGATTAGGGGACTGGAGACTAAAACATATAAGAAACAGTTGCTGGAATTGGATATGTCTAGTTTTATGAAGAGAAGGATGAGAGGTGACATGATAGCAGTGTTCCAATATCTCAGGGGTTGCCACAAAGAAGAGGGAGTCAAGCTATTCTCCAAAGCACCTGAGGGCAGGACAAGATGCAATGGATGGAAACTAACCAAAGAGAGAAGCAACCTAGAACTAAGGAGAAATTTCCTGACAGAACAATTAATCTGCCTCCAAAAGCTGTGAATGCTCCAACACTGGAGGTTTTTAAGAAGAGTCTGGACAGCCATTTGTCTGAAATGGTATAGGGTTTCCTGCTTGAGTAAGGGATTGGACTAGATGACCTCCAAGGTCCCAACTATTATTATTATTGTTGCTGTTTTTGTTACTATTATTACTATTATTATTCCCATGGGGAAACCATCTGTTTTTACATTTTGAAAATAAGTAACTGATGATCATTTTGAAGGTTGGACACTAGAGGACATCAAAAGGAAATAACTGCACCAATGAATTCATTAAGAGAAATTTATTAATATTGGGCTCAGGAATTAATTTTAAGGTGATCTGCTACTATATTTTTTCTAGTCACCTCAGGAAGAAAGAATTTCCAGTTTTGAATATTCTAAAAATGATTTTCTATAAAGTTTAAGGGTAATTATGAACACATCTGAAGAAGGCATAATGGATAAAGCTGAATATAGGCTTAACTGTTGACAACAGAGCCTATAGTTTACGTTCTTTAGAAGGATCAAGCTGCATGGTTTTATTTCTTTTTACTGTTATAAGCCTCCCAGAGTCACCTCAAGGCAAGATGGGTGGCAAAGTAAATAAACAAATAAACAAACAAACAAATAATGCAAAATGATGCTAAGTATTGAGTATAGTATCTTTCTGGAATGACTCCAGGATTTGGATATGGGGCACTGTGCTATTTTGGTTTGCATCCTTCTTCTGAGGCTGTTTTCAGTCAGTGTTGATTGGTGGCAAGAAGTCTGAGTCCTGGTTCCCGCACAAGGGTTGGTACATTTCTTGTTCTTGTCTATCATCTACATCAGGCATGTCAAACTTGCAACGTCACGTGACATCGCGCAACGTATTGGGGCGGTTTTGTCATTGCCGCAATGGGGTGGGCACAGCTTCCGCATGACGCATCCGGCCTGCAGGCCGGCAGTTTGACACCCCTGATCTACATGAAACTGTTAGGGGAGGATCATCCACCTCCATGAGGTGAGATGTCATCAGTCTTCCCATGGTCAATTAAGCAATGCAGCGACCATCCTCAATGAACTAACTTCTTAATATACATATATTAAGCCTCATGTAACAATTGAGAAAAGAAAATTAAGTAGAAAAGAAGAAAGAATGGATTGATGAAAAAATATAAATGCAAGTTCATTAAAGTAAAAGCAAATAAATATTATTCTAAAGCACCACTGTAAAATATTAAAATAATTTACCTTGAAGTGTTTGTCTTTCTCAAATTGCTCCTCAAACTGTCTTATTTTTTTCTGCAACTTTTTGACTAGCTGATATGGAGTCTTTTCTTCCTTTCTATCTTCCTTAGAACTACTAAATGCTGCTCTTCGAGTTCTGAATTTAAAAGAAGAGGTAGATATTATAGGTACTACATATACATATGCATACATATTCCGTTAAAAGAAGAAACAGGTATACATTTATACTTCCATCATAAAATCCATGGAACAGAGACAACAAAATTAATTTTTTTTTACTTTTACAGTATTGTCACCAATATTTACTATAAATTACTACTTCATTTCCTGCCTTTTTATTATTTTTATAAATAACTCAAGGCAGTGAACATACCTAATACTCCTTCCTCTTATTTTCTCCACAACAACTCTCTTGTGCTAAGTTGGGTTGGGTTGGGAGACTGATTAGTCCAATGTCACCCAGCTGGCTTTCATGCCTAAGGCATGACTAGAATCATAGTCTCCTGATTTCTAGCCTAGTACATTAACCACTAAATCAAAATGGCCGCTGAAAAGATAACATGGTTAAGGTAAAATATAAACTATATGATCACTTTCATATAACTAAACTTAAGGCTTTATAACCAAAAATAGACATGTCAATTGTCCAGCTCTGTAGAATCATAGTGATATATAATTCATTAAGTCTGACCAACTGCTTTCTATAGAAATGCAGATTAAAATATGTAACAACAAGGGCTATCTAGTCTCCACTGCACAATAATTACAATAAATGAAGGGAAATCCACTACTGGATTCCAGAATTGGTTCTCTGTCTTGCTACTGTTACTATTAAAAACGTTTCTTAATCCATTGTTCTGAAACTTGGACTCTGGAATTGTAAACAGCAGATCTTAGCTTTTCCATGTGACATCCCTTCACATATGAAAACTACAATTGCATCTTCCTTTAGTATTCTCAGAGCTGAAGATTTCAATCTCTCTTCATATGACATTAGTTCTAGTTCCCTAATCATACCAGTGATCCTTCCTTGAACCTGTTCGTTTGTCTGAACAGTTTTTAAAGTGTGGTGCCACAAACTGAAGTCCCCATTAAAATACCACAACTTTTTGTTTTTCATGTATGCGAATTATGCCATGGAATTTTCTTTTTTAAACCTGTACTGTTATAATGTACATTTTAAAAAAAATTCTAAGGGAAAATGTATGCATAATTAAAATCAGTTTTATTGCAATCTAAGAGCAAAGAATACAAAAATATTAAAATATGTACCAGATTTGGAATTTTCTTGAGATATATGCCTAAAAGTACCAACCAACACTTTCATTCTAGCACAAGTTGCAACTGAAGAAAGATTATGTATGTATGTATGTATGTGTGTGTGTTATTCCAAATTTCAGCTAATAATAACTATTTGGGAGAAAAGGCAAATTCTCTTCTAGCAAACATTTTTTTTCTTTTTCTTTTATAAACCTACTTTTTTTTTCCTCAGATGCTTTTTAGAAAGACAACACAAAACCAAAAAGTTTTACAACTTTATAGAAAACAATTACATGATACCAACACTCATGATTTTAGAGTTAAAGGTGAATGAAAAATTCTAAATCCTAATACAAATCATTAACAGTTTTTGCTCATGAACTGTATCTGTGAATGACATTAACTACTTACCTAACAAAAGTAAGGGCTTTAGATGAAGAATCTATTTTTTCTGGATCATGCAGAAAACGCTGACTTTGCCCAAAATCCAAACTCCGATGTGCCAATATGGGATGACTTTCTTCTTCCAGAGGATGATTCATTCTTCCAGCTTGTGGAGAAAGCTGAGCTTCTCCAGATTCATTTTCTTCCTGCCAAGATTTAAAAGCAGGGAATGGCTCTAGAAGGAAATAAAAAACAAATGGCACTGGAATTTTAGAAGACTGCAGCAAAAAAAAATTGCAAATTCACGATGTGACTAAAATGAATAATGAAATGCACTGGAAAGCTACATGTCAAAGCAAACAAAAAGAAAAAAGCCCAATACACTTAAGACATATACAACAATCTTCCAATAAGTGTACGCCACTTAATGTATTTCATTAGATAATCATCATGCATTAATACATAAAACTATATATTACCCTAAATATGTACCATGTGCATTTTGATTATGTGCTTTAAACCATATGAATAGGTAATTTTTGTCCAAAACAACAGAAAGCACACTAAATTCCTTCAAGTGCAACAGTGTACATCAAACATTTACATAAAGATTTTAGATAATGAAGTGCAACCCCCCGATGTTTCATTGTAATACAAAAGACTTGACTCCTCCATATATTGATATTGAAGAATAATTCTATTGAAGGATTGTTTGTGAAGAAAGTAAATAAATATTTCATATTGCACATTAAAGATATAAATAATGTTTAAAATGTATATTTGTGAAATAATTTGTGCCTGTTCTAAGGAATCTGAAATATTAGAACAGTGGTTCTCAACCTTTTTCAGGCTGCATCACACGGCGCGACGGCCCGCATCACGCATGCACGGCGGCCCGCATCGCGTATGCGCGGCACGACGGCCCGCATCGTGCATGCGTGGTGCTACCCCACGCATGCGCGGTGCTGCCTCCTGCGCCGGCCAAGGGGAAAAGGGGAAAAAATGGCAGACTGCGGTGTATGGCGACCCCCGTGAAATGGTCGTTTGACCCCAAATGGGGTCGCAACCCACAGGTTGAGAACCGCTGTATTAGAATAATCCAAGAAACTTGTTATTGTCCCTCGAAAAAAAATGTGTGTGTTTGTGTGTGTGTACTAATATTAACACATAGACACAGACAGTTCCTCAGTCTATCTCTATTTACAATCACAGAAATAGAGTGACATAAATACTGAATTTGATTTTTCCAGTGCAAATCTTATATTTGAAAGAGAATTTTAAACAACACAGTGACAACACAATAAAATGTTGATTAACCCACTTATACCTGCTTCCCACCAAATACCAAAATATATTTTAAAGAATCCCTTGTTTAAAATAAAAGTTATTTGGATTACAAAAAGGCAAACCAGACATGATGTCATGGTGTGAACTTATAAAGCTGCTTTATATAGACACTCTTCCTTGGTCCAACTACCAGAGGACATTCTTCTCTAGCTGGCAGAGGCTTTCCCAGACTGTCAGGCAGTCCTAGTTCTGCTGGCTAACATCATTTAACTGAACACACCAGCATGTCAACCTGGACCGTTTATATGCATACCACTGCACCAATCATAAGCCATAACTCTTCAGAAGGCAGCAGGTAAAAGGGGTAATTTGAAAGCAACCATAAACCATGAAAGAGGCAGTAACTGAATGTATGGCGAACCATACTTACCCTCCCCTTCTCTCTGTAGATGCATTGTTTTGAAATCAATGAGGGGAAAAGTGATAGGGCATGGCGCTAATAAATGAAAAAAATGGCAAAAAATACTGAAGTGAACACATCACACAGTTAGAACAAACTATAAATAACACGTAGGAGTACAGCACCACATAGAAAGTCTTCCAATTGACTCGGGGCCAGGTCTAAGCACTCAATTCTCAACTGAATGGAGCAGTTAAAAGGTGCCCAACAATATTCAAGATGAAGCCCTTTATCAATTAAAAGCCTTTCCAGAAGTGTTCCAGAGGTGACAAACAAAAGCCACATGCTTTCCCATGTTTAACAAAACACATTTCAAACAAAAATAAATTTATGCACAGGACAGATTTTGCTCACATATGTTTAAAAATAACAATTATGTATGTGTCCAACATAGGCATTTGTCCCAATTAATAAGATACGCATTTTTAAAAAGAAGCAAATTTCTGAACACACAATAGAACAGGTCTAGAAATCATTAAACTAAATCTAAATGGATCTTAACAATAAGATTAATATAAAAGAATTCAATCTGATTCGAAAAAGAGGACAGAGAATGAAGAAACCTAATTCAGAATCCAAAGAGCTTTGCAGAGCACAAAAGGGACTTTCGGCTTAGCCCTTAATCCTCCCCTTGAAGTAATCCCTAGGGTCTGAAGATATTCTTGAGCTGCATTCAATTAATC
This sequence comes from Bothrops alternatus, assembly GCA_034064705.1. Lineage (NCBI taxonomy): Eukaryota > Metazoa > Chordata > Lepidosauria > Squamata > Viperidae > Bothrops > Bothrops alternatus. The sequence continues at coordinate 45,863,266 of JARGCV010000007.1, read as the reverse complement.
ACCAGAAGGGAAACAGTTCCATTAACTTTGGAACTGTTAATGCATTGCATTTCTTTGGATCCTATTCGTAGAGTATAGCAGCAAATAAAACAAGAAGCTACTGCTTAAACGAAGAGCTATTTTAAGTAGTTATGTGATCAAAATACATATGTTTCATCCTTAGAGTCAGAGGAACATTAGAACAACCATTATCATCCATTTGGAGATGAATATCACTATACTATTAATTGGTTCAGTTTGCAAGTTAAGCAGAAATCATAATCTTGCAGTTTGGATGTTGCTATAAGGTTAAGGTTAGGTGTTGTTATCCAAATGTTCACCAATATCTTTACCACATGAATCAACAAGAGAAAGCAAGAATTACTGGTACATTCCAGGCTCATTCTCAAGAGAAACTATACTTTAATAGTTTGGCATAATGCGGGACGATATACTAATTGTTAGAGGAATAACTTGTTCAACTAGAGCAGTGTTTCTCAACCTTGACAATTTTAAGGCATGTGGACTTCAACTCCCAGAATTCCACAGCCAGCATTGCTGGCTGTGGAATTCTGGGAGTTGAAGTCCACATACCTTAAAATTGTCAAGGTTGAGAAACACTGAACTAGAGAGAACTAAAATATAAGCAGCAAATATGACATTTCATTTTTCAAAAATAATACAAAACAGATTATATTAATGTTTTACATGTTCTTAGTGTACACTTACTCCTACTAGGAATCTCTATGTGTTTCTACTATACGACAAAAAAATAACTTGAATGGTTAATCCAATGGCTGGGGGAAAATATTATCTTCTCATTTTGAGGAAATCTGTCCAATTGGCATCATGAGATTAAGCTACAGTTATAAAATAGCAATAGCATTTATATTGGCTTATATATCGCCCCATAGCTTTTTATAGCACTCTCTGGACAATTCATAATGTAGAAGTATTATTTGCATATTGCTACCAACAATCTGGATCCTCATTTTACCAACTTCGGTAATATAAAAAACTTTTTTTTTTGACAACTTAGATTGCATGAGGTATGGAGGCTATCTTTTTCAAAGCTATCTGAAAAGGCAGACCAATAATGGTGCCTCCTTATATAAGAGCTTCTGGGAGCAACCATATATCCTTACATTTATATCCAACAATCAACGGTCTTTTGATTGTTAATTGTATGGAAAAAATATATTTGACCACACAGAGTTGCATTACCAGGAGCACCATACAAAAGAATTGTAAAAGAAAAAGACAATCCTGAAATTGAATATACTGTTCTAATATAATTTCAGCTGTTGCAGATGCTGAAATTTTCCTGGAAGTAAAAATGCATTTCTGCACTTCATGGTCAATACATTCCCTACCCCAAAAAGAAGAATCAAACCCATTCCTAAATATTACCTAAAACAACATTAGTTTTATATTGTACATTATAACTATAATTACTTCATGAGATCAATATGGATGTTGATGTTCCAAAATAGAATGTTTCTTTTAAAATTCGCATATTATAACAAATGTATACATTATTTCTATATAAGCAGTCATAATTATTTGCTGGCGTATTTATTATAGCCATGGTAAATACATGGTTACTACATCATTATTTGTTACATGGATGGTAAGTGTTTTATCCCAAGAAAAATGAGGTGTGGGAACATAATAGAATTATCACATCTTGAATTCTTTAAAAATAAAATGGGCAGAATCCCATTATCTCCCTGATAAAAAACACAGAAAGTGTGATAAAGAAGCTCTAGCTAAGCTCCCTCATACATTCTTTTGCAGTGGAAAATAGGGCTGGCATCATCAAAGTCAACATATCCTCCTTTTCTTAGTTATAGGACTATGCAAGAGTAAAATACCCTTCACACAATTGTTATAATGATCCCCAGCAATCTCTGCAGTTTATAAATTGAGAAACAAGCATAACAAGCAGTACACAAATAATATTCTTTAAACCCCTACTCTCACAGACTTCAAGCAGATTAAAACAATTTGTTAAGAATTACTGGTAACTTCAACTAACAATATTTGGAAGTTTCAACTTCCCAAATCTAACTTTTTCTTCTACTGATTCATTTCAATAGACTTCATCTAATACCCATGTGAAATATATTATTAAGTATCAATAAATACAAATGTATATTGATCATATATTTAAATATTCAAAATTAACAAATTTTTGAAAAACATCAGTAAAAAAAATATGGGGTTTGTATTTTTAATGTTGTTCGGATTTGTTCAATTGTTTATATATATATGTTGTAAGCCGCTCCGAGTCTTCGGAGAGGAGCGGCATACAAATCCGAATAAATAAATAAATAAATAAATAAAATCAAGATTTACCTTCCCATTTGTCACCACCATTCACATTCTTCAAATCAAGATGTGGTAAAGAGGCACACAGTGTTGCTTCAGGAGCATTGTTATTTCGGTTTTTCAATTCCTCCAATTCATTTTTCATATTTTGATCAGAAATATTGCTAACACAATCCTGTAAATAAACAATACACTCTTATAGGATCAGCAACTTCCAGCATACATTTAAATTTTTGTTTTGTGGATTTCAGCATGTTTTCCTGATTGATAAAAAAGAATGTGAAATATAAGCAAGCAATTAAATAAATTAAGCCTTTACAGATATATAAAATAGGAATCATACAAGAGAATGTCAAATACTACCTATCTGTAAAAATTACAGTTAATATTCATGCAGTTAAAAAGTGGAAATACATTTGTGGCTATATATTTAAAATGTGCCTGGATTTACAAGGGAAAGAAAAAAAAGCAAGCTCTCACCAGAATCATGTGTGACGTCATTTTGTTACCATCATCAAACAATATACAGTCTTGCCTATAAAGGAAGTTAGGACATGGGAAGATTATTTCAAAATACTTATGATGGCAATTCTTATGGACTCAACCCAGTCATATCAGTACAGTTTAAAACAAAGTAAACTTCGCTTCTATTTGATAAACCAAAACAAAGAACTTTACACTTACAATTATCTCCCCTAATCTAGTGATATTAATACACACACACGCATGCACGCGTACACGCACACGCACACACAAACTAGTATCGTGGCTAACAATACATCTATGTATACAAAGCTGTAATTATGATTTGTCAATTTAGATATGGCAAAGCATAGTGTACAAAAGAAATGGTTTGAAAAGCATTTAAAATGTTTTCTGATTATGATTTAATAGTAACTAGCAAATCACGATTCCTCAATTCAAAAAATCATGGCAAACATTGTTCAATGTATTACTTCATGATTTATTAAACTAAACCTGGATTTATTGCAAAACTCTAGTTTAGTTGACTTGATAAATTGTAAAGAATATTGTTTACTTGTTTTTGTGAAATTTTAATCAATGGTAAGCAAAATGTATAAAATAATTTCATAACATAAAAATTAGTTGACACAAAAGAAAGCAAACTGGCTGAGGTAAAGGTGAGAGAGATTTTTATACAATATGAAACTATTTTCTTACTTGGCTCTGGGTTTTTTCCTACTCTAAAGGCAAAAATCACAAAAACCATGTTAAATTAACCTTTCTGTGTATCCTGTAACACAAAATAAGGTTACAATTCTGACACTAATACAATCACTAAATATACTCAGTCCTAAATGCCCTGAGTATAGACATTTTATCTGTTCTTCTAGCAACAGATAGATGTCCTCATACTAAGGAAACTAATTCTGGAAAAACAGTTCCTCATCAAGATAACATTAATAAAAAGTATCTTGCCCCAGACCCAATGTTCTCTTGTATACTGGAGTACATACTTATTTCCAAAGGGTTCTTTATCTTCACCTCCATCATCACATGGCTTCAACAATACGCCTGCAGCCTATTGGTGAAAACAAAGACCTTAGCATGGTAACTGCCATTCTGTTTTAAGGAAGGAAGAAAGCTACAACATTCTGTAGTTCTAAACGAATTTAAAATTTATTTAAACTACTTAGTTACTTTAACTTCTGGGGGAAAAGTTTTGAAGTGCCTTGCTGAAGTATGCTAATGTAGATCAATTTGAGGGCTGAAGATGTAAACAAAATATTAACAACAAGGATTCTGAGGACTTCTCTCAGTTTATGCAGAATGAGCCATCTGCTGGACTCTAAAAGATACTATTAATCCTTGTTACTAAATAAAGCAGCAACATGGACAGAATGTTGCTGGAGGAAAGCACTCACGCCACTAGTAAAAACACCCAGTTAAAACTGGCTTATATGTTAAATATTATTTTTAACATCTGTATTTAATACAATCAGAAAATCACATTAAAAGTGATTATAGACTAATCCTTTTGAACAGCTGACAGAGAAAAATACTCAATTCACTGCTAAGCAGTAATAGCGCTTCTTAATATAGCCTCTCCTCTGTGCCTTGGATCTGAAGATAGCTAAACATACTTCAGATAGTTTTAAAATCATTTGCTCTTTTCCTTTTTAGGTAAAGCCCATTTTATTCCTAGGATATAAAATGAAGGCAGTATTCAGTTTCCAAAGCTCAAATGCTGAAAACATATAATTTTTAATGTGACAGAAAGAGAACTTCAAGTAACTGGAAGTAATATTTTAAATTGATATGAATTAATATGTACATTCTGATTCCACCGTCTTTTGGAATACAGTTTCCAGAACAACATTTGAAGGCCAAATGTCAATATCATCCTAAAATTGTCAGATATTTCTGATATTAATGGGGCTAAATTTTCAAATAAACAAACAGGCCATTTGTAGACTAACTTTTCAGTTTGAAATAGGTACTACTGGCAAATTACTTCTCTTAATTTATTGTTGCTTTATTTGGGGATTTTTTTTCATCTATTTTTCCTTCTTCGGTATTATTTTCTGAATATTACATGCAAAGGTCACATAAAGATTATGCCGTTCCAGGAGTAATTTCGCAGTTTTTCAGAAATCATGTGAGGAATTCTGGAAATGATGTTCCGGATGAAACTTTTTTATTTGGGATAGTATAACCCCCAAAACACACTGAACTACTTCCAATTTGGAGAATTCCAAAAACAAACTCTACCAAACTATCCTTGAAAAGAGAGAACCTTCAGGAAGTTAGCATGGCTTACTGGAAGAGCAAAACAGTCTAAGGTTCTCCAGAATGCCCTGTCTCTGGAAATTATATATTTTGCATATCCCTAATATTTTTTCTATTTCTATGGCTTATATCAGAAGCCATTTACTGTTATTATAAATTTATGCATTAAATTTCTTGGCTGTTTTGATTTGAATAATTTAAAATGGTTCTGTAACAGTGACTAAAATAACAGCATGGTCTTATTTACATTCATTATAATGGGAGGAAGGGCAAAACTATTGTACATCACAACTATATTTGCATTTTCCAGAGAAATTCCTTGAAAGACTACATATAGGATTCTTAATGCAATCACTTTAATATTTATAATATTCATATAATGGTAACATGCTAATATTATGTAAATCTTAGTAAAAGAAGTTAACAAATGATTCTAATATAAATATAAAGATGAATAATTCAGCTATGCTTTGCTAGAATAGTATCGTAATAGAAAATCCCCTGCAAAACATGCTAATTTAAATAAGGAGTACTACATAAATTAGTTTCCTACAAAGCTATTATCTTCCTTTAGAAGAAAGTGATAAATTAACTGTAAGCTATCATTATTTTCCTTTTTAAATTCTGAATTTCTTTTATAGACCTGAAGCTTCTTTACAATAAAAACTCCTTTTTATGACCCTTAATTCGGGGGAGAGTCGAGGCAACTGGATGGAACTGAGCATTTACTGGCTGGATGCCTTTCCTGACACCATGCACAGATTTTTTTCTTTGCAGGAGAGAAACATTTGCCACTACCTAGAATTAAACTCTCAACCTTCTGAGTGGGAAGTGGACATCTTCATCACTAGGCCACCACGCCACTCAAAACTTTTCTACAGTGTCTTTGCTAATTTGTGCTTTACCTTACATTCACTCAGAGGCAGGATTCTAAAAAAATAAGGTATTTTGCAATATTCTTGGGAATGTAGCTCTTGAAATAGCATATCACACAGGACAGGGCAAAAAATCATGTTTTGCACAAGCATAAATTCTGTCAGGGAAAAAAGACCTAGGACTAGCAGGAACAAAATTTTGTTTGTTTTTTATAACACTTAATATTCTCAGCAAGTATTCCCATAAGTCTGGAACTAAATATATAGATGTAAAGAAATACATATCTATAAATATTTTCAAACATGATCTAAACTTTAACCTTCATTTTGGGTAGAGAGGAGGCGGTTCCAGACTGGTTAGCTGCTTTAAATTTCTAGGCCTTGGTAAAAGTGTTCCCTATTGTCCTGTTTTAGTCCTTTTATAAATATATATTGTAGGGTTGTGAAATGCTTTCAATCAGATTCAAAGGAAAAGAAGTGATTCAGAGCATACACAGGTATACACACTGCATCTGTCAGCAACACTTTAATATAAATATGTCTTTTCCAAAGTTATGGAAGGCAGCTACTCACTCTCAGTAAAAGACATAGCTGCTTTGTAATTGCTGAGAAATGTCATCAAGTTTCCCAGCATATTTTCCCGTTCAAAACTGCTGTAGTGAAATTGCAATGATTATCTGGAACTCACAAGTATGCATAGGATATAGTGAGCAGACACAAAATGGGGCATATCCTGATATTCCTGGGGGGGGGAGGGAGCAGGGGCTGACAAAATGTGGGACAGTAACACTTTGGAACTAAATTGTATGGGAATAACATTACAGCTTTCTAGCAATTAGCCTTTTTTCCTTATAACAATGAAGGTTTAAACATATTTTTTGGCTGCTACATAACGAGAACCCAGATTGTTGGGCGCAATATGCTGACTCTGTAAACTCAGAGAGGGCTGTAAAGTACTGTGAAGCGGTATGTAAGTCTAAGTACTATTGCTATAACTACTCGATTTCCCAGTGGCAAGTAAGCCCTAACATAAGTCTCTGCAGAGAAAAGAACAAGATTCTCTGGTAGAGTCCTCAAATGTCTTGAAATGATCTGATACAACTCCTTGCTTACCCATCATGTTGCTGGATTATCTTGAAAAGATCTTTTATTTTCAATCCAACTAACTTCTTACAGGAACCAATGTCTCAAATTTATATGTGCTCCTTAATGGATATTACACCTGGCTTCTTGTCAGAGTAGAAGGCAGGGAGAAGAATGGCAAAGTAAAGTTTTAATTTTAATTAATTATGAGAATGCTTTAGTTAAAAAATTAAAAATAACAAATGATGAAAAAGTCATGGAGAGTACAGTCTCCTGAGCCAAAAAGGAAAGGGAACTTGAAAGGGTGTAAAGCTTGCTAGCATATGGGTGGCTTTAGGAGCAAGATATAGTATTTGCTGGACATGTTTAATGTCTAGAAATACAGCACAAGATTCATATTCTGTATGGAGAAAAAGCAATGTTCCTATCTATTGTTACATGAAAATGGCAGAGCTGTGCTTACAGGAGTTCCAAATGAGTGTCTAAAAACAAAGTTCTTATAGTTTGGACTACCACTTGCCTTTTCAAGCTGAATTTACAGGTGTATGGAGCATCTACCAGCTCAAGTTCAGTTTCAAGAGAGGAGGCAAACTCTGATCCTGTGGCTTGCATGACCTGCCTAGCAGACTGGATTAGATTTACATTCCCCACCCAGAGTTATAAAGAAGAATTATGATGGTCTATGACCATAAAAAATACTTCATTTACAAGGAAGAACACACTCATAGTCTGGAGACTCTCTTATATCAACAAAGAATGGGAAGTGATATTGTTATTTTAGCTAGTTTACAGCAGGATAACAATATATTTACAAAACAAATACTAATAGTATTCCTTCTAGTTATATTTCGGATTGCACTAAAATATTTTCAGACTACAGTTACAGGAAACAAAACTCAAAATGCATGAAGCATATTTTATGCTACTCTTACCTGATAATTTTCTTTATCCTCAGACACAGGTTGTACAATTTCACTGTCTAATTTAGTGCAATTCACTGTTTCAGAGCAGTCTCCAAGATTCTCATAATCTTTAGTAATATTCTTTTCAGTATCATCCCTAACAAAAGGAACAAGATGCTAAATAATGAATTTTACCTGCATAAAACTATCTGGTTATGGGTATAAGTTAAGGACTGTAGGCATTAACTATTTTGGTGATAATAATATTTGCGATTAATGAAATCAGAAAATGCTTAGAAAAGTCTGTACAACTGCATTCAGAAAAGAAAAAAAAGTAAATTCCTAATATCCATTTATTATTTAATAAGATGCTCATAAATGTTATAGCACAAAAATACATATAACATTTTACTTTTGGGGAAAACTTAATACTGTTCCTACCATATCCAGCAATAGGCTGTAGATACTGCAATAATCCCTAGACTGATATTCCCCAAAGCAAGGAGTTTAAACTAGCGATAGAATGTATGTTACAGTTGGTTCATACAAGCTGATCCCACTGAAACCATTCTGAAACACCCGACCTCTACGAAGCGGAAGACGCTGCCTATTCAAACACATTACCTGAAGAATTGCTTCAGAAGAAGTGGAAAGAAATGAAATTTCCCCTAATGTCACTAAACGAAAGAATGGACATCTAAAGGCACTAAAGATGCTGCAGGCATCTTTGGGCTACAGGTAGTCTTCTATTTATGATTACTTATTCAGCGACTTGTCAAAATTACAATTCTAAAATAATGGACATATGACACATGCCCGAAGTTATCACCACTGCAGCACTTCCACAGCTACATGACAAAAATTCAGGCACTTGACAGCTTGCCTATACCTACAATCGTACAGGCACTTCCCCCACATTACTGCCCATTTGTTTTCTTTACATTTCATATTTCTTAATAGCCCATCTCCTTTTGGCTGCCCTGCACCCTGCCTTGCAGGGCAGCAAGCAATCCTGCAACCACATGGATCTACAGCTGGTTGGCCGGTAAACCTCTCAGCAAGCAGCAGCAAGCATCTTATTTACAGATGGCTAACATCACTGAATATACTGTCAGCAACAACAATCTACAAATTATAATCCTTATTTAATTAGAATGTCCTGCAGGTAAATCATGACCTGCCACAGTCTTACAGGAAATTGATTTGAAGAAAAATGCAACAGAGCATGAATAAATTATTAGGACACTATGAAATCTCTTAAGAAATATATTAAGGATAATGGAAATGCAATCAAATATCCTCCTCCTCATCACTGCCATTATCTTCATACTATCATCATCACATAGTGCCCAAACACTACAATAAAATTTCATTTTGTTACTATTTATTTTTTATAACAAATCATTTTTATTTTAAATGATTAATTGATTTTTGTAATCAAATAAGCAATATAAAATAAAATCTTACCGGTTGTTAGATCCTTTTTCATCTTCCTCAATATCTCCTTCGTGACACACCACTTGGTGCTGTAAATTCTTGAGATCTTGATCTATGCTGCTCTGCAGATCAAAGAGATGTTGTTCTACTGCTGCTCTAATTGTTCTTTCCAAGATGCTTGAAATAAAACAATGGTATGTATTAATAATCTATTTTCTTATACGTAAATCATGTTGCTCAATTTTGTTCCTAGCAAGCAGAGGATATTCAATGGAAAAGAAACTAGTTTATTCATTCACTTTTACTAGCAAATAGAGCAAAGAATGTGCTTACGTTACAAAAAAATTTTTTTCTGACGCTCACAGTTCAATGTGATACAATGTGAAATCTTGTACTAGGTTCAGAAATGGAACCAGACTCAGGACAATTAGAAAGAATAGCAACCTGTGTGAGAATTGATGGTTTAAATCAGTGGTTCTCAACCCTTTTCAGGTTGAGACCCCACTTGCGCCGCCCATGCGCGGCGCGATGGCCCAACCCGTGCATGCACGCGCGACGGCCCGAACCGCGCATGCACGGCGCGCGATAAAAAAACAAAATGGCGGACTGCGATGGGCCGATCCGTGCATGCGCAGCGCACAACAGCCCGAACCGCGCATGTGCGGCGCACGCACGACGAAAAAAAAAAAACAAAAAAAATAAAATGGTGGACCGCGATGGCGGCGCACAACAGCCCGAACCGCGCATGCGCGGCACGCTCAACAAAAAAAACAAAATGGCGGGCTGCGATGGGCCGATCTGCACATGCGCAGCGCGCATGTGGCGGCCCGAACCCCGCATGCGCGGCGTGCGCGCGACAGAAAAAAAACAAAATGGCGGGCCACGGTGTCCGGCGACCCCCGCGAAACGGTTGTTCAACCCCAAATGGGGTCACGATCCATAGGTTGAGAACCGCTGGTTTAAATAATGAATTGTACAACATAAAGGTATAATTTAAAGAGAAAGTAAAGAGATACAGAAAAAACAAATGTCAAAAGAAGAAAATTTAGGGTCAAAACAAGTCATGTGCTCTTAGAGCAATAAGAAATGTGGGTATATGGAAGATTAGGAAAAGAAAAATAGGGGTTAAAATTAACAGATATTTTGAATAGTCATTCAATATTAATTCCAAGTTTTTACCTATATTAATGTCATCCAGTATTTATTCACCCAAAGCAAAACAGTGCAAAGTTCCGTAACAATAGAGGTAGTCCTTGACTTACAACCACAACTGAGCCCAAAATTTCCGTTGCTAAGCAAGACAATTGTTGCCCCATTTTACAACCTTTCTTGCTACAGCTGTTAAGTGAATCACTGTAGTTGTTAAGTAGTATAATGGTTGTTAAGTGAATCTGGCTTCCCCATGGACTTTGCTTGTCAGAAAATAGCAAAAGGTGATCACTTGACCCTAAAACACTGCAACCATTATAAATACGTGCCAGCTGCCAAGCGTCCAAATTTTAATCATGTGACCGTGGGGATGCTGCAACGGTCATGTCACTTTTTTCAGTGCCACTGTAACTTCCAACGGTCACTAAACAAATAGTTGTAAGTTGAGGATTACCTGTATACAATGCAATCATGAATATTTTCTATGCCTATGGGGAATTTATACTTACTCTGCAGAAGCTGGCAAGATACTTAAGGGGGAGAGATGAGCACTGCAATGAAAATGATACACAGAAACATTCAGGTTTCAGTTCAGTTCATTTGAGTATATTGTAATGATTTTCAGTAAGAAACCTAGTATATCAATAACAGATTACAAACACTAATAAAAGCTTTAAGCTCAGACATAGTTCTAGTTGACCAGGTTATGAGTTGCTTTTGCCATTCTTTTAAGATTTTGTCACTCAGCATACTTTAATGTAACTTCCGCAAGCAAAACAATACAGCAAAATAATATGAACTGCCAATGGAACATACCCAGGTATTGATCTCAACAATAACTGCTGTTAGTAACCTGTTATTTAATAATGCTAGGAAAGCCATGCCAAGTATTTGCAAGCTGCTTTAAAAGCTATCCTTAGTTGCCTATGCACAGAAACAGAGTGTTTTTTTAATATAAAATTCTTTTATTAAAACAATCAACATTGAACATAAAAACATATTATGCAGCAATCATCATGGCACCTGGTATACAACACCAAGCACTAGTCATTGAAGGAAACCTGGAGCCCTTATAAACATAAGAACACTGACACCGACGTCCCCTAAACTCTGCTGAAGATGTTATCTAGCCTGGTAACAAAACATTCAGAAAGCAACCCACAAGCTCAGAGAACGAACCTTCACCTTCAAAATGAAAAATATATGGCCTAGCTTCTTATAAAGATTTTGAAGACAGCACAACTATCACCTTGCTTCAGTTTCTTGAAAAAATGAAGTATGAAAGGAAAAACTATATTCTTTCCTCCACATAAAAAAGGGTGATGTATTTTCCTTCCTTTCCCTTCAATATACATGAAAAACATTCATCATGCTTTTTACAAGAGTTGAAAAACATTTTTAATTTCCTCCCAGGAAGACATGATATGAAAGAAGAGAGTGTTTTAATTAACTTAGCAAGAGTGTTTATAGCAGCACAGCTGGATGTAACATATGAGGGAGGACTTCTTATGACTGGCAAGGCAGTTTTATCAATCCTTTAGATTAGCATCTGAACACTTCCACCAGTAAAATTGAGACTATTTAAAGGCAACAAAGCATTACTTCTTGGAAAAAAGAATATGCACTTTTGTAATACGTTCAAGATACCATAATCAAAATAAGTATCATGCTCATTAAATTCTACACTTTGTTGTACTTGAGTTTTCAAAATATTGTACAAATTGTATGGAATTTTAATGAAAGTTCTTCCAATGTAAGTCCAATTTTGTGTTTCTTTGTTCAAAAAAAATAATAATAATGAAAGGACCACAGGGGTTTAAAAATAACCCAGTCAAGTATAGGTTTTGTCATTTAATGTTTTGTCATATTCTTTTCCTACAAAATCTTTATAACAAAGATTAGCAAATCGTTAAAAATGCTGTGCATCTGTTCAGTATTGATCTAAGTAAACGTGATGTAAAATAATAAAAAACGACACAGGGGGGGAAGCCTAAGTCAGACAGTAGTAATGAACAGTATTGAGTCAAACACCCATAATTTGATGAAGAACCAGAGTCATTAAAGAGGGAAGAGTATCTCCAAAGAAGAAAGTTTAGTGACTTTGCAGGTCAGGAAGAAATGGAGGTTCTGCATACAAGTTCAAATGATGAATGTCTCAAGACTTCAGCATGAATGGAAAATGTTTGATTGGAAGCTCTAATCAGTTTTAAATACTGAACCAGAGAGACAAATGATAGAGAAGGAAACATTGTATGGAGCATATTGATCAGTTTACTAAGATCTAACTACACAAAAAAAATTCTACGCTTATTTGCAGAAAAGTAGACGGGCGTTAAGTAATTATAGCCGCATCCCCTTATACCGGTAGTTTAAATATTTCCAGGACTTACTAACAAAATTTTCTTCTGTATCAAAAAAAAAAACACAAAAAACCCTGTAAGAGCTTAGCATACCCACAATCTCATAATGTCTCCAAGTTAAAATACCAATTTCAAAGTTTTAAATACAATATTAAATTAGTTTTACAACTGCTTTATTCGTTACAACAAAGGCCATCTTATTTTTGCTTAAACATAAAAATAGGTCCCTTATTTTTTTTCCAAATCAACCTCTTTTTTTCTTTTACTAAGCAACGGTTAATTTTTGAATGGAAAAACAAATACTTTTCATTTATTGTAACTAATACGAACAAGCTCTTAAACTTGTGAAATGCAATGAAGTATTTAAGCAGCATTAATGAGAAGAGAGGGGACGGCAGAGGATGAGACCTTGGAAAAGACCTGGCGTTGGGAAAGACTGAAGGCAAAAGGAGGAGGGGACAGCAGAGGATGAGATGGTCAGCTAGTGTCATCGACACAATGAACTTGAATCTGGACAAACTCTGGGAGACGGTGGAGGACAGGACAGGAGGACGTGGTGTGCTATGACCTATGGGGCTGCAAAGAGTCAACATGACTTAGCAACTGAATAATAACTTAAGTACTATATTAACGCTGTATTACAGTATATACAGAGGATCAAAAGGAAGTCTAACAAAATAAAATATTTAAACAAAATTTATTAAAGAAATGAAGGTGATTAATTTTTAAATAAACACTTGAATATTCAAAGTTTATGTAAGGTTCTTTGATCAGCCAGCATTTTATTAAATCATATACTATGTAATAGTTACATCTGACAAAGTCCCGAACTTTCTTCAGTGCTCCCATGAGGACGGGGTGAGGGGGAATCTAGTCAGTAAGCAAAATACTCAACATTGCCTCCCCCACCTCAGCTATCTTCAATGCAGTGAACATTCTCAAAAATCACTTCCAAGCCTGAAAAAACTTATTGCTTTCATAGTCTCTTTCATTAGTTTTACAGATTTTAATATTTCAAGCAGCAGCATTATTTGGCTCAATTCCTGACAAAGAATGACACAGCATAATAGAGCATAACCATTTTAATATGTTGTCACAATCTGCAAAATCATGTAAATATTCATAAGCATTATAATTTTAATAAACAATTAGGAATACATGAAGAGGTCTGCTCTCCTTAAATATCATAGATTATATGACTGCAGGGAAATAGCAGTTTATAGCAGAGTATATTTTCCAAAGCAAGTTATTTCCGTTTTAGCATACAATCCTTTAAGTCAGCTTACCTATGTAGTAGAACTTTGAAAGCCATTTTCATTATTTTTCCTATTCCAAATGAACATTTCACATGAAAACACTTCATTGGAAAAAACTAAACAGATCAGCAGTCACTGTTGGCTATTCTGCTTGCTTAATTTAAGTAGTTGCCTCTAAGATAGCACTGAAGTATTACTGCACTAAGTCCTGCAGTCTACATAGAAAAGACTGCAACATGAGGTCACTACTAACAGTAAGCTGCCCAATCAACATTTTACTTCTAACAGGCTTTTGATTTTATAACTCCTGGATACCAGATAGTGGATCATAAGGGCACCGGAACAGATTTGCAACCTTAAATCATCACAGACAAATGTGAAATATATAAATTTCATTCTAATTTCAATTATACCATATCATAGTTTATATAAGCCCTTAATGCAGCCAAAGAATGGGAGATTCAGCTCCAACTGCAATAAAACTGGTTTATTCAACTATGAAAGTAACTACTAATCATCGACAGATATGAACATACAATAAAAGTATCACAGAAGGCGTAGGCTTTCTATCTTCTGGTGTTATTCAATATTAGTTAACAAAATAAGAGAGTTGGAGGGAACCTTGGAGATCTTCTAGTCCAACCTCCTATTCAGGCAGGAAACCCTATACCAGTGGTGGCAAACCTTTTAGAGACCAAGTGCCCAAACTGCAACCCAAAACCCACTAATGTATTGTCAGATGCCGGATGGGCGTGGCCCATTGGGTGGGCGTGGCTGCAGTGGTAACAGCAGACTGGGTGGGACTAAATAGTTCAATCAATCAAATCCAACTTTGCGAGATCTTTTTTTTCCCCGTGAGAAGTTGAAATTGATTGATTGATTAAACCTTTTTTATTTTGCACATGGCGGCGGAGGCCTAAAGTGAAAAGGTTTTATAAAACCCAGCTGAAGGCCTAGGACTGGGGCGACGGCACGCGTGCCCACAGAGAGGCCTCTGAGTGCCACGTGTGGCACACATACCATAGGTTTGGCACCACGGCCCTATACCATTTCAGACAAGTGGCTGCCAATCTGTCCTTAAAAACCTCCAGTGTTGGAGCACCCACAACTTCTGAAGGCAAGTCATTCCACTGATTAATTGGTCTGTCAGGAAATTTCTCCTTAGTTCTAGGTTGCTTCTCTCCTTGATCAGTTTCTATCCATTGCTTCTTGTCCTGCTTTGGAGATTAGGTTGACCTCTTCTTTATGGCACCCTTTATGGCACAAACTTTCACTGGAAGAGCATTTCATGTATGGGAACTCCGGCCCAAAGGCCCAACTTGTTAATTTAGTTTCCTTGATAAAAGCCTTATCAGAAGATCTAAAGTGCTGCGAGGTCTGATGGAATAAGAGATATTCACTAAAAGAATCAAGAAGTTTAAAAGAATGGTTTTTAGCACATTAGTGCTGTCAGTTAAGTCTGGAAATGGAGCAATAGCGTGAAGATATAACATTTAACAACGTCCTCCATTTTTGCAGCTGATATTATTCAGAAATGTGACTAGAATTCCTTCATTTGCTTGGACATGCAGAAATCTTTTGAGCACAGACCTAAAGACTCCTAACAGGGTACCTACTAGTCCTTAGTGCAGATCAGACTCCTTTGTCATGTGGTAAAAGAAACCAACACATTTTGAACCAAGACACATTTTAGAGGCAGTCAGTCTGTACATTGGTTCCCCCTCTCATTTTATTTGTGGCCCTTTCAAAAAGCCTACTTACTATGATAATTCATCTAATCATGGTCCAACGCTGCTGTGAGGGTTATTTCTGCTAAGTTCATGCCGATACGATAGCTCATGTTAGCCATTGCAATGAAAATAATCATCTTATAACCTGACTCTCTTGCCCCAAATTTAGTTCAGTAGCTCTAATTAGCCTTCCTCAACCTACTACCCTCCAGATGTTTTGGGTTTACAGCCTCTTTGGCAATGCTCCCCCGGCAAAAATATATCACACATCTCAGTAATTGGGGGAAAATGGTGCTAGCTCCCTAGTAAATATTGTTAGGACTGCAGGCATCCATTGCCAGCAGCCCCTTAGATATTGGAATACTGCTATCATGTCACCCCTAGTCCTTCTTTTCATTAAACTTGACATATCAAATTCCTGAAACCATTCTTCATGTTTTAGCCTACAGTCTCCTAATCATAAGAGACAATTCCAATTCTCTATAGTGTTAGTCATTATTGCAAGATATTAATTAATCCTGCAATTTATAAGATAGAACTATTCAATTCATGAAACAGAGCTGAAGACATTCACAGCATCAACATCTAAAAGTAAATACAAAGCTGGCATACAAATGTCAAACATTATCTAGACAATTTGTCTTCAGTACGTAACAGATTGGCAATGAAGTAACTATAGAAATATGGCTAGCTATGTATGGGCTTCCACTGTGCCCTCAGTTAAAAATTATATGCAAGGACATCCGGTTTCCGGTCGCGCCGTAAGGAGCCGTTCCTAGCGAGCTCCGAGACGGCGATCGGCTTTTCGGCGGTTTCTCAGCCGCCTGGAGCGTCGGAGGCTGGGAGAGAGACCCTCGGCTGGCAGCGGAATCCCCGACGAGCAGATAGAGGTGAAAATCGCAGAGAAGGAAGCCGGAGGAAACGCACACAGGGGGAAGAGAGGCCGGCTACAGCTGGCCTGAAGACACGACGAGCCGGCTCCAGCACGAACAATGGAGGCGAGGGAAGAAGAAACACAGACACAGTAAGGAAGGAGACGGCTGGGGAAGACCCAAGACCCAAGAAAGAAATACCCTGGATGGCTGAGAGACTCGGTGAGTGAACCAGAGCCCCAGGGGTACAGCAGCGCCCAGAGACTAACAGGGAGGAAGGAGGGAGACGGAGAAAAAAAGAGAGTGACGGAGGGGAGACGGAAGACAGGAGAACGACAGGGGAAGCAGTAAGGGGCAGGCTGAAGGGATTTGAAACCAAAAGCGGACAGAATACAGCACAACGTGGGCAGGAAAAGAAAATAAAGCAGGGCAAGAAGGAGGGCGAAGGGAAGAGATAGACTGGCAGATGATAGCTTGGAGGAGGCCAAGGCAAAGCTACTGAACTGGCTCTCTGACCACAGAACTGCCTGAATATAGGCTAATATAGCTATTAGCCCTGAACTGCCTGAACCCCAAGCCTGCCCCCTGAAAGATCAGAATACTGGACCATCACCAGAACACGGTCTGGTGATTAATTTGGACTAATTTGAAAACCAAAGAAAAGCCTGGCCAACAGGAGGCTAAGCTCAAGATGAATACCAAGCAGACTAAACTGATACCCTCCAAGGGAGCTGCATCCTCCCCAGCTCAACTTACTAAAACACCAGGGAACACCAAACCCATCCTCACACCCTCCCATCCAACCACAGGCCCCCAGACCCATCTGTTAACCCAGGCCTGTCCAACATCATACATGATGCAAGAATTAAAAGAGATGATGGAGACACTGGGAAAAAGGATGGAGGGACTGGATAACAAGTTGGAGGAAGTGGGCAACAGGCTGGAGAGAAGGTGCAAAGATGTAGAACAGAAGCTGGAGGAAAGGTGCAAAGATATAACACAGAAGCTGGAGGACCAAGGCAGAGATCTAGAGAGAAAGTGGGAAGAACAACGCAGAGCTGTGACCGCAGACCTAGATCAGATTAAGGAAGCAATGCAAACACACAACAAGAGAATGAGGGATGAAATGGAGAAAAGTCTCAAAGAGATCAGGGAGAGTGTGGAAAGGAGGATGGAAGAGGTGGAGAGCCACATGGAGGGGCAGATAACAGAGATGAGAAGTGTGGCTCAGGACCAAGCCACTATGATGCAATATTGGCAAATGGCATCTGCAATCAGATTTAGGGGATGGAAAGAAACAACAAATGAAACCCAAGAGGACCTGCACAGAACCTTTGTAAGGGCCCTGGCAAAATTTCTGGGAAGGGAAGACAAACATATTGCGTGGCAATTCGACAGAGTCCACAGAGTTAACTCTTGGACGGCAACAAACAGGCACCTACCAAGGGACGTGGTCATCCACTTCGTAACAAAAGGGTTCCGGGACCTTATCTCCACAACGTCCTACAAGAAGACACTATATGTCGAGGAGCAAGAGGTGAAGGTGCTGAAAGAGATCCCCCAGACGATGCTACGAGACAGAAAAGACTACAAGTTCCTGGTCAACGAACTGAGATCATGCGCTCTACAATATCGTTGGGAAGCCCCAACGGGAATGTCACTACTCTACAAAAGTAAAAGGTACCACCTGAACACGATCCAGAAAGCCAAAGAATTTCTTGAAAAGGAACTGAAGGCGGCAGGACCTCGACCCACAACGAGGGACAAAGCAGACGGTCCACTTGAAAGCGGAAGGGACCTAGAACAAAGAGCAAACTACTCAGAAGCACAGACTGTTGCAGCAGGAGGAGAAGGGAATGGACCACCTCGAGATGCGACGACACGGAGAACAGAGGGCAACAAAAACAAGGAAGCATGGCAGACTATAGAGTCAAGGCAACTAAGATCCACTACCAAACGCACGGACCAGCAAGACAAGACCCCACAAAACAATATGAGCACCAACCCGGATACCATGGGAACGAGACCAAGGAAGAAAGTAGGAGAAAGGGCAGAAGCGGTCTGGCAAGAGTATCCTGAAACCGATAATGGCAAGTAAATATTTGACTTGGAACGTTAACGGGTTAAACTCTCCACAGAAAAGGAGGAAAATATTTCACTACCTGAATCAAGGTAAAAATGATATAGTTTGCCTACAAGAAACACACATCAGAGTGGCGGATCAGAAATATTTAATCAACAACAAACTAGGCACACAATTTGTTGCAGCGGCACCAGGAAAGAATGGGATTGTTATATATGTAAAGAAACATGTAATAGCTAAGCTAATAGAGTCGGACTCCCAAGGTAGATACCTAGCAATCGAAGTAACACAGGAAGACAAGAAGATTCTGGTGATGGGCATATATGCACCAAATCAACGACAAGGAAAATTCTACAAAAGGATTCACAAGAAGTTAATACAGCTCAACTACAGATCATGTATTATATTGGGAGACTGGAACGGTGTCATAGAGATCGCCCTGGACAAAAAGAAGACTGAACCTAACCCGCAAAAGAACTCAAAGTTGCCTAAATCCTTCTTCGACATGAAGGAGGACCTTGTACTGACAGACGTATGGAGGGAAAGGCACGGCAAAGAGCAAGAATTCACCTTTTTCTCTGACAGACATCAATTATTCTCCAGAATTGACTTTATCCTAACATCTAGCGACTTGCTGGTTCAACTAAACGCTGTGAAAATCCTACCCAAAGTGCTAACAGACCATAACCCGGTAGGGATGGAATTAAGACATGATCGGAAATCGAGGAGATCCTGGAGAATTAATGAAAACCTGTTTAGACACGAAGAAAAGGTGGCTGAATGCAAAAGTGCTATGGAGGAATTCTTCAGTATAAATATGAAAAATGAAACACCCATAGAAATGATTTGGGACGCCAGCAAGGCATACATGCGCGGGATTCTCATGAACATGAACAACAGGCACCGTCGTAAACAAGAACAAAAAAGAAAGGAGTTAGAAGATGAGATAAGTAAAAAGGAGCAGCTATTAATAAAAAGACCGAAGGACAAAGTCACCAAAGAAGGAATCAAGATTCTAAGAAAACAATTTGACTTGTTGATGGCAGATCAAGTGGCAAGGAATATACAATACGCAAAACACAAGACATTCTGTAATGCCAACAAACCGGGTCGATGGCTGGCCTATACCATAAGGAAGAAGCAGAAATCCCGCATAATTGAAAAGATAAGAGTACAAAGGCAAGGAAGAATTTCAACAGGAAACCATCAAGAAAGCTTTTACCGAGTTCTATTCAAAGCTATACGCCGAGAAGACACCAGTCAAGGAGATAGATAAGTTTCTACAAAACGAAAAGTTACTGACCATCACCGATGAACAAAGAAATGCCCTGAATGCCTTGATCACAAAGGAGGAAATACATTCAGCGATCAAACAACTGAAAAAAGGAAAATTGCCCGGGACGGATGGGATAACAGCTACCTACTACAAGCATCTCCAAGAGGAAATGTTAGAACCCCTCAGAAAGCTATTTGTCAACATACAAGAAGGGGGCCAAGTCCCACCCTCCTGGAAAACAGCCTACATTTCTCTAATCCCCAAAGAGGGAAAAGATAATACACAACCTGCAAATTACACACCCATCTCACTACTGAACACAGATTACAAAATCTTTACAAAAGTTTTGGCCACCAGACTAATGACTGTACTACAAAAAATAATTCACCCGGATCAAATGGGATTTATACAAGGACGTCAGCTGAAAACTAATGTGAGACAGCTGTTGAACATAATAGAGTACTTGGAAAGGCATAACCAGGTACCCGCCACTCTCATGTTTGTGGATGCAGAGAAAGCCTTCGACAGATTGAACTGGCCGTTTCTGACAAACCTAGTCCGGGGGATGAAAATGGGAGAGCAGTTTCTCAACTCCATAGTGGCAATTTACAAGAAACAAACAGGCCAGATCATTGTGAATGGTGACCTAACAGACTCATTCAACATAGAAAGAGGCACGAGACAGGGCTGCCCGCTGTCACCCTTGCTATTTGTTCTAACATTAGAGACTCTACTGAACAAGATAAGAGCAGCAGAAGACATAAAGGGCATACGGATTAGACAACAAGACTACAGACTATGTGCCTTCGCAGACGACCTGCTGGTGACAGTGTCACAGCCAGTACAATCAGCAAAGAGACTGATGGAGATAATGAAAGACTATGGTAGGGTATCAGGCTTCAAAGTAAACATATCTAAGACGAAGATGCTAGTTAAAAATCTAGACAACAAAGCAAAACAGGACTTGGAAAGAATAACGGGTTGTGAAATAGTTTAAAAAGTTAAATACTTAGGAGTGGAGATAGAAGCAACGAATGCGAAATTATACAAAAATAACTACGGGGCGCTGTGGAACAAGATACAAACAGACCTGGACAGGTGGAAAACACTACAATTGTCCCTGCTGGGCAGGATATCGGTTGTAAAAATGAACGTATTGCCAAGATTTCTATTTCTCTTTCAAATGCTACCCATACTCAAAAAGGACGTGGAACTGGACGACTGGCAGAAGGGCATTAACAGATTTATTTGGGATGGCAAGAAACCGAGAGTTAAATTAAAAATCATCCAAGACACAAGGAAGAGAGGGGGATTAAAAATGCCCAATCTAAAGTTATATTACTACGCCGCGGCATTGGTGGTGCTGAGTGACTGGATCAACATGACAGACAAACGAATACTGAATATTGAAGGGCATGGTCTACTATTTGGATGGCACGCATACCTGGTGTATGACAAAAAGGCTGATACGAACTTCAGGGAGAACCCCCTACGAACCCCGTTGTTGTGGGTCTGGATGAAATATAAGTACCTTCTACACGATAAGATCCCCATCTGGACGATACCTGGGCACGCAATAGGGGACATAAATACATCTCAAGGGCAGGAAGTGGTGCCCTATAGTAAACTTGTATTGGAAGAAGAAAATGGGTTTTCATTAAAGCCACCAAATACGCTAGCAGAAGAAGGAATAGGGGGTACCTGGCTATCATATTTGCAACTGCAGTCTAGGTGGCAAAAAGACATGAGGAAGGGCTTATCCCTGACAGATGACAACTTAATTGAACAAATTAGAGAGCAGGGGATCATGCATATCAAACGAGTGTACGATGCTCTGATAGAAATGGACTCTGAAACTGTGCTAATCAAGACCTGTATGGTAAAGTGGGAACGAGATTTTGGGCATCCTATCACGATGGAAACGTGGGAGGAAATCTGGGTGAGAAATGTAGAATTCACGAAAGCGCAACATCTAAGGGAAAATTTCTACATGTTCTATAGGTGGCATCTAGATACGAAAAAACTATCATACATCTACCCAGACACCCAACCTAAATGTTGGAGGTGTGGCAACGGGGAGGCTACATATTTTCATGTATGGTGGACATGTAGAAAAATTAAAGCCTTCTGGAGGAAGATATGGTGGAC
The DNA here is from genome assembly GCA_034064705.1 of Bothrops alternatus. Classification (NCBI taxonomy): domain Eukaryota; kingdom Metazoa; phylum Chordata; class Lepidosauria; order Squamata; family Viperidae; genus Bothrops; species Bothrops alternatus. The sequence goes on along the minus strand of JARGCV010000007.1, from coordinate 45,841,034 downwards.
ACTCCAAACCATTTTTAAAAAGCGTATTGAATTTCTACCTCAGGTTTTTTTGTTAGGGATCATAAAAGATTGCACTACCACCGAGATGAACTTAATTCTGAATTTGATCACAGCAGCTAGGCTGCTGGTGGGACAATACTGGAAGAAGCCAGAAATACCACCTATTGAAGATTGGACTTTGAAAGTAATACATTTGGCAGAAATGGCGAAAATTTCGGCATATTTGAAGGATCGCTCAAATGAATAATATATGATAGACTGGAAACAGTGGATAGACTATATACAAGAGAAACACCAATCAAATAAAATGTATCTGGCGTATAGTTGAGGCTTGACGTGAGGAGTGAAGAATGTTTACCAAATCAGACGTTTACAAAGACTAATACCTAATGTTGTATTTTATGTTTTATGATGATTGCTTCTTAATATGATCTTATGTTTAATGTTGATTGCTTTAATATTGAAAAAGCGTATTGAATTTCTACCTCAGGTTATTGAATTTCTACCTCAGGATCTTTTGTTAGGGATCATAAAAGATTGCACTACTACTGAGACGAATTTAATTCTGAATTTGGTCACAGCAGCTAGACTGCTGGTGGGACAATACTGGAAGAAGCCAGAAATACCACCTATTGAAGATTGGACTCTGAAAGTAATACATTTGGCAGAAATGGCGAAAATTTTGGCATATTTGAAGGATCGCTCGAATGAACAATATGTGATAGACTGGAAACAGTGGATAGACTATATATAAAAGAAACACCAATCAAATAAAATGTATCAGGTGTATAGTTGAGGCTTGACGTGAGGAGTGAGGAATGTTTACCAAATCAGACGTTTACAAAGACTAATACTTAGTGTTGTATTTCAGGTTCTATGATGATTGCTTCTTAATATGATCTTATGTTTAATGTTGATTGTTTCAATAAAAATTTTTTTATAAAAAAAAATTATATGCAATGAAAAGGTTAAATCCTGAATTAATCATTGTGTATGTGTATGACAAGAAAATGAATACTGTTTTATACGTATGCTTTTAATGTGGTCTCTCAAACTAACTCTTATGAAATAATCAGAAATAATTATTAAAAATAACTGGGCATCACCCTATGTACTGTACTCTCTTTCCTCTTTTTACATGATATTGTAAAATTACACTGTGCTCACCCTTCTAGAATATTCTCCCATCAGAGGTGAGATCTACCCTCACACTCTTGACCTTCTGAAAGAGTCTAAAAATTTGGTTCTGCCACTTGGCCTGGGGCCAAGTGTTTAACACTTTTTAACTTTTTATTATATTGTAAGCTGCCCAGAATCACTGTATTGGAGAGATGAGCAGCACAGACATTTAATATATAAAAAGAATACATAAAAATATTATTTCCTATTTTTTTTGGTTCATAACAAAATTAATTGACTGCTATATTCAGGCTGCTATATTCAATACATGCAGGCTGTAATAAACACAAATGTTATTTGCCTACATTGCAGTCTTAAAAAAGACAATTTTAAATGGGGTTCTACTACTGTTTTTTTTTTTATTCAAAGTCCTTGTTTCCATTTAGGGATACACTAGGAAGCAATCGGATATTAAGAAACTATATGGAATTACAGCAAATTGTCAAGTTCCATTTTTCTTATTAAGAGACCATGTAACTTTATTGAGTAGTAGAAATCCAGGAAGACACAATTAGTGGGATATTATCTTGACTTCATCTAACATTCTATATACAGTATTAATATACCCTTATTTCCCTCCTTTTGTTAAAATATATATGTCAATATTATTACACACAATGTTCAATATATTAAATCAGGCATGTATTCAAGGACACAAATTTGGAGTCACTACAGGAATTGAAACACACACACCCACACGACCCCAATAGTCCCCTAAAGCAAGCTTTGAGATACCCCCAGCATCATGATGGCAGAAGCCATGCAGTTTTGCAGTTTTTCCCCTGGGATCAGTGGGAAATGCTAGCTCCTGAACATTAGCTAAACTCATTTTATATTCTTACTAAGTTTTTTTTTTACCATGCATAAAGCAGCAAACAAGTCAGAACTTTCAAAAATTGTTTCAAGCTAAATTGTTAATTTTGGCTCATGCCGAGTTCTTGAATGAAACAATAAAAACAAGAAACTATTACTTCATTAAATTGTGAACTGTTATACGAGGCATTGATATCCTGAAATTTTGTCATGAGTCCAGAATTCAAAATGCAATTATTTTAAACTCTGTATTGCAGGATCAGAGAATCACTCTGGTCTAGATGAAGGAAACTCAGGTCTGAGAGCTTTGTGTCAATTTGACTATGTTACTGTGTCTAAATCTTACTTCTGTGACAGAAAGGTTAGAAAGTTGTTTCCAAAATTTTACGTAGCTAAAATCCTAAAATTCAACTCTAAAAACAGAAGCATATATAGTATTGAAGTAAGTATAGTGTACTGCCTAGTAATACCATCCTCAGTATCTTTGCTAATACCTTGTTGAGGCTGAAACACTACATGACTCCAGGATGCTCTCCATCATATCTTGAGACTCTGTATCTTCCCTATATTTTGGATCCTCTGTATTTTCTTCTTCTTCCTCTTCTTCTGGCAGTTCTTCAGACTGCTCAAGCTTTATATCATCTTCATCCAACAAATCATTTATCTTTTAAAAAAACAAACAAGTAACATCAAGACCTCATTTTCTCAGATAAAACAAATTATTAGATGCCACACACTGGAGGGAAAGTGTATGTTCCTAAATAAAGTGGATCAAACTTTATTGATACCTATGCTTTGGATCTCAACTCAACAAACATGTACCAATGAAGCCCTGGACTCGTAGCCAGGGGTAATCATATGATATATAACTTTAAGCCAATACACAAGAAGAAGAAAAACCAAAGACATCTATTCCTTGAAGAAAGCCACAAGATAAAAGAGATTTAATGTGGACCTTCTTTAAGTAAAGTGGACATAATATCATGAAGAGTAGCAGTGTTCTCTAGCTTAATAATACTGAAATCTCTGCTCTCCTTATTTCTGAAAGCAATTCAATGAAATCTCAGTCTAACACAGATGCAATAGACTAAACTGATGTTCAAATTTCACCAACAGGTTTGTCATCTATTTTCAAAGTCTGCTTGGACACACTGATTCTGTGCATATATATTTTTCTTGCTTCTTACTAGTTTTTGTGCTTATTTTTCCCAGTAGAAGACAGAGATGTTAAATAGTAACATTAAATGAATTGGTTTGCATAATTATTTTTCACACTGCACTTGCAAAGAAAGAATTTTTACTTATTTTATTATATTTATTAAATTTTTATGCCACCCATCTCCCCTATCAGATAACTTAAATAAACTACATACATATAACTGGAGCATGCTGTAATTATTACTGCCAGATGAATGAATTGAACAAAACTCTTTTTGTTAAACCAGGATTTTGTCTTAATTTAAATATCAACAATTTAAATCATGACACTGCACATTAATGGACATATTGTATTTGAACATGTATACTATGAGAAAATGCAACATATTTTTCCTCATGTTGCAAAGAGGAGAGGTATGAAGAGTACAATGACAAGGCTAGACTTGTCCACATCTCATTAAACCATAGGTTAGTGTTAAGATTCCCCCATGAGAACTGGTTTTGTTTAATAATTGAGTAAAATAGCTAATAACGTAGCTAGTTCAACCATCTTCTGCACATGGTAAAAGAAAAGTTGGGAACATAAATGAAACCTAATTAGTAAACTAAACTAGAATTTATAAACACATTATACAGCAAAAGATTTCTATTTTTACATATTACAAATATTTTATCTATCCAAAAATGCATTAGTTTCTTACCTGCTCAGTTACTGAACTTAAATCATTAGATGAGAAATCTTCCTCTTCATTTTCAAAGAGTTCATCATAATTCTCTAGCAGTCCTGCCATTGTTCTGCTAACAAGTTCTTGCTCTTTCAGATCCTCCACATCTGTGTAAATGCTTTAAGAATGTCCAAAACTAAATTCATGTTTTTTAACATTATTTTATCAAGTGTTGTTACTATTTCCTACTCCAGGATTACCAGAGGTAAAGGTTAAAATATATATTTTAATACATATCATTTTCCTCCTAAAGCTAGACAACCTTCTAAGAGCATCATCTACAAGAAATTACCATTTTGATTTGTCTAGCAAACAGAGCCACTGCTTGAATTCATTTTTGCCTTTCTGAAATTAGGAGGAATGAGGTCTACTCATCACAGAAAATTAATCAGAAAATTATTTACTATGCGTTCTAAGCATCTAATACAGTGGTGCCAGAAGCGGCACTCAGAGCCCTCTCTGTAGGCACACGCGCCATGCCCTGGAAATGGCAACTGTCCCTCTTCAAGCAGCCGCCTGCTAACTCACCGAGGTTCCATATGGCCAGATGCATCCCGGCATGGCTTGTTTCCCTCCCCCCACCGTCGTGTCCCTCCTGGCCTCGCATGCTCTACTTTTCCCGGGCATGACCCATTGCATCGCCTCCTCAGCTGTCAGCCGGCCATCCAGCTCAGAGGCGGCTTCTTTGAACTACTGGCGGTGGGTTGCGGAGCCCCAGAGTGCGTCGGTCAAGGGGCCGGCAGGCTATGACTGCTGACGGACACCGTTGGCCCCCATACACTCACTGGCCTCACTGGCAGCAGGCACCCCGGCCCTTGCCTTGCCCCATGGCAATGGCACTCCCATCCTGCCTCACCTCACCCCACAAGATGAACCTCTTGCCTAATGCTCCACCTGCCAGAGACCCCCTGGATCTCCCCCAACCCTGCCCACTCCCACAAGCATCCCTCCTCACGAGAACATTGAGGTGACCATGGCCATCTTGGCCACACCCACCCAATCTGCCATGACTACCACAGCCCCGCCCACCCAGTGGGCCATGCCCACCTGGCACCCAGCAATAAATAAGTGGGTTTTGGGTTTTAAATAAGGTTCGCCATCACTGATCTGATATAATTGTGGAATTACATCTGAAAGAATAAGTAATAGGCAGATCCAATATTTATACAAAAATTGAGTTTTGTTAATTTAAAGTAATTTAGCAAAAGAAAAAACTTCTTACACTATTTTAATAGAAAAGCTAAATTTAAGAAGCATATAATTTTACATAATATTTAATAGAATTTGCTAAATGGATAGAAATAAGGAAGATAAAATAAGTTACTTAATAGTTAGATTACAGGAGAAATTTCTTAAATACACTTTTACTCTAAGGTTTCATTAGGGGAAGGGAACAATATCTTACTGAAAGACATCAGGACCAAAAACTGCAGCCAATGAAGTTGCAGACCAAATCTCTTCATGATGTGATGCTACATTAGCTAAAAATCTACACAGAAACTTTAATAAACTGTAATTCACAGGTGGAAGCTGTTGCAAGAGGAATCTTAATTTTCTTCCAAATTCATCTTCATTATAATCTGCAAAATGTGATAGAATTTTCAATAAATTTTAATGCACTATTCCACATTTGATAAATTTCCATTCAAATACCAGTATGAAGTTTATGTTCAATTCCATTTTAAATGTTACTTTTAAGTAAAAAAAAGTTTTCAATAACTGAACATTTTTCACCTCATTTTCTGCAGATTTTAGCAATCCTTTCCTATCATCTCTACTTTGTTGTATAATTATTTGTTAGTTTTATGTTATCTTTATCTTTGTCAGATGGATTTAAATTATCTAAAGTGAAGAGGTTCGTAGATATTACAATGTGACCCTAATAAATTTTCTATTTACATAAAGAATTATTAAATGGGCCTAAAAGTGGGAGAAGTGTATATTAGTAGACTAGTGCTATTTCCACATATAGCTTCTATTTTATCAATATAAAACCAAGGTTCCCAGTGATCTGGATACACATTTGGAATGTTACAGAGGGAAACAATTTCAGGCATTTTAAATTTCCAAATTAACTATTTCTAAAGTTTTTTTCACATATATTGAAGTCATTCCAATACCTTGAGGCAGTTGTATCAAATGCATATGAAGAGTGCCAGGAATAACTGGTTCTGGAAGTTCTTGAAGAAAATATCTAAGAAGACTAATAGCAGAAGGTACATCTGCTTCTTTAACCAGGTCGACATCTTCTCCATTATCATATCTTTGCCGAAGCCACTCCACTGTTTCTGCATTCCCGTTGACTTGAAAAAGTCCTTCTTGCTCTAGACCTCCTTTAAATAGAATGAAAAAACAATATTCCCTTTTAAAATGAAAATATATTCATTTCTTACCTATGAATGTCACAAAAACAGGCAAAAAAGATGATCCTAGCCAATGCTGCCATCCAAAGAAACATTTACAAACTTCAACAAAAATATTGGAGCAGTGTGCAAAACATTTATCGTTTAACAGTGAAACCCATAAAACTTCCCATTTCAAGTGTGAACTACTCTTTTGACTGGAAAATAGGTTGAAAACTGTTTAAAGGTTGTGAAATAGAACATTACATGCTCAAAAGAGCTTGTTTCTTGCTTGGAGTACAGTTAGCCCAAGACTTAAGACTGTAATTGAGGCAGGAATCATGGTTGCAAGACATGGCAGTCATTAAGTGTGTCATTGCATGACTGTGTCTAATTTTATGACTTCTGCGGCAGTCAAACAAATGGCACACTTGTTAAGTGAACACTGAGGTCGTTACGCAAACACCAAAGTTGTTAAATAAGTCTGTTTTCCCCAATGAGCGTTTTTTGCTGGAAACATGAAGTACCGGTAAATGCTAGAAACTGGTAAAAAAAACACCCAAAATTGCAGTTGAAAGACCATGGGACACTGCAAATAGATGTAAGGTAAGTGTGAACTGGTTGCCAGGCTGTGTGTTTGTGTGGGTGCGGCCATCGGAAGTTCAAAACCAGGTTATAAGTGGTTCTGGGAGTTATAATAAAGTTATAATAAACTTCCAACAGTCACTAAGAAATCAGTCATTAAGCGAGGACTACCTGAACTGTTAAAATGTCAACTAACATTTGTTTTGTGCTCAAAATAGGATGCTTAGGGCATTTATTGAAGTTTCAACTTAAAATAGTTCTCAAATAGTTTACACACACGTAAAAATAAAATTTACTACCGGTAGTACTTTCTCCCATGAGATTTCATTTGTGTACTGGAACTTTCTCTTGTTCTTTCCTCCAAATTCTCTCCACAATGTCCTCAACCCACAACAGCAGATTTAGTGAGTATAAAGAAATGGGAGAAGAATTTGTCCCATTATATGTAATCCTCAATTTACAACCATTTATTTAACAATCGTTTGAAATTATCTCAGAAAAAATTACTTATGACCTCTGCACTCACACTTATGACTACTGTACCACCATGTTCTGTAGTCATGTGATCACAATTTCTATTTTTCCCCTAATTTCCAGCAAAACAACACCTATTGGGAAACCAATTCACTTAATAACTATAGTGATTCACTTAAAAACTGTCATAAAATCAGTTCTGACTTGAGTTATGACCGTAACAACTTAAGACGGAAATTCCAATCCCAATTATGGTTGCAAGTCAAGGACTACCTGTACAAATGTTCCTTAGATTATAGGAGTGGTACAGAGGACAGTAGGATGACATTCATTGTTATAAAGCCTAGTAGATAACTGTAAGAAAAATACATGAAAAGTATCTATATTTTCAAGTTTTTAATTTTATCATTAAGGCACAGGATGAAAATACATACCATGTTCCTCAATATAGTCCACGACATGGCGGACTATGAATGGAACTTCACTGCCTGGTTGCCCTTCCTGCTGCAGTTCATCAAGTGGAATTCCAAATATTTTATTAGTAAGAACAGAGTTGCAATTACTCAAAGAAGGGGAGGAGCTCTTCCTCATATCTTTATGCAGCCCAATGTCAAAGTGTCTTTCTGAAAATAAATTAATTATCAATTTAACTTCTTCAATGCTTCCCACAGATATTTATTACCTGAAAAAAGATTAGAACTGTCTCTAGTAATAAACACCATCTCAAAGTGATGGTTTCTTTAGATGCTGGCAAATTTAAACTAGAAGCTAAGTAACCCAGAATTAACACCAAAATTTGGCTAGCTGCTTTATTTCCTGGTAGAAATTTATTATAACTGACTGCTTTCTTCTATCACGCTTTAGGATGAGATAAGACCAAGACTTACTCTGATGTATTAGAATTTCCTCAAGAAGAATGTAGATGAACTGACAATAAAAGGATATGCACATCAATGATTTTTATATGTGCAGTTATTAAAAAGATTTAAAGTAGATAAAAGAACTTTTGGTTTTGAACAATATAAGACTGAGTTTGAAATGAGACTGTATAGAAATGAGGAACATGTTATTGATAAAATGTATAAACTTTTATTGAACTTCTGAAACAGAAGCAAAAAAATATATGATAAAATGGGTTAAAAACTATGGTAATAATATACATGTCATGTTGACAATACACATGCACAAAATGAGATTAAAAGGACTGTAATTTATACTATTGTTATAGTCCTAAAGAGAATTTTTTATAAAGTGATGTATCATTGCTGCACATCACCAGAAAAACAACCTAGAATAACCAACAATAAGAGATATTTTATAATGCTTGGTGGACATGTAATAAAAGCTAAAAAATGTTGGACACAATTACAATTACACAGAAGATTCTAAAGATATACAGGTTTTGTTACAGTAAAAATTCTGCTTTTTTGCTACAAAATCATCCAAGACAACCAGCACATACAATACTTAAAACAAAAATTAACAAAAATTAAATAAAAATCCAAATAAAATATATGAATACATTTCCAGGAATAAAGAGAAAACAAACAAAACACTTGGTGAAATAATAATGTCTTGATAATTTGCCTACTCCCCCTCCAAAAAAAATCAATGGGATTCCCAAGGGTCAATTTGAAGAGGACTACTCTCACTTTTTATCAGCCTGCTACTATCCCAGGCCACACCACGTGAAAGATTTCCCCAAAGTTTAGGAGAAACACCTCAGAGTAAAAGGGAGCTACAATAATACCTTCATTCAACTCAGTTTGTCTTGTAATTTCAGGATCTACACCAAATGTGTCTCTACTGCTCTAAACACTTAAAAGGCTGAAATGCAATTTTAAAATACAGCTGCCTAATATTCTGAAACAAACCACTTTTCACTAACTTTCAGCACATTATAAATTGACTGATTGACTGATTATATTTATAATTTTTATCACATACTGTTTAACAGATCACAGGATGACCATATACTGCAGCTTCATTGCTACATGCAACCCACAAAATACTTTTCGGTGTCCTTTGAACTGTTTTCAAAAGTTATTTAAAAAATCAGAATGTACAATTCTGGGCATCAATTATCAACCAGTTTAGGTCTATGCCTTTTGAATAATACAAAGAACTACTTTTGCCAAATTTCATCCTTTTACAAATGTTTACTGGCACTTTAAAAAATGAGGAAAACTGGATCTTCATAAGGATAATTCCGATAAATAAGTAGTATCTTACATACAAAAAACTAAATTTGAATGTATATTCTAGCCAATATGGACTTTACAATATGAGAAATCTAGGGGAGGGGGGGGAAGCTTTACATATGAAAATATACACAGACTACCCAGAGTTGCAGATCACAGTGTATTTACCACACTACTGAAGAATGCTCTCCATTATGTTCCATTTTTATAAAGCAGAACCTTTGAAATCAATACAGCTTAAGAATATCTTCAGAAAATAATAATAGTTGAGAACACCTACCTCACAGCACTTAAACACCTATGTTCACAAAATACTTTCTCTGCCAGCTACCTTTACTGACCAAGCATTCTTTTGTCATTTATGGTTGCTTAAGGTTATGGCAGAAGATCAGCCTGTAGTTCCTCATTGAAGAAGGGCAGAACTTGATCAGTATCTCAGCTATTAATCTGCAAAACACACAAAAGCATTTGAGTACTTAATCCCTTAACAGTGCAGTCCTATATACATTACTCTACTCACAAATAAAACTAAATTCAGTAGCATGTAATACAGTTCCCATTTGAAAAATTTAGAGCTTCAAGCACCTCATTCTAAAATCAAACTCCTTGTTTGTAGTTTAGGGCATTTGTTTGGGACTTACTAAAAGTGTTCCAGTGCTGTTTCAGTCATGCCAGAAGTGTTTCAAACTTAAGAATTGAGGGCATTTCAAATTCAGCATTTTTCCAGGATGATCCACAGCATCAGAATACTTCTTGTAAGATTATAGCAATATACTTGCCCTCAGAATTCAATGTTTCATGTTCAAAATCAACAAGCAGCAGAAATTTTGCATTCCAACGTATGGTCCAAATGAAATTTAAAAATAGATCATTGTTTCATATTATTGTTTGATAATGTTAATTATGCGATCCAATGGCTTTCAGGGCAAATATTATATACAAGAGATGACTGTACAACTCTACTTTCTCCTTAGAAAGTATGCAGTGTTATAATTAGGATTACTTATTGAACCAGAATGGAGTAACATTGTGTGATAATCTACCAAAACACAGAAACATTTTGTCATAAGTTAGAGGAATAAAAACAATTATCCATCAAGTGGTTATATATTACTTATTGTACCCAGTAATTGCAAAGCAAAATTTATTTACTAAAATATCTTCTTGCAATTTACCAAATATCCATCTGCATTTTTCTGTAGGAAGCTGCACTGGCCATTAAAGATAAAGAGACATAGTAAATCACAATCTGGAAGAAAGTTTTCCCTCCATTTTTCACACAATAACACCTTTCACATGCAAGATGGCTTAATCCTGGTTTCACAAAACAAAAGAGCCACTCTGTAATGAATTAGTTAAAATACAGTTATAGCTAGTCAGTAAACATGGATAACCCATTTCCTGAACTGAATTCCTATACTCAATTATCTATGGTAAAAACTTTAGAGAAGCAACTGAATTTACATCAGTATCCTATATTTATTCAGAGTACAGGTATTCTTCGACTTACAACAATTCGCTTAGTGATCATTCAAAGTTACACCACTGAAAAAAGTGACTTACAACCATTGTAACATTCCCATGTCATGTGATTTACATTCGAATGCTTGACAGCTGACTCACATTTATAATGGCTACAGCGTCCCGAAGTCATGTGATCCCCTTTTGTGACCTTCTGACAAGCAAAGTCAATGGGGAAACCAGATTCACTTAACAACGATGATACTAATTTAACAACTGCAGTGATAACAAATATGGCAAAAAAGTCATAAAATGGGGTAAAACTCACTTAACAAATTTCTCAACTAGCAACATAAATTTTGGGCTCAACTGTGGTCATAAATTGAGGACTATCTGTGCAGGTAATCCTCGACTTACAACCATTCATTTGCTGACAGTTTGAAGTTACAACAGTACTAGAGATTATAGAGCATTTGCATTTTCAGCTGAATATCAGTACATCACAGATTATAGATGTTTCTACCTCCAATTTTAAAACTCATCTACTTCCAATCCATACTCTCTCAATATATACTGAACACAGAGATTTAATAAATATGGGGGCATCTATGCAGCTTGATTTCTTGTGAGCTGCTCTGTTCTACCATGTCCCAGCACGTGGACCGTAACTTCCTATCCTATAATACAAGTTTTGCATGAGGAGAATAAGATGTTCTTGGATACCAATTTTCCCAAAGCACATTCCATATGGCCTACCATATCATTATACATGGCCTTTGTACAATCAACAAATCATATTTAATTCTGGCATTCTTTGGCCTCTTCGATAATAATAATAATAATGATGATGATGATGATGATCATGATCATGATGATGATGGAAGGGACCTTGGAGGTCATCTAGTCCAACCCCCTGCTCAGGCAGGAAACCCTATTCCATTTCGGACAAATGGCTGTCCAGTCTCTTCTTAAAAACTTCCAGTGTTGGAGCATTCACCACTTCTGGAGGCAGGATGTTCCACTGGTTAATTGTTCTAACTGTCAGGAAGTTTCTCCTTAGTTCTAGGTTGCTTCTCTCCTTGATTAGTTTCCATCCGTTGCTTCTTGTCCTGCCTTCAGGCGCCTTGGAAAATAGCTTGACTCCCTCTTCTTTGTATCCAGCATGCATCAGCAACTGTCAGACACAAGGAACTAGGCCCACACCATGAGTCAAACAAATTCATTTCTTTATTGTTGCAATGCCTATTTAAGAGAATCTCACCAGACTGGCTGAATTTTCTTGGGAATGGTCATATAAGGCTTCAGGGACTATGGGGGAGTAAGGCCATTTTTTGCTGTGATAGGACTTTAATCTTGGCCCCTTCTTTAAACGTCCTTCCAACACTAGCTGGAGATTCCATTCTAAAGCCAGCTTGAACATCTGGCATTTCCTTTTCTATACTGAGCACTAATCTGCATTCAATGATCCTATTTGGCTAGCATGGGAAATTATTGTATTATATTGTATGATAATTTGCACAGTTCATTTTCCTTTCTTCGATATTGGTATATGGATGAATCTCTTCCAATTTTGTTGGCAAGTGTGTCTTCCCCAGATTTGCTGATTAAAATCTTTACTGATTCTTCTGTTGTCTGCCATACTTTCATTTGTTTGCATCCTGCCTTTCTATTTTTTACAAATAAGTCAAGATGAGGAATGTATCCAACACACCTTCCTCCTCCTATTTTCCCCACAACCATCATCCCATGACGTGGGTTGGGCTAAGAGAAAGTAACTGATGTTCTTGAAAATGTTGGTATAAATTCAAATTATACTGCAGCAATTAATTTGGAACTCGCATATAAGCCGTCTGTGATCTGTTCCACAGTCAGCCAATGGCAACTTCTTCGGTGTTATAACTGAATTCTTCCATCTCCTTGTGCCAATATTAAAGCAAATTTTATTTCTGTGTACAGTACTCCATCAAGTGATGTCCATGAATACGGGCGTTGTTTGGTTGAAGACCACATTCCAGTCCAACTAGTTTTCCTTCTTAGTATTTCCAACTTTTGATAATAAATTATGGAAAGCTAGTGAAAATAAAATTAGCTGCAACCACAAGCCTACCTTTAAGTTGTAATTAACATTTCTATTGTGAGCCTCTTATTCATTTCTGAAAATACAAAGCAATTACCAAACGGCAGCCAAAAAGTCCAACATTCCTTCCTTCCATGAATGTATTTTTAAATATTCATCCATTACAAAATGGTCACAGGTTTTCTAAGTTCATTTTAAAAGCTGTCCCCACAGTCCAGTTCTTACACATAAAAAACAACATAGGAATGAAAAAAATCATCAGCTTTATTCCAATGTTCACACTTATCGTACAAGCTGAAAAAAATTGGAAGGATTTGTTTTAGACTAGTAAGGGCACTAGTATGATACTATGATTAAAATGTTGGACTATGGACCCAGAGACTCAGGTTCAACTTCCAAATATGGAAGCTGGGGAATCACTCTCTGCCCAATCAACTTTATGAAATTATCATTATCGGAGGGGGGGAAGGAAGGAATACTAGAACTGTGTATCAAACTCCTGAAGGAAAGGAGATATAAATTTAAGAAATAAAAAGGTAAGAAGCAAATGATAAATAAGTTGATTGTACGTTTATGGAGATTCTCAGTCATCCAGATCATAGTTAACCCAAAGGCGTTTTTTCACAAGGCAACTGGACTTTCTTGAAAGGTGGATGGTGGGGGATGGAAGGATTTATACTCCTTGCAGAATGCAAATGACGGGTTGTCTGCAAAGAGTTTTAAATCCTTCCATTCCCCGCCATCCAGAAGAGCTAAAGAAGTTTCCTAGATGAGAAGCGAAATGTCTTCAAAGAAAAACAAGAAAGTCCAGTTGCCTCATGAAAAAGCACATTTGAGATAAGCTGACTGTACAAAATTCAAACTCTAAATATAGCAAAATAGGGAAAGCATGCAAGCTTCTGTAATTCCTTCCAATTCTTTTACTAGAAGTATAAAAGTGGTTTTACTAGAGGCATGCTTTCTTCTGTATAAAAAAGTAATAGGTTGTCTGTGTGTTTTAGTTCCCTACTCCTCTTATTTATGGGTGTACCATATGCATACACTGGGATTTACAAGGCAGTAAATGTGCTGTAGACTATTCTCGGGGGTTTAGGACCAGAGTGAAAAAGAGAGGGGAGCTGAAAATGGAAGAGTGGCAACATATGAGCAGCTACCTAACTGACTTCCCTATCAGGATACATAGTTTGTCTTTCTCTATAGACCACCCATCCACCCATTTTGAACTTATCTCTCTTTTGCCTTTCTTCCCCACCCACCCACTCCAATTAGACTGGATTCAGTTCCTATACTGGGCTTAAAAAAAATGAAAAAGCCAAGTCTTTTTTCAAATACTTGACTCCTTGTTATTTCATGGACATATCCATGAGTAATGATAACAATAATACAGAAATGGTCTACCATTGCCTTTGCATCGGATTTTTAAAACTCTCAGTATAATTTCCTGCTGCTTTCTCATCTACTGAGTTTTTCAAGATCTGGCATAAAGCATTAGATACTGCATAATAGTTGGGCTGAAATCCTAAAATAGTTAACAATTAGAAATATAAATTGCTCAGTAACAAGTACAACATAGCAAAATGCTTTAACAAAGGACAGTATTTTAAAAAATAATTTTAAAAAGTTCCTTTAGATGGAAGATTAATGAATTAACTCAAATTTACTTTAAAACAATATATTCAAACAATAAAATTACAGATAATCACAATTCCAGAAGACAGTTACCAATAATTTAGTCCAAAAACAGTAGCTATAAGTTTTATTTCACTGCATCCAAAGATACATTTTAAAGATTAGTACTTCAGGTGGTAAAATACTATTGAACATAGCATGATATAAGGCAAATGGAATGGAATTCATTTTATTCTAAAATTCTTATATTTTTTTATGTGGAAAAATTATATGAAATGTAATTGTTAAGGTTTTTACCATTATCATTCCCAAAACTCTAAAATTCTCCTCCTAGAATTCTGTTGTTTCATTTTCAAACCAAATTATTTAATCACCTTTATTTTTAATTTCATACTTAGTCAGAAGCTCCATTTTTATCCTTTTCACTCACAATCCCATTATATCAATCTGCATTTTTCTTAGCAGTTCTTTGCCTGTTTCATTATATTCTCTGTAGTTTTCCCTCTATATACATATATATTATACACATGTATACTGTATGTGTGTGTGTGTGTGTGTATACACATAAACACGCACAGTATATATTCCTACATTTTTGCAGGAATCAATCTCTTTTTTGTATTTTTTTTCCTTACTCACAGTTCTTTCCAATACAATGTAACATAATGGTTAAGAGATTAGACCAGGCCTACACAATTCTTAAGAGGGGAAAGGTCCAGACTGATACCTTAAAAATATGCGGGCCACTATGGAATACTTGGCCCGGTGATCAGTTATCTGGTGGCTAGCAGCATCGTGCAGCATTGTAGCTGGAATGATTCCTGAGGTCTGGAAATATTGGAGGTCCTGATGGCATGTCTTGAGGGAGGAAGTAGCTGCAAAAACCAAGGCAGCAGCAGTAAATCAATCATGGCAACAGCAATATTTGGTGGCAATGGATTATTTAAAAAAAAAAAACACTGGTGGATCACAGAAGGCTGCTTGTTATGCAGTATACAGCCCGTGTGTTGTGTAGGTGTGGATTGGACTACGAATGAAGAAATCAAGGTTCAATTCCAGCTTCTGGTATGAAAGCTCGTGACTTTGGTCACTCTTCTCAGGTAAAGCTTCCTCACAGGGAGAAAAATAGAGCAGGGAATACTACCTTGAACTCCTAAAGGGTTAGGACTAGGAAAACTGAGGTAAAAATCGACCGAATGAACAACTAAATCGTTCCATCAAGCATTTTTCATACTTCCTTTAATATAACCTCATGTACTTCTGTGGCATTCTGTAACATAATTTTCACTCTGTTCCAATCTGTTTATACACCTTATTCCTTGAGCATCACATTACATTTATTTCTGTTGGAAAATTAATCTATCCCTTATTATATTTTTGTGCATAATCTACACTTGCTGCTCCTGCAGTTAGTTGTTCTACTTCCTTTAATCTCCTTCACTATATATTTGCCATTCTCATACATTCCTGCATCAGTGAATGACTCGTTTACATTCTCCTAACTGCTGTGTTTTATTCTCATTCATTTATTCATAACAAGTTAACTTTTTCTTCTAAATGTATTTAGAACTCCAATATCATCCTTGGTTCTTTCATTATCATCATTCAATAGAGCATTATACGCAACTATAATCATCTTATAAATTTCCACATTCATATAAACACACAATAGCAATTTATATTTTATAACATTTATAACATTATATTTTATAACATTTTAGCTTCTTCATAGCTAAATCTACATCTTCGTTTCATATATGTATTCAGTAACTCCACCCTAAAAAGATTAAACAACCTCCATTCTTATATAAGATTTTTCTCTCTTCAAGTTTCACAAACACACAATATAATTATTTTTCCTTGTTAATTCATGTTCTTTGCCGTTTACTTTTTTGCATTCCAAGTCAAAATCTATATTTTATAGATTGATGCCATCATGGCATTGTTCTGAGCATACATGTAATATTTATAAGTGATAGAGAATAGATGCATATAGTACTAAGTTTCCAGCCTAAGCCATAACCATGTCACATGCAGCATTCCCTACTAATCATTAGTATCAGCCAATTTTGGCAGATTTTTGTCCATTATGCAACATGCAGAGCCATAGTCTAGTTTGATTATGCTATTCAGTGCATACTAGAATTAGAGACTACCACAATATTTTTCCTGAATGTCACAAATTAGGGGATAGTATTAAGCAGGTACAATTTAAGGATGCATATATGCCATGACAGTGACAGTGAACGGTATTAGTATGAACTGTTTCCCTTATCTCATGTCTTTTTTTGGTTCATTCTTCTTCTTCTCTATCCTCTGCTCAACATTATCTACTATGAAACAGCATGGTAATTACATGCCTGACATTACAAATAGACCTCGCTTAATGACTGGTTGCTTAATGACCATTTGAAGTTAACACAGCCTCGGGAAAGGGTGCTTTACAAACTGTAAAACCTTTGACTGCTGTAAAATATTGTATCAAACCTCATGATCACGGAAGATGGCCCCCAAAATAAGGAGCCACCTGAATAGAATCTGGACAAGCCACGCCAGAACTAAGGCAACGCTCTTTAAGTGGGGAATCGCTGAGAGACCGCAGTGCGACTTTTCACCAGAATAAACTCTAACACATATAGTTCAAGAATGTCTCCTCGGGAAATTTCAAAGCAGCTGGTATGATCTCACTGCAGCCACACCAGAAGCAATTAAATGGTTAGCTTCCTTAGATATTGAATTATAACATCTATCCCCCTGCAATTCTATGGCTCCATATTATGGTGATTTTATTATGGTTTTACCTTAATTTGATATATTATTATATTATAGTATTATCCACCTATCTTACATGTTTGCTGATGCTTTAAACTAAATATCAGTGATTGCATCTGTAGATGCCATATACTAAATAAACTCCTATGATCATGTGACCACATTTCAAACGCTTGGCAATTGGCCCACATTTACAATCTATTGGGGTGTCCATGCTCACATGACCAATTTGTAGCACTTTTGCCGTTTTTTTCTTAATGGTAGCAGTGGCTTGCTTTATACAAAAACAGTAAAAAGAATCAGGATATATGATAATCTGCTTAACAGCCACAACTTGCAACCAAAATTCTGGACACAATTGTAGTTGTAAATCAAGGCCTATATGTAATAAAGTTTCCTCTTCTATCATGAAAAATGATAATTCAATAGCTGAAAAGTCTCAGTAGGCTTTAGTCAACATTTTCAGAGGCTATGTTAAGCCCTCACGTTGTATATTTCTGATGTAAAGTACAAAGAAATATAAAAAAACAAGGAAAAAAGTAAATAGACAAAATTGATATGGGGAATAATATTTCAAGGAAAAACTCTGATCCCTATTCTGAAGTATATGAGGAGGCATAGTGAATGGTATGCATATAAAGTTGATTTAGCTATCTTTTTTAATGCATCTTTGTTTATATAAATCACTTAAAGCAGCAAACAAACCTTAATATTACTTCTTCCTGCTATTTCCCCCAGCAACAACAACCCTGTGAAGTGAGTTGGATTGGGAGAGTATCACTGGCTCAAAGTCACTCAGCTGATTTTCATGCTTAAGGCGAGACTAGAGCTCATAGTTTCCTGGTTTCTAGCTGGGTGACTTAACTGCCAAACCACATTGGCTCTCTTAAATATGTCACTGTACATAAACATGAAATAGACTGCTACACTTCAATTCTCACTCACAACTTTTATAGCAATAATTCCTTTTCTTTTCTCCTGTCTTTAAGATCTTATGCTTGCTATTTCTTCTTTTCTGTATTTTGCATTACAATGTTTAATCTAAAAGAACTGCATAAGTATATACCGTATGTGTGTAAGGTTTTTAATAATTTCCATAATAGTATTAAGACTTTTTGTATTACACCGTTCCATTTGATTTAAAATCTCCTCTATAAGAGGTTACTTGCCTCATCTAAACATTGTTATTTGCTATAATTTCAAAAGATTTTTTACTTCTCACAGAACTACCCACTCCTCTCTGCCAGATTCCCTTGTATTCTGGGTTCTTCTCACCCTCCATAGCCAACAAACAATTTAGATGTTTCCCAGTCTCAAGAATTTTGTAATATAAGACTAATAAAAAACACACTTGAAATAGGTTGTGTTTTTAATTATCTTCCTTATCTTCTTCTACAAATAATTTTTAAATATACCATGTAACCATTTCACTGTAACTCTTATTCTAGCATGCTTATTACTAATTACAACATATCCACCTGCACGGATATACAATATTCAGATCTGAAGCAGAGTGTTTCATATCTGGCACTGATATGTTCACTGTACCGGCCAGAGGCCCCTCCTTAAAGAAGCTACATCTAAGGAATTACTGGACACCTCAGATGCATCATTACTTTGAATTCAATGTGGTGTTTCACAATATATTCTTTTCATAAAGGAAATTCATCTGCATTATTTGTTTCAGCATACTTCCTGATAAAAATTCTTCAAGAAAGTAATAGAGATTTTTGTTGTCAAGAATGATCTCTTCTAAAACTGAAGATGACAAAGAAAACACTTTACATAATTTCAAAGAACATGAAGCAAATTACTGGACATGATTTTAAGCTATTGCAGAAGCTAAGCAATATTCTCTGCCCCCCCCCCAAGACATTGAGGATTCCAGCCCAGGCATTAAATACCCTTCCCACTATGTAGCAATTGAGGCAAGAAGAAGAGAGGGAGAGCCACTACTTCTCTACTGCCATTAAAGTAACAGGCCTCAACCATGCAAGGTCTCAGGAGAAGAGCAAGAGATCAGTGAGCAGGAACTACTGGGAAAGTTAGGAGGGCTTCCATTACCTCTGTTTCCACCACAAGGATCATCTATTCTGGTTGTGCTTCCAGGCAATCTGTAGCAGAGTAGTAGCTCTTTTCTCACTTGCTCCATCCTTCCTTCAGCATTGCTATTCTACTACCGGTACGAGGTAGTAGAATATTGGGGCCTTGTCCAAGCAACCAAGTTTATTGGAGGAATGGGGCAAGGCAGCTGCCCAGCACTATTTGGGCCCCCATCTGCTGTTATAAAGGAACAATCAGTCCCTCTTTCTTTAACCAAATAGCAAAGAATATGAACCAAACATATTAAGTATCACTAAAGATGAATGTAAGTACACTAGAACAATAATGTCGCTGTCTCCCCTAAGAAAACAAGCACGTTTACATTTTAATACAATATAATGCTCAATGACTCTGATTTCAGATAAATTTTATTTGTAAGCCACCCAGAGTTGCCTTATCAGTAAGATATGTGGCATATAAATTTAATAAGTAAATAACTTTTTAGAAAAACATGCCATATCTTGCCACTATTAACCTATTTTGTTTGATAGTTTTTAAAAAATACAAAACAGATTTTATTCCCTATGTATATTACAAAACTTACTGTAATATAGTTGAAGACATTGCCCAGTTCTTAAAACAAATAACTACCAAAAAATAACATAATTCAGGAACATTAGTCAGTACATCTTACATAACTCATAGTAACATGAGATACCTGATATTGTTGGCTTCCCCACAGTTTTTACTAATTTTGCAGTGTAATTCTATACAAGTCTACCTCAAAATAAACTCTACTGAGTTTGATGGCGTTTACTCGAATGACTCTTATAATAGTCTGCCTTGAATTACATTATTTTACTTCTGAATGATAATTATCAACTCCTACCTTTAAAAAAAGAATATGTCTATTTTAAGAAAAGTGTAACAAAGGAATAATCAATGTTATGTAATGTTTACACTTCACACTAGATACAATCAATATACATAGCAGAGCTGCCATAATTGTGGCAACAACATAATTTGTTATTATTTCTTTAAAATGTTGAACAGTATTTGAAACAGTCTGGTTTTAAACAAATTTTGCAAAACACACAGATGAAGATGGAGCCAGTAGGAAACTGCTAATACAAATTCCATCACCCACATGCTTTTTAATGTAAGCCAAAAGCAATCCAAAAAAATGTATTTCTTGCCAACTGTATTCTTTACTTGACTCTATTAACAATTCTGAACTAACTGGCTTTTGAAGCATCTTCCTTTCATCCTAAAGTATTGCCCCATGCTATATTTTTCTTGGGAGTTTTCATATTACTTCTTAAAAGTATGCTTGTGTTACTTTTTCATTTTAAGTCAATTTATTTTTAAGGAAAAAATAACATAGCTCACAATATTAAACCTATCTAATTTATTTTTATAACCCATTTAAAAATTTCTCAATAATTAGTAATAATAAAGTGTCACACTATAATAGAAAGCTTGAGTTCAGATGTTACACATAGGATAAAATACCCATCCAGCAAAAAAGAAAAGAAAAGAATCTCTTGTAGAATTTTGGGTAAATACATGCAGTTCCCACTTTATGTGGCAGACAAGACTGCAGCAGGTACATGGTGTTATGCCAGTGGCTACTGCAGGAAACATTTCAAGGGCAGATGGCATTCTTGCATTTTTAAACATCCATGAACATGCACTTGGGAGCAAGCCCAATATTGTTCACATTAATTGATATCAGCATTGTTCATTTAAAAGAAATGTTTAAGGTTTAATTCAGAGAAACTGTGTTACTTAAAATAGCTGCAGTAACAGCCTCTGTTTCCATTGCTCCTAGTACTGTATTCCTGAGTTTTGTTCTTAATATTTGGGATGAAAAAGCAGAATTATATAATGAAAACAGCAATGGCTATTGTATTTCTATTTTCTGCTTGAGGTTGAGAAAGTACAAACACCATGCGCTATGCTGTTGTACATCTCCATTATTGTCAGCAAAATCTCATGACATCTTACATCCCATACCCCTGTATTTGTTGATATGTTTTCTTCACAGGGACAGAGAATATAGACCTCTCATTTCTATACACCTTCCTGAATCATGTCATTGTTTTAAACATCTGAATAAAAGAGGGCCAAACTCAATGATAATATGATAGTTATCAGACCAAATTATCACTGCTCAGTAAAGAATAAATTAAGAACTCGGGATAAGTTTTCTTGGATAGATATCAATTTTACAATCTTGGGAAACCAGCTTCAAATCAGATTGTAAATAACTTTTGTGCATTTGCCTAGGAATTGGATGATCACAGAAACTTATGAGAGCTTCTATTATATTCAAACCAAGATACCTAGAACATGACATAACATTTTTCTGCAGATAATGATCGGTAGTAGAAAAACATGAATGCTATTGCAGTCCTTCTTAATGAATGCTTGACAAGTTGTCTTAGATCAAGAATCATAAAAAAATTATCTACATTGGATTTAACTGATCCTTACAAATTATATTGTCTTCCAGCAGTGCTGATGTAACATTCAACTTGACTTTAACTAGTCATACAGTTCTATTTTGTCCTGAGAGGATTTTTTTTTCTGTGCTGCACCTGCTCTCTGTTTATGACACCTGATCCTGAATTACAGAGGTTAATCTGTAGGAGTCGGATGAGACATGGTTATAAATGTTTGCGATGTGGGAAATACCATTATTCCCAACCCCAGGATCCTAGTTCCAGAGAAAAAAGGCGGGTGATGGAGTTAATCCCTATCCTATTTCCACAATCAGCAAGTACATAACTGGAATGCCAGTCAAGAATCACATTCTCGACCACTGTTGTTATTTGCTTTCTGTTAACCACAGATGGCCTCAAATGTTTCTAGCCCGCCCATGGCAACAGGAAGCAATAACAGGGCTGCTCTTGCAAAGTAATGCCGTTCTTCTCATGGTTAAGCTCTAAATAGTTATCGCTACAACTTCTACAAAAGTCTCTAAATCACAATAGCGATCCCACAGCAGAGTCCCACCCCCACCCACCCCCCTTCCACGGGGAAAGGCTGCCTGCCGAACGGGGCTTTCCGATCCCACCACCCCGTCGAGCAGCGATCCTCCGAAGAGCCACGGAGCGCAACCGCCCCTTCCCCGCATCCCTTTTCCTATTCTGTCCTCATCGTTTCAGCTCCCTCCGCCTCCGCCGCCCCCCCCCATCACCACCGCCGCTGCTGTGGCGCGCATGCGTGCCTCAATTCCCTCACCGTTGCCGGGTGACTTTCCCCTCGGCCCTCAGTTTCAGCAGCAGGTTTCTCCGGCTTTTTCCTTTCGAGGGCCCGGCTTGACTAGGTCCCGCTCGGCTCTTCAGGGCTGGTCCTCGAGCGGCGTCAGCCGAGGGTAACAAGCGTGAAGCTGCCGTCCCGGTCCCGGCCCCGCCCCTGGAGGCCAAATAAATGCACGGTCCCTGGCGCGCGACCGAGAAATCCTCGTTCCCCGTAGCGCGAGCTTCTCCGCTGACGGACTCGTCAACTGTAGTAGCAAAATAGCAGCAGCAGCCGCCGCCTGGAGAAGGAAGTGACGTGAGCCTGATTGGCAGGGAACGCCGAAGTGTTCACGAAGCCCTTCTTTCCCGCCCCTTTGGATAGGAAGTGACGTTACCCACCCAGTGAAGGAATCATAAAGGGAGAGGCGGGCTTAGGGAAGCCATGTATGTCAATTATGGCTCGGGCGGAGGGAGGGTAGGTGTGGTCAAGGGAGGTGGAGGCTCCGAGAGCGGGGCTGGGCTTTTAGGAGCCTTTCCTGCATTGACCGCCCTTGGTTGATATCTAGAGAGGGAGGGAGGGGGGGAGAATTGATGGTCTTGCTTGGTTGCAATGATGAGGAAAGTGTCAGCTACTGAATTTCTGAGGTGCAACTGACATTAGAAGAGTAGGAAAAAACAGTTCTTCCTCATCCCCTATCTATAGTTGTTGAAGGGAAAAAAAAAACACCCTGTCATCTTTTTGTATTGTGATTATGTCAAGTTGGTGTGGGCTCCTAAGGCACCTAGATTTTTGTCCATGAGAATCTGTCCCTAACCTGGTCTAAGGGTCCACTCATCATCATTGTAACCAAGTCCATCGACTTTGCTGCTGGTGGCCTTCCACTTTTCGCAGTAGAGCCTTTTCCAATCCAGTTTACTAGCAATTGGTGTGGTAGGGGTTGACTTGGCAGTTTTCATTTATTTCTATGCTGCTTTGCCATCCAGAAGCATCTGGAGTGATTTATAATGAAGTCAGGAGCATCTTAAATCAGGGGTCCCCAACCCCCCCCCCCGGTCCGTGGACTGGTACCAGGCCGCAGCATGCCAACAGCCGGTCTGCACAAACAAAGCCCCATCCCTGGGATGCAGGCAGTACACAAAACCACGCACTCTCTGGTCCATGGAAAAAACTTTCTCCACGGAACTGGTCCCTGGTGCCCAAAAGATTGGGGACCTCTGTCTTAAATAAAACTATTTGTAACAAAAAGCCACACTATTCTCTTGCTGTTTTATGTCAGCTAAAAAATGACCATTTGATTACAGCTTATATCCCCCTCAAAGCCTTGTGACATCACAGTAAAACTTGTTGAAAAGAGTTTTCCTGACATTTCTAACGAGGACTCAAAAATAATACTGTCTGAATTCTAGAAAGCTGCTGTCATAATAAACAAAGCAAAAGTTCTGTGTGATCAGACAGCAGAAGATTTCCTCCACTAGGATTAACTTACTCCTAACCAATCTGGCCAATTTTTCTGTTAATTTTTTATTATTTACTGAAAGGTGTATAATAAATTACTATGCCATTGCTTTGATGTTAAAATAAAACTTGTGAGCATTCAATACAATATAAGCTTTTTAATTTTTTTTTCAATTTTAAGTAAAACTTTAAAAACAATTTGCATACTAATTACAACTTTGAAACTGGCATTGTATGGATAAATTATGTTTTAGTGTCATCAAACAGTGCAGGTTAAAAACAACATGAGTTCATGACTTGATTCAGCAGAGATGTACAGTAAGAAAAGAAAGTGCAAGATGGTTTATTTTTCAGCTCATTTACTTGAAAGTGTATATATAATTGAAATCCATAGGGTATTTATTTGTTTGTTTATTAAATCTATATGCCGTCTACCTCACTATCGAGGGTTTGTGACAATGTTAACAATTCTGATGTATTGGCACTTGATTAATTTGTGTGTCTACCGCTCTCATCTTCAGACTTTACTGAATGAATAAGTTATAGTCCGATATAAGTCAAATATCTCTAACGAGCCAGGAGAACCTTTACTTAATCTGCTTGCTGTGTTTATGTACTTCCTTTCTGCTGAGGCACTTTGGCCATGTATAACTTAATTACTGCTATGCATTCAAAAGTACAAGCAGAAGTCTAAGAACTAGAACAGCCACATCCTTTAGAAGCTGACAGAGCTGTTTCAAAGGCTGCTCCCAGCTGAATACACATCTCTGCACAGACAGCACATTCTGCCACAAAGGGCAGCTTTGTGGGCAGCGCAGATAGTCGAGAACAGCCTGCTTTAAGCCTTCAAAAGACACAGCCGCTTTAATGCTTTGAGGATAGTAACGGGTTCATAGGCTTTGCAAAGCTCTCCCTTTGCTTTGTAGAATAAAGCTGCAAAATTGTCACATGCTTTAGCACTTTTCAGAGCCTGATAGCAGGGACTTTCTGACCTAGGATGCTTTTTCACTTCCACTCAGCACCCCATCTTCTGACACATAGCTGTTGAGAGGGAATTTCAATAGAATTTGCTTGCTGTTTGTTGCAATCAAAATAACAGTTTTCTGGCAACAGTTAATTTAGCTGTTAACATTGGCTGTACTTCCTCTATTTCAGGTGGATTATTTTTTTTTTACATTACAGTTTCACTATCCAACTATTAATGTTTGTGTGTGTACTTAACTGAGGATAAATTGACTTCGATATGCTCTGAAATATTCAGTTCTCTAGAATCCTACATGTCATACAAAAATTGGTATGTTTCATGTACGTTGACCAGGGAATGGTTGCCCAAATAATACCTTAAGTGAATACACTCATTAAACAAATTATTAATATTAAAGGTTTGCATGAAAATGTATAAACTGATTTCAGAAAAGCTAAGTGTATCAGACCTAATTAATATTTACTACTAGGAAATCCCAAGGCTGTGAGCAACATTGAGAGATATACTGTATGTATGTATATGTATATGTATCTATGTATGTATCTATGTACTGTATGCAATACTTCCAGAAGAAGTAATGCTAAACCATTTTGCATTGTTGCCAAAGAAACTATAAGTAGCCTTCCACTTGCAACCATTTGTTTAACAACCGTTCAAAATTATAACAATACTGAAAAATGCTGACTTACACCCAGTTCTTGCACTTTTAACCATCATAGCAACCCCACAGTCATGTGATCAGAATTTGGATGTTTGGCGATTGGCACGTATTGATGCAGCACCCTGAGGTCACATGATCACCATCTGCAACTTTCTTAGGGGCTTCCAAAATGCAAACAATCACGTAATTCACTTAACAACAGCAAAAAAAATCATAAAATTGGATGCGACTCACTTAGCTATGGTGTCATCAGTAAGCTATTCCTTACCTAAAATGATCTTAAATTTTAGGAATAAGAGATGAGAAAGTTCAAGCTCTAGAAAATAATACCATTTGGGAGATTTGTTATTTAATTAACAAAGCTGTTCTGGAATCATTTTGACAAAAGAGGAAAATAAAATGAGAGACTAAATAGCTATTCATGCCCTATAATTCTAATTTAAAATTGTCCATTAATCCCACAAAACTGTAACTATGGTGTTTTTTTTAACCTAGCATGTCTTACTCTGCTTCTGTCTAAAACATTTAATTGTTTCATTCTTTTAAGCTGCAAATGGGTTTCATGGCCATTGATAGCATAAATTAAAATGCAGTAAGTATGTGGTCTAATCACATTCCTCTTTGTACAGCCTTTAAAAAGTGCATCTCGGATAGGCTGGATGAGCTGAGGGTGGGGTGGCCTTTGATATGTCTTGAAGAGGACTGGCAGAGATAAACAGCCATCTGCATTAGGGCTTCCGCAGCAAGACAAAGGCACTACAGTTTTAACTCCAGCAAATCCAGCTTGTCAGTGGCAAGCCCAGGAACCGAAGGACAGAGGTCAGCAACATGGAGCAACAGGAGCCACGTGCTCCCTCTTCGACAGACTCGTGATTCATTGTCTTCATGGCTGGGAACTTGTTTCTGTTTCCAAGTTGAGATATTTATCCTGGCAATAAAGCAGAACAAATGACACAGGGAATAAGAGCCTTTCTAGCAAGATGATCATCTTGTTCTGTTTTCTTAGGCTTCACGTAAAAATCTGAAACGATCTGACATTTCTAGCACTCAGCTGTATCCAGAAGATATAAAGACCTTTTATTTGCCATAGGGATTGAGCAATATAATTCCTGTATTAACTTATTCTGAATTCTAAACTCTCAAGCTTTCATTTACTAAGATTATAATATGTGCAGCCGTAGTTTGAATGTGCGTTGCTCTAAAGTAACACTAGTATAAATGTAAACTATTTCCATGGGCTTATTGACTCAAAGTGATTGCTTTGATAAAGCAACATGCTTGCTTTACTTAAGGCCTCATTGTTTGGTTTCAAAGGCCAGTCTCCTACTTTTTCCCTAAAGAAAAACTTCATTGTAATTCTTTGTCACTTTTACACATACCATCTATAACAAGAATACTTCCTTATTAATCACCTTCTTCCGATTACACTAGAGGTTGTAAATATCATGGAAAAAATACAGTCAAGAAAATAGAACACAAAAATAGGACCACTGAAATGGCAGTACTATTTTTTTTAAAAACTGTATTGCAGGTTTGTAATTCTGTTTTTTAACTGAATGGGTCAAAATATATTGTTGTTAGTTGCGAAGTTATGTCCGACCCATCGCAACCCCATGGACAACGTTCCTCCAGGCCTTCCTGTCCTCTACCATCTTCTGGAGTCCATTTAAGCTCACGCCTACTGCTTCAGTGACTCCATCCAGCCACCTCATTCTCTGTTGTCCCCTTCTTCTATTGCCCTCAATCTTTCACAGCATTAGGCTCTTCTCCAGTGAGTCCTTCCTTCTCATTTGGTGGCCAAAATACTTGAGTTTCAACTTCAGGATCTATATATTAGCCTAGGCTTAAAATACGTTGCATCTTCAGATCACTACTCTCCTCAATAACTTGATGATTACTTTTTCCTAGACATACCATATCTAGACTGAAAATTTCTCCCGCTCTTTGCTGTCATCTAATGGTCATATGGATTTCTGCTATCCAAGTATAGTATGCCCAGTCTTGCAAAATGCCTGCCTATTCTTGTTTCCGCAAGCTGACACTTTTCTCTACTGATTTTCAGTGCACTCATATGATTAATAATGTGTGCATAATATACTATATTATATACCATGACTGCACCATTGACTGGGAATTTAAGGCCATTGTGTGTAATATGATAAAGCTTGGCAGTTTAAGGCATTTATGTATTTAGGAAGAAAATATGTATTTATTCATGTTTTTGTGCATTACTTTATTTAGATGGAATCATGGAACCTGAAGTGTATAAATTAAAAAGGTGTTTGCCAGGATAAGAAATTTTATCCGGCCATTAGGTGACTGATTTTCAAAATACTTTCCAAACATCACATGGCTAAATGTAGAAACTAGTTCAGAGGGTCAAAGGGTGACAAGAAAGCAGTTCATTACAAAAATAAGGACCAGGTGGAAATTATCTCCTCCATCCCAAACCAAAAGAGAGTTTACTGTTTATCATCTACCTTCTCATATTTAATACAAGTTGCTAAATACATGAAAATACAATTCTCAAAGGATGCATTTGTGGAATTAAGGAAATGCTTTAAAGACAATAGCAAAGTACAAAAGTTGAAAGTTCCCTGATCCTGCTGTATTAGATACAAAATGGATAATAAACTTACTGATATATATAATATAATTAATAATTATTTATTATTATAATTATAATAACCACATCCTGGGGGGAAAGATACCATTTTGGAAAAGTTTACACATTTGAAATATCTGCATAGCTTGATTCCTTAACTACTTTGTCAAACTGTCTGTCGCTAAAGTTTATACAGTACATTGTTTTGATTTAAGCTATAAATCCCATCTTGTATGTTTCTATTCAGAAATGCTATAAATTCAATCCAACATAAAATAGTCCTGCAGGAATACATCAAGAACCATTCTGGTCAACATTTGTATAATATGCAAAAGGTGCATATGCAGAGGTATCTTCCTTGCCATTGTTCCCTTGCCACAGGATTTCAAAGGCATGATGCCCATCACACAGAAGCAATTCTAAGTCAAGAGCAGGACAGACCTGCCCTCCATAATTTTTATATTTTTTTAAGGTCATCTAAATTAATGACCATCACTTTCATGTGCTGCATGAAGCAGTGCTGATTTTGCCCTCCAATAAATTTCATGGAATGATGCTTGGTTGTAATATTTTGAGAAAAAGAGACAAGCTCTTCCCAATCTGCTATCTCCATGCCATGGATGATTACATACATTTCAATCGTCATCTTTTTCCCAAGATGAAAAATTGCAAACCTTCTAGCTTTCTCTCACAATTCTGAGCCTTCTCCCACTTCATTATGTAGAGAACTGTATCCCAAAGTCTGTGATTAGACAACCAACAATCCTAATTCCAGCCTGATCCTGAAGATGAATTCCATTCTCATTCACCATTCATTTTCTAAGTGGTTGGAGATGAGTTAAGAAAATAATTCGTTGTGCATGGTCTGGAATATATTATTTTTATGTACATGTATTTATAGCAGATCAACAACAAAATCTCTATTATTAATTCCTACCTGAACCTTTATTTAAAACCTCAAGGGCAAAAGGAGACAGTAGTAGTAGTAGCAGTAGTACGGTAGTAGTAATAGTAATAGTAGTAGTACTTATCTATATGCCAAGCAAGACCCAGATGGTTGAATTGTCAGATGCCATGCTTCTGGGTGCTGTTAGTAAGCATCAGATCTACTCAAAATAAAACTTCAATCATTTATCCTAATGATCATGTAGTTTGATTTGGCATGTATTATTCAAATCTGATTAAATAGTTAGGAGATTTAGCCTGATCAGAAACCTGCCCTTTTGGTATAAAGTTACTTCAACTGTCATGCCCTCAAGTAAAAGATCTCATGTCATTTCTGAGTTCACAGCTTCAAACTGACTGGATTTGACACAAGTAACCACCTCAAGAAACTACAAGGGTGTGCACCAATTGGATTAGGTCTTTCCTTGGAGAAAACCTGGTTATGTGAACTGGTTATGAAGGACATTAACATCCATCCCTGAAGAAGGATAGGAGGAGGGGGTACACTGTACACAGTGCTGAGCTCCTAAACCAAAGGCTAAATTTAAGAAAGCAGACAAGAAAGCTTGGCTAGATTATATGCCTAAAATTGAGTCCAAGAGTGAGTTGGTTATTGACAAGTTTTAGAGATGCTATTTGTTTTTCAAATAAATAAATGTTTTATCCCACATGAGAACATAAATATGCAGGCCCAGGATAGAAAGAAACAGCATATGATAAATATTAAGGTCAACAATAACAATTTTTTAAAAATATATTTAAATTTGGAAAGTGATAGGGACGCTATGTGATGGGCTCAAGGAAAAGACATGGATTGCAGGGACAATCAGGAGAAAAAAGCAATGCCTGTATCAGAGATGGATATTCTCTATATATTCTGTCATTTTCATTTTAATCAATTATAGCTTAGTTGATTTATTTTTCTTTTGTATAAATGCTTCGCTGATTAGATAAGCAGGTAAAACATAGCCACCAAAAATAAAAAATAAAAAATCCCACATTTCTGATCAATGTTAGTTCCAGGAAATTGCTGAGCTGTGCAAGACAGTTCCTCAAAAGGGAAGATTTTACTTCAACCTAGGTATTTGTAGCCTTCTTTTTGCCTCAAACATATTTGCCCACAGCATTAATACAAATAGGCTCAGCAAATAAAGGAAGGAAAAATAAAATATTGATCTTCTTTTTAAGTTTTCATTGTCTAGGTTGGATATTCCCCTTTTGTCCCTGGAGCACCCAGTTACTTGGAGCTTGCCTGGTGAAATAATAAATTGATATTCGCTGAACCACCCTTGCTGCAAGCTTATCAATATTAATTGAGGTGGGCTGAGATGGGGAGGAGGGATCAGTGTGTGACCTTTCCCACCCCCATGCTGGCTCAGATAGTCAAAACGTAGCCGAGGAGGAAGAAGCAGAACAGGTAATGGCATGTGGTTTTATTATCTTTCCTGCCCTAATCATATAAAAGCATAAATGTGGCTAGCTTTCAGAGCAAGTAGGAAAGGCAGCCTTTATTGATAAACTTTAGGGTAAATTAATTCTGGTTGATCTGGA
The DNA here is from genome assembly GCA_034064705.1 of Bothrops alternatus. Lineage (NCBI taxonomy): Eukaryota > Metazoa > Chordata > Lepidosauria > Squamata > Viperidae > Bothrops > Bothrops alternatus. The sequence goes on along the minus strand of JARGCV010000007.1, from coordinate 45,810,127 downwards.
ATTAGATTCTCTATTTCTACAGGAGAAAATCAGAAGCTTAAATATGATCCACTAGGGAAAGATTTAATGCCTGGGGTGTTTTTTTAATCGGAAATATTCTGCATGAGGTGTGATGAATGCAAACAAAAATACAAAAGAACAAAGCAATCTTAAGATCTTTCATTCTATTGTTAAGAGCAGTGGTGCACTGTAGCTCTTCTGGATATTTATTTCTATGGCTTTGTTCTGCTAAAGGAAACTCAATTGTCTGTTAAACAATGTCCTTGAAGAGGTCTGGGAAATGATCACCAAGTGTTAGAGGATATATTTTTTTCAAATTGAAGCATGCTAGAAAGTCAATTTCTGTGCAACCAGAATCAGCTTTTCATTAAAATGTTTTAAGAGCATTTGTTAATTTCACAAGGAATATTTTATTCAAAAGCACATTTAAATCCTTTATTTCCCTTTGTTGTTGTTTTCATGTTTAAATACTTTTTTAACTCTTTTGTCTTCAGAAATAGTACATTTACTGTATATATTATTGAATTTCACATAAAGAATCATCCAGAAGTGTGTGCGTGTGTGTGTGTGTGTATATATATACACACACACACATACACATACATATATGTCTGTGGCATGCAATGTAGCACCGGTTAACAAAGCCATGGATGTGTTTCCTCCTTCTTTGTCAGGGTTCATCATGTCTGACAAACCAGATTTTGCAGAAATTGAAACGTTTGATAAAACCAAACTGAAAAAAACTGAAACTAGAGAAAAAAATCCATTACCTACTAAGGAAAGTAAGTGATTTCTTTGTACAATTAATTAATCAATGTGTATGATAGATAAATTGCCAAAGACCTACTTGACCACATTTCCTTGGAAACTGTTCATACAGATGTATGATCAGGCAGGTCCTGTTGAAATGAATGAATTTATTCCTCAAATACCTACATACAGTGTATCTGCTTTCATAGCACTTTCAAAAAATGATTTCATATAGTCACATATGAAGGTATGTATATTGGCTTCTTCCAGGACACAGTATGACTTTCAAGCTAATTGAACCACTCAGTGCCAAGCAAGACAATAATTTAATGTACACTTTGAACTGTTTATTTCATCTGATTTTCCTAAGGCATTGTGGCTGGAATTTCATATCTAAAATCTCATGTGACAAATACCCAAAGGGAGCTGTGAAACCGTTTCAGCAACATGCGCGCACAAAGGATTTTGTATCTATTTAAAGACTGACAGATGCCTTGTGGTAAAAACAGTTATGCTACAGTAACCTACAAAAGCTGTGGTTATAATGAATTTTAAAGTTTAAGGAGACACAACAATGTTTTTAAAAAACCGATAAATGCACAGCATTATTAACTATTGCAGACAATAGTATGCCATCAATTGAAAAATTACTTAGTGCTGCCCTCTGCTGGTTGGTAGTTAAATCCACCATATAACATTGCTTGATGAGGCTTTCACCTACAGCCGCAATCAGCCTTCTCTGCTGCAAGGCTTATTATTTTTCATGCAAAAATAATAATTTAATATGGTAAATAGAAAAAAAATTACTCAATGCATCCATTTTGCTATCCTTAATCTGAACTGTTTCCTGAAAGTTAATTTGTGGCAAAAAATTATATCACAGACCTTCTGACCTGCTCTGATCACTGCTACTCTAAATGCTTTTCCTGTGAATGGAAGATTTTCCTATATTGGGTATGATATAAATTGGTCAGTTAATATCTCTGACCTAAAACAAATGTTTACAAAGATTAATACCTAATGTTGTATGCTATGTTCTAGGATGATTGCTTAGCAATAGGATCTTATGTTTAATGTTGATCACATTAATATTGAAACAGATAGGGGAAACACCAATCAAAATAAAATGTAACAGGAGTATAGTTGAGGCTAGACGCGAGGAGTGGGGAAAAAGGCTTACTAACTCAGACGTTTTCAAAGACTAATACTTAGTATTGTATACCAGGTGTCATGATGATTGCTGCATAATAGGTTTTTATGCTCAATGTTGATTGTTTTAATAAAAGAATTTTTATAATAAAAAAAAAATATCTCTGACCTACATCTCAATAAATGATACAGCATGCAGCTATATTTCGCAAAGGAGGGAATAAACAAAAGGATAGTTCCTCATATTATTTCAGAGACAGATTCAGACACTCAGATAAAGGTATTCCTCAACAACTGCACTGTTTAGCGACTGTAAAGTTTCAACTGAAAAGTAACTTTATGACTAGCCTTCAAACTGTGGTCACATGATTATCATTTGCAAGTTTCACAGCCAGCTTCCAACAAACAAACCAATAGAGAAGCTGGCAATAAAATTGCAAGTTGCAGGCATGTGATGTCTCAGTTAATGACTGCGGTCTCTGTGGTCATTAAGTGAAGACTAATTGGCTCCTTTGCATGTGTAAAATGTAAAACGATCTCTGTGGTCAGGATAGCTGAGAAAGCTGATTGCAATCACCAGAATAGCTCCTAGCCCCTTCACCAGAACTTCGCAAGATGCAGGAGAAACGTCTTTCTATGATCCTATGAAACAGAACCACTGGATTGTAAAAGCCTTGTCTATGCCTCTCCTTCTGAGTCCTCACCTGTTTGCAACATACCATTTTTCTTGCCCAGCAAGAGGAAAGAGAAGACATTAGATATCATCTCACAACCTCTGCCTGGCTTCAAGGAGCTTTAGTGCTGAGTAAATCTCATGTTTTAAAAATGAACAAGATTTGGGATAAAATACCAAACACAGAAAGAAACAAATAGAAAGCAAATACAATAAGTATGTTGCTTTACTTTATTAGTATTTTACCTGTCATGATTTTGCAGAGGAGAGTTGCTGGTATAAATTAGCACAGTGATGGCGAACCTTTTAGAGACCAAGTGCCCAAACTGCAACCCAAAACCCACTTATGCATCGTTGGGTGCCAGGTGGGTGTGGCCCATTGGGTGGGTGTGGCCCATTAGGTGAGCGTAGCTGCAGTGATAACGGCAGACTGGGTGGGACTAAAAAGTTCAATCAATTCCAACTTTGCAAGATCTTTTTTTTTCCGCGAGAAGTTGAAATTGACTGATTGATTGAACCTTTTTTTTTGTACATGCGGTGGAGGCCTAAAGCAAAAAGGTTTTATAAAACCCATCTGAAGGCCTTGGACTGGGGCGACGGTGCGCATGCCCACAGAGAGGGCTCTGAGTGCTGCCTCTGGCACCCGTGCCACCAGTGAATTAGCGCCTTCTCTGCCTCTTTTGGGAGCACTTAATCCTGTGCATTGACTAAGAATCATGGGATTCTTTTGCTGTCTTCTGTTACACCTCCTTTCAGGGGCATAGCTAGACATCAACCCCCCCTCTCCGTTTATGCATTCTCGGGACTGCATTCTATGTGCGTTAACAGAAAAGATACCTCTGGTGGAAGGGATTCCTCATCCTCCTCATATAAAACCTGCCCCCCCCAAACCAGTGGTTGGATTCAACCAGTTCGCACCACTTCAGCAGAACCGGTAGCTAATTTTTTGTTGCCTAAGCCCAGAATGGACTTCCGAAAGCAGCATCCACACAGAGAACCGGTTGTTCGCATATTTGAATCCTATCACTGCCCCAAACTCTATATTTAATCTAGGGATTTGTGGGACGCTCAGAGCAGTTTGGGGTGGAGGAAGTTAAATAGGCAGGGAGAGAAAGAAGCAATTTTGTTGCATGAGCCTTAAGTCCTTTCATGTGATGTTGAACTGAACTCCTGAAATTTTTGAAACACTGGGTCTGTCCACTAACTGCATCAGAAAAATAACAATTTAGCAATCTGATCTCTGGGGTCTATAATTTGTCATTTGTTAATAGAAAGAGGCAATATTAAAAAAATGTCTTGTCAAGCACAGCAGATGTTTGATACAAGAGAAAGGATTCTGGTACCTTCCAGTCTTATTAAAATATCCAATTGTTGGGCCAATAAGCAATATGAGAGAGCAACTAGATTTCATACCAAGCATCAGTTGACTTTGTGCCCATAAAGGAGATGACAAAGGGCAATAAAGATGGACCAATTAAGATATGCAGTTGATGAAACGTTGTCTTTTATTTTTAGCGTTAAGAATATCTTGCACCCATAGAAAAACACTAGGACAGTATTGCTGATGATGATAATGATTATCCTCTCATATTTCCAAAAAGTTAAAAGTGACATCTATCCTTCCATTTATTCTAACAAAGCAGAGCATGGAGTTAAATTATTTTCATTTCCCTGAGTCTCAACAGATGGCAGCACCTAACCAATCTTGGCTGATCTAGAAAGCTAAGTAGTTTTAGTATTGATTAGTACTTAAAGGGGGACCAGATAGCCAGTTGAGGCTGTGAGAAGGCAATAACCATCCAGTTCTGCACCATGCAAGAAAGCTGCAAGAATGTTTTTAGTGTAAAACCCCACAGGTTGAATTCACTTCGAAGTCAACTTTTCCCCCTTTCTAAATTCAAGCTGCTCATTTAGGAGTCTGTAATGCAGGGGTTCTCAACCTTGGCAACTTTAAGACTTGTGGACTTCAACTCCCAGAATTCCTCAGCCAGCAAAGCTGGCTGAGGAATTCTGGGAATTGAAGTCCACAAGTCTTAAAGTTGCCAAGGTTGAGAACCCCTGCAAACGGGTAACAGGTAGCCCTTGACTTATGACCATAATGCACCTCAAAATTTATATTGTAAGCCAGAGATTTGATAAGTGAGTTTTGCCCCATTTTACAACCTTTCTTGCAACAATTGTTAAGTGAATCACTGCAGTTGTTAAGTTAGTAACAGGTTGTTAAATAAATCTGGCTTCCCCATTGACTTTGCTTGTCAGAAAGTTGCAAAAGTTGATCGCGTGACCCCAGGACATTGCATCCATCATAAATATGAACTGGTTGCCAAGCATACAAATTTTGATCGCACAACCAGGACGATGCTGCAACGGTCGTAAGTGTGAAAAACTGTCATAAGTCATTTTTTCTCAGTGCTGTTCAGCTTCAAACTGTCACTAAACAAAATGGTTGTAAGTCAAGGACTACCCATACTGCAGTATCTCTTTAGTGTAAGATTGGGAAAGGTAGGCCTTAAAATTATTTTGCCAGACACATACAGTAGTAAGCTATGGGATTCTGTAACTCTTAATTTAGGAAAAAGGCCTGTTTGCAGGACATTTGTGTTGGGCAGCCCGAGGTCCTGCCCTGGACTGCCTAGAGCCCAGGAAATCTCGCCTGACTCTAATTGCCAAGACAGAAATCCGGTTTCCCGCTATTTTGAGGTGATAAATAGAGATTGGAGTAGATTGGAGTAAAATATCATAAAGTAGTTATTGAAAAACAAAACACTCCCATTCTTAAAAATGAAGACAAATGTACATGTCCCTGGAATCATGCAATTCTCGTCCTTTCCTGTGCTGAAACTTGTGTGTGGGGGAAATCGAATCAAATTGTGGCCCTCTGCATGTATGACACGGCTCTACCCAAAAGAAAGGCCTACCCCGAAAATAAGCCCTGCCTTGATTTTTGGGGGGTGCACCTACTATAAGCCCTACCCCAAAAATAAGCACTAGTTTTGGGGTGAGGCACGCACCTAAAAATTAAGCTAGGGTGGGGGTGGGGGTGTGGAGCTACCCCACGCATCCCTCACCCACTTACCTTGCAGCCAGGCCTCTCCTCGCCAGTCCACTTCTTCTGTGGTGTCTTCTGCAGCCAGGCCTGCATTTCTCAGTCACAGACCTTTCTGGGAGACCACTGCAACCGAGAACCGAGCTATGGATTCAATCCATAGCTCGGTACTCAGTTGCATAGGCCTTCCGGAAAGGCCTGACTGTGAAATGCAGGCCAGAATGCAGCTGCAGAATGAAGCTGCTCCTTTGGCCACAGAAGAAGTGGACAGGCTGGGGGGGGGCTGTCAATGCTGGGGGTGAGTATAAAAGACACCCTCCCCCTTGAAAATAAGACCTGGTGCCTCTTCTGGAGGGAAAAAAGTAAGATCTAGTCTTATTTTCAGGAAACATGGTATTATATCATTTCCCCCAATGCAAAATTTTCTCCTGATGTTAAAGATCACCATATAGGCCCATGGTGGCGAACCTATGGCATGCATGCCATAGGTGGCGCGCAGAGCCATCCTTGTGGGCATGCGCGCCATCACCCCAGAGGGACGCGGGGCCAGGCTGCTCCCCTCCGCCTCTACACGTGCGCCAGCGCTCTCACTCTCTTTCTCTCTGCACTGGAGTCAGGGAGCAGCTGCAAGAGCTGGGCGGATCCGGGCTGGATGATGGAGGCAGAGCTTTTTTTTTTTGACATAGAGCGCAGGCACCTTTTTTTTTAACAAAACCTGATTTCACGCCCCCCCCATGACCGATCCGGGCTCCAGAGGCCTTTTCCAAGCCTCTGGAGCCTGGATCCATGGCTCCGGAGCGATTTTGCAGCCCTCCCAGTGGCCCAATCTGGGCTCCGGAGGCCTTTTGTAGGTCTCCAGAGCCCGGATCCATGGACGCGGAGGCCTGTTGGATCTTTTTTTTTTTTTTTGCCTACCAGTGTGGAAAGCGCTCATCTTGGTTGCACTGGGCTTCCAAACAGGTGAACGTACCATTTGCTGAAAATGGGGTGGGTGGGTTGTGCGAATCTGAAATACTTCATTTTAAGCTGTGTTACTGGAAGATTTACGTGTTGCGGTTCTAAAGCGGAGGCCCTAGTAAGCTTTCTCTCTGTTCCATTAGTCTGGTTTACTCAACTAAGTATGTATATCCTTTTTTTTTTACTCTTTCTATCCAACATATCCTTCTTCCATTCTTGTAACATGCTGTATCTCCATAGCATTCACAAAATTATCTCCATAACGTTCCCTCTTTTGTGAATGCTCCATTATCTTAAACGTATCCCTCTTTCCCCAACTCTCCTCCCTCCCTTCTTTTCATCTGTCACCACATTTCCTTTCTGCACCTCTGTTCTTTTCATCTTATTTCATTCCTCATCAGTTCCTTTTTCATACCTGTATTTGTACATAAATAGCAACAGGTTGTCAACCATTTATGCAGGCTCAGACCTTATTGTCACAAAGTGTATGCAATACATTAGCAAGCACACATATACTTTATTTTTATCTTGTATGGAAACATTTGTTGTTCCATCAGAGATTCAGGAAGACACATAGCACCGTTTACAAGGATTGATGGGTAACTGCCCTTACTGCACATATTTTTTCAACATATTATAAAAGCCATGTATTGTCAACAACAACAAAAGAAAATGCCTGCATATTTATGCGTGTTTTTGCATTCATCAAAAACTACTGTAGCTTTTGTAATTTTCACCTACTTCTTCCCATTCTCTAAAGACAATAACATTTTTGACAATGTGTATACATACCATGTTATTGGAATATGAAGCACAGTGCAATACATTATATACTTTGTATGGATTCAGATAGTTTCACCTCAGACCAAAGGAATAAACTTCACACATGGCACACAAACAACCCTCCTTCCTTCCTAGACTAACTGAACCCTAGTCAAGACACACTGATATGTGTGTACACACAAACACATACACACACACACACACACACACATAAAGACAGCTATGTACATGCATTCTTTCCTTTCTTGCATTGACTTAATTTATCTCCTGCCCACCAAACTTCATTTACTGTGAAAGAGAGTAACCTATAGATGGGGGCATATGGAACAGAGGGACGTTTAATTCCATGCCAGCCAGGTTGCTAGAGGCTGTGAATTACCTGCACGATCTGGGAATTGTTCATTGGGATCTCAAAGTGAGTATTGTTGGGATGCTTTGGGGTGTTCAACAGGTCCAACTATATGCAAGAGAGAGGATCCCAACTCCCCACCCCCAGAGTATGAACCCTGCTTTGCTGATAGACATTTATATTTAGCATGGTTATTGAGTTAACCTATTTTTCTGGATTTAACCAGTGTAAAGGAATAATCTATATGTCGAGGAATTCGACTCTGGAAATGGTATTGAAATACATACCCTCGGATAGCAGAAAGCATTTCTGTCTCTCCCCTACCCCCCAACTGGGATAACAATACTTGATAAAATAATTTTGGCATTATTTTACTCCAGTGGCCAATCAGATGCAGAGGGAAACTAAAACTGGACAAGAAACTGACAATAACTCTCCATTCTGGGTATAGAAGGTGTAGTTTTGTATAAGGAGAAGAAAGATAAAATAAATAACACATGCTGGATAAACTAATACTGTAAACTCCAACTGTACTTGTAGTGTGACAGCAGTTACAGTGCTTTTTTTGTAAAAAGAAAAAGGTGCCGGAACTCACACATGTCATACAACCCGCCTTGCCTACCCTACAAGGTTCCATCCAAAAAAGGTGCCGGAACTCCGTTCTGGGCATTCTATGACAAAAAAAGCCCTGCTGGTGCCACATTTCAAAGTTACATTTAGAGTACTCCGATTGCAGCTGCTTTCTTGCAGGTATGTGGAATGGTGTGGGACCCACAGTTTTTGCAAAGTGAAGAGAGGAAGTTGGTTACAGCTTATTAGGAAAGATAAAATAGACAAGCAAGAATGCTTTATTGACCATTCTTCATCCAGATTTTATATCAGTTGCATCTGCTAATACAGGTGTTCTGAGACATTCTTCGGTTTTAACTTTTTTTCCTTGTTGCTTGAGTTTTCATCCTGCTTTTGTGAAAGGGCAGCGTTTGGGAGGGGGTGTAGCTGCCCCCTTCCCCCCCAAGCCATCAGCTGAGCAAGACGCCCGCCTGCCCCCGCTCTTTCCCCGTCTGAGGCTTTCGTTGTTGTGAGCATTTCTGTTGAGGATTGGCGGGGGGGGGCTGTTTGGTTTTTATTCCCCTCCCATCTGCTGGGTGGTTGCAGCAGGTTTTGGTCTCTTCTGTTGTGCTTTGAGGTTATCCACGAAGCACATTTCTTTTTGGGGGGACCCCCACTCCGGTTGCTAAGCTTGCTTAAACCCTCTTCTACCTCCTCCTTCTCACCAGAACCCCCCTTTGTCTGCAACCAATCCCTGCCCCGGACTTTGCCTCGCCTTGCCCCACGACAATGGTACCCCCTCCCTGCCCCCTCCCTCACCTCGCCTCATCCTGCAGGACGAGCCTCATGCCCACTGCCCCACCAGCCAGAGACCCCCTGGATCTTCCCCAACCCTGCCCGGCCCTCACAATTATCCCTCCCCAGGAGCAACATTGAGGTGACCACACCCAGCCTGGCCACACCCATCCACGCTGCCCTGACTACCGTAGCCATGCCCACCCAGGGGCTACGCCCACCCAGCACCCGGCAATACATAAGTGGGTTTTGGGTTGCAGTTTGAGCACTCGGTCTCTAAAAGGTTCGCCATCACTGATATAGGCAATAGTTCAGAAGGTTTCAACTGTTAATTATCTTTCTAATTAACTAGTCAATTGACTATGATACACCTGAATATTTTATTTCTATTCAACTGATCAAAATTCTTTTCTCAAACCTCATAAATCTTTCTTCCAGCACTGCTGAACCACTTGATACAAGAAATAGAGCGAAATTAATGATCTGCAACATTGGTTGTATTAATCTTTCATAGTTGCTAAAGCATTTGTTTTGCACAAATTAATAACAATAAAAAAGACTTGTTTAATTGTGTACATAATTTTTTTAAAAAAATCTGTACAAGTGTCAAATGTTGACAAATTATGTTTATCTTGTTCTTGTTTGTTTATTTGTTTTTACAGCTATCGAACAGGAAAAGCAAAACAAAAATACACCTTGAAGTTGAATCAGAAGATATGGCTAACATCTCCTGCTATGGGGTTTTAAGTTTGACATTTTAAAAATCTGTTATTAGTTGATGTATTCTGCTTTTTCAGAAATAGCCCTTTTTTTAACTTTTCCCCCCTTTATTAAAACAGCAAGGGTCATTTAATTTAGAGCAATTCTCTAAAGCCAATCAAAACACCATTTATAATTTCCCAAAGACACTACATATTGTGTATTGAATATATATGTGAATTTGCCAAAAATGTATTCTTTTGTTGTTTGTCAACAGAAACTATTATTTTCATATACTATCTGATATCGAACCCCACAATAAACCAGTTTCTGATGTGTTGCCCTTGTTTAAACTTACATTTTCAAATTCAAAAAAAGTTGTACATCTTGATCAAAAAGTCTGTCTATAAACATTCTTAATAATAAATTTTAATTTCAGACCACAACTAAATACATTTTTGTCCATAATAGACATGGGCACATAATAAAAATGTTTGAAGCTTATTGGGATAATGTCACAACAGATTATTCTTTTTTCATTTTTTTGCAAAATGGAAGTTTTGAATGCCCCCACATGATCAAATATATATTTCATCCTGATATGAAAACGACATGTGTATGCTTCCATAAGACAAGGTTGCATACTAATTGATCACACAGGAGCATATTTAATGGAAACCTTGTAAATATTAATATTAACCCATTTTATCTTCAGATAAAGGATCACAGGTTTGAGTCTTAATCCATATGTCTTTCTGATAGAAAAATGAAATCAGTATTTGGATCTTATCTAATGACCCATCCATGTTTGTTTTATGGACTGCTGCCCCTGCAGGCATCTGATGAGCATGATATCGGGGAATTCTGAACAGACCCAAAACTACACTTTCCATCTCAAAGTTAGACAATGGATCTATTGGAGCTGGGGGGGGTTATACATTCAAATAAATTATTATAATAATAAACAATATTAGCACAAAACAATTAGCTTCAAAAGCTTAGACAATTTAGTAGACAACAGAGCTATAAAAGAAGCAGCACGATTGTGAATTATTAGTATTAGGAAATAATGATAGGTCATAAACTCTTTTCTGCTTCCTCTTCACTTAAGTTTCTTCTAAGGGCTACTTTGAGAAACTAAAGGGGAAGGACTAGATAACCGTTTCAGCTGATCCACCCATCTTTTTCTCTAATGCTATTGTAAGAATAAGGATTAACTGTCCTGATCTAAAATATATTTGGGCTGAGGAAAGAGCTTGAATTTTCAGTGCAGCTTGTTTTTCACTAGAGGGTACTTTTCCATCATTGTACTGCATCTGCTTAAGTGTCAACATGTATGAGAAGCATCTGGTGTTCTCTCTCTCTCTCTCTCTCTTCTCTCTCTCTCTCTCTCTCTCTCTCTCTCTCTCTCTCTCTCTCTCTCTCTCTCTCTCTCTCTCTCTCTCTCCCTCCCTCCCTCCCTCCCTCCCTCCCTCTCTCTCTCTCTCTCTGTAAGAAACATTACTGTTTTATAAAAAATGCTTTCACAAAATAGCCTTTATATTTCTTTTTAAGGCACATTTCATTTAATTTAACTCTACTACTACTATTAATACACTCTTTGACATTGCTGCTTTAAAGATGTCAGGTAGGTTGCTTTTCAGAGAGAGTTGTAAATTAGGAAATGCCACATAACAATATCTGTAGATACAGAAAAATATAAATTTCTATTTACCAATACTACCTAGACCAGGGGTCCCTAACCTCTGGTCCGTAGAGTAGTACTGGTCCGTGACATGCCAGCAACCGGTCTGCACAAACAAGCAAAGCTCCATCCGTGGGATGCAGGCAGCACACAAAACCACTCTCCGGTCCACAGAAAAACCTCTCTCCAAAGAATCGGTCCCTGGTGCCCAAAAGGTTGGGGACCTCTGACAAAGGCCATTTTTAAGAAATGGACTTCAAAAGTTTTCTTCCACTGTATTCATGGAGTATGCTTTTAAAAATGAGTCCAAGAGCCCTAACACTCCACCACGTATCTTTATGTATGGCTCAGGCATATGGAGGCTACAAGATACAAGTTCCTGCATATTTATCTGTGTAAAATTATTTATTTTTATTAAATCCAGCAAATAAGATCAACGAGCAAACAGAAATGAGTCACAATCTTATTTTGAGAAATAAAAGTATGCAATGTTGAATATGTCTTGGATAATAGTATCAACATGCATTGTTGCGTGCATGAATCAGGATGTTATCAAAATAAGGATCAGTTTTAATATTTCAAAGAAATCAAAGCTTTGAAAATGTGCTGTGCACCTTGAAATTAATTTCTTCTGTGATGAAGCACCACTTGATAGATCTGTCCTTCAGTTAATTGCCATTTCCCCCCCTACAATCAATTTAAGATACATATAAGAATCATATGAACACTAGGAGAAGCTTATTCCATTTTCCCCAAGAATAAAATTGTGCAGGACTGTATCTACAGTATGTCAATAATCTATGCTCTTGGAGAACGTTAACACTAAATCTAGCACAAGATCACTTTATTAACTCATCAGGAAGATTACAATGCCTTCCTCAACAAAACTACTTGGAAAAATACAGAACGGACAGAGCTGAAACACAATGCTAGATTCTCTTTTTAGTGGGAAAGGTAGCTATCATTTGCATTTTCAGTAATTAGGTTTAGTATTTCAAAAATCCTGCTATAAACTGTGAAGTGCCATTGTTATAACAGTGCATTTTTGTTTCTTTTGTTCATCAGAAAAAAATCTCAAATATTTTATTTTATTACCATTGTGGAAGAAAATGTCCTTTCTGGAATTATCCTTCAGTTATGCATATTAACCTTATATTAAGGATACTTCAGTCTGCAGGCCACATACCTGCTTATTGCAAACTTCAAAGAAAATGAGATGTTGTTCATTTTTTCCCTTTGAGAAAGAATGGAAAGACATTGAGTAAGGATATGGGAGAGTAGCAGCAGCTCTAGGGCACGGGGCTGATATGTTTGAAAACATAAAGTGTTGTCCTTTGGCTTGTGTGAATAAGAATATTCTTAGCTTAGCATTAGCAATGCCCTGTCTCGGCTGATGGCTATCTGACCCTAGGCTACAGACTAATACCCACCAGACGCCCAAGTATGATGAATGTTTAACATAATTCAATTTGCACACTAGATACGTCTTATCACAAAGCTTCAGTCCATCCCCAAAGCTTCAACCCAAAGCTGCAAATTCCTGTAGATAACATTTCCATAGAACGCATCTTCAGGGACAGCATATATTATCCCCTGCCAAAATAAACAAAATCAGTCACATGCCATAAGAGCTTAAGATATTTCAATGTATGACTATATTAGAGCTATAGGGTGAATTCAGATTAGCACTTAACAAAATTCTCTCTGCTTGCGGGACAATAATGAGGGGTAAGAATAAGATACCTTATTGTCCTCGCAGCCCCAAGTGCCACTTGAAAAATATGTGAAAACTGGACTCTCTTATTGGACTCTGAATTTAGCCTGTTTGAGAAAATGATTGATATTGCTTTGATCAGATGCAAAGACAGAAGAATATTTTGGGGAGACAAACCAAAGTATTCTGAAAATCTGTCCTTTCTGAATGATCTTGACATGATTGTCATGGACAGATTGTCAGGATAATTTGTCCTCAACTTGACCCTTTAGCTTTTGCAATAGTGAAATCAGCAGTCAAACTGAATCCATCCTCCTTGCCGCTGTTCATCCTCTTCTTTCTCTTTCCACTTTATCCATCATTATAGACTTCTCCAAGGAGCCGACTTCTGCATAATGTGTTCATAATGTATTATAATTTAAGCCAGGTAATTTCTATCTAATGAGAGAATTAGATAGAATGTGAGATGCAAAGAATTCTGTCTTTGCACCTGCTGAAAAAAGCAATATCAACCATTTTCTCAAACAGGCAAAATTCAGGGGGCTTGTTTTGTTCTACCTGAGCCATTTGTTCTTTGTCTAAACATAATATTCTCAAGAGTTTACTTCAACACCAAAATTAAAAAGCATTAATATCCTGCTTGTTCTGCTTGTTCAAAGTCCAACTTTTATATTCATAGACTATCAGAGGGAAAACCATTGCCTACACAATTCTGATCTTTGTAGGTACAGACATGACAGGAGCATCTGGGTACCTTTTCCAGAGCTGTCATTGCTATCCTACCAAGTGCTAGTCTGTAGTTTATTTCTTCACTGCTAGTTCCTTTGCTTTTGATAGTCAATCCTTAAAAAGCAGAAGTTATCTAGCACTTCAGTATATTCACTGTCAGTTCTAAGGCTGTCTATTGTAGCTGTTGTCTCCTTGGTATTTAATCTTAGTCTCACTTTTTCATTGTGCACCTTGTCTTTATATACTACACCTTCCAGATCATTTGCATTTTCACTATCAACCTAGTGTCTTCAGTACAGAACAAGGAAATGATGTTTCTTCTTCCAGTTTTAAAATCACACCCTTCTTCTTCCAGCCTCCTGCAAAATATATTAAGTAAATAAGGTGACAGTATACAGCCTCATCTCATTCCTTTGCTGGATATAGAGTCAGTCTTTCCATCAAGTTCTATCTAGACTGTGGCTTCATCTTCTGTACATGGATTTCACTTGAGGTGAATAAGATGTTCTGGAGCTCCCATTTTCTAAGCACTTTCCACAGCTTGACATGATAGATACAATAAAAAGTCTTTTTATAATCAATGAAGGACACACTGACTTATTTTAGTTACTCTTCGGCTTTCTCAATTATCCATTGTGAATTCACAGGACAACATGAGAGTGAGGCTCATCTTCCCTTTCAGAGAGAGTTCCATAATAGGGGAGTCCATCCAGGGAACGCCTAACATCTGGCTCAGTTCTGCCACCTGTGTGGGGACTAATGACCGCTGAGTTTAAAATACTTTTTTTTAATCTAATAAAGGTAGTCAACATGATGACCTGTCATTATTATGCATAACTGTTTTACGTAATATTTTATATTGGAAGGTGGGTGTTTTACATTTTTCTAGGATTGCATGCAAAAGAAAATAATTCATATGAAAGATACATATTCCATGAGGTCAAAATCTTGAAAAAAAAATCCTTTTATGAAGTCAGGCTGTCTAGAAATTACTTGTTCAACAAGACAATTTTATTGAATGCATGTCCATTTGAAACCTCACTTTAGTTCTTAGGGTTAGTTTAAGATAAAATTAGATGTAAGGTGAAGGAGTAGAAAATCATATGTAATGCTCAGTATTCACTGGGAAATTAACATGTTAAGTACAGGTAACTCTCAACTTACAAATATTCATTTAATGATTATTCTAAATTATGATAAGAGTGGTCCTTCTAGCATAGGAGGAATTTACCATGCTTCTCCCTGGTGTGGTGATAATGGTATTCTCTGCAGGAGAGAGGTACAAGTCTCCAAATAAAATTTTCTACTTCAGCTGTTTAAAACAAAAAAAAAAGAGTGGTCCTTGCGCTTACAACTAACTGTTGCAAGATCTCTGTGGTCACATGATCAGAATTCAGGCACTTGGCAACCAGCATGTATTTATGAGGGTTGCAGCATTCTGACATCACATGATCAGCAATTGTGACTTTCCAAACTGATTTCCATCAAGCAAAGTTAATGAGGAAGCCAGATTCATTTACTGAAAACAGTGATTTGTTTAACCATTCAATACTGAATGCAGAATAACAAAGTTGGAAGGGGCCTTGGAGGTCTTCTAGTACAACCCCCTGCTCAGACAAGATACCCTTTACCATTTCAGATAATGACTGTCCAATCTCTTCTTAAACACATCCAGTGATTGAACACCTACAACTTCTGGAGGCAAGCCATTCCATTGATTAATTGTTTTCATTGTCAGGAAAATTCTCTTTTTTTCTAGGTTGGGTCTCTCTTTGACCCGTTTTGATCCATTGCTTCTTGTCCTGCCTCCAGGTGCTTTGGAGAATAGGTTGATCCCCTCTTTTTTGTGGCAGCCCTTTGGATATTGGAACACTGCTATCATGTCACCCCTAGTCCTTCTGTTCATTAGATATGACATTCCCAGTTCTTGCATCCGTTCATCATATGTTTTAGCCTGAAGGCTCAATCATCTTTGCTGTTTTTCTCTTAATCATCTTTGTTGCTCTTTTCTGTACTCTTTCTAAGTCTCAACAAGTTTTTGGTATCAAGGTGACCAAAGCTGGATGCAGTATTCCAAATGTAGTCTTACCAAAGCAGTATAAAGCAATACTAGCACATCATGTGACCTTGATATTATCATCTGTTGATGCAGTCTAGGACCACACTGGCTTTTTTTTTTAGAGCTGCAGCACACTGCTGGCTCACATTTAAGTGGTTTTCCACTAGGACTCTTACGGTTACTGTTGTTGAGCCATGTACCACCTATTCTATATCTATGCATTTAGGTTTTCTTGCCTAAATGTAAAACTTTACTTTTCTCACCACTGAATTGCATTTTATTGGATAGGGCCCAATGTTCATGTCTGTCATGTGTTCTGGATCTTGACACTATCTTCTAAAATGTTGACTATTCCCCCTAGCTTGGTGTCATCTGCAAAACTGATGAATTCCCTTTCTATCCCCTCATCTTAATCATTTATGAAAATGTTGAAGAGTACTGGACCCAAGACAGAACTTTGGGATACCCCACTGCATGCTTCTCTCCATGAAGATGTAGTTCCACTGAGAACTACTCAGAACACTGAATGTGTTTGGTCAGCCAGTTATGAATCCATCTGTAATGATGCAGTCTATCCCATATTTTTCTATCTTACCAAGAAGTACATTGTGATCTACTTTGTCCAATGCCTTACTGAATGTTCACAGCATTTTGCTGGTCCACTAATAATCACTTTGTCATTGATGCAATAAGGTTTATCTGGCATGGTCTGTTTTTGACACACCATGTTGGCTTCAAATAATAGTACTGCTTTATAAAACCCTAGTGAGACCACACCTGGAATACTGCAAACAGTTTTGGTCACCATACTACAAAAAAGATGTTGAGACCTTGGAAAAAGTTCAGAGAAGAGCAACTACCGGTAGGATGATCAAAGGCCTGGAGACTATGAAGAACGGCTGCAGGACTTGGGTTTGGCTAGTCTAAAGAAAAGAAGAAATAGGGGTGACATGATAGCAGTATTCCAGTATCTGAAGGGCTGCCAGAAAGAAGAGGGGGTCAGGTTATTCTCCAAAGCAGGACAAGAAACAATGGTTGGAAACTGATCAAAGAGAGAAGCAATCTGGAATTAAGGAGAAACTTCCTAACAGTGAGGACAATTAACCAATGGAACAGCTTGCCTTCAGAAATCATGGGCACTCCATCACTGGAGGTTTTTAAGAAGAGATTGGACAGTCACTTGTCTGAGACGGTATAGGTTCTCCTGCTCGAGCGGCAGGGGGGTTGGACTAGAAGATCTCCAAGGTCCCTTCCAGTTCTATTCTATTCTATTCTATTCTATTCTATTCTATTCTATTCTATTCTATTCTATTCTATTCTATTCTATTCTATTCTATTCTAATAGCTTTGCTTGTTTCTAGATGTTCACAGATCTGTTGCTTGATTGATGTTAGGCTGATTGGTCTGTGGTTTCCTGGATCCATTTTTCTTTCCCTTTTTTGAAGACTGGGAACTACATCAGCTCTTTTTCAGTCCTCTAATAGTTCCCCAGCACTCCAGGATCTTTGAAAGATCAGTGATTTTAGGTCAGTGATTCTGAGATCACGTCTGCCAGCTCCATTGCAAAAAAGGTTGTAAAACTGGGCATTTATTTGGCTTCTCGCAGATTTATTACCTATGCATCTGCTCCACAAAATGTGCAATATTTCAGAACAGATTTGGATAGGGGTTAAAATGGAGCTCATGAAAGATGGATGAAATCTTTCTGTTGGTAAATCCTATTCTCATTCTCAGTAGATTTTATCAGATATAAATATAACATTGCTCAGTAAATTATACAGAAAGCTGCCCATAATAAGAAATATATGTCATGTGATATCATCTTTATTTGGCACTATCCAGTGTAAAATTATTCCTGAATATCAAAGTTACTCTTCATCAGAGATGCATCACTGCAAGGGCTTAATCCTGAGAAAGAAAAGAGTTCAGGACAATAAGTCATTCAAGAACTTTCCCCTCCTCCCTCCTCACAAGTTGTAGGTGTCTGTATACAAATAAAGTATATGGCATCACACATAGGGAAGTACTTTGCCTCCTATGGAGAGCAATGCAGATGAATACAATAAAAGTCTTCAAGGAAGGAAGGAGAGGAGATTTTTTCCTAATTATCCAGGTGTGGTGCTTGGAGGGGTATATTTGTGAAGCCATGGAAGATCCGATTCTCTTGGCAAGGAGGATGTAAACTTCAAAAGCTATCATTTGCTGTGCCTAAGTTTTAAACGTGCCTCTCTTCTTTTTCTATTTGCACAATGTGACTTGCTTGTAGTATTCCATGTTGACTTCCTTTTTAGGATCTTTTCCCCCCCTAAGATAGCTCAAGCACAGGAACTCCTAAAACACTCATTTGTGCATATATATCCCAAAATCCAACCTTAATCAAGGTTGTAATCTCTCCATCTGGTCCTAAGGCTACACTCTTTGAAATATGTTGTAAGTTATTTACAAGTGTGGTTATGGTAAAGTTCAGATCTCTGAAAGCCTGAAACCATCCCACCACTTTGTATTCAGATAGGCTGAAATCACTTCTTCATTCTTTCTACCTTTCTTATATTGCATACAGAGTTCATATTTTGGATCTATCTTTCATTGTAGTGGCCTCTTCCAATCTTTGTGTTGTGTTCTGCAGCACTTCCCAGCTCTCTAATATTTTTTTCTTTCTCCCAGGTCACATCACTTCTAAACTCACTTCAACACAATCCTGATTATCTTTTCATACTACTGGATCCTTCATCCCCCCCATGCCCCATAGCACTAGGCAATTATTTCTTTACAATATCTGATTTTCAAAGATTCATACGCTAAGCTTCTGTTTGATAAAAATAAACAAGTGTTCCTTGAAAAGCTCCTGGGTGACTATTATGTTTCATGATGAAGGAACGTACATGTTTGCATGCCAAAACTATGCAGCATTTTGCATTTTATTCCAAAAATGTGTCTTATCTTTTCCCAAAATCATGTTGCTACCATTTTCCACACAATTCCACCTCCCCCCAAAAAGGTGGCTATTTTTAAAGAGTTGCCCACTGGCTACATTTGCATCTGTAATACTCTGAAGTACCTTTGCAGAATCAAATTCAAAACAGTGCAGGCCCAGTTATATATACGGTATGTTGATATAAAATAATTAAATATCGGAACAAAAATTTTGGAAGTAAAATAATAACAAATATGCCCATTCAATAGAGAATCAATGGTTTCAGAATGATTTTCACAATCACCCGGAGCTTGATAATTGCTGTTCATATGTTCATAGATGTGTGTAAACTGCCAGTGTGTAAAGAAATCTGCAGCACAGTTTCCTTTCTTCATTCTTCTGAAAGCCCTAATTAGAGCTTGGCAGGACATCTTGTTGCAGAGTCAATCATGGAAACTGGCTTTAAGTCAGAATGACATGAGTTGTAAAATCAAACCTAGATACATGGTCGCCCACCACCACCATTGCATTCTGTCATTGGACAAACTATAATTCACACAATGTCTTTCCCTTGGTTTTCTCTCCCTCTGTAATCATGGCATTCCCCCTCCGCAAAAAAAATTACTTAGCTATAGTTGAGGAAGGAAAATTACTGACAGGAAGATGAATTTTATACTAACAGAGCTGCAGTGGAGAGAAGAAGGGAAAGTTAAGATACCTTCTTAACTATCTTCTGTTTATATAACCCCTGAATAATTATCTTAAAATTATCTTTAAAAATATCTACCATTATTTCTAAGAAACATCGACTGGGATTTTTTTTTTAAAAAAAGAACAATATATAGAATTCAAAAGAGAAAAAAACCAGACAAAAAGAGCAAAAGCATGGTCTAGTCATTCCACTGATTAATTAGTCTGTTAGGAAATTTCTCCTTAGTTCTAGGTTGCTTCTCTCCTTGATCACTTTCTATCCATTGCTTCTTGTCCTGCTTTGGAGATTAGGTTGACCTCTTCTTCTTTATGGCAGCTCCTGAGATATTGGAAAATTGCTATCATGTCACTCCGAGTCCTTCTTTTCATTAAACAAAGCATACCCAGTTCCTGCAACCATTTTTCATATATTTAAGCCTTAAGTTCCCTAATCATTTTTGTACCTGAAGTGAATAGGATTTTTTTTTATGTCAGTAAGATATACCAGTGAGTAGGAGGCAGCTACACAAACCTTCACTGAAAGAGCATTTCATGTATGGGAACTTTAGCCCAAAGGCCAAACTAGCTAATTTAGTTTACTTGATAAAAGCCTTATCAGAAGGTCCAAAGTGCTGCGAGGTCTGATGGAATAAGAGATACAGTATTCACTAAGAGAATCAAGAAGTTTAAAAGTAAGAATGAATAGTTTTTAGCACATTAAAGAATGGGCACTTTCAATTAAGTCTGGAAATGGAGCAATAGCGTGAAGATATAACATTTAACAACGTCCTCCATTTTTGCAGCTGATATTATTCAGAAACGCTGACTAGAATTCCTTCATTTGCTTGGACATGCAGAAATCTTTTGAGCGCAGACCTAAAGACTCCTAACAACAGGGTACCTACTAGTCCTTAGTGCAGATCAGACTCCTTTGTCATGTGGTAAAAGAAACCAACACATTTTGAACCAAGACACATTTTAGAGGCAGTCAGTCTCTACATTGGTTTCCCCTCTCATTTTATTTGTGGTCTTTTCAAAAAGCCTACTTACTATGATAATTCATCTAATCCTGGTCCAACGCTGCTGTGGAGGGTTATTTCTGCTAAATTCATAATGCAGATAGGATAGCCCATGTTAGCCATTGCAATGACAATAGTCATCTTATAACTTGACTCTCTTGCCTCAAATTTAGTTTAGTAGCTCTAATTAGCCTTCCTCAACCTACCACCCTCCAGATGTTTTGGGTTTACAGCCTCTTTGGCAATGCTCCCCTGGCAAAAATATATCACACATCTCAGTACTTGGAGAAAATGGTGCTAGCTCTCTAGTAAATACTGTTAGGACTGCAGGCATCCATTGCCAGCCTGCAGGCTTACTCAGAAGTTAATCTCACTAAATCCAGTACAGGAGGATATACTTCCTGGTATAGTTGCAGATTCAAAGTCAAAAATGTTTCCTGAACAGCGGATTTCCTCTATGCTAGGAAAGCACCATGGGTCACCCTACCTTCCGTTATGTCAAAGGAGGAGCAGCACTGCCAGTCCCAGTGAACAAGCCATCCTTTCCATCCATGCTACTAATCACTTCATCCCCTCAGGGCTGTGAACAGTCAGGGCTGCAAGCCCTGAATCATCGGAAGAATCTGGAGAATTTCACGGTCAAATAGCTATGCAGTCAATATAACCATTTCTGATTAAATGCCAAGTCTACTGAGATTTCTGCATAGCTAGTCTTCTCAAGGCATCACCATCCTATGCCCTGAGAATATTAAATTAAATGCTGAGAGGTGAAAATGAGATCAGTAGCTAATTAACAGAAGATTTTTACTCTTATTTTGACCCCTTTGTTAAAGAGGCTTCTTACTAAAAAAAAAAAATAAAAATAAAAATGAGGTGTCTCCTCAGCTATGGAACCACATATATGCACACACGTATGTATGTCATTATTGGTGTACCACCCTCATGCCAGAACATAGAAAAAAGTATTAAATAGCTGCTCTGAAAAGGTCCTTCTAGTGTTCTTATTAAGAAAGATTAAGCTATCTAAGAAAACAGAAAAAAGTTGTAGCTGGTGCCAAAAATATTATAACTTATAACGTGGCTAAATACAGTTGATGACATGGTTTGAATAAGTAAATAAATAAATAAATAGATATCTCTGAAAACAAATTACTTCTTTCAGGACAAATTACTCTTGTCCTAGGTAATTGCTGTGGGAAATGTCCACAGCAAATAGCAGCTGCTATTTGAAGAGCTTGGTATTTTTCTGTGATATAGTTAATGGTCTAATGCATGCAAGGTGCCAGTTTACAGTGGAATGGGAATGGTTGGATTGCCTTGCCATATAATATGAATCTAGTTGGTGTGGTTTATAAACCAAAATTAATATGCTTTGTGAATCTAGCCAGCTGTTGTTTGTTCAGCCAGCTACTGTATATGAAATAGACAGTGTGATATATGATCCAGTCTAATGAAATTTTGGTAGGAAGTCAACTGAAGAAAAATATTTCACAGAATATTCACAGAACATGTTTATAATATCAAACAACCCATATTGCATTAGTCTTCTCCAGTTTAGCACTCTTCAGATACATCTAGGATTAGGGTCCTACTGTAAAACATAATCATTTGTGTGAAAAAAAAATCAGATTAGCAGTTTTCTTTCCAACAAACACTTTCTTACAAAGAAGAATCATTTGTCATCTATCAAAATCCTTTCCTTTCTGAAATGGCTTTCCAGAATGTTAATGATTAGAGTGTCTCAAGGCAAGCTTTTTTTCCCCTCCCAGCAGGAATACATTCACTTTGGGAAAACTTCTGTGCTCATTACAAGGAATTTGGCATTCATTACATTCTCACTAACCTACCATTTTAATCCTCTGGTTGCAAATGTTTGTTTGCAGCTTTATCAGACTGGCTCCAGGTTTCCCTTTCACATGATCTTGGATGATGATAAGTTTCTTCTATTGCTAATAAACTTGGAGTCAAGAAAGAATTGCCTTCCAGAAAGAAAGAAAGAAAGAAAGAAAGAAAGAAAGAAAGAAAGAAAGAAAGAAAGAAAGAAAGAAAGAAAGAAAGAAAGAAAGAAAGAAAGAAAGAAAGAAAGGAGCCTTGGGCTTGGGTGACTTAGTCTTTTGCTATGATATGAAAACAGCCTGCTAAATTAGATACAACTTTTTCCTGCCCAGGGATATATGTGGCCAATCAACAGCAAACCAGAGGTTGCACTTCTGCTAATGAGTAGGTTGAGAACAAAACTAAATTTGGTTGCATTCATGCTTAAATTGAACTGGAGATATGAATACTGTACTCCCCATGAATTAATAATTTTCCTTTCTATCATATTAAACATATATAATTTCGTAGTAGCTTTCGGAAGTCTTGAAGGTTGTACCCAAGGATTTTAAGCATACACACATGTAGCCCTGGACCACTAGTTCTACATTTCCAGTTATTTTTTTGGTGGCTACCCTGGGTTTCTGGCAAATGAATTGGATGCCCAACTATGTCATGTACGAAATGCTGGTGTTTAAGGACTGCCTTGCTGTGCTATTTTATAAAAATCCCCTTTCACAGCATGTTTAAATGCTTATGCTATGTCAGATTTATGCCACATTTTCTGTCCTTGGAGTTCAATGCGATTACTTTGCAGTAAATTGTGTCAGAAAGTCTAAACTATTAGTCTTGGAGTTCAAATTCTAAATACCTTACACAAGTGATGATCTTTAGGAAATGATTCTCAGCCACATTGTGTGATCTGATGATGCAGCTCCAGGGCAAGGAATGATGGCTGGGGCATTTTATGCATTCTTCACCTGGGCATTTTATGCATTCTTCACCTGTATTGTCTTAGCGTGGGAACAAGATCCTAGAAAAGATAAGCAACATCATAGGTTACCTTCATGGTTTATAAAAGTAACTGACTGAGTAAAGTTGATATTTATTTTTTGTAAAAAAAATAAATAAAACTCCATTTCCATTTTTTTCAAAAAAAAAAAAAGGAGGAGGAGGAGGAAGAGGAAAAAATAGAGTTTTGGTAATAAGGAACTGCTTGCCAAATCCCAACAAACTGTACCTTTCCCCACAAATTTTCAATATTTCTTTTTCAGATAAGATGTGGAGCTGTACCTACCTTAGAGGTTTCTGCAGGAGGTGGCTTATCTAGAGTCATTTCAGTTTTGCTTTGGTATGTTAATGAGTTGGAGTGTGTTTTGTCATATTGATGAATAATCTTCTTTATTCCAAGAGCTGAACAGGAATAGTAGGTAGCTGGTAATTTGGCTAGATTCTCTTACTGCTTTTAATATGCTTGACCATGGATCCATTCTGGAGTACATAGCCAGAATGGTAATTTGAAGCACAGAATCAGTGACACCCATGGCTTTCAGACAGTGATTCTGAAATGTTTCTTCTGAGCCTGTTCAATGGTTTATGGACTCCAGGATTAAATTTTATATCCCATTCAATTTCACATAAACATGACATTGTTGGGAGAAGACAGTTTGGAATATGGCTTCATCCATAGGCCGATGGCTCCTGGCTTCTTTTCTCTTTCCCATCTAATCAAGAAATAGATTTAAATCCTAAATCAGATATCTAATGTTGATAATTGATTGAATAACATCAAACATAATCATATCAAATGCTCCATTCAGAGAAGATGTAAGTGTTCCTCCTAAGTTGAAAAGTGTTTAGAGCAGGGGTCCCCAATCCCTGGTCCATGGACAGGTACCGGGCCGCAGCATGCCAGCAATCGGTCCACACAAACAAGCAAAGCCTCATCCGCAAGATGCAGGCAGCATACCAAACCACACGCCCTCAGGTCCGTGGAAAAACCTCTCTTCGCAGAACTGGTCCCTGGTGCCCAAAGGTTGGGGACCTCTGGTTTAGAGAGTATGGATTCATTTAATCTAACTAATGAATTAATTGATTATAATGACTTGAGCTGCATTTTCTATGAGGATATATATTTTCCACTATCCTAGATTTAGGTCTTAAACTAAAAATGTTCAGGTTTTGCTGCTAGTCTCCAGTGCATTTTCTTGTGTATTCAATGCATCAAATCTTGGAAATATCAGATCTTTATAACATATACCTTGATGATGTTCCTTTGGATTAGTTTAATGTTGTCTTCAAGGGGCTTCATTTAAAATGTGTTTAGAAACTTCATGAAGCCCAGAGCCCACCTGACTATGGCCATGGTTCACCATAGTAGTAAACAATTTATTTTGTTTGATATTCTCAGGCTAGTAGGCATATTTCTAGGTACAGTTAAAATGCTGATGATTTGTACTGTAAAATTGTATACAGTTTTGAGACATCATTCTGGAATGTTTAGTTTGTCTGTATGAAATTATCTACTCTGATTTTAAGATAGTTGAAGAATCCCTTCCAAAAATACATTTGTTTGGAGAATCAGGAATTAGATAAGTAAGAACAGGAAATATTGACTATTATATCAATCAAGTAAAGGGGAAAAAAGGGGAGGTGAAATTTGTTACAATTATATTGGGATAAATCAATAACACACTGACAAATCAAACATTGAGACACCCAGTCAAAAAAAGGGGGGCTTTATCTTGCAAAATGCTCTCTCAGAAAAGTAAATTATCCCTAATTTTCATGTGAATAGGCCTTGCAGAATACTAATGCTGCACCTTCTTGCCCAGATCTTTGGGAATTAAATGTAAAATTCTGTGGATTTAAGCAGTGCTTTTTTTCTAAAAAAAAAAAAAAAAAGGTGTCGAACTCACACATGTCATACAACCCGTCTTGCCTACCCTACAAGGTTCCATTCAAAAAAGGTGCCGGAACTCCGTTCTGGGCGTTCTATGAGAAAAAAAGTCCTGGATTTAAGAACATTTTTGACAATTACTTAATCATACTGAGAATCCATCTTGCTTTTAATGTGCTGGAGAAAGTCCATGGGCACTGTTACAGACAGTCCTTCTGTCTGAATTTTTTGAAAGCCAGTTTAACTGTTGATTTATAAGCTTAGATCTCTGTCCTGCCCATCAGAATAGAATACAATAGTTCAAGTTAAGGATGGAACTTTTGTATGGTGATGAAAATTACTCACTTTTCCTGGCTGTGATCCTGTTTCTTAATCTGTTGCATGATGAAAATAAAATGAGAATTATAATACTAGCGTGTTTTACGTTTAACTACTTTTAACTATTACAAGATGGCCATCCCCAATGCAGTGTCTGGAAGGTATACTACAGTAAATGTTATCTTCTATATAGTTTCAGGCAACGTGGATAGGCTCATTAGGAACTAAACTCCAACAGCCCTGCAAGGCACCAAATGAGGAAGGCTGTTGAAGTTCACAAATGCTGCTGCCCTCACCTTCCAATGTATGAAATCTTAGCTTTGTCCTCGAAGAAACCCACTCAAAGTTTGTCCAACTAGCAGGACTGGCATTTCATTGGAAGGAGCAATTTATTCATCAAAGATAATTTAGCCTTTCCCCCAAATGATCCCCTGATCTCTGGGGAGCGACAGAAGACCAGAAGAAGGAAAGGTGTTGTTTGGTTGTTTTTCAAAGGAGAGAGAAAGGACACCTCTCTTCAAGTCAAGGAGCTGCTTTAAGAGCATTAAAAAGTTCTCTATTGTTAGGCAAGTTCTGAGAATGGATAGCGAAGACACCCCCCCTCCCTTTGCCTTTTGAAGTGCAGCATCGTCAGGCGGCTCCTTCTGCTATCTTGTCATTGGGCAGCAAATGAATGGGGGGGTGGGAGGGGGGCAGTTGGCTGTTTAGGCATCCACCTTATAAATAAGAAAGACTGAGGCTGCAGGAACTTCCCTTTTTTCTTGCATCTGATGAAGGGGGCTGGCTGGCCTATGAGAGCTTTTTATTCCATAATTAGCCTTTTAAGTAATTTAAAAGAGCCTTGGTGTTTTTTTCCACCCTTATCCTACTGGGTTGGGGCTTTTTGTGGGGCTTTTTTTTGTGTGGGTATAATAAAAGAAAGAACTCTTTCTGTTATCTAGCAAATCCTTTGAGGAGGGTGTGAGGGGAAGACAATTTTGTAGGTCAGCTAGGGGAATAGAGATTTACCATGAAAAGAGGGACCTCCATCATCCTCACCAGTCTCCTGCTATACAGTGCGATTGCTGTTTTCAACACATCAGCCTGGTAGGCATTCAAGGCTCACTGCCACTTAGGGTTTTTTTTGGTGTGGATATGAATACTTGGTTTTGAAGGACACTCTTTAAATACTGTCCAGAAAAGACTTGCATACCTTTTTCCCCCCTCTTTCTACAGGTCAGTGAATAACTTTCTGATGACAGGACCCAAGGTACTTATTTACACTCCCCTCTAAAAAAAGTATTTTAAAATTACATAATTGATGACAGTTCCATCAATAACGTATTGCTTATTTATGGTAAGTAACTTGTATTAATATTGTGACCCTTTGTGCAGTAATCAGAAAGACTGGATATAAATGACGGTTCAAGGGTGTTTGGGAGGGCTGAGAAACATTGAAAAATAATGTATTATATTTGTTTTGTCTATGAAAGGCGTATTTGAGGTACTCTACAAGCGTGTCTGTTGGTGCCCAAACTGGAATTGAGGAATGTAAGCATCAGTTTATCTGGGAACGCTGGAATTGTCCAGAGAGTGCACTTCAACTCTCCACTCACCACAGACTTAGAAGTGGTAAGTGGATTTTAACACATCCCTGCCTTTTGATAGGTCCACTTGAGTTGTGTTTAGCAGCCTGCAATGAGAAAGTGTGCAAAGGTTACATGCAACTGAAAACAGAGCATAAATCTGTATGTAGGATTCAGTTTCTTGTGGTAGGGCTTGATCCTGGAATATGTGAAGAAATATATACCGGTACTAGGAATATATTCTTGAAGAGATCAAAGTAAATTTCTCTTTTACTCTGCTGTTATTATTTACCATAGGTGGGACTGCCCTTTTTCTATGAGTGGCATAGAAAAATCTTTTAGACCTGTAATCCTTAGAACAAATCTAAGAGATAGATTGTCCAGAAAGAAAGTGACTGATCAAAGTCATGTCATCTACTGTGCTTTATAGTACCGGTATGAAGATCTGAATCAGGTTCAATATGATATCCAGTTTGCATTGCATGTACACATTGAGTTGGTACCTGGAGAACATTTTTTCCCAGAGGTCTGTTTTTTTTAATTCCAGAAATCAGATGCTGTGTTCATCCCTATTAGGACAATGGTTTTATTAGGTCAGATCAGATCAAAAACAGTTTGCAGGTTTTGAGTCTCTTATTTTTGCCAAAGGTCAGAGAGGTGAGCTAATGTAGTGCATGGATTCTTTTGTTTTTGTTGTTGTTATGGTCAGGGTTAAGTCAAGTAGTAGCAATTCATTTTAAAAAGCAACTATTTGTTGTTATGTTTTTTTTTAAAAAAAAAGTGTCATTCAGAATTCAAAGTAAAAGGTGAACAATGATTTCTAGGATGTTCATAAATAAATATGGAACTCAGAATATAATCCTATGCACCTTTCTTGAGAAGCTACTCCTACTGAATTTAGCATGGAGGACTTCTAAATCTGTGGGTGCAAGAATACTTTATAAAGTAATAAAATTAAAGTTGCCACTGAATGTCCTTCTTCCCAAAAATTCTTTTAAATAAGGGGATGTCAATATTTGGCACTAAGGAAAAAGAGTACAGTTGTATCAGCCATATGTTTAGGTGCGGGAATATTTATGTATTTATGTATATGTTTTAAATTAACTTTTGATACAAAATGAAAACTAATGTGCTGATTATCACTAAGCATCATATATCATCAGTACACCTAATTTATAAACAGACTTAAGAGACCAAGGGAAATGTAGATGGATTAACCAATCAATCCTCACTGTTCTATGAACAGACATACAAATAAAAAAACACTTTCATTCAATGGTGCATTTTGGTATCAAATGAGGATGCTTTCACTAAGAATGCTGCTTGATTTGTCTGTGGCATGATGAAATACATAGAAAAATTGAAAACCTTGAAGCTGAACTAAAAGCAATGACTAGAAAACGAAACATTTATAGTAAAAATGATTATATCCTGAAATTTAGTATTTCTCTGCCTCCAATTTCTTTTGTAAAAAGCTTTTTTTAAAAAAAAAAATTTCTATTGTAATTCCTATCTGTCCTTTGATACATTTCCTAATACAGAATCCTGATGAGATTTGGGTATGGGAGGGGATATAAATTGTTTAACTAAACTTCTTTCCAAAGATTGGGAATGAATTAGTATATATAAATCCATTGCTGGTAAACCTGAGATGATAAGAAAGTTTTTTTTTCTTTTTTCTTTTGGCCAGGAGAAGGGAAGATCAGACTATAAGGAGGTGAGGGTTTATGTTTCACACTGACCTTCCTTCCTTCCTTCCTTCCTTCTAGCTACAAGGGAGACTTCATTTGTTCATGCCATCAGCTCAGCTGGAGTAATGTATTCCCTAACCAGGAACTGTAGCATGGGAGACTTTGAGAATTGTGGCTGTGATAATTCAAGAAATGGACGTGTAGGTGAGCCTAGGTGTTTCTGAAAAAGACATACCAAAGAAAGACAGGTGTTGTTCTGCTCAGTTAAGTTGGTTTTCACACTTTTGAAGAGCAGAACTGCAGGATCCATATTTTGTACTCTTTATTTCTGCAAATTAGACTAAGATATCAATTAACCTCACAAATTGTACAGATTCTGAACCACCCCAAGCAACCCAACTGAATAACGTTTTATTTCCCAACCACCACCATCACCACATGCATGCTCCTCTACTAATCCAAAAAATGTGCTAATTCTATTTAGATATCTGGTGATTTCCTAAAAATCCACCTCTGTTTTATGATTCAGCTTCCAGGTATTTGGAAATCATACATTTTTTTTTCTCCCCCAGGTGGAAGCGGATGGGTTTGGGGAGGATGTAGTGACAATGTGGAATTTGGTGAAAAAATTTCCAAGCACTTTGTGGATGCTTTGGAGACAGCACATGATACCAGAGCTTTATTGAATTTGCATAATAATGGGGCAGGGAGACTGGTAAGTTTTACTTTGAAAAATATTTCTTTTGGAATTAGGGTATGTGTTGCAAAACTGTGTTTTCCTAATTTGACTATCTCCATGATTTTATGAACTTGAGTATATTAATAAGTGCTCAACTTGAATAACTATAGAGTTACCTTATCTGGCCCTGCAGGGAACTACATGATTCAATAAACTCCTCCTTTTTATTTTGGAAATAGAAAATTTAGTCATAGTCAGTAGGACAATAGTTCAGAGATTACCTTAAAACCAGTGACCACAATGTCTGATTTTTAAAAATGTATTATTAAGTCCAATTTGATGTAATAAATACAAACTTCGCTCTCACTTAGGTATGGGGAAAATGTGGAAATCTGTTCTCTATAATGATTGATTGAAACTGATCTTCAGGTTCCATTACAGTGAGAGATTTGGACAAGTCCTAACATGTCTGCTGCTGACTCTTTTTTCCTAAAAAGAATTTGGAAGATTGGTTGTTAGGCATATTGATAACCCACAATGTGTGAAGTAATCCCTGATGGCCTGATTTGCAAAGAATCCTTATCCATAACAGCTTGTATTCAGACATCCAGCTAAGTAAAAGCAAACCAATGGATTTTAACTTAAAGTTATTTTAAGAACTGGTGCATTGCAGTTTATTTATAATACGTTAAAACAGCTGGCTGTATATATTAATATTAAAACTATTAAGCACATTTTTCTGCAATGTTTGCTGAACATGAGTCTAGTTTTCTCCAATCTGCTGTCCTCCATATGTGATATCCATGCTACTTAGGGATAACAGTAACTAGAATCTAACTTATGCAGAGGATAGTAGGCTGAAGGAGACTTTTAATATATGGATAATAACTGTATACTAAACCTACTAGGCCAATATATTTGCCAATTAGGGATTTAAGTCAACCTATAATTATAATATATTGGGGTAGGCTTTTGTTTTCCATTGCCCAACTAAAAATTCTTTACATATTTATAGAGAAATAAGTCTAACTGAACACAGAAGGATTTATTTTAATAATGTATGTTGCTTGTTTCCATTAATAACATGCTCACCTAGCATGGGAATTTAGCTGTGGGGAGATTCAGGATAGGAGGGAGGATGTTATGGAGAAATTAAGTGATAGCTTGATGCTTGTGCCAGTGCAGGGCTGTATTTAGAATAACAGCAGGTTGATCCAGTTTACTTCTTTACTTAATCATGAATGCCTCTCTTTGCCCAAATCACTCATATTATCACTCTTAGAAAGCTGGCAGAAATCATGTATGCTAGGAAGTATTCAGATCTGTAGGAAACAGGGCTGTCCTGGGATCTAGATCTGTAGAAAACAGGGTTGTCCTAAGATCCAAACTAGACCATTGTTTAGCAGTCTCTGCAAAGGGCTGTCTAAAAGTGTTCCAGAGCTATTATTGAAAGGAAAGGCATCCGTATACATCTACCTGGGCATTAAGATTAGTCTTTAAGAGCTGTTCTCCTCCCACCCCCAATCCCCTTGTGCTACTATGAACTGGCAGACAGAGATGGGACCTTCCTGGTGATGGCTTTGCTCTGATATAATTTCTTTTTTTAGGACACACTTTTATATTGTTTATAATTGCTTTGACTATAATGCAGGTTCTGATGTTTAGCATGTTTTTGAAAGTATGATTTTGTGATTACTTCTGATTTTATTTGGTTTTGATTATTATAAATGAATAGTAAATCATTACAAATGTACATTCTCCCAAAAGAAGGGGGGGGAAACATTCTTCCAGATTTGCTTTTTTTAATCCTGTAAGCAACCTAAACCAATTAGTGCTGAACAGGAAGTAATTACACATTTTGAAAAATGATTCAGAGGATGTTGTGCAGACCTGATGTGAACTTAACACTGCTGCACAACACTTTAAATTCACTTTAAAATAACTTTTGCTCAGACTTTGATATGTATATGGAAGAAAGGAATACCTGCCTTAACAATCATTTTTATGGATTCTTTAAAGTAGCAGTGTTCCCTTCCTCTCCAGTTTACATAGAAGCCAAGCACTTTAACAAACAGCCGATAGCAGGGGTTCTCAACCTTGGCAACTTTAAGACTTGTGGACTTCAATTCCCAGAATTCCTCAGCCAGCAAAGCTGGCTGAGGAATTCTGGGAATTGAAGTCCACAAGTCTTAAAGTTGCCAAGGTTGAGAACCCCTGCATAGAGGATGTGCTTGTTCAAGGCCTGAAGCACTTCTGCTGAATCAATTTGACAGCATGCCCAGCCCTCCTTAGCTGGACACTAGAAGTGGACCCCACATGTTCAGATGTAATAAGATCCAACTAGTTCATGGGCATACAAAGTCTAACCTGGGGACTGTGACAAAAAGCTTGTCTCCTTTTCAATTTCTAGAATGGGAAAACTAAAAAAAAAGAATGGCACTTTTATGTAATTTTTAGAATCGGGGGCTGGGGCACAGAATAGGGAAACAAGAGGTTGTTGTGCTTAAGGTAGCAATTCCCCCTCCCCCATAAAGCTGCTGAACCCCTCTCTCAAAATGATATTTTCCCCAATCATTTTTGGAGTGCAGATTGTGGTATGCAGTACAGAACTTTGAGTCTCAGCCTATTGGAAATTGCAGGCCACAAACCAAATATGCTTCTAGACCAGGAAGAGATTATTGATGCCTTCCACTAAATTAAAGTGGCCAACAGCCATGAAGATTTGCAGTTTGGAAAGTTGCACTGCAAAATATTTGGAAGACATCAAATAGTAGGGGTTTATGCTCAATGGTAACTATTTAAAACTTTTGATTTTTAATTAGATTAGATTTTTAAATTAAATCAATCCTTTCCAATCTGGTGTCCTTCAGATATATTAGAATGAAACTCCCAATCATTATGTCCTCCAAATGTTTGACTATGCAAACTCTCAAAATAGCCTGCTTGGAGAGGGATGAATTAAGTTTCTCTTTTCACCATTTTCTTGTGATATTTAACAGAATTGTTCAATGCTCTTATTTCCTAATATTCCTAAATGTTGTTCCATCTCTCATGCAAGGCTGTAAAAGCAACCATGAAGCGGGCCTGCAAGTGCCATGGAGTATCAGGGAGCTGCAGCATCCAAACTTGCTGGCTCCAACTAGCAGACTTCCGAGATGTTGGAAATTATCTAAAGAACAAATATAACCAGGCTCAGAAGCTGGAATTGGACAAGAGAAGAATAAGAGCTGGTAACCGAGCAGAGAGTCGTGGAATGTCATCTGAGCCCTTCAATACCATGCATGCTGCTGATCTTCTGTTTTTGGAAGACTCCCCAGATTATTGCATCAAAAACACCAGCTTGGGCCTCTATGGTACTGAAGGACGAGAGTGTCTTCAAAGTGGCAAGAATCTGACACAGTGGGAGAAACGGAGTTGCAAGAGGCTCTGCATGGAATGTGGCCTCAAAATAGAGGAGAAACAGATTGAAATTGTCACAAGCTGCAACTGCAAGTTTCATTGGTGTTGCACAGTGAAATGTGAACAGTGCAAACAAATGGTAACTAAATATTATTGTTCCACTAGAGTGGGCTCTCTTTCCAATAACTCTCGGCAGCAGAACAGGGGTCATGGGAGATAAATTCATCATCCTCTAACTTCTCCCTAAAGCAAACTTCTTGTTCACAAGAAGTATTCAGAAAAGAGATCTTTGGATCATAATCGTTGGACTTTCAGTTTTTCTTTGGACAAAGCTTCAATGTTCACATTACATTGAACTAAATTTGTATTAAGTCTGATCATTACCACTGAACAAGCTCATGACCTTTTATATGCCTACTTCTGCTCTAGAAAACTGGTTCCCCCTAGTCTACATGCTAGGCAAATGTTTTCACCAACAAGGTAACCTTACATTATAAGGATCAATTCAGGTTTGGGATATGTAGATGTTTCACTTACAATGCAGTGTAATATGGCCTGTAAACCTAGACTGTAGCCATTGGTGGCTTTAAAGTTTCTTTCAGAAATTTCACATCTGTGAGCAACTTACACCTTGTAGTAACTCTCCTTTCACGTTGTCTTTTTTTGGCAGGATTGGAATGCAAAAAGTCTGACGCTCTGATTCAATATTGTTTAACTGCATGTATAATACCTATTTTCCATTCTTCCCCAGTTTTCTCTATCTTGGATTTGCCTTTGATCTTATTTATAATTATTAATGTGATATTTCCACATCTTAGGGCATACATCTTTATCATTTTTCCTAGGATTCCAATGCCCAAGGTAATAAGATATTGATGATGCATAGGATCCAGTCTGATAACTATTATATGTTACTTGTTTTTACCTTGCAAAATATATAGTTATCCAAAATATGAAAAGCAGAGGCTATCCTGCATTTTATCTCTTCGAACAAGATGTGTCATAAGAATCCAACATTGTGATCAGAAAATATTGGTTGCTTAAAATATTAGTTGAAATTCACAGAAATTTTGGAAGCCAGTGTTTGAATGATTTTCTGTAGTGCTAGAGAATAGTTCTTTCTAGTATTGAACTTCCATAGGTTGTAAATATATAATATATAAAAATTTATATATTAATGTGAAACATATGCACTTTTTATTCAAAGAGCTTAAATGCACAGGTCTAGTTTTCAGAGGTGGCTCAAGAGATGAAGCTATGGGCTTTATTGTAAATTCAACTTTCCAGGAAAGAAATTCAGGTCTTTTTTATGGCCAATTAATTTGTACCCCTTTCAAGTTACCATTGTAAAACAAGTTAAGTTAAAGCTGATTTTCAACAATATTTTACAATAAACTTTTTTGAAGAAATGTTATGTTTCCTTTAAAATACCCTGTGTGCTCTATTTGTCTGGGTTAAGAGAAGCTACTTTTCAGAAAATAAAATAAAAGGAAGTTAAGGATTTGATCAAGAAGCCACAAAATAAGATAGAAACTGGCTTAGGTCTCTTTTTTTCTGGGGATATAAAACTTGGAAGAATTGGCGACAAACAAAGGCTTGACAAAGTAAATTTCCCTTGTCTCCTTAATTTGTCTATTGTCTAATGTTCTTCAAACAATGCAAGCTGAGATTGTGTTTGATGTGGTAAAGATGAGGGCTCGTTGCAAATTCTTTATTCTAAAGGACAAGATTAACCCTTTGAACTAGAGAGTTTGAGTGAAAACTTGGAGGCAGTTGTGAATGTGTCTGTGGGTTCCCTGCTGTTTGCTCCTATAAATAACCTGATGACTTGCATGCCTGAAAGGGCAAATGGAGAAACCCTCTAGATTTGGAAACAGGACAAGTCCTGGCTGTTTGCTTAAATGTATCCTGAAGATCTCATCCAGGTTTATTATTTTGCTGCCTCTATCGGTCAATTATGCCAACAAAGATCTGGCTTATTTTTCTCCTAGGCAATGCTGTTATATCATTCCGCTCACCACTTTCAATATTTATAAATAGTTTGTGCTCATCAAACTTTTCACCTATTTCCTTATCCCCTCAAAGCTTGAACATAGTTTTGATTGGTCTTAATAAAGGTATTGATTTTGGCTTTTATACACACACACACACACACACACACTTGTGACCCCTTGGGTCATTTTTTCCAGAGATATTTCCTTAGCACATTCCTTTAACAACAGCACAGTTTCTACCGGTAATATACTTGACAAGTTCTTAAAAATTCAGGGAGGACCTCCTCACTGCACTGCGGAGCTGAGTAAGGTCAGGACCTCTTGGGAACGGTTTTTCCAGCGGCGAAGATGGTGAACATTGGTATCAACGGTGTTGGCCGTATTGGCCGTCTGGTCGCCAGAGCAGCAACCAACAATTCTAAGGTTCAAGTTGTCGCCATCAATGACCCATTCATTGATCTGAACTACATGGTGTACATGTTTAAGTATGACTCTACTCATGGCCGCTTCCATGGCACTGTCCAAGCTGAAAATGGAAAACTTGTCATTAATGGACATGCCATCACTGTTTTCCAAGAGCGTGATCCTGCAAACATTAAGTGGGGTGAGGCTGGTGCAGAGTACGTTGTGGAATCAACTGGAGTTTTCACCACCACAGAGAAAGCTAGTGCTCACTTGAAGGGTGGTGCTAAACGTGTTATAATATCTGCCCCATCAGCTGATGCTCCCATGTTTGTGATGGGTGTCAATCATGAAAAATATGACAAATCTTTGACAGTTGTCAGCAATGCTTCTTGCACTACCAACTGCCTGGCACCACTGGCCAAGGTCATCCATGACAACTATGGCATTGTGGAAGGTCTTATGACCACAGTTCACGCCATCACAGCCACACAGAAGACTGTGGATGGCCCGTCTGGGAAGCCGTGGAGAGATGGCAGAGGAGCAGCTCAGAATATCATCCCAGCATCCACAGGTGCAGCCAAAGCTGTGGGCAAAGTAATTCCTGATTTGAATGGGAAGCTCACAGGAATGGCTTTCCGTGTCCCAACTCCAAATGTTTCTGTTGTGGACTTAACATGCCGCTTAGGCAAGCCAGCAAAGTATGATGATATTAAGAAAGTGGTGAAGGCAGCTTCTGAAGGCCCAATGAAGGGTATTCTGGGATACACAGAGGACCAGGTGGTCTCTTCTGATTTCAATGGTGATACCCACTCTTCCATCTTCGATTTTGTCAAGCTGATCTCCTGGTATGATAATGAATATGGATACAGCAATCGTGTGGTAGACCTGATGGTCTATATGGCATCTAAGGAGTAAAGACTTTTCTTTTTCTTGCAACTTGGCTCTGTATTCTGCAGTTAGAGGCGCTTTGTTCCATCTGCCTCTGAGGAAGTAGAGAGGCTGGAAGAAACGTGAATGTTTCAGTAACATCTCCCCTCTTAATAAAATTGTCACTGTCTTGAACAAAAAAAAATAAAAAAATTCAGGGAGATGTTCTATGAGGTACTGTATCTTCCTTGAAAGTGGCCCATCCTGAATTACATGGCATAGTCAAACATCAGGAGTTGACCACAGGAAATATTTTATGACATTTGTATTCTGTCATAAAATTTATTTATTAATTTGATTTGTATGCCGCTCCTCTCCGGAGACTCGGAGCGGTTCACAACATATACAAAACATCAAAATATTAAAAATAGATACTCAACACACATACAACTTTCGAACAACAACCCACAATCATCCCCAGGCCTGCCGGCAAAGATAAGTTTTAAGGTTCTTTCGGAAGGCCGGGAGAGTGGGAGAAACGCGGACTTCAAGGGGCAGTTGGTTCCAGAGGGTGGGCGCCACAACAGAGAAGGCCCTCCCCCTAGGACCCGCCAAACGACATTGTTTCGCTGACGGGACCCGGAGGAGGCCGACCCTGTGCGCTCTCACCGGTTGTAGGGAAGTATATGGCAGAAGACGGTCCCGTAAGTATCCTGGTCCAGAGCCATATAGGGCTTTATAGGTAATGTGATCAAAATGCTTAATGATCCTTTTAATACTGTTAAATATTTGTAAAATTTCAGTTCCACAGGTATCATGGGTCTTGGATTTTGGAGATGTTCTGTAAGTTAGTCCATTTGAGGTGCTTTGTTTCAAAAAGTGTTGCCCTATCCTTCCACCCAGTTAAAGATTATAGACATGAGAATTTTAGGTGTGCATATGGGTGTTTGTGTGTGTGCACAGTATAGTCTAACTCAGGGGTAGGCAACCTTGGCTCTTTTATGACTCCTGGACTCAACTCCCAGAATTCCTGAGCCAGCCAAGCTGGCTCAGGAATTCCTGGGAATTGAAGTCCACGAGTCATAAAAGAGCCAAGGTTGCCTACGCCTGGTATAACTCAACTATCTTTGTTGCTTTTTTTTCTTTGCCAAAATCAGAATGATTAGTTTTCATGCTCTGCTTTTCTATAAAGGTGCTCAAATTCTCTTACATATTTTAAGATATGTTTGAAGGGAAATCACAATATCCTGGTACAATCTTTTATTAGCATCATGTACCCTACTTGTAAAATATGACCCAGCAAAATAAGTCTCTAATACTGTACTAACTTAACTTGAGTCATTTTTGCCTCCTGTGGAATTTCTTAACTCCTCTTGCCATCTACAACTCACTCACACCATCCTTAGTTTGTCTTTTACGAAAGCTTTCAAGGTTGGGATAATTCTACTCCTCAGTCACATCTGAGGGGGGAAAAAGAGTTCCTTTGATTTTTCTCTAGACAATAATAGAATCATTATATGGAATATATAATATACATTGTAATATATATAGAATAATTCTTTGCTGCCCAGCAAAAGCTTTGTTTTACAGTTAAGCTTTAGTTTAGACACACTGCTTTTC
The DNA here is from genome assembly GCA_034064705.1 of Bothrops alternatus. Lineage (NCBI taxonomy): Eukaryota > Metazoa > Chordata > Lepidosauria > Squamata > Viperidae > Bothrops > Bothrops alternatus. The sequence continues at coordinate 45,772,316 of JARGCV010000007.1, read as the reverse complement.
CAGTATATCATCCATCTTTCCAAATGGGCCAAGAGTTTCCTAAGGATAGCAGCTTCCAGTGCCTTAACAATAGGAGGCTAGCAAAAGGTCTGCTATCACAAACTGCAGATCTCCTTACAATTACTGGCTTACTTGTCTTCTCTCTGATATTCACTTCTTTTCACTTTGCCTCTCCAGATTACAGACTCGAGCCAACAGACAAATATCTGCAGTCACTGTCAAGTTAGTCATAATGCAAACATTTTTTACAGAGAAAAAAAAGAGAATGACTATCATATTTGCTATTAATATTGAAGCAACGAAAGTAAGCGTCATTTATCTTCTACCCAGTAGTAGTAATAATAATAATAATAATAATAATAATAAGAAGAAGAAGAAGAAGAAGAAGAAGAAGAAGAAGTTGGAAGGTACTTTGGAGGTCATCTAGTCCAACCCTCTGCTCAGGCAGGAAACCCTATACCATTTCAGACAAATAGCTGTCCAGTCTCTTAAAAACTTCCAGTGTTGGAACATTCATTGCTTCTGGAGGCAGGTTGTTCCATTGGTTAATTGTTCTCTCAGGAAGTTTCTCCTTAGTTCTAAGTTCCTTCTCTCCTTGATTAGTTTCCATCAGTTGCTTCTTGTCCTGCCTTCAGGCGCTTTGGAGAATAGCTTGACTCCCTCTTCTTTGTGGCAGCCCCTGAGATATTGGAACACTGCTATCATGTCCCCCCTCGTCCTTCTCTTCATTAAACTAGATATACCCAATTCCAGCAGCCATTCCTTATATGCTTTAGCCTCCAGTCCCCTAATCATCTTTGTTGCTCTTCTCTGTACTCTTTCTAGAGTCTCAACATCTTTTTTACATCGTGGTGACCAAAACTGGATGCAGTATTCCAAGTATGGCCTTACCAAGGCATTATAAAGTGGTATTAATACTTCACGTGATCTTGATTCTATCCTTCTGTTAATGCAGCCTAGCACTGTGTTAGCCTTTTTGGCAGCTGCAGCACACTGCTAGCTCATATTTAAGTGATTGTCCACTAGGACTCCAAGATCCCTCTCACAGTTACTACCGTACTATTGAGAAGGTACCCCCTATACTATACCTGTACATTTGGTTTTTCTTGCCTAAATGTAAAACCTTACTTTTTTCACCATTGAATTTTATTTTGTTAGATAATGCCCAGTGTTCAAGTCTGTCTAGATCCTCCTTTTATCTTAAGCCTGTCTTCTGGAGTGTTGGCTATTCCTGCCAGCTTGGTGTCGTCTGCAAATCTGATGAGTTCTCCATCTATCCCCTTGTCCAAGTCGTTGATGAAGATGTTGAAGAGCACTGGGCCCAGAATAGAGCCCTGGGGCACCCCACTACACGTTTAGCGTAATCTTTTTTCAATCTGATGACTTGATACTTTGGACTAGAACTCCCATTTCATGAACCAGGATAGCAATATCTCTAGAAGGCAAAAGACTGAAAAAAGGCTGAGCTAGTGTAATGCATCACTTTTTGTACTGTTTCCAATAAAGAGATTAAAAATAGAGAAAAAAGTGTTTACATAAATAGTCTTCATTCATAGATGTGTTGCATACTGTATAGGTTCATATATGAACAGTCTAGTTTTAACTCAGTTTACCTAACTTTAAAAGGAAAAAAGAACAAGAAGACTCATAGAGTGTTATCGCTGAACAAAATTTTGAAATAGTCTTCCAGTTGAGACTGCTTGTTGAAATATGGAAAGAGAAATAATGACTTCAGATCATTTCGTAATTGATGGAAAATAGATATTCCTTCATCTATGTACTGATAATCTGTTTTGCAATCTCATGTGCATGTACAGGTATTCCTTGACTTACAACAGTTGATTTAGTGACGGCACTGAAAAAAGTGACCATTTTTCACACTTACAACCTTTGCAGCATCCCCATGATCATGTGATCAAAATTCAGATGCTTGGCAACTGGTTCATACTTACGACGGTCGCAGTGTCCTGGGATCGTGTGATCAACCTTTGCGACCTTTCGACAAGCAAAATCAATGGGGAAGCCAGATTCACTTAACAACCAGGTTACTAACTTATCAACTGCAGGGATCCACTTAACAACTGCAGCAAGAAATGTTGTAAAAAGGGGCAAAACTCACTTAACAAAGTCTCACTTAACAACAGAAATTTGGGGCTCAATTGTGATTGTAAGTCAAGGACTACCAGTAATGTCCATTTCCTATGTCCTCTTAGTGTTTATGCCACTAGTTTCTAGTTTTAATAGCACACAGGAGCATCTCTATAGGAAAACCTGTGACTAAAAAAAGTCACAGCAGCACAGGATCACGTATTTTCAAGGGTTACATTATGATCACCCTATCCCCAGTCATTGGTTGAATATCTCAGTTTCTTTCTGGAAACACCCATATGCATCCAATATATATTTGTTCTTGAATTAATCTTTACTATAAAGCTATAATAATGTTACTTTTGGATCTCAACATTTTTGCACTGCAATAGATGCATTGGACATTCTTGCTCTGATTCTGTACCTCTTCTTGCACTTCAAAATTTATAAATCAATATAAATTACCAGCTAATTACAAACCAAATCAAATGATTACTATTTTTAGACAACCTGTTAAATTCTTTATATTTAAAGGAGGAGGGGTTTCTAAAACTTAAAGTTACAGCATAGGGTCACACATCTATCCATCAAACATGAGCTAGGTGGAGGCTTTGTCACACTGCTTTTTGGAAAATTATATATTTTTTATTTCCTCGGAGGGCAAGATACATTTGATTTTATTAATTTATCATATGCACACATGCACATACACAGAGAGAGAGAGAGAGAGAGAAAGAGAGAGAGATAGGTAATTCTTGACTTACAACAGTTCATTTAGTGACTGTTCAAAGTTACAATGGCACTCAAAAAGTGGACTTATGACCATTTTTCACACTTACAACCGTTGTAGCATTCCCTTGGTCACGTGATCAAAATTTGGAAGCTTGGAAACTGATTCATATTTATGACGGTTGCAGTGTCCCAGGGTCATGTTTTTGCAAACTTCTGAGAAAGTCAGTGAGAAAGCCAGATTCTCTTAACAACCAGCTTACTACCTGAACAACTACAATGATTCACTTCAACTGTAACAAGAAAAGTCATAAAATTTGGCAAAACTCACTTAACAAACTAACTTAGCAACAGATATTTTGGGCTCAATTGTGGTTGTAAGTCAACAACTACCTGTATATCTTGCTAGATTCAAATTTGGATTCCCCACTGATAATTTACCATTATCATTATGCCCAAAATGGAGTTGGCATGTTATTGTATACCACATCCATCTAATACAACAGAGAAGAAATGCAATATTTTCCAAAATAACTGTACAATAAAACCCTCCAATTTAAAAGAGTTGTCAAAAATGCCAATTTAAACATAGCCCATATGGGGAAACCTTTACTGGCAAAAGACTTGAGACAGAATATTCATTTTATGAATAAACCAAAATCTGGAAAATAAACCTTTTTTTCCCTAACTGACGGCTTGGGAATTGAATTGAACTGAATTTTTCCCATGCTGTTCTGTGCATGCACAAAATAATGAAAATATAATGAAGTCCATAAATATGTAAAATCATTTACTCTGCAAGCCAGTAGTAGATATGTCTTTTTACAATTTGGGAATATGTTTTATTGTCTTGGATGAATGTTTCAGTTCAACCATAAGTAGTTATTTTAGAATATGGGCTAGTTTCTACTCTGTTCTATTCTGTTGCAAGATTGACCCAAAGGTAAAACTTCATTTTTTTTTAGATTTATATACAGTCTGCCCTCCTGAAGGGGATGCTAAGAATGAAAGCAATAAAATAACCCATGACTTAATTGACATGGTTTGCATAAGAGGGCTAAGCAGCAGGCAGGCTGAAAGTACAATGGCCAATGTCCCTTGTCTTATGTTCCCACTGTTCAAGAACAGAACTACCACTGATTAACAATCCATGGTTTAACTAAGATTCATCTCTACTGTCAGCAACCATTCTACCGTATATAGACTTCTTGATATCGGTTGCTCACCAAGGATTGTTGACTGTTTTTCTTTTTTAACCCACCAGGGTATAAGAACAGAAGAATGTATTTTTACACCATCCATTTCCTGCATTTCCACATGGGGTTGGCAATTGTATGAAGTGAATATTATGGCTCCCAATGCAAAGGTTTTCCATCACTACACTTGACATCTCTTCTCTTGAAGAGAATAAGTGACCTTTTCATATGCAGCTTGGCTAGCTGGTCACACCAAAACTAAATTAGGAAAAGCCATGGGTCACATCAATTCCTTGAGGCCTTAAAAACAAAAGGGAGAGGCTCTTTTCAACTTGCAAAAATCTTCCTTAACATTACAAAGTTTGGGGAGGGCAGGAATATATGGCTATTTTGATGACCTCCCTCCCTCCATATGTCAAAGTTGAGTGGATAACACAAAATGGTAGCCAAGTGTCATTATCTCTTTCTAGGATTTTCAGATTTATTCAAGATAAATATTAAAGTTAAATTACTCTGACATGTTGATGGCTGAAAAAACTAATAGTGCTTAAAAGTAGAAGGGTCTCATATATTCTTCTATAATGTCTTCCACTTCAGATATACCATAGAATACACAATCAATATGTAAAGTTCTAATATATCTGAAGGACCCTAGGCTGTTAGAGTAAAAGGAATTTCAAAATGTCTAGATTGGCCCTACTTAGAACATAGAGCCCATCTTCCCATTGACAGGAACCCTGCACATATAATTATGTGATTGGAACATATAAATAAGTAGGCTTACCAATTGCATAGTCCAGGAGAAGATTCTGATCTAACCTATAATTGGCAATAGCTATATTTATATAAAATGCTTTCCCATGATCAACTTAATCCTAATTTAGTCACAATTTTCTGGGCTCAGAAATACACTAGGCTAAAATGTGATTAGCTGGTTTGGATTCAGTGACATGTATGAACACAGTATATGAATTGGAGATAGGGTTCTAATGCACAGTTCTGCTTCCTCCATTTGAATGCATGTTCCTTTTGAGGGATCTCTTATTTCATAAACCTGCAGTGACCCCATGCTTCATTATAGGATCAGAACCTATTTGAATAATTAGGAGGATATGGATACTTTTAGAGCTGGGCTTTTTTCCACCAGTGAGCAGGTTGTGCCACTTTATCTGAGAGAGACAGAACATTGAGTTGATGTACCTGAAATATATCAAAGTTGGGAAGAGCAACGGGGAACAAATAACCATGAAAAGATGTATAGACATGTAGCAAAGTAGGAATGGTCAGGAACAAGGCAGTTAGTTTCCTAACTGGGAAATTCCTGGGATTTCCTAACAAAAAGAGAAATTTCACATAGTAAGATAAAAGAGAAATCATAACCAGAGTTATGAAGATTGTCTTATTTTGTCCTGTTTGTTCTGATGAAGCCTAGTCTGGTGATGCCTTAGATGTACATCTCAACAATAGAGGAGCAATGAGTGGCTTCCAAGTCCTGGTGGTGACATTATTTAAAAGCTATTCTTTAGGAGTACCTTGTGGTTGTCTACTGAAGGGAGCTTTCACATGAAGGCTTCTATCTCTTGTCAGATTGTTGCTATAATAGCAGGACAATTGGGCTGCACCATATAAAACCAGTGTGATTTAGAGAGGGAAAGATTTGTTCATCACTGCTAGCCTGCTAAGATGTCTAGGAAAAGCTGCTGCCAGAAGAAACTGGACTTGTACACTGTACAAATCAAGAAAGCGATTTGTCTGACTTTTGCTCATTCTTTTTTTATGAATTATTTATGTTGTACATGTGTGAAGCCTACCAGTTGTGATTTATTTAATAAATCATTTTAAACAAAGTTGAGCATAGGGTGATATAAAATCCCAAGTATCTTCTTTTCTTAGTTTTTTTTAGAATTAGAACAAGATTCCAAGGAAACTGCTAGTTTTGTGAATTACTAGCATGAACTGGCAATATCAGAATAAATGGCACGTTTGTGGTACTCAAATAGAAATGGTAACTTTGTGATGTTGTGCTGGTTCTCCAATGATATTTTTTTTCATTTCTCTTTAGCTGTATTACCAATGAACACTTGGGATCCTTGTAAATCTTTGTATTGGTAACCTAACATACAGCTGCCCAGAGTAGCCCCACCACGGCAAAATAGGTGGCAAATAAATTTACATAAACAAGTAAACAAGCAAATAAATAAACAACCACTCAATTGTCAAACTTATATGAAGTTATTTTTCATTTCCTCAGAATTTATACTATCCAAATCATTAGCTTGGCTGAAAATACCATTTAATATTCTCTGCATGCATAATCTGTATCAATTTAAGGATATTTTTCAGGATTGATTTGGGATTCAAAAAGACAGGAATGGATTAAAGTGTTTTGCAACAGAACTGTTGACACAAAAACAGTTACCACATTCTCTCCTGTTCCTCTTTTTGTTCTTCTTTTGCTTCTTTCCTCTTCAAACTTTGTAGAGGAGAGCAAAAACTCTATCCTGAAAAAGACTTCATTTATCACGTATTTACAATAATACAAAAAAAAATGAAAAAGCAAATTCTTTCAATATAATGAACTTATTCTGTAGAGTGAAACCTGAACCTGATTTTCAAATGTGGTGTGTTTGAATCAAACAGATTCAGTGTTTCATCACTGCCTTTTAACATGAGGAACTGCCAGCTCTAAGGATGAGTGCTAACTCCTTGTGTAATTAGGCGCAAGAGACCAAGAGATCTACTGTAGTTTTATCTCATCCATCACCAGAAGACCACCACAAATCATGCTCTAATGCTTTCTCTGATGACTGGAAGCACTAAATTATGCCACTGTTATCCAGAACTCTCTAAATTTATAAATACAGACCAGAAACCTTAAAAAGAAAGATAGCGTAAATGTTCTATAGGGCTGCTACAGAAAGCTTAAGATTTCCAGTAAGAATGGGGAATCTGGTTTAAATCCAATTAAGTTTACTCATCTCCATGGCAAAGATTAGCAAAATTAAGAGGAGTTTGAAGGAACTTTCCTTACCTATAGCAACACTGAGCCATTCAATCTATTATATAGATCTGAGTTACGATTAAAAAAAAGTTCAATACTGTAGGAAAGAAAGAGAATTCCCCCAGTTATGAATGGCAATCTTGTAATGCTTGCTTCCTTTTCTGTTTGCTATTAGAAGATTAACTTTAATTTGGTGGTGACCAAATACTTTCTTCTGCAAAAAAATTTGAAATATTAGCTGAAAGGACAGCTTAGATCTAGTTTCTATGCATTTGAATGATTTTGTCATATTTCATTGAATTTCACTGACATTCTCTTCTGAGAATTGCCATAAACAGCTGTAGTAAGCTTAAAGTTCATTGTTGAACTTCAGTATGAAATAGGTCTAACAAACTTTAAAGGACCAGTTAATTTTTTTTGCTTTTCAGCCCTGCAATATGTACACACAATTACTGAATGAGAACCACATTTTAGCTACAATTCAGTGTGTTGCACAAACCCAGAAAATTACATTAAATGCATGAAGGAGAGATTTCTGTGATGACACATCCTGTCTTTTATGTATATCAACCATTCATATGCTTCTCCTAATAGCCAAGAAGGAGCTTATACATGTTTTCCACATAGGGTTGTCTTCATTGGAATGATGAGGAGTATAATCAAATATATTCAAAGGCAGCCAAATCAGAGAAGGCTTTAATAAATTATTGTCAGTGAATTTAATGTTAACTGTGAATAAACTTATTTGTATATTAATAATTGATTTCCAGTTGCTTCTGTTCTTTTTCTTCCAGCTCATGGCTGTGCAACCTGATGAACTGAATGCCGAGGATAAAATAACCCTAACAGAATTACTGGTATCCTTTAAAAATTCAGGAAATAGCTATGGGCTACTCATTTCAATGGTGGCTAGGATGCTGGCTGTGTAAACCCTTCCTGGCGGTATTTATCCTATCATTCAGGATGCACATCATGGGTAAACCTCCTATTGCTGTGGAAAAACACTTATTGGTAATATATGTTTAGCTTTTAATGTGTGAAAGGACCTAAGGCTTGGTGCAGACCTAATGCTTAACTGACTTATTTTCTTTGGATTGCAGTTCTGCATTGTACTGAAAGTGGCTTATTGCTTACCAGACTGTGCAGACTGTGGTTATAGTTTATTAATTTGAACATAGTCTGACTCCCAGCAACTATGGGCAGTTGACTAAAAGAAAGCATGTGAAGCTGTACAGTAATCTGAAATTGGATTGTAAATCATGGTTTACTCTATTAGTCTGCAGTGATGAAATACTAAAAATTTTAGTATTTAGTATTTAGTTTATAATCTACTAGTCTACTTGCAACTCTGTTGGTAAGTACAGGGTTCTTAAGCAGCATTTTTGTGATGTGTTATGCTGAGTTCATCTGGATTCAACAACTTTCAGGGAAGAAATTGCAAATTGAAACTGGCTCTGCTAAAAGTGGAGCCAACAACTGTGGCACAGTGAAGAGCCATTCATAATCTTTTTCTGGACAAGGAAGGGACTTGCAATCACCCACAAGTGCTCCAGACAGCTGCTTCTTGCAAGAAGACCGCAAGACAGCAATCTCCAGCAGATTTAGAGCTCTGAGAAATGAGGGAATAGTTGATTATATTGATTATAAATCAATTATTAATATACAAATAAATTATGGCTGGCACCTTCAAAAGGGCACTGGGTTTCCATTCTTTTCTAATCACTTTCAGAAATTGTTTGTTAACTGCTTTTCAGCTATTAGGAACCTTTGGATCAACAAGTCTGAAAACATCAGGAGAGTTTCCTTCACTCCTTAGTAAGGAAGACTTTGGACACTAGAGGGAACTAAAAATAACTGAAGATGACAAAGAAGAAGAGCACTTAAAGTTGACTTACTAATACACAATGAAGCAAAATATTTTAACACTGGATATATTTAAGGATTTTTTTGAACCATGGACCTGAAGTTAATTTTAAGCCTATCTGCCTCTATGATTAGGCTTTGCTTAAAATATTTTATGGAAGAGGAACAGGATTGAGATTGATCTGAAAATGGATTTTAAAATGACAGGCTACAAGAATGATATGGAGAAAGATGTAATACTGAATGTACAAATGAAACCAGCTGATGTCCTAACAATTAAAAGGGATTTACAATGAATAAATCAAGACAATGTTCTGGATAATTTTCCTATATTGGATTTACAATATAGGCTGGTTAAAGCTTTGAAAAATTTTATGAGAAGGGACAAAGAAAAAAAATGTAAAGAACTCAAATTCTGGGACATTATTTGAAGGGATTAAAGACTGAGATTCTTAAAAGTAAAAGGAAGGAATATAGAATTGGTTTATTTGATCAAGGTTAAAATAGAAATGCTACCGGTATTATCTCTGGAGATTAATCAGAAATATTCCTCAATGGATTTTTGCTGATCAGGACTAAAATGATAAGGTTTTGAAGATTTGTTTATACATAAGAGATGGGATATGGGAAGATGATATATTTGTTGCACTTTAAAAGAAGCTATAGTAAAAAAAGAAGCTATAGTAAAAAAAATATAGTAAAGTTATACTTTACTATATTTTTTCTTTTCTATTTTTCTATTATTTTCTTCATTTTTGCACTTTCTAGTTTTTATTTAGTATGCTTTAGTTTTTTATCATTGTAAAATGATAAATTTTACCATTTTTAAAAAATTACTATAAAAAAACAATAATGCTGGATTGAACATAGATGCAAGCTACTCAGTGATAGAAATGTATTTTAATGCAATTCATAAATAACTGAAGTAAAATATTCACATTGATTCAAAATGCAATATCCTAACCAGAAACTGGATTAGCTGGCTATTTTTTTACATTCACAGGAAATTGCAGGAAGTTTCATTTTATCAGCCCTTTGTGTTCTTTCAAAAATTAGAAGATGACACTTTTCAATGCAGCCAGCAAGGTGTTAGCAAAAGAAAGGCCCATGTGGTCAAAACACATTTGGCTGTTTCGGTTACATAAGGCTTTTCTATATAACCATGACTAGTTAGACTGAAAGCCCTAGAAGAAAATATTCCCCAAGAATATTCTCCATGATGCTACCAGGCATTGTTCACTTGGGAATGAATGAGCTAGCAATAACCTAACTAATCTGTCTCCTACCCAACATTTCACAATAAGAAGCCCTGGAGAGAACAGAATCTTTTATAGTGCCTTTAACAGCAATTGATACCTAGACATGTATCAAGTAGTTTTTCTTTTTCCCTTACTTCTATGCCAAGAATATATGTACAGTAATTGAAAAGATGAAGGCAGCAGGAAAAAAAATACAGCACAGTGAGAATTTCAAGACTTTTAGTTAAAAAATAGCATAAATCAACCAAAAGCTGCTGCTGTTGAGCATTGGTGCTGCCAGGCTGAAAATCTGAAAACTTCTTCCTCAGTCAGCAGAAAACCTACTAGCTAAAATGTACTGTACCCATTGCTGACCACTACCTTCCATCCAAAATAAGGAAGCCAAAACAATTTTATATAGCTTGTGGCTGTCTCTGGATGATGTTGGCATACAGAAGGGGGAAAAAAACTTTTAACATTTTTTTCAGCTAACTTCTTCTTCTTCTTCTTCTTCTTCTTCTTCTTCTTCTTCTTCTTCTTCTTCTTCTTCTTCTTCTTCTTCTTCTTCTTCTTCTTCTTCTTCTTCTTCTTCTTCTTCTTCTTCTTCTTCTTCTTCTTCTTCTTCTTCTTCTTCTTCTTCTTCTGCCATATCTGTTATCGGACGTTGCTTGTGACCTGAAGATGCTGTAAAGACAACATCATTCGAAAGGATAGATGCGTTGTCAAGGCAGGTTTGTGCTGAGGCTTAGTGACTGGAGAAAGTGCCCAATATAGTTTTTTTACCCTAACTTATTTCCCAATCCTTCTATGAAGGAAGAAAAATTTTAGTGGGTTAGGTATTCATGTTATCCTGTATACATTGCAAACCACCAATGAAATCTAAAGGACAAAAAGGAGTGAGTGAACTTCAGTAGCAAAGATATATCATGTTCACACATTGTATCTATTTATTTATTTGATTTATATCTATCTATCTATCTATCTATCTATCTATCTATCTATCTATCTATCTATCTATCTATCTATCTATCTACCTACCTACCTACCTACCTACCTAAAAATAAATATATATAAAAATCAGGGCTAAAATTAATATTATTAAAATTCAGTGTAAAATATACAAAACCTGGGCATGGAAAGAGTGTGTGTGTGTCTATATTATCCGATCTGTGTTTGAGAATATATTATGCATGTACAGCTTTTATGGGTTTATTCCATAAATCATGATTAAATACTTTAGACATACAGCTACTATATGCAGGATTAGATCAAGAATATCTACCCAAAAGGTTCTTCAGCCATAGGGTCTGAACATTTAGTTAGTCCATTGCCGCAAATTTGTCTTTTTTGTGATTGAAGTTGGGTTTGTACTCATTTGTCATTATTTTTCTTTTCTTCTGTTTGATTTGAGATGCCCCGAGTTGCAACTGTGAGATGAACAGCTATATAAATTGATTTAACAACAAAAATAATTCTTGTAAGGAAATGATGCTAGAAAACATTCCAGCCTAAATAAATCTAATTAATGCATGTTTCAGAGGATACAAAAAGTACATCGTTCAGAGACCATCTGGTCTTAAACAGTCTTTAGCACAGCCCATATAAACATAAATTGCAATTCCGTGCATGCTTACTAGAAAGTAAGTCTCATTGCCTCTAATGACTTTTACTTCTAGTAAATGTGCATATGATTGTAGTGATAAAAATACCAGTAAAGTTAATTCCAGAATGGTGCTGATTATTTTTTTTGGGGAGGGAGGAGCCTTAGAAAAGAAGTCTAGATTACATACAGGTGCTATTAACAGCAAACCTGGCCTTAGCAGCCTTTTCCTTTTCACAGTTCATTTGCTAAATTAGGTATTATAAAAATAGTTTGGTGTGACTGAGAGGATCTGTGAACTTCATTGGCTTTACCATTTCTCAGTGATGACTGCTTTATGTTGGGTACATGGTCATCTCTTTTATGGTACAAGCAGGCAATTCATCCACATACATATGTTAAAGTCCCTGTGGAATGTTCTCACATTAAGAGAGCAAAGAGTCACTACCTCAGAAGCAAGCTACACCCCAAATGTTGCAGACCCTTATATTCCACCCTACATGCCACCCAGTAAGAAGAGACGTTTACAACTGCTACGGAAAAAAAAAAGTCAGCCTAGCCCAAATAAAATGCAGCTTTGAGGATTTATGTCATTTTCTTTTTCCTTCTCAATTCTTTGGGGCAGAAGAGTAAAATAATAATCTGCATTTATTTCTTTCACTTATCAAACTTGCATGCCGCTCATCTTGTTGAAGACGACTTTAGGAGGCTTACAGACATTGAATAAAATACAGAATGGTCATTAAAACAATAAGTAAAAATCCTAAATTTAAAACTGAAATTAAAATTTATTTTATTTCTACAGAAACAAAACATGACCAAATTTGTCTGATTTTTTTTTACAATGAAGACCCCAGTTAATTTTTATCATGCTAAAATAGTCAGGTTCCACAGCAGTTGCACTGAAGATGCATCCCAGATCCATATAAGTTTATATCTTTAATTCAATGGGATATGTTTTTCCCATTTTTAAATTTCTCAAAAAGGAAAATAATTCCCCCCCCTGTATTTCCTCATTTATGCTTCTTCATATAATTCAGAGTAAGGAATGTGTGGCTTTTCAAATGTGTTGAATTTCAGGTCCAAAAACTCCAGCCAACGTGGTGAGTATTGGGTAATAAACAGCATGAATTATAATAGTTCAGCAACATGGGGGGGGGGAGAGGCACAGATTGTCCATTCTCAAATCTCATCCAAGCATGTTCATTTTTCCCTATTTCTCTGGCAGGACTCATTTTGCATTAAAAGAAATGTTAAGCAGATTTCCCATCATTACATTGGGAAATTATTTTGCTGAAATTCTATTCGTCCTTTCAGAAATTATAAACTGTGCAATTTAATTGCAAATATACTTAGCTCTGGTTCTTACTGACAAAATTGGAACACTTTGACACAACGATTTTCTATAATCTTGTTTAAAAAGAACTGATGGGAAGCCATGAAATCAAATGTCATAAAACTGTCCCCGCCTTTTAAATAACACTTTTTCCCCCCCTATGGAGTGACTTATCCAAGTCTAAACAGGTTTGCTCCACATACATACTGTAATTGTCAATGAAGTAAACAGAATGGTAAAAATATGACTGAAGAATGAACTATACTTATGTAAATAAAATAGTATGGTAAACTACTATATTATACTAATACTATACTATTACTATACTTCTGTAATGTGATGTTCTCCATTCATTATAACTGGTATTCTATTAGGTAAAGCATTATTTTAATGAAATACATCCTTGTATTTTATCTGTGTATGAAGACTGATAAGCTACTATTTGAATTAACAAATCTGTTACTCAGAGGCCCATAGAATTCAGTGGATCGTTCTGAAACAAATGAGTTTTCCATTTTGATAAGGCTCCAACCTAATAAGACTTTCAGTTAGGATATCTTTCCAACAGATCTTAAATTTAGATTTCAAAGAATATTATATAAATCTTCATTATGAAAAGATGTTCATGCCATAAAATTAAAAGACAATATTCTCACAATGAGCAGCATCATTCTTCCATTCATCTAGAATTTTCTCTAGCCACTTGCCATTAACTGCTGCCACAATTCTGAAGATAGCAATAAGAGACAGCCCTCCTACCCACCCACCCCCCAAGCTGAGTGTAATGCCATTCCATCATTGACTGGCAGGGGGTTGGTACCAAAGCAATTTGGTCAGTAGCCATTCTCTTGGATACCATGCTGATCAATCATGCTTCTGACATGTTTGGGTCTCTAGGGGAACCAGACTTTTGGGGGGAGATGCAGTAACGGAAAGCATCGAACTCTCAATATAGCAGAGCAATTTCTGCAAGATATGCCGATGAGGAGTCTGCTGTATAACAACTATGTCTTGTTTGATGGGAAAAGTGTTTTAGTTTTTAATAAAAGAGATATGTCAGACATCAATTTCTTGAACATCCCCTTCTCCATCTTGTCTCTTTTCAGTTCCATTTCTTAAATTACCTGAGATACTATCAGGACTGTTGTTATTGCCCTTAAATCATTTTTATTAATTATGGAATAACTTCATCACTTATATCGGTGAGCTGCAAAAAGGATCAAAAATGTTTAATAGATGTGTAGGTCACAGTGTCAATTATTAATTGCGCAGTTCTTATCTAACAATTCCAATGATGTTGATGTTCAGAAAGAAAATAATGCTCAGCCTAATGGACGGATCACCTCAGTCCTGATTATAGACCCATAAATTCTTACCCCACACCCACATCACTAAAATGGAGTGGCTCATTTTCATGGCTCTGGAAAAACGTTTCAATCAAACTCCTCTGTATCTGTCTCGAGATATGATCAGTTGTTCAAATCAAGTTGAAAAACAAATAAGCTGATGTTTTCATCTGGTCCTTTTATGTCAGTAACTTGTATCCATTTATAAGCAACACAACGGTCACTTAATGATTCTAATCTCTTAAATTACAAGCTTAATTACAATACCATTAGAACTCAGGAGATATATGACATTAAAGGAGCAACATTTTCCAGACAGTATTAATAATTAGCTCAGGAATTTAAGTTTCCTAAATTTGATTCATTTACACAAGTATAGATATCTCATGGAAACACCATATTCAGAGCTCAGAAAACAGAGGTTGAATGAATAAATATAGCCTAAGCAACAGACTTTGAGGATCTTACTCATTAAATTTTGTCCTCTATATATTTTTTAATCAGAATATTTCCTACCATACCAAAATTATGATAGAAATACCAATTAGCAGATGTTCTTTTGTTAAATCAATGAAAGGCACAGTAGTCTCATTAAGGTCAGGATTTAGCAATGTTATTATGCTAAACTAAGATGGAAAACCTATGTAAATTTTAAGAATGAATTATTTGATCTTAATCTTTGGTATTTATTATATTGTATAAACATCTTAAATGAAAAGCTGTTCTTGGAAAATAATGCAGACTGAGGACATTTTTTTCTGTAAAGTACAGGCTATGTAAATGATCTTTTAATACAAAATAATAGATGAAATAAATAAGATTTTAAAAAAAACTCTATCAGCTGTTCATAGACAAAGAAGGAGAATCATCAAAATTTGCTTTGAGTTTTGCTTCTCACTTTGCCTGGGAAACATCAAGGGGTAGCTGCAGTTACCCAAAGTTTGTGAACTTGCCTGACAGACACAAAATAGATTAGGAAAAGAAAATGGCTTATTTATATGTTGCCTAATACTAACTTCATTCATCACTAATGTTATTCATGGCAGGAAAGAGACAGAGATTTGTTTATCATTTTAAGGCATCATAGTACTGCAAAATTTGAAAACCTCTGGCATAATTAGTAACCATATATTTTCATCAATAGTGGAGAAATACTTTGGATGATTACTCCAAATGACTTTCTTATCCTACTCCAAGTAACTTACACCATATTAAGCAGAGGAACTGCTTTTAAAGGAAATAAGGCACAAGATACAGCTGAATTTAAATGAAGGTTTACCTACTGCAGATCAACAGGTTTTCTTTTTGCAAAAAAATATCAATAGGATACTTTTACTAAGGCATTTTTTGTGTTTCAGTATTATTAATAAATATTAAGTATTATTAACAATACTTTTCATGTGTTTATTCAGATCAGGCATTGTTAGCCCTGATTATTTGGATCCCTTTCTATCATACTCAGAACTCCTCTAAAAATAGGAATAGTATACCAGCTACTTTCCAATATTTAGAAGCAGAGGCCAGTTTGGATAATAAATTGCGTATGTACATTTTAAGAGAATTTTTACCATTTCAGTTAGGAAAACTGGTTATGTATTAATTTTCATTTGTTAATACAGATAGTCCTCAACTTACAACAGTTCATTTAGTGACTGTTCAAATTTTGGGCTCTATTGTGATCTAAAAAAACTTTAAAATGTTGATTAAGGGTTTTATAAATTAATTGCTTTAATACAAATAAAGGTTTGTGCAAGTTAATTGGGATCTATCCTTTTATATATACATAGTTAAAAAGTCACTATATCAAACTTTATACCAGGGGTAGGCAACCTTGGCTCTTTTATGACTCGTGGACTTCAACTCCCAGAAGCCGTGCTGGCTCAGGAATTCTGGGAGTTGAAGTCCACGAGTCATAAAAGAGCCAAGGTTGCCTACCCCTGCTCTATACCAACAAAGGACAGTTTGTGGTAGCAATTAACATGTTGGACAAGAACTAGGGAGACTCTGTTTCAAATCCATCTAAAAGCCGAATACTTTTTATCTAGTGACTCTGAGACCAATCTCTCTCACAAGTCTGTTGAGGTAAAATGGGGATCTTCGGGTTAGTTGTTTTTATCATCTGGATAACTGTGAGATATAAACTAGATGAGTGATTCTCAGTCTTTTTCATCTTATGGCATGAAGGATTTTTAGGTGGATAAACTGGAAGTCTTGTGTCATCACAAGTTGCTGGGGAATCACGTGATGAAATTGAGAAATGGAGGCAGTTCATCCTCAGTGATGTCACGAAAGCGGTATTCTGGCTGCACAGCACTTCTTATCATTTAGACTGGCTCACTAATAGGGCACACCTATGAACCTTTTGCAGTACACAAATATGCCAGAGCTCAGCAGTTGAAAAAAAGCTGAACTAGACAAATAAATACACTTGTTAGTTTTATGCCTTAATTGCAACAAATATTCTTTATTAGTTTAAGGCCCAAATATGTATACTTGTGATACTCGCAGGAAATTGGTTAAGATTTAACTGGCAGCCTCTTCTTTTAAGGTTCCTCCACAATCACATTATTTCGCAATTTAGGTGTATTTGGATTATTTTCGATTAGCCAATCAGCCAGCCATATCTATCCAAAAGAGCAAAAACAAAATTCCTTGTTTAATTTCTGTATCAAGATACAGTTGGCTAACAGGAGGCATTCAAACTCTGTATTTCTCCTGACCAAATTCCTTTAATATTTCTCTTTTATAAAACATTGAGGAAAGTAGAAACTCTTTAAAATTCCTAAACCTTTCTTTTAAAGATTCTTTGCTTTTGAAAATATACCAGTTTGTCTGAGTAGGTGATGGTGAAGGAGGCAGTCAGTCTAGACTGCTCCTGAAACACAAAGGCTCACCAATTATGGACATTCTAGCTTGAAGGGAGCAAACTCAATATGCATATAAACAACTACTGCTCTTATCTACCATCAATTTTTCCTTTGGATTTCTATCTGTTATGGAGCAAGAGACATTTTTCCCTTAGCAAAGTAAGGCGACCAGTTGTTATCTCAACGGGCCTTTCTTGTGATACCTACAAAAGGATCTGCTGGTTTCTTCTTAGATAGCGCTGTCAGTCCTTTCAGTAGAGTAGGTATGACATATAAATTAAGGTAATCCTTAGCAGCTTGCTTAGTTGGAATTGGTTCAATCAATACTGGGGAAAAAAAAAAGAAATACATGTAATATACTGATTTAAAACCAATAATTTGCCTTCTACTGCTGAACACATATTCCATGCTTGTCTTCTCATAGATAATAGCATTTCAAGCTGAAATCACTCTTATTATTATTTTTAAATCCAGACAAGAATGTCATGAAGAAAACTACTGTACTGTATTTCAGTATAATATGGTAAATTTTGTTTTTTCCCCCCTCCATCATGTTGTGAACTTACTCATAATAATTAACTATGGGAGAGTAAAAACGAAAGCCTTTTTTTACAATATGTGTATGCCACGGATTCCACATGGATTCTTCAGATAAGATTTGAAATCATGCTTCGTTTGCCAGATAATAAACAAACAAACACTCAATTCATGTTTTCCAGAAGGGTCATATTGAACCCAGGATCCAAATATAAATAATTCTTCTTTAAATCAGCTTATATTTAACAGGTGATTAGATGGCATGGAAGAGATTTTAATGCATAAAATCATTTCAGGTAAGTAGCATCATCATATAAGAAATATACAATGAACATTACAGAAGTTCAACTGGAGCATTAGCTTGGCCTCCTACCAAAGATACTGCCATCTCAAGAACCACATTTTTTTCAGATTTTTTTTTCCAGAAAGCTTCCTCTTGAATCTCCTTCTCTTGCATTACAAATCACCTTTGAGTTCTTCTTCTAAACTAAACTCTAGAACTAGTCCTTCTTAAAAGAAAATCTACAGCTTTTCTACTTATATTTTTGCACAATCGCAATTTGTAGCACCACTAGATAGCAGCAAAGAGTTAATTTGCCAGCCAACAGTCATCCAAATTTGTGCGACTTTAATATGATATGCCTACTGTAGCTCTGTAGGCTGCAGTCCAAGAGGTAATTAATTAGATTACCATATCATTGTTTGTCAATCCCAAACGGGTACAAATATAGTAAATGGATAAAGATATATGTAAGGTTCAACTGGAGCATTAGCTTGGCCTCCTACCAAGAATAGTGCCATCTCAAGAACCACAATCTAATTTTTCTTCCAAAAAGCTTCCTCTTGAATTTCCTTCTCTTCCATTATGAATCAAGAGGTTGCCATAAAGAAGAAGGGATCAACCAATTCTCCAAAGTATCTGAAGGCAGGACAAGAAGCAATGGATGGGGAGAACCAAACTACGTAGAACTAGGGAGAAATTTCTTGACAGTCAAAACAATTAATCAATGGAATGACCTGCCTCCATAAGTTGTGAATGCTCCAACACAGGAAGTTTTTAAGAAGAGATTGGACAACCATTTATCTGAAATGGTATAGGCGGGTTTCCTGCCTGAGCAGGAATTTGGACTAGAAGATCTCCAACGTCCCTTCCAACTCTATTATTCTGTTTACATAGAAAAGTCTTAAATCAAAAGGAGCCACAGAGAGCTTATTACTGATATACAGTACAGTTCATCTGAGTTTATCACATGGTAATCCATAACAAAAGGATTACCATAAAAGAAAAAAAAAATCTCAAACATAGCAGTCAATATCAGCCACGTGTCTCTGTTACTATTTGGAGCCTGTTTGAACACATTTTGAATTATGTTTTCAAATATTTGCAACCTCCATAAACTTCACAAAAGCTAGGAATAACTATGCAATAAAGACTTGATGATAAATTAGAATGACCTACAGAAAATATGCAGATATCCAATTCAAATACTCATAAGAGCATCACACATACCAACCTCATTTGTGCTAGCACATTTTATTTTGAGTTGCAAATGAATATTTTCTCATATCAGCATGAGGACTTATGATAAAAATTGCAAATTGAAACTTATACTGACTTTGAGCTGAGATTGAATGGTTGATCCAACTCCTCACACTGTTTAGCTATTAGGAGGATAAACTTAAGGAAACCATCATCTATGCTGCCTTCAACAATTAGAGAAAAGGTGAAAAGATATGATATGTAGAGGTGTATGTATATATTACACACACAAAATAAATTGATTTTCTCTACCAGGTATATGCATACAGGGTGACATTATTACACAACAATCTGCTATATTTAGTTTCTTTAGTTTCTTCATAGCAGGAAAGATGGTAAATACATACCTTCAGAAAACATGAATCGGATTTCTGTTTCAGCTGAGGAAAAGTTGGCACTACCATGAAGTCCATTCCTCAGATCATCTGTTCCATAGATTGCTCTTAAACTGAAAGCAACACAGATATGCTCACCCAGATGCAGGGCAAAATTATTCAATTTCAATTTAGTATGACTCTAATGCAACTTTCATTGAGTTACAGGAATATCCCCACAAACACTCTTAGCAACAATTAAGATAAGCTTATGATTAGTCTTTTTTATTTACTAAAACAGATGTAACATGGATCTCTGCCATGATTCTTCTATTTGTCCCTTAAGTGTTGCCTTCCTTTATTAAAATAACCCTTAATCTATAAAATAGTCCTAATTCATATAGCAGGTACATGGGACAGCACAGGGGTAAGTCAGAGAAGTTTTATATTGCTTAGAGATCAGTCTGATACACAAGTAAATTCTTTAAATATATGAAACATAATTACATTGCATAGTCTTAAATTGATAATACGTGAAATCAAAGGTGCAATAGTAAAATCTGTAAGTTCATTTTAAGATAGTTTTAAGTAATTAATTAATTTACCTGTCAGGATGTGTTTCCTTAGCTACTATACTACTTGAAGGTCCAAGAAGTTCCTTCCAGTATGAGATTGCCTTTTGCCGAGCAAGAACCATTGCAACTAAAGGTCCAGAACTCATGTAAGCTGTCAGATTTGGAAAGAACATTTTCCCATACTGTTCTACATAGAAGTTGCTACATTGCTCTGGACTTAGCTGAAGCTTTCTTTTCTATAAATGAAATGAAAATATCTCTAAATGCACTGTTCAAAAGCAATCAAATATGATACCTTGCATAACTGTACTGCTATAAAAGCACAGTAATCTGTATGAAGCTCTTTCTGATTAGTACCGTATATAGATTAACCATTTAGACCTCCCTCTTGTTCAGCTGATGTCATAGGGGAGCTTGTAATAATAGGTTATCTATCTCAGATGGAATTGTTGCTTTATAAAAACAAAAATAGTCTTTGATTTGAAAATTTCCAGTAGTCAAAGAGTGACATCTAGTGGAAACCTTTAATAGCTTATCTATAGACACAATTTCTCCAGATAAAAATAGTATGTATATTTTATAAAAATATCAGCTCAAGCAGTTCTACATAATAAGAAGTGACCCACACACTAAAGCAGATATGTCAAACTCACGACATCACATGATGTTGCACAAAGTATTGGGACGGTTTTGCCATTGCCAGCAATGGGGTGGGTGCAGCTTCTGGATGATGCGTCCAGCCCATGGGCCGGCAGTTTGACACCCCTGCACTAGAGTATTAAGAATATTTGTTAAGTGATTATGGTATATAATGTGAATTAATGTTAGTGACCCTGGAATTTCACAGTTGTTATTAAAACTTAAAATGTATTGTAGCAACCCAAAGTGCATACAATTGTTGTACAGCGTACAGCATATAACAAAATTATTTTCTAATAGACATATGCACTGCTCTATTTACACTGATTTTGGTCAGTAATTAAAGACCATCCAGTTCAGTTATGTTATTGATATGGCAACATAAACTTACAAGCTCTTTCACAACTAAATAATATGTATCATCTAACATGATCACATTTTAATTGGGCCTTGTTCCTCAATATTTTTCTGTCATTCTTTTGTGAAAGCATAACCCTGAAAAAGATAAATTAGAAATCCAAATTTCTCTTGTATTACCTGAACAATAGTAAATCCTGATCTGAGAATTATATCTTCTATTTCTACTTCTTTGTTGATAATATCTGGCTTGATGATTGCCAAGGTTCTTTCAACATAAATTTGAGGCTCGGGCATTAAAGTCTGCATTTTTCAGATTAAAATCAACGTTGTCTTTTCCCACTGAAATGATAGAATTATTATACCTTTAACATATGTTCTTATTTGAGGAATTAAAGAACAGTAATCTGACCTTTCAAAATAATAATTTACTCCAAATTACATTACATTAGCTAAAATAGGACTTCTCACCTATTATGCACATTTACTCTAGCTGAGAATTAGGACAGCAGTGCTGAAGGTTCATCATTGGCTTGTAAATTAAAAATCATATGGAAATAGTCTAGCCTATTTCCCAAAACAACAAAATGACAAGTTAAGAGACGGTGCCTCCTGCATCATCCAGAAAAGTAGAGCTATTTGACCTTTTCTTTTTTGCCAGAAAGCTAAACAATTTTGTGTAAATGTCAACATCTGAGTAATTACAGAAATCTTACCAACGCTTACTCGCCCAATACTGCTATATTTACTGGGGCTTTACCCCTTGATGAAAAAGATCGGATGGCAGTCCTCCGTAAAGCTACCTCTGCCTAATTGGCATGAGTAACTTCTTTCCGCGGATCTCAGGAGCTAAGTGCTAAGTAAGCGTGCAGAGAATTGCAACCTCAAACGACACCCCCTTTCTCTGCCGCCCCCCCCTTGTAATTTTGCACGTGACTTTTCGGTATCACCGAGCCAAAGCTACCCCCAACGAGAAATCGCCTTTACGTGCCTGCTCTAATTAAGCCCTACCGCGCCAAATACGGTTGCTAGACAACCAGTCAAACTACTGGGAAAACACTTGTCTACGGTAGCCGACAGGGTCAGGTTCGAAACGTACATTGGCTTCGCTTTTAACATTTTCTGTCTAGGTTTTACAGCATATCGCTAGCCTTTTTATGGGCAGACCGTTCCTATCATAACCGTATATACTTTGGTACATGTATTATTTTAAAATTAAAGCTACCGATGTGGGCTACAAAAATTTGGAGGAACAGAAGAAATCAGAAAAAATAATACGTGTTCTGCCAAACTAGTAGGTCCCTGCATTTTGGAAGGCGGGTTTGGTCGCTTTGCATACTAGCCCCCGTCCGTGGTGTTGTATGAAAAATGAAACTCACGTTCCTTCCCGGAAAAGCCTACTACCGTACTTCTTTCATTAACCAGATGCCTCCCAGTTAGACTGGTCTCCTCTTTCAATCAATTAGCAAAAGGGAACCACTCAGCAGTAAATTCCTCTTCTGCCAGTATTGCTCTTAGGATCATTGGTAATTTCCTAAGAATTTCCTAGGAAAGCAGAAAAACCACCTAAAAATGAAGCAATGTAAAAGATGGATAGTCTACTGTTTGCAACTGCTGATCTTTCACTGGAAGCCCTGTTAGAGCAATAGTGGAAAGTAAATACTTCATCTAATTAATAGACTTTTGATAATTAAAGTAATTAATAAATATATTTGCATTGTGTTCATTTTTAATCCATATTTAATAATGAATAATTCAAGGAACATTTTAAATGGGTTTGTGAAAATGCCAGACTTTTAACACTTTGCACTGATCCAGTGTTAAGGGGATTGGATGGATTGTATAGATTTATATTTGGCAAAAATATAACTACAAGGCAAGCAATCTCATTCCACTTGTTTCTACAATATCTATTCCAGAAGTGATATAAAATGTTTGCACCATAAGATAAAAATATGCTGATGACAACCTTTTGAGGTAATCCAGACTAGGAAACCAGAGTTATGAATAGTAATACTATTTTTGTTAGAAGGTTGCAGTAACAGAATCTTGTCTGAATGGACTTTCCCTCTCCCTCTCTTTATCTTTATGAGTAGTAGAGAGGTTTTCTCTGAGACCAAATTGGTATTTATGTCTAGTTTAATGAAAAGAAGGACTAGGGGTGACATGATAGCAATGTTCAATATCTAAGAGGCTGCCCCAAAGAAGAGGGAGTCAACCTATTCTCCAAAGCACCTGAAGACAAGTCAAGAAGCAATGGATGGAAACTAATCAAGAGAAGCAACCTAGAACTAAGAAATTTCCTGACAGTTACCGGTAGAACAATTAATCAATGGAATGACTTGCCTCCAGAAGTTGTGAATGCTCCAACCTGGAAATTTTAAAGAAGAGATTGGACAACCATTTGTCTGAAATTGTATAGGTTTTCCTGCTTGAGCAGGGGGTTGGATTAGAACAGGGGTGTCAAACTGCCAGCCCGCGGGCTGGACGTGTCATCAGGAAACCAAGCCCACCCTATTGCCAGCAATGGCAAAAAAGCTCCAATACGTTGCGCGACATCATGTGACGTCAAGAGTTTGACATGTCTGGATTAGAAGATCTCCAAGTCCCTTCCAACTCTGTTATTTTGTTATTTGTTATTTGAATTGACATTTGTTTTAAAATTCAAAAAGTGAACAAATGGTTTTATACCTTTTTTTAAAAATGTAGATAAAGTGTAACTATATAAACAGACAATGTGAAGTAAGGGTTAAAGTGTTAGACTATGATCAGAGAGATCCATGATTATGTCGAGCCTGGCAATGTGAAAAAAGTCGTGATATGTTGCGACACATCACGTGAAGTTGCAAGTTTGACACCCCTGCTCTATCCTGTGTAATTATCAAAACTATAAAACATGAATTTATTTTCCTCTATTATACACAAAAAGTCTATAAGGGGTTTCCTGTCAGCAATAAATGTAGAAACAGGTTTCCTGTCAGCAATAAATGTTGATCAAAGTCAATTAGACACCTCAGCAAGTGCCATGATATTCATCAACCATTTCTCTATTGTAAGTAGTGTTGAATTTTTCCATCTTTGTGCAATTATGATATACACAAAGGAAGTTCTATGACTTTTTTCCAATTGTTTGTCTATCAGTCCCAAAAGAAAAAACTCTGGTCTCAATTGTAATTTTTAACATTTTCTGAACCAATGTATTATTTGAATCCAAAATTTTCTAGCTATTTACATATCCATCAAACATGATAAAATGTTCCTTCTTATTGTTCATATTTTCAACATAAATTTGAAGTTCTTTTATACTTTCTAGATAATTTCTCTGGTGACATACAAAAATTCTGTTTAAGATATAACATAATGTAAACTTCAATGTTTTCAATCACATATTTTCCCACTGTTCCATTTGTATAGTATAACCAAAATTTTAGCTCACTTTATCATACACTTCTTCACTTGTATGATTGTTCTGTTTCAAATTTCAATAACTATGCTACTTATTTAGAGATATTGAAATCAATGAGTTAATTCTGACCATTTCAAAGAAAGAATCTTGACAGCTGGCTTGATAATACAGTTTGAAATTTGAGACTGCTAATTCACCTTATTCTTTCAGGTCTTATTAAATCTTTGGTTTTTTAATTTGATCATATAAAAGTTATTTGCTTCTCCTATTTAACACCATAATTATCTTTATCTTTCACTAATTCTCTCACCTGTTCATTATAAACTATCATATACTCATACTGATTGAGATTCAATTCTTTGCCATGTGTACATAGGAATAGATTTATTCTTAAAATTTTATATTCAGAATAAACATATTTTCTAAGCAGATATCAAGCATCATTTGTGTTCATTTTGGGGTCTTGGAATGTTTCATTCACTTTTTCTAAGCCCTTTGCCTCAATTCACTTCCCCATTCATGACATTTAGCAGATTAATTGAGAAAAGGACCGTCCAACCAAATGGGCCCTCTATTTTGTCATTGTGGCCTTAAATTGCATTATTAGACCCCTGTCTGATATTACATTTAAGGAATATGTCAAAGAAATCACCGATAGAATGCAAACATTGGCTCATCTCCCTGTCCAGACATGGACAGGAGCACTGGATGTTGGAGGATGGTTTTCAGGAATGTTTGATAATTGGAAAAGGATATTGTTCATTGTGGTCTTGGCCTTGGGAGGGTTGTTGTGTTTACCATGCCTTATCCTGCTTGTTCAGAGAATTGTTAGATCCACTATATCCGGACTAACTTTTATTGCCATTCCTATCTATAACGATAAACCAGCTAAAGCAGACATGTCAAACTCGCAATGTCATGTGACGTATCAGAGCTTTTTCCCCATTGCCGGCAATGGGATGGGCATGGTTTAGTTGTGATGCATCCGGCCCACCCCTGACTCCCCTCCCCTCTTCTGACTACACTCCCCTCTTCCAGAATCCCTAAGCCTATTCGGCTTTTATATTAAAAAGGGAGGATTGAAGGGATTTTATTATGCTTATGATTTTATTATGCTTAAGCTTGATATTAGTAGTGATATTTTGTAATTATTGTATATCTAACTTTGCTCATGTGCAAGCAGCTTTGTAGGTGCCTTATATTGGGAAATTGCTTACATGAAAAGAGCACGGTTAAGGGGAGGGGAAAAGGAGTTACAGATGGAGCCTGGATTGCTGTGTATGAGTCATCATCTTGGAATTATTTTTCTGTACTTTTTCATTCCTGATACAAAGACCTGATCTTTTTGTTCTGAAAAGGTATAAAAGGTGGAAGACATCTTTCCTGGTTGTTGCCTTCATTCCTCTACCAGCCACAAAGAGGAATAAGGTCACCCAACTCTGTTTCAAGCAAAATAAAAGTTGTTTGCTTGCTGAAACCTCAGCTCAGGAGTTTCTTTGGCTCCTTTAAAATTCCTGAGTAACGCTGGGACAATTGAGGCTAAGTGGAAAACCCTACAACCGTGTTGCACAAACTTTCCCCAAACTCCTATCTTCACAGCCCATATACTTAAAGTACATATATCTCAACTCCATTCCATTCAATAACATTTTTTTATTAAGATAGTGTAGACCAGCCTTAGTCATATCCATTCCATATATAGGATTTCCTGCTAATAATGAAGCCAGTTTGGACACATTTAGGTAAGTATACCACAAGTGCAAATATACTTCAGTTTTCTTTGAAGCATGTCCACACTATTCATTATAAGCTGGGATCTCAATGTAAGCCAACATAGTGTTGCCTATTTCACACCAATTGTAGCAGGGAGATCCAGGTTAATGTAGTCCTACCTCTTTTTGGGAAGGTCACCAAGCAACTTTGGGCCAGATGTTTTCTTTCCGTCTGATCATCACAGGGTTGTTGTAGGAAAAAAAGGAACGGGTGTTGTGTATATTACTTTCAGTTCCTGAATGAAGTCATGACATAAATGAAATACCGGTAAATACAGTGGAACTTTGATACTCAATTATTTTGAAACTCATCGAATTTGGTACTCAATGCATTTTGACATGAAAATTTTGTCCCAGTATTCATCATGTGTTTGGTACTCGATGCATAAGCTAGAACTTGTCGGTGTCGGCTGCCTTGTGTCTTACTACATTATTCCTTATGGGAAAAATATTTGCACCTACTGGAATCAATTAACGATGAGTACCAAGGTACCACTGTAAATAGGTACATGGAGTATACTGATATACTCAGAATGCTACACATAAAGATATAGCAACTATATTGAATATCTTTAAAGATTAAATATCTGATTTGCAATGATTTATCATAAATGAGATTAATCAATTTGAAACAGAAGTTTTTTTATAGTTGCAGGCTTTATATTTTAATGAAAAATAAAGAATTGGTGAAGTGGGAAAAGATAAAAAAATATTTTAAAAAGAGTAGAATAAAAATGCATTAAGTTATCTGTACATACATCTTTTGATGACAAGATGAAATACTGGAAATGGTAAGGATCAAAACTCCATCAGTCATATTATTTTGATTTGGGTGCAATCCTAGAATGATAGTCATTCACTTAGTTTATATTTCAGCAATTAATAATAAATTGGATGCAATTATATGGATTTACTTCTGCAGAATCATGTAATGGCTATACATTTTATAATTATTGAATGAATTCTTAATTTTAAAGTGGCAGTCTTCCCAAAGCATCATTTTACAAGGTGCTTGTAAAATTGATACCCTTCCCCCATACATTTTTTTTAAAAAAAAGCATTATAAAGAAAACCTTGTATAATGTGAAGGAGCTAATTATGTGAGTTTGAGCATTTAATCTGGAAAAATGTACTCTGGGAGGGGGAGGATTTTCCCCCCCTACAATGGTGGCCTTAGACTTGCTCTTTTTTTTTTTGAAAAGAGGTGTTAAGAGGTGAGGTCAGTGAGCAAAGGAATGGAGGTGCCTTTATCCTTTTGACCACCAGACCAATTGTCTAATTGGGAGCAAAAAATTCTCCACTCCTCGACGTTTCCCCGGACATTATGACACGAAGCAACTAGCAGCGCTACTATAGATGACAGCTGTTCCTTTGTAACACCCCCAACTGGTCTGTTAGCTGTTTCTCCTTCCTCGCTTCCTCTCAGAAAGGTCACGGGCCAGGCTGTCTCCAGCACTGCCACCAAACGGTAGCCCCCGTTATTCAGAGGGGCTGTGGCCCAGCGGGACACCCGCCTCAGGAACCGCAAGTTGCCGAAAGATGGGGCTGTGCCTCGGCTGGCTTGATTAATCCTTCGCAGCCACGTGGGATCTGTCCCAGGCGCTCCTTGAAGCACTTCCGATCCCTGGCTTTTTCCTTTTGGACGGTTGAGAGGCAACCCACACAGGTGTGCAAGGTTACCTAGGTAAATAAGGCGGGAAGCGGAGCGGCCCGAGACATCATTCCCACGCCCTCCTGCGTGACGATAAGATCAGCCGGCGCTTATGTGGGGACAAGTGGGAAACGAGGTTCCATTCTCGTTGTGCCAACGCCGACTTCCAGATGCTCGGAAGCTGGAATGCTTATGCTTGCATCCCGGGAGAGTTTTCGCCCATTAGAAAAGTGAACTCGGGAACAACTTGAGAACTATGTGTCTCTTACTGACGGCGAGGCCTCCACAGTTCTATTTCCGCGCTCTCGTAGGCAGCAGCAAGGCCGCACAACCAGCAGTTAAAAAGGAGGCGTGGCCGAGGAGAGTACGCAAGGGTGTTCACAGCCAACGAGACCGGAGCTCCTACATGAGCGATCGACATGCTTGGCCAGTAAGCGGGAGGTTTGTTGCGGAGTAGCCGCGCGACCCGAGAAGCCTATAAAAAGGCCAGGCGGGAGCGTGCTTTCGCCTCCCGGATAGCTGTGCGCCGTCGTGTCTGTTTGTCTGTCAGAAATTGCGCGGGAGGGGAGGAGCCGCTGTCGCCGCTGACGACATCGGCAGAGACCAGCAGGCTCGCGACGAAGCTTTAAGGACCGGATTTCGTTTTTCCTGGGCACGCGAGCCGAGCGGCGTTTAAACGTGAGTCTCGGGAACCCGAGGGGGGAGGCGCTTGTCTTCGCGTGGCGAGGCCAAGTGGGACGCGCGCTCCTTCCGTGCGTTTGGAGGCGCCATCTCCTTTTTTTTTTTTGTAGGCCTCGCTGACGGTGAGAACTTCCGTTGTTGTCGCTTACGCAGGTTCGAGGCAGCGGCGCACTCTCTGGGCTAATAATCATGGCCGAGGTGGAGCACCAGTTTGGCGCCACCCAAAATGGGCATGAAGCGGCCGCAGCGGCGGCGGCCGAGGGATCCGTGAGTGGCGGCGACGAGGAGCTGTTGCAGCCGGATCAGCAGCTTGAAGAGGAGGAGGAAGAGGAAGAGGTGGTGGCGGCGGCAGTGGTGGTGGCCGAGGCTGGAGAGGGGGACGGCGAGGGAGAAGGCGAGGAGGCAGGGCAATCAGTAGCTTCTGCAGAAGCTAGCGGCAGCCAGAACGGAGCCGAAGGCGATCAGATCAATGCAAGCAAGAACGAGGAGGATGCGGGGTAAGGGTAGCGGCGTCGTTATATTGCCCCCGCCCACTTTCTGTGGTTTCCGGCGCCATGCACGGCGACAACCTGCTTCGGAGTGACAGGCCCGAACCCGCTGTTTTGGCTCGGCTCCAATCCGATTCTTACGCTTTTTCTTGCCCTGCCTGATGTTTTTTGCGGAGGGTGATTGGCGCGCAGGTCCTTCCTTTTCTGGCCTGGTCTTTACCGTTGAAACAGACAATAAGCCGAAACGGGGCTGCAGCAGTCGGGCCTCCTTTGTTCTTGAAGTTGCCTTTTGTTGGCGCCATGTGGTGGTGGTGGGGGAAGGAGGGGCGGTAAGGCTTCTGGTTTCCTGAAATGGCAGTAGTCTAGGCCTTCCCCCCCCCTTTCTTTGTGTGCCATGCTAGTGCCATTGGAAGACAGCTTGCTACCATTGCATCTGTACTAAAAGTTGAAAAGGTAAACGACCGCTTTTCCCTAAAATATATTAACTGCTAGTTCGGTGGAAGTCAGAAGTAGCTACTTAAAAACTTTAATGAACAGGAACATGTGTTTCTGAAACTATTTGCTGGCAGTGTAATTTAACTACATCCCCAGGTCCAGCTATTGCAGATCAGTTAGCATGTATGTAGTTTCTTTAGATGATTAGGGAACTCCAGCATAATCCTTGTAGAAGTGATGCTACCTTATTATATTGTATCTGTTTTGTGTGCTTTTCCTGTTCTATTAAATTTTCTTAAGGAAAGCCTGGACTTGAAGAGATTGTGTCTCTTCCTCTCACAAAAAATCCTTTTACATAATTCCACTCAGCCAAATTGAAATGGGGGGGGGGAAGAGGACTTGAGTATATCTAAATATTGTAATGAAGCCAGCCTATTATTATACAAAAACTGGTATTGTTTAAATAAAGTTTGGGTCTTGCTGAGGTTGTATGGTCAAAACTGTTGAGGTAGAATATTAATTTTTATGATTTCTGCTAGTGAAACACTTTGGTTTGCTTAGTTTTTATTGTAAGTATCTCAGGGCCTGAAATTGAGTGAAGGCAATTGAACCACAGGTATAACTTATGTAAACTTGTTTTATGAAAGGCTATACATCACAAATTACAGAAGTTCAATTATACTAAGACATCATGAAATGCAGGTAGTCTTCATCTTATAGCCATAACTGAGCTCCAAATTTCCATTGCTAAATAAGGCAATTGAGTTTTGCCCCATTTTGCAACCGTTTTTGCTATAGTTAAATGAATCACTGCTGTTAAGTAAATCATGTCATTAAGTGAATCTAGCTTCATCCATTGATTTTGCTTATTAGAAGCTGGCTGGGAAGGTTACAAATGGTGATCATATGACCACGGGGTACTGCAACTATCATAAACACATGCTAGTTGCCAAATGCTTGAATTTTGATCATGTGACCTGCTGCAGTGGTCGTAAGTGTGAAAAACTTATTTTTTTCAGTAACTTTGAACTGTCACTAAACCAGTGATTGTAAATCAAGGACTGCTTGTATTGCTATGGTAATAGTGGTCATCATTTTTCAGTGTGTCTTACTTACCTTGTTGCAGGAAAATGTTTGTTGGTGGTCTTAGTTGGGATACAAGCAAAAAAGACTTAAAAGACTACTTTACTAAATTTGGTGAAGTAACTGATTGCACAATAAAAATGGATCCTAATACAGGCAGATCAAGAGGTTTTGGATTCATTCTCTTCAAAGAAGCAGCAAGTGTTGATAAGGTGAGTGATAGACTGAGATACTTAGACTACTAATGTTACAAATGTTCTGTCATTCTGATTTGTTGAACTGCTTTGTAGGTTTTGGAGCAAAAAGAACACAAATTAGATGGAAGAGTGATTGACCCTAAGAAAGCAATGGCAATGAAAAAGGATCCTGTGAAGAAAATATTTGTTGGTGGACTTAACCCAGAAGCAACAGAAGACAAAATCAGGGAATATTTTGGAGAGTTTGGAGAGGTATATAATCTGATGCAAGTTTAGGTAGATAGGCTAGCTTTAACCTGAAAATAGTAAAGCAAATTGTTTTAATCCACAGTAATTGTAAGTAGAAATATGGGGTATATTACACAGAGATTGATTGTTACTCAGTACACCAGGTGTCCAGTATACATACATACCGTATGTATATGCTTGTATTTCAGTTAAATTAGAACTGGTTACATCATGGTGTTTCTTAAATGGTTGACAAATCATGTAGCCTGCATACCACATATCTATTTTTGTATTGATTTCTGTGTATTTCCTTGCAACTGATTTTTTTAAGCATATTTATCATAAATAGTTTGAATAGGCTTTAATTGTTCAGAGCACCAAATGGTCATCCTTACATGAAATTTGCAAATTATTATACAAATCATAATTGTAGAGCAATAATAGTTTGGATTTGTTATATTTATTAATATAGCTTTATCTACTAAGTTCCTAGTATTTTGATAAATTGCAGTTTTTAAAACAAGACAGTTATATCCTGAAGAAATAGAGATTGACCAGAATTACTGAATAAGTTAATGTACATAATTCCAGTGAACTTGAAATACTATGTTTCTTTAGATTGAAGCTATTGAACTGCCAATGGATCCAAAGACTAATAAAAGAAGAGGGTTTGTATTCATCACATTTAAGGAAGAAGAACCAGTGAAGAAAATCTTAGAGAAAAAATTCCACAATGTCAGTGGTAGTAAGGTAGGAATGCTGCTTATTGTACAGTGGATTGGAATCTATTCACTCCCTATAACTTGCACATAGTTGGAAGGCGAAAAGTAAGAGAATTACGCAAAGTTTATTTTGAGTATGGAAACTATATAGGAAACAGACTAAATGAGCATAGTATATCTACTGTATATTTTTTTAGCCACAAGATCTATGTTTTTGCATTACAGAATTAGAAACAACATGCAGATTATTTTAATTCCCTTTGCATAATCAAAGATTTGAAGTAACATCAGTAATTCTGGATGGTATTACACTGTACATGTCTTTTTCCCCCAGAAGTGAGGGCTAACTGTTTCTAGACAATACTAAACTTATATGCTTCCTACTTCACTTTGAAAAGTGATTCATAATATTTTTCATTACATTATCCCAAACAAGTTTTAATTAATAGATAAATATAATTTGAGAAATATGTAGAGCCTATCATTAAATATAATTTGACATAGTTTGTTCCACAAATTAGTGAAAAACAGGGCTAGTTTGATGTATGAAAGTAGTATATTAGTTAATTTACATTTTCATGGAAAACCCATTTCATCTCAGACCTAGAAGCTATAGCTAGAAGCTATAGATTCTGTTATTCCCAAAAAAGGAATATTAGTGGCATGGAAATAATTTAGGCAGGAAGGGTGGAATGCATAGGCAAATATATATATGTATGTATATGTATGTATGTGTGTGTGTGTGTGTGTATGTATGTGTATATGTATATATGTATATGTATATGTATATAAAAAATAAAATGCTGGTGTGCTGTTATTTGAATGTCTATCAAATAGCCTGGGTCAGCTAGGTAATCTACAAAAGCCTTTATCACTCTTTTTACAGCATCCAGAACTTGTGACATGGTGCTTGATTTTTAGTTTTCTTTCCTTTTTGTTCATAAAGAGAAACCAAAACAGCAAACTAGGGCAAAAATATTTATCTTACCAATGTGATATCATTGGAAATAATCGATGTTGCCCTTAAAGTCACTCTTTAAAATGCAATCGCTTTCAAAACAGAAATTATCTTTATTTTATTACTTTCTCTATGGTTGTTGCCTTGAATTAGGAATATAGCTAGAAGGATAAAGGTTTCTTAAACAACGAACAGAATAAGTATATTCTATTAACTTTTATTTATTAATTTGCTTGGATCCTGTGATAGTAAGGAAATTAAGCTGTTTAAACTTTTTTTAAAATCACTTGAATAACAAGACATGAAAACATAACATTAGATAATTTAGCCAAAGGTAGGAAGTTGCTTGATTAGAATATGGACTACTTGAAGCAGAAGGATATAAAGCAAAATACAAATAGTGGTAGAATGTGGAAGCATATTTTAAGAGCAGAGCTTATAGTGGGGGAGCTAGAGTGCTAGAACTTTAGATGTTGCCAAACTTCAACTGCCAATAACTCCAATAATCATGAAAATGATGAGGGATGGTGGATGTTATAATTTCAACAATATTTGGGAGGCGCATGTTGCCCTGCTTTGGATTATAGTCAATGTCTAATGGTTTAAA
Source organism: Bothrops alternatus (assembly GCA_034064705.1). Classification (NCBI taxonomy): domain Eukaryota; kingdom Metazoa; phylum Chordata; class Lepidosauria; order Squamata; family Viperidae; genus Bothrops; species Bothrops alternatus. The sequence continues at coordinate 45,738,862 of JARGCV010000007.1, read as the reverse complement.
ACGCATGTGCTTGGCATTTATAGCATTATCAGATAAAAATAGGTGTATACAGGTAACTGTTGACTAAGACCACAATTGGGGTTAGAATTTCTATTGCTAAGCAGTGTGCTTGTTAAGTGAGTTGTGCCAGTTTTTATGATCTTTTTGCCATAGTCAGTGAATCAGATGTTCATTAAGTGAATCCATTTTCTCCCATTGACTGTGCTTCACATGACTCCCAAGATGCTGCAGCTGTCATAAATACATGGGTGTTGCCAAGTTCCTGAGTTTTAATCATATGATTGAGGATACTGTGATTGTCATATGTGTGAGGACCATTCCTAAATTACTTTTTTCAGTGCCATTGTAACTTCAAATGGTTCCCAAATGAATGGTTAAGTCGAGGACTATTGTACACTTTTGGCTATGTCAGCGATAGGCAACCTTGGCTGTTTTATGACTCGTGGACTTCAACTCCCAGAATTCCTGAATGGCCCCTGGGCTATGTTCATGTGATATATTTAGCCATAGTTAACCATATTTTGCTTAACCTGTTTCCTGGTGGCAAGACAGCATATAGAAATTTAACAATTTAAACTGGGTTTATGCGGCTTGAGAGATTAAAATTCAGTTTTGAAAGAAGTACTGAGCTTATATTTTATAAATTCTAGTACAGTATTAACTTCTGTGTAGCAGAGGTTTTCTCTAGAATATTTGCCCTCAGATTTCATTATTTGGAAGTGTTTTTGTAATCCAGATATTTGGACATTTAAAACTTGTGATATGTATATGTAGTATTGTATGTTAAGAACATCTGTTTTACATTATGATCTTTTCAGTGTGAAATCAAGGTAGCACAGCCAAAAGAAATATATCAGCAGCAACAGTTTGGTTCTGGGGGCGGCCGAGGAAGAGGTGGAAGAAGAGGTATGTACGTACTCTAGTATGGACATATTCCTGACAGTTAGAAGGTGATTTTCCTTTCTATAGAATTAAGAGTTTTTGAATATAACATGTGGCTGTCAAGACTATAATTATTCAGTATATGTATATTTCGGAGGGGGCCTGGCTATAGATACCTGCAAGTATGACTAAATACTAATTTAATGCATTTGGTTTCTTATTTCTAGGTCAAGGCAGTTCAAATTATGGGAAGGCTCCAAGACGTGGTCATCAGAATAACTACAAGCCATATTGATCAAAAGTATTCAGGTATGCAGTGGCATGCTCTAATGCACAAAACTACTGCATATGTTTTGTACTTAATGCTGTAGATGGACATTACAATTATGTACCAAAATTAACTTTACAATACATTTCTATGGCCTGTTATGTGTATCTGAAGACTTCCCTGGAAATGTCTTTGTTTAATATTTACAGATAATAGTTGTCTAGAGAGTGTGGTGTGTAAATTTCAGCCTTGCTGAAGATTAATGATTTTATTGATAGGTTAAATTGAAATGATTTTGAGGGTCTGCTTAAAGCTGCAGCTTCTGCATCTAGGGACTGCCCGTTGGAGTTAACTACGTTATTCCAGTTGTACAGAATGAGATGCATCTTAGGGAACCAGTATCACTTTCCACCTTTTTATTTTGTATTGGTTTTGTGTCATACATTTCCTGTAATGGAAGTGTTAATTTTACTGTACTTTTTGGTACCTTTTTGGAATCTAATGTATTGTAAGGTATTTTACATGTGTTCTGATTCACCATGACATGGATATTGATGCTATTCTAGCTTTTGAATAAAAAAGCATAATACAGTATCCTGTGCCATTATTCCAGCTATCCTTTTGTAGCTCAGAAAAAAGAAGCCTTAGAATTTCATTAGAAATGCTGGTGGCTGGTTGGATGCGTAAATCTTAGAAATTGGATTTAGAGCATGTTTTAACCCTAAAATTGATGAAAGGCCAGCAAAGCTTAATTGTTTAATCACAAATTCAAAGTATTGTTGAGGTAGGAAAAACCAGGAAGCAGAACAAGTATTATATTTCAGGAGAATTTTAGGATTAAGAATAGTGTATTATTGTGTGGGAATAAAGGTCATAGGAATTTAGGAGTAAATTTGTAGAATTTAATACCTAAAATACTGAGAGGCTCAAGGCTGTATTTACACACACAAGACAATATTAGACATGCTTACACTATAGTCTGCTTTTTTGTATATGCAAGTTCAATTTAAATCTGAAAACATGCTCAATAACATATGTACAAAACTCCTGGATGCTTATGTAGTACACTCATTTGAAATTTCCCTAGGTTCATTGATCATACTTAAATCTGTCAATCTGACTGGCTTTTGTACTCTTATGTGTTTTATTAGTATTTAGAAATTAAACATTTCATGCTAAAATTATTAAGCAAATATTAAAGCTGCATAAACATTGGATTTTCAGTACTGTTTCCAAGTTTTTTTCAAACTATTCTATGGCTTCTTCCAAGCTTATCCTGAGCTATTTTGTAGTTATATTTCGATTTTCAGTAGATAATAGCTGATAGCAGTCCTGCTGTCAAATATGGGTAAAGATTTTTAATGCACTATAAGTACATTAAATTCTACATTTAAAGTTTCCAACAATATAGCTTGTCTTAGCTAAGTATAAGCTCAGACATGGAGAGAAGAATATAATGCATTTTTATTTAGAATAAAAATTTCTTGCTTAAAGATATTAAAATGACAGCTCTGTTTTAATGGAAGTTTTAATTACATGTTTAACAGCCATGATTAAAACTAGGTTTGGAAGAGGAAGTTGTCTCTGGAGAGACAACACAGCCACTTATCCATGGGATAAATAATTTGTTATGAACATACATTTTAATTGTATAATAATAAATATTAAACCCCAAATTAGAACTCATTGTTTAAGATCATTTAACAACAGCTATGGACTGGCGTCAGTTATTTAATTTTTGACCATTTTTATATGGTAATCTGGATGATTTGCTTATCAGGACACTTGAATAGTAACAAACAAGGCTTGAAAATAAAATGACAGTTAAAATACATAGTTTAGTCATGCTGAATTGTGTTCTCTGAGAAATTAAAAGGTTACAGAAAATATACTTAACTACTTACAAAGATGTCCACTATGATATGGGGAAATTATCAAGTCTTATTTGCTAGAATGTCAAATCCTACTAACTGAAGGTGAATTAAATAGCTCTTCTGAAAGTGAAACTATTAACTACCGCACTCTAGAATTTATGAACTATAATGGTAGAAGTAGGCAACCTTACATCTGAGTTACCTCTGATCAGGAACTGCTAATTCATTTAGATATAAAATGACTATTATGATATAGTTTCAAAGTTTCTGACTATCACTAGTCAATTGGAGAGCCAGCAGTTCCTGAAATAAATTTTCACATTACAATAGAATTACAATTATCTGTCTTCTCCCTGGCTAAGAAACTTAAAAGATAGCAATTTTGTTCTCTGTAACAGATGTGACTGTGGGCTTTCCAACCTTACTCGCTTTTGAGTATTTTAATATTGTTTTCATCCTATGTGTTTTGTTTGCCCCAAAGAATGGAACAGTTTTATGACTGGTACAAATGTAGATAGTTGAATGCTAGTACTATATTTTGCATGTTTTGACAAGTAAGCCTATTTGTTATTAATGTACAGGGTAAAGGGGAATTGAAATTCTGTTAAGCATATTTTACCAATTTTTTAAAAAAATGCGTTTTCATTTGATTTAAGTCACAGATCTTAGGATTTGAAACATTAGAGCCTGACATAGCAAACATAAACAGGATTTTACAATAGAAAAGGCATTTCATAGTGAAATACAGAGATTTAGCTGTAGCTAAGAGAAGAAGAAACTGCTTATGGAAAAATAAGAGGTACCAATCTGATACTGTTATGACTGAAAGAAACATAGCAAAACTATCTTTAGCAAAGGAATTTCATCTTAATGCTACAGAAAAACAGAAAGTTAACATCTTTGAAGATAATAGTCGTTAGGCTGTCCTTAGAAAATGGGTTGCTTTTCATCTGTTACAACATTTTTGGTATAAATACTTCTTGATCTGTCAGCTTCTTAAAATAAAAATTCCCCTTTATTCCTGAATTACTGTAATGGGAAAGCTATCCTTTCCAAATAAAAATAGGTTATCCATGTTGGTGACATACTGATTTTCTTTAGTAAATAAAACATTTTTATGAGATGCTAAAAAAATCTTACAAAAAAAACAATTCTCATGAGTGTAATGTTTGGGTGCTTACTAAATAATGGATTCCTACTGATTTGTTAATAAAATGTTATGAATAAAACAGACTTATTGGATCAAAGGTGATAATTGTGAAATATAAATATAAATAAGAATATATATAGTCCTGTAACCTGTATAGCACAAGGATGACAAGTTATATTTTCTGGATAAATTACACTTTCCTCTCTACTATATTAAAAGTTGCATTAGTGGAGATAATAGAAATAGAGCTCTGAAAAATCGGAGCTCTATTGCTAAAAATGTCAGCAATACAACAAAACTACATAGACTGGATTATGAAAGCCTGAAGAAGTCAGAATTTTATTATTGTAGTTTAAGTGTAGAAAAATGGTAAAATTCTGCACCATGCTTGTATCCTGTAAAAGATGAATGAAAGAATTCAGTATTCACATGGGAAAGCCAGCAAATTAAATGTTTCATAATTTATGTTTGGCACGCTGTTGACTATATATTGTTGGAATATGATTTGACACATAGTATCTATTCAGGATAATGACATTAATGGCTTCTGCTTTTTGTATATAATAGTATGTGAATGCTTACCTTTTGTAGCCTTGAAAATCATCTTTAGGTTTTTCTTATCTCCAATTCTGCAGAATATTCAATTAGAATATGATTGTTGCCTACCCATTTTTCATAGGCCAGAATTATTAGTATTTAATTTATTAGTATTAGTATTTATATAATCAGGAATGAAAATCCTTCATTCCCGTGGCACAAAAATATTCCTAGTGGTCTTCTTGCTGATTCAGACTATATTTATTCTCATATCGTCCCTCCCCCAAAAACCTAAAATGAAAAATAGGATTGATTAAAGGTGACAATCATAAAGTTAAAAACTTTCTTCCATTTAGACCCATGCTTGTTTTTTCATTACAGTGATGTCTATTCTGGGAGAAAAAGAATAATTGGTGCTAATTGGTGCATTCTCAAAAGGAGAAAAGAATTTAGTAGGAAAGTCATTCAGTATAGAAGAGCTTCCATGTAATTTTGCATATGTAAACTGTACACATAGAACAAAATACAATAATTTTAGTTTAGCTGCCTCTTTCTAGAAAGAAATAGCTGAGAAAGAGGACTGGCAAATTCATTGATATTCTTAGAACATGCTTTCAGACTGCAAAACCTTTGACATTATTGCTTATGTATAAAATGCTTTATTTAAGAAGGTTTAGTTCAATCTGTAGCATACCAGATAGGCAATCTGTTATATAAACCAATTTTAAAGAGCTTTCCTCTACTTACCTGTTAATATCATATCAAGTTTATCAACTACTGACTCTGCATCCTTTGTATTGAAACACAGTGGTGGCTTGAACTTAAGCACATTTCTGCCTGGCCCATCTGTGCTCAGCATAATGAATTCTTCCTTTAATCTAGAGAACCAGAAAAAATGGCTGATTTTAGAAGGAGAAGTATAAGTTACCTACTTGGATTAGTATGGTCATATAAATCACATTTACAATGATATATGAGCTTTATCAATTTTGGGGCACAATGGGGATTTTGGTTATCACTTTCGGCAGGATTTGGCATTTTTCTTTAAACTTGTAGACTTCCTGTCTGGAGTGCCACTCTCATAGTGGCAGTGAGATCCTGCATGACCAAGAAGCTTACATGTTCCAGAAATATTTTAAAGCTGGAGATGGAAAAATCATAAAGTCCCCTTTAAAGTTGCCTTATCTCATTAAGTAAACACGGTTTTCAACACGTCATGGCCTCTGTTACTGGAATGACAGAATCAATCTGAAAGGATTAATTACTCTTTAAACGAAGGTAGGGTCAAGAATTTGCTTTTTTCCCCCTTGTGGGAGGAAACCCTCTTCAGTCTTGGTTCTGTCTCGAGACAAGGTGGATCTCGTTCTGTGGAGATTCTCAGTCATCCAGATCGTGGTTGTTCCAAAGATGCCTTTTCACGAGGCAACTGGACTTTTTTTTCTCTTTGAAGACATTTTGCTTTTCATGGAAGAAGCTTTTTCAGCTTCTTGCACTACTCAGGTGACTCTGGTGATACAGATAATCTTCCAGGTGGCATCAGTGATTCTAAAAAAATGCAAATGACCAGCTGTCTGCAAGGAATAAATCCTTCCATTCCCCGCCATCCAGTCAGCTGAAGAAGCTTCTTGGATGAGAAGCGAAACATCTTCAAAGAGGAAAAAAAGAGTCCAGTTGCCTCAGGAAAAGGGTGGATTTTATTTCTTTATCAGCTTTAATAACAGCTAATAACAGGCAATGATATGTAGAGATGGAAAGAAAAGTAGACCAAATCTCAGAAAATGTTTGCTGCTCCCCCTCCTCTCACAAAAACCTACTAGCAAGCTAGCTGAGGAATAAGGTACACACATCAGAGTGAGCTCCTTCAATAGTCTTGGGGAACGATTCGTATTTCAGCATAATCAGTAAATTCAAGATACCAGAGAGTGGGATCTGGAACTGCAAGATCAATTGCATGTTGTGGTCTGGTGCTAGTTAAACACAGATGTGGCTCATCTGTCCAAGGTCAGGTCACATACAAGCCCTTCCTGAGATGAAAACTATTTTGAAAGTTGCTCACACAAGTGCTGATAAAAAGCAAGTACAAAAATGTAGTACCAGATTACATTTAGAGGAAATCCTTATCCAATTGTTATAGCAAAGATTGAGCAGTGCTGAAAATAGCTTGATGGCCCTGCAGTTTACAACCACTGTGATACATCCCTCTAAACTCATCATAGGAGAAAAGTCCAGCAGAAAAGATGCCTTCTAATAAATAAGTTGATATGCATAGGATTCCACCAAAATCAAGCTGGCAGATTTAAGAGAGAATTTTTTACCATCTCCAGGATGTTCCAAGCCATCAAGAATTAGCAAAATGTTAACCATAAAATGGATACCATCAAAGTAACACTTGTCAGGATTTTTTCCCATTTTATTCACAGTTCCCAAAAGGAATTGAGAGTAGAGAATGGTGTTGAACATTTAAGGGTCAGAATGAATTCATCAGGTTATGAAGCAGATTACAGCATGGGATATCCTGGAGTTGATTTCCTTAAGAAAAGCAGCAGCAAAAAGGATTAATGCAAATTTCCTGCTTCCAAGACAGAAGAGATTGAGGCTTTGTAACTTCCAGCTCTACTCTTATGTGTTCCTATCAACACTGACACATATCAGCAGCGAAGCAAATGACCTGGAAACCTTGCTGGAACTAAGTGATTGGGCCCAATAGTTGACATTCTCCTTCCCTCAAGTTGCCCAACTACTGTCAGAATCTACCAGATGGGCTGGCAAGCCTTTCAGAGATGATGCAAGAAACACAAAATATCAAGCATCTAAGGTTTCATAGAAGGACTGAATAGGGACTGGCAGAGTCTACTGTTACAAACACCTTACTTCATCCACCTAGATCATCAGGAAAACCTTATCTTATTCTAGCTAGCAGAGGGTGCAGGCCTCTAGCACAAATGGGAAGCCTTTAAAGCATCAGCTGGGTAACAACCGTTTCCCTCCGAAAATAAGACCAGGTTTTTTTCCCTGGGGGGGGGCTCTTTTCCACTCACCTTGTGATGGCGGCACCAACAGCCCCACCCAGCCGGCCCACTTCTTCTGGGGCTGAAGGAGCAGCTTCATTCTGCAGCTGAGAATGGAACTCAGGCCTGCATTTTGCAGTCATTAGAGGCCATTCCGGAAGGCTTCTGACTATGAAATGCAGCCCAGGGGACGCCACAGAAGTGGGCTGGCGACGAACGGCAAGTGTCGATTCATGGGAGGCCTGATAGTAGGTATGGGGTGCATTGGGCAACTCCGCCCCCCCCATGCCTGCCCTAGCTTGATTTTTAGGCACATGCCTCCCCAAAACCTTTTTTGGGGATAGGGCTTATATTAGGCCCACCCCCAAAAATCAATCTAGGGCTTATTTTGGGGGTAGGTCTTACTTTCAGGAAAACAGTACTCAGTGAAGGCAGTGGAGTTTTCAGTTGGAGAAGCATATTAACATGTTTCATGGTTGATATCTTGATTGTAATGATTGAACGCAATTTTTAAAAAATTGGTCACAAAATATGAGATCACAGATTGAATGCAGTTCTTAGACCGGGAAAAGGGGTTCCCTGGATATAGGAAGGATGTTCTTTATTTTCTTACCCAAAGAGGTGTTAATTCCTTAATTCAAGATCCACTCTTGAAAGACCAAAAGAACACTAAACAATAAATCCATCCTACCCAATAATTCATCTCTCCCACCCCTTTCTTATATACTTCAGATCAGTATTTATTCTTTGAAAGTATATTATAGCTGTCCTTAACACATGGAAAACTGTAAAAGAGTTTGTTCTTTCCATAGTAGTAGAAGGATTTAAACAATGTAACAAACCTTGAGTATTGAATTAGTATATATAATCAAACTTCTGAGGTAGTACATATAATCAAACTTACTAGCTGTTCCGTTGATAAATTCAACATTCATGTCTGAAAATATACCTAGGGTGGCTAGGGAGGAAATAGGGGGATGCAAACTCTGGTTTTCAGATACAGAACATTCTAGTGTTAACTAATATACACCAGGCCATCTGTTCCAAAGGTGCCTTATAAACTGCTAAAAGCAAATCCAATTCTCTTGGGGTCAGATCATGTCTTAAACATAGTGACTATTTTTTATTCTTCAATATTAAAAACTCCTATTGGAAGTGCCCGATTGATACATCCAAAGAGAAAAGCAGAATCTAGGGAAATCATAGTAACTTATTGTACATTGCATGTACAATTCTGCATACATAACGGAAAAGAGATGTGCAAACTGCTAAGTTCTCTATAATTCACTTGTGAAATGTGGAGATACTGTCCACAGATTATTTAGGGAGACGGAAGGTAAAAGTAAAATGGGAAGTACTCATCTGTCTGCCACTACCAATAAATCATTAAGATATTCTAACTTTTTCATTCTTAAACTATTTTTTTGTGTGTACTCTGAGATGCTTTGGTTATTGTCTTGGAGAATTTAATTAGAAATCTGGAATAGGGATATTTCTAATTAAACTGTCCAAGCAAATAAGCAAAACATCACAAAGTACCTTTACCTTGTTACGATGAATTCTGCTTCTTTGCTAGCAGGTGATCTTTTCTCTCGGTCTTGTACTAAATCTACACCAATAAATAGTCCAACACCCCTGTAAAACAAGACAAAAACATGAAGTTACAATTAGAATATAGAATAACAGAGTTGGAAGGGACCTTGGAGGTCTTCTAGTCCAACCCCCTGCTTAGGCAGAAAATCCTATACCGTTTCATACAAATGGTTGTCCAATCTCTTCTTAAAAACTTCCAGTGTTGGAGCATTCACAATTTCTGAAGGCAAGTTGTTCCACTGATTAATTGGAAGTTGCAGTAAACAATTTTTGCAATTTGGGACTGCTAAAAAGCCTGCTAACAAACTGAGAACTATGTGGCAAGTATGTGCTGCTTATATTAAATAATTGGTAAATGTTTTAAAATTGATACCTGATATCTCCAATTAGAGGATGTTTAGCTTTTTGTTGATTGAGTAGTTCCATAAAGAAGTTTCCGACATGAAGCGCGTGGGTTTGAAGCTCTTCTTTCTCAATAATATCCAGGACTGCTAGGCCTATTGCACAGGACACAGGATTTCCTCCAAACTATGAATGGGAGGGAGAAATAAAAGTTAAAATAAATTTTCTACACAAAATTGCTTGTCAAAAGCATATGCCAGTCAGAATTTTACATATTGTAGTGGCAATCCGTAAAATACCTTATACATGAAATATACTAAATACATACCGGTAGTAATACTCAAGCTACACTAAGATGCATTTTAGGATGAAAATGTGAGTGACTTACTGTGTTAAAATACTCTACTCCTGTTGCTGAAAATGACTCTGCAATTTCCTTCGTTGTTGCTACACAAGCCACGGGATGTCCATTCCCAATTGGCTTTCCCATAGTAACAATATCAGGCATAAAATCCTCTCCTTGAAGTTGAAATGCCCAAAAATGTTTGCCAACTCTGCCAAAGCCAACCTGAATTTCATCAGCAATAAATACACCTCCTGCTTTATGTATATGCCTATTAAAAGAACAAGAAATATATTTATGCAGAAATGGAACAGATCTTATTAAATTTAGGGTTAAAACAAAAATATCTCCAACAATTCACTTTCTCCAAAATTAAGCAGCAGCAACCAAAAACAAAATCCCACCAAGGAAAATTAAATATTTGTTAAGTTATTTTCAGTTTTAATTACTGAAATCTTTGGGAATTAAAACTGGCTCTTCCAGAAGTTAAACATCTTTAAAGTCCTTAAGCTTGAAGTTTCCTCTAAACAAAAAATCTTTAAAAACAGTTTAGAATAAATAGAAAAAAAGCAGAAGAAAAATTAAGTATGAATACTTACTCTGCAACCTTTTGGAAATAACCAGATGGTGGAATGATCTGTCCAGCAACACTAGGCAAGGATTCTACAAAAAGTGCAGCAAACTGAAAATGTATATAACATAATTAATAGAGGTATACATACGTGCATGTATCTGCTTTTTGGATATATTAAAGCTTCTAATTCAAATATCTTAGGTACCATAGTTGAGTAACAACTACTATAACACGTAAGAAACTTGAATTACCCAAACAACAGTGTACATTTGAACTTTTTTTTTTTTGCCAAGAGCTATGAATTTTAGCCAACAATGTATTTTGTTTTCTTTTCAAACATGATATTCCACTAAGATTCTTTAGGATGCAAGAACATTACTCAATTTTGCTTGGAGAGTTGTCTGCAGCAAAATGTAAGAAATTATAATGAATGATTTTTTTCCCCCAAAATTTCCTGACTTGTTAATTGATAGACAGAAGACTCTATTGTAATGGAACACTGGATAACTCACTAAATTCATGTTAGTTAAAAAGAAACACAAAATGATAAATACAGAAACTTTAAAGACAATATTTACCTTTCTGCTTTCTTGGTGTGCTATGTCAATTATTTTTTTCACTTCATCAGCATATGCTGTGGCTGGATCCTTATGATTTTCTCTATATAATCCTCTGTATGTATCAGGAAGAGGAGCCTATTAAAATTAATAGTTGATTAGACCATTGGTTTTAGGTGAATTGGAAATTAACAAGGAAAAGGTTAATATAGTCTCTTATGCCTACCACATGGACCCATTCCTTTTGGCCATCTAGATTTCTGAATTTGTATGGACTTATGTCAATCAAAGATGTCAGATGTCCATGATAAGCACTTAAAACAAAACACAATAATCCACAGAAATACATAAATTCTACCTTGGTTTAATATTAGCACCAGACTGCCAAACTGTAAACCTACTTTCTAATTTATAATACTTTCACATATTTCAGCTGATGTCCTAGAAAGCTAACAGTTCCCATAAAGATACATTTTCAGAATTCTACTCTGATTATATGTATGTATATTAAACACAACTTGTAATTCAAAATATGATCTTTAGGATCACGTACACTTAGCTTTGAAATTAAATGGATGTACCTAGATTAGGAATTCAGTTTGTTTCATCTTGGCTTCTTGGAAGAATAGCAGGATTCAAGTTAAAAAACATGAACGTTAAAAAACTTTACCATTCTGATACTGATAACCTAAAACTTCTTACTATGAAATATAGGTTAAATAATATTTAACAGTTCACTTCAGAAACACAGAGTTTGTGACTCCAGTTATTATTGAAAGAAAATACTCTTGAGCCAAACTAAACCTGATAATTATAAAAGCATGTTCTTATAGTTTTTTAAGAGAACAGCATGGAAGTGATTAATACCCCTTCGTCATACTTCTTTAAAGGCTTCCTAATCTAACCTATATCCCTCAGATTCCCTGGCAGCATTTTCCTGTCCAGGTTCTGGGCATGATCCTGTTTAGGTTTTTCCAAGTTCAGTTAAGGTTGATTAGGTGCTGCTAGCTGAATTGGACATAGTAATAGAATGCTATTTAAAACATTGTATATACTTACTGGTCAATAACAATAACGTCTTTATGTTTTGTATATTGCCGTGCCAGTCTAAGAGCAAGATCATTAGCTTCTGATCTGTAATGGAAAATTCTGAATTTTCTCATTGTTCATATTCAGTCATCTATAAACCTGAATGGTTTCATATGTATCAAATGAGGGCATACTGGTATGAAAATATGAGCAGTATTAGATGAATGTAATTTTTAATAAACTTTAGTTGAATGGATAAAAGAAAAAATACAGATACAATAAACAATTATAAAAGAGAATTCTGCAGTTATTTATATGCAGTGTTTCATTATGGTTGCTAATGTATGATTAAAAGCCTTTTGATTATAGAAAATATGGAAAAATATGAATGTCATTTTTTTTTGCAAAAATGGAAAATACATTTTCATTTATTCTGGTTAAAGGAACAAATACTGAAATAATATAAATATCAAAGAAACAAAGACGTGATTATCCTGACAAACAGTTCCGTGAGGTGATAACAAATTTCAGTTCACTTGTTCTGCAAATAAGGTATAAAGATGCCTGTGTTTTTTTTTTTTTAAAAAACCTACCCCGAATTCAAAAAATAGAAGGTACACAACTTCTCGGGCAATGTTTTAGAAAGTCTTTGTGCATAATCCACCAAATTGTCATGCAGATACCGAGAGTTTGTATTTAGCAGTAGATTCTGCTGATGAGCTGCTCTGACCACTTCAGGATGGCAGTGCCCCACTGAAAAATAAGGATGGGAATATAGCAATTTCAGTGACCATTCATGAATTATTTAAAGACTGTATATAATTCCTCAATTCCTCACTTGTTTTATTTCCAGCCTAATCTTGGAAAATCAAAAGCAGAATTTAATGATATCACTTCAGTTATCCCAGGGGTGTCAAACTTGCAATGTCATGTGATGTGTCACGATGTATCGTGACTTTTTTTCCATTGCTGGTAATGGAGTGGGCTCGGTTTCGGCATGACACATCCAGCCCAGGGGCCAGCAGTTTGACACCCCTGAGTTATCTGATATACTTGCTAGGGGTGCACTTTCACAGAAAAGTGGAATGGCCTCCTGTCTACTATTTTGTCTTGGTCACCCAAACTTTTAAATATCAACTATAGCCTTTATTTTTCTAAATAATTCTGTCCTGAATCATTGTTAGCATATTTATTTTCATCCTGCAGGATTTGAATGAAGTGAATGAATGGATACAGATATTGTCTATGAGAGCAAACACAGGCCACATAAATCTACTACTGCTGCTGGGTGATACGGACAAGTTAAATCATGGAAAAGGAAACAAACATTTTGACAATTTAGAAAGGACTGGAGTTAAATTTACCTGACTACACAGTTTAGACCTAAGAGAGTTTACTAAAGAGAACATAATTTCACACTTGCCATGAGCAACATTATTGATACAGTCAAGGTACTGGTTTCCATTTTCATCATACATATATTGTCCCTTTGCCCGGATAATCTTCACTGGATCTTCTGGAAAAAAAAGCTTGCAGGATGACCTTTAAAGAAAGATAAAAAAAAATAAATAAACTTAATTGGAACAGATTAAAAATTCTACCACCAATATATTGTATATTTGAGGTAATAAATCATAAACAAAATTGTTTAATTAGCTACAATGATACAATAATACATCCTCTTTAATCAAATTCTAAGGAAAATGTTTTTGAACTGAGTTTAGTCAGACACGCCTGGTTGCAAGTAATTTGAGCAGCTAAAAGTTGCTTTCTGTAAGAATTTTTAGCACGATTATATTTCTGAATACAATCCTTTATATATACAATTGATCTGTGGACATTTTAACAGAAGCGCAAAGTCAGGAACTTGTTGAGGTGACATTTAATGTATATTTGCAGGAGATGTGACAGTGAGTAATACAGGTAGTCATTGACTTAAAACAATTTGCTTAGTGACTTTGAAATTTACGGCAGCATTGAAAAGTGACCATTTTTCACACTTATGATCATTGCAGCCTCCCCATGTCATGTGATCAAAATTCAGACACTTGGCAACTGACTCATAATGAGTACAGTGTTTCAGGGCCATGTATTCACCTTTTGTGACCCTCTGAGAAACAAAGTCAATGGGGAAGCCAGATTCACTGAACAATCATATTACTAACTTAGCACTTAGTGATTTGCTTAACAACTGTGGCAAGAATGGGGCAACTGTCGTAAACTGTCCTAAAAAGGGGCAAAACTCAAGTAATGTCTCCCTTAGCAACAAAATTTTTGGGTTCAGTTGTGGTTATAAGTTGAAGACTCTGTACTGAAAATACTACTACTAAGAACATAAGTATGGTATTAGTTGTGCTGGATCAGGGCAAACTCTTTCTCGAAGCATTTTGTTTCTCACAGTGACTAACTAAATGCCTCGGGTGCTACCAATGCATTAGCGGCATACCCCTCCCCTGCAGAGTTCCCAAGCAACTGTTACTTGAGGCAAGGCAACATTTCGGATGATTGGTTTTAATCTAGGGGTTTTATAATGTATTTGATTTCTATATGCTACTGATTATGTTGTAAGCCGCCCTGAGTTTTCGGAATAGGGCGGCATAGAAATAGAAACAAATAAATAAAATAAATAAATTTGTTTTTAGGACTACTGGCATTGATGGACTTACCTACTGATGTGGCCTAGGTATGGAAATAAGCTGCCTGTTTGGGCCTCTTGATGAATGCTCTTAACAGACTTACATATTTCTGAGGTTACAGCTGTATTGGATACTGAGACAAGGTTTCACAATAGACTTCCCAGGAAATCAAGTGAAGATGCTTGATGGATGCAATGAGTACAAGATGGGTAGAAGTGGGATTCCCTATTGTCTATAGCTTGGATATCCAACCTTTTGGCTTGCCTAGGCCATTTTGAGCGAATAGGAATTGTCTTTCACTGCATATAAAACATGTAAGATAGTTAATGTATATAAATCAAATACATTGTGGGGTTGCATTACTAGCAGTCCAGGGCCACATACGGCCATGTTTTGGAGATGCCTATTCTTAGTTGTTTTCAAACTCCTACCGCAATGACCACGCTTCACTGTGCCACTAGCAATGAGAGGAGTTGTGCAACTTTCAGCCAAAGGTCAGCATTGCAGGTTGGCTTTTAGTGTGCATGCTCCTAATGCAAATATCCCAGCTTCCGAATTACAGTCATTATGCCTTACAATACTTGTTGGTGACACCAAGAGCAAGAGATTTACAGAGATGTACCTTGAACTGTCCTTGTAAGTAGCAGTAGATCACATAAAAGGACAAAATGCCTTTCCTTATAAAGTTTACTTGTGTTTACCCTCATTTATCTAAACTAACCCAACCACTGGGTTTTCAAATTAGATTCACGCTCAATTATCTGTTCGTTCTCCGGGGAAGAATCACATCACCTAGACGCGCTAGCTAGACCAGGGGTAGGCAACCTTGGCTCTTTTATGACTCATGGATTTCAACTCCCAGAATTCCTGAGCCAGCATGGCTCAGCTTGGAAACCTCCCTTTCCCCTCAGCATGGCTGGCTCAGGAATTCTGGGAGTTGAAGTCCACGAGTCATAAAAGAGCCAAGGTTGCCTACCCCTGAGCTAGACCATTCTGTATTGCTGACTCGACTATTAAGGAAATCCTCGAGACGGAGATAGAAATAAACGTCAGCAGCGCGGGATCATCAGGTTGATCCTACGGGTGAACATCTCGATGATGGGGGCTTATAAAGCGGATCTACGCAGCTGTCCCCTTTAGAGCTGCACTGCGGGACGAGGTGCAACAGTCGGGCGCCCTCGAAGACGAAAGCGTCGCGCCAAACGCCAGCAACGGAAGCGCAGCGCAGGCATATTGCAGCGGCTCCCCCTTCACTGCGGAATGAGTAGGTGGGCGCCTCGCACTTTACGACACAGGAAGGGCAGCGCCTTCCTCCCCCCCAGCAGACTTTTCATCCGCCGCCGCAGCACCTACCCAATGCACTGCTTCCGTAAAGCCAGAGTCTGCTGGCGGTTGCGAGTCTCGGCGCTCATGGCTGTTCCGAAGTCTGAGAGAGGAACCGTAGAGATAGGAAAGGTTAGCATAAGAGGAGTCCACGGGCAAAGCCGCTGTCGTGAGGCACATTGATAAGAATCGCTCCAAACCAGGGGTTCTCAACCTTGGCAACTTTAAGACTTGTGGACTTCAACTCCCAGAATTCTGGGAGTTGAAGTCCACAAGTCTTAAAGTTGCCAAGGTTGAGAACCCCTGCTCCAAACGACGCCGAAGCCCCGCGTTGGCATTTGGACTGGCATTCGAAGCGCGGGGCTGAGGTTGCCGCGGAGGGCTCTAGTTGGGTGTTTTAAGTATCTACCTGGGCTGAGTTTGGAAATACAGTAACATTTTCGCAAAGCTTGAGCCAAACTAAATCTGCTCAAAAGTTGTTTAGATCTCCTTCAAAGTGAAGGTAATCCGAGGAGCGCGCCTCTCTCTACAACTAAATTTTGGTAGGATTTGAGGCTCAAAGCTAACTGCCTTAAAAGCGTATTTTTTATCGTGGTTTTTTTTTAAAAGAGGCGCTTACTCTACATTTATGCGGCCGGAAGCGAGCGAAGAACTTCGGGCTCTTATATTTGGAGAAAATTGCGACACGGGACGAGGGGGGGGGAAAGGCGACTTAAACTATTGCGGGTCGAGGTTTAAAGGCCGTATCGATAAGGAACAGTCAAAGCGGGCGAGAGTTTTCCCTTGTTAAAAGCACTTCATCTATTGAAGGGCTGCGTTAAAGGCGCCAAATCTTTGCAAGAGGCAAGCAAAGTAATCTTTCCCAAAGCAGAGCTCTGAATCTTTCGCAGCAGTAAAGCGGAAAACGAAGGGAAAATACGCTCGCCCAGCACTGGCAAATGTCTGACGTGGTTATCTCGTAATCCTTGCAGCCGCCCTATATGGTTGCAAGGATTACTTTCCCTAACGGACAACTTGGAGTGCAGATCCCATAATAGTCAGACCCCATGAGTAATAGGAATTTTACATAAATTATACGGCTGTGCATTTAGCAGGCGCCAGCCTGGGCAAGGCTGCTGTAAGAGGAATCGAGTAATAATCTTTATACTGCAGATACTAGAACTAAATAATAAAAATTTGCCTCGGCGATTTGTGAACAGATAATGATGTTCATTAACTCAAGCTACAATTCTCAATGCTTTTACCTGAAAATAAGTCTTACAGGATGAGTGGACTTACTTTTGAGTAGACCTGTAGAGAGTTGCACTGCCTGTTTCTTGGTTGGGCTGGCTGTGCAAAATGGCAGTTGCCGAAATGTTCTAGGCTGGCAAAAAGCTGACGAAGATTTAAAAAAAAAGTAGGATGGGGTAAAACAAAGTATTTGGAGCTGTCCTGCACAATAAACTCTTACAGCTTTTCTGCAGGAAATACAAGATGTGGCTGTGAGATATACACGGGGTTGATAAAAAGACAACTGTAGCTCATTATGGCTGTATCATTAAGATGAATTTTTAAAAGTAGGAATTTCTCTCTTATACTTGGTACTTGGCAAAAACCCAGTATGATGAATGTTGGTGATTTATTTTCTCTTGAGAGGTGTCCACAAGACTGCTTGACACATAAAAACTGTATGTTTCTAAAAATAAGTGAATTAATGCCTTATTCACAATTCAGAAGACTAATTTGCAGAGAGGAAGGTTTCATCTTTCTTGTTCCACAGCTCTGGATTCTATCAAAAATTAATTTCTCAGTAATACTGCAGTCTACCCTGATAGCTGTGGCCTTAACATTTGCTTGTGTTGATAAGGGTGGGGATAGAGTGTGGGATATAGTGAAAATCCCAGCTATACTAATGTTCTCCGTTGTTTTCTGTAGGTAACAGTTTTCTTTTCTGGGTTAAATTAGAATTAGCTTCCCTCCATGATGCTGTTGTTTGTCCTGGTTTACCTTTTTTTTAATATATATATGTAATCAAATCAGACCAAATCAGATATTTTCATTATAGTCTTTGACCAGCCTTTACAATAAACCAAGTACAATAGAGGAAACAAATAGCTTACCATAAGAATTTGTTATTGGGGAAGGGAAAAGTAATAGGAAAATAAAACAATGTATCTAAAAGTTTTGCAGTTGTATAGCTTGATGAAGGTATTGGGCCCCCTGATGTGTGAGTGAGGGGTTAGCATCCCTTAAAAACATAAAATTGATCAATGTGGCCCTTGTATTTGAAAATGACTGGGGTGATCAGAGTACATCTTAGGGCACCTTAGGAGGACATGAGTAAAAATTCTGCCTCCCTGGATCTACAGAAGCAAACTCTCTGCAAATAAGGAGCCTTATGAAATCTTGCTCCCAGTAGAGTGTTAATGAAAGGGCATCAAAGTGAGCTCTGGAAAAGGCCCATCCATAACAGTTTAGATTGTGTAGTTACCCCGCTTACGTCTAACATTTGGCGATAGACTTCAGCAGCATTGGTGATGTCATTTTGACAACCAACACCCCTGATTCTCTCTATTACTATTGATTTGGCCTTCTCCAGGGCTAATTGGCCAAATATTCAGGAGAGAGATCAAGACTGCGAAATTCTGCTAAACGGATGCCATGCCAGTGACAGATTTGATAGCTGTCTTTAGAGCAGCAGAGCCATCAGGCCTGTAACATGATCCTGAATGCTGAGATCAGAATCCTAGTCTAGGCCTGAGCCTTAACATTTGGCACGGTATTTTCAAGCCTCAATACTGCATTGGGGATGCATTTTGGGGTACCAGACAAAGTCCTAAGGAAATTTGATTGAATGACTTCAGAGGCCCCCAGGGTCTATTGTATCCCATATAATAGGTTGGTAACTGTTTTGGCTATAAACAATTTAACTGCTGCTGGGATGTAATTTGCCCCCCCCCCCGTTGCCTGTGCAATTTAATTATTGCTTGTGTGCCCTTTTGGGTAGTAGCAGAGGCATAATTTACCTGGACTTTTAATTTCCTGGAGGCCTGTGATACTATGCCCAAATATTTAAAATATTTGACCTGCTCAAATTCATGTTAGAAAAAAATTGAAACTTTGGATTGTCCCAAATATGTTTTTTTTCACGAGGCAACTGACTTCCTTGTTTTTCTTTGAAATTATTTTGCTTCTCATCCAAGAAGCTTCTTCAGCACTGACTGGATGGTGGGGAATGGAATGGAAGGATTTTTACTCCTTGCAGACAGCTGGTCATTTGCATTCTTTTAAAAAATTGTTGAGGCCACCTGGAGATTTATCTGTATTGTCAGAGTCACCTGAGTAGTGCAAATGCTGTGGAGCCTTTTTGGAACTGTTGAAAGGGCTGAGTTGTAGACTGGAGATAAACAATGTTGTATCCCCCCTCCTCTGTTGAGAAAGGGCCGTTCAGTTTTGACATAGATGACATAGATCCGTGGTGGCGAACCTATGGCATGTGTGCCACAGGTGGCACTCAGAGCCCTCTCTGTGGGCATGCGCGTCTTCGCCCCAGTCCTAGGCCTTCAGCTGGGTTTTAGAAACTCTTTTTGCTTTAGGCCTCCACTGCCATATGCAAAAAAAAAAAAGGTTCAATCAATCAATCAATTTCAACTTCTCACGGAAAAAAAAGATCTCGCAAAGTTGGAATTGATTGATTGAACTTTTTAGTCCCACCCAATGGAATGGAAAGCTGAGTCAACCTTGAGCTGGTCAGGATCAAACTGCTGGCAGTCAACAGAGTTAAACCTGCAACATGGCATTTTAAACACCGCGCCACCACGAATCTTTACCTTCCCATTGGATTTTAAATTGAACAAATTATGTGGGGCAGAGAATGTGGACACTACTAAGAGGAAGCATCTTAGCAGTCCCCTTAGAGTTGTGGTGGCGCAGAGATTAGAATGTAGTATTGCAGGCTAACTCTGCGGGAGTTTGATTCCTTCAATACTGACCTGTTCAGGGTTGACTCAGCCTTCTATCCTTTCAAGGTTGGTAAAATGAGGACCCATTTTACCCAGATTATTGTGGGCAATATGCTGGCTCTGTAAACCGCTTAGAGAGTGCTGTAAAGTATTGTGAAGAGGTATGTAAATCTTACTGCTATTGCTATCTGTAAGCAATCGGTATGCTGTCCCTGTTTTAACAACCCTCCCGTCCCATCTTAGTTTCCCCTCCCTTCTAACAATCTATAGCATTGTATAATATGAAGCTGAGATTGTGCTCTGCTTTTCTGAAGATTTTGGGGGTAAATGCCAACCTCAAAGTTAATCCAAGCCTGTACCTACCATTCTCATTGGAGAATGATTGGTGCTCTTTGGCTGAACAACCTGAATTACTATTACTATATAAGATGATTAAGTATATCTAATGTTAGTAAATGATATACTTTCCAAGTAATTATTTCAGAAATATAGGTCTGGTTAATATAACACTCTTTTTGGATTGAAAAAATTAATGCAACTCTTATTTTTACGTTAAATATTTGCTGGATATATAATTGTAGTTAAAAAATGCTGCAGTATAGAATAACCATAGAAAACAATCTGTACAAGAAGCAGTTTATTTTAAAACTGTTCAAGTATTAACTTTTACTACAGATTAAAACACAAAACAATGGATACACTGCCAGATAATGCAGTGACTGTTGTAAAATTTACAAAACAAGCCGTACAATTCTTAATTAATAATGAGTAATACTGCATTAATGCCTTCGCTTAAAAATAATTGTTCCCTATATTACAGCTAGATATACCACTTCTTTTGGCATATACTCATTAGAAATTATACAATGTAATCAGTAACAGTGAGATATGGCTGTTGTATAAAATATTATGTTCTTTGTTTTGAAACAAAGCTTTACATTTTATTGAATCTCAGAAAAGGGTTTCCAATATAAACTTGAATTACATTCACAGTTATGTTTGCCTTGTATCTGTGTCTAATTTATTTAATGTCAGATTATTTACATGAAAATAAAATGTAGATGGTTAGTTTATAAAATTAGATATTATATTATACCTATTCAGGTTTGGCTGAAATGAAGGAAGTTTGAATTAATGCATCTTAACCTGACATAGTTTAGATATTGTATCCACCTGCCATGACCAAATTTATCTTCCTGCATTCTCTAGTTTTGGGAGTGGAGGAAAGAGACACTCCAGGTTATATTTGGAAAATGTATGGTGGAGAACGACAAAGATAAGTTCCCTTGCATGCATTGTTGATAGTGAATTAGATATAGCTGCTTAACACATTCTCAGATCTGGACTAGAGGACAGTTCTCTGACTTGTACTACCTGAATATCTGGGTCTGCCAGCATAGAGGAATAGATGATGGCATCTGGAAGAGCATGATTCAGTAACGAGAGGCTTATCCATCTATCCATCCTTAATTTCAAGAGAGTCACCAGATCCTCAGGTGATACAGGTAACTCGTTAGATATGCATGCCAGAACAAGATCTGATTCACCAAATCCATCTGAATTCCTATCAGCCTCAGCCAGTTATGGATGCTGTAGACAGAAGTTATAGTCCAACAGCCTCTGGCTTTAGGCAGCACCTAGTGCTGATGAGTTATTAATAATAGCAGTAAATTCTGACACCTGCCAGGGCTAAGCTACCATTCCTGCTCATATCTAACATATTATATTGAGGTCTTCTTAGAAATATAAAGGGCAAATAAGTTAAGTGGGATTTAAATCTAATTTCAGCTGAACTGTAAAATAGACAAAAGGCAGAACAATTATTTTTGTAGTTGCAATAATGTATTTGTGGAATAAATGCAAAAGGCTTGCAAAATATCATGAATACATTGATTGTGTGACATTTCTCTCCATTTTAGTCCTGCATTTATTAATCAGTGGTTGAAGTTTAGATCAAATTTGGAATTGATTTGAAAGATTTTAATGTGTCGTTTTGGGTTAAAGCTAATGGCTTAACACTGTATTGAGGAAAGATATGCTAGAACCCAAACTAAATGCTATCAAGTCTGTAGACTCTTTAGCATGAAAAACTAAATTATGTATATTATGCTTCACTGATTCTGTGTCTTCAATAATAAGACTTTATTGGGGATTAATTTACACTAGTTATGAATAGATAATATATACTTAATTCATTCAGAGCTACAGTACAGGTACTCTTGGCCTTAGTAATGGAGTCTACAATTTCAGCCGTTGGCTGTAAGGGTCATAAAGCAGTTCACCGCATGATTTGTCTAAATTTTAACTATATTGTTCACTATAAGGTGTTTTTGTTGGAAATTGGAAATAAATGCCAGTTTCTGGCAAAAACATAGTAAATTACAGTCTTGTATCCATGAGGCACTGCACATAGCTGTAAATACAAGCCAGTTGCTGAGTGTCCAAAAAACGGTCTTCTGACCATGGGGGAGCGGCATTGGGACTTCAAACTTGGATCGTAAGTCCCATTTTCAGATCCATCGTAACTTTGACTTTTTTCAAGTCAAGAACTATATATGTTTTACAGCTCATTTGTGTAGCCAGATCCAGAGTTACATATGGGTAAGTTTTTATTATATAACTGCCTACCACTCCAAATTAATTTAATCAGTAAATGTCAGTTACTGAGTATGTTCTGTATCACCAGAAGATAATACTGAATAAGTATATAATTATTCTATTACTGTATTAATAACTCAGCAGGACATTAAAATGGAAGCCTTTTAGAGAAGGACTAATTCAATATCATTTTTTAGATGAGAGTTACTACAGTACAATGTGGATATTACTTAAAGGATAGTTGGATTAAGCTGATGCGTTCAAAGATTATCCCCCAAAATGAATACTGTAAAATGGTGCCACAAATAAGATAAATATGTTGTCTGGATGTTACATTTCTCATTCTCCAAGATAATGCCACTTGTTTGTCATCTTCAATTCGCTAACATCTAGTGGTGATTTGCCAACTTAACTGTCCTTACTTAGAATAAATAGGGTGTACTCAGGAAGGACCTTAAAAAAATGTCAAGATGATGGCGACAACGAAGCAATCAAAATTCTTTTTATGAGTTTTTGTGTGTGTTCATTTTAATATTTTTGAGCCCCCAAACCAGACATTCATGCTGATAAATATTTTTAAAAGAATGTGCAAAGAATCTATTTTTTTCCATAATATTTTTGCTTCTGCTTTATTGGTAGTTTTCTTTACTTTGTTTTTATTCTGATGCACCTTTCTTAAAAAACATTAAAAACTAAACCAAAAACTAATCTCATTAACTGAAATGAGAGTCTTCTAGGAGAAAAATGCCTGTTAACATTCAACATTTTATTATTTTCAGCATTTTAGAATACTTTCCGCACAATTGTCCATACCACAAAATGTGACACTGATAAATGTTTTGAAAGGAATCTGCAAAGAATCTCACTAGCTACAATGAAATTAAACTAATTTCAGAGTTATCCAGGAGAAAAACATCCACATATATTCTTTCATAAATCTCTTGCTTAGGATGAAACTTAACAACTGATACTGTGATACATATTAATTGTTAAATTATTAATATATTGCCACAATTTCTATGTGCTAGGTGCAAGACACAAATCTGTGAGAAGATATCCAGAAGATATCAGACAATACAGACTTTCACAGGATAAATGTTGAGGGAGAGCCTTCTGGCAAAGTTATTTCTAGCAGAATTTTCTAGTAGTAGGGAGGGTAGTCCAAGGACATGTGAGAGGTAGCTGAAGCATACTGTGCTTCATTTTCTAAATATCAAATTAGTCTGCAACTGACAGTTTCTGCCCTTTCATGTTAGTTGGAGTTCTTAGCTAGATTAAGCCTCAGGACCTCTCAACCACTGCTACCTTAAGGTTAAAATTATTTAATATAAATGCATTTTTGCCAAATTCTTACATTGGGGCAGAAAGGGAAGATTTCTTTTAATGGGAAATATCAAAATTGAGTTTTTAAGGAGATATCTTTCTGAGAGTTCTTATAAAAGTTGGAAAATTATAATTATGAATGATATCCCCATCTTGAGAATTCCCTGGTTCTATGCTGTAAACATGGGCGTAATACCTCATACCTTCTGTATACTTGCCCTAGACCAGAAGTCCCAAACCTGTGGGCTCTGGCCCACTACTGGTCTGGCCTATTTGCAACCAGGCCACGAGTGGCTGGCTGGTATGCACGCACACAGCCCTACTTGCGTGAGCATCATGGGCGGTTGTGGGCCCACTTGCGCGTGCATTGCAGGCACTCGCAGCCCCACTCGTGCAAGTGCTTGGGGCCTCACTTGTGTGAGTATCATGGGTGCTTCTGGCCTCAGGCGAGCAACGGGTATTTCTGGCCTCAGGCGAGCAACGGGTGCTTGTGCACACGTGCTCTCCCACAAGACCATCCCCTCTTTCCCTCCTCACCCCCAGCCACCAACCTGGAAAGGTTGAGGAATTCTGCCCTAGACTACTATGTGCTCTATTTTTGTTAAGAAGAGCAGCAGATATACAATATTAAAATAAGAATGAATGAAATCTCTTGCCACATGGTAAGAGTGGAAGAGAAAGACTAGGAAGGCATAATATTTAACTTCTCTTTCTTAATTCAGTTATATCGTCGTTTAATTAAACTGATGTTTAATGTTATACAAAACTAATGTCATATAGGTCTCAAAATCATAAACTAACTTCGACAACCAAATGAATTAACAGTGAAGCAATGTTAACTTTATAATCTCAAATTTTAAGAATCTTATGCATCTTCTTCCATGAAGACTTGTACAGTAGTTTAAAGTATTGATTGAAGCTTGCCTAGAGTACTTTAAAAACATTTACAACAGAAAGAACAGATATTCCTGCCAACAATTCATTGAATAGCAGCCCTCTGTCTATACAAATGGGGAGCCATTGTGTCATCCTTACTGAAATAAATTCTGATCAGTAATGCAAATCAGTATTTTTGAACATCCTTAAATTTATTTTTGGGAATGAGGACTAAAACTGGGAATCAGGATAAAACCAATTTGTACTAAGATAAACATGAAGGGAAATATATGCATTCTAAGTATTGTTAAAACCACATGCCTCTTGGTTCCTATATCGTGTGAATGCTAATTGTAACATTGTAATCAAACTGATTTTTGCTGGTGCTTGAGGATTTCAAACAATATTCTGATTAGCCAGAAAGGAATTACCGGTACTATCAGGTTAAACAGGAATAATTTCTATTCATTCATCTTTCTAGGCAAATTTTAAGAAATTATTCCTCAAATCGTTTTGCACTCATTTTAGAGCTCCTGAATCTTTGTGTTAAGGTGACCTTAGAAAACAATCATCTTTTAAGATTGTTGGCTCTTCAGCATTTTATACTTTGAATAAAATATTGAATACTGTAATCAAAACCTGGAATTTGAAACCTATGGCAGGTTACATTGCTTGGTTGGATCCTGGAAGATTTTTGAATGGGAGAGTTTCTACTGTTTGTGAAAGACTGCTGATATAATTATTCAATATTTTATTTGAAATGCTGGTTTAGTGGGCTAATTGTGGTGAAAGGAAGAGGCAACACTTGCTATTTCTCCAAAGGCTTAAAGTGCCCTCTGTGTCTTGAGGATACAGAAAGGTCAAATGGCAAAAATCCCTGCTCCCTTTCTGCAAGTAAGCTGGCAGTCTTGCAGGCTGCCGGTCAAAGAAAAGTGCTAGCCAATGCTACCGTATGTCTGTTAGAGGGAACAATGACCGTGTAGATGTTCTCCTAAGCAAGAACACTATTTCCTTCCAATGATATTTGTAGAGACTGTAAGAAACTGTAGAAATCGCTGCTTGTTATAAGCAGAATCTTCAGACCATTGTGAGCAAGGTGAAGTTTTTTGGAATTAGTAACTGAATTATAACTACAATAACTAGAATAGATCTTATATTGAACAATGTCATAATCCACTTATATGATTTCATAGATACAGTCTTAGGACTGAAATAATACCATGTTGTATGTAGAGACATTTGGCTTTTGGGGCAAACTTTTTTGAAGCAAGAAAGATGTACCTGTGACAAATATAATTTGCATAAAATATGGAGCTCCTCCTTTTTGCTTCTGAAAAGAGCCATTTCAAATTAATTACAAATGCTTTAACAATAGGTTGTTTCACATTACTCTTATAATTTTATATATTTATATAAATGGGTGTGATGAAACACTCACTGGTGGGTTGGTGGGAGTAATATTTTCGATACTTATTGAGTTCGGTGATTACAGAAGACTAAGCAGCACAATGGGTATCTTTTCCAAGTTTGCAAAAGAGAGCAGCCATGATGGGATTTTTGTTTTTAAAGCAAAACGTATTTTTCAAATCTGTACATTGAGATGAATATTATAGAGTATCCTTCATTTTGTTAAAGTTGAGGTGTTCCATGTTTCTGAATTTCTGCAGTAAAATAAAGTTCTACAAAGGAATCTTTCAAACTTTTTAGTCACAGACTGAAGATATGAAATGGGGATTTTCCTAGAGATGATGCTTTCTTCTGGAGGAGAAGCAGCCACAGGTCATGAAACCGATCAGAGTGACCCAGGATGAAACTAGTTTCTTCAAGGTTGAAGCAAGTAGCAACAAGTGTGGTTACATTTGTGTTACCTTTCCAGATTGGAAATTCTTCCTACGTTCATCCATAAGGTAGAGTTCGTTCAATTTCTAGGGCTGAATCTTTTTTTTCTTTTTCGTTTTCTCTCCCTGTGTCTACGTGCAACAGAGTTAGAAAGTTGAAAGCTAAAAAGATTGTCCAGGGATGTTTTTTCTCCATGCAATAAAGCAAGTTTTTTCAGCTTGGTTAATACACACAATAGCATTAGCAGCAAGTGACATCCATTCCTGACTGTTTCAGAATGTTGAGTGCTTCTGTGTGTGTGCGTGTGTGTGTGTGTGTGTGTGTGTGTTGGTGTGTGCCAGTCTGTAGTCTGTCTTGTGGATCTCAGAAATGTTCATATTTTAAAAAATCCATATATGACAATATCCAGTATTAGAAGATCAATATATTACTGTTGAAAACATTGTTTTTGTGACTTTTTTCTTTTTGTATAAAAAAAATAATAAAAATAAACATTTATCTCACTATTATTTACATAGTCCATGCGTGTAGAATCACTGCAAAACAAAACAAAGCAATGCATGTTTTAAAACACAGGCATGCATGCATTTTTCTCTCATAGACTGTTTCATTAGGATGCAGTTTCCTTAAATATTTCTACAAGAAATGTCTATTTGACTTAATAATGATCATGCTTAACAGAAAAAGCAAAGCTGCTCCTTCAAAGCTTGCTCCATATTAACTAACCAATGACAGAAAGTAAAGAACTTCTCTTAGAATGGCTGAATTCTGTTTTACCATTAGTAAAGTATGTTATATCTTGACCAAATCAGTTTTATAATTATTGGATTTTACTCAGATGTTAAGTTGCTGCCTCATACTTTATTTTCAAGCTGTTCTTTTGCACTATTAAAGCATTTAGCTGTCTGACTGTCTGATCACAAACCCAAATCTGTAAAGAAAAGAATGATGGAATAGTTAGCACATTATCTTTTGGCTACTACCAGTAGAAGTTGTTCATCTGAAAGGAACCATGCCTGATTTTTAGCATTTTTTGATCAGTTATAGTATTCATAATCTCCGTTCTTTGACAAAATCCTCTTTTCTTGGAGCAAATATTGGCAGATGGTTTGTTTTTAATGTAGCTCATGGGACATTGAGCTGGATTTTACTACCAACCCCGCCCCCAGGTCTTTTCATCTGTTGCCCTTTATAGATATGAAACTTCTGGAACATTGTCTCAACCCCTTCTGCATTATCACCATTAGTCTAAACACAGCAGAGGCTGCAGATAGCAAAGTTTGTGTTGAGAGAAGCTGAAAAACACCACCTTAACCTCAGATCTGACAAATGTAATGTAAGATGGTCTCAGCTATGAGATGAGTTATGAAAACATGTCCTTAAAGAGCAGTAAATGAGGCATTTTGAAGTGCAGTTAGGGAACACGTAGGCAAACCTTGGAACATTTAAGAATCTATAGTCTCAGTGTTCATGGCAGATGTATGAAGATTTAAAGAGAAAAGCACATTTCCTTTTTCTTTTTCAAAGACAAATGGCAAAGTATATATTAGAAATAGGAACATACCATTTACATGTTGGGGGAGTTAGCAAGCACACAAAAAGGAGTTTGTGGAAATCATCCCACTATCTGTGTTTTGCTGCTAGGTACTAAAACTGATGCAAAGTAGCAAAATTAATAGTGAACAGTTGTCCTTTTCAATCTCAAGGTAATTAGAAGGCCTTCTTTATTTATGAAGACCAATGTATGTGAATCAAAATGTGAGTAAACAGGACTTCCGGTTTTTGTGTCTGCAGTGCATGGCTGCGTGAGACCGGACCTCCGCACCTCACAGCTAATTTCTTCCTGCTTGGGGGACCCTAGATGGGTCCAAAGTTGCCCCAGAGAGGTGACTGTGAAGAAGGGGCGCCCCGTCGATCACGAAGCGATAGTAATCACTTCGTTTGATCTGGGGAAAGCCCTCCGAACCTGATAGGAGAAAGGCTAGCATGAGATCAGTGTCTAGCCCAAGCTGCTTGCAGCTGAAGTCCCAGAGCATGAACCTAAACATCGGTGAACAGTGTGCTTGGAATTTGTGAGAGTACTGATCTTCTTTCTTCTATCTACTATTTACATCCTTGAAAAGTTCCCCAAAGCAAGAAAAGTGAAGGGAGGGGACTACATCCCCATTCCCTTACAGACGGAAGCGGCAAATTAACATAAAAGGTGGAAAGAGATATACTAAAATTTGATTTAAAATATTTCAGTCTGGACAAATCTAGGAGCTAAAAAACTGTCAAGATTATACCTTTCTAATGGAATTATAAAAATATATAACAAAAATAACTTTTTGATTGAAAGAAAAACTGAAAAAAGAAATACCTGCTGACATCTAGTGGAGAATCAGAGAATAGAACACATACCAACAAGGACTCAGAAATTGGCAGAATGCCCAAAAACAAAGAAAAAGTTGTTCCTTTGAATTGCAAATAACCTTGAAGACAGCTGGGAACAAAGGAAGAGCCAGCTATAAGATTAAAAAGTGTTTGAAAGAAAAAAAAACCTGGACTGTTGATTAAATCTAAGAACTGTTTATGGAAAAAAAAACCTTGGCTTTTTGGCTAATCTTTTAGAGGAGAATTTGCAGGAAGGATTTAAAGTGGTTTAATATACTGAATCTGTAATCTTGACTGATTGATAAATTGACTTTTGAATTAAAACATTGATGAAAGATTATTTGAAGGGGGGAGACAACATGGATATCACATGCGTATCAAAAAATGACAGGATGTCTCATTCAATATTTTCTCCTGAAGGACTTAGGCTGGAAAATCAAGGGCCTCCAGAAGCAATACCTCAAGGCAAGATAAATACTTTCCTGGAGAAAATATATGTAATGTTAGGACAAATACAAATGACAATAGATTCAAACCACGATGAAATTCGAAACAACTTTGAGGATTTAAATAAGCATATTTCCAATCTGAATCTACAATTTAAAAATACCCAGGAAATAACAACAAAGAAACAAACAAATCGGACAGCAGATTACAAATTAGAAGAGTATGATCAAATTGATGAATAGTAAAGGAAAAGAATTACAATTTGACACAAACAGGAAAAAATCTACAAGGTTCTGATACATCGAGAAAAATGGAATTATTAGGAGAACTATTAAAGATTGGGGGACAGAAAGAATTTATCTTACTTACTTCATCTTTTGTATTCCCAACAACATTTGTAAAAATACAGGAACTGTTGGATAAGCGGATTACATCAACTTGGAAAATTACTTGGCAAAAGAAGATGATCAGAGACAGATACAAGAGATTTGACTCGCCCTACCAGATGGACTGTTACGTGAATAAACATTTGTTTGAATATGGCTAAAAGAACAGAGTATTTTGAACATAAAGGGGCCTTATAACAGAAAGGATAATGAGATTTAAGTAACATAGTATGATTTATAATATATTAAATGTTAAAATAGTAGGTTGATGTAATTTTTATTAATATATAAGTAAAATATAAACTGCTTAAAAAGGATGTTATATCTAGATACTATAAGACAGATAAAAAGTATAGTATTTTTATAATGCATGACATAAAATATTGGGATGATGTACCTAAATGGGAAAATTTAGACAGTGAGATGACTAATATGAAGACATTGTGACTGATAAGAATTGGATTGAATATAAGGGAATCTAAGCGAACAAAAATTATAAAAATAGGATGTATGCTGAACTAATGAGATGATGGTTATGAGAATAATATAAGCTGAAAAAAATGTTATATAGAGAGATTATTATTATTTGTATAAATATAAAAAATGCTTATACCTAATCATTTATATATTGAAAATATTAAGAATTATATTTTGGCTAAGATCAAAGAAATGTATTATTAATTAATATATTAATTATGGAATTATCAAATTTAATCATTATTGACAATTAATTATTACTGTCCTTTTTTTCTGGTTAAAATATAAACCAAGACAACACACTATACAACAGGCACTGGAGATTGTTAGAAACCAATAAAATATCTATAAAAATGTGGGTAAAGAACATGATTGGAAGAAAGTTTTATGTTAAAGAGGAAAGTTGTTGCTTCTCTGCCAGAAACCTTCCTTCCACTCGCATGAGCAAAGTTCATGGACTTGCTTAAAACATATGGTTAAAAGCACATTAAAAATAAATATAAAAGCAACTGAAAAGCAAGATGCAAAATCATTTTGAAACTGAAGTAAAGCCAGATTTTTATGCCAGAATGAATCCAGGTTGAAATTATATACATTCCACATAACTGTTATTGCTAATTATAATTTGAAATGCAAATTTGACATATATAGGAATAGGTATTTGCTTGTCTCTGGCTTAGTCCTCTTTTATATTGGTATTAATTCACAGCCATAAGCCCCATTCAGCTGTTATAAAAACAAGAAAATCAATCTGCATTCAAGGCTTGAGTGTATATTAGCCTTACATTCCCTACAAAGGTAAGCATCTGCAATGGAGAGTATCTTCTATCCAATGAATCTCTCCTTAGTGGTTTCTGGAAATGAGGATACTTAATCATATGAAGAGCTTCTCCATTCTACACATGGGAGAGCAATACAAATGGGTCCTCCTAGACCTAGACTGTTTCAGAGCAAAACAATAGGGCTATAAAAGCACAAAGATCCAGATTTACTTCAGTTTATTTAGTTGTTTACAACTGAATATTCTGTGTTATTGCTCTTGCTTTAACAACAATCCAAATTCAGGACAAAAAACAAAAAATCTAAAATATGTTTATAATACCTTGTGCCAACATCCTGGTACTGGTAATCCATCTGGACCCTGCAATAAAATAAAGAATCATTTTGTATTATTGGAAAACTGCTAAGAAACAAATGCTACTTCATTAATGATGATTTTGGAAAGTCTATAGCAGCTACCATGAAGAGCAGCTAATGTGTGAAGACCCATGCAGAAATCATGTGCTGGTTTGAAGAAAAAAATATATTGGAACAAACAATGTTTCATTACTTAATAATCCTTAAACAATCAAATATCTGGATTCTTGTACACATTTATCAAAATGTTTTGATTTATGGAATCACATGAATCTTTGAGGCAACAAAAGCTGTAACATAGCTAAATTAAATCCACCTGTGCAGTCTGTAGGATGTACTGTTGAGTTTAACTCCATAGCAGGTTATGACAAGTTTACAAAGACTAAACCCTTCTAAATTCTATGACTCAGGTTTTGCCTTTCCTAGCATCTGCTTCTTGGTACCTTTTTAAATGGAGAAACCAGAGACTCAAACTGAACCTTTCACCATGCCTAGCCTTTGTTTGGAATGCCAAGGGGACTGTGCCAAGCTACTTCCAGGGCACACATTGGGGGAAATGTTGTTTGAGAATCTACATTTATCCCTTTATCTTTCAATGGTACCAGGTGCTACATATAATAATATATGTATTATATATTTTAATACAAAGCTCTATTCAAATGTATACTTTTTCTGAATAAAACTTTGTATTCATACATACATACATACACACACACACATACACAGTGTGTGTGTGTGTGTGTGTGTGTGTGTGTGTATAGTTTTTCATAAGCATTATGTAAGCCACTCTCTGTGAAAGTGAAAGATAGTTTCCAGGCTGGGAGGAAGGGACAATATGCCAAGCAGAAAAAGCCATGCAGGAGGAGGAAGGAAGAGAAAGATACTGTACCAAAGGACAGAGCATTTCCACACCATCCAGTTCTGGTAAACCCGTCTCCCCTTTAAAAATGAACTGTTAATTGAAAATGGAGAGAAGGTTAATAGGAAAGGAAGAAGGAACAGAAATAAAAAATCAAGAGACTGACTGAAACCTATAGCAGGAGCGGGCAACCTCCCAAGAAGAGGCCTTCTAGTGATGAAGTGACGTGACCTGATAGAGCTGATCAAGTTCTTTCAACCCTAACCTTTTTGTTTTGTTTTGTTTTGTTTTGTCTTAAAGGGAGGGAACAGGAGCAGAAAGAAGGCAAGCTGTTCCATTTCCTCTCAAAGGCCTACATTCTGGGGAGGGATGTTGGGTGTTTCAAAAAGTGGACAGTTTACGCTTCTGAATTGACTTCATCCCATTACTAGTGCAATCTTTTATAGCCCCTAACCAGAGATCCTGAGGTAAAAGTTTCCTATCCTGAGGTAGAGATTCAGTCCGCTTTAACAATATTAAAGCAGACAACATTAGTCATAAGGTTATGTTAAGAGGCATTAGTTATAGAACATATACATTCAACATTGGGTGTTAGTTTTTGTAAACATTTGATTTGTTAACCCTTCTTCCCTCCTCCCATCGAGCCTCAGCTAGATACAGTAGACAGACCATATATAAGAGAAACACCAATCAAACAAAATGTATTCGGAGTATACTTGAAGATGGAAGGGGGGAGGGAAGAACGTTTACTAGAACAGATGTTTACAAAGATTAATACCTAATGTATGCTATGTTCTAGGATGATTGCTTAGCAATAGGATCTTATGTTTAATGTTGATCACATTAATATTGAACCAGATAAGAGAAACACCAATCAAACAAAGTGTAACAGGAGTATAGTTGAGGCTAGACGCGAGGAGTGGGAAAGCTTACTAACTCAGACGTTTTCAAAGACTAATGCATAGCATTGTATATCAGGTGCCATGATGATTACTGCATAATATGTTTTTATGTTCAATGTTGATTGTTTTAATAAAAAAAAATTTATAAAAAAAAAGTAGACAGTTTGACTTGCAGAGGCCTCCTACTCCTTCTGTCATCCTTATTTTTCGAGGGCAGGGGGAGAAATCACAATAATGGTGTCTTTGGAAATGGAATTTTGGTGATGTGACCAAAATTAGAAGCCACAACTAAGGGACTCTGAAGCTGACCACAGCCTGCTAGCTGCTCACTTTTTTCTATAGAGGCTTTGGGACATTCAGGATAAAACTGACAGGTGACAGGAGGAACAACAAAGGTCTTTCTGGGTTTTTTTTAATAAAGCAAAGCTTTAAATGGTATTGTCCTAAAATGACAGGCGAGGAGTGTGGCCTTCAGGATGGCTTGTGAGATGTTTTTAGCCATCTGTTCAATATTAGGGAGCAAAAGCACATTCCAGTCTGGCATAAGAAAGGCCAATAATCAGAAATATTAGCATTCACTTAGACACTTTGTTCCAAACAGCCTCTCTCTCCAAAATGTTTTGAAATAGATTGCTTCTTATACTAAAGTTTTCAAACATATCAAGAATATCCCCCCCCCCAAATAAAATCATACCACTGGGCAAGGCTGATCTAATCCAGGAGGGCCTGGTTCTCCTTTTTGTCCTTTTGCTCCTTTTCTGCCTGGCAATCCTCTTTCTCCCTGTAAACATTAAATAAAAGTATAGATATATTCTTAAAGAATTTGCATGACAAATGTCTCAACCTTCAGCTAGCACCCAGTTCTTCTTAGCTTTTGCATTTTAGAATGTTCTATTTGTATTAAATGATTGACACAGCTTCAGACCTTTCCTATAGAAACATTTGACTGATGTAAACAATCGATATGAAGCCAGTGATCCAACAAATTAGCTCAATAAAAATTAAGATGTTTTCTTTTACTATAGAGGACTTGCTTATATATGATATTGTTAGGTACCAAATAAAGAAGGTTTAGATTAAGGTTAGTAACTTTTTCAAGCCACCAGCAAATAAACAATAATGGCCAAATAAACAGAACGCCCAAAATTTCATAAAAATCAGCATACACATATTCTTGTAATCTCAAAGTAGAGTTGATAATTTTAGGAGATTTATGACTTTTAAAAATGCTTTATTTAAATGTGGGTACCATAGGTAGTTTTGATGCTGTGGTGCCAAGCCTAAATTAGATCTGTAACTTATAATGAAGAGTTTACAATGTGGAAAATATAAATGTGGGCTTAACACAACTCTGTGTTAAATGTTTCTTAAATGTTTCCCTATACAAATATGTGGAAAATTAACATGTCAAGAAAGAGGATTTATATGTTCTTATCAAGAACATATAAAGAAGAACTTTATATGTTCTTGATAAGATCATTTCCTAGAGCAGAGATGTTTTATGAAGATGTGGGAATAAAATAAGAAAACATTCAAGTGTATTTTTTTAAAAAATAAATTTTCCAGTATAAAATATGCAACTATGTATTATTTTAATGATATGAACTGTTTGAATTAAATATTACACGGGAGAAAAAAGGTACAGAGATAGCTTTTTTGAAGAGCAGACAAGAACTTTATGCAGAGAATTAGAAGTGATAGCAACCTTTTCTCCTCTTTCACTTTTTTCTCCTTTTTCTCCTCGGAGGCCAGGGAAACCCTAGAAAAACACAATGGCAACAATTAGAGTCAAATATTCAAGAATAACAATCATAAAGCAAAAGACAACACATTCCTTTCTTTCAAATAAGTACAGCCAAGCATCATTCTCAGAGGAAAGAGGAAACATTTTTTGTGTGTGTTGATGTGTATATGCATGAGGTTGCGTGCGCGCGCACACACACACACACACACACATGTTATAGATTCTTAATAGTGGTTCTGATGTGTATAATATTCAAATCTCTTAAGAAGCCACTAGATGGCATAGAACTCAAACTCAGTGAACAGGAGAACAGCAATGCATTATGACATCCTTATGATAGGGACCATATGGAGAAGACTGATATCTCCAATTCAAAACCATGTGTAATTTAAAGTTCAGTTTTTAATTTACTCAGAAAGTAAGACCGATAGCCACTATAATCCCAGGAACAGAAAACCTGGAAGACTTAATTCCCAAGCATCCTGCTATCTTTCAGTTTATATCTTTTATTTATAAAACAGGAGTGAATGGCCTACTTTAAGACTGCTTTTTTTTCTTCCAAATATTCAGCTGAAGGAAAAAGTTTACTGTAAATACTACAGATAGAGCTTGTCTAACAGCCTTAATTGGGACCAGCAACTCTGTTGCTAAACTAAGTGGTTGCTAAAATGGGAAATTAGGTGACTTTGATTATGCTTTCTGCCTAGAAAGTGACAAGTCCACTCATTTTCACACTTTTGGCTTTTGTTTGCCTCTTAAACACTCTCCTGCCTTTGGAATGCTCCAGGGCTTGCTTACTAGGTACTATCTTGTACACACTGAAAGCAAAGCAAATGTGCCAGAGCCCAGGCTGGGAGTCATGGGTCGTTACTAAACAGCTTGCAATAGTCTCTTCCTCGCCTTTCTCTCTGCTCTGTGTGGGAGGGGGAAGCAAGCAAATTCTTTAGGCATTTTTTTCTCTTTTGCTTGACCCTTCGTCCCACCCCTACTCACAAAGTGGAAAGGTTGGAGAAGGATTTCAAGAGAGCAAGATGTTTGCTGTTCTGCACATCAAAAGCAATAAGACAGAGCTGTGGAGGAAAGTAAGCAGTTTCTGTTCACAATCACTCCTTTATCTGACTCCTTCCCATTGTTGGCGGCATCATCACATTGCTTTCAGGGTGCAGAACAGCAAACAGCTTGCTCTTTTGTAATCCCTTTCTCTACAATCTTGCTCTGCATGAGAGTGAAAAACTCAGGTCAGGCACAGGACAGTTTATACTGAGTATAATAGCAATCATGTGACTAAGAAATGCTGTGAAAGTCAGAAATGGTTGGAAATGTTTTCAGCTCTATCATAATATATTCCCAATGAATTCTCAAGGAGGTAAAAAATAATTTATTATTTATATAAATAAAGCTACAAAAGGACAAAAGGACAGCAGAGGATAGTTAGAAGGACTAAATTAGCAGAATTAAACTCTAACTTTTTTGCATGTTATTTAAAAGTATATAGGGGAGACTTAAGATGACTCATTCTTTATGAACATTTCTACAACTCCACAAGCGGTAGGCCCATATTAAAAGGTCTACCTAGTAATCACAATCCACTTTTCTTGAAAAACCTAAGTAGAACTTAGAATTAAACAAAGTAGAAAAATTGGACAGAGAATGGATTCTGGAATTATTTTCAATCTCTTAATAGTACCTCCATTTTGGGTTGCGTGGCCAGGAAGGGAGCTCAGAATAGAGCCATCAGTACATTCTGAGCCACTGTCCACTTTATTTCCATTGGAGCATAACAGTATTAAATGGATGTTTTTTAACTGTAGCCCCTGGCCAGATCCAATCAACGTTTTAATGTGATCACCTTCAAGAGGAGTCTGTATCAACCCCCAGGGATTAATGGCACTATCCATTATTGTTATTATCATATCCATAACAACGTGAAATCACAGCTGCCAATTCTTTAGTGGCATTAGTCTTCATACTCATCAAGTTCTTCCCAATAATTTAGGATGTTGTAATGTATTGGTATAGTATATGTGCTGATTCAAGCAATATGGTCTTTTGTAATTGACAGATGAAAATTTTGTGCTGTCCCAAGATTTTTTTTGTTATGGCACCCTGTGTGTTCATAACCACCACAGCCGGTTTACACCATAATCTTTAAATTTCAATTTTCAAATCTTGGTATTGGTGATCTTCTCAAATTCTTTGTCTTGTTCTACTATTCCCTGGTATTACCACATCAATTGCCCATACTCCTTTTCAACTTCAGTTCAATCTGGCGTGTTATGAGCCAAAACTATATCAGCTTGTATTCAGA
Source organism: Bothrops alternatus (assembly GCA_034064705.1). Lineage (NCBI taxonomy): Eukaryota > Metazoa > Chordata > Lepidosauria > Squamata > Viperidae > Bothrops > Bothrops alternatus. The sequence continues at coordinate 45,701,536 of JARGCV010000007.1, read as the reverse complement.
CATCCCACAATATTTTAACCTGCTCATTTTTTATCACTTTTTTAACTACCAGTTTTTCATTACATGCACATGATAATTTTACAGAAGTTCCAGTGAATCATTTTGGCCACTATATTATGTCATTATTTATAATCAGTTTGTGCGATCTTTTTGCATTAGCTGAGTATATGATGTTCTGTTCCTTCTGCTTCTTTGCACAATCTGTACTTCGAATTATTTGATGCTTTTTTAGTTTTGGTCTTTTTTATTTTTATAATATATTTTTATAATATAAAATTCAAAACAAAGTAATAGGAAAAATAGGGGAGGGAAAAGGGAAAGGAAAAGTGTAAAAAGGGTGGGGGGAAAGAAAGAAAAGGCATTGACTTCCCACTCCCTTTGGTGCAGTAGAATAAGATAATAACATCAAACCTCAGCTTTTTACTTTTACATGGTAGTATAAACTAGCCATTTCTATAACAACAAACAGTTCTGGCCTTGATTGCATTATAGGAATTCCTTGACATTCAACCATAATAAAGCCTGACCATTATGGTCATATGCTATAAAACACATGTGACCAACCCAATTTTACAACCTTTTTTTGCAGTAATCCTTAAGCAAATCTGCAGTCATTAAGCAAATGCCACAGTTGTTGACAAAACCATTGGTTATCTAAATCAGGGTTCTCCAATCTCTGGGCTATGGCCCACTAGTGGGCCATGAGCTGTTTGCAACTGGGCTGTGGAAACAGGCGAGCATGTGTGCATTCCCACTTGTGCGAGCAGTGGGCAAATGTGCTCCATTTGTATGAGTGGCATGTGCGTATGCACACACACAAATGGAGCTGCGCATACCCATGCTTGCCAGCCACTCACACAGGATTCCCATTCCACCTCTGCCCCCACAAAGCCAGAAAGGCTGGGGAACTCTGATCAAAATTATTTCCTGAATTACTTGGTGACATACTAATGACACTGTGTAGATAAAGTATTGATTACTTACATCTAATCCTGGTTCCCCTATCTTTCCCTGCATTATTAAAAAGGAGAAATAGACAACATTGATGACAGTGGAATAGCACATTAACTGGGTTATGTTAAGTCTATAATTTATATAAAAAATACCAAATCCATGTATCTTAGTAAATTTAGCTTCAATGGGAGAATTAAGCAATATCCTATCTATCTACTACTAATTTCTGTGTTTACTGCATTAGGATTACGCAAACCTTTATACAGGCTAACTTTAGGGTCATCTGTCATTTTAGGAGGGCAAAAAGAAAGCAAACATGATAAATAATTTTAATTATTTTTGTAGATACTTTTTTTCCCCAATTACAAACATAGATAGATTTTCTCCTATATTTGATTCAGGCAACCTGGCTAAAATACATCCCTGAATTTAAATCTATAAGAATTGGTGCATACCCTACTACAACTGTTTGCTTCATGACAGAGAGCTGCCTTTATACAAATGTAGATCCCTTCAGTAGATACAAGAGTTTCGGGCAGAATCAAATGCCCAATGATTTTTCATGACAGTCTGTTATGGTAAAGTGATACTAAATATATCCAAAATGCATTATTTAGGTGACTTTGTAGCACATTAAAAAGGAGCAATGCATTTTAACATTTTTTTAAAAAAATGTTTCAGTTCCTACCTTCTCCCCTTTGGTACCTGGTAAACCAATAAGTCCAGGAGTGCCTGGAAGACCCTAGAGAAAATGAAAATTATCAGAAAGATTTGGGATTTTACTGCTCTACTGGGCAGGTTTCATAAGACTCTGTTACTCACATGTGGCCCAGGGACACCTTTTTCACCTTTGTGGCCACTTTCACCTTTTGCACCCCTCGAACCATCTGAGCCCTAAAGGAAAACAATTTTTTTGATTAGACTTTCACATAATCACATGCTATTTAATAACCTGCTTTATTTCTGCTTCATAAATCAGTTATGTTTGCATGGCACCCACTTTTCTCGAGGGAAATGTAAAATGGTATATTCTTTAAGAAAAATTGCCATTCTTCTCACTCTTCATTTTATCTTCAGAGAGCCAGTTTGGTGGCATAGTTAAGGTATCAGGCTGGAAACTAGGGGACTGTGAGTTCTAGCCTGCCTTAGGCACAAAACCAACTCCCACTCAGCCCTAGTAAGGTGATAATGGCAAACTACTTCTGGGAAAAAAAAAGAGCTTTCCAAGAAAGCTGCAGGGAGAATCAAGAATCTGAGAATCAAGCACAATTAAATGGAAGGAAAAAAAGAAAAAAAAGGACCCTCTTCATTAGAGGAAAAGAATCTGATTTTTTTCAGTTTCCAGTTATAATAGTAATTGAAAAATTACTATTGAAAAAAATTCATGCCAATATTTTGTCCTCAGTGAAGCTAAACACACCTCCCCCCACAAAAAGCAACAAAAATAATCTCCGTATAATCAGTAGAGAAACTCTTATATAAATCAATGTGTTTTTGTTCAGCTGACACCTGAGAGAGAAAGTTATTCTACAATGTTTGTTAGTTTTTTCCAATATTTAATACATTTCAAGACTGTTTACTAGGAAATAAACAAATGAAAGGCGTGCTCCCTAGCACTGCATGTAGAACTGAAACCCTTCTTTAGAGAAAAAAAATTAGAAGAATTTGCAAATACCCTTATTCCTGATCAAACACTCCTTTGTAAGTACGATGAGATGTATGTGCTAATGATTTCTTTCCAAACTCTATGCTAAATATGCAGTGATTTTGGAGGTTTTGCATCAGAACAGGTTTGAAATTCGATTTTTATATAATATGCTCCCTCAGTTTGAGTCCTGATTTAGGTGAACGTTTCCATAGACTTCTTGAAAAATGTCTCTGAAAAATTATTGCAAAAGTTGTTTTATCGAAGAAATAAACTGCTGTTGACTCCATCTACTAAATCTATAATCATAATTGACCACGAAATCCTCATCTAAATGAACTATTTTTCTTCAAATCAATGTTCTATTATCAATTAACTTCTCAATGTCTATGGTTTTCTTCTTGCATTCAAGATTCACTATACAATATACAAGACAGCATATGACCTGTTATGTTTTTGTTTGTCAATATAGAGATAGACAGATTGGCCATGGGCAGGCAAAAAACTAGTGGGAATGGGAGTGACTTCCAACTTCCTGCTGTCTTCCCCATTGACTTTGCTTTTGGGAAGCTGGTAGGGAGTATCAGAAATCACAGTCTTGGGATTGAAGTTGCCTGTGGCAGTGCAGCAATGGAAACAAGTATGAAAATACAACTGGTCAGAAGATCTTTGATTTTCTATGCATTCTGTAAATTAGCAGATCTGAGGTACCTTGATTCAGAAATGGTTGCCCTGTGATACACTGTTTCAACTCCTTGAAAGATAAACATACAGGAGAGTTTTAGCAATATATATAGATTCAAACTTTTTATGACACACCTTTTGTCCTTGAATTCCTTGAGGGCCCTGTAAGATAACAATAGAACATTTGAAAATAAAACCCTTTTAAAGATACAGGTTTATATCTAATAAAAATCTTCAGATTTCTATGTTAGTAGTCCACTTGTGTCCCTTCTCTCACTGAAGGCTCTTCGGTTCAGTAGAAGATTATCTGGAATGGGAAGATGTTTTCTCATTGTTCTTTGGGACAGCTTCATTTTTGAGACAATGCTTGCCCACTCTTTGTTTTCTTTTCAGAAGTGGCTAAAATTGAACTATTCCAAACAATCTTTGTAGACCATCTGGGTTTGAAAGCTGGAAGTGAGTTTTTAGGTCATGTTATTAGATAATCTGTAACACTGCCCCAGGACAGGATGCAGAGCTTGGTCATAAAAACTGGATCCCTAGGTAGCCTGCAGAATTTAGCTCCATGTACTGCTATTGATACATATACAGGGTCTCCAAGTAGCAACTTTAAAGGGTGTTCTTGATCGAGACAATGGAGTGTGACCTATGAGCAGAGGATACAGACTCACAGAATGGTCGAATCAGATGAAGAGACGATACCTCAGCAAGCGATATTCCTTTTGGAATTTTATAAATAAGTAAAATGAAGTGGTGTCATGCATTACTATAACGGCCATCAACGTGACACATATTAATAGAAACGTGTACTATTGTCCCAGGTTTAATTATTAAGGACTCACCTTATGTCCTTGTAGTCCTTGAGGACCCTAGAGACAATAAATATTCATTTGAAAAATATTCTAAAATAGTATTGGGAGTTTGAAACATTTGTGCTCAAAACGTTAGCATTACAAAGCCGAATTTCTGCAGCCAATTCTAGACATTTCCAAGATAACTTATACTTGCTGGGAACAAAGTTGTTGCACATTAACATTTGTGGGGCCCTGTTGTTCATTCCTGTTATTATTAATATTAATATTAATATTAATATTAATGTTATTATCAATCCCCAGTATTAAAAACTTAATTCTAAATGTTTTTTACCTTGGTATGCATGAATACTTCACCTCGTATTCAAAACTATTCCCCAAATTTTATCTCTCAGATACATGGGAAAACTACTAAGAGATATTTACTTATATTTCTAAGCCAATGCATCAGGCTAAGGTTTATCTTCATGATCACCAAAACAAACAAAAACATGTTAAAGGTGGGTTTGGCTCCCAAAGATCAATTCTGGATGTATCATGATGGATGTATCATTCTACATCCATCCAACAGGCAAGAGACACAAATAGGCATTTAATTCTAGAAGATCTTTAAGCATTGTACAAGTAATCCTTGGGTTATGACTCTAAGTGGGACTAGGATTTCCACCAGTAAGCGAAGCAGTAGTTAAGCTCATGTCAGAAGTTGCTAGCCCTTTTTGAACCCTTGCAGGAACAAGGCTGGGCTGAACAAACAGAGTCTGTGGATATGTTCTGTTGGCACAGAGCTTGTCGCCACCCCTTCCTGAAGTCCACAGGCCAGTTCCTTAGGAGCACTTCTGTGTGAGTTGAGGAGCGCCTGCTGTGCCTCAGTGAAGCCTTCTACTTCTTTTAGTTCCATCACCACACAGTCTATGGACTATCGCTCCTTGAGGCAGAAGATGGGGCAGCTCTGACCGCACTCCTGCTCTGCCTCCTCTGCTGACTATGTCCTGCTGCATCCTCCCTGGCTGGGCCTGGTGAGCTCTCTTTGGCAGATGAGGCTCTGATGACATGTGGCACTCACTGTACATATCCTGAGGATGCATCCTTGTCTAGACCCTGGAACCTGGGTCAGCCGTGGGTGAAGAAGATGGTGGAGATCAGCAGAAGGCAGTGGCAGTGGAAGGCAGCAAGGGTAGCCAAGCCAAGCAGGATGGCCCAAAAGTCAGATATTGTGACAGATAGGCAGGTGGGGAGGGGAACTTGAAGCAGAAGCAGTTCACGCAGGGCAGGAAAAAGTGACCATGGGACGCTGCAACCAGCTGTAAATGTGGGCTGGTTGCCAAGTGTCTCAAAATTGATTACATGACTGCACTGCAATGGCCAGAATTTTGAGGACCAGTTGTAACTACCACTCATCCAACAATGTCATAACTTTGAATGGTTGCTGAATGAATGGACGTAACTCGAGGGCTATCTACAAATGTTTGCAATGATCATCAAAGGTTAATTGTCTAATTCAGAGAGATCTGCTTGGTTGGGGGGGGGTCACATAAACGGCAGAGTTGTCAATATCCCAGCCAAGCTACTTGAGCATGAAAAAAGTTCTAGTAACACTTACCGTAGGACCTGGTAGACCTGGTAGACCGGGTACACCAGGAGGCCCTGGTTCAGGTATGATCTGCACGTGTAAATGACATCACAAATCTGAACTGTGAAACCACACATGAAGAAAGATAACTCTTCAAAATGAAAAGTGGGATGTCATTATTGGAAAAGCACAGCAATTAATAGATGGGGAAAATCTTTTAAAATTATTCTTCTAAAGAGCAAGCCTGGGGTATAACATAGGGCTTCCTGCAAACCCTGTATCCCCGTATCTTACAGGCTTAAGGGTGCCCATCTCTTTTCCTAGAATTGCAATGTTACTATAATATCATGCGCTACGTTTCCTGGTACATTTTCCCTGAAATGCTCAATGGGTGCAAGTTCTACTACTCAGCCATAAAACAGCAGAAATGCATGATAATGGCCTACAACAATCTAGACAAGAATTTCATACATGTGAACGCAATCCTGCACCAAAGATGGGCAACTTGTGGTGTTTTGCCTTCTGTTGGGTCTTGAAGCTCTTTCTATCACAGAATCACACAATCTCCTGCTATTTTGGAATAAGTAATAGATAATTATTGCTTCCTACCTTAAAGCCATATGGCAGTTTAAAACATCTTCCACCTTATGAAAAGGCCAGAATATATGGCCCCATATGGCAGCCCTTAGTCTCTCAGTAACTATAACCATAAAGAGGTTGCCATCTCCAGCTTTATGTTACAATTCCTGAATGTAAGCAGCCTTGCCATCCAAAGTAAATGAATAATTTCCAAATAAATGACTTGATTCCAGATATGAAAACACCCTTAAATGCCCTGAAGACTCAGTGAATGATCATTTTAATACTTCTATAGGTATTGTAATTACATTTGAACTTTACATTTTACTTTTTTCAACTACCTTATTTATCACATGCTCGGAACAAGCACCAAAATTATGTTTATTATAGAAAATTGGACTACTGCTTTTATAACAAGACTGTAATTTTGCATCTTGGCATATTTTGATAGTCACTTCATATCTGGCAAGTATATATTCGGTTAGTGACAACTTACAAGATTTTGCTCACAGGGTGTCCCAGGTTCTCCTTTAGGTCCATCAATACCCTAAACAGGCATAAGAAATAAAAATAATGATACCTGAGGATAGTTCTAGATAAAAATAAAGGTGAAGTCTGTCTCTGTCTAATTGTTTCTGACTCTAGGGCAGGGGTAGGCAACCTTGGCTCTTTTATGACTCGTGGACTTCATCTCCCACAATTCCTGAGCCAGCCGTGCTGGCTCAGGAATTCTGGGAGTTGAAGTCCACGAGTCATAAAAGAGCCAAGGTTGCCTACACCTGCTCTAGTGGGTGGTGCTCATCTCGGTTTCTTAGCCGAGAGAGCCAGGATTGTTCAAAGATGCTTCTATGGTCATCTGGCCAGCATGGAACATTGTTATCTTCCCACCAAAGTGGTACCTATTTATCTAGTCGCATTTGCACGCTTTCAAACTGTAATGGGCAGGAGCTGAAGCAAGTAACAGGAGCTCATCCTATTGCACGGTGCTCAAGTCTTGAACCCGGGCTGACAGCTTTCCAGCTGACAAGCTTAGTTTCTTTAACTGCTGAGCCATTGCCCCTTAATTCTAGATAAAAGAAGACAAGTCACTTTGCTTTCTCTGGAAGTGTTATTTGAGCTGATTTTCCAATTAGTCTTCAGCAGAAGGTTTTTGGTTTTTTTTTGAAAGATTGTTTCCTCTTGGCTCTTACATCCATAACCAGATGATCACATAGTTTGGGAAAACCTCTCTAACCTATACTGTTATCACAAAGAGAGTCATGTCTCCATAGTGAATGGCAGAGCTGGTGTGATGATTAGGAGTAATGAAATGTTTGGTTTCTTTGGAAAACTGGAAGCAACAGTGAGGTGGGCCAAACCCCGTAGCTCCATAAAGAAACTATTAAGGCACATGGCTCTCTAGGGTAGAAGATTTATTATCATTTAAAATACACTAACATATTTATACAAAGTTTTAACATAGATCCTCTTTGTAGTGGCTTTTATCAAAACATTAACATATAAAGAGTGGAAAAGTCAGTATAAAATGTACTGATGTAATTTCTAACAAGGGGTTTCACTGAAGACTGATTTATCAGAAGGAAAACACTATATGTGATTCCAGTACAGTTAGTGTTACATCCAAATCCAATGCTCATGCATATTTCCATAACGCCTTCAAGTAAAAAAAAAAGATGGAAGATATACGTAAATGGGTGTGAATGAGCTCATTTTTTGTTTATGCAAATTGGGAGGATTGTTAGTATTGCTGAAATGTGTAGGTTGGTTGCTTGACTACTATGTTATTTATAATTTTGTTTATTGTTTAAATTCTGTTTTTAATGGTTAACTGCCTCGGTTCATGTACTTGTGATGGGCAGCACATACAGTACATTAAACGAACAAAGTAAACAAATCTGTATTGTACATGTCCGACATTTGTAAGCTTTTAAATAGCAAAAATGATTTCAAAACATCTCTTGTATTGAGGATTGTTCCTTTTATGATTGTGGCTTCTTGATTCCAAATTTTACATTGATCACTTTCTACTCCCAAATCTGGCCTTATATTGTATTGGAACAGAAAGGAGAAAGAAAAAGTGGACTTTAGTGCAACTGAGTGCCAAGATCAGAGTGAATTTATAAGAAAAATGGATGACTTAAAACATAAAGAGAATGACATAAAAGGCAGGATTATATAGATTCTGGATGTTTCATCATAATAGTAGAACAGAATTATCATTGTTTGTTAGGTAGTTGATCTGAAAAGCTTCAAACTAAAGCCACAGATATAAAAGGGGAACCTATGTGTTTCAGGTGATACTTAGCCTTAGGATTACAACCCATGTTTTTTAACCTAATTCAAAGCTATATTCGTGTTTTTCTGCCACTAATGGCAGTGAGAAATATGCAATCTGCACTATATGGTATTTGTGGCCTCATCCTTCCTCCAATCAAGCCTTGAGAAGTATAGTGTAGGAGATGATCAGACTGAGCCTGAGGGAGGGGGGTCAGGTGTGTCATCAGTCTCGAGTTCCTTCACGCCCACCAGAGATCTAAATCCAGTCCACTTTGAATTCCACTGACTCTTATCTACCACCAAATTGCTTGGTTGGTTAGTAGTTCAGATTCGTCTAAAGAGCTAAAGTTTGCAATAAATGTTTATACCCATTTGAACTGCCTGGGCCTTCTGACTTCCCTGGCGCTTGACATATAGCTGGGAGGAAAGAGCAACAAGCTTCCCTCCTTCCAACAGCCCCAAAATCAAAAACTGTTCAGTGGGAACATCACAGATTTCCCCTTCCTTCTACAACCCTGCTTAAAATGGGGAGGGGGGGAAAGCTGAGTGGATAGTGTCTGTATATGATGGGTGCCTGCATGCGAGTCAGAAAAAGAAAAGGTGTAACTTGGTTAAGAGGAACATCTTGAGAAGATGGCTCTCCTAGCAATCTGTGTAACTGTGGAGGCTGAATAGATGGCCTACCTATGCTGTAAAAGAGAACCCGGTAATAATCTCTCAGGGTGGCTTTCTTAGCAAAAGTTCAAAAGATCCTGATCTATAGAATTCACCAGTAAAAAAAAAAGGCTTGTTCTGCTATAGATTATTGTAATAAGCAGCCATATATTGTACTGAAGGCAGATCATACCGGAGGACCAGACAAGCCCATTTCTCCTATCTCTCCTTTGTCTCCCATTATTCCAGGGTTTCCTTGCTCTCCTTTCAATCCTTTGGGGCCCTGTAAGTTATGAAACAGAAGTATGACACACTGTTAATTGGGCAAACACTTTATCTCACCACCATGGATTTCCCTCTCGATCTTCTAAGTTCCTCCCTGAAAAAGACTGAGGGGATTAGCTGGAGAGGTTTTGAAGAGGAAATATCAAGCAATATAGTACATACGTATTTCTGGAAGATAACCTTTAAAAAGTTCCTGTAAATTGGATTAACTTACCAGTGCAGCCTAATACAAATTGTTTTCCAGCCTTTCAACAAAGAACTTGTATCTGTCACTGCCATTTTTTCAGAATCTCCTTATATATATTTGGGGGGGGCACAGGAATATAATAGTGGGCTCAAATTATACCGCATAATGTAGATTTGCAAAAAGAAAAGATTTGAGGTCAAATCAATCAAACTCAGGGATTTGAATTGAGAAGCAAGAAAAATGAAAGGGGAAAAATGAGAGGGTAATATATGCTTCTTACATATTAGTTTTAGGAAACTCTCCAGATGGTATTAACTTTATTAGGAAGTGGAATAAAAAAACTTGAACCAAAACAAAGCATTAAGAATAAACTACAAGTAATGCAAATATTTCTGCTTTTAAACTGAGAATTGCAGTAGCAGATGTCTCTCTAGAGCAGGCATGTCAAACTCGCGACATCACGTGACATCGTGCCACGTATCGCAACTTTTTCCCCATTGCCAGCAATGGGGTGGGTGCGGTTTCGGCGTGACGCATCCAGCCTGCAGGCTGGCAGTTTGACATGCCTGCTCTAGAGGAGCAAAATACTAAAAGCTGAAGGAACAGTGGTCACTCTAAATCCCTGCCACTGTTGTCTAAAAACTTCACTGAGGAGATGGTGAGGAAATTCTTCCACTTGGTTGCTAAGCAAAAAGCAAAAAAATAAATAAATCTGCAATTTGGTATCAAAATCACAATATAGGTAATCATCATTTACCGACCACAATAAGGCTTGGCATCACTAAGCAGTATGATTGTTACGCATGATGTCATGTGACTGGACTGACTTTACAACATCAGTTCTGTCAGTTCCAGCTGCAGTCGTTAAATAAATCACTGTGGGTGATTAAGCGCAACATCAGATGACCATGACTTCGCACTTCCTGCTGGCTTCCCCATTGACTTTGCTTGTTGGGTTATGAAGGTTGCAAATGGATATCACATGTGCACAAAATGTTGGGACCATCGTAAATGCGGTCCAATTGCCAACACCCAAATCATAAACATGACTGTAGGGATACTAGGTCAGTTGCAATTTTGAGGAACAGTTGTGAATCTCCTTTTTCAGTGCTAACAGTCACTGAAGGAGTGGTCAGCAAGTGAGGAATATCTGTACTTTAGTGGACCAATTGTAGACTAGCATTGAATTTTAGGATTGTTTTCATGATGAGAATGAGATCACTTTGCTTCCATGCATATTTCCCTCCCTAAAATCCCAAATCCTACAGAAAGTATTTGGCCCAGCCCGCTCTAAGGATGTCACTCAATGGTACGGTTTGGTTAAAGCAGTGTTTCTCAACCTTATCAACTTTAAGATACCTGGACTTCAATTTCCAGATTTCCCCGCCTGGGGAATTCTGGGCATTGAAGTCCAGGCATCTTAAAGTTGCCAAGATTGAGAAATGCTGTGTTAGAAGCTGCCACTCAAGTTTAATAAAAAAAAAAATTACGATACAGACGCACAGGTAAACCAATCATGCCCACTTCTCCAATCTCTCCCTTCTGTCCTTCTAGTCCAGGACTTCCTTGATCTCCCTTTGACCCTTTCAATCCCTGTAACATAAAGCAAAAATACATGGGGTTTAGTTCAAAGGATTTGTTTTCAGAACTTCTCAGAGATACAATAAATTCTGTGTACAGAAGAAACTCCGGTTTATGATCAAATGCTGATGATAAAAGAGTAGAACAAAATTTCTCAGAGTGGAAAATAATTCCTCAAGATATTGTTAGCATACACTTCCCTGCACAAAATTTATCATTTTGGATCAAACTTGTAATCTCATAGTGGAATGGCTAATAAAGAGCCAGATGGGCAGCTAAACCAGATAGTGTTGTTACTGTAGTCTTTTTGTTCTGCTGGGCTGAGGAGGAGAATGAGTTGGGGAGGGGACATTAATTTTCAGTGGATTACTTACTCTGGGAGAAGATGGATTGCAATTCTCAGCAAGGTTCCAGAGAAATATTTGCTTTGCTATTTGTTTTTTGCTATGTAGGGTTCTTGTTTCTCTACAAAAGCCTACATAAGTCTCTTTTCCCATGAGACCAAGGCTTTTGAATGATATAGCCTGTTGGTAGAACTTTCAGTATTTACTTCTTGGATAATATAACCTGTTAGTGAAACTTCCAGTATATACTTCTGCAAGATGTCTTCAAAGACATCTTAATGGTATGCAGATACATTCACATTCTGCAAAGGTTTCTATGGTAGCTTATGTACCAAACTCTGAATAGCTCAGGAAATTTAAGGGCTTTGCATTCAAGTGCTAGGTAAATCCTTTGCTTCTGTACAATACAAAGCGTCACTCTTCAAATTACCAAAAAATCTACAACATATTTCTTGGTAAGCTAGAAAAATGTGGAATAGACAACATCACCACCAGATGGATTTGTAGCTGGCTGGCAAACTGTACCATTGAGTAGTCTTCAATGGTACTACATCACATGGAAAGAAGTAAGCGGTGGGGTACCACAGGCTCCATCTTAGGCCCAGCACTCTTCAATAATTTCATAAGTGACTTAGATGAGGGAAAAGAAGGGGAACTCATCAAATTTGCAGATGACACTAAACTCGCAGGAATAGCCAACACCTCAGAAGACAAGCATAGGATCCAAAAAGATCTTGACAAACTTGAACAATGGGCTCTATCAAAAAAAAGAATTTTAATTTAGAGAAAAGCAAACTTTTACATTTACGCAGGAAAAATCAAAGGTATAAGTACAGATTAGGCAAGACCTGGCTCAAAAACAGTAACTGTGAGAGAGACTTTGGAGTCCTAGTGGATGATCATCTGAATATGAGCCAGCAGTGTATAGCAGCAGCCGAAAAAGCTAATAGAATCCTGGATTGTATAAAAAGAGGCATAGAATCAAGATCACGCAAAGTATTAGTACTGCTTTATAAAACCCTGGTAAGACCACACCAGGAATACTGCAATCAATTTTGGTCACCATACTACAAAAAAGATGTTGAGACTTTGGAAAAAGTTCAGAGAAGAGCAACTAAGATGATCAAAGGCCTGAAAACTAAAACATATGAAGAACGGCTGCAGAGCTTAGGTTTGGCTAGTCTAAAGAAAAGAAGAAATAGGGGTGACATGATAGCAGTGTTCCAGTATTTGAGGGGCTGCCACAAAGAAGAGGGGGTCAAATTATTCTCCAAAGCACCAGAGGGCAGGACAAGAAACAATGGTTGGAAACTAATCAAAGAGAGAAACAACCTGGAATTAAGGAGAAACTTCTTAACAGTGAGGACAATATATCAGTGGAACTGCTTGCCTTCTGAAATCATGGGCGCTCCATCACTGAGGTTTTTAAGAAGATAGACAGTCACTTATCTGAAATGGTATAGGTTCTCCTCTTTGAGCAGGGGACTGGACTAGAAGACTTCCAGGTCCTTTCCAGCTCTATTCTATTCTGTTCACATCTTTTTTTCACAGCTTGCTGCTTTGTAAAGAGCACCAAGCTCTCCAGTAGTTGTGAAGGGCTTCTTTTGAAAACTTTGTACAGCCCTATTAAAATGATTTTGACTATCTGATAAGATAAATTTGTATACAGCTAAAGCTTGCCTGATTTTTAGTCAGCCCTTTGTAGAATGGGCTTTGTAGGATGATTGTCTTTTGATTTCTAACTTTAACTTCCAGAGTTTCTTCCTTTGTTTTATTTTCTTTTTTAATGTAAATTACATCTGCTGGGCTTCACAAAATGAGAGAGAAGTAGGACAAGTAAAAAAAGTTGCTCTTTCTGTTTATTTCTGTCAGTAATGTTTGTTCAGAATGGCAATAAACAGGCCTATGTTTATAAAGTTCATTTCCTCATAATCCCTTGAAGATTCCAACTGCTTTAATAACTTTGACAATTACAGTGCAATCTCTTAACTAACTATTTGATTCACTGCACTTACAGCTAGCAAAGTATAGAACTGTAGCCATTTTCTATTTTAAAATAAATTCAGCCAAATATTTTCATAGTGAACATACATCTTGAAACATACCCTTTCTCCGTCAACTCCAGGTGGACCAGGCAAGCCAAGCTCTCCCTAAAATATTACAAAAAATGAATAAATCAGGACAAAAGGGATAGTCTGAATCGAACCAGTTCAAAGTAAATTCTACAAAAGAACTTTTATTTTCTTTGACGAAGCATTACAGCGATTCTCAAAGCTTGAAGAGCTGTCAATAAAGCTAGATATTTCAGTCAAAGTACCTGGTTTCTTCAGATTGCAATTCTATGTCCACTTACCTGAATTAATGGCTTTGTATTTTCAGAATTAAAACAACCATTTAAATTTAATTTAAACATCTTCCAGCTGTAACATCTAAACAAAGGAAATCTTTCAAGTTCGAAGTGAGTAAAAAAAAAAAAAGATCTTGGTGAGTATAAAATAACGTTTGCTAGACTTCAGTTATGCTGTTTTTGCTGTTTTTCAGATAAGTTGTTAGATCTTCAATAAATAGCTATTAAGAGCCTCTATCAGCAACTGTTGTTGAAATCCAAGTAACCATATAAACAAACCTAATGCATATATTACCATATAAATTAAAATATATAAATGACCCAAAGATTTCTGATGCTTGCTACCTGTATATCTCTACACGTTGATCTTCAAAACTCATCAACGACCTGATCAATTCTCAAAGGAACTGTGTCATTAACAGAATAACCCACACAAATCAGTCAATAATTGTGCCACCAAATGGCCATTGGGTAGAACAGGGATGTCCAACCTTGGCAACTTTAAAACTTGTGGACTTCAACTCCCAGAATTCCCCAGCCAGCAAGGTTGGCCACCCCTGGACTAGACTAACATATTTTGCTTTAAAGGAACTGAGATCTAACCTTTGGTCCTGGAGTGCCTTGAGGCCCTGGTTCCCCTTGAGGCCCTGGTGGTCCCTGAAACAAAGAAGAAGGATTTTGTTGCTGTTGTTAACAGTAATATTTAAGAAATAAAGCGTTTATAAATAATCATGTACTGAATAACTTTTAGAAACCAAGCAACAGATACTTTAAGCAACAATGATAATATACAGAAATGTCTAGTGTAGAACAGACCATTTAATATTTAACTGCAGGGAATTTATTCCACGGTGCAAGAAAGCTTATAAACAATTTCTGTTCAATGAGTCCTGCATTATGAGATGGTAAGAGCCATCTGCCTTATAACAATAATGACACATCTCCAAGATGTCACTTCATGGAAACCTTATTTTCCTTCTTTTTCAATCTCTTCAACTGGCCACAGTGGAAGATACAAATATGTAAACGCGATATTTTTCTGAGATTCTCGCAATGTGGGAAATCTTGGATTATCAACACCATACCACCTCACCACAAGATTTTTGTTTTCTTTTGTATGGAACTCTCTTAAAATACAAGGGAGAAGGTAAGGTAAAATGGAGATCTGTTTGGGCCCAGCAAAAACTAGAGAGACATTGGCTTCTTTATGTCAATCACCTGATTACAGGAAGTCTTTTAACTTATGACTATTCATTGAGCAACCAATCAAACTTAGGGAGGTGCTGTCTTACAGCCAATCTTTGCACTTACAACTACTGCAGCCTTACAACTACTCCAGTCCAGGGGTACGGGACTACCATTTGTGACCTTCCCAGCTGGCATCCGACAAACAAACTCATTGGAAGAAAGCTGGATTTGCTTAACAACCAGTGATTCACTTAAGACAAAGGGGGATTTGCTTAAAGAGGCTTATAACATTGGGCACGGTTTGCTGGGTGATGCAAGTATTTAATAATAATAATAATAAAATTGGAAGGGATCTTGGAGGTCATCTAGTCCAACCCCCTGCTCAGACAGGAAATTAATTATTTATTAATTAACTTTTTAAAGCCTGCCCATCTGTCTTCCAGAGGTATTCTGGGAGATGTACAAATTAAATATTATTATTTTTTAAAAAAAAGCATATAAAATGTTTAAAGGAGACAAGTTTTAGTCCCAATTGTCATCACAAGTTGAGAACTATCTGTAGTTGAGGACTATTCCCAAAATTAATTTTCTGCTTGTATTAAATATGATTATTTGTGTTTTACATTTTTATACACAATACCTCTTTTTAGAGAAGCTAAATACTGTCCCTTCAAAATAAAATTTCCTAATTTTAATTTATCACTTATTCTGGCTGGAATGTTGGGAACTGAATTTACCAGTTCGGTAACATATATGCAACATTTGTATTGGAAGCACTGGGTAAAAGCACTAAATATGAACAAATTTCATTTTGTTCACTATGAATATACATGCGGGTGACAAGTTCTTGTAATTTATTAAGAAATGCGACTTAGTTTTCATCATGAAGAATTCAATCTGAAGACTGCCCTCTACTGGATAAATATTCCTTCCATTGATAAAAGGAAATCTTTGGATTTAATCCAAATAATTATACACCTTTGACATATTACACTGAATATGCAATGCCTGACGTCTTCCAATGCAAATTAATTCAGGGCACAAATCAAGTATGGGACAAATGTGCATTTAAAAAAAGTCTTGTATAAAACATATCAATGTATCATGCATGCATGATCAGGACTGAGGTGGCACTGGAGACTCAGCTGTCTGAAAGCTCATATGCAAAGACGTCTACCTATGAACAGTTGCTTACACAGAGGCTTTCACCCAACTGGATTCCCATCATATGGAAGCCCACGTGTGAATAATTGCTAACGTGCAGGTTAGGCCACTACAGAAAAAATTACAAGGGCACTGCAGTCCCATTCCTGATAACAGCTGTGAACGTGTGATTCGTGCATGAAATAGGCTATACATGGGTAAACTAATGATCTCATGATAATTTGATTATTCATGTAAAATAGTTTGAAACTAGGTTATCTAAATTATAATGCCTTTTGTCAATGAAGACAGTCATGGGAAATTCTTGGATTTTTTTGGCGAGAAAGATAGTGGAAAACAGAATTTAGTTATTCAAGATTATTTCCCCTATAATATGGGAAATATTTTTCCCAGTTACCTTGAAAACAAAAATACAAGTCAGAATGAATATGTTCTAATAATCAGATTTTCACTATCATCTAAAATGTAAATTGGGAATATTTAATCTAATAGCCATCTCTGGTATGGTGGAGTCAAGTCATTTTGGGCCCTTGACTAAAATAAAGTCAAATTTCCTTTTCTAAAATGATAAAAACTAAGCAGTGTTAACTAGTGGTCCACTTTTCCTCCAAGTGTTTAGAACTTGAATTATGTTGGCTGGCTGTTAATGGGAGTATCAAGAGATCAGAATGCTTTACTGGATTAATGTAAATGACAGGCATAGGTCAAGTCAAAGCTAAGTAGTAATATTAATTTCAGTAATGAGTAAAAAGCTTTCTCATATTAATCACTGCCAGTTACTTTAGTATCAAAATGATTGTAGCCTTACTCACTAAACTTCAGAAAGCTAGGGAAATACAAACCAAAGTAAACAATGCCTTCAGATTTGGATCTGTGTTATTAACTAAATGTTTAGCCGAAGTTTTGTTAATGATCGCAATCCAGAAATCCAAGGCAAAAAAGACACATGCTGGGCCATTCCAACAAACCAATCCAAGAGACCATCTGGCATGCCACAATTACCGTCAATCTGGGTTTCCCCACAGCCTGTTATAAAAGAATTAGGATGGTTTTCAAATGTACTCGACACAGCTAAAAGAGTAGTTTCGAAGGATGGCCTTCTTCCAGTGGAAAATAGTATAATCTGGGCAAACTTGTCATCAGAAAATATTACTGCTTTGCTTTTATCTATTGATCTGAAAGGAAAAATGTAAACTCTACCCCTGTAACTACTAAACTGCAATCTATTATATAAGATAAACACCTGTTAATATTACTTGTGTGCCAATTGCTGCAAATATTCATTACCCTGAGGAAATGTACATAGCCATTACTGTGCATCAGTGGTGGGATTCAGTTGGTTCGCACCGGTTCGGCAGAACCGATACCTAATTTTTTGTTGAGTTTGGTGAACTCATTCATGATAAGTCTGTTTTTTAGAACACGTCTGGTTTCGTTCAACTTCCTTCCAAAAGTCCAAGAGAGGAGCGAGAAATCAAAAGGAGACACAACACCTTCGATCACGTCAGTTGCCTGCCCATCTCTTCCCTTTCACTGTCCTCCCAAGCTGGACTGCCATGCTATGGAGGATAGGCCTTACCTAGTCCCCCTCCTCTGTTTCAGAACTGGAGGGAGCGATGGCAAAAGGCTCTGCTTCGGCCAGAGAACCGGTTGTTAAATTATTTGAATCCCACCACTGCTGTGCATCCTTCCTCCTCCTCCCCAAGCCTTTACTCCCAGAACAAATCTGAATTTTTCTGTATTTATATTTAGGAACAACTATATTCTGTCTCGGAAGCACTGCAACTGCCTTTCCAAATTCAGAAACAACACTGAGATAGCAGGCAGCACAATGCTAGAAAGAAAATATTAAGATTTGTATCAGACTGGTATGAGCTGAGAACATGTAGTAGTGCCCCAACCCATCAGAGTAGGGAAGCAATGTATATTACATCGGCGTGAAGATGGTCTATGCATGCAAGTAAAGATATATGCTTGAAGAGGTGCAAGTGCAGATGTGAGACAATTGGTATCTTTGGTAGGATGGGTTTCACTTCCATTACATGTAGTCCTCGGGGTGGAAATATTTCTATCTTTGCTGTAAGCATTGATTAGTGGACTTTTTGAGCCATGGCCTACATATTCAAAGTTAGCTTACTAAATCTTATGCTGAAAATATGTATCTTGTGGTCATACATTGATTTTAGTTTTTCTAAAAGTGCCTGAGTGCTCTCAGACGTTTTCAAAGACCAATACTTAGTATTGTATACCAGGTGTCATGATGATTGCTGCATAATATGTTTTTATGTTCAATGTTAATTGTTTTAATAAAAGAATTTTTATAATAAAAAAAAAAGTGCCTGAGTGCTCAATGAGAGAAGCAGGTACATTATATGGGTTTCTGATCTTATATACATGTATCTGACAACACAAGCTCTTACGGTTTTTAACTTATTTCAGCTAGTGTGACTATCAATCTTGGAATGTCTGGAAAGCAGCAGTTCTGGCCTAGCTATCTTTATCTGTCTGTCTGTCTGTCTCTCTCTCTCTTAATCTAGCTAGCTAACTATTATCTAGCTTTCTACATCCATCCGTCCGTCCGTCCATCCGTCCGTCCATCCGTCCGTCCATCCGTCCATCCATCCCCTTATATATAATACTCCTTTATTTACATGATGAATTCATTAGTTGGGGGAATTGTATGATCATATTGTATCATGCATGTTACCTTGAGAGCTTCCAAGATTCTACCGTCATAGTCAATTACTACAGTATCACCCTGTTCTCCTTTCAGGCCTGGAGGTCCCTGAAAATAAAAAGTTATTCCAAGTTTTATGCTAACAGGCACAACACTCTACTAGTCACATACTATTAGGGTACCTTAGTAAATTATTATCCACTGGAGGGAAGCGTCAAATATCACCTACATTGATAAACTCCCAAGAAGGGCCTAGCTGTTGACTGCCCTGATCTCAAACTTGTTTTTAAAGACAATTAATTATCTAACCCAGCTTCTTTTCAACAATGGTGATAGAGCTGTAGAACTCCTTTCCATAGTAAAATTGTAAAGTCCCTCTTAAGACATTTTGTTAAAATCTTTTTGTTGTTCAGAGCTTTTTATCACTACATGAACTTTGAACCATCAAAGATGAAATGGAGCTTTATTCTGCAAAAGGAACTTTACAGTATGGATGCTGTCTCTCAGAAAGGTACCAGAATTGTTTCCAATTGCACATTTCCATTCATGGGGAATTGTTTAATTAAAAAAAAGCATCTGTAAATGAAGGAAAAGAGGGCAATTTTATTGATACCTGCCTCCCCCACCCAATCTATTACATCTTTCCTGGGGATTTAGTAAGTATCTGAACTATATGAAAAATAAAAGTGTCTTCTCCAACTAGGCAATTTTCAGATGAACTGAGACTGTAGTTTTTTCATTTGCTAAGAGCTGGGAGGATCCCAACCCACTTTTTCTAAAGTTGGAAAAACTTTGCTATAGGAAAAAGGAATAATTTCTTCAAATGTATCTTCTGTTACTGTAAGGCTCTAATCAATCTAAAAGGGTGGATATGATTTTGATATTGTAATTATTTGAAAGCATATTTGAAAATATATGTGTATACAAAACAGATTCTGCCAGTACTTGTTGTAATCCTTTGTATTTATATGTCCCACACAAATACCAAATTTTAAGAATTCCTTGAAAACATTTTCAAGTCCAAAACATTTATATTAATTGTAACTTTTATTTGAATTAGTCTGTAGGTCAAACACAGTTTTGTACAATAATATTCATAATTAATATATTGCATATTCTTCCCAGCTTCGCTTAAACTACTGGAAAGTGATAAAAGGTGAGTTATGAATTTTAAGGCACTAAAAAAGAAGAGGAAATTCATACCCGTGGCCCAATATGACCATCTGCTCCCTTCTCAGCAGGTTCACCCTGAAAAATAAACAAAAACAATAAAGAAGATTAATTTAGAACAAAGATGGAGAAATTGACCATGCTGACTTGAGCTGTTGGATATTTAATTCAGTGAAAATTTGGAGAGTGACTTTCCCCACCTAGTTTAAAAAAAAGCAGATTAATATGATTTACATCTGGAGGAACACAATATTAGCAGCAGCAGCAGTTTTAAAAAGCTTTCAACATAATCTAGTTGTAAAATAAACCAGACAGATCAGATTCAAGACACACAAGCCTCTTACAAACATGAATTTTCTCAATATGTACGATTATATCACATGGCTGGAAAGTCAAGCAGTTTTAAATAACTATCCAATTTAACCGACAAAACAGCAAAAAGAAAACATGACAGTAATCTCAAAGCTACAACTTAGGAATGTTGCCTCATTTAAAAGGACACTATCTTCAGGCATTTTGAAGTACTACTTTCTTGCACTTAAAAGCACAAAGAAAGCCATAATCAGTTTTATTATTCAACTTAAAAGCACTAATTCAAGTTACAAGGGTGATTAAATTGGCCCTGTATAAACAAATACCTAAAGAATAAACGAACAAATAAACAAATTTAATATGTATGTGAGATTGGAGTGAGAGGTCATCCAATGGAATTGGATTTGTTATCATCAGGACCTTGATGGTACCACAGCTATACTTTATCAAACCTGGCTGACCAAGAAATGCTGTCTTGATGCTGGCCCACTGCCTGGAGGCTGTAAGGGTTTGAATGGGGAGGAATTGGCTTCAACTCAACCATAGCAAGGCAGAGAACTTCCGGTGAGGAATCATCTTTGACTCCAGCTGTGAATAATTTGGGGTTCCTCCTAGATTCATGGCTCCTGCTCAGCAGATAGCAATTGTGGCTGGGGTGTATGTGTCTTTGCACATATTCATTTGTGTACCAATTGCATTCATTCCTGGACTGGGAGGCCCTGCTCATGGTCCTTCATGCTCTGCTGATTTCCTAGTTGGATTACTAAATTGTGCTCTATTTGGGGCTGCTCTTGAATACCAGATGGAAATTACAATTGATCTAAAATATGATGGCATGGACAGTTTTTGGTACCCTATAGCTTACCCATATTACACTGCTGGGGGAACTGCAGTGGTTCCCCATTTCTTCCTGGATGTGATTCAAGGTTATCATCTTTAAAAACGGAATAGCACAAGGGCAAGTTATTTGTGGTGCTACCCTTTGTTGAGAATATCTGCCCATTCATCTAGGGCTGATAGGATGGGTACAGTCCAGGTCCCTTTCTTAAATGTTTGCTCATTAAATTTATTTGCTGCCCATCTTGCTGTCACATGAATCTGGGTGGATTACAATCTTACAATCAATGTTGCCTTTTGTGGGACCTAGGCAGGGTGCCTTTTTGGTTATAGCTCTGTCTTTTGGAGCAATCTTTCCCCTGAGATCTGATTTTCTAAAAATAGCACTAGCACTAGCCTTTAAACTTATATACCACTCCATAGCACTCTTTGGTTGGTTTGCAGAGTCAGCATATGGCCTCCAATAATCTGGATCCTCATTTTACTGACCACAGAAGGATGGAAGGCTGAATCGACCTTGAGCCGGTGAGAATAGAACTCCTGGCAGTGGGCAGAGTTAACCTGCAATACTGCATTCTAAGTACTGCACCACCAAAAAGACTCAAAGTTCTGGTTTGTCTCATAAGGGTTGGGGTAATGTGAGGCTGGAGCCCAGTAAAAGTCTTTGGGGTGGGGGGATGTGTCACAGTTGGGGTTGCTGGGAGTTTCTGTGTTGTTATGTTTTTTTAAAAACTGTGTTTATTATTTATATTGTGGATTGTGAGTTGCCAAGCTTATGTTGCGTACATTGAGTTGCTATATAAATCTAATAAATAAATCTAGTTTGCTTTATACCATGATTCATTTAATAATATGTAGGGCTCATGGGGAACTATGGAATCAACCCTCAAACATTTCATTTCAACAATAAAGATAGTAAGAGGAGTATTCATCCATAATGGGTTCTTCTTGTCCACAGAAGTGAATGGCACCTCAGAGATATTTATTTTGGGTCTTCTCTGCTTCCTTTTTCTAGTCTCTTCTTTCAGCAAGAGAAAGTTAAAGGAACACCTGGCAGCTGAGTGGTTCAGAAAGGAGAATGGTGTCAGTAGCAATCTTACCATTCTGCCATTTCCAGAATGAAAATCAGTCGATGTGTTAATCATACCATGCTTTTCTCATGCTCTCCTTACCTTTGGCCCTGGTAGCCCATCTATGCCTTTTTCTCCCTTTCCGCCAATGCTTCCTGGTTCTCCCTGCAACATTTGAAAGAGGCCCGGTGGAAAAGAGTTGTCAAGCAAGTCAGCATTCAGCTGCAGTAGCCTTTCCCTTTTCTTACTTTTGGCTCTGTAGCTTGTTCGTGCCTTTTTTGCCCACTGGACATAACCTGCCTCGCATACTCCAGGTGTTTTCAAGAAGAGCAATTGAAGTGGAAAGAAAGTTTCCAAGCATCAATTAGCTAATTTAATCCCAGGCATCCCAAACCTGTAAGATCTGATGGCTTCTTTACACCTATTCTTCAATACTGGCCAATGCGTCCCGCTCTTCCAAACACCTTGGAAAGAGATTTTTGTACTATAAAAGTACAAAAGAAAGCCAATTGATCTAGTGGTTAAGGCACCAGACTAGAAAACAGGAGATTGTGATTTCTAGCCGGGTGACTTTGGGCCAATCACTGTCTCTCAGCCCAGCCCACCTCACAGGTTTGTTGTGGAGAAAATAGGAGGAGGAAGGTGTGTTGGATGTGTTCACCACCTTGAGTTATTTGTAAAAATAATAAAGGCAGGATACAAAAAAATAAACAAACAAATAATAAAAGAAAACTCTTAATACATGAACATGCTTTCCTCTTGCACTTGAAGTGGTTTAATACCATTTTGTATTAGAAAGAGATTCAAGGGAATCAACAAAATGTACAAGCAATAAACTAAAATAAGAACCTAAGGTTTATAAAAAATAAAAACTATAGTACCGTGGTGGCGAACCTATGGCACGCATGCCACAGGTGGCACTCAGAGCCCTCTCTGTGGGCACGTGCGCCGTCACCGTCGTGTGCAAAAAAAAAAAAAAAGGTTCAATCAATCAATTTCAACTTCACGTGGGAAAAAAAAAGATCTCGCAAAGTTGGAATTGATTGACTGAACTTTTTAATCCCACCAAGTCTGTGGTTACCACCACAGCCACCCTCACCCAATGGGCCACCCTCACCCAATGGGCCGCGCCCACCCAATGGGCCACGCCCACCCAATTGGCCACACCCACCCAATGGGCCATGTTCACCCAGCACCCAACAATACATAAGTGGGTTTTAGGTTGCAGTTTGGGCACTCGGTCTCTAAAAGGTTCGCCGTCACTGCTATAGTCATATAAGAATTTAAAAATGGCAGAGTTACCTTGCCTCCTTAGAAACTGTATTCAAAGAGAGCTGCTACTATTTGAAAACATTTTCTAAGTTTAATCTGAAGAAGCCACTTCTTGAAACAATGCCTTTTCCCCATTAGGGCTAATACTTCCTGGTTGTTTGAAATAAATCCAAAGAAATTTTAGTTTTGAAGCAAAGCACATGCTAGTCTTATTCTCTTTGGGCTCCAGAAGCCCATCTGTGCCTGGGGCAATGTTTGCTTGCCTGCAAATGTCTAAAACTGGCACCCAGAAAATTCTTCAGCTGAATGCGGGACATTCACAAATCACATGATGCTATTTGATTAGATGCTAACCTTTGACCCTGGCACCCCTTGAATACCATTCTCTCCTTGGGGCCCGGAAGTTCCTTGATCTCCCTTAATTTAAAAAGAATCTGGTATCAATCATTACTTGAGAAACAATATTCATATTAAAGTCTTAACTGATTTTCTTTGCTATACACAATTATAATTTTTTCTATTTAAAAAATCAAATAGGACATCTTTAAAGTAGTATCTGAATTCTAAATGCAGTTCAAATTTGTTTGTTCAAACTGTTATATTTGCTTAACTATTAATAAAGCCCAATATCATCAGCCAAACAAATAGAAATTTTCAGTTCTTGATTCAGTGATTGCTTGTTTAGCAACTATTTGAAATTACAACAGTATAAAAACAATGGATTTGTGACCAATCCTCACATTTACGACTGCCGCAGTGTCCCATGATTGCCATTTGGGCCCTTTGTGACCAGCTTGCAACAAGCAGAGTTAATGGAGAATTTGGAAGTGAAGTCGTATGTCATAGCCCAAGATGTTTCATTTAAGGACCGAAGGGTAAGTGAGATGATAAGTCCATTGCGATCATGTGATTTTCCTCTTAGTGACCTTGATGCTTAGTGATGGAATTGCCAATTGCAATTGTAGTCACTAGGCCAGATTCATATACTTTGCCTGATATAGTTGTAAATTATCTTGACTCTCAATCAATACATGTATTAAGAATCAAATATTACAGACATGTTTACAGATATTCATGAAATTGAAACTGGCTACAAAAATAATATTTTTTTTCCTCAAAGAGATATTGCAAGGCTTAGCTTTTCAATCCTATAGATGTTTGTGCTGTTTATAGTCATCCATCCCTAACAATAATATGAAAAATGATGAAATGTACATTGCAACGTCATAACACACACCCCAATCTTTTTTACTTACATCATAATATTATCTGCAAGTACTGTATTTGTCATGGTGCACATTTCATCGTTAGCCCACTTGCCCTGTCTCCTCAGATCTCAACAGTGCTTTTTGTTTTAAAGCCCAGTCCTACACTCAAGCTAACAAACAGCCAGAGTGAGCTATAAAAATGAGATTTACCTTTGGTCCTTGAACCCCTGATTCTCCTGGAGTCCCAGCATCACCCTGATAAACAGAATATGTGTAGGTGAGACTGAAATGTAGGAGTGTGTCATGTTTGCCAGCATCACAAAGTAATTATTTACTGGATTTAATTTAAAAGCGGGAATAAATATTTATCTTTTAAAGCAGTGGTTCTCAACCTTTTTCAGGTTGAGACCCCACTTGCGCCGCCCATCGCGCCGCGACCCCGACCCGGGGGCGCGTGCACGCATGCGCAACAGGCTGATCCGCGCATGAGCGGCGCGCGCACGGCAAAAAAAAAAACAAAAAAACAAAATGGCGGACCGCGACGGGCCGATCTGCGCATGCGCGGTGCGCACATGACACCCCGAACAGCGCATGCGCGATGCGCGCACGACAAAAAAATTAAATAAAAAAATAAAAAAAACCAAAATGACAGACCGCGGTGTCCGGCGACCCCCGTGAAATGGTTGTTCGACCCCAAATGGGGTCGCGACCCATAGGTTGAGAACCGCTGTTTTAAAGAGATTACTTGCATTTATAGGAGGGTTCTTACCTGTGGAACCCACTGAATTTTAATCCTTAAATATATTTATAAAATCTGGTAGCTATATCTTACTGAATTCTGTTTGCTATGCATCAATCATCTCTATATTTTACATGGACAGAATATTTTAGTAAAATATCGTTAAGCTTTGATTTGGCTTATAAACTGATTCTCGAAATTCATGTGATCAATCTCTTTCACACTGCAGGATTCAAATATCACTGGCATTATGTATACCAAATTGAGCATTTTTGCTTTGTATAAATGTATGATTACAGTGTGTGGTTTAGGGCTTAAACCACTAATGTAAGTCTATAGGGCACTATATTAAAACCAACTCACCATAAAAATTAGTAAAATTAAAAAGCAACTACTTTAATGAATGATGAAAAAATATTAAGCATTCAAAAATCATTTTTAAAAAAAGAATACAAGCAGAAACTTGTAAGGAAAGAAGCCAGAGTGTAAAATGTATCATTGTACAAATCATAGCCCTCTATTTTTTCCATAATAATCTATACTTTATTAGGTTTAACCAATAGCCATTATGACATTGAAAGCAACAGAGAATAAATTTTACAAATGTTCATCTCCTTTACTAGATGAACACATTTATTTATTTATTTGTTTATTTTGTTTGGGCTTGTATGCTGCTCCTCTCTGAAATATCTAATAAAGGAGAATATTTATAACTCAGGGTTGAAATGAGTGGTCCTTGGTCATCTCTGAGCTTGGTTTTCTTGCAGGCATTTCATTAGGTAACACCATCAATGCTAGCACTGATGATGTTACCTAGTTTGGGTAGTGAAATGTCTGCAAGAAAATAATCAAGCTCAGAGAGCACCAAGGATCCTGAACAAATATTTCCAAACTTCTGAAGTAATTTTGTTGTCTCCACACTCTTCTCTGAACTGAAGACAAACTAATGTGAGAATCCAATCCAATCTAATTTCAAAACTGCCAATGAGTCAGAGGGCAGAAGGCCAGCTCAGAAAGTGCAGGCATATAACTCTTTCCTTTGTTTTACATTCATCAATTTATTTTCTTTTTTTTTAATATGACCCTTGATTTCATTTCAAAGAATCTCAGCAATTGCTTAATATCTGTAACAAGAACTATCTGTCCCAGTCTCCTATACATGGGAAAGAGGATGATGAGAGAATGACAGGGAAGAGAGAGTAAGAGAGTGGATAGCCCCACCCTCTTTGGGTTCTGCCCATTGCTTAGTGACACCCAACATTAGTGGTTAAGGCACCAAGCTAGAATGTGGGAGACTGTGAGTCCCGCCTTAGTCCCGCCATAGGTATGAAAGCTGGATGGCTAATCTTGGGCCAGTCACTCTTTCTCAGCCCAACCCACCTCAAAAGGTGGTTATTGTGGAGAAAATAGGAGGGAGAAAGATGTGTTGGATATGTTCACTGCCTTGAGTTATTTGTAAAAATAATAAAGGCAGGATACAAATAGAAAGAAAAAAAGAAAGAGAAAGAAAGAAAGAAGGAAGGAAGGAAGATAAAAGAAGGAAGCAAGGAAGGAAGGAAGGAAGGAAGGAAGAAGTGATAAATATTATCCTCCAGTAATACAACTCATAATACTAAAAATGCTGCTTCTTCATTACTCTTTCTGACATCTATTTGCTGCATGTTCAGTCCTATACACAGAGCTGCTTCAATGTGTGTTGCACAAACAGAGCAAGACATGCACATGTACAAAAGAGAGACAGGTTTGACCTGGTTTCTTCTCTGTCTGCTCACTTGGCGAGGGACCATTTTCAGAAGCATTGCCCATGATGCACTGGGATGGCCTTAGTCAAGTGTCATGCAAGCATTAGTGTTGAGGTACCAGCTTCGGAGGATAGGAGCAGACAGATGAAATGCCCAAACTTGTACACCTGACTTCACATCTCTCCAGCATTTGCTACTCTGGTAGCCACCTCACCCTACCAAATCTTAGGGCTTGTTTGCATGATTGGTTACAAGATATCACAAGACAGGTAGCTTTGGAGAAAAAGAAGAAAACACAACAACTTACTTTTTTTCCTGGAATACCAGGTTCACCCTTTAAACAAACAAACAAACAAATAAACAAACAAAGCATTTAATATGAGAGATGCAAAAAAAGATAGGCATGAGAAAACAAAAGTAATAAAAATGAAAATACCATTAAAATACATTAATCTTAAAACTATCTTTTCCAATGTACTAAAATTCAATTCTGTTGCCAACAACTGATGCAATTTCTCTTAAATAACTTGGGGTTATTACCTTTTATGGATACTAGATTTCAAGCACTTATTTCAAAAGGTTTACGCTTAAATTCCATGGTAAGTAAGAAGTAACTTTAGACTGCAGAAATGGCCCTTTTAAACATTACTTCACAGTTAAAATTAAGGAGTCAAAATGTAAACATGGAGATGTTCCTGATTCATACCTTCATGCTGCTCAAAAGGAAGATCACTAAAAGGTAAATGGGAGTCCCATTTCCTTCCCTGACATGTGCATTCCCCTCAGAACTTCAAGGAAAGCATTTTTCCCTTTTCTTCACTACTTCACTCAAAGAGAAAAAAGACACGAATCTAACTAACTGATACAGTGAATTGGAGATAGAAGTAATCCGATGTTTCTGAGTATTTGCATTCTCAGAATTAAATTGTTACAAGCTGGTTTTAAAAGACAACTGTGTAAAAAACTATATTCTATGGTGCTTATCTCATTTTTGAAGTTATTCTCTTTTAGTTTGATCTCTTAGATTTGTTTGATACTCTACAACTAAACTGAAAACATTTTACTCATTATGACCTTTTATAATAACACACTACTAGTTGCACACTAGTGCAACAAAAAGCACTGGAACAATAAAGACATATAAAAATTGTGGAAGAAAACATGGCACATTACTTCTTCTACGAGACTGTAGCCAATTTCTCTAAAATATAAAATATTACCGTAGCAGATAGCTGTGGTAACATCAAGATGGCGAGCTTTCAATATTCTCATTTGGCTGAAATTTCAAATTTCAGCCAAATGCAAATATCACTTAAAAGAAATACTATTCTAAAGAAATGGATTTAAAAGGCTCTTTACAAGATAATAAAATGTGGGAAGTGACCCAGAACTACTTTAAGAAGAGGGTGATGATGGCCCACAGTTTAGTTCAGAAAGTTACTCATCAAAGGAGACTGGTTGTTTCGGTCCTGCATCCTACTTTAAATTTGGCTACTGTTATTCTGTTTAGTGCAGGAGAGATGGAGAAACAATTGGATTAGGAATCAAAAGTGGATGGAAGTAAACAACAGTGATTAGTGACCAAGTCGAAAGGAAGTCACCCATTAAAGTTATTAGACAGAGGACACAGTGACTCAGACAACAGGAAGAAACTTTTGAGTTATACTTATATAACTATCCCATATTTAACATGTGAACAATTCATTACAGATGGCTTTAATATCATATATTGCATACTAACCATGGTACCAGCTTCTCCTTTCTCACCCTAAAAAAACAATATAAATATACAATTTTCATATTAGACCAACAATATATTTCATTTCAAAATCTATTTTCTAAAAATCTTTCTACCAGTATAACAGTGAAGGAAAGAAATGTGGAGATTTTTTAAAAAATCACATTGTTTTGAGAAAAAAAAATATTTCAGGTATTCCGTTGATTTAGGAATCACTGTCTTACCAGCTCACTCAAGCGACATGCAGATAACACCACACAATCAATTATTAGACTTAACACCGAGCACAAATAGATTTCATCTCATTTAATGTTTTTTGGTAAATAAAACTCTACATCATTCTTCAAATTCAAGGATGGGGTGTCAACAATTAGTTATTAAAGAAAAGATTAAGAATGGCTAATGTATTAAAAAAAACCATCCTGAGAATAGCTTTTTCTAATAGATCTGGCATTGCTCACTGGAATAATCACACTGAATTCCTTCACATTGTTCTGGTAATTGCTATTCTAGCAAGGAAAATAAAATGTTATCAAACCCTGAAGCTTGGTATATAATTAGGATTTACAAATAATAAATCCTGATAAGGTTATCCAATGCATTTCATTGGAAAATTATATTTGGACAAGCTAACATGAACAAACCATTGACTGTAAATAAAATAAAACTTGATGGCAAGTTCAATCAAGTTACTGCCTTCTTCACTTACTCTCTATTATAACAATACTATACTTTTCCTTCCACTAACCTCTTCAGACATTTAAGATCAAGTTGGGTATATGATTTAAGCTTACATGCACCATGAGGAGCATCTCCCCGAAACCATGCATGTTACTTAGCTTTGTTATTATTTATGCCTTACAGGAAGACCCTTTGGGCCATCTTTTCCTGTGTCCCCAGGAGGCCCTCTTGCACCCGGCTGTCCAGGAGGCCCAGGTGGGCCAGCAGCACCATCTTTACCTTGGTCTCCCTATAAGAAGTTTGGACAAAGCATTATAACATGGGGGGAGCACTTTCCTAATAAATGGATTGTATCATCAAAAACTAGGACCTGGCATAATTAGGATGCTGGTTTGACAAGCAGCAAGCTCGTGTTCGAGACCCAAGTGCTCCAACTTGGGGAGGGATGAGCTTCCGTCCTTTGCTCCAACTCCTGCCAGGATATGAAAGCCACTCCCAACTGGATGTCCCCTGGGCAACAGTGATGTCACCAGCTAGTCCTTTCAACCCAGAAGTGCCTTGGTGCATTCCTACTATGCAGGAAGATGGAAAGCAGCAGGAGAATATATGTGGGACTTAGTTATGTCCTGCAATAAACTTTAGACTGCAAGTCAATCAAATTTTATGGAGTATAACTTATTGCACCTAAAGCACCTCATATTTAAGACTTCTTTTGTGTGTATTTGGCAACAAATATTGGTGGCTGTAAAGTTTTATTCACCATGTCCAATTCATATGTATGTGTGTTTTGCAATGATGGGTACAATATATCTTCTTTCTGTCTCCAAATGCTGGGTTCCCATATCTTTTAGACCAAAATCAGGGGAAATTAGTAAGAAAATAGATTTTTCAGCATACTGTCACTATGTTTGTAGAAAGCATCAGCAAAGCTATGGGGTCCAGTTATGGTTTTAAGGCAAACAGTTCTGCTATATCTTATTTTTATCATCATCATTAAGTCCTGTGCAGAGCACATTGGGCAGAAGTGTTTTCCAGTGTTTTCAATCTTATTTATCTTATTTTATCATGAAGCAAATGTCAAAAATTTCTACAAACAGTAAGCTACAAATTGCCTCTTAGGTCATTTGAAGATGTATAATTACCTTGGAAAATCTAGATGCATGTTTAGAGTATATTATATTACTATATCCACTTCCTGACTGTCCTCCACAGACCTTCATATTACACATAAAGGTTTCCCAGGTAGTCTCCTGTCTAGGTGTTAAGACATCAAGATAGCCAACCAGTGTGGGGTTGTTTATCTTCAACTGCTGTATTGTATAGTTTTAAACAACCCATAATGTGGTGTTTTTTCTTGGAAAAAAATATCTTGTGATTGACTGAAATATTTACAAAAATGCAGTATTTGTAGAACACATAAGACATTACTTTTAAATTGGAGGTCACACAGCAAGAATACACACAGATTAAAATAACACTATGCAGTACATCACATATTATGCTTATAGCATAGGGTAAACTACTTTTTAAAAACTTCCTTTCTTCAAATATAAGATGATGTTTTTTAAACAGCAAGCTGCTTTGAATTTTAAGATACTTTTAAAATTGGTTTGCAGGAAAGCAGAAAGAAGCCGCTTCATGTTTGAAAATGTCTCTATTTAAATCATATTGCAAAAGTATTTTAACTGCAGTCAATCAGAACAGAGCTGGAAGGGTTCTTGGAGGTCATCTAGTCCAACCCCCTACTCGAGCCAGAGATCCTATACCAGGGGTAGGCAACCTTGGCTCTTTTATGACTCGTGGACTTCAACTCCCAGAATTCCTGAGCCAGCATGGCTCAGCATGGAAACCTCTCCCTTTCTCCTCAGCATGGCTGGTTCGGGAATTCTGAGAGTTGAAGTCCACGAGTCATAAAAGAGCCAAGGTTGCCTACCCCTGCCCTATACCATTTCAGATAGTGGCTGTCCAGTCTTGACCCCCTCTTATTTGTGGCAGCCCCTCAAATTCTGGAATACTGTTATCATGTCACCCCTAGTCCTTTTTTTTAGACTGGCCTGTAACTGTTCTTTATATGTTTTTGTCTCCAGGCCCTTAATCATCTTTGTTGCTTTTCTTTGCACTTTTTCCAAAGTTTCAACATCTTTTTTGCAATGTGGTGACCAAAACGGAATGCAGGATGCACTCATGCGAAATAATATTTTTATTTCACAAATTAGGAAGCTGACAAATCGCTTGCTCCAGTAAGCTCTGGTCTAAGTAGAGAATTAAAACCAGCCCGCACAAGATGTGTTATTTGAATGAACAAGAGTGTCAGCTGTTATTGTTATAACCTGGATTATAATCTGGTTTGGAAAATAACAAATAACCCTGCCAGAACATATGCAGCCATCACTGAAATCCCCATGAAAATTAATATCTGAGCAGGTTGTCCTAGTGTCAGAGTTAATTTAATGCCATCCTACTCTAACTCAGAAATTTAATGATAAAAGACATTCAACATTTTTTCAATTTCTAATAATTTTCTATTGGGCAATACCATAAAATCAACCTAAATAGCTCCATCTCAATGATACTGGATTTTTAAATTATTATTTCATGTACATCCCACTCTTACTATTCATTAAAATTGGCAGTTTACTAAGACCATAATTCTTGAAACAGGATATATCAACAAGGTCAATAACAGCTTCTTGACAAATTTACCAATCTTTCAATTCTTGGATAAACGTAGCATTAAAAAAGCAGGGACATACTATTGACATTTGTTTGGATATTGACATGTACTATGTCAATATTCCAACTGTATATGACATGCAGTACATGCAAGAACACAGCAATGAACCTAGACAGATCTTGGGGATTGGAACATGTTATTGTAATGTTTTTCTTAGATTTGTATGAATAGAATTTATATGAATTTAATGAAGCTCAGATGATGCTAACATTACAGATCACAAATAAAATGAAAGGCACAAGAAAAAGTAAACATATTTGATTTATGTAACATTTTTGAACTAGAAGCCACTGAATGGATTGCAAAAATATCTTAAGATTGTTTAAATGTATGAGTTGCTGACAGTAGCAGTTCTTGCAAACTGGATATATGGACACTTAAGAATGAACACTGTGGCATAATACTCACAGGATGGAGTAGAAACGAATTCTGTATTAGGATGTAACACTGCAAACTGCAAGTAGTACAGTGTATTAATTTATCTGCTGCTTCTGAAAACTAGTTCTATGTTCGTTAAATATGAAACTCACAGAAGTTGAGATATTTTCCATGCACACAACATATTCTTTGTATAAGTTGCTTGGCAGTTTGCTGACTTTCTTGCTGACATTTGCAATTCTTGTAAAGCCACAGTAGATTTCACATTTTAATCTATGGAAAATCTGAGTAGTCATGACATATATTCACCATGACTTTCCCTAAGTGGGGGAGAGGAAGAATTAAATCTGTTTTCATGAAGGCAACCTCTGTGTTCTGTCAAATGGTGAAGTAACTGGATGATAACTGAAATGTTTATTATGGGTAAAAAGTAAGCAATTTTTAAAAATATTATTTTGATGCTTTTACAGTGAAACACAGCTCCAGGAGACAGACACAGGGGCCTAGCATGCTAATGTCCATGGGGCCACAAGGAATCGGACATGACTTAGTGACTGAACTACAACAGTGTAATACAATTCTGATTCTAATTGCCACAACACTCAAGTATATTCAGTTTAGTTTATGACCCAAAACAGTAAGAGATCTTGTCAGAGTGTGAAAGAGCAGAAGAATAAAATAGTAGAAGAGAGAAGCTTAAATTAAGAAAAGCCAACAACCTCTCAAGAAAACACAGCAAGCCAGAAGATTAAAAGTGATTCTACCTTAAGCATACGTCGGCTAAAAATATGCTGGTCAGAGAGAAATCCATGACTGAGGCGAGGAAAAGCCATCTAGTCAATGTAGGTCAGCAAAGAAAAGGATCAAGACAAAGAAGATAGAGAAAAGGGTAAAGGCATTTTATACAAGAACTCTAATATGAAGTAAACAATTGATATAATCAAAACAGCATTGATTGATTCAAAACCAAGTCACAAGATGGGTGACAGCAGAATAAACTATTCTGTTAGTTCACAGGAGATACCTTGTGACTCCTAGACCCACGTACAACCTCCTGAGATTCGGGCTTGTTTGCATACAGGTGATGTACTTGTTCAACAAAGCTAAAACTTTACAAAAGTTTTACAAAACTTTTTACAAGATTTACAAAAAAACAAACATTTTATATAACCCTTGTCTCCATAAATCAAAATTTAAGATGTTTTATGGCAATTTAAGAGGGATAACATACATTTTATTAGAGCAATCATATTCTGATAACACTTGTTCCTAAGGAACTGATGTAGCTTCATTGAGAAATAATCTAGCTAAACTGTTAGAGTAGCTTAACAGCTAGGGATATATAATCTAGCATCAAGTTTTGCTATTAAGTCACTGTGGTGTCTTCGATTATGGCATCTTGGACAATATTAACTTTCTAGATTTTGGGAAAATACCCAAATAGATATTTCAGGTATATACTAGGAAAAATCTACTCTCAACATCTATATATGTATGTGTTTTTGTGTGTAAGTACAGTATGTATACACACACACACACACACACACACACACACACACACACAAAAGCTAGAACTAAAGGAAAATCATCTTTAGGTGGGCCCTCCCCTTTTTAAAATCAGTATTGACTCCTGATGACTTTCTGAACTAGTCCCTGCACTTTTCTGGGCAAAATCTCTAGAAGTGGTTTGTCATTGCCTGCTTCATAAGGCTGAGAAAGAGTAACCATCCCAAAGTAACCCAGCACATTTCATCCCAAGGTGGGACTAGAACTCATAGTCTATCAGTCTCACCAAGTGTCTTAACCACTATAGTACTTACAAATGATTTTTATATAGAAACACATGAACAAGGTTGATTTGCCAGTCAGTTCTATTAGACAAGGATAGACCTAATTGTCAAGTGAACCTATAGCAAGCACATTTAATTTATTTAACACATTGGGATGGAGATAATTTACGTATATTTATTTATATATGAACTGATTTCTGTATAAGCATTTCAGGAAAATTCTTATTTATATAATAAAAAGAAAAATGAACGGGTGGAAAAAAATACCTTATCATCTTGTATACAATCCTACACCTACTTGGAAATAAAATTTCACAATCCCGTATGATATAGCAATGTATTTAAATAATGTAATATCTTAACACAATTTTAATAAAGAATATTGAAGAAAAGAATCTGATTAAAAGCACTGTTATGCTGTTTTGATATAAAGATAGAATAATTTTTTTTTCTGCCAGTTACTTCCATGGACTTCGGCTGAAAACATGTGCTATAAATTATACATCCAAAGCACAGCTTTCATATTGTTTAGATTATCATTATCAAAATGCTGCTTCGAATTAGATGTCTTGGACTGAATGTACTGTAGATATGATCCAAACCTTAGCTGAAGCGGAAGTCAATATTCCAGTTTTATGTGCTAATTTGGGCCACAGGAGTAGCAAAATCAAGAAACCAAAGCCACATTTTATTTTTATTGATACATAGATATTTATTTGTGTTCGGGGCACAGTCAGCAATTTATTTGTGTTCAGGGCACAGTCAGCAATTCAGTTGGAAAACAAATAATAATGATCTCCACTGCTGAAGCAGATTGATTTAATAACTGTAACAAAAGAGAGAACTAATATAGCAAGCTAGCAGTAAAACTTCATGTTCCATTTGATTTTATTCTTTTTTGAACAATATTAAGACAGTGGGGTCAACATATACTCTAGTATGGAGAATGAATTCTGAACTTAGTGCTTTGCACATGTGTTTGACTTCAATTCCATCTCGACAGCATTCCAGGCTTGGGGTAGGAAATCAGTTCATAAAATTCCATGAAGTAAGACTTCTTTGCTGGAAATGCTAAATTTTTCAGTCATAATTCTGTTTCATAAAATTATATCTCGAATTTTCACAAAAGATTCTAATCAATACTTCTCAAGGCAAGATTCCTCTCAATGCCTATTTATCAAGAGGAAACATGGGGTGCCGTGAATCTTCAGAAAAATCTGTTTGATGAAGATTAATTAGATGGACCAAAAGTCTGATGTAATCATTTGGTTCTTCATATTTGATTAAAATATAACATTACGCTCCTCCTAATAATTTATATAGAGAGCATAGATACCTCTATAATGAACTTGATAACAAAAAATTCTTTCAGATATAAATTAAAAGAAGGAAAGGTCTAGAAAGATTGGATTGGGAAAACATGGAACTAAAATGCTGGAAACATGGCATAATATATTTCACAACAATTGTATGGTCAAACACAACAGTGGGTCCAATTAGGTACCAAATATCTGGCCAATTAATGTAGACTTTGATCATAATACACTCAGAGAAAATTAAGATTTTCCAATATTAAGTAAATGACTGCTTCCTCTGAAAATACGAGTTATTTACAATTGTAAATGTATGTACTATGTACTGTGAAGCATGTAGTATGAAATAATGCACCCTCCCTTTAAGCCAGGACATAATGTTTGCTATTGAGGCCAAACCAAAATAAACCTGTCCAATTTAAAGAAATAAAAATAATTTAGGCCAGATGCTGTCACAGAAAAAATGTATCTGGGAATGGAAAAGAGAACAAGAGGACTTAAGGGCCAAAGAAGTAAAGAAATGTCCTAAAATTTCAGAAGAATCTGAGTGGGTTTTTGCATTTGTGAGAGAAACTAGATGGTTACTGTTGTGTACTTCGTTCGCATGCGAATGATGAAGACACATGGCGTTGCTGAACAAACACTTTATTCTGCTTCTACAACAACCAAGCAAAAGCAAAAGGCACGCAAGCCTTTTTATATGGCCAGAAACCTGGACAGTGTCAACCAATAGGAACAGAGCATTTTCGCGCCTTGCGCATGCACACAAGGCCGGCGCCGCTCTGTCTGGTCCCTGGGCAGCTTTTGGAATGCCCGGGACCAATGCAACGTCCCGAGACTGCTTTTGCAGGCTCAGGACACAACACCCCTCCCCCCCAGATGGAACATACTTCGCATACACTCATGTACATCATGCATTGGGAAGAGTGGCATACAGTTGCATTATTCAAATGCAAGGAGTGTGGACTACTTGAGTCTGCCCTCAGGCAAACCCACCTCAATATTGATTAATACAATAAATGTATCCGAAATAAAAAAAATACAAAATAATCTACCCACGAGTTACTCCCATTATTCAGGGGCCTCATGAACAGGTCCCTCATGATTTGAAAGCAACTTCACAAAGTCTCTCAGATGTTTAAGTGGGCACTTGGCCCACTGCGACCTTCTAAGGCCCGGAGAGATTGCCTGGCCCACCTGCTTGCCTACCAGGCTAGGCAGGCCAGGGTGTTGCTGCCCTAAATCCCCAGGTGACCCTGGTGAGGGTGCCTGGCCTACCTGCTCGCCTACCAGGCTAGGCAGGCCAGGACTTTGCTGCCCCAAATATCTGGCTGACCCACCCAGCTGCTGGCTGGCTGGACCCTCATTACATTTGTGTAATGGCTCTGCCACTGCAGCTTTATGTGGGAGAAATGCATGGTAAAAATTTAATAGCCCCAAGAAGGCTTGCAGCTCACTCTTAGACTTAGGGCTTGGGCCCTGCTGGATAGCTTGCAATTTAGTTTGAGCATCAATCCTGAATCCTAAGAAGTCAGTAGAAGTGATTCCTATCTTACATTTATCCTTCTTTAGTTTAAGGCCTGCTTTTCGAAAACGAAGCAAGACAACCCTTAATCTTTCTGCTAAATTTTGAGATAACTCCCTTACGTTAATGGAAAATTTCTTCTTAAGGGGCTTGTGTGTCCTTGTTTTTAGAATGCTCCTGCACGATGCGCAGAAACCCACCTGTTTTGGCTGGGGACCCTGGTACCTTTCTGAAGCAATTCTTCCTGAGGTTGAACCTTCTGGCGACCCAAACAGATGGATGCAATGTGGCCCTGCCTGCCACATGCCCTGCAAATGGCGGAGCAAAACCTGCAGTCAGCTCGCTTGTGGTGTCCTCCGCACCTGAAGCATTGAAGCAATGCTAGGACCTTGACCGGATGTCCCTTCTGCCTCCTCTCAGCTGGCTGGTGAAGTCTGTCGACCTCCTGTTCAGGATCCACTTCTGATCCTTCTCGAGCATCCTCTTGATGGACGGTAGCTGTGTCTGGAGGATTCCTGGCGAGGCGCAAGGCCTTCACAGCCCCGCCTGCTGCTTCCTCAGCTGCCACCTCTTGCAACGCATCTTGGAAGGAGATATCTTCTTTTGCAAAAATCTTTGGTTGTAAGTCTCTGCTCCTTAAGCCACAGACAAAACGATCTCGCAGTCTCTCTTCCAGATCCTTGAACTCACAAGGTCTGGCTGCTTGCCTTAAGGCCGCAATAAAGTCCGCAGCAAATTCACCCAGCCTCTGGTCTCTCTATTCGAACGCGTGCCTCCAAGCAATGATGGATAACTTCGGCTGGAAATGTTCCTTCAACATTTTCTTCAAGTCAGCATATGTTACTGACTCCAGAGGTGCAGGGGCCACCAGATTTTCTGCTATGTCAAAAGCTTCTTGTCCACAGGCACACAAAAGAGTTGCTGCCTTCAGGCCGTCTTCTCTAATCTGATTTACTCGGAAGTAATTCTCCACCCGTGCTACATAGGAATTCCATCTCTCTGGGTGGGAGACATCGAAATCAGTCAAGCGGCCAATCTTCGACATTGTAAGCTTTACGACCTTCACCACTCGCTTCCTCTACAAGCTGCTGTTGGGGAAACGGTCCTTTAGCCAATCTCAACCTCCAGCGATGCTGTACGGGCAGGCTGGGATGCTGATTCAGAGACTGTCTTCCCCTCTTCAGGACTTCCTGGGTAAGTCCTCAAATCTTTTGTTCCAGCTTGCAAAGGATCCCACCTTCGTCGCCAGTGTTGTGTACTTCGTTCGTGTGCAAATGATGAAGACACATGGCGATGCTGAACAAACACTTTATTCTCCTTCTACAACAACTAAGCAAAAGCAAAAGGCACGCAGGCCTTTTTATATGGCCATAAACCCGGACAGTGTCAACCAATAGGAACAGAGCGTTTTTACGCCTTGCGCATGCGCACAAGGCCGGCACCGCTCTGTCTGGTCCCTGGGCAGCTTTTGGAATGCCCGGGACCAATTCAACGTCCCGAGTCTGCTTTTGAAGGCTCAGGACACAACAGTTACATATTGCTCGAACTATAGTCTGATTACTGGTCTGTCCTGCTGAGAGATGAGGTCTCAATTTTCCCCAAAGAGCAACACATTTGAGAAAATGGGGCATAAATACATTTCGTAACACGAACATTGCTAAATGCAGACCTCTTTTATGCGTAATTGATAACATCTGGGAATGGCTTGCAATGTTTTCTTTCCTTCCTTTAAAATGTAAAGACCCCTTCTGAACCATTTCCATTTTATGGTTTATGTTAAATGCACAGTGACAACAATCCTTCTTTGAGAAAGAGATTAAGCCCCACTGCTAAATACCCTTTTTTAGCAACTCAATTTCTAAATATGCATTGTCTCCTGTTCTTCTGCTGATAATACTAACAGAAGATTTCCCAAGTGAATTGTTTGTGAATTGTGATAAAAACTATTAAATTCTTTAAAAATAAAAATAAGGCTCTTCTCCCCTCTCCCACAGAGAGGGCCTCCTCAGGGTGCCATCGGCTAAGCAGTGTCAGCTGGTGGCGCCCAGGGGGAGAGCCTTTTCTGTGGGGGCACCGACGATGTGGAACGAGCTCCCCCCAGAACTCTGGACATGTCATGATCTCTGCACCTTCAGAAGAGAACTGAAGACTCATCTCTTCAATCAAGCCGGCCTGGCCTAGATCTCCTCGGGTTTTAAAATTTTTAAACAAGGCTGTTTGGGTTTTAGAATTGGGTTTTTAACAGGTTTTTAGCAACAGCCTTGTATTAATGTTAATTTAATTTATTTTTAAATATTTATTGTTTTTATGTTTTTATTCTGTTGTGAACCGCCCCGAGTCCTAGGCTTCCAGGAATAATCTGTTTTTGGATTTAGTTTGCTCTAGGATGCTAGTTTTACAGTTGAAGCTATGGTAATGTGTGTCCATGTATTGAGATTGACAAGTTTTTGTTGTGCTTTCTGACTACTAGTTGGTGTTCATGGATGTGCTCTGCTAGTCTTCTGTCTGTCCTACATAGCAGTTGTTAAAATCCTTACACTATATGTTCTAGATCACAGTTCCCCAACCTTTTGGGGTTGGCAGCCTGGAGTGGGGAGAGGGATGGTTTTGTAGGGGGTGAATGCATGTGCGAACATCTGTTGCTCATGCAAGCGGGGCCATGAGCGCCTCGCTCAAGTGGGGTCACAAAAGCCTGTGATGCTCACAGAGTGAGACTGTGAACATGTGCACATGTGTGCACTGGCCAGCCACTCACACGTGCCAGTGGCCAATAGTGGGCCACAGCCCACAGGCTGGGGACCCCTGTTGTAGATAACTCTTGTTTTTTCTGGTTTTTTGTCCTCCCACTGGACATCTATTTGACCCAACTTTGTCTTCTGGAAACTGCTCTAAACAAAGCACTTATGGAGGGCATTTGAAGCTTCGACAATCATTGTTTAGTTATAGTTTGGTTACTTTAATAGTATTCTATGTTTTTCATTAGTATTAGTATCCTTTTTGTTATTGTATATTGCACATTCATGTTGTTTATTGTTTCTTATGCATCTTATCTGTATAGCACCATTGGTGTATACCATCTGTATGCCTTCTTAGCTCTTTCTACAGGTTTCCACTTCAACTTAGACTCTATCACTGTCATCAGACCATGTTGCTGTGTTACTATAACTTTCCTTTATTCATTCATATCTAGAGAATATCTTGCTTTCACCTATGGGATGTTAATTTAATAAATTATATGCAACATTACTGTTTTGAAATTGTACTATTGAACTACAAAGCTTGCATATTTGAAAAATAATTAGGGCTGCTCTTTCTATTGCCTTTGATGGTATTTTTGTCTAAGGTCCAATCTTCTATCCAAGTTATTGAGTTATTACACGAACTACAATGTACATCAACAGAGAGCCATGAAAAGAAACATATAGTCTGGTGCTGTAAAATGACCATGAGTGCAAGCAAGAGAGAAGATACCCGTATAAGGATAGTCTGG
Source organism: Bothrops alternatus (assembly GCA_034064705.1). Lineage (NCBI taxonomy): Eukaryota > Metazoa > Chordata > Lepidosauria > Squamata > Viperidae > Bothrops > Bothrops alternatus. The sequence goes on along the minus strand of JARGCV010000007.1, from coordinate 45,660,589 downwards.
AAAGAATATAATCATATGCAGTTAAATTGAAGTAAACTTAAATATTGCCTTCTACTGGAAAAGGGAATTAAAGAGTTAATAGCTAATGTTTATGCAGAAGTTTCCATGACATCAAAAGGATTTATTCCCATGTAAATATGTGCAGAAATGCAGCCTGGAATAAAACTTGTTTTCTTTTGAAGAGTTTCCTTAAAATTTCAGTTTTGGGAGAAAGAAAGGTAAGGATAAGTTGTACAGTTCTGGATTTCCACCCCCCATCTTTTTATCTTTATGTTTATATTCATATATTTTGATGTTTCTATGCTTATTTCAGCCAAATTCTCACGTACATGTAAATATGTTCATAATTACTAGTGATACTTACCCTTGGGCCAATATCTCCTTGTTCACCCTACAAAACAGAAAAGTTACTATCATCTGCTGCTCAGTGTTGCTTTTGGCCAAATTACTTCTTACTTATAAATAGGAACAGTGGTGAAATATAGGAAATTAGAAGTTTCAAAAATTAATGTTTGACATTAGCCAACATTGTTTCATGTCCTAGAAGCCCTCCACATTGTAAAAGCCTCAATACTTAATTTAGTGAGCTATTTGGGACTAACATATAGCAAGTGAATGGGTAGAATGGAAGGACCTCTAGAAAATATTATCAGGACAGGTATGGACAAAGTATTTATACAATCCTTAGATGAACATATTCAAATGGAAAGAAAAAATAATATATCTTTGTGGTTTAGAAACTAGCCAATTGCAATCCTGATTTAGGACTCCAACTTTGCTGCAAAAGTTAAATCACCAAATTCATGCAAGATACAACATCAATTTATAGTTCACCTCAATTCTTCCCTTAGCATTAAAAAGGAGGTTATAAAAACGTGCTATTCCAATTGTTCTTGCCAGTGGGTACATGGTACACCTAACAATTCAAAGATGGTTCTCTTTGTTTTTGGCTTCTTTCTCAGTTTGTTTTCTTGGATATACATGGGGTGCTACCTTCATCTGCTGATGAAGAGCCTGTGAGAGACATCAGAGCAATACACACCAACATACTACTCATTGATAATTCTATCCAGGTCTGACTTGCAGGGCCATCTCAATGAGGTCAAAATAGAATAAAGGCCACAAGAATAAGACAATGTTTACTAGGCTAATCTCCTAACATTGTCAAAGCACTTTTCAATTGACTCACCTTATCTCCTTTTGCTCCTGGAAGTCCCTGTAGACATCAAAAAGAGAACAATTAGCATAGAGAAGCACTGTTTTCAGTTAGAACCCTTCTTGATATGTAAACTACTATAAAAAGAGTTATTCTCCCATACAACTATTTCAGCATGTGACAGCTAGCATAATAGAGTGGAAAGTGGCTGAAAACTTGATCCCCAAAGGACAGTCTTAAAATAGGGATTTTTGCTCTATTAAGAGATAACTGGTATGTAGGGGTAGTGTTAGGGTAAGGGTGATGGAACTAGAAAATCAAGAAGAAAGCCATTTTTTTCTATTTTGCCCCCAAAGTCCTTTTGTTTTGTTGTTTATTTTTGAAAAAGAATCAAAGAGGGGAATTTGAATAAATATTAAATGATTAACATGTGAAAGCAATTGTTCTGTATTTGGAAATCAATTAAATTGTAAAATACACTAGTGTGAAGTGCTAGAGGCAAATCTAAGTTTCAGAAATCACTCAACACTAAAAAAAATAAGGATTAGAAGAATTAAAAAGGTCTGTTAATGATAACTTGCTTCAGAAAATGAGACAGTTCAGCAAAATATTTAACATCGAAGTATTTTTCTCACAATAAGTTGTTTTTCTATCTGTTCATTAGAGCGGAAGCTAAAATCAATATGTAACTTCCTTTCTTTTGCAACAATCTTGACAGTTTCTCCTGTTTTTAATATAAACATTTTGCCTGCCTGTTTCTCATAAACAGACAAGAATTAAAACGATATTTTTGGGAGTTGAGCAGCCTGTAATTCCATATGTATCAAAATTAAAAACATGTTAAAATCAATAAAAATGTATAATTATTGTTTGAATAAACAATACAATTGTATGCACCAAGCACACTTTTACAAGTGAGCCAAGATAAACTTAGCAAAATATATCTGTAAAGGATGTCGAGAACATTTTCCCTACCCCTGCCCCAATTTTTAACTTCTGAAAATTACTCCAGGGACATGTTTTCCTTATTACTTCAAAATATCCAATTGTTTACATTTCTACTTTTGTTGCAAGTAGACCTTGTTTAGTGACCACAACTGGGAATGGCAACTCAGTTGTTAAGCAAAGCAGTTGCTAAATGAAACCTTGACTGTGTTTACAATCTTACTTCTGGTTTGTTTTTTTTGCTTCACAGACCTGCAAAAGTCATAAATGCAAGGATTGGTTGCCAAGTTACTTTTTCATTACTGTCATAACTGCAAATGGTTGTAATAGCGACCGCACAAGGGCTACTGGTATAGATTAAATACTTGGCCCTTTAGTCAGTTTGGAGGATCAGTGAGCAGAGAATGTTAGAAAGATGCTTTACGGAAAACCAATTTTTCTAGTTGCCCTGTTGAACTGCTTTGGCGCTCTTCTCTCAGTAGCAGAGTTCTCCTACTCCAACTACAGTAGCCCTTGACTTACCACCATTTGTGAGTTACATCAGCGCTGAAAAAAGTGACATCATTTTTCACACAACTGTTGCAGCATCCCCATGATCACATGATCAAAATTTGGGTGCTTGACAACTGGCATGGATTTAGGATGGTTGCAGTGTCCCCTAAGGTCGGGTGATCACCTTTTGTGACCTTCTGATAAGCAAAGTCAATGGGGAAGCCAGATTTCATTTCAATAGCTATCAAAAATTAAAGCTTTTTGGAGAAAAATATGGTGGACACTTCAAACCATCTTGAAAAAGCGTATTGAATTTCTACCTCAGTTGTTTTTGTTAGGGATCATAAAAGACTGTACCACCATAGAGACGAACTTAATTTTGAACTTGATCACAGCAGCGAGACTGTTGGTGGGACAATACTGGAAGAAACCAGAATTACCATCTATTGAAGAATGGACTTTGAAAGTCATAAATATGGCAGAAATGGCTAAAATATCTGCATATTTGAAGGATCATTCAAATGAAAAATATATGTTGGACTGGAAACAATGGATTGACTACATACAAGAGAAACATCAATCAAAGAAAATGTATCTGGCTTATAGTTAAATCTTGATATACCGAGTGAAGAATGTTTACAAGTTTAAAATTATTGTATTAAGTTGAATAGCATTCAACTTGAATTTTTTTTTCTTTGTTTACACTTACAAATATATATCTAATAAAAAAAATAAAAAATTTAAAAAACAACTGCAGCGATTCACTTAACAGCTGTGGCAAGAAAGGTCGTAAAATGGGGCAAAACTCATTTAACAACTGTCTTGCTTAGCAAGGGAAATGTCGGGCTCAATTGCGATTGTAAGTTGAGGATTACCTGTACCAAACAAGGCTGCACAGGAAACCTGTTTGACCTCATCTTTTTTCCTTATCCAAGCTGATTGTTTCTTCTTCTTTTTTCAATAGTCAAGGACAGGGGTAGGCAACCTTGGCTCTTTTATGACTCGTAGACTTCAACTCCCAGAATTCCTCAGCCAGCATGGCTGGCTCAGGAATTCTGGAAGTTGAAGTCCACGAGTCATAAAAGAGCCAAGGTTGCCTACCCCTGGTCAAGGACAGTGCCTGTATTCCAAGCCAAGCAGTCTATAAACAACTTTCAAATAAATAATGGCTGCACTGGGTGAATTTCAACATTGGTACTTAAAAAAGGAAAATAATACTACATTCTCTTATGAACATGAAAAGAAAGGCCTTCTGAAAGTGCAGTTAGTCCTTGATTTATGATCACAATTGAGTCCAAAATTTTGGTTGCTAAACGAGACAGCTGAGTTTTGCCCTATTATACGAACTTTCGTGTGACAGTTGTTAAGTGAGTTATTGAGTTACTAAGACCCTGAATGAATCTAGTTTCCCCATTGACTTTTCTTATCGCAAAAGCTGATCAGCTGGCCCTAAGACACTGCAACCATCCTACATACATGCCAATTGTCAAGCTAGTAACACGGTTGATAAATGAATCTGGCTTCCCCATTGACCTTGCTTGTCAGAAGGTTGCAAAAAGTGATCATGTGATCTCGGGACACTGCAACTGTCATAAATATGAGGCAGTTGCCAAGCACCTGAATTTTGATCACATGTCCATGGGGAATAAGAACATAAGAACATAAGAAGAGCCATGCTGAATCAGGCCAAAGCCCATCGAGTCCAGCATTCTGTGCCACACAGTGGCCCACCAATTGTACATGGGGATCTTGAGCAGAAAGAGAAGGCAAAACCCTCCCTTTCCCTTGACCCCCAACAAATGGTACCCAAGGGAATCCTGCCTGCCTCAACCAACATAGAGGCGGCACATGGACATCCGTTTTAATAACCACCGATACACTTGACTTCCATGAATCTGTCTGACCCTGCCTTGAAGCTGTCAAGGCTGACAGCTGTCACGACCCCTTCAGGAAGTGAATTCCATAAATCAACGACCCTCTGGGTGAAGAAATATTTCCCTTTATTTGTCCTCACTTTCTTAGCTATGAGCTTTAGGGAGTGCCCCCTTGTCCTGGTATTGTGTGATAGAAAAAGAATTTTTCTCTATCCACCTTTTCTATCCCATGCATGATTTTATACACTTTGATCAAGTCACCCCTTAAACGCCGTCTTTCAAGGCTGAAGAGACCAAGGCGTTGCAATCTGGTTTCATAAGGGAGGCGCTCCATTTCCTTGATCATTCTTGTTGCCCTTTTTTGCACCTTTTCCAGTTCCATTATATCCTTCTTGAGGTGCGGTGACCAGAACTGTACCCAGTACTCCAAGTGTGGTCTCACCATCGATTTGTACAGAGGCAATACAACACTTGCTGACTTATTTTCGATTCCCTTCCTAATCATGCCAAGCATGGAATTTGCTTTTTTTTCTGCTGCAACGGGAATGCTGTAATGGTCATAATTGTGAAAAATTATTATTATTATTATTATTAATTTTATTTCTATGCCGAAATAATGGGCTTTACCAATATCCAGATTGAAATGACAATGCCTTATGGATTTGTTTATAGATAGGAGATGGAATATGGGAAGAAGAGACAAATGGTTATCCAGTCTCTTTTTAAAAACTTCCAGTGTTGGAGCATTCACAACTTCTGAAATCAGGTTGTTCCACTGATTTAACTGTTCTAATTGTCAGGAAATTTCTCCTTAGTTCTAGGCTGCTTCTCTTCTTGATTTTTTTTTCATCCATTGCTTCTTGTCCTGCCTTCAGGTGCTTTGGAGAATAGCTTGACTCCCTCTTCTTTGTGGCAGCCCCTGAGATATTGGAACACTGCTATCATGTCACCCCTCGTCCTTCTCTTCATTAAACTAGAGTAGACATATCCAATTCCAGCAGGGCGGCTCACAGCATAAATAGAAATCTAACATAAAATACATATATAAAAAGAACCCCTAAGTTAAAAAACAATCATCCAACAAACATGCACACAAACATACACTGGCTAGGGGCAAGATGTTAACTGCCCCAGGCCTGTCGGCAAAGATGTGTTTTGAGCAGTTTACGAAAGGCGGAGAGGGTGGGGGCAACACGGATCTCCGGGGGGAGTTGATTCCAGAGGGCCGGGGCCGCAACAGAGAAGGCTCTTCCCCTAGGCCCCACCAGGCGACACTGTCTGGCTGACGGGACCTGGAGAAGGCCGACTCTGTGGGCCCTAACCGGTCCCTGGGTTTCATGGGGCAGCAGACGGTCCCGTAAGTAACCTGGTCCAATGCCATGTAGGGCTTCATAGATCTTAAGGCACTTTTTTCCAGTGCTTTTTTTCTAAAAAAAAAAAAAAGGTGCCAGAACTCACACACGTCATACAACCTGCCTTGCGTACCTACAAGGTTCCATCCAAAAAAGCTGCCAGAACTCCGTTCTGGGTGTTCTATGAGAAAAAAAGCCCTGCTTTTTTCTACTGTTAACTTTGAATAGTCACTAAACTAGAGGTTGTAAGCCAAGGGCTACCCGTAGTCTCAAATTCACAGGAGACCCAGTACAAGCATTTCTTTTGAGAAATAATCATTACAAGTAGGATGTGCAAACAAACAAACAAACAAAAAATATATGCAGCCATGCAGGAAGCCTCCAGTTTTCCATTTCCCACTTACCTGTAAGCAGGCATTGTACATTAAGGCTGAGTTGGGACTGGTCCAGGGTGCCATGGCTGGTTCTGAATCAAAGGCTATTCTAAAAATACAAATCTTTGCATGGGTGGAGATGGCACCATAGTCCATGTGGCCTAGAGCAGGGGTTCTCAACCTTGGCAACTTTAAGACTTGTGGACTTCAACTCCCAGAATTCCTCAGCCAGCTTTGCTGGCTGAGGAATTCTGGGAGTTGAAGTCCACAAGTCTTAAAGTTGCCAAGGTTGAGAACCCCTGGCCTAGAGGGTGCCATATAAGCTTGAGCTAGTACTGCATTTGAAGCCTGCAACTTGGAATGCTTTCAGGGTTAGGATTTCGGAAACCCCTTTACATCTCTCCCTCACTGTTTTCCATTCTTCACATCTCTAGAATCAACAAGCTTTCTGAATCAATTTAGTGTCTTATTGATTTGCCTTTAGACTCTCTTTTGCACCCAGCTATTTCTGTAAGCTTTTTACTTGTTCCTCTGACTTGCTCTGCTGGCATCTGTCTCTCTCTTCAAAAGGTAAGAAGATCCAATTAATAGCATTAACAATACCACTTAGACTTATATACCTCTTCATAGTGTTTTACAGCTCTCTCTAAGCGGTTTATATTCATATTGTCAGCATTTTTAATTAATCCACTTATTTGTTTGTTTCTTCTTTTAATCAAACAATTTATATGGCCACTTAACTGACATTTGTGACTCTTGGCAAATAACAAAAGTTTTTTTAAAAAAACATAATAAGCATCAAATGAACTGGAAATAGTATAAACAACAGGTACACCCAAAAAACAAAAAACACCCAAAATGGGCACACCTGATATTACAGGCCTGATGACATGGAAGGCATGTTCCTGGGTCCCACCATACGTTGAATGGATGGAAACTACAACATGGCTACTTTGTCAGATTTGGTGGAACACGCAGAAATAATTGGGGACAAATGATTCTATGTGAAGCATTAGGGCACTATCAGCCCCACTAGGTAGACCAATCCAGGAAATAAACTCTACAGGAAGAGTAGGATCATCTTAGTTAATAGATGGGCAGAATAACAGAATCTTAGTAGTTAGTAGACCAGCAGAATTACAAAATCTTGCAAATCTGAATGTTGTTCCCTCCTCTTTCTTATAATTCAGAGAATTAGGGAGGGTTCTGCATGGGCCATTTCTCAATGTTATCTTGTAGTTCTTGACTTAAAAAATGCTTTAGCCCCTTTTGCCTTGGCAACAGCTCCTTCGTATATTTTTGGAGTATGTTCTGTACTCTCTATAGCATATACTTGTAAATGTATTAATTATTTAGATCATTACTTACTGGCTTTCCATCCAATCCAAGGGGCCCCTAAAAAAAGCAGAGAAGAGTCTTACAGAAAGATATGAATTTGTGGTTTATTTAATTCTGTTTCTTAAAGCCCCCCCCACATATTTAGGGAGTTTATAATAGTTCTGGAAGTGCCATTTAAAGCCAATAATGCAAGATCAACAGGAGGAAATACCCTTGCAGCCTATGGTGGATCTGCTTGCCCTTACAAAACTTTTCTAACACTGCAACAAAGGTAAATGGCTGACGGAGTTATGACATTAAAAAATGAACAAACCAACAGAATTGGTGTTTTAAAAATGAATGCTTGCCTATAATTATGAGATGAAGAGAATCCATAGGGAGTATGTTTCTACACACACATTAATTGCACTGATGTATGCAGAGAAGGGGAGACTGTTACTTATTATTAATCAAATCACAATTAACTATCTGTGACATATCAAAACCCATGTTTTCCATAATGGTCATTCTATGGATGTACTTGCTTCCTGACAAAATACAGTTTCCCCCCTCTACAATAAAGTTTAAAAGTCACCTTTGAGGCTCGGAAAATATGATATTCTCCCAGCAGTACTGAAGATGTAATAGAAGAACTACAGATTTTGTTCATTAAATCAAAAACAAATGTTCATTCCATGATCATGTGGGACAACCCTCTGTGAATTTTGTTTAGTAAGGTGTTTAATTACCGAGCAATACTTTTTGATTGTTTTCAAACCACAACCCACATCCTTTTTAATACTTTCTCAAATGGAAACCAGTTGGCTCTGTCTTGCAATAATTGCCATCAATATTTTAATAAGTTTTTTAATTTAAGACTGTCCCTCATTATATCCGCTAAGTCAACAATGAATCATCCACTGTAAGAGTTGGACTGCCATTATTTCTCCTAAATCCAAACATTATCCAGACTGAAGAAACAGCAGATGATGCTGGTTAATCCATCATCACTGGCACAGATCCAAAGCTTTTATTGTGAAAACAAATAATTGCAATTAAGGAAAGACTGGAAAATGATACTTAGTAAAAAAAAGTCATTTATCTCTTTTTCCACTATTTCTGACTATAAACTCTAAGCACCCTTTCATCTATAAGTAAAAATAGAGTAGTTAGAGTGTAAAAATGGACAGTTATCCTGTACTATATTAACACCAAAATATTAATGTTTGCTCAATACCTCTTTGCAACCTATTTCCAAGTATGAAGGTAGTTCTTTTGCTTTGCATTCTAGATGACAGGGATACTCACTATATGGCTATCTTCTGCTTGTGCAAGAAACATAGAAGGTGAACAAAGTATGAATCCATAGGCATTTATCATCTGGCTGTAATTGTGGATAGTGAAGAAAGCTGGGAAAACACTACATTTGGAAATGTTGGGATATTAGGCTAAAGCCACAGCCTTTTAATAGAAGTGACAGATGCTGCATATCAGTGAAGAATTAGTTCCAATGTATTTTGAAACACATGATATATACGTCCTTCTCTGTTTAAATCTTCTGATAAAAGTAAAGATAATTTCTCCTCTGAGTCAAACTAGACTCCTGGTGACTTCTGGGGGATAATATGAAAGTGATTTGCTATTGCCTTCCCATTGCTTTGTCCTGTTATGATTTTCCAAATTCCCAGTCTAGACCAGTGGTAGCCAACCTTTGCAGCTTGGCAGCCCAGTTTGGGGGAGGGAGAGAGGGGAACAGGGCTGCGGGAGTGGCGGGCTGGCACATGTGCGTGCACAGCTCCAATTGCACAAGAGAGAAGAGAAGCCTTTGGGGCACAGTCTCTCAGCTTCTTCATGCCAAAAGTTTTTGCAAAGATATGGAAGGCCTGAAGCAGTGCAATATCTCTCCCCTGAAGCCTTTCATCCATTTGCAAAAGCTTTTGGCAGGGAGAAGAGAAGCCTTTGGGGGCACATCTTGTGCTCCTTCAGAAAAAAAGAGTGCAGAGAAGAGCAACAAAGATGATTAGGGGACTGGGGGTTAAAACATATAAAGAACGGTTGCTGGAACTGGGTATGTCTAGTTTAATGAAGAGACGGACGAGGGGTGACACGATAGCAGTGTTCCAATATCTCAGGGGTTGCCACATAGAAGAGGGAGTCAAGCTATTCTCCAAAGGCAGGACAAGAAGCAATGGATAGAAAATAACCAAAGAGAGAAGTAACCTAAAACTAAGGAGAAATTTCCTGACACTTACAACGATTAACCAGTGGAACAACCTGCCTCCAGAAGCTGTGAATGCTCCAACACTAGAAGTTTTTAAAAAGAGACTGGACAACCATTTGTCTGAAATGGCATAGGGTTTCCTGCCTGAGCAGGGGGTTGAACTAGAAGACCTCCAAGGTTCCCTTCCAATGTTGTTGTTATTATTGTTGTTATTGTTATTATTATTATTATTATAGCTAGAGCATTTAATTAATTGATGGATTATTTTCAATTTAGATACTGCCCAACTTCAACTCATTACTCGTAATAAACAATAAAAATACAAAACAATACAAAATAGGATAGGATGCAATTGCTCTACACAAAAACATAGACCAAAATACATCCAATAAGAGGCTCCATCCATCTGGGAGAACAACTGGGTTTCAAGGCCTTTCAGAACGCCAACATAGTGGGAGTCACACTGATTTCAGTAGGATTCTTATTTAGAGGGAGAGAACCACAAAAGAGAAGGGATGCTTCCTAGGTCCCAATAGAGGGCACTGTTTCTGGCCAAGTAGATATCATGGGAGATAAGTGGTTTCTCAAAACCTATGGCAAGTAAGTAATGACCAGCACCTTGATTGCACCTGGAAGCATACAGGCAAGCAATGCAGATTTCAAATACAGTACAAATATAAATGCAACATTCAAACTGTTATAGTTCTTGACTTACAACAGTTCGTTTAGTGACTGTTCAAAATTACAATGGCACTGAAAAAAGTGATTTATGACCACAGTTTTCACAGTTACAACTGTTGCTGTATCCCCGTGGTTACAAGATCAAAATTTGGACAGTTGGCAACTGGCATGTATTTATGACGGTTGCAGTGTCCTGGGGTCATGTGATCACTTGACCTTCTGATAAGCAAAGTCAATGGGGAAACCAAATTCACTTAGCAGCCATATTACTAATTTAGCAACTGCAATGATTCACTTAATAACTGTGTCAAGAAAGTTTGTAAAATGGGGCAAAACTCACTTAACAAATGTTTTACTTAACAGAAATGTTGGGCTCAGTTGTGGTTGTAGGTCAAGGACTATCTGTATATAGATGTCACACTCAATGCTCATTACTGCCCATGCCATTACATTCTGGACTAGTTGAAACTTCCAAAGGGTTTCCAAGTCCCATGTGAAGTATTCAAGCTGGGAGGTAACTATGCAGTTCACTTGGACTGTCTGAGACACTGCAGCAGAGAGATATTGTTTTATAGTGGTTCTCTGTCTTCCTAAAAGGGCAGTTTTAGTTAGTGGATGTAGGGAAGGAGACAGCTCTAGTGTATATCAATGGCAGCTAAAAAACTATTACTCAGAGTTCTCAGCATCTCACAAGGTAGTTAGCTAATAGCTTTGCATGTACACAATTATATCTATAGAAAACAGCTCCTTCGTTTGCCCGTTTTAAAATTTCTTCTGCATAAAAAAATGACAATGCTTTGACAATACTTTTTCATGAGTGCTGAAAAGTTCAAGGGATATATTCAAATATTGTGTAGTGCAATACACTCCTATTTTGTGTCTCCCTGAAACTTGTTTACAAGTTCAAATTGTGCTCAAATGCATTCAATTGAATGGAACATGTTTTGGTACAAAATGACTTTTATAATTTATTTATTTAAGTGACTTACAGGCTTCCTTGATCACAACTGCAACTCCAGGTAGCTTTTTGCTTTGTGCCTTTTGAGTCAGTTTTCACTCCTGGGGATTGCCTAAAAAAGTCCCTGCGGATTTTTTTGGCAAGATTTTTCAAAAGGGGTTTGCCATTGCCTCCTTCCTATGGCCAAGAGATAAAGACTAGCCCAGGCTGGCTTTGTGCCTAAAATGGGATTAGAACTCATGGTCTCTCAGTTTCTAACCTGATGCCTTAACCACTACATCCAGCTAATTTCTAGGTAGCTTACAAATTACAAATCATTAACACTAAAACAACATGAAAATAAATTCAAATGAGATTACTAAGACCCATGTCAGGAAACTACCAACCCCGCATAAAACATAAGTTATAAAGTAGAGTCACAAAACAGCCCTTACCAGGCCTGTTGAACACACATGTGGATTGTGTGGACTTAATGGGAATATTACTCCAAAGTATAGGAACAGAGAAATCCAATTCCTCAAGTCCCACAAGATGGCAGTGCTTTACTGATTAGGCCTGAAGCGTGCTGATTCTGCCAATGTCAGCATGTAAAGAATTTTACTAGATGTTACTATTCATGCAAAGGACTTCAAAATTAAGTTTCAATCAAATTGTGGGTGCAATTTGTTCCTCAATGGCGTCATGTCAACAAACAAAAGATTTAAAAAGCAAAGCCAATCAAAATAATGCTGCCATTCAGCATTCCCAAATAATTTGGAAGTTTCCTTTACCATTTCAAACAGTGAAGTCAACTTTAAGTAGAACAATGTGGTAATAACATCAACTCATTTGCTGGCATCACTTTGGCTTAGATCAGTTTTTATCAACCATCCAGATGTGAATTCTGCCCTCCCAAAATTCCCAGCCAGATAGAATTCTCCTAACTGAGAGAAGACTGGCTGAGACACAGACCCCTTTCAGATACAGATAGAAGCCGATCCTTTTCTGAGTACTAATATGGACAGTAGCTCAGATATACCTTGGATTTGATCCAGTCACGATCCCCTTTCAGAATAGGTATCTTTTTGAATGAATTTAGATCCATGGCAGACATGTACTAGCTGTATTTAAAATGCTTATGAGGGGATGGCTGTTCTAAAGCGGGATCCATTGGCTAGTAGTCTTTGATCACTACCCTTTTATAGCATCTTGGATAACTGAGCAAGAGAGTGGCAACACTAGACTTGAATATGTAGTCAGAACTACTGCTGCCTTCTGAATGTTGTTGTGGACTGCCCAAAGTTGTGCTCTAAGATAGATGGCCACACAATTTTTTTTAAATTAATAAAATAAAATCCATATAATAAGCTTTAAGAAACATCTTAAAATAAGTATGATGTTAGTTTTCACTAACATGGCGCCTTTCAAATGTGGGAGACTTCAGTTCTCAGAGCACCCAGCAAACATATATGTTGAGGAGGAGAATGGTTGAAATCTGCATATCTAAATAACAGTATTCTATGTTACCTGAAATTAAATACTTTCAGAATAAGGGCAAAACCAACTATTATTGTCTCTTGATGATGCTCTTGGTATTTTTTTCTATTTATGATAAGAAGATTATAATGTTGCTCAAAGAAACTCTGCACCTGGAAGGAGGGAGGGAGGCAGACAGACAGACAAGACAGATGATAAATTGATAGCTATGCTGGCTAGGAATTCTGATATGTGATTCAACACACTAGGGAGAACAGATTGCCTTGTTGTGTGGTAGGGATGGTGTTTCCATTACCTTTTACTGGCTATTCTGGCTAAGGCTGTTGGAAATTATATTTCTACAGATCTGCTGGACCATTATTCTCCATCTCTGGTTATTATGGGTACCTATTTAACACGTTGATCAGAAGATTCTGGTATAGAAGAAACCAGGCTTTCATTCTGTTATTTGCTAGGACTCCACTAAAGTTCATTCTAATTTTTTGCAAATCTCTGATTTATGTATTTTCCTCTGAAAATATTAGCATTATTTACTACCACTCATAATCTGCATGCAAAGAGATCTTCCTAATATTACATTTTTCAATCTAACAACAGTTTCTAGGGCTGTCCATCCAGTATGAATAACGATTCTAGAAAACTCCAAGCACAATCTGTAGGTCGTGGCAATAGAATTTAGAATTGTTGGCAACAAGAAGAAAACCTGTTACTAAATGAAAATCTGTGGGTTGTCTGGTTGCCACATGGAGTTGGAGATCATACTCTGGAGATTATTCCCTTAAGTTTTATGAGTGTCCATAAGCAATAAAACTCCAGGGAATATATTTTCACAGAAACTTTTAATGACTGCAGGGAGTGCATTCATGTTGTTTTTGTGGGCAGTGTGGATTTTTTTTTTCCATTGCCACTGTTGGGATTCTTTTGTCACTCTAGATCAGACCATCTCAAGGCTGTCCTCTACTACTGTCCAAGTGTTAACCAGATTGACCTGGTTTAGCTTCTCTGAGTCAGCCAATGACAGCTGGATACTGACACCAACTGTGGTGCTGTTCTTACATAAGTTGTCCTAATACCACACTGGTTACAGTTACTAATTAAGTCTTCAGTCAAATATAATGATATTTTTTGTTTTTGTTCTTGGAGATTAAAGTAAAGTATCTGAAGAAGAGAGTGGGTCTCTCTGAATTTAAAAATACTATCAGTGAAGTGTCACTTTTAGTTCTTTATTGTTAAAGACAATTGGGAAACCACAGTGACTTTTGCTGGGATTCATGGAGCCCTTGACTGCTTGGTCAATGTCTTCTAACCCCTGCTCCTCCAGCCCTATAAAATTTCCTGCTATCCTGTCCTAAATCTAATTGCAAGTGAACTGGAACAAGGTCACAGGGAAGGAGGGGGAATTACAAACTGGAGGACAAAAAGCTTTAAAGACCACCAATTCTCATGTGGCAATCCAGTTCAACCTCTTTCTTTCTTTCTTCAATAAGAATACAATCAGCAGGGTCAATTACACATTATATATTAAATTTATCATGATATTTGACCTTCAGGTCACCTCCTTTGCTGGTGGAGGGAGTCAACAGTCTCCAAACCTCATGAACAGAATCCCATTTATCGTTTGCATTTTCATAGGATGTAAAAAGACGTGATGCACAGGGATGCAACTGTATGTTTTCCCACCTTCATTTTACACAAGTCATCTTTGATTAACAGTAAAATATAACCAAGGAATTCTAATTTCTTGCTTTTCCTATTTTTCTTCTTTTTTTGGCATACCTTAGTTATAATTGATACAGGGAGATCTGGCAATTTGAGATTCAGTAAGTTAAAATTTTTTTTTTTATTTTATGTAAAAAAAATTTTATTAAAACAATCAGCATTAAACATAAGATCATATTAAGAAGCAATCATCATATAACCTGAAATACAACACTAAGTATTAGTCTTTGTAAACGTCTGGTTTAGTAAACATTCCTCACTCCTCACGTCAAGCCTCAACTATACGCCTGATACATTTTATTTGATTGGTGTTTCTCTTATATATGGTCTATCTACTGTTTCTAGTCTATCACATATTGTTCATTCGAGCTTCAGAAGTAAATTTGTCTCAGTAGTAGTGCAATCTTTTATGATCCCTAACAAGAGATCCTGAGGTAGAAATTCAATAACCTGAGGTAGAAATTCAGTACGCTTTTTCAATATGAAAGCAATCAACATTAAACATAAGATCATATTAGGAAGCAATCATCATAAAACATAAAAATACAACATTAGGTGTTAGTCTTTGTAAACGTCTGATTTGGTAAACATTCTTCACTCCTCACGTCAAGCCTCAACTATACGCCTGGTACATTTTATTTGATTGGTGTTTCTCTTATATATGGTCTATCTACTGTTTCTAGTCTATCACATATTGTTCATTCGAGCTTCAGAATTAAATTCGTCTCAGTAGTAGTGCAATCTTTTATGATCCCTAACAAAAAAACCTGAGGTAGAAATTCAATACGCTTTTTGAAAATGGTTTGGAGTGTCCACCATATCTTCCTCCAGAAGGCTTTGATTTTTCTGCATGTCCACCATACATGAAAATATGTAGCCTCCCCATCACCACACCTCCAGCATTTGGGCTGGGTGTCTGGATAGATGTATGATAGTTTTTTCGGGTCTAGATGCCACCTATCTTGTAGAAGTTTTCCCTTAGCTGTTGCGCTTTCGTAAATACTACATTTCTCACCCAGATTTCCTCCCACGTTTCCATCGCGATCAGATGCCCAAAGTCTTGTTCCCACTTTACCATACAGTTCTTGACTAGCACCATTTCAGAGTCAATTTCTATCAGTACACTGTACACTCGTTTGATATGCATGATCCCCTGCTCTCTAATCTGTTCAATTAAATTCTCATCAGTCCGGGATAAGCCCTTCTTCTTGTCTTTATGCCACCTTGACTGCAGTTGTAGGTATGATAGCCAGGTACCTCCTATTCATTCATCTGCTAGTGTTGTTTGAGGCTTTAAGGAGAACCCATTTCCTTCTTCCAGTACAAGTTTACTGTAGAGCACCACTTCCTGCCCTTGGGATATGTTTACATCCCCTATTGCGTGTCCGGGGATCGTCCAGATGGGGATCTTATCGTGTAGAAGGTATTTATATTTCCTCCAGACCCACAACAGCGGGATTCGTAGTGGGTTCTCCTTGAAGTTCTTGTCTGCCTTTTTGTCGTACACCAAGTATGCGTGCCAGCCGAATAGTAGACCATGCCCTTCAACATTCAATATTCTATCATTCGTCATATTGATCCAGTCACTCAATGCCACCAACGTCGCTGCGTAGTAGTATAGCTTTAGATTGGGCATTTTTAGTCCCCCTCTCTTCCTTGTGTCCTGGATGATTTTTAGTTTTACCCTCGGTTTCTTGCCATCCCAAATAAATCTGTTGATGCCCTTCTGCCAGTTGTCCAAGTCCACATCCTTTTTGAGTATGGGTAGCATTTGAAAGAGAAATAAAAATTTTGGCAAGACGTTCATTTTTACTGCTGCTATCCTGCCCAGCAGGGACAATTGTAGTGTTTTCCACCTTTCCAGATCTGCTTGTATCTTGTTCCACAGTACCTCGTAGTTATTCTTGTATAATTTCGTGTTCGTTGTTTCTATCTCCACTCCTAAGTATTTAACTTTCTTGACTATTTCACACCCCGTTATTCTTTCCAAGTCCTGTTTTGCTTTGTTGTCTAGATTTTTAACTAGCATCTTCGTTTTTGATATATTTACTTTGAAGCCTGACACCCTACCATAGTCTTCCATTATCTCCATCAATCTCCTCGCTGATTGTACTGATTGTGACATTGTCACCAGCAAGTCATCCACAAAGGCACATAGTCTGTAGTCTTGTTGTCTAATCTGTATGCCCTTTATGTCCTCTGCTGCTCTTATCTTGTTCAGTAGAATCTCCAACGTTAGAACAAATAGCAAGGGTGACAGCGGGCAGCCCTGTCTCGTGCCTCTTTCTATGTTGAATGAGTCCGTTAGGTCTCCATTAACAATGATCTGGCCTGTTTGTTTCTGGTAAATTGCCAGTATGGAGTTGAGAAACTGTGCTCCCATTTTCATCTTCCGGATCAAGTTTGTCAGAAACGGCCAATTCAATCTGTCGAAGGCTTTTTCTGCATCCACAAACATAAGAGTGGTGGGCACCTGGTTGTGCCTTTCCAAGTACTCTATTATGTTCAACAGCTGTCTCACGTTAGTTTTCATCTGGTGCCCTTGTATAAATCCCCTTTGGTCCGGGTGTATTATTTTTTGTAGAACAGTCATTAATCTGTTGGCCAGAATTTTTGCGAAGATTTTGTAATCTGTGTTTAGTAGTGAGATGGGTCTGTAGTGTGCCGGTTGTGCGTTATCTTTTCCCTCCTTGGGGATTAACGAAATGTAGGCTGTTTTCCAGGACGGTGGAACTTGTCCTCCTTCTTGTATGTTGACGAACAGCTTTCTGAGGGGTTCTAACATTTCCTCTTGGAGATGCTTGTAGTATGTCGCTGTTATCCCATCCGTCCCGGGCGATTTTCCTTTCTTCAGTTGTTTGATCGCTGAGTGTATTTCCTCCTTTGTGATCAAGGCGTTTAGTAGACCTCTTTGCTCCTCTGTGGTTATCAGTAACTTTTCGTTTTGTAGAAATTTATCTATCTCTTTATCTTGTATCTTCTCTTCGGCATATAGCCTTGAGTAGAACTCGGTAAAGGCTTTCTTGATGGTTTCCTGTTGAAATTCTTCCTTACCTTTGTACTCTATCTTTTCAATTATGCGGGATTTCTGTTTCTTTCTTATGATGTAAGCCAGCCATCGACCCGGTTTGTTGGCCTGACAGAATGTCTTGTGTTTTGCATATTGTATATTCCTTGCGACTTGGTCCGCCATCAACAAGTCAAATTGCTTTCTTAGAATCTTTATTCCTTCTTTGGTGCTTTTGTCGTCCGGTCTTTTTATTAATAGCTGCTCCTTCTTGCTTATCTCATCTTCCAGTTCCTTTCTTTTATGTTCTTGTTTGTGACGGTGCCTGCTATTCATGTCCATCAGAATCCCGCGCATGTATGCCTTGCTGGCGTCCCAAATCATTTCTATGGGTGTTTCATTGTTCATATTTATGTTGAAGAATTCCTTCATAGCATTTCTGCATTCAGCCACCTTTTTTTCTTGTCTAAACAGGTTTTCATTAATTCTCCAGGATCTCCTCGGTTTCAGACCATGTCTTAATTCCATCCTCACCGGGTTATGATCTGTTAGTACTTTGGGTAGGATTTTCACCGCGTTTAGGCAAACCAGCAAGTCGCTAGATGTTACTATAAAGTCAATTCTGGAGAATGATTGATGTCTGTCGGAGAAAAAAGTGAATTCTTGTTCTTTGCCGTGCCTTTCCCTCCATACGTCTGTCAGTTCAAGGTCCTCCTTCATGTCAAAGAAGGATTTAGGCAACTTGGAGTGCTTTTGCAGATTAGGTGCAGTCCTCTTTTTGTCCAGGGCAGTCTCTATGACCCCGTTCCAGTCTCCCAGTATAATGCAAGATCTGTAGTTGAGTTGTGTTAACTTCTTGTGTATCCTTTTGTAGAATTTGCCTTGTTGCTGATTTGGTGCATATATGCCCATCACCAGAATCTTCTTGTCTTCTTGTGTTATTTCGATTGCCAGGTATCTACCTTGGGGGTCTGACTCTATTAGCTTAGCTATTACATGTTTCTTTACATATATAACAATCCCATTCTTTTTTCCTGGTGCCGCTGCAACAAATTGTGCGCCCAGTTTGTAGTTGATTAAATATTTCTGGTCCGCTGCTCTGATGTGTGTTTCTTGTAGGCAAATTATATCGCTTTTACCTTGTTTCAGGTAGTGAAATATTTTTCTCCTTTTCTGAGGGGAGTTTAATCCGTTAACGTTCCAAGTCAAATATTTAGTTGTCATTATCAGTTTCAGGATACTCTTGCAAGACCGCTTCTGTTCTTTCTCCTGTTTTCTTCTTTGGTCTCGTTCCCATGATATCCGGGTTGGTGCTCATGTTGTGTAGTAGGGTCTTGTCTTGCTGGTCTGTGCGTTTGGTAGTGGATCTTAGTAGCCTGCCCTCCGCAGACTGCCCTGTTTCCTTGTTTTTGTTGCCCTCTGTTCTCTGTGCCGTCGTATCTCGAGGTGGTCCATTCCTTTCTCCTGCTACTGCGCCGGTCTGTGCTTCTGAGTGGTTTGCTCGTTGTTCTCGATCCCTTCCGCGTTCCAGTGGCCCTTCTGCAACATCCCTCGTAGTGGATTGAGGACCGTCCGACTTCAGTTCCTTTTCAAGGAATTCTTTGGCTTTCTGGACCGAGTTCAGGTAGTACCTTTTATTTTTATAGAGAAGTGACATCCCTGTTGGGGCTTCCCATCGATATTGCAGAGCGCGTGGTCTCAGTTCATTGACCAGGAACTTGTAGTCCTTTCTGTCTCGCAGCATCGCCGGGGGGGATCTCTTTCAGTACCTTCACCTCCTGCTCCTCTATGTATAATCTCTTGTTGTAGGATGTGACGGAGATGAGGTTCCGGAACCCCTGTGTTGCAAAATGGATGACCATGTCCCTTGGTTGATGCCTGTTTGCTGCCGTCCATGAGCCAACTCTGTAGATTCTGTCGAATTGCTACGCAATCTCTTCGGTTTTCTTTCCCAGAAATATTGCCAGGGCCCCTACAAAGGTTCCGAGCAGGCCCCCTTGGGTTTCGTTTGTTGTCTCTTTCCAACCTCTAAACCTGATTGCAGACGCCATTTGCCAGTATTGCATCATGGTGGATTGGTCTTGAGCCACCCTTTTCATCTCTGCTATCTGTCCCTCTATGTGGTTCTCCACTTCTTCCATCCTCTTTTCCGTATTCTCCCTGATCTCCTGGAGATTTTTCCCCATTTCATCCCATATTCTCTTGTAGTGTGCTTGCATTGCCTCCTTCATCTGGTCCAGGTCTGCGGCCATCGCTCTTCGTTGTTCTTCCCACTTTCTCTCTAGCTCTCTACCTTGATCCACCAGCATCTGTTTTATGTCTTTGCATCTTTCCTCCATCTTCTGTTCTGCCTCTATGCACCTTCTCTCCATCCTTGTGCCCATTTCCTCCAACTTTTTATCCATTCCATCCATCCTTATTACCAGCGTCTCTATCATCTCTTTTAATTCTTGCATCATGTGTGCTGTTGGGCAGGCATGGGTTAACAGATGGGTCTGGGGGCCTGTAGTTGGATGGGAGGGTGTGGGGATGGGTAGGGTGTTTTCTGGTGGTTTAGAAAGCTGAGCTGGGGAGGATGCAGCTCCCTTTGTGTGTGTCAGTTTGGTCTGTTTGGAGGCCATCTTGAGCTTATCCTCCTGTTGGCCTGGCACTGTTTTGATTTTCAAATTAGACCAAATTAATCACTAGACTGTGTCCTTTCAGGGGGGGCCTCAGGGTTCAGGCAGTGCAGGGCTAAGAGCCTATATTCAGGCAGTTCTGTGTTCAGGGAGCCTGTTCAGTGCCTTTGCCTTGGCTTCCTCCTCTCTCTCCTCTGCCAACCTGTCTCTTCTCTTTGCACTTTTCTGGCTCCCTCTTACCCCTCTTTCTTTGCTTTCTTTCCCAGATCACTTTCTGCTGTCTTCTGCCAGCTTATGTTTCCAGATCCCTTCTGCCTTCCCTTTACAGCGTCCCAGGTTGCCTTCCAGTCTTCCTCTTACTCCCACCTTCCTCCCTGGTAGATTCTGCCCTCTTCAGTACCCCTGGGGCTCCCGTTCTGGAGGGTCTGGGGCACAGCGCGTGGGGTATCACTCACCAGTCCCTCTGCCGTCCAGGGTACTCTTTTCCTGCGTCTTCCCCTGCCGTCTGCTTCTTTGCCTCTTCCTTCTTTATCTTCTCTCCTCCCCTCTATTGTTCCAGCCTGCTTACTTTCAACTCCGTTTGTCTCCGCCTTTGTTTTCCGCGCCAGGCCCTCTCTGCTGCTCTCCCGGCGTTTTTCTCTTTCTTCAGCTCGTCTGAGGGTCTTCTTCAGGTCGGCAGACCCCCCCGGCGGCCCTCGCTGCTCCTGCCGGCGTCCCTCTCTTCCGTCGCTTCACTCTCGCCAGCTCTCTTCCGCAGCGCGGCTTCTTCTTCGAGCCTGCCGGCCGGCCGGCCACCGCCAGCTTCCTCGGCCCCGTCCGCGGCCCTCTCGGCTCCTTCAGTGGCGATTTTCCCCTTGCTGGATGGAGCCGGAGGTCCTCTTCTGTTGTGCCTTCTTCCCCGGCGCCTCGCTCTTCCCACGGCCCGGTATTTTAACTCAGAAAGAAGCCCTGTCTTGAAGCTTTCTATAAATGGCTCCGGTCCGCGTGACCGGAACCGAAAGTCCAGTAAGTTTAAAATTATTAATGGGAGAAGCTACATTTCTTTATGCACAGGCACCAGGCAAGTAATAAAACTGTGAATTGGCCAAGAAGTAAAAGAGAGGACCTTTAAAAAGATAAGTAGATGGGATTCAGAGATAGAGGTAAAGGTGAAACAGGTTGTTGGTGGTTTTGAGTTTCAAAGTAGTCTGTAAGATCTCTAAGTCATCCACAATGCAAGAGGCAGCAGGAAATGTTTGAGGAAGAGAAAAGCTGCAGTATAGCATCTGTTCCTTGTGGTGAGGGATTGGCTGGAGGGATTAGGGAAATCTGTCTTGAAGAGAAAACAATTTAGAGATCATTTAGTTAACAAAAGATATGAAGAAATATGTTACGTATTCTCTTAGGAAATATATACATTAGCAATCTTATCCTACTGGTCCAAAGCAATAATTTATTTTCATATTAAGTGCCATTTTAATTTCATAAAAGCTTTTGTTTGTGATCTTCTCTTTTCTTTTTCACCTAACAAGGTAGCTAAGTGAGTTGCCTATGCATATTAGCACATCTAAGTGAGTCCTGTCCTAAAATGGGTGATTTTCTGCTGCAACCACAGTACTCATTAGATGCTGATTTGAATGTCCGCCACTGTCTCTCACATTCCATCTTAAGATTCCAACTAAATGTATATTATATATGCTTCTAAGTTATCACATTGGATTTACACACTGCAGTAGGCCATGGTTTATTTCACTATTTTTTAATTGAATTAGCTTCAGTTGGCTGGATTCACACATTGCACTAAGTTATCAATCTTGCCTCAGAAACTGCAATGACTAGATTCACAAAACACATTAAATCAAAACCAAGCAAGCCACATTATCACTTACTACGATGTTTCATCCCAGCCGCTGTCTGCTTGAAGCACGGCCTCTACAGCAGGGGTGTCAAACTCAATTTCATTGAGGGCCACATCAGCATTGTGGTTGCCTTTGGGGGGCCGGATGGGTGTGTACTGGGTGGGTGTGGCCTACTGGGTGGGCATGGCCAGCTCTACATCGTTCGCATCAAGGGTGCCTGTGGGGGCCAGGGCAGGAATGGGACAGATCTGCGGATGGCAGAGGGTATGGGAACAGGGCAAGTGCCAAGGCATGGTCCACTGGAGTAGCCTCACTGTTTCTCTCAAGCCATGCAGGGGCGGCTGGATGGTGGTGCAGGCTGCCCGGAGCCCTGAGCAGCAGAGGCCAAACTGGCCTGCAGCACCAAGCCCAGCCCCATTTCCCCAAGGGGGCACCCAGCTGCACTTATCTCTTCCTCAAGGCTGCTGTGCTTGCTCTCCTTAGCCAGGTTGCTCATGATGGGTATGAGGGCAAAGTCAGAGGGAGGCCCATTCCCTCTCCATGGGAGTAGACCCGGCTTTGTATCCAAAGCTTCCTTAGCAATAGGATGGGAAACCCCCAGGATAGGCCAGGAGCAGGGGGCAAAGGGATGGTGAAAGGGCAGCAGGGCAGGACTATGGCAGGAGTTTCCTCAGATCCTCCCTCTCCTTCTTTCCTTCCTAAGTACAGAGTGGTGGGAAAATATTTGAGATGAGGGAGGGAGAAAAACAGGCAAGAAACCCTTCGTGAGGAATGAAGAAATGCACCATCACCTGGAAGTAGCCAGCACATGGCCCTTCTTCACATATCTGGCTTAGTGGGCTCTGGGAGAGGAAGGCCATGAGCAGCGTGAGATTCAACATTACCTGCGCAATGCCGCCCAGCCCGCAGCCTGTCCGGTTTCGGCAGGCAGCAGGGCGCGCTCCTTACAGTGCCGAGAAGTTGAGCTCATCAGCTTTGCACCTTGCTGCCTGCTGAAACTGGGCAGACTGGGGGCTAGGCAGCATTGCACTTCTCATCAGATTTGCGCCACCCAGTTCAGCTCTTGGCGCTGTGAGGAGAGTGCCCCAATGCCTGCCGAAACCGGGCAGGCTGGGAGCTGGGTGGCCTCGCACTTCTTTTTGGATTCGTGCCGCCCAGCTCAGCCTCTCAGTGCTGTGAGGAGAGCACCCCGCCAAAACCCTGCCCGGAGCCCATCAAGCCGGATATGTGAAGTAAGTGAGGGCCATTTGCTGGCCACTTCCAAGCAATGGTGCACAAAGGGTGACACCTCCCCAGCATGCACCCATGGGGTGGGGCCGATATGGCAGGGGCTGGTTCCTCGCTGTTTCCAGATGGCCTTGTGGAGCTAAGACTGAATGCGTTTCAGCATAGATGGCCACCACAAAATTGTACATTGGCTCCTGGCTGGCCTGGGCCAGGGCCAAGGCAGCAGGGGCCGTTCCCTCACTGTTTCCAGGATGGCTTCATGGGCCACATGAAACCACTTCACAGGCCACATCCAGTCCCTGTGTTTGACATGTCTGCTCTACAGAGTTAGAGACCATAATTAAGGCAGCCGCAAGTCTTGTATACCCAATACAACAAACATATTGAAACCAGAGAATACAAAATAAAGAAATAAAATGCAGCCTTATTACATAACCTCCATGTCAAACTCACCCACAACTATTAATAATCTGTTTTTCTCATGTATATTATAGGAAGTGTTGATATGTTGTTGGAAAGGCCATCCCATTTGCACTGTTTGGTTTCCCAGCTACTCTAACCTCATTCTACCTCTTTATTTCATAGTTAATCATTCACATTCTGAGGAACTTTAGAATCAGTTAACTTTTCAAGTTGGTACGAATATGGGCTAACTCTGAAAGCAGTACAACAGTGAGATGATCATGAAGTGAAATCATCTCTTGTTTGATCAAAACTTACAATTTGCAATGCAAAGCAATATTATAGGCAGCTAATTACATCTACTTATTCCTTACAATCAAAAGGACTGTCTGACCTTTGTCCAGAGTTTGGCAAAAAATCTCTTTCTAGGATCTCAAAGTTGCTAGGACCTAGCAACAAAAAGTCAAGGATAAGACTTGAGACTCATTGCTTCTCTTGCAAATCCAAGAGTTTTCTTTATGAGGATCAGATGCTTCATAATCAAGCAATCAAGCTGTATTAATAGTCTAGGTTTTTTTTTATCACTTTCTCATGCCTCCGCATGGTAATGGCCATCTTGTTGCTAGCTTCTTGGCCCTAGAGGTGTAAGGCAATTTCATCATGATTTGATAATGGCATTAGATAGTCTTAAAATTTGTTTTTCTTGCCTTGGCTATTTCACCCCTCTTATATTTTCATGCCAAATCAAGGAATTATTTTTTAAAATTTCATTTATTTACACTGTTACAAGAAAATCTATTTTTTTTGGGGTAGCTAGCATTGAATATGCATTTGTCAATATAGAACAAATTAAGTCTATATATAGTGGTTCTGGATAAGATTCTTACTGGCACTGATTGGATCGCCATTATGTCTCTGTTTAAAAATATGCTTTTTATTAAGTTTCACACCATCATGTAGTTATAATTGTGTAACAATTCCCAAATAGTAGCAAAGAATATTTCTAAAGACTGGCTGATTTTATGAAACAAGAACACTCTGGAGAGACATTATGGTGCTTTAGGAGCACGTCATTAAAAGCTACATTATTGTTAATGTCTTGAATTGGTTATTTTGAACGGTTTTACTGTTTTTATTGTTTTAAAATGTTTTTTTAAAGTTTTAACTTTAATATATTTTATGACTTGTAAGCCATCCAGAGATGTTGGCTGAGATGCGAAGCCACAGAATTGAACAAATAAACAATGCGGTTGCTAAGGATGCAAGGTAAAAAAAAATATCTCTATTTTAAGAACTATATACATTATGAATAAAAAAGTAACAAGATTTTACTTGGCAGTTTCCTTTATACTACCAACCAATATTTTTGAGTTATCCAATAGGCAATAAATGCATGCAACTTAATTAAAGTTTGTTTTATATATAACAATTATATTCTATAGGAAATGTGGCTAAAGTCCATAGAAATATTTGATGAAATGCAAGTAAGAAATTTGAGTGCCCTCACTGGAGCCAGCCATATTACTAAAAATCAGAATGTTTGACATATGCTTGAAATTTCCATTCTATTCTAAATGGTCTTAGACATCACACTAGATTTCTTCAATTCTGGTTTAATATATTTAATTAACCATGCAATTAGATTTAACACAGAGAACAATTTTACCATGATGGTTTGGAGAAATTCTGCAATAAAAAAAATGTATAACGTTGGCAACCCATTCCTATCACTTGCTGTGTCAAAGAAAAAAAACAACAAGGCCACAAAAGTAGTCTGCTTGATATCAGTGCTCTTCATAGGAAGAGCCTGAAATACAATTTCTAAATTAAGAATTATCAAGATGCCCTAAGTGGGAACTGCTTATACAGCTTATTTTGCTGTATAGGAACTTTTATATATGAGTAACTGATTTACATTTGCTTTTATGTATGAGCTTCATACATGTGCATGCACAAACACACATAGATGTACAGAAGAACATGTTTTGTAATTATTGGTGGTAGACATGACTTTTCTGCTTATTTGCAATTTGGAAATCTATTTGCTATAATAAAATTATGGATTAACTTTCTTGTTTTTTAAGACACTTCTCAGATTATATATATATATATATATATATATATATATATATATATATATATATGTGTGTGTGTGTGTGTGTGTGTGTGTGTGTGTGTGTGTGTGTGTGTGTGTGTGTGTGTGTGTGTTTTCTGAGGTTTTCGCGGGTGTTTGTATGTAGGTCTTTGGTTCTTCGGGTTTTCTCCCACGTAGAATTTGAAGTGTCTTGGCGACGTTTCGACGAAGTCTCATTCGTCATCTTCAGGCTGGTGCTTTTGGCTTCTGCTTCTAGGAGCAATGTGTGGTCGTAACTGTTTCTTCCTTTTAACTGCCAGTGGGGGTTTGAAGTGATTGGCTGGGAGCTTGGCTATGTTCTGATTGGGTGGAGGTGTGTTCTGATTGGTTAGGGGCTTGGCTGTGCTCTGATTGGCTGGGGGTTGGCTGTGCTCTGATTGGATGGGGGAGTGTTCTGATTGGTTAGGGGCTTGGCTGTGCTCTGATTGGATGGGGGAGTGTTCTGTTTGGGTGGGGGCTTTGTTGTGCTGGAGGGGTTCAAAGTGGCCAATGATGCAGCTGTGGTCTGGCTCCTAGAAGCAGAAGCCAAAAGCACCAGCCTGAAGATGATGAATGAGACTTCGTCGAAACGTCGCCAAGACACTTCAAATTCTACGTGGGAGAAAACCCGAAGAACCAAAGACCTACATACAAACACCCGCGAAAACCTCAGAAAACACACACACACACACACACACATAAAAAATCTGAGAAGTGTCTTAAAAAACAAGAAAGTTAATCCATAATTTTATTATAGCAAATAGATTTCCAAATTGCAAATAAGCAGAAAAGTCATGTCTACCACCAATAATTACAAAACATGTTCTTCTGTACATCTATGTGTGTTTGTGCATGCACATGTATATACCGGTATGTTTTCTGAGGTTTTCGCGGGTGTTTGTATGTAGGTCCTTTGGTTCTTCAGGTTTTCTCCCACGTAGAATTTGAAGTGTCTTGGCGATGTTTCGACGAAGTCCCATTCGTCATCTTCAGGCTGGTGCTTTCGGCTTCGTGCTTCTAGGAGCAATGTGTGACTGTAGCTGTTTCTTCCTTTTAACTGCCAGTGGGGGTTTGAACTGATTGGCTGGGAGCTCAGCTGTGTTCTGTTTGGGTGAAGGTGTGTTCTGATTGGTTAGGGGCTTGGCTGTGCTCTGATTGGATGGGGGGTTGGCTGTGCTCTGATTGGATGGGGGAGTGTTCTGTTTGGGTGGGGGCTTTGTTGTGCTCAAGTTAGTCTGAGTTACAGGGGGATTAGAGATGGTGAGCTGCATAGCTGTTTGGCTTCGCGTTCGTGGTCGTGCCTCATCTTCATGGTGGGTGTCAGTTTGTTTCATGTATGGATTGGAGGGGTTTAAGGTGGCTAATGATGCAGCTGTGGTCTGGCTTCTGGTTTGTGGTCGTGCCTCATCATCGGTGTGGGTTTGGGTTTGCTTTTTGCCTGGATGTGTGGTGGTGACATCCTGTGTGGTTTTTGTGAGTGTAGGTCTGGTGTCATTAAACATTTGTGTTTATGATTTTATCCTGGTGATCATCTTATTTTATTTCACATTATGTGTATACCCGGGATTCGTGTTATAAAATTTTCAAATATATAAAATACTTGAAAACATTTAGATATTTGGGGTTGTCTTGTTTGCGACAAGTCAGAGAGACATGTATCCTGCATTAATTATGGGTGGATCCCACATATCCAGTATAAACCACACATATAAATACATAGTTTTATGGCTCTCTTTTGTATTATCCTGTGATCTGAGTACACTGGTAGAAAAAGGAGCATCTTTGGAACATTTTCCAGACTTGGAGCTGGCGGTCCCCAAGTATTGTCAAAAACATGTGGTTTGAGAACTGCAGTAAATTTGGCAATCTCTTTGATCTTTCCAAAGAGGGAAGTGTTTCTAAGAGTCATGTTTAACTAGAATAAAGATCCCAAAAAATAAAATAACAAATACATGAATATAATGAAAATTGGGTTACAAAGCAAAGTGTTGGCTGAGTAAAATCTTTCGACCATGTGCTCATTTGAAGCCACTCTTGTTTTGTATTAAGATCTTGCTGCATAAGAAATATAAAAATGTTCCCAATTAGAGGCTCACAATTTCTATCATTTCTCCTCACTGTTCCACTTCTCTTTCTGCCATTCTCTATGAATAGAATATAGTAGAGCTTACTACTATATTCTATTCAAAGAGAATGGCAGAAAGAGAAGGGACCTTGGAGGTCTTTTAGTCCAGCCCCCTGCTCAAGCAGGAGGACCTATATCATCTCAGACAAGTGACTGTCTAGTCTCTTCTTAAAAATCTCCAGTGATGGAGCGTCCACGATTTCGGGAGGCAAGCTGTTCCACTGGTTAATTGTCCTCAGTGTCAGGAAGTTTCTGCTTAATTCCAGGTTGCTTCTCTCTTTGATCAGTTTCCAACCATTGTTTCTTGTCCTGCCCTCTGGTGCTTTGGTGAATAATATGACCATCTCTTCTTGGTGGCAGCCCCTCAAATACTGGAATACTGCTATCATGTCTCCCTTATTTCTTCTTTTCTTTAGACTAGCCAAATCCAAGTCCCACAGCCGTTCTTTGTATGTTTTAATCTCCAGGCCTTTAACCATCTTAGCTGCTCTTCTCTGATTTTTTTTCAAAACTCTCAACATTTTTTTTGTGATATGGTGACCAAAATTGACTGTAGTATTCCAGGTGTGGTCTTACTAGGGTTTTGTAAAGCAGTATTAATATTTTGCGTGATCTTGATTCTATGCCTCTGTTTATAAAACCCAGGATTGTATTGGCTTTTTTGGCTGCTGCTGCACACTGCTGGCTCATAATTAAGTGATCATCCACTAGGACTCCAAAGTCCCTCTCACAGTTACTGTTTTTATGCCAGGTCTCACCCAATCTGTACTTGTGCCTTTGATTTTTCCTGCCTAAATGTAAAACTTTTGCTTTTCTCTACACTGAAACTCATTTTGTTGGATAGGGCCCATTGTCCAAGTTTGTAAGATCTTTTTGGATCCTGAGTTTGTCTTCTGGGGTGTTGGCTACTCCTGTCAGTTTGGTAGGAGTAAATTTGATAAGTCCCCCTACAATTCCCTCATGTAAGTCGTTGATGAAGATGTTGAAAAGTACTGGGCCTAAGACGGAACCTTGTGGTACCCCGATGCTTACTTCTCTCTATGTGGATGTAGTGTTGTTGGGGACTATTTGTTGAGTACAGTTGCCAGCCAGCTAACGATCCATCTGGTGGTGATGTTGTCTATTCCAGCTTTTTCTATCTTACGAAGGAGTAGGTTGTGGTCTACTTTATCAAATGTCTTGGAGTGCAGCACCTTTCACTGAAAATGATTCAACATTCTGTTTAGATAATGGGAACACACCTTCGGATTTTTAATGGGAGTTCTTCCTATCTAAACACTATATAGATAGTCCTCAACTTACGATCACAGTTGAGCCCAAAATTTCTGTTGCTAAGTGAGACAGTTGTTAAATGAATTTTGACCCATTTTTGGACTTTTCTTGCCACAGTTGTTAAGAGAATCACTGCAATGGTTAGTAACACAGTTCTTAAGTGAATCTGGCTCATGGGGATGCTGCAACGGTCATAAGTGTGAAAAATGGTCATAAGTTACTTTTTTCAGTGCTATTGTAACTTTGAACAGTCATTAAGTGAACTGTTGTAAATCGAGGACTACCTGTAAAATTCTGTGAATGGTATTTCTCTGAGAAAGGAAGGATGAAGACAAATATACTGAAATGAAACATAATGCTTTTTCATATTTATAATCAAGTATTACATGACTGAGGAGAGCCAAGCTGGAAACTGGGAGTTCTAGTTCTGTTTTTAGTAAAAAAACATCTGGGTGACTTGGGCCGGTTGCTCTCAACCACAGAAAGAAGGCAATGACAAACTATCCCTCAAACGTTGCCAAGAAAACTATAGGACTAATCTGGGCAGTTGTCATTGACTCAAAGGGATACTAATACAATCTGTCTAACCCAGGTTGTTGGGAAGGACGGGGGGGGGGAATGCCAAATCCAGTTTAACCATTTGGCTGTCTGTGCAACAGCAACAATGGTAATACAGCTAAAGAACTGGCAGCTGTGATTTTATGTTGTATACAATAATAAAACAAAGTAACGTAGCTGGTTCAGGTTGGGGATTTTTCCCCCCAGGTTAAATTATTTTGGCTCTGTTCTCCATTATTTTCTCTTAAACTCCAGTCAGAAGCTGGAACAGTGGTTGTCTATCAGCTCAACAGCTGGCTGATACGCTTTGCTTGTTTTCCATCTGTTAAAGGCGTTCCCAGTTCTGTTGATATATTTTATATCATTGCAAAGAACAGCAAATTTATATGAACACTAAAATAGCTGAGCTCTCCCTTGAAAGGAGTCCAAATATTCACTTTTGATACAAAATATTGTTTGAACATCAATCTAAAAACTGGAAAGGAGTCTATTGTATCCCAAGAGAATTAATTGCTGCTAATGATTTCACTTTTTTTCTCAGAAGGCAATCAATCTTTTTATTCATGTGGAAGGGGAAAAATATTTCATATAAACTACCTTGAAAACAAATAATGAGTTTCTCAATAGCAGGGGCCATGTGTTGAGAGCTACCACAGGAGAGTATCCTGAGGTGCTGGGGAGAACATGGAAGTTTTGAACTGATCCCTGGACATAGAATGGAGGAGAGCCAGCAGACTGAGATGAAATATGGCAAGAGAGAGACTTGAGGTGTGAGTAAAGAAATTGTTAATTTCTTTAGATGGATTGAATGAAGTGGGCAGGCTTAGGATTCAGTGTTATCATTAGAAGCCCTAGTGACCTCTATAGTTGATTTGCAGATGACAGCTTTTCCTTGACAGGAATCATATTGGCTGAGCATGACTTATACTGGTAACCTCACTGTAGTCTAGACCAGAGGTCCCCAACCTTTTGAGGTGACTAGTTCTGTGGATAGAGGTCTTTTCATGGACTAGAGAGTGCATGGTTTTGTGTGCTGCCTGCATCCCACGGATGGGGCTTTTCTTGTTTGGTGGCCTGGTTGCTGGCATGCTGCGGCCTGGTATTAGTCCACGTACCAGGGGTTGGGGATCCTTGGTCTAGAGTAAGAGGCTATTTTTGCGATTGGAACTGGAGGCAATGTAGAAGCTGACACAAGTGATGAAAAGCAAGTTATGGCTGAAGTTGCAGCCATTCTGGGGTTTGCAAATGCATGGAAGCCAAACAGGCCTTCAAACAAATTTTTAAATTAAAAAAACCCCAAAGTAGACATGGTCTCCTTAAGGCCTGGTGGATGCTTATAATGGCTGAATCTAAGCGTTTGACTAGAGTGGCATGATGGGTAGAAACAGAGAGTCTCAGTGATACCACAAAGAGTGTACACAAAGCTCTTGAACACTACAACGTTCATGAGTTGTCTAAGGTGAGCTGAAAGGCTCTATCTCCTAGCAAGCCAAAAGATGAATGATCTGACCATAGCAATGGACTGATGATAATGTTCTCTCTTACTAAATCAGTTTACAACTGCTTGAAGACAAAACCAGATCCAAAGTGCCACCACTGGTATGTATCAACTCTTCAGTGACTTGAGACAGGCCCATGGTTGCCATGATATCCGCAAATTCCTGAGCTGCTCTGGACTCAAGGTTGCCTGGTAGCAGGTTGAAGTCTCTGACCATTAGCAGCTTTGGGATCTGCACAGCCAGTCTAGTAATGGAATCCAGCAAATAAAGCCAATAGGAAGGGTGCAGACAGGAGGGCAGTACAACAGCAATAATCTCAATTATTTCCTAGAGCTCACTTCAACTGGATATGAAGGTAACCTCTTATGACTTCTTATAATCAAAAGGGCTTCATATCTGGTGATCTGCAACACAGACATTTAAGAGTTCTCATATCTCACAAATGACAATTGTCATCCAGTCTCCCTTCCCTGGGCTCTTGATTGATGCCAGACCCAAACTACTTCCAAGAGATGGGAACTCTGGGTCTGCTCAGATTTTGGTAATATATGCTTTATTGGCTGCCTTATCAACAATTAAATTGTGAATGAAGACAGATTTGTCACAGACTGACTTGGCATTCAGAAGCAAGAGGTAAAACCCAGATTATGAGAAAACATTTGACCTGTGGTAGTATTAATCTGCAGATTTCCAGGTGGAAATAAGTTGCCACTTCCTCTAGTGTTTTTTTTTATCAGATTGTGTTTTTGATTTGTAAATGGCTATAGCTAAGTTTTAAAAATTGTAATTAATGAACAATTGATACAATGTTTTGTAGCTGAATTAGTGTTTTACTCTTTGGATTTTATTGTACATGGCATCATAATATTATATTTCCAAGAACCTAGCAAAATAAATGAATGCTTATGATGAACAAATAATAACTCTTGAGGAGAAGCAAAACAAATGACAATAAATAAACTTCAAAATGTTCCAAAAATGTTTTTTGGTGGCACAGTTCTGGCTGAATCAGCTAAGTGTAGAATCTATTAATAAGCATGTTCCCTTTTGAGAACCAGCAATGATTTGGGGACAGAATTGGAAACCATTTTCAAGCATACTTGTTTCTTCCAGAAGGATTAAATCCTGGCAAGTTTCACATGATCACATTAAGGGCTTTATGTTTCCTGTGAAGGAGACGGCAGGTCATTTGTACTTTCAGATTACACAATTCTGTTAACACTTGTATTTCCTGTCTGGTCTATCCAGTAACCTGACAGGTTCAGCGGTGGGATTCAGCCACTTTGCACCACTTTGGCAGAACTGGTAGCTAATTTTTTGTTGGCCAGGCCCAGAACGGCCTTCCGGAAGTGGCATCCACACAGAGAACCGGTTGTTCACATATTTGCATCCCATCACTGGACAGGTTCAAACAGTATGCTCACCTGTAATTTAGCTTAATTTTGTTTTTGTGGGTTGCATAAACTGAGCTACCATGATTTAGATAGAATAGTTTAGAACTCTGTTCTCCTGCTGTGGGCAGGAGGACAGAGTTGGGAAGTTGAGGCAGTGGCTGAGTCTCTCAACAAACCCTCTAGCCAGCCATGATTTATTCAATTGACCACATTTAAGGTAAACCATGGCTTAGCAATGACTCTCCAGGCTTTAGACAGTTTTCTAATGCCTTTTATTAAATAAACATAAAACTAAAACTAAAAAAAATACCCTAAATTAAAAAAATGAAAAGAATCCCCCTGGGGAGTATTATACCTCATGATGCTCCTATAGCATGAGTAATAAAATTAAGACTATAGAGCTTAGTTTAGGTAGAGCTTTTCTTGGAACCCTTTTCTAGTCATAAAATTGTATCAAATTAGGTCATGGAGATAAGGGTGTCAGAGCACTAAGGAACTCTTGTCTCACACTGCCTCTGTATACCAAAAGATGGGGCTAGCTGGGACAATTAATTTTCATCCCCAGGAAAAAGTTAAAACCAACAAGGGTGGAAAAGGCTGAGCACAGCTTCTGGAACTCTTTGCAACCATTTCTACTCTGCTCTGCTTCAGATAACCAAAGGGTGTGTGTGTGTGTGTGTGTGTGTGTGCACTTATGAATGGAACAGTTGACAGCATTTCAAGCTGCTATCCAGTTGCCTCCTCCAGAGAGATGTACTGAGGGAAATTGTGGATATTTTTGTCTCTGCAACTTCTGGTAGATCTGGTAGTTTTAAACACAAGGTTATGTTGGCTTCTCTCACTGTATCAGATTTGCTTCTGTTTAGTTCACTCTTTGGAGAATTATGCTGCTGATTGACAGACAAGCTCCTTCGCTTAATTCTTTTCAACTTTCCATTGGGTTGAAAACAATAAAAAGGTGTCTTCCACCTCCAACACAGGAGCGGGCTATGTGTGGCTTACAGGTACTGCAGAACATGCTGCTCCCTGCAATCTCCATAACGCTGCTAGCGGTGAGAGATGCTTGAAAAGTGCCCATCCAAGGTTTTAGGCCAACATTTGTGTTTCTCAGTAGCTAAGATTTGAGAGTCTTTTAACTGAAAATGTATGATTGAATCTGAAGCCTTCTGCAAGGTCAACAGGCATTTTGGAATAGTTTATTGCCTATTTCTTCCATTCCTTCAGCCTCCCCTTAAAAATGCAGCAAATTCATCACAATCTTCATTTCTTGCCATTCTACTAGCTTCTCTAAAATGGCCTTGATATTGGAAATGAGACCCACTGACCAAAAGTTCAGGTATCTTGCCTTTTCTATTCCTCACAGTATATTTTATAGCTACTATTAAAAGCTTTTTGCTTTTATTGCTTTTATGGAGGCTTTGTTTTGTACCTCACTGCTGTGAGCCACCCAGAGTTCTGTCTCTTAAGTTGGGCATCCATTTAAGTCTTTTAAATAAATAAAAGGTAATCTAGATGTTACTGTTCTGTTTTTTATATAAATAATTTGAACCATTAAATGCAACATTATGGAAACATCCTGCTGACTTTATAGATTAGCTAAAAAAAAAGTCTACTTCTACAATCTGGTTTTCATTTTATTCTTTTTTCTCTTTCTACCAGATGTAGCTCTCTATAGTGCTAGCATAAGCATCAGAAACTATCCCTGTCTTAGCCTTCGTCTATGCTCCTTTAATGGTATCCCATGGTTTCAATTTTATGAGATTTAATGCCCTCAAAAAAGTTGATCCAAAATTAAAATTAACAAGCCAGTGTCTGAGGATCTTCCAAAAAGCCATAAATCAGGGTCAACATAAGCATTTAAGGAATGAAACACAGTGCAGATTGTACTCCAGACCTCAGTAATTGATTACCCTTTATTGCTCCATTAACTTAAATAGCCTTCTTGCAGAGTGAAGATGCCATTGTCTATAAAAGCAAGGCTAACTGTACATACACTACTAGGAAACCCAAAATAGAGCCTGGTAATGCTGGTTCCTCTCCTTACTCTTCTCCAACAAATGCTGCTGAGAAGCAAAAACAAATATTGAGGGGGGGACGGAGGGAGGCTTAGATAAGGCCAGCTAACATCTCTTTTTCATTTTGGAAATTTGCTTGGCACATCTAACTTCTTCATTTTCCCCATCCCAGCAACATCTTTTTACAGCAAGATTCTACAAACCTTATGCCTAATTACAGTTGTGCCACAAGAGGTCAGGCAAAAATGCTCTACAGATGATGATGATCTTCAGCTCAAAGGAGGTAACTATCAGCATTCCTCACCTGGTGTCATCCAGACTGTTGGACTTCAATTCCCTAAATCCCCCCTCCCCCCAGTCAACAAAGTAACATTCCCACTATGTAAAAATGACGGAGTGGAAGGAATAGAGGTTAGACAAAATATATTTCTCTTATTGCCAACTAGGGGTTGACATCATACAAAGGAAAAACAAGGCATCTGGGGTGAAACAACAGAATGCAAATTTCCAGCCTGCTGGTCTGTTGCCAGCAACATGCAATATTTTTTCAGAGGTTTTCAGAAGGAGACTTTGTTGCCCTGTTAAATACTCTTTATCCTCCAACTCTTCTGTAATTCTGTATTTATCCCTTCATTGGTTGCCTATCGGTCTCTGAGCGCAATTCAAAGTGTTGGTCATTACCTATAAAGCCCTTTATGGCATTGGACCTGGATACTTACGGGACCGCCTTCTGCCACATACTTCCCTACGACCGGTGAGAGCGCACAGGGTCGGCCTTCTCCGGGTCCTGTCAGCGAAACAATGTCGTCTGGCGGGCCCTAGGGGGAGGGCTTTCTCTGTTGTGGTGCCTGCCCTCTGGAACCAACTGCCTCCTGAAGTCCGTGTTTCTCCCACTCTCCCGGCCTTCCGAAAGAATCTTAAAACCTACCTCTGGGGATGATTGTTGATTGTGGTGTGACTGATGAATATGTGTGGGGTTTTATTTTTAATGTTTTGCTTGGACTTGATTAATTGTTGTTTTATATGCACGTTGTGAGCCGCTCCGAGTCTTCGGAGAGGAGCGGCATATAAGTCCGAACAAAATAAATAAATAAATAAATTGTGCTATGTTTACAGTTGAAGTATCTTCTATATCCAAAAGCTGCAGGGGGTAACAATGAGATGCCACTTCTCCAGTTTTCTGTATGTTTGGGATTCAAAGACAGCTATAAATACTGCCACAATGTCTATTTCCATTATCTTAACCGTGTCAATTGTCATTTGACCAGTAGAAGCAGAATACCTTAACTCGAGCATGTCAAACTGCCGGCCCATGGGCCGGATGCATCATGCCGAAACCGCGCCTACTCATTGCCGGCAATGGGGGGAAAGTCCTGATCCGTCACGCAATGTCATGTGACGTCGCGAGTTTGACATGCCTACCTTAACTCATTCACTCAATTATACTTCATAGTGGATAGCGTGCATCCTATGAAAACTTCCATAAACAGAATGGAGTGAGAAATAATTTTTGGCAACTCCCTCTTCCTCTGTAGCTTTGCTACACTTTGACAAAATCTTTCTATATAACATTAAGGGAAATGGCTTTGACATAATATAGAAGGAGGGGAAATCTCTTAAAATTATACCACTCCCTGCTCTACAGACATTATGTTCTTTTCAGCAAAGACATACCATCCAGCATTTTTAAGGAGTGATTATTAGAATTTACATCCAAGAACTTCCAAATATATTAGGCAAACTATCAGTGAATTAAGTGTACTTTAGTTGTATTTAATGAGTACAGCATTATATTAAATATATATTAAATATTAAATATACTGAAAGCAGATAGTTATTAAAGTGATTTATTATGATTTTTATTTAAATAATTATTGCTCAATCCTAAAGTATTAGATTGATTAGTTAATGGTTTATTTGATTTTACCTCAATAAAATTTTTGGATTAACTTTTCACAGGTTACTTTTCATATATTGTGTCTAGAATATAGACAGAAAGTAGATGGCAGTAAATAGTAGGGACAATCTTATTTAAAACTGAAATTAATTGCAAGATTAATTAATACAAGACAGAAAGTACAAGAGATGTAAATAATCTCCTAAAGTCTGGAGGTGCGGGAGTGAAATAAGATTATGCCATTTTTTGCTAGAAAAACTGATACTTCATATTGCAATAATTTAGACCAGGGGTGTGAAACTGCTGGCCCGTGGGCCAGATGTGGCATGCCGAAACCGCACCCACCCCATTCTGGCAATGAAAAAAAAGTTGTGATATGTCGTGACACATCACGTGACACCCTGATTTAATTTGACATCCCTGACTTAGACTGTGTCATTTTGTGTGGTCAATGATCTGGGATTTTATGGGCCAATTATAAATGAAACAGGAGAGAAATAGATTGATGAATGATTAATGTAGGAAATTAATCAATAAAAACCTGATAAAGAAATATCAAAGAAAAAGCAAAATTTGAAATACATAGAAACTGCTAGATTCTAATATGATTTTATCTAAAATGAAACCAATATAGTAAGCAATATTATTCTGAAAGGCCCCAGGACAGAACAATTATTATTTTGTTTTTTGCTTGAAGACGTTTCACTTCTCATCCAAGAAGCTTCTTCAGTTCTTCAGTTGAAGAAGCTGTAGAAGCTTCTTGAGTGACAAGCAAAACGTCTTCAAGCAAAAAAAAAAGAAAGAAAGTATAGTTGCCTTTTGAAACAGCATCTTTGAGACAACCATGACCTGGATGACTAAGAATCTCCACAGAAATTCATTGAAGGTTTCTACTTCTGCTTTACGTATCTATAGTTTGTATTCTGAATGTAGATACAGATCAGTATACAAAGGAAATGGGAAGAACTTATCTTTTCAAGAGAATCACAATCCTAAAAAATGAAACAGAGAAAGATGATTGTTTATATAACCTACAAAAACACTAGAGGGTGCCTCTGAGCTTAGGAAAAAAAAGTCTATTGGACAAAATTTGAAATAAGAAGGAAAGAAATATAGTACTATAAATGATTCCCCCTCCCCATTACTTAAAATCTGCATACATATGGCTGTGTATACATACATATCTCAGTAGGATTTTTATGATGGAAACAAAGTAAGCCTCTAAATATTAATTCAGAGCTAGGGCCTGCCAATGTCTTCCAAATATAGAATTCAGTTCTGTCAGTTTTATTCTTGCTGACTGGTACTTCATTACTCAAATAACTGAATCCAGATCAATGAGGTTGCTCCAAGATGGTAAAAGGTTAAGGTTAAATGAGGCTATCAAGTTTTAGTCTCATCTAATCTCTTCTGCCCTTACAGCAGTTCAAAGAAAGCAAATAGCATTCGAAGTGCAAAAATATAAAAAAATCAAAATCAAACTGTACTAACATCATATGACTCAGATACATTAATAAAATAAAATTCTACTGGAAGAAAAACCCATCATGTGGATT
This sequence comes from Bothrops alternatus, assembly GCA_034064705.1. NCBI lineage: Eukaryota > Metazoa > Chordata > Lepidosauria > Squamata > Viperidae > Bothrops > Bothrops alternatus. The sequence continues at coordinate 45,622,503 of JARGCV010000007.1, read as the reverse complement.
CTGAGAATTAATATTCATGAGGAACTTTTCCCTTTTCAACATAGCACGGGAACAATCCATTTACAATAGGTAAAATATAAATATATACAAGCTTAGTGTAGCTTTGTGGTTTCTAAGCTGGAAGAGATGAATCCTATAACTGACCAGGGCTCTGTCTGCATACAATAACATAACTAGGCCCATTACTTCATCTGTATTATATTACATTATTAAATAATTAGCAAAGGTGGCAACTTCAAAAATTTTTAATGAATAGAATGCAATATCCGTTAATACAAATTTTTTGCTATGTCTACACTGCAAATTTCATCTGGACTGAGACAGAGTATACAAATTGTTCTAAGTTTCCCAGGAGAAAGCATATTTTATTATTTCCTCAATTCACCATAATCAGCTTACAATCTATTTTGCAAACATTTTGTTTCTTCACAAGCCATTAAAACCTTATATTGGCCTAAAAATAGGCTGACTGTTTCTTAAATTAAAGGCTGGAGGGGCATATTTTAGTGCGCTATTCTAAATGTTGGGCTTTTTATTAGGTACAGAAATAATACACTGGTTAAGTGTATCATTTTACCTATAGGAACACTTCGGGCAAATGATGTGGATGATTGGCAGCAGTCCTTCTGCCTGAAGTACAAAGTTGTTTTGAGGGCTACCTAGGCTTCTTAGGGATGTGATGATCAGAAGAGAAGGAACCCTGCCTAGCCCTTTGAGCAGTGTTTCTCAATATTGAGCAACTGAAGATGTGTGGACTTCAATTCCCAGAATTCCCAAACCAGCCATGGGAGTTGAAGTCCACACATCTTGTCCAAGAGAAACACTCCATTAGAGCAATGGGAGGATACTATATCACTGGCTCTCCTTCATGCCATCATCAGTAATAGCATTCCAAGATCCATGACATTCCTCTTAATTTTTTTTATTCACTAGAAGGAAGCAAAACAATGTTACTTATAACTGAACCCCTGTCCAGTTCTCAGGAGTAATGAGCAATCTCTCTACTGAGTGACAGGTTTTCAGATATTTGAATACACCTATCATATCTTCCCTTAGTCTTATCTTTTATAAGCTAAACATGCCCAGATCCTTCAACCATTCGTCATCAAACTTTGATCATCATCTTGATACCTTTTTTTCTGAATTCCTAGAATTTGTCAGTGTCCTTTTTGAACTAAGCTACCCAGAATCAATAAAGTACTCAAGCAGGGACTGAACTAGGTAGAGTGGAAAAATTACTGTACTTCCCATGATCTAATCCAACTGGATTTTCTACTGTTTGGCTTTTCTTGTCAAACTTAAATCTAATTGTCATTTTTCTTATGACAATGATACCATGATTCCCTATAATTCTAGGTTATGCACATCTGAATCACAGATCTTAAAAGGACTGGACAAATTTCTAGACATAGAGTCACTGTCTAGATAGTCATCAAACTGCATGAATGCCAAAAAGCAGTAAATTAAATTCAAATGTTTTTTTTCCTCTAGGGATCGACAGAAGCAAGCAAGGTCGCTAACCTTCTAACCCAATTCTCCATAATTAAAATCTAATCAGAAAATCAGATTAATTCAAGTGTTTCTACGGGATTCCAGAACAAAAGGAAAACACTTTAAACAGCTCAATGTTTGCGTGTACATTGCAAAGCAAAACACTTAATGTATTTGACAATAAGCAATGGGGATGGAATAGAGAATAACTTTAACTCTACTTGACAAAAGACCTGCTCATGAATGTATTTATAAAAGGAAGCACAGTTGGTTTCTCTTTTCTCTTCCAAGTTTGTTGTTTCATGAAAATGAAACAAAGGTTCCTCTATAAAGGAACCAAAAATAAAATTAAACAAGAAAACACTAATTAAACAGAAAGTTCAATGCAATTAGAAATGGCTTTGTTTTTGATGGCTAAAAGAAATGTCCTGAATCACACATGTTGTTGTTGTTGTTGTTATTGTTGTTCTGTATGACACACCCAACCTAACTGAACGCAAGGACAAAAGTGGGATTGTGCTCTAGCTAGGGAGAGAGCTGGGAATTCTGCAGTGGAAAATGAAAAGAAAATCCTACATTGCACATGCCTGTTCATTCCATATGGATCTGTTTAAATTTTCTGGCATTCAAGCAACAGAATAGCCTAGAATTATTTCCACATATCATTTAAGATGGATATTGTCAAACACATTTCTAAAATATATTAAATTTTTCATACAAAAAAAATCTTCTAAAATTTTAGAAAATCTTCCAAAACCTTTCTATACAAGACAACAAATCCATGTATTGACTTCTAAGTTTATAAGGAAGCAAGAAGTTAATGCTGAAAAAATACTTTTATTGTTGTTATGCTTCTTTATATTATAGAATACAACATACACATATCTTCTTTAAGAATCAAAATTATTTAAGAATCAAAATTTTATTTCAGCAACATTCTAGGTTCTCTATGCTGCAAAGAAGTAATTCTAATTAACCAATATTTATTCTCTGGCCAAAAAATAATAATGGGAAGAATAATGAAATAAGAGTTATTAAACAGCCACTTCTGGTTAGCATTGGTTACTACTATCTTGAATCGTTCTCAGAGCATTTCTGTGAAACTAAGAGCTGAAGCTAGCAAGAGAGGATAATGTTCAGATCAGACAGAAGTGTTATATAAACATGAAACAGGTGTCTCTGACACTCAAGGCCTGGAAAAGAACAGTCAAAAGTCCACTGGGTTGAAAGAGTAAAAGGACAAGATCAACTCTGAAATTGGAATAAACATCTTTTCAAACACACACTGCAGTTGCCCGAGATAGATATAGATATAGATGACACAAATATAGATATATAACTGTTTATAAACTTTATGAAGCTTCTGCTGCTAGCTCGTTATTGAAACTACAGTTGAATTCCTGTTAAAGTCTGACACATAACAATGGGAAGTTCCACTTTAGATGGGAGAATCCAGGAAAAATGAACTCATAGTAGTTTCTTTTTGATTATTACTTTGAGAAAGAAGATTAGTGGTAAGAGATCAAGGCTTATATTTGTCATGGGATTTTTTTTTTACTTCTACCTTGAACTGACCTCTAGTTCTAATAGGTGAAAACATGTTCCAAAAATGGATAAAGAACCTGGCTGATGCTCCAAAACAAATTGAGGAACAAAGTAATTTATAACAACAATATAATAACAACAATAAGGGTTCTGAATTTCTGAAGCCCCTTGTGTTGGGGACAATAAAGCAAACACATACTATGATAAGCTAGATTGTATTAAAAAAATACCTCATGTAGAGTGAATGTGAGTAAAGCTGGTAACCTAGTCTATACCTTCTCTATTTATTAAAAAATGTTAGGTGATAGGTTTGATTAAACAAAGCCAGGATGGGCAACAGAAATCAATATCTATTGCTTCATTGGGTGATAACCATTGCATATAGAAGACTAAGACTTTGAACAATAAAATAAACAATAAAGTACATGGATAAATGAAATGGAATGAAGATTTGTGTCTATTAAACCAAGAGAAAGAATAAGGAGATAATATAGCTGAATAAACTGAAAAGGTTTCTTCGGTTTTCAAGGAAAAAACAAAGAAAGTCTAGTTGCCTTTTGAAAAACACCTTTGGGACAACTATGACCTGGATGATTGAGAATCTCCATGGACATTAAGATCTGAATGAAGGTGGCCTGATCTCGGCTGAAGTGGTAACATCTAGGTTGTTGTGGGGGCATATGAAAGTAGAAATTTGATCTTTTTTCTGAGAAACCTGTACAACCACACAGAGTTAGTCACTCGGTGCAGAAAATATAAACTGGAAATTGGGAGATGGAAAGATTAAGTATATTTTCCCTTTTCTTTCTGGCTCCTGATCTAGATGCCTTCATCAGCATTTTCCATGCTTTAAATACACAAATATACATATATAATTATTAGCTTCATTTAAAGCACAGGTGTCAAACTCATATGTGTCACATGACATATTGTGATGTATCCTGATGTTTTTTGCCTTTGCAGAGCTGGAGTGGATGTGGCCTGCTGTGACACATCTGGCCCATGGGCCGCCAGTTTGACACCCCTGATTTAAGGTCACCTTTAATTTGGCCCTCAATTACAGGATTCTTTTTTTCCCAAATTTTATTAAATGTACATTTTAAAAACAAAAATGGACATTATTCAACTTCCCTGGCTTCAACAGTGCTATTAGTATTACCTTATGTTACAGAAAGAAAAACAGAAACTTAAAATACCTTCTATAACAGGACAGAGTATAACAAACTGCGTATAACATCTGTAAATTTTTTTGATAAACCATCAACGTTGGTATTTACATATCATTCAGTTGTGTCCTAATATAGGTACTAATAAGAAGTCATTATAATATCACCTAGTCAATCAATAACCAGCTCAGCGATCCTCCTTATCTCTAACCAATTGTACAATTTTTTCCAAATTTCTTAATACTCTGTTTCAGTTTTATTTTTAATCTCTAGAGTTAACCTGTCCATTTCGGCGCAGGATAAAGTTTTATTTATTATTTCTTCCACAGTGGGGGTTTCCTTTCCTTTCCATTTTTGGGTGTATGCCAATCTTGCTGCAGTTAAAATATGCACTAGTAAGTAAAAAGATGCTTTGCTGAATTTATCATTAATAATACCTAATAAGAAGATTTTTGGTTTTAAATCAATTTTTTGTAATAATATTTCTTCCAGCCAATTTTTTATCTGATTCCAAAAATTTTGTGCCTTTGAACATTCCCACCACATGTGATAGTAAGTCCCTGAAAGCCTTCTACACTTCCAGCATGTCGGTGAGGTTTTTTAAATCTATTTTTGCTAGCCTTGTAGGGGGAAGGTGCCATCTATAAAACATCTTGTATAAATTTTCTTTGTAGGAGGTGGCTAGTGTTAACCTCCTGTTTCTGTCCCATAATGATTGCCAATTATCTAGGTCATGGGTAGGCAACCTTGGCTCTTTTATGACTCATGGACTTCAACTCCCAGAATTCTATGCTGGCTCAGGAATTCTGGGAATTGAAGTCCATGAGTCATAAAATACTTAGGATTCTATACTTCATTGCCGTTAGAGAAAATAAACTGAATGCATGTATACTAAATGAGAAGTTCTGCAGCCACCCATTTGAAGGCACAGATGGCCATAATTAAGTTTCCAAAATATTCTTCTGTCAGACAATCTGGTGTCTCCAAGTACTTTGGACTACAGTTCCATCTATGACTTTCGGCCATGCTGCCTGGGCATACAGGGTTTACAATTCAATGCATCTGGAGGACATCAAGTTGATTATCTTAGCTCATGTTATTGAACTGCTGAAGCCTTAGGCAATGTGAATTATAAAACAGGGGTGGAAAACCGGCGATCTGCCAGATGTTGTTCAACTGTAATCCCCTATAATCCTCCATTGGCTGGCTAAGGCTGCTATGAGTTCTAATTCAGTATCCTTTTGAGGGCTACATGTTCTCCACGTACATGTTTTAAAATTACAGAAACACCTTTTCATATCAGTTTAAAGCAGGCAGCTAACCTGCTTGGATCCAACTGATGCCATCCTTTTACATGAAATTAATCCTTTAGAGAAATTCCTAAAGCAGTCACTACAATCGTTGATACATATTGCTCACAAAATACATTTCTTTATACCATCAAACTGTTTTCTTAAGACTTAAAATAAGTAAATTAACTGCACCCCCTTTTTCAAAACAATAAATATGCAAATTTAAATGGCGAAGCAAAGCAAATAAAATAAAATCTCAGAGATCTAAGAACACCAGCTTGACCAAATACAAGGTCATGGCATGCTTTACTTAGCAGTTTTCTTACATTATGAGAGAGCATATCCTACTATTTTGTGCCCCCTTCCTTAGAGAATCATAGAACACAAATGAATAATGGAATTGGAAGGAGCATTTAGGATACTGAGCCCAATTTCCTGTTCATTCAAGAATCTAAACTAAAGAATCCTCTAATGCAGTGGTTCTCAACCTTTCTGAAGCCATGACCCTTAATGCGGTTCCTCATGTTGTGGTGACCCCCAACCATAAAATTACTTTTGTTGCTATTTCATAACCGTTATTTTGCTATTGTTATGAATTGCAATGTAAATAACTGATATGCAGGATGTATTTCCATTGTTACAAATTGAACATAATTAAAGCATAGCGATTAAAAAAAACAACAAAATGTAATTGGACACGGAAACTGAACTCAATTTAGTCACAGATTCATCTCCAAGCATAAGTCGAACAATGTCTTTGGTCGATGGCAACAGTAACTCCTCACCAATGGTGTGAGGTTTCATCGCTCTGGCGATTCTGCGTGAAATCAGTTATGAAGCTTCAACGGCTGCTTCGTTTTGTTTATGGTACTTTCCATCAGCCTTGCATCTAAAATACTTTGCATCTTTGTCAGAAAAGCTCGGGTGCTTGGTCTCAAAATGCCATTTTAGTTTGTTCGGCTTCATGGATTCTGCTGACAGGACTTCACAGCAAATCACACATTGTGGCTTCTCTTTTCCAGCCGCAATTATTGACGTAAAACCGTACTGTAGAAAAGCCTCACAATATTTTCTTTTCTTAATGTTCCTCTCAACACGATCCATCGTCATGGGATGGTTTACTAATGTAAGTAATGTATAACAATAGCTTTAATAACACAAAAGGTTATACATGGCGTACTCCTGGCAATACAGTACATTAAAGTGTCCCATGGTTTACCATTCTCTGTGTTGCTTTTTAGTTACATGCATGTTACTGTAACCCGGAGTTTCTCGACCTTGGCAACTGTAAGGCATGTGGACTTCAACTCCCAGAATTCCCCAGCCAGCAATGTATAACCCAAAATGCATGGTTACAGTCATCTTGAATCCAGTCTTTGCAAAGCAACATTTATGGCACAGCCTGTGTCTCAAAGAAGTCATTTTGGGGCATACAGGAAACTATGGCCTGCCACAGGGGTTTTAAACCTTGGCACAGGGGTTCTGAACCTTGGCAACTGTAAGGCATGTGGACTTCAAATCCCTGAATTCTGGGAGTTGAAATTCACAAGTGTTAAAGTTGCCAAGGTTCAGAACCCCTGCCTTGGCAACTTTAAGACTTGTGGACTTCAAATCCCAGAATTCTGGGAGTTGAAGTCCACAAGTGTTAAAGTTGCCAAGGTTCAGAACCCCTGCCTTGGCAACTTTAAGACTTGTGGACTTCAAATCCCAGAATTCTGGGAGTTGAAGTTCACAAGTGTTAAAGTTGCCAAGGTTCAGAACCCCTGGCCTACTAATATGAGTGAACGTACATGGAATATCCTCCCCTTCTGCTTTTAAGGAAACCTGGTTTCGACTTGTCCTTAGGAAAGCCATAGTCTGCTCCGGTCCTGACTCAGAAGCCCCTCGGACCTAGAGCAGGCAAGCGCCCAGCCACCTGCGGGAAGCTTGGGGTCTTCAGCCTCCCGTCATTCCCTTTGGTGTCTGGGTGGAGCCCTGAAATTGCGGAGGCTTTAGCGAGGGGCTTATTGCTATTTTTAGCCGGTTATTGCTTGCGCCCTGGAATGCGCAGCTTGTCTCGGGTGGGTTCCCGAAAGGGGACCCCCGTCTGGCTGCGTCAGCCTGGGAGGGGTGCAGGTGGGGTCCCCTTGACACCCCACAGCTATGGCTACCCCCCACTCAGCAACAGCAGCGCCACCGCTGCTGCTCTTTGGCAGAGCCTTTCCGCCCGTAGGGGGCGGACCGCGGCACAGAACTTGCCTGACCGTCTTCCTTCCTTGGGGGACTCCCGGGCGCCTGCACAGTGTAGGCTGGCCGACTGCTCAGCCATCTGCTTTGCCCCATATGTGACCAGCCGCTGCATCGTCAGAACTACATCCGTCTGTCCCGCGCAGCCCCGTGGCTCCCATTGCGCCACCGCACACATTGATGGCACAGCGCTTTAATTCGCCACCCGAGCCGGACAACAGTGCGGGGTGGCGGGAGGGTGAGGATGGCAGGCAGGCAGGCAGGCCCAGATGGCAGCAGGCGATGTGGGCCAGGCGCTCCCGGGAGGCCACGTAAGCGCAGGATGAGGCAGCGGCAGTGCAGGTCCAGCACCGGCCAGGCCAGCCTCCCTTTTGCTCCATTCAGGGGCCTGCGTGGAACCCTTAAAGCCCAGAGGCGAGGGAGTCTCTCTCCAGGGCCAGCGGTGTCGCTCGCACCGGGCTGCCCTTTGGGATGGCCGAGACAGGCTGGTTATTCTTCATGCCCCCTATGCCGTCAGCTAACCAGGCCCGCGGCCCCGATGCTGCAGGCGTGGATGATATTGAACCTGGCCGGCTGCTCAGACATCTGCTTTAGCACGCAGCACTGCCCCGCCAGAACCACCTCAGCCGCCTCCTATCCTGCGCAGCCCCGCTGTGTAAAGCGGGGCCTGCGGCTCCCACGCCACCACCTGCACACCACGCCGATGGCGCACGAGGTGAGCACGCTTTTTCGCCAGGTCAGAGTTAGGCGCCGCTACCCACCTCCCACTCTTGGTCCTCTTTTACTCACAGTTAGTAGAGTAGAAGATTGCGTTCCTTAGTTGCTCAGCAAAGAACTTCCAGCAATGTTTGCCGGCTGGGGATTTTGGCGTGCTCAGCAGCCCAGAAGCAGCCTTTAATGGCCAGCTCTGGTCAATTCCTATTGGCTTTCGAAAGTCAGTAGAATAGAGTCTATTCTATTGGCGTTCGAAAGTCAATAGATTAAGAGTCTATTCAAAATGAGTCTATTCTATTGGCGCTCAAAAGCCAATAGAATAGAGGGAGTAGCACAGCTCAGGGAAAAGTTGAAAAAATCCAGCAAAAAAGATGCCGGAAAGCTGTTCTGAGCATTCCATGCGGAAAAAAGGCCTGGTCTTTGGCGACCCCTATGAAATGGTCGTTCGACCCCCAAAGGGGTTGCGACCCACAGGTTGAGAAACGCTGCTCTAATGGCATGCTGGACTATCCCCGAACATATTCAACAAAGGGGAATCTACATTCCTTTTTGGTCATTGACTTCCAAACATTGCCATGAATGCTTATTATCTTTCACTTAACATTCAACTGGCATTATTTTCTTATAACTTAATTTTACTCTTTTGTATTCTGTACTAGGGAACATGTCTTGACATCTTCTGTATGACACCATTCCAAGTACTTGAGGAGTGCTATCATATCTTCCCTCAGTCTCTTTTCTTCCTAAGACTAAAGACTCTGAATTCCTTCAAACTTACACTTATATTATTTTATTAATCAAAATGTCACAAAATGATTCCGGTTCCGGAATGCGGCAACGCCGGTCGCACCTGGAAACTTCTCTCCAGGCCGTCCGGAGTTTCCTTCGCCGGTAGACCCCCTAAGGGGTTGAAAGTCGCCCTGGAGGGGTGACCACCAAGGAGGAGGCCAGCTGGTAGATAGGGGAGGGCGGCAGCTTCCCCGAAGTCTCCAGCTTCTCCTTAGGACCGACGGAGCAAAGATCGGCTTGCCAATCACCCTGCTGCACCAGCCGAAGTCACATTGTCATCTAAGCATTAACAATCCACCGCGGATGATCCGAGTGAGATCCCCTTTGTTCCTCTTCACACCCCTGCTGTTTTTGCCTGTAGAAGCTGTTTGTGCTATTATTTCTGGAGAAAGCGGCTTTAGTAATCGTGGGAACAAACGCATTTTACAAAAAGGACAGAAAAAATAAATAAATATTCATTTAAAGACTATATTCTATTCCTACTTACATTGCGAGGTAGAAAAAACTTTTTGGGCTTTTTGGAGCAGTATTATATCAGCAGAGTATTTCTTTTTCTATTCTCCCTTTAAAGATAGAAAAAAGGGGGGAAATGGTGTTTGAAGAAGTCTTTGTAGCTCACTGAGATCACTTACTGGTCAAAATTTAATATTGGATTGTTTACTTGGAGATGAGACAGCTCTGGCCTGCAAACTGTTTATCAAGAAAAAAGATAACTTGAGCCAGCTGTGTGATCTGTGGGGGTGGATAATGTTCAACTGTTCAACTGTAATCTTCACTAAAAAGGGAAAGGATTTTTCTTCAACTATTGCTAAAGTGGAGAAGTCTCAATCATATTTAAACTGTAAACTTATACTGGAAAAGATCTATGAGGCTAAAGGCTACTACAGAATTAAGAGCCAGAATTTCTACTTTAAAACTTAAAACTGACTCCGTGATTACACTTGATTACTCTACAAAACAGATTATACAAGAAGAGGTTTTAACTGAGGATAAGGAGAATCTTATTTTGCCTTACAAGTAAGATCAGGAAAAGCAAAGACCGAACTTTGGACTTCTGAAGCAACGAGGCTTTACGAACAAGAGAAACAGAGGATTAAATTGGAGATCAAGATGGTTTATATCAAATCAAGTGATACTACAAGCAATAAAAAGAGACCTATTATCTGGAAGGGAAGTCCTGTTATGGAAACCCACTTGGCAAAAGAGAAAAGCTAGAATAAGATTTAAAAATGAAAATTAAAATTTCTTAAATTGGATTAAAGGCAACCTAGAACTATGGACTAATCTAAGGACTGAGATTATGAGTTTGAAATAAAAAGATGTCTTACAGTTGGTCTGAATTAATAATTAATTGAATGGAGGCTCCGAAATCAAAGAAAGCCGGCGGGAGCGAAGGAGGAGAGCCGGCAGGAGCGGAGAGAAGACGGCGGACGATATCGGTAAGACCAGCGGGGGCCGATTAGCACGCCGAGGGATGTTAGCCACAGGGAGAGTCCAGCAGCGGGGGGAGGACCCTCAGAAGACCCCCCCCAGACCCCAAAAAGGTACCGGAGGCAGCAAAGAGGAGCCGGGCGGGCGGAAGAGGAGAGGACCAAGCAGACGAGCCGAGGCGACGCAGCAAGGAAAAGAGGGGGGGAAACCTTACTGAAATGCCGTCCTCCCTCCCCCACAGCGGGTGGCGAGCTTGGGGAATCCAGACCCAGGAGCTATAGAAAAGGACTAATCTTCCCTGGCTAAAACGAGGCTTCAGAATAAAAGAGTCACGTTTAGAGCTTAATTCCTGAGAAACTATCCAGAAGCCTGAAGCCTGACTGTTTATGGGCTTGAAGACTAGTTGTACTGCACCTTGAGAAAAGGGCCATCTGCACAAACCCCAAGCCACAGATCCTCTCGTCTTTGTATCACCCCTGCCAGTACTGCAAAGTTTACTTGAAAACAAATTACACCCCCTAGTGGACTATTTTTTTGCTGTTAAACTATGAACTGTGAGACATGAACACTTGCTAACTTTTAACAGAAGAATTTGATCCAACCTATCCTAGCAGCTTGATAATCTTGCACAGGAACAATTCTCCCACCACTCTTTGCATTAAGGGGTGGCTTTAAGGGTGGACAGGCCAACAGGAGGAGAAGCTCAAAATGGCCACCAAACGGACGAAACAGACCAAACTGCCACACACAAAGGGAGCTGCATCCTCCCCGGCCCAGCCCTCCACTCTGCCAGGTAACACCCCACCCACCCCCACCCACCCCATCCAACTGCAGGCCCTCAGACCCATACGCCAACCCATGCCTTCCCAACAGCACACATGATCCAAGAACTTAAAGAGACGATAGAGACGCTGGTAAAAAGGATGGATGGCATGGACAGAAAATTGGAAGAAATGGGTGCGAGGATGGAGAAAAGATGCATAGAAGCAGAACAGAAGATGGAGGAAAGATACAAAGACATAAAACGGATGCTGGCGGACCAAGGTAGAGACCTAGAGAGAAAGTGGGAAGAACAACGCAAAGCGATGGCCACAGACCTGGATCGAATGGAGGAAGCAATGCAAGCACACTACAAGAGAATAGGAGATGAAATGGGGAAGAACCTCCAGGAAATTAGGGAGAATACGGAAAAGAGGATGGAAGAAGTGGAGAACCGCATAGAAGGACAGATAGCAGAGATGAAAGGAGTGACTCAAAACCAGTCCACCATGATGCAATACTGGCAAATGGCGTCTGCTATCAGGTTTAGAGGGTGGAATGAGATAACAAACGAAACCCAAGGAGGCCTGCTCAGGACCTTTGTAGAGGCCCTAGCAACTTTTCTGGGCAAGAAAACCGAAGAGATTGCGTGGCAAATCGATAGAATCTACAGAGTTGGCTCATGGAGGTCAGCAAACAGGCATCAACCGAGAGACGTGGTCATCCATTTCGCAACCCAGGGGCTCCGGAACCTCATCTCCGCCACTTCCTACAAAAGGAAATTTTACATAGGGGAGCAGGAGGTGAAGGTACTGAAAGAGATCCCCCCGGCGATGCTGAGAGACAGAAAGGACTACAAATTCCTGATCAACGAACTGAGACCACGCGCTCTGCAATATCGATGGGAAACCCCAACAGGGATGTCACTTCTCTATAGAAACAAAAGATACTACTTGAACTCGGTCCAGAAAGCCAAAGACTTCCTTGAAAAGAAACTGAAGTTGGACGGCCCTCAATACACTACGAGGGAGGACGCAGTTGGACCACTGGACAGCGGGAGGGATCGAGCTCAACGAGCAAAACACGTAGCAGCACAGACCGGTGCAGTAGCAGAAGAAAGGAATGGACCACCTCGAGATACGATGACACGGAGAACAGAGGGCAACAAAAACAAGGAAGCAGAGCAGTCTACGGAGGGCAGGCTACTAGGAGCCACTGCCAAACGTACGGACCAGCAAGACAAGACCCCACAACTCAATATGAGCACCAATCTGGATATCATGGGAACGAGACCAAAGAAGAAAGCAGGAGAAAGAACAGAAGTGGTCTTGCAAGAGTATCCTGAAACAGCTAATGACAACTAAATATTTGACTTGGAATATTAATGGACTAAACTCCCCCCAGAAAAGGAGAAAAATACTCCATTACCTGAACCAAGGTAAAAGCGATATAATCTGTTCTAAACTTGATCACAGCAGCCAGATTGTTGGTGGGACAATACTGGAAGAATCCAGAAATACCGCCTATAGAAGAATGGACTGTGAAAGTAACAAATCTGGCGGAGATGGCGAAAATATCGGCATACCTGAAAGATCGCTCAAATGAACAATATCTGGCAGACTGGAAACAGTGGATAGACTATATACAAGAGAAACACCAATCAAACAAAATGCACCTGGCGTTTAGTTGAGACTCGACGTAAAGAGGGAAGAATGTTTACCAAATCAAATGTTTACAAAGACTAACACCTAATGTTGTATGCCTATGTTATATGACGAAAGCATCTTAATATGATCTTATGCTTAATGTTGTTTGCTTTAATATTGATAAAGCGGATTGAATTTCTATCTCAGGTTATGAAACTTCTACCTCAGGAACTTTGGTTAGGGACTATGAAAGATTGCACTATTACTGAGACGAAGTTAATTCAGAAGCGTGAAGGAACAATATGTGATAGACTAGATATAGTAGATAAACCATATACAAGATTTAGCTCAGGTTATTAAACTTTTACCTCAGGATTTTTGGTTAGGGACCATAAAAGATTGTACTAATAATGAGATGAATAATATGTGATAGACTAGAAACTGTGGATAGACTATAGAAAAGAAAAACACCAATCAAATAAATTGTAACAGGCGTCTAGTTGAGGCTTGATGTGAGGAGCGAAAAATGTTTACCAAACCAGACGTTTACAAAGATTAATACTTAGTGATGTATGTCAGGTGCTATGATGATTGATGCATACTATGATTTTATGTTCAATGCTGATTGTATGAATGTAGATAGACCATATACAAGAGATGTATTTTCGGGTTTTATGAGGACAGCTTATTAATATGAACCCAGATTTAATGTTGATTGCTTTAATATTGGGAAAGCTTACTGAATATATACCTCAGGATACTGAATTTCTACCTTAGGATTATTGGTTAGGGATCATAAAAGATTGTACTAATACTGAGATGAATAATATGTGATAGACTAGGAACTGTGGATAGACTATAGAAAAGAGAAACACCAAGCAAATAAAGTGTAACAGGCGTTTAGTTGAGACTTGATATGTGGAATGAAAAATGTTTACCAAACCAGACGATTATAAAGATTAATACTTAGTGATGTATATCAGGTGCTATGATGATTGATACATACTATGATTTTATGTTCAATGCTGATTGTTTTAATAAAAGAATTTTTTCATTAAAAAAAGCGATATAATCTGCCTACAAGAAACACACATCAGAGCGCCAGACCAGAAATATCTGATCAACTACAAACTAGGCACGCACTTTGTGGCAGCGGCGCCAAGAAAAAAGAATGGGATTGTTATATATGTAAAGAAACACGTAATAGCCAAGCTAATAGAGTCTGACCCCCAAGGTAGATACCTGGCAATTGAAATAACACAAGAAGACAAGAAGATTCTAGTAATGTGCATATATGCACCAAATCAGAAAACAAGGCAAATTCTACAAAAAGATACACAAGAAAGTAATACAACTTAACTACAGATCTTACATTATACTGGGCGACTGGAACGGGGTCATAGAGACTGCTCTAGACAAAAAAAGAACTGCACCTAACCTCCAAGTTGCCTAAATCCTTCTTTGTTATGAAGGAGGACCTCGAACTGACAGACGTATGGAGGAAAAGGCACGGCAAAGAACAAGAATTCACTTTCTTCTCTGGCAGACATCAATCATTCTCCAGAATTGACTTTATATTAACATCTAGCGACTTGCTAGTTTGTCTAAACGCGGTGAAAATCCTACCCAAGGTACTAACAGACCACAACCCTGTGAGGATGGAATTAAGAAATGGCTTGAAACAGAAGAGATCCAGGAGAATTAATGAAAACCTGTTTAGACACGAAGAAAAGGTGGCAGAATGCAAAAATGCTATGAAGGAATTCTTCAACATAAATATGAACAACGAAACACCGATAGAAATGATCTGGGACGCCAGCAAGGCGTATATGCGCGGGATCCTCATGGACATGAATATCCCCATCTGGACGATCCCCGGACACGCAATAGGGGATGTAAACATATCCCAAGGGCAAGAAGTGGTGCCCTACAGTAGACTTGTACTGGAAGAAGAAAATGGGTTCTCCTTGAAACCCAAACAATGCTAGCAGATGAAGGAATAGGAGGTACCTGGCTATCATATCTACAACTGCAATCAAGGTGGCATAAAGACAAGAAGAAGGGTTTATCCCAGACTGACGAGAATCTCATTAAACAGATTAGAGAACAGGGGATCATGCACATCAAATGAGTGTACAGCATTCTGATAGAAATGGACTCTGAAACCGAGCTAGTCAAGAACTGTATGGTAAAGTGGGAACAAGACTTTGGGCATTCTATCACCATGGACACGTGGGAGAAAATCTGGGTGAGAAATGTAGAATTTACGAAATTGCAACACTTAAGGGAAAACTTCTACAAGATGTTCTATAGGTGGCACCTCGACCCGAAAAAACTATCACTCATCTATCCAGACTCCCAGCCCAAATGCTGGAGGTGCGGTGACGGGGAGGCTACCTACTTTCATGTATGGTGGAAATGCAGAAAAATCAAAGCCTTCTGGAGGAAGATATGGTGGACACTCCAAACCATTTTCAAAAAAGCGTATTGAATTTCTACCTCAGGTTTTTTTGTTAGGGATAACAAAGGATTGCACTACCTCAGAGATGAGCTTATTTCTGAACTTGATCACAGCAGCCAGATTGTTGGTGGGACAATACTGGAAGAATCCAGAAATACCGCCTATGGAAGAATGGACTGTGAAAGTAACAAATTTGGCGGAAATGGCGAAAATATCGGCATACTTGAAAGATCGCTCAAATGAACAATATTTGACAGACTGGAAACAGTGGATAGAGTATATACAAGAGAAACACCAATCAAACAAAATGCACCTGGCGTTTAGTTGAGGCTCGAAGTAAAGAGGGAAGAACGTTTACCAAATCAAATGTTTACAAAGACTAACACCTAATGTTGTATGTCTATGTTATATGACGAAAGCCTCTTAATATGATCTTATGCTTAATGTTGTTTGCCTTAATATTGATAAAGCAGATTGAATTTCTGCCTCAGGTTATGAAACCTCTACCTCAGGATCCCTGGTCAGGGACTATAAAAGATTGCACTATTACTGAGACGAAGTTAATTCAGAAGCGCGAATGAACAATAGGTGATAGACTAGATATAGTAGATAGACCATATATACGATTTACCTCAGGTTATCAAATTTCTACCTCAGGATTTTTGGTTAGGGATCATAACAGACTGTACTAATACTGAGATGAATAATATGTGATAGACTAGAAACAGTGGATAGATTATAGAAAAGAGAAACACCAATCAAATAAAGTGTAACAGGCGTATAGTTGAGGCTTGACGGGAGGAGTGAAAAATGTTTGCCAAACCAGACGTTTACAAAGATTAATACTTAGTGTTGTATATCAGGTGCTATGACAATTGATGCATACTATGATTTTATGTTCAATGTTGATTGTTTTAATAAAAGAATTTTTAAAATTAAAAAAAATTAATTAATTGAATGTTAATTACATATTGAAATGATTTAAGATCTGATATTAATTTGTTAACTTAAAGAGATTGATTAAGTGAAGGATTAGATATTTAGAGAACAGTTTGATAAATATATACATTTAGATGTGTCTAGGATAGACTAATATGTTTGTTTAATGATGAGATATTTTTCTGTATAAGGGATTAAAGACAATTTAGAATACTAGGAATGTTCCTTTTAGAATGTTAGGTTTATTTCTATGAAAATTATGATGTAATGGAATGATGAAAACTGAAGAGAGGCTTCAGATTTGAAGTACTAATCGTTAATTGAAATTTAATACGATGATATGATTTTCTGATGATATGGATGTTATTAGTTATGATAATTAACTGGAGACTTAAACTTTGCTTAACGGAATGACATGATTTAAGGTATATATTTTTTTTCTTTAGCTTGAAGAGATGGATCAGCTGATGGACTTGATAGGTATAGGATTGATTAATATTTTACTCTAAATAAAGGAGATTAATGGAAGAAGAAACGAATAAGATTTTGATAAAATTAAAAAAGTAGAACATATGTGGAAGGGATATTTGAACTGAAAATGTTTTTATTTAAAGTTAATTTGATTATGGTAGAAATTGATGAAGCTTAAAAACAGGCTCAGGTTGAATACAATTAAGCTAGAATTGGATATTCTAAATATACTATGCTATTTGAGGGAAAAAGAGAGGGAATATTTGATGTATTGATTATATTATGTATATATGTCTTGTTTTAAGATGTTTGATTACCCCAGCACCACGGTGTGTCCTGAATATGTTTAAGAATTTAAAAAAAACAATAAAATTTGTTTAAAAAAAATGTCACAAAATGTCATTGTCAAATACTTTGCTGAAATGAAAATATTTTACCTGATCCAAAAATAGGGTAAGACTCATAAAACTTGTTCTTGAAAAATCAATGCTGATTTCTAGCAATTACTACATGTGGGGAGTCCTTGATTCTGTCTGAGTTTGGTTGTTTGCTTGCAGACATTTTTGTTACCAAACTAGGTAACAACTTCAGCGCTATCTCACCACATCATTTTCAAGGAGGCTGATCTCCTTATGATCTCCTCAGGAATTTACCTATATATCAAAGTCAGGCTGAGTGGTCTGGATCTTGTCTTTTCCTGGGTTTGAAGATAAAATCACTTGCTCTCCTCAAAACATCTGGCACGTCACCCATTACCCACAATTTCTCAAATAAATTTTAATCAGCCAGTTCATCACCTTAGTGCAGTACCCTAGGAGGCAACAGCTCTAGAAAAGAGGTAAGGAAAGAGCAAGAAGGAGGAAAATACTTTCTATTTAAAAGTCTGATAAACTGCTATAAATACTTCAGTTTTTCCTTAATTCTTGCAAATATACTTGTACAATATTAAAGGAATCAGAAAACTCCTCCTTGGTTTCTGTCTTTGAGAAACAATTGTTCTGCTAAAAGTGACAAGCAAACATTCATTCAGCTCTAATCATGCTATGACATATTCCCTTTTCCTTCTACAACATATAACTCTTTAATAGATGTTCCTACTTCAGGGTTTCCAGTAAGTTTCCAACTGATACAGATTCAATGTGAAACTCTTGTGTTCACACTCACCAGAGATTCATGTGGGTCCCAACCTAATGATGTTCTGAAAACCTGGCTGCTTTCCCAGATCATTGGTTAGAGTGATTGTTGAACCCCTGGAGGGTTTTTGTTGTTGTTGTTGCTATATATAATTTTATTTTCTGGACAAAAACAATTTGCTTGTCAATCTTTATTGTATCCTGATTTTAAAATTTAAGCTGCCTAGAATCATTTGGAGTTGGGTCGACTCTATAATATATAAATAGTAAGTAAGATTTGTTGGCTGAACTCATTTTTTCCTATTGCAAACATGAATTTGCAGGAAGGAATAACTATCAATGCTTTAGATAAATCTTCGATGTTGTTTTCCTGATCTATGTTCCTAGCAATCAGCCAACTTCAACTACCAGAACTTGTCTTTTAACCTTCTTGCAGAGCACAGCCACATCCCCTGTGTTGGGATATACCATCCTATATCTGTGTCTGTTCTTCTCCTGAAGACCTTAGAATTTGTTTCCTCAACAATAATCAGAAAGAAGTTTCAAAGTTTCAGCAGTGCAGAATATCTTCTATATCAGTTGCTTCTTATTATCATTTCCATCACTGGGCTTGTTCCTTTGTTTGACTATCTTCTGCTGTCAAGTCTTTCTGTAGTACCCTCTTTTTGTAATCTGTTAAGTCTTTACCCTCACTCATCAGAGAAGTGTGGCTACTTGTTAATTTAATCTTCCGACGTTTATGCAGATGCATACCAGATTGTTTTCAGATAGAAATATTTTAAATTTGCTTGCTTGCCTTTGTTTTTTTTTACA
Organism: Bothrops alternatus; assembly: GCA_034064705.1. Classification (NCBI taxonomy): domain Eukaryota; kingdom Metazoa; phylum Chordata; class Lepidosauria; order Squamata; family Viperidae; genus Bothrops; species Bothrops alternatus. The sequence goes on along the minus strand of JARGCV010000007.1, from coordinate 45,603,627 downwards.
CAGAAATTTCAATTGAGTATGGCCATATTTCGTTATAATTGTCCATATATGAGTTACATCTGTAAGCAATTTATTCTGATGTTATTCGCAATTTATGAATGAGGCAGGAACAAGTATTGCAGGTCAGGACTGCGGGCTAATTTCATTTTCATTTGTTTGGTTTCTTAAGTTTTATTACTTTTTTGACCCTTTCACTTAGACTTTTTTGTAAATTCCTCTTTGCTCTCTAAATTCTTTCTCAACCTTCTTTCTAGCTTATATGCATTATGTATGCATTTAGTGAAAACAAAGATTATGATGCTGCTGCTAGACTTTCATTCTCAGATATCCAAATGTGTTAATCATCAGTAACTGAATTTAAACATGCTTGGAATAAACACATGTCCACCACCCAACAAAAATAAAAAACTATAAAAAACCTCAAAGGGCAAAATTGATGGTCCACTATGTCTTTTTCTCCCATTTATTTTCTCTGTTTCTACCCAACTTGAAGATAATCAAAGGGATTGGTTGGCATCAGGAATTCATTAGAGGGTATCAGAGCTATTTTAAATCCCAGCATGCCCAAATACGTTGTATGTAAACATACATCCATGTAAACTCATCTTTTTGAAAATATTTTACCTATTTTGTTCTATACTTGCCACTTTGGCTGTAACCCTTTTGATTCACATCAAAGCACAATTAATATTTTGGGTAGGTCATTGTAACAAATATAGTGATTTGTTTAAGTGATTAACTGCAGACTTCAGGGATCCATAACAAATGTGGTATTTGATGCTTTACAAATGTCTCTTTTGTGTAATATTGCTATATATGACTGGGCTTATTTGTTGGGACAATCCCTTTAATAAATATTTGTAAAAGTTTCCAAGAGAGATGATTTAAATGAGCAAGTTGCACTGCAGGCCTCCCTGCTTTTTCTTTCCCTTAATTGGAATATGATCAAATATTACTTTCTCTAAAGGGTAACTTTTATTTAATTGGAATTGTCTTCTCTGAAAATACAACTGGAGTAAAATGTGTTACCGTGTTTCCCCGATAGTAAGACACCCCCGATTGTAAGACGTATCGGGGTTTTCAGGGGGTCGGCTAATATAAGCCGTACCACGAAAGTAAGACATATTACTCCTGCCCACTTCCGCCTCCTGCTTAAAATACTTAAATACTTAAAATACTTAAAATACTTAATATACTTAAAATACTTAAAATAAAACTGACAATTGTTTTCCAATCAATATAAGCCGTACCCCGAAAGTAAGACATAGTGGGGCTTTTGGGGATAAAAAGAAAGTGTGACCCTGTCTTGCTTTAGGGGAAACACGGGTATATGAACAGTGAAAACAATACAGACCCTGAAATAAAGTTATAGGGACTTCTTTTTGATATGCACTTAGAATCATGAGGATCAATGTTAGTTGACATATAAGCAAATTCTAATGATATAACTTGACTGTATCAGGAGCAAGAGTATAAGTAGAACTAAGATAAAAAATGGAATAGAATGATGATCCACTCTCTATATTATCTTGTTAGCAGTAACAAGTCAAGGGGTATATCTTTTTGTGCTGCTCCCAAAACTGAATAATTACTCCAATATTATTGATGAACCTTTGCAAGCTACAGAAAATCTATCAAGCATTAAAAATGTAGTCATCTTGGAAAATACCACAATTATTAAATAATTGCCTTCCCTTATAAGAAATATACTAAAGGACTTTTGTTTTTTTGTACAAAAGAAAAAGTAAAATCTTGCAGCCATGCTGAACGCTAAAGACTTATGATGAGAATTTTTCAGTTCTGCTTCTGGGCTCCTGTCCAAAACATCTCATTTGATATTTGCCAAGAACAATACTTTATTATTTGCCTTCATGCCAAGGGGTGAGCTTATGAATGAATGTAATGTACTGGATCAATATGCATTGCTTTCTTACCAAGGTCAGATTATAAACTTAATATCAAGCAATCTAAATATCCCATTTGATGCATTCTAGGACTTTTAAGAATTCTGTACTTTATGGAATTGTGACTAAAAATAGGCATTTCTAAAAAAAATTGAATCTAAAGTTCTTGTATTGAGTATACAATTCAATATATTTGTGTATCTCTATATTTAAGTTTTTTTAAAACAGGAAAATTCTCAGTGTTGGTCAACTGATTTGTTATATTCTTTATACCTTTTTTGCCTTTGATAGTAACAACACTAAGAGACGTCAATAAATCTTTGCTATTTTCATAGCCCTAACCGTTTTTTAGTTGTAACTGACTAAAAGTTATCAAAGGGGGGATATAGACCAACAACAGCAGCAATGGCTCACTTATGCTGTTGCTTGTAATACAAAGATTAAAAGAAATATTATCAGATGTTTGTTCAATCTTATGATTCCTCCACACTCATAATGCTATGCTATAGGGTGGGGAAAAAGTGAAAAGTAAGCTGTTGTTCATTCTTTAAAACAACCATAAAATAATGATTATACGCATGAAGAAATATAATGCCATGAAGAAAAGGAAATTTGTCAGTATGGAAACCCTCTCTCTTTGAAAAGTGTTATGATGCTACTTATGATGGATTTAACTAGATCTACTCAGAACTACGTTCTTTGGAATTCATGGGTCTTATTCCTAAGTATATGTAGTTTGAACTTAAAGCTAATACATTTGAAAAATCATCCAGTAAAAAATGTAAAAGGTCACAACTTGATATAGCCAGTGGAGATTCCTGTTCTTCTTCATTTATATCATACCAACATCAAATAAGTGTTCATAATGACTGTTCAATGCATTCCATAAATTGAATACATTAGCAACATACGTGCTAACAGAGGAACAAATAACATATTTCAGAATATAAATTATAGATTATCATATGCTAGAAAGCAGCAATGTCAGTAATAATGGTTGAGCAATAGGGAGACTTTAAGGAATACTTCTGTATGGTAGTCAATAAATAGGATTCACATTCTACTGTAAAAAGAGATTTCAGATGCTAACGCTAGCATGCATTTATTAGACCAACATTACTAGGAATCCTACACATATGGGAACTTTATAAAGAGTAGTGTAGGTACAGTGCTTTGAATAATAATTAAATATCTTGAATTGATATTAATAAAGTCAGCTAGACCTACTGTAAAGGTAATAAACAGATGTTGAAGTGGGTGAAAATAAATTAGTTTGGTACTTTTGAGGGGGCAACTAAAATATAGAGAGTGAAAATGGATTAAGCAGGGATAAACAGTATGCAGAAAAGATTACAAAATAAAGTTACCGGGTAACCATCTCGTCCTGATTGCCCCTGTGATATTAAATAAGGAAAACAATAAGATCAATCAGTGGTACTTAACATTAGCAAGAGTTCACAGTTAATGTCAAAATTTAGGAGCTGATCTGGAAGACAAATGAATCTTTGTAGGTTCCATCCACTACAAAATCTATATCAGAATGACAAAACATAGGAATTTATGGCAGGGATATCTTCTTTTTAAAATTCTTGTAACAATCCTATATGACATAGTTGAAATAGAGAAGAGATATCTACTCAAGACCACTAATTAAACATTATGCCTCAGCAAACTTACTTATCCTCTATACATGGTGTTTACAAGTAAATATTTTTCCTACTAAAAGGAAAACAGATATATGTAAAAACTTTAAACAGAAATCTAAACTTCAAATGTTTTTAGCTAATGGCACCTTTAGTTTCCCCACAACAGTCCTATTTCATCCTGCAGTCCATCATGTATTACTGTGTGAAGCTGACTCTGATTGGATATGATCGATTTTAATATGGAAACATGAAGGATTATATTTCACTATAAGTGGCTTTGCTCCATAGTCAAGTTATTCAACTACAACTTTACTGAGCTTTGTTCTAGTTTGTTGTCTGGTTGGCAGACTGAAGCATCTGCCATGAGGAGTAGGAAGTAAATACCCTTCCTTCCCTCTTTCTTTCTCTCCATTATAGGTGGCCAATTTGAAACAAATCTGGATTTACAACAAATTGAAACCAAGATTTAAAAACAAATTGGATGAAAATATTAGAGGGAACAGCCACATAACTGGAACTTTGATTAGTCAGTTAAGTTGGTTTATGAACTACTGTTGTTGCTCTCTTTAAGGCGAGAATTAGACTTCTGTGTCACTGCACATCAGGGAACACAAGCATTTGTGGTTCAGAGAGGGTTGTGTAGCTGTTGCCAGTCTGCAACCATCTGCTACCTATGCTTACCCATCTGCGACCTATGCTTACTCTTTGCAGCGTAGATATGCGTCAACCCCTACAAACGGTTGCAAACAAGTCTAAATCAAACTTAACAAGAAAGGAGCAACAACATTGACTCAATAAACCAATTTAAGTGAATAGTCAAGGTGTTTTACTTATCTGGGTATTTCTCAATGGAGAGATGAGCACCCATCTCAGAGGGAATATCCCTTCTTTGTCTGCCTAGTGAGAGAACCAGTATTTGGGCCATCTGTATAAAATAATATAATATAATATAATAATAAAAATAATAAGATTGAGTATATAATTGATAACACATAAGCTTCCTATTAACTTTACCTTAACATTTTAAGAATTTTATGCATTTTGATATGCTCATTGCTAAACTATAAAGGCACAGTAAATATTGTCTTCAATTTGTGGAAATTGCTTACTTAATATGTGATTTTAATATCTTCTGTAGTCAATTTTTTTTTGAAAACTTTGGACAGCACACTCATTCTGCAGAGAATATGGCCAATGATATAACAGCCATAAATACTGCATCACCTAATAGAATCTAATAGAGAATACACAAATGTATGACAGTAAGAAAATAACAGGTGTCTCTGGTAATATAATGAGTGAAGAATGAATTTTCAGTGTAACATGTTGTTATATGGTACATGTAGTAATTGGTTTCTAAACAGACAAAAAAAACCCCCAAAAAACAAAACAAAAAAACCCCCCAATAATCTTACATGTAGAGTTCTTCTAACAATAAATATTGTGTTGTGTTTGGGGAGATATTTTGAGTGTAAAGAAAATTTCTCAGGCCATACATTTAAGCCTTAGAAAGAAAATGTGTTTTATAAGCGAAAATAAGTTAATTTTATAGACCTTTTCTGGATGGAAAAAGCTCCTTTGCAATTCTAATATGGTATAGCTACTTCAAGTAGAATTTATGGGGCAAACATAGAAAAATAAATCTTACCTAAATAGTGAAATATAGAAAGTAAAAACTGAAATCAAGAAATATAATTGCTTCACAGTTGAGAATGTGATTGCAATCTATTACAGCCAGACTAAGATTTTTAATATGCAGCTCCATGTGGAAAAAATAATGGTATTTTAATCCAAAGTATTTCTACTTGTTGAACTGAATTCAGTAAGGATATTTTAAAATTTATTTGTTTATTGTTTTTTTAGTTTTACTATACCCAATTAGTTAATGGGGAAAATTACTGAACAACTTAAAATTATATGATTCAGAATTAGATGACTGCTGTATTATCAAATATCCCTTAAACAATTGATTCATAAATTCCATTGTCAGTTTAAATGAAAATGTGGTATCAACAAATATATTAGCCTTTATCATTTTTCCTTCTTTTGATCCATAAACTTTATGAAAGTAGTTCTTTCTGTTTGTATTCTTTGGTATGCTTAATATTCAACATAAAGCAGCAAATCGCTTTCCAGATTGGGTCCTTTGACATTTCAATACAAGAAATAAGAAAATCCAATCCAATCTTAACATATACAAAATCTCTATTGGTTCAAAAGGACCTTAGAAGAACATTAAAATGTCACATTTTGTATAGTGTCTACATCATTTCACAAGTTTTCCAGGTTCTACACCATTTAAAACTGTATGTCCCATTTAAATTTTAAAATTGAATTTAAATTTTAAAGCACCATATTTTTATAATTAAATTTCCAATAGATATCATATTTGAATCTATATCATTTAATAGAAAAACATGTTTCGAAGACCAGGGTAGCAGGGTTTGCTGTGTTTACTGTGTTTACAAAAGGAAAATATTCCTTTTGTTATTACCCCTGGAGGGAACTTGAGATGCCCCTTGAGGGCCACTTATTTCATATTTATTTATAAGTTCCATGAAAAACCTATTTATGGATAAGAGGACTGTCCTATGCTAACAGCCTCTGCATTAACTTGATGGCTGTACAGGTAGTCCTCAATTATAACAGTTTGTTTAGTGACTGTTTGAAGTTACAACAGCAGTGAAAAAAGTGACTTGCCACTATTTTTCATACTTACGACCGTTGCAGCATCCCCATGGTTATATGATCAAAATTTGGACACTTGGAAAGTGAGTCATATTTATAATGATTGCAGTGTCCCAGGGTCCTATGATAACCTTTTGTGACAAGCAAAGTCAATGGGAAAGCTAGATTCACTTAACAACCATATACTAACTTAACAACTTCAGTGATTCACTTAACAACTCTGGTAAGAAAGGTCATAAAATGGGGCAAAACTCACTTTACAATGTCTCACTTAGCAGTGGAAATTTTGGGCTGAATTGTGATCATAAGTCAAGGACTACCTGTGTCCATTTTTACCTGTCTAGATTAGCTAACACACCCAGATGATAAAGTGGTCTTGTCTTATTATACCAATAGGATTGAAGCAAGTTCTCCAGTTTCTCATTCCCTTTGTATTGCAACCTGACCTGAGCATCTTTCTGCAACCTGAAAAGACTAAGGATATGATGTTTGCTAAGTGAGGAAGACAGAATAGGTGGTAAGTTGTTTAAATAGTTCAAGAACTGGCTTAGGGAAGGCACATTCTACATATGTATCTGAGAATACTCTGAGAAGTATCATTGCCTTCTATCCTTCAACACACAACTGGCTGAAAAACAATACTTCCACACTACTTACAATATTTAAAGCAAAAAGTGCAGTTCAGCTACTCTTTAGTTGCCACCAACCTATCACAACTAGAACCTGCTAGGAAAGGTTTGAACTAAATTTTTGAAAACCATTTACTATTTTTTTGCAGATGCAGTCTTGTTTTGCCCTTAAATCTTTAGGATAGTTTTAAATTGATCTAGAAGAGGACCGTGAACAGAAAGCTTCATTCATATCATTGTATCCAGAATTTGTAGCTGCAATATAGCTGCAACCATTTCAGTATGCCATGACAATGTTTTAGCAATAGATTAAAACCACACTAAAAAGCACTGAATCTAATGTCTAGCAATCACCAGGAAAAGTTGCATTGTCAACTGATAACATCTGCAGTTTGAATGTGGCACCTGTCATGACCCTAGATTAGCTCTAGTAATCTGGTGGTTTTCTCCAAGTTAATTGGATATGAGATCCTACTTTTGAAATTGGGCTCTGGGGATTAGATACTCATAATGTGAATTTGTGGATTAAAAGTCAGTTTAAGTCAAATCAATCAGTTAATCAAATATATTTCCTTGTACCTTTGGATAAATTTACAAGATAAACTTGCTACTGAAGTAGAACAAGGTACATTGGACTTCTTTCCATGGGAGACAGATGAATATTTAAGCTACTCCTGTATAGAATTGTTTGCAGGCCACCTGATAAGATACAGATTGCCATCTTCTGTGTCACCGGGAATCTGCCAATTTTCTTTTTCAGTGTCCATTGCTACGTGAATCAAAGCACAGTAATCTAGTACATCATTATGGTGATTCTCAATTTCCCTCCATATTTCCTTTTGTTCATGCAATAATAGCAAATTTAAAAAGAAATGACAGATGTATGAGGGAAAGTGGAATGAGGATTAAATAATTATCTGCTGGAAGTGTATTTACAAGGTGCATTAAAGTGACAAAAGTTGTTCATTCATCTGGACCAGGGGTTCTCAACCTTGGCAACTTTAAGGCTTGTGGACTTCAACTCCCAGAATTCCTCAGCCAGCAAAGCTGGCTGAGGAATTCTAGGAGTTGAAGTCCACAAGCCTTAAAGTTGCCAAGGTTGAGAACCCCTGATCTGGACAATCATAGGATGTATGTAATCAACATTTCTAGTAATTATTCCTCAAAGATGCGGAGACTGAAATGCAACAAAACAATTTAACATTTATGAAAATAACAGCAGGACAAAGATATTTTTTAGACAGTTGAGATCAACAACAACAAAAGCTCATTCTTAAAAGAAAAAGAAAGGCTTTTGCTAAGTTCAAAATGGCACGAAATCCTTTAGGCAAAAATAAATAACCACTTTTTTTTCTCTTTTTTTACTATTCCCCTACATCAGAGAAAGAGGGAAAGAGAAAGAGCAAAAGAGAAAACAGCATCTGGTTCTAATTTCTGGACCAGACACACCTCTACTGAAAGCCCTGTTCTTGTGAAATGAGACAGAAAGGAAAATAAATGTCTTAACTTTGTTGACTCGTGACCAAGAATAAGCTCAATGTTACTTACTGGAGGACCTGAAAAACAAAACATAATACATTGGTTATTAATTACATGGGACAAACAAGCTAAAATTATTATAATACAAAGCATTAATTTTGAAGAACAGTTTTAGTATAACAGCTATTAAATGGTAATGTGATGTCATGCTATTATATTATGGAATTTTAACAAATCTGGAATAAGAAAAGAAGCATCGCCTTCTGAAAAGAAAAGAAAAATAAACCAAACCAAATTGCAATGCAAGTTTATTTAGCTGGAATAATATCAAAGTCAAAATAACATTTGCCCATTGTCAAGATTTAAGGCTTAAAGGCTTACATTAAAATAGGAGTAGTTAGGGTAGTTATACCACCCTTGATAGCTGAATATTATTTCTTTTTTTTAGAAAAAAAACTTTTTATTGAAAAGAATAACCATACTAAACAATAATACAAACTAAAATCAGAAAAAAAGAAATACTAAGTGCAGAAAGAAAATAAAAAAGAAGAGATAAAAAATGAATATGCAAAGAATATGTAAATTATTTATGTACTTTACGACTATGTTAAAAAAGTGACTCCCAATTTTCCTTGAAGCAAGTACAGGGGAATGTAATATCTTCCTCTCCCCCATAAGATTACATACATGATTCACTTCCGCCCTTAACCCCCACCTCCTTATCTATTTCGCAAATCCAAAAATATGTATATTTATTTGTCACATTTTAAAACTGCCCATCTCTATTACAGAGTAACCTCACCTATTGCTGAACCAAAGGCAATATACCTTAAACATTCATTGTTAGGGAACAATTGTGGAAGAGGACTATCATCATTCTGATCATGATTGTGAATTTTTTTGGATGTGCTTAGTTGGCTGCTGCATAACATAGAATACTGGACCAAATGAGCTCTTTTCTTGGTTGAACAGAGAATGTCTGTCTGTCTGTCTGTCTGTCTGTCTGTCTGTCTGTCTGTCTACCTACCTACCTATCTATCTATCTATCTATCTATCTATCTATCTATCTATCTATCTATCAATCAATCATCTAATTTATAAGCCAACCATATATATGACTCTGGGTGGCTTACAAACAGTTAAAACAATGTTAAACAGCCAAACAATACTACAATTGAAAACAAAAGAAGACAAGACAGTACAAGAGCACACAAAATGTCATCATAAACATTGACAAAATTCATACCAAGGTAATCACATCTAGAAATAGCATTCAATATGCATTGAATACTGGATTGGTCAATGGTCTCACGGTCTTTTGAAAACCCAGCAGGGTCAATGCCATTCTACTCTCTGGAGAGATGATGTTCTTATGGCCTTACTTCAGGGGTGACCTGGCCTGGATAAGGCTGTTTACAGAATAGAACTCTGAACCACATTAGGTGGCCTTCCTACAGCCCTAACTGGAAATAGATGGGATCTACTAGTATCCTTTGGAACTACCTTGAAACAAAGGATTCTCTCTTTAAGTAATTAAACTCCCATTTTGTATTTCATAGAAGCAATGTATAGTTTAATGTAGTCTCTAAAGCTGAACTGGAATCCATTCCTGTTCAAATACTATAGGTAATGAGAAAGGAGAGTACAATTGATGGCCAGTGAGGCTGCTAAGGAGAAAGGCCCTTAAATAGGATGCTTTATATTTACAGATTACAGGAATTCCATCCTTCCCTCTTCCTTGTTTCTTTCGGTCTCATTCCTATTGTGTAATGTCTAATAGGATCTTTGAACATGGAGAGAGAACAGAACCATCATAAAAGAGCTACCTTAGCCCAGGGGAATGGGAAAGTATGAGAAACAGACTCAGAACCATTCTCCTTAATCACACTAAAGTGATCTGGAGAACTGCTTTAAGCAGGCCTTCAAGAGTCTGTTACTTTAGCAAAAAAGAAAAGAAAAAAAGAAGAAGAAAAAAAGGTTTTCCCAGGAATCCAAATCCCAGCCTCCTAGATCTTGGCATTTTTCCCCTTCCAGAGGGAAGAGCAAGAGCATAGGAGAAAAAGAGAGTGTGCTTGTAGGAGAAAAGCAGTCCTTCACCTGATTTTTTTAAATAAGAGGCAAGTGTAGCTGGTGATCATCACTGTATTTTAAGGCAGTGAATTGCACAGATAAATTAGGCTCGGTAATTTGAAACACTTTTTTAACTACTGAAATGATACAGGGAGAAAAGAGAGAAGAGGACTGTTTTTCTTTCTTTCTTCTTGCTACATAATGTGCATAATGTTACTCATCTCCCAGTGTTTCAAGTAAAATTTCTTAAATACTGTGATCTTTCCTTCAAAGGTAGTTATTCCACCCTTTAATAAAACTGATTGCCTTTTTATGTACCTCTTTCAACAGTAAGGCAAACTTGGGGTCATTGTGACCAGGACATTGTTTTATTTTTTTTCTTTCTTCAGGATTTCAAGTACTGAGCTTGCCTTTATTTTAGTTCAATGAAATTAAGATATTCCCTCAAGAACACTTGATGTAAAATTAGAGATTTGATGATTCAAAGTGCATCATTTCACATTTGGTTACATTGAATTTACTTTCATGCATTAGATTTATATCCTACCTTTCCTCTAAGATTTTTAGATGGTTATACAAAAGACTTTCTACTTCCATTTTTCCACAAACAACCTGTGATAGAGGTTGGGCTGAGAGATTGACTGGCCCAAAGTTACTCAGAGCTTCTGTGGCTAAGGGTAGATTTGACTTTGGACTTCTCCAATCTTAATCTAACATTACACCATAGTTGACTCTCCCTGAATGTCATTTACCAAGTTAATATGATAACAAAGAAATAAGGGATTTCTGAGATAGCTATTTCGAGTTATTTAACTCTCTTCAGTCAGAACTCACCCTTTCCGGGATTCGAACAGGTTCGAATCCCGGAAAGGGTGAGTTCTGACTGAAGAGAGTTAAATAACTCGAAATAGCTATCTCAGAAATCCCTTATTTCTTTGTTAACAATTTTAAAAACATATATATATTTGTGCTTGCAGATGGCTCTGGGTTGAGCTGAAACAAGCAAAGGAAAGAATGATTTCTTCCTCCCATATTTGGGTTTACAGGGTGCAATCTAAAAAAAAATAAAAAAAATAACCACTTCTCACACACACACACACACACACACACACACATATACACATATATATACATATATATACACATATATATACATATATATATACACATATACATACATACATATATATACATACACACACATACATACATACATACATATATATATAAAATATTTACTGTTGTTCTTTGCCCTAAATAATTAGATAACATCATAATTGACAACTTACTTCTCCTTCCCAAGAATACAGAAATAATTCTGGATTGTTGGGCAAACTCATTATTCATGCTCCATTAAACCAACTTGACCATTTATTCTGATTCTCTGCTTTCTATTCTTTGTTCAGTTACTGATACATAAATGGACCCATCAGATCCACATTACTGCTTTCAACGCTCCTGAATATAAACTACTGCCGGGGCTTTTTCTGTGGAGTTTAAAGGCAATGATATTAATTTTCATTATAGTGTTACAGTCTTAGTGTCTCATCAGAAATAGAATACCACAGAGTGCAATTGCTCTCACTATTTGCTCTCACTATTTATATATGCAGTGGCACCCACAGGAACTTGCTGCTCTCATCAGAGTGATAAAAGGAGCACTATGCCATCAGGTCGAAAGTTCGGTGCCTTTTAGACAAGTTTACAATATCATGACATACATAGAAAAGGGGAGGGACTTATGCTGTGACACTCTTTTTGCCCTTTCCATTGAGAATTGCAGCCAGAATCTATTCTGGATGATCATGCTATAGTGTATGTGAAAGATCAAACATTTGGATTATGCAGAAACAAATGTATTGAGATTTCAAACTGAACAGAAATCCACAGTATGATATGTCTGCAAGAAAAGCAGATGTTGGGCTCCATCAACAGAATAAAGTTTCCAAATAGCAGAAAATAATTGTTTAGTTTTTCCCATACTGCGTAGAGCTCTTCTTGAGTATTGTGTTCTGTTCTAGTCACCACATTTTAAAGGAGGATTTGGACTAAGTGAAACAGGTTCAGCGAAAAACACTGAAGCTAAACTAGTGAACAAAAACGAAATTTTATGAAAAGCGACTAAAAGGATTGAGGAAAAAGAAGACTATGATAGCACTTGTCAAATATCTGAAAGGTTATAAAATAGTGGGTGGTAAAGACCTGTTTTCCATCATTCTAGAATACAAGGCAAGAAATTATGAATTCAGATTATAGGAAGATTTAAACTAGAACTTTTTAACCATAAGAGTCATTTGGTTGTGGAATCAATTGCACAGAATGGTCCATGTTTTTTCTTTTCTAAATATATGCAGGTCTTAGCCAATCATCTGCTGGATATGTTGTCATTTGGATTCTAATATTGAGCAAAAGAGGTTGTACTCAGTGGCCTTAATGATCTTTCTGATCCTATGACGTCTGCACTCTTAGGATTACAGCTTAGACCTCCCTGATGCATAACCATGCTCATTCCTATGACTCTGTACTGGGAGTTTGAAATAGTAGAGTTACAGATCTAACAGAAACCTTTTTTTAAAAAAAACTATACCTAAATCTTAGTGTTCCAACATTTTCCCTTTCATAATGTTTCCAGAGAAACATTATTTCTTACAGAAAAATACTCTTTAAACATTGGTGTTCCCAAACATCATAGTTTGTAAACAGCTTACTTCGTTACAATGGAGGTTTAATCCCTCAAAATCTTCTAGACCCTTGGGAAGACTATGCAAACAATAGAGGTGAGCATTTGGTCTGAACAGATCAACAAACCCATGTTTTACTCCTATTTAAAAAGGCATTTTACGGTCTTTTAAAAGCTTCTTCATGCTTCGTTTCCTATATGATTAATACCAGAAGGATTAAATATGGGAAAATGTGGGAAAAATTAAGGAAAAACTGAACTCCCTGGAAAACAATATAAAATGAAAAGCATGTTATTTTGTTTCTGCAACTATCTTGAAACCCTAAATCTGTTTTAAAGTTGTTTCAATTTTTGAAAAAGAACTGAAACAATATATTACCAGTATGAAGAATATGAATAGTGATTGTAGTACAGTAATAGATTATGAAATACCATGATTTTATTATGCCTCTAGTATGATCATGTTCTGATGATGCAAAGCCACAACTCAGTGGTGTGTAAATCCTTGTGTGAGAAACGAGCCCTTGTCTTGCTTCAGAATTTAATTACACATTCAAATACAGTAACTGTGGAGATCAGCAATTTACTCAAGGCTGAAGAGATAGCAACAGACAAGAAATGGAAAAAAAACAGAGTCTCTGAAAAATGGACATTTGCCTGAATGGTTTTAGTTTTAATAGGAGCATACAGTCCAAAGTTCCAAGACTCAAGTCAGATTTGTCAGTCAGCCCAAAAGTCAGGATTTCAGGAATCATGAGCAGAATTACAGGAACGGCACACTATAGCAGGAGATCAGCTAGTTGCTTCCAATGAGAGATCATGGTCAGAGCTCCCTCTTAAATCATGATGTAGGGGAGTTGTCTCTAACCAAGATATTTACTCCTTTGCTTGGCAAGGAGCCTTATAGAACATCTCTGTTCTGCTCTCTTCTCTACTTGAGGGATGCAAGGCCTGGGTGGACTTATGTCATCCTCATTTGACTGTTCCTCCTGTTCAGATGGTGTCTCCTTTAGTTCATCCTTATGTGATTCTTGGCTTTGACTCTCCTGAAACTGACATTCCATAGGAACAGCTGGAGCAGCTTTTTCAGAATCAGATTCAGGGCCTGTATCCTGGTCTGGGCCATGATAGCCTCAAATGGGTCTATGATGGGCCCATTTTTAAAATTAATGATTACTTGTAGACAATTTAATGGTGGAATACATTTGGTGGAGGTGGTAGAGTGGTGAAAGATGGTGTTCTTTCAGAATATCATAATACTTTTACAAATTTCATATGAAAGTGGAACATAAGAACATAAGAACATAAGAAGAGCCATGCTGAATCAGGCCAAAGCCCATAGAGTCCAGCATTCTGTGTCACACAGTGGCCCACCAATTGTACATGGGGATCTTGAGCAGAAAGAGAAGGCAAAACCCTCCCTTTCCCTTGACCCCCAACAAATGGTACCCAAGGGAATCCTGCCTGCCTCAACCAACATAGAGGCGGCACATGGACATCCGTTTTAATAACCACCGATACACTTTGCATCCATGCCAGCGGTTCTCAACCTGTGGGTCGTGACCCCATTTGGGGTCAAATGACCATTTCACAGGGGTCGCCAAACAACGCAGTCCACCATTCCCCCCCCTTTTCCTTAGCTGTGCTACTCCCTTATTCTATTGGCTTTTGAAAGCCAATAGAATAGACTCTCTTGAATAGAGTCTAATTCTATTGGCTTTCAAAAGCCAATAGGAATTGTCCAGGCTGAGCCCGCCAAAAGTCCCAGTCTGCAAACGGTGCTGCAAGTTGTCTGCAGCGAAGGCAAGCTGTCTGGAAGTTTCCACCCCTCCCTGCTGAGCAACTACTAAAAATATAAGTAAAAGAGGGCCAGGGTGGGAGGCCAGTGGGCACAGGGAGGGTTGCTGGTGCGCGTGGGGCCCGGTGGGTGCCTTACCTCCCTTGGGCTGGGCCAACTGGTGGCCCAGCCGGTGGTTGCCCTGCGCCGTCGCTGCCCCTTGCCAGCTATGCCTCAGCCAGCGCAGGGGGCGGCACCACGCATGTGCAGTGCTCCCGGGCAGGGAAATAGTTCTCGACTTATGACCAGTTGGGTAGTCCTCAACTTACGACCGGTTGGGTAGTCCTCGACTTACAACCAGTTGGAGGTCGCAGCATTAAAAAGGTTGAGAACCACTGAATTAGACTATAGCATTATTAACATAAAGAGAAAATTAAATATTTAGAAGGTCTAGATTTTCTTGTGGAAACTTCGTTGGATAATACTGTCCTCACTTCAAAGAAGCATCTATATTTGATCATGTTATCAGGGTTGTTTTATTTGGAAACTGAAGGCCATCTGTATGAGATGTAGGGAACTTATAATACCAAGGATGTTGTTGATCTCCAGTTGATCTCATTAGTACTGCCAGAATATTCAGGGTTGATGGGAGTTTTTTGTAATAGTATCTAGTGGCCTACCTTTCCCCATAAAATGTCAACATCACAGCATTCTCTCTTGATTGTTTATAACAACCAAAAAAGTCTTAAATTCTGCAGAACAAGTTGGGTGCTTCTGGCATTTGCTTCTTTTTTGAGAAGAGTTTTTTTTAATAAGTATTTGTTTTCATAACGAATTTTAGTGAAAAGAGGGGATAATTTTCACAAATTTAGAATGATAAAATATTTTGGTCAGGAAAAGGCATAATTGAGACAGCCAAAGGGCAAAACTATATGTAGTTTATGTCGGAAAACAAATTCAGTTTTCTGTAGACTTCCTCTGTATAACTTTAGCTGTAGCTTTACACTCTGAACTGCACTTCAGGTGTTTACAATATTTGGTTGTTTTTTTATTCATGCATTTGGTCTGAATTAACCTCAATCCCAAAATGAGAAAATGCTGTATACACACTCCATTATGGAGGATTTTCTCTTCTTCTTAAAATTACAATTAACCCAGGCATACAACTAAAGATTTACTGGTTTTGCTGCCACTACTGGAGTAGAAAGAGGTAATTTAGGCCACTTTCCTTTTCAGGGCAGGAATACAAATTTAACCACTTCCAGAAGATAGTTATCCAGGTTCTATCTGAACAGTTCCACCACTTTTTGGGCTGTACTGTTGCTTTTACTTTTAGTAAGTTTGCTTTCCTTAACATTCAGTTGGAATCTGACTTCCTGTAACTTAAACTGATTATTCTGTGTCCTTCACTCGGAAACAATTGAGAACAGATATTAATGTCACAGCTTTGGAAAGATGTAATTTACAATTCTTTTAATACTGCCAAGTGCCAACATTAAATTAATTTTTCAGGAATTAAGAATGAGAAATGTGGTGCATTAGGAGGCATTTCATATTTTTAAAATGAAGATGAAAGTAATTGCAGAAAAATATTCTTGCTAGTAATTCCAAAACCATTAGAAGATTACTAAAAGAAGCTATTCTGTAGCACCACCTAATGGGATTGTGCTTCTTCTTTTAAAAACATATTTTTAAGTATTATTAATATGTAAAAATGGCCAGAGGTGATGGTGCTGATTCTAGATTAACTAATGCAGGCTTTTAAGGTACATTAGGAAATCATTATATCAGAAACATGCATATTATATTTTTTAGGCATTCATGACCCTATCTTGGTATACATACAACATATACAAAATTTGGAAACCTAATAGAATGGTAGAGCAGGTAAGTGGGAAGTAGGCCACAAATAAATTTGGAATGAGGCCCCTCATACCTACCATATTTTATCAGGCTGGTCAAATGGGTGCGATGGGCATTCAGTATTATGAAAAAGCATGTTAAACAGTAATTGCTGTATGTTGCTTTGTGAAATCACTTCCTGGTATTCAAGATGTTGCTTATAAGTGCTATGTGCTTAGACTCAAAGCATTGTTAGAGACCCCACACACCCACTTTATGGTTTGTTTCTGTTGCTCCCCTCTGGGAGGAGGTTTCGAAGTATTTCTAGCAGGACTACCAGATTCTGTAATAGCTTTGTTCCCTATGCCATCAGTCTGGTAAACTCACAAGATTCATTTTTCTCGCCATGCACATGTATACATAATATGAACTAGACTGTGTTGTTTCTCTGTGTCATATAATATATGGGTATATGCATAATTCTTTAATTATTTATTTATTTTTGTCATATTTATGTAGTGATATTGGAGGTGGTGACCCTTTGAGAGCTGTATGCAATGAAATTTCATTTTAATGTATGCCAATTAGTGTACATTCAAAGTGAAAATAAAGTTATTATTCTAATATATTCTGTTCTATTCTATTCATATTTATATATATATATAAATGAACTAAGGCAAATAAAGAGAGTTGAATTTGAATTTGGATAAGTCAAACTCTGATTCAGAGATAGCGCTTTGAAAATTAGATGGGTGGAAGGTTCATTCTATCTAGAATTATGGAAAAGATTCTATTGAATACATTTACTGTATTAGGAAGCTTCCAGCAGTATTTGTTCAAATAAATAATACATTTTATTTAATTATGTCAAAAGAACTTTCTTTTAATACCAAGACACTGTTAGCCTATTCTAAGTTATCAGGAACAGCAGGCATCAAGGAATTGTCTTTAACTCTCTCTATAGATTTATGACACTGGATAGTCAAACCATTGTTTCTTATTTCAATTTGGTTTCCAGAAAATATCATTTCTGCTGCAGAATTTACTTTTGCAAACAGTATTATTAACTTGGAACTCACCATCTTGTTTTTTTGAAATCAACCAGCATCATCCTGTCATATGCCCAAAATATTTCATTTTCTTTTGGATTTTTCTTTGTTTACGTAAATTGCCATGTGTTATTTCTTTGAGCTAGACAGCTCTGCAATTAATCATTATCAACAATGAATATTTGCAAATTAATATTTAAATACTGGAAAATGCCAAAAAGAACTCGAGGCCTTTATGACGGAAGGTGCTTGATTCCTATCAAATCTTTCCTCACAGAATGAAAAGGGTATCTACCTGGCATAAGTATGCAGGAGCCAACACCATCAAAGACATCATTGAGTTAATAAAGCCTGAACAGTTTATGCAATTTTATGATCAAGTTTTCCTAATTAAACCCAAGAGACAGCATGAGAGATAGGTCAACAGTTGGCAAATTTCATACCATAAAACCCTTTTGCTTTAGGCTTCCACTGCCGTGTGCAAAAAAAAAAAAAGGTTCAATCAATCAGTCAATTTCAACTTCTCGCGGGGAAAAAAATGATCTTGCAAAGTTGGAATTGATTGATTGAACTTTTTAGTCCCACCCAATCTGCCATTACCACCGCAGCCATGTCTACCCAATGGGCCACACCCAGCCAATGGGCCACACCCAGCCAATGGGCCATACCCAGCCAATGGGCCACACCCAGCCAATGGGCCACACCCACCCAGCACCCGATGATGCATATATGGGTTTTGGGTTGCAGTTTGGGCACTCGGTCTCTAAAAGGTTCGCTATCACTGTGGCAAGGCAAGATTTCTTTCAAATATGGAGAAACCAGATACATTAGAAAAGTCGGCCCCAAAGTAAAGGTTCAAGGAAACCAGTTTGAAGCCAAAAGTAGTGAGTCAGAGAAAGTGTTTGAGATAATTCAGAGTCTAAAGCTGCTTAAACAGAGCAAGCCTCAAACTGTGCCACAGGAATTATCAAGAGAGCACTTTTGAGGAGATACAGATCCAAGCTAAGCACAATCTTGAGTTAGGACATAGAACCATAGAGCTTGAGCTCAGCAACGGAAGATAAATTAAAGGAGTAGAGCAAAGAAAGTCAAGCCATCTACTTGAAAGAAAGGGGCATGACTCAGTTTGTGAAACTGATAGTCAAGGCTATCAAAAAGAGATCACTTTGGTAACTGACTCTTTATGGCAAATACCATTTAATCTAAATGTTTCTGTTGGATTAATTTGAACCCTGGAATGGAAATTGACTATTCTTAAATCTTCCTAAGCTTGAGACTCTCCAGACTCTTTTTCAAAAGCAAACTCCTGTGCCTGTTTTTTTTTATGCAGAAAGCTTTGAGATTATAGCATGCTTTGTGTTATTTTGGTAAAGATTTACACCTGCAATCAATGTTTTAAGTTTGTTGGTCATCTGACAGCACAGAACAGAAATCTAAATTCAGTGAGGATGTGATTCCACCCACGAGGTCAATGGATGCAGTAATGGATTTCATCCTAGACCAGTGGTTCTCAACCTTTTTCAGGTTGAGACCCCACTTGCGCCGCCCATGCGCGGCACGACCCCGACGCATGCATGCGTGGTGCGCGCGGGACGAAAAAAAAACACAAAAAACCAAAGTGGCAGACCGCGACAGGCCAATCCGCGCATGCGCGGCGCGTGCGCGACGACACGAACCACGCATGCACGGCGCGCGCGATGAAACAAACAAACAAACAAAACATGGCGGACTGTGACGGGCCGATCCACGCATGCGCGGCGTGCGCGGGACAGCCCGAACCGCGCATGCGCAGTGCGTGCGCGACGAAAAAAACCAAAACAAAATGGCGGACCGCGGTGTCCGGTGACCCCCGCAAAACGGTCGTTCAACCCCAAATGGGGTCGCGACCCATAGGTTGAGAACCGCTGTCCTAGACCAAATGCAGACTAGTTTTAGTTATACTACCTTTTCAGTGGAAAGATTGGAAAAGAGATTGGAAGGCTGAAATAACATATATCACACTATTTTACCTTCGTCTCATTAACAGAACCAGTAAGTCAGTCTATTCACTCAGTTGTTTTAGCTAAGGTATCTATTATCTTTCCTTTAGTTAATTGCAAATGGTTTTGGAACAATAGAACAATTAAAGGTATTTGCATTATTCTGTTTCATGCCAAATTCAAGAAGATTCAAGAAGAAACTATTTGAAAACAGAATAGTCTTAGAAAATTATATATTAATTCTCTTTGAAGCATTGCAGTTAATTAGGAAGGGGGTTAACATGTTCATAGTTTTATTTAGAAAACCAGTTTTTGAGATTTAGTATTTAACTAAGTTACTAGCATTTTCAATCTGTCTGTGTATTTTCTGGTGGCATTTTTTTAGTATATTTGTATTATAATGTCCTTTGGCTATAAGGAAATTAATGCTTACCAAATAAGTGCATTTTATAGCTTGTTTTTCCACTAGTGTTTGCTGTTTTAAACATGTGGAGATTTTTATAGATTCTTTATCTCTAAAAACTTCAATGTATTCCTAGATCAAATGCGAACAATTGTTTGCTACTAACTTACCATTATGTATATTTTTTAAGTTTCATTTATTGAATTCAATTTATTCAGTTTAGAAACTGCTTGACTTCAGATGACCCCAGGCAGCTTACATTAAAAAAAATAAGAACAATTTAAAAAATGGGATATGGTTTATAAAAGGAACTCTTTAATAACATCATCATCTTATGGAGGTTTAAGTACCGCTCTGCTCCAAGGCCTGGAAGAACAGTCAAATTTTCAATGACTTCCTGGACATCATCTGAATGGATGCTGAATGGATGAATGTCCTCTGTTCTAGAGTGCAAATAGTGCAACAGAGCAGATCTTGATAGGTAACACAGTTTTATCTAAGGGACCTAAAGCACACATACTCTGCTTGATTTTTCTGCATGGGCAGAATCAATTGTTTTAAACAATTGTTTAACGACACATTTAAAAATAAGTCATATTTGACTATGGCTCTAAATCCACTTATTTGAGACTTCCACTGAAAGAGGAAGGAAGGAAGCTTACATTTTTAACTTATTAAGAATGAAAGGGTGAAACATAAATATATATTAATCCAATTTTAAAAGATAAAAAATTCCATTAAAAATAGCAACTTTTTGCAAAAGATTAAATATATGACTACAGTAGGTCATGCTGCAGCTTCATGATTATTTCATATGAAGATTTAAAATGCTGAGTTGATCATGCAATATCACATAAGAAGTTTTTGAAAGCCACTTGCCATGGGCTCTTTGAGAAAAGATATCTAAAAGAACAGTTTAATCATGATTACAAAATATGCTTCCAAAATATGTAAGTAAGGAGAAGGAGAGACAGGAAAAGTGGAAGAAGAAGAAAAAATGTGTGCAGCCATGAAGTTTTGAATCCTATTACTGAACCGTTTTAATTTTTCAGAAAAGTCAATGAATGACAACTGGGACTAGAAATTTACATTAATTTTCCATTCAATTTTCTTTTTAAAAATTACAACTTATGAAGCCAGCCTGTTCTATGTCCTGCAGATATAAAAGAGACCAAAAACGAAAGAATGAAAATTCTTTCCACAGAATTTATAGACTGCCAGCATTAAAAAAAAAAAGATTCAACTTTGCATTTGCTTAAATAAAGTAACTGAAATAAAAATCTACAAGGAGATATGAAAAAGACTGAATGGTAGTAGTGAGAAAAACAGATGTGTACTGATTTGCTATCATACAATTATTTGACTAGACATCTTTAACTTTACTTAAAATAAGTTACAAGAAAATAAACAATTCACCATTTCTATTCCTCTTTTTTACATCAAGATGAAAGAAAAATAGTCTGGCCTTCTTGAGAAAAATCTGGGATGGTACTGGCATGTTACATCATGAAGAAGGCTAAGAGAAATTGAATCCCAAACATCTGTTTTCAGGCCAGACAGAATAAAATCCTATGAAGTTGATCCTCCCCACTTAAGCCTATTTAACTAATTACTTTTTCTCAAAGTCCATATTATGCACCTTCAAAACTGTACTATGTGCAGAGGCTACTTAGTTTTTGTTCATTTTCAAAAATACAGCTATATTTGGTCTTTGTAAGAAAACATGTGTTCTGCATGAAGCTGGAACATGTGAATATGGCTTGGAATTAGATGATTTGAAGTGCCGTCTTCACCAGTATCAAGTGCCAATATTTTAGGATTAGTTTCAGAGGGTTATAATTACATTTGTAGAGACAAAGACTTTCTCAATAATAGCACATGTTACAAACCTCAGTGCAACTGAAGGTCGTGTACCACTAGAGATATTTAATCAGGTTCAAAAGATCCACCTGTTTTAAAAGTTTTCTCATAAAGAATTGATTGTTTTGCTATTTGATTTTGTGCTGCATAATGCAGTGTTATTCTCAGTATAAAGTTGGCCCTATTTGTGATGCTGTTATTTTGTCATTATGATGTTAGATATTATTAGATGCTGATCTGATGGATTTGACTACAAAGGCATTTTCTATCTATCTATCTATCTATCTATCTATCTATCTATCTATCTATCTATCTATCTATCTATCTATCTATCTATCTATCTATCTATCTATCTATCTATCTAATCTCTGCCACACCCCAAAACAACTCTATAATATAAATTATGTTTATATAACATAGTAATTTTCTGATTCATATAACTACTTCAATGGGCAGATACACACACATACAATGGAACATGAACGGAAATTAAATGACAAAGAAAGTTAAATAGTGTGGCGGAATCATAAATAAAGGATGGTACAAGACAATTAAAATTAAGTATCAACCAGTTCCTAATTATCTAAGAGAGGAGCAAGCTAGGCAGATGGAGGTATGGCTAGTAGGACCAAAGCATTAAAAAATGGATTCCCATACGTGAAGTATATGAGAGTCACATCTGCTTCTGCTTGTCTTTATGACTGGTGGAACAGTGGTGCCCTGCCTGATGCTAAATTCCTAGTTCTGCTGGGTTGATGGTACTGTTGTCCCCTTGCCCTTCTAAGTTAAGGTGACCAACTGTCCTCCTTTAGAGAGGACAGTCCTCCTTTTGTAAGTTCTGTCCTCCCTTGAAAAGTGTCCTCCTACATGTTCTCCTTTCTGATATTTGAACACTAATCTTCAGGGCTTCTTTTTCTCATAGAATGCTCAGAACGGTGTTCCGGCACCTTTTTTTGATGGTTTTTTGATGGTTTCCCAACTTTTGCATGAGCTCTGCTACTCCCCTTATTGGCTTTCGAAAGCCAATAGGAATTGCTGCTGAGCGCGCCAAAACACCCGGCCGACAAACTTTGCACATGCAAGTTGTCTGCAGTGAAGGTGAATTGGCAGGAACTTTGCACCCCTCCCTGCTACCCAACTATGCCACCTCCTAGTTAGTTCTGAAGATACCTGGAGGAGACTGGAGCGGTAAGTTTCTCTTGATCTTCGGCTCTGCTAGGGCAATAATGGCTGTGGGCACAAGAGGCAGGGGCGGCGGGGGATGCTGCGGGCAGGGGTGTGAGGGGCAGCAGCGGCCGGCTGCCCCCGTGCTGTGGGAGCCACGGGGCCCTCTCTATACGGGGCTGCGCAGGGTGGGCAGTGGTGCTTACGGGGCAGCTACAGGTGGGGTGTGTCGACGGCAGGTTGCCCCCTGGAGCCGGAGCGGCTGGTGCTTTGGGAGCCACGGTGCCCGCTCTACATGGGGCAGTGGTGCTGGCGGGGCATCTGTGGGCGGGGGTGCGGCGGGCGGTTGACCTTCCATGGGAAGGCCAAAGTGAAGACACTCCAAAAGTTAAAGCTATTTCCAATGTACACAATTAATAAATCTTAGATTTTGAAGCAATTCTATAACTTTAGTTTATGACCATGAGAATGGTATAAATCAATGTCCCACATAGACATATTTTTTTTCATGGTCCAGGATATAAATTCAGGCAATAAAAGTACAATATTTTCCTCTCTTTGATATTGTTGCTTCCCACACAAACCTATTTGAGAGATATGTATTATTTATGGTCCCTATGTGTAAAACTTAGAATATCATGCTAATATTCTGGCTTTTATTAACCTATCTAAACTTTTGCAGTTTTAACTGTGCATAGGACTAAACACTTTAAGATTTGTTAGATAATGTTGAACAGATAATTTTGTACTTGTATTTTGTTTTTAGAAATCCAACATTGCTGGAAATAATCAACATTTTGGAACAGTTCTGGTTATCTTCCCAAGTTTCTGCATGCTAGAAGTATAACGACATATACACAATCAAACATCTATTATGAAGCGCACCCAGCTAGTCAATGAAGTGAAAGTTATATATGGTATATATCAGAAATTGAGAGATAATCACATTACGCTCAGCAACATAGCATAAGATTGAAAAAAGAACTAACAATCTTAAATTGATCATAAATCCAAAAGCAGAGACCGGATAGAAACTCCTTTATTTTATAGCAATGCTGCCAAACATTGGAACAAATTAACTAGCAACAACTACAGACATGCTGTCAATTGGCTCTCTATAAACTGAAGTACCAAACCCTCACATTAGCTTTGCGTATCACACAAATTACTTTTCTCTCTCTTCATAGCCAAATCCCATCTCTGCCCACCTACCTAACAGCCTTTCTGGATCTTCTACTTATGCTATAACTTGTTATCATTTATACCCTTAGGCTTCTAATGGGAGTTTATGCTCAAGGAAAATACTCAAAAAGTACAATATTAAATGTTTAAGGCTTTTTAAAAAAACAGGTAATGATGGGGCTTGACAAGGCTCAGATGGCATGCATGTGGATCCACTACAGGAAAGACCCTGTCTTTTGTCAGCATTTTTGGCTTATTCAAACCAGAAAACGTCTTTAATGTATTGGAACAGAGTTGGTATTGGAACAGAAATGGATATGATAATCTTAAAGGGATCATTTATAAATCTTGATTATGTTTCTTTGTAAAATCAATTCATTTTGAAGAGGTGTCTCGTTCAGAAGAGGCTGATTCATTATACTTTGTGAACTGTGAGTTTACCACCTGATTCCATAAACAGCATTGGCAATGCTTACTCTTTTCTGATATATGCAATCAGTTATATGAAGCAATAAAATTAATGCCAGAAATACACAGAATGAATATGTGTGAAATCATATGAAATCAACTGATAATGTATTTGGTGTGAAAAAAGCACCCTTAAAGTTAGTGATCTTTCTTATTCGAAATGAAGATCAGAGACTCCTTAAGCAATTATGAGGTGCAAAGATGAGTCCTATTTCTCACCATGGACTCCCTCTTTCTCCTCCTCCTAAAAAAAAAATTAAATAAGAGAGAATCAATAGGTGGTTTTGTGTCGCAGTAAAACGGACACAGGAAGGCAGGGCTCTGTTGGGGGGCCCTGAAAAGGGCCTAAAGTTGCCCCGAAGAGGCGATGAAAGAAGGGTGCCTTGTTTATCACAGACAGATGGTGATCTTTCCGTTTGATCCAAGGAAATCCCTCTATACCGGCAGGGGAAAGACCGGCCACACCTCTGTGGCCAGCCATTAGCTGCTGACAACCAAAGAACAAAAGCTTCAATTAGCACATCATAAACAGCATGTTTAGAACTGGGTGAGAATATTGATCCTTTCTTTACTATTTTACAACTGAATTTCCTGGGAAAGGCTCCCAAGAAACTAAAAACCTCCGGATGTGAACGGAAGCAGCGTTTTAAACTTCTTATAGGAGACAGAAATATACAATACTGAAGTGAAAGTTATACAAAGCTACAGCTTTGATAAATTGGAGAACTGAGATAATTGTTAAGATTTTCTCTTTGGGAAAAAATTATTGAGGTGAAATATAAGAAATCAATCCTTTGTTTTAAGAGTGGAAAATGGACTTTGAATGACATCTAGTGGTGGATTTGAGTATAGCACTATAGCACTATAACTAGCCCCTTGGCTGCTTGGTGACTTTCAGCTGAAGGGAGAACAGCTGGCAATAAAGGAAAATATTTTGGCATATTTATCATCCTGACCTTCTTAGACTATAAATACCTACTGAGCTTGGACTTTTAATCTCAAGAACTAGTGGGAGAGAAAGAAAATTTTAACTTTTGAATACTTCTGGCTGCAGGGAGGTTGAATATTTTGAACACTTGGAACATTGTGGACTACAACCTTGCCTGACTGATAGTCAGTATCAAGACCTACCTATAACAATGAAAATACAAAAGACCCCTTACTTCTCTCTCCAAAATACACCTGATGACAAGGAAGAAAATTCTAGAAAATGGAACATAGAGCGGGCAGGGGGAAAGTTTATGGAATGTGGATGGGCAGAGTCCCCCCCTCAAAATACTCTGCCTAAATTGTCTTCCTCATGCCAAGCAGCTTTCACAAAAACAGAAAGAAAATTTTTGGCGATTTAATTACCTTGGCCTGGAAAACTACTTGGCAAAGAAAGAAAGTGAGAGTTAAAGTTAAAAAATGGAAATTTGATCTATTGGAGAGGGCTCTATCTGTTTAATATACCTGTTTGAATATGATTAAAAGAATGGATGACCCTTAGATATAACTAGATTTTTATAATGGAAGATATGATGTAAAATTAAAATAGCATTTTTTTGTTCTTCTTTTGATATGGGAAATTTGAAAATAAGAGGAGGATTGGTATGAATAAATTTTTTAGCTATATAAATGTAAATAATACCGAGAAGATCGTAAATAGCAAAGATACTTTAAATATTGCTGGGAAATCAAACTTTAATAAGAACATGAAAAACAGGATATCGACTTATGAATTGATATTATTATTTGTATATTAGTAAAATATGATGAAGATGTCTATATATAATTTTGTATACATCAATAGTACCAAGAATTATAATTGTCTAATGAGGGGAAAAATGAAAAAAATATGGGGAAGAAAGGAGGATCAAGGAAAAAATACTGGATTGTGCAGTACTGAATAGATTTATATTAAATAAGTTAATATTAAATATGTAAACTCAGTCAACATGTTGTTTACTAAGTTCTAAAGATTGCAATTTTAAAAAATTTAATAAAACTTATATATAAAAAGAGAGAGACTCAATAGATTGTTATTATAACTGATTAGAAGTCCAATTGCCAGGCTTTAGATGACATCAAATGTCATGTTGGATTGTCACACACAAAGGCTTGAAAAGGAAGAAAAATAACTGACTGTTAAAAGACCCAGATGAAAGAATAAGATCAGCTATCTGTTTTAAGTTATATGTGCCTTAAAACCAACAATAAAATCCTGTGTTTTGTTTGAGGGGACTAGCAGCAAGAATATAATGAAAATATCTATCTCTTTTCCCAAATACTTTTTTTTTTTTTGATAAATTGGAATCCAATTGATTTAGTTACTTGTTATGCTGTCTTTGTAGCACAATTCTGTGCTTGTCCATATGGAATAGGAAAGCATTCAGGCCAAGTACGAGAATTGCAGAGGTACTTTCCCCCCATTACTTCTCCATTTCTACTTAGGTATGCACCCTATTTTAACTGTATAAAAATCCAAATTCAATATAGAACCTAGCCTTGGAAAAGTATAATGCCTGCTACCAAACAAAAACAAAATACTGTAGCTACAGTTTTATCTTTATTTAATTCTTCTTTGTTGCTTATTTCTCTTAGTTACACGCTGATCTTTACAGGAAATTCAGTAGAGATCTACAGGCTGATGCCAAATGAATCTACCTATCAGCGCATCACCAAAACCATATCTGGCTTTATTGACCTAATTGAAAGGAAACCGGACATTAATGTGGGCAAGAGTTTACATAGTCAAGACTATTCAAGAAGGGAACAGCTTTAGCAAGACTATTACCTCTTTCTATCTCTGAAAGCAGCTGTGCTAAGACCAAGGGCTGGTCATTCTTTTCATGTTACAAGAAATTCTTACCTCTCCTAACCTCAGAGGAGAAGATTTGGGTATGTGTAAGAGAAGAGGGGAGGTGGCATTTGTTTGAGAATGCAAAATTACGGTATTTGATAGATACAAATTGCTTCATACTAAAAAGATTAAGGCTGTTTTTCTCTCTTAACTATTCTGTCACTTTTTTATTTAGTTAGCCTATACCTCAAAGTGGCTTCCAAGTTTAAGTTGAAGAATAAACACAAAGTAAAATCTTCAAAAATACTTTTGTCATTTGTCCAACAGAAATTTTAAAAAGTGTAGGAGTCTTAAAATCCAAGGCACTATTAAGAATCATATCAACAATGTATAACTGTTCGTTTAGAACAAGCAACATGTCAGAAAGAAAGAAAGAAAGAGAAAGAAAGAGAGAAAGAAAGAGAGAAAGAAAGAGAGAAAGAGAGAAAGAAAGAGAAAGAAAGTTTAGTCATAATTTCAATAGCTGCCAGAGCAAAGATACTGCCAAGCAAAACAACTGTTAAATATTTGGCTCTAATTCAGCCTTTGTCTGGAAGCTGTGAAGTTATAACCACACAAGAATCTCTAGGGAGCATGCAAACATATAAAGCAAATAAAAATTTGCCACCATTTATCAACTGTAGTGAAAGAGTAAGACCCTGGTTTCCTGTGTGGTAAGGTTATCAAGATGATAGATAGATAGATAGATAGATAGATAGATAGATAGATAGATAGATAGATAGATAGATAGATAGATAGATGGGTGGGTGGGTGGGTGGGTGGATGGAGCATACATACATACTAATTATGATAAAAAATACCCAGCAGCTGGGTGAGTATACTCAGTATAACTAATATCCTGAGGTAATCCAGATAAAACATTCTCTTAGAACAACAGTACAAAGCTGATACGAAACTGGAATCCTATAATTGAGTTTTGAATTAGGGTGCCTTTGAATTGTCTATTTATATGTTTATATCTTCTTCTTCTCTTTCAGAAAGTCCTTCAGCTTACTTTCTATTGAAAAAACATACACTCTGCTGGCCTTCTGCCAAAAATAATTCTTTATTTTCGTTATCTCTAAAAGAATATATGTTAAATTAATTCTGTATAATTTTTCCTATATTGGTAGTGTTTGGAATATGGTTCCAAAGAGCCTTTTACCTGCAGATAAACAATAATTTTGTAGTTCAGGCAAAGGATCAAAATATGTGAATTATATGTGTATGGTTCTGTCTTAAACATAGTTTCTATGTAATACTTGATCTGAAAGATAGCATTCCAAAAAGCATTAAAAATACAATTGTAAACACTATAGTGCACACTAGTTAACCAGAGCTGAATACATTGCTCCAACATTGGAAGTTTTTAAGAAGAGACTGGACAGCTATTTGTCCAAAATGGTATAGGGTTTCCTGCCTGAGCAGGGGGTTGGACTAGATGACCTCTAAGGTCCCTTCCAACATTATTATTATTATTATTATTATTATTATTATTATTATTATTATTATTATTATTATTATTATTATTATTATTATTATTATTATTATTATATTTAATCAAAAGTCAATGAACAAAATAGTGTTAAATTCACAAATTCATATTTAATCTTGATAAGAATGTGGAAATATATTTTTTATAACTGAACTATGAACCAGAATTGTTTGGAGTTGGTGAAAAAGCTCTGATTATTATTTTATGCAGCAAAATTTCAGATGCTTTCAAATACTATTTGTCCGGTGCAGCAGGAAGGGAGGGGGAAGCAGTTGTGAGGAGTGGGGGGAAATAGGGTGAATGCTGCAGTGCCACTTGAAGTCACTGGTAAGGGCAAACAATTGCGGTGGTGCGTCAATAGTCGTAATTTTGGGACTTGCTCATAAACACTAGGGGGCACTGATCACGTAATTTCGAACAAGTGTTAAGTGAACGCTCATAACTCAGGGATTACCTGTACCTACAATAGGAGAATAGTTGATGAAGATGATGGAACTTGCTGAGATGGTTAAACTGACCTGTTTGATTAGAGAAAAACAACATTTACATTTATTGCTGACTAAAAACCCTTAAAGAGTTTTTGTGTTAAACAGGAAAAAAAGATCTTATCTATGATTATACTTATAATCGCTGTAAAGAAGATTGGAAGTTATGTCTTTATATTTTTCTATTTTCCTTCTTCCTTTTTTTTTAAATTTTAGTTTCCTCTTTCATGCCTTTTGCTTTTTTTCTTCTTATTCTGTTTTAGCTTGTATATGGTTTTACTCTTGTTTTTAAAGGTTCCAATAAAATTATATTAAAAAAGAAAAGTGAATGACTCTCCTTTTTAGCTTTATATGTTATTTTAATATATTTTTCTTGTATTGATGTATTACTCTATTTATATTATTGTATAGCATTTTTATAATTGGATTTGAGTATTTATAGTTGAAAATGTTACAGTACAGAAACTTATTAACAGCATTTTTAAAAATAAAGGAAGTATTTTTTTTATTAACAGGGAGTGATCACATTGAGACATTTTCATGGCCTTTCTAATATTGGGGGAAAAAAAATTTTTTTTACCTTGTTCAAAAAAAAAAAAAGGAAGGAGTAGCAGCACTTTTTCTTTCATCAGCAGAGGACTGTATGAATCAGGGACATCTCACTATTTCTCTTCTACTAAACACAAAAATAGAAACAAATGGTTCAGCCAGTGAGTGACTAAGCAACTGGGGAGGGGAGGTTTGGGTAGGTATTGTAGATACTGCATGGATGGGCAAGGAAAGCTTCAGCAAAGTTTGGATGGTCAAAAATATATACAACCAACTATGCAAAAGGTGGGGGAAATATGTGGAGAGGTCCAGGTGGCCCCCAGGAAGAGGAACTGAAGAACTGTTAATCGTAGAGCAGTAACAAAAATGTGAGGCCAAAGAAGGACAAATGAAGCAAGATAGAGAGAATGAATAGAAATACAGTGGATCCTGTGTGGACAGAACAACAGTAGGAGGGCAGCAGTCAGGCTGAGTAATTTAGGGGACCCAAAACTGTTGCAAATCACACTCAACTTCCCGCTGGGCTGTATACGGACTGAGGCTGCACATGTTGCTTTCCTGACTTAGATAATACTCTGATTTATGTTTTTGTCATCTCCTTCTCCAATCTAAGTTCTGTTACCTAAGCCCTGATGCTAAAACAATTAAGCTCTTCTACACATCAGCTCGTCTGAACATCATCCTCAGATCTTTTCACTAGCCGTCTCTCCCACTTATATCCCCCTTCTTTCCCTTAAAACTTTCTGAGGCCTTGGAGCAATGTTATGATATTTAGTATCAGAGCCTTATCCTTTCTTTCTTTATCTCTGCCTAAGCATATTTGCCTCTTTATTATAGCAACACACATCTCCCTTTCTGCTCCCTGTGTCTGTATTTCCCATCTTTACATTAGCCATTAGTTGTGCCTTCCTAAGCCCAAGAAACTAAGCTCTAAGGAAGGCTTCGTTGAATTAAGATAGATGAAAACAATGGGAAAAAAATTGCTCTGTGAAGGATGCTTGGAATTTTTGCTGAATTATTTGACAACCATAATCTGATCCAGACAAGGGCTACACTGGAAAAGGCATGCGACATAGAATAATAAAGATTCCATTCTGAAATTAATGCAGGAAATGGGAAGGCTTCAAAATGAAGAAAATATAAAAAAGATATGGACCTGTCATTGATCAATACAAGAAAAATCATTTCCACTTTCCCATTTCTCCTTCCAGTATTCCATTTCTCTTCAGTTTGCTTATTCAGGTCTACAGTTATTGTTTTCTATATGAAATGTGAGTTGCTTCCACACATCATGCCATTTAATGCAATATGCTTTTAATTTTGGCTTAGCATATTTTAAGAAACAAGTCATCGTAATTGATATATCATGCTTCATATGGCTGTGCAATCTGTGAATCTTAACAACTGTGCTTTATTCAACAAACCATGATGAAGTAAGCTATGGCTTAATACAATGCAGATTAAGTTTTGTGAAAGGGATGAGAACAATAATTAGAAGTCTGTTTCATGGTTTGTATCAGATCCTAGTAGCCCAGATATTAGACGGGCAACAGAGCAGATTTTACTTACGTCTCAGAATTAAACTACATGTTACATTCAATATCTAGAGTGTGGCTTCCTTTTCTTAAAAGTCAGCATGAGTGTGTGTTTGTGTGTATGTGTGTGTGTGTATAATATGACCTGGGGCCATGTCCCAAGTGGATCAACACTTTTCCTGTTTCTTCCTAGACTGCATCTCCTTCCTAATTAGCCACTCAGTGAGTCACTATCCAATGACATCAATCTACAATCAGAAGAAGTTATTCTTGCTACCAGTAACTGCTGTCTAGGAATGAAAGTTTTCAGATGTAAAGTAACAGCTGAGAAAGAAAGAAGTGGCACAGCCCTTATTGTACACGACTATTTACAGCAGGGGTTCTCAACCTTGGCAACTTTAAGACTTGTGGACTTCAACTCCCAGAATTCCTCAGCCAGCAAAGCTGGCTGAGAAATTCTGGGAGTTGAAGTCCACAAGTCTTAAAGTTGCCAAAGTTGAGAACCCCTGATTTACAGGCTTATCCCATTAAAAACAAGGAAGGAAAAATCAGATGAATTAAAAAGAAAGCCACACTTATATACAAAGTACAGGTAGTCCTCAGCTTACCAAAGTTCATTTAATGCCCGTTTGAAGTTACAAAGGCACTGAAAAATGTGACATGACCATTTTTCCACACTTACGACCGTTGCAGTTTCCCCATGGTCGCGTGATCAAAATTCAGGCACTTGGCAACTGGTTCATATTTATGATGTGATCCCCTTTTGCGACCTTCTGACAAGCAAAGCCAATGGGGAAGCCAGATTCACTTAACAACCATGTTACTAATTTAATAACTGCAGTGATTCACTTAACAAACGTGGCAAGAAAAATCACAAAATGGGGCAAAAGTCACTTAACAAATTTCTCACAAAGCAACATAAATTTTGGGCTCAATTTTTGTCGTAGTCTGAGGACTACCTGTAGAAGAAATTTTTCTCACCTTTTACTTTGTGAATATAATTTAATTTACCAACATTACTACAAGCAAATTACCTGGTTCTCCCCGTCGTCCAGGCTTGCCTCTTCTTCCTGGTGGACCTTTGAAGGAAAAAAAGTGATTTATTCAACTCATTTCTTACTAATACATCTTTACGTAAAGAATATTCCATTTAAAACCTGGTTAGACAAAGAGATTCCATGATGGCATAGAATGTTCTATTATTTTTAAACAGCAAGCCTATATCTAATTTATTCATTTCTTTGTTAAATTTATTTGCCTCATATCTCACCACGGAGCTACTCTAATACAGATATAGATTTATTTATTTATTTATTTATTTATATTTATAGGGCTGCCCTCTCACTCTCAGTGACTCTGGGCAGCTTACAAACAATAAAAACTCAATGTAAAAGAATAAAACACAATGAACTCGCCTCCCTGGCAACAACATACAATCAACAAGCCACCTGATGGGCTCCATCCCACTCTGCGTTCCCAAGGCACATTGGCAGAAGCTGATTTTCAGGGCCTTATGGAAAAGTGTCAAAGTGGGGGCCAGTCTAATCTCTGTGGAGAGGGAGCCACATATTTCAGTGTGTATGGCTGCCCATTCATGACACTGGGGCTCAAAATGTTCAAAAAAAAACAAAAAAACAAACCCAACACACAGAATCAATGTACATAAAGAGCAACCAGGGTAAAAATAAATCCATCCATCAATATCCAGGCTCAGCCCCACCTCCTGGCCCGCAGGAGTGCTGACTCACTTAAATTCAGTTCCTCCAGATATCTTCTTTCTGAATATTCTATATATCTAATTTATACCCAAACTAGGATTAGAAATGGCAGGAAGTTTGCTGGGCATCACTGCATCATATAAACTAGTTTTCCAAAGGCTTCTACCCAGGATCCTTACAGAAATATCCATCATATCGTTCCGTTTTAGGGTAAGCAACATTACACAAAGTGCAGAAAAGAAAAGCTAAGGAAATGTAGGAGATGACCTTATATACCACCAATTTGCTTTGACTGTTAGTAGTTCATATTCTCGTAGAGAGCTTAAGCTTGCAAGAAATCTTTATACCCATTTGAACTGCCTGGTCTTCTGATTTCCTCAGCACTTGACATGAAACAGTAATACGGGATAAGAAAAACAAGAGGAAATAATTTCTACACTAACACTATTTTCTCTGCCTCCCTATAGCTTTCTGTCTTTGCAAAGCACTTACAGTATATGCTGCTTCATCTATTGTCTTTTGTTCCTGAAACTTATCACTTCTCCAAGGATTTTACTAATTCTATCCAGCTACAATTTCTTCAGTTTCCCCCTTTCTCTTGACCTCATATGTTTATTCTGCAGTTCAATATTCTTTTATGTCATCTACTGTATATGACCAAACCATCCCTAAATACCTCCTTCATTATTAGTCACTCAGTTTTGTATTCAATTCACATTCATTCAGCAACCATTGAACCTATCTCCTGTATTTGGACAAATATTAACTACTTGCAATAAACCTACATGTTACCAGTGTGTACATACCTTGAAATGGCTGCATCGACTTTACCATTGTTAGTAAATACAAGATGAAGATGAATAGAATATTCTACTGCTCTTGTTCACCATCATATTAATATGCAGTTATTTTCTCTGTCAAACATCTTAACATGATATAATTTTTCAGACCCAGGCTCTCATTATTTCCTAAGAACTACCTAACATTTGCTGCTGCTGTAGCAGCAGTAGTAATAATAGTAGTAAACTTTATTATGACTATTGACCAATTTAGAAACAAAAATCAAACCACATCTGAGACAGTAAATAAAAACCACAGTAAAACTTAAATATAACACTCATGTGGTCAAACTGTGGCATATTTTATAAACAGTAAAACAAAACTTAGGCACATGCAGAGAAATAAAATCACGCAAATCAGATGGTTTACAACTGTAAATAAAATGGGTCTGGCTAACCTGAAAATTTGAGCAGAGGAGTAATTAGCTATTTTAAAAAGTAC
The DNA here is from genome assembly GCA_034064705.1 of Bothrops alternatus. Lineage (NCBI taxonomy): Eukaryota > Metazoa > Chordata > Lepidosauria > Squamata > Viperidae > Bothrops > Bothrops alternatus. The sequence continues at coordinate 45,568,923 of JARGCV010000007.1, read as the reverse complement.
AAGATATTTCAAAATCTACCTCTTTTACCATGCAGAAATACACATACAGCCATAGGCACACACAGAATGAAACTTAACTAGAGAATAAGACTTACAACTTTTAAGTAAAGTGTATTTACAAATTGCAACAGAGTATAAACACTTTTTTAAAAAAAGATGACAGTAAAATATTAAATCATATCAATTTGAACTTGTGAACTTTGCCAATAATGTATATTCATGTAGTTAATAGATAAGGTTGGTGGCCCTGCATTTTTTAACAAAAATAACTGCTGTAAAGGCCAGTGGCAAAAAGTCAGATAATAAATGTGCTTCTTTAAAAAAAAATCACTCTCAGCCTACACCAGTGTCACAATTTAAGTAGTAGTTTATGTCTTCTCATCTACATTGTTGTTAAACTGCTTTAATAGCACAGGAAATAATATGAACGTTCTGGATTATGAAACATTTCCAGTCTATGAAATATTTGAATTGCCAGCCATGTTTCCATTCTATATATGTGAATTTATTACCCAAGGCATGGAGATTCCATCTGAAGTACAAACAACACTTTTTTTTTAATTGAATTTTTATGCCGCTCCTCTCCAAAGGACTCGGAGCGGCTAACAACATAAACAAAAGAACATCACAGAGTTTAAAATCAAAAAGCAATCTACAAAATGTTTAACCCCCCCCCCGAACACATTCATAATTCACACGCAATCACAGTCATCCCCAGGCCTGCCGGCATAGATAAGTTTTTAGATTCTTCCGGAAGGCCAGGAGAGTGGGGGAAACGCAGACTTCAGGGGGCAGTTGGTTCCAGAGGGTGGGCGCCACAACAGAGAAGGCCCTCCCCCTAGGACCCGCCAGACGGCATTGTTTCGCTGATGGGACCCAGAGGAGGCCGACCCTGTGCGCTCTCACCGGTCGAAGGGAAGTATGTGGCAGAAGACGGTCCCGTAAGTATCCTGGTCCAATGCCATGAAGGGCTTTATAGGTGATAACCAACACTTTGAATTGTGCTTGGAGACCAATAGGCAGCCAGTGCAGCATGCGGAGAGTTGACGAAATGTGGGCCCGATGAGGCAGGCCCACAACCGCTCGCGCAGCTGCATTTTGCACTAATTTAGTCTCCGAACACTCTTCAAGGGTAGCCCCATGTAGAGAGCATTGCGGTAGTCGATCCTCGAGGTGACAAGGGCATGTGTGACTGTGAGTAGAGACTCCCGGTCCAAATAAGGGCGCAACTGGTGAACCAGGCGAACCTGGGCAAATGCCCCCTCGCCACAGCTGACAAATGATGTTCCAATGTCAGCCGTGGATCGAGGAGGACTCCCAAGTTGCGCACCTTCTCTGAGGGGTTTATAACTTTACCCCCCAGGGTAATGGAAGGACAGATTGAAATGTCCGTGGGAGGCATCACCCACAGCCACTCTGTCTTGTCAGGGTTGCGCCTCAATCTGTTAGCACCCTTCCAGACCCTCACAGCCTCCAGACACCGGCACATCACCTCAACCGCTTCACTGATTTGGGCAGGAGTGGAAATGTACAGCTGAGTATCATCAGCATACTGATGGTATCTCACTCCATGCCGATGAATGATCTCTCCCAGTGGCTTCATGTAGATATTAAAAAGTAGGGGGGAGAGAACCGACCCCTGAGGCACCCCACAAGGGAGTGACCTAGAGGTGGACCTCTGACCCCCCACTAACACCGACTGCGACCAACCAGAGAGATAGGAGACCCACCGTAACACAGTGCCCCCCCACTCCCACTCCCCCCAGCCATCGCAGAAGGATACCATGGTCGATGGTATTGAACGCCGCTGAGAGGTCAAGAAGCACCAGGAAAGAGGACTGGCCTCCATCCCGGGCCCGCCAGAGATCATCCATCAGAGCGACCAGAGCTGTAGCCGGGCCTGAACCCGGACTGTAGAGGCCCCAGATAATCGGCTTTCTCCAGAGACCGCTGGAGTTGAAGTGCCACCACCTTCTCAATAACCTTCCCCACAAAGGAGAGGTTAGAGACCGGACGATAGTTAGTAAGAATTGCTGGATCCAGGGAAGGCTTCTTGAGGAGGGGGCGCACAAGTGCCTCCTTCAAAGGAGCCGGGAAGGACCCCTCCCTCAAAGAAGCGTTGACAATCTCCTGGATTCAGGTACGTGTCACCTCCCTGCTAGCAGAAACCAGCCAGGAGGGACACGGGTCCAACAAACAGGTGGCAGAACTCACAGCTCCAATGGCCCTGTCCACTTCATCAGGAGTAACAGTCTCAAACTCACCCCAGATGACTGGACAAGAGCATGCCCCTGTCCCCGCGACTGAATCATTATCAGTCGACTCTGCTTGTTAATAATCTGCATGCAATTCTGTCCAGAAGGGCAAAGCAGGACTCCTTTCTCTGGGAACAAAAGGGAGAGCATTTTTCCTAATCTCACAAGACTCCATGATGGCAGCATCCTGTTTAGGGGATTACTAGGAATCTATCAAAGACCCTTCATGGCATACAAGTCAGGGCACCTGTTGTCTTTCTTTCCTAACCCTTAACCAGGCTGCAAGAGGTCAGATATAAAATGTTACATCTGCACCACAGAGCAGGACTGTGCAAATCTTTTGACAGATATTTCAGCATTCAGGAGGGCACATACTGTAAACTGTTTCTTTGCCAACTGTTGAAGCAGCTCTGCGTCTTTCCAGAGATGCACAGATGAAGATAAATTGTGAGTAGTTTTAAAGAAACCATACAAAATATTGAGTCCTGAAACACTCTACAGCAGAGTATTTTTTTTACTCTGTGGTTGAAATACCACATGTGTTTTTCTTAGGACCAGATAATAGCATCAATATATCACAGTGCTGATAATAATAAATGACTGTATCAGAAAAGCAATCTGTATGATTTGGACCTAAGTTTCTCCAACATATAATTAATTTTATTTACAGTTGCATGCAATATAGACTCTTTATTCACCATGTTGAATCGCTGCAAGATTTGTGTGAAGTCTTTGCATCTGATTAAATCTAAAATGCTGGAAATTGAAAAATATGCAAGTGGTTCACACATCCTCTTATGGTTCAAACCAGCTCTATTTTCTCATGTGTAGAGCATCAAGCATTGGAAAAGAACTACATATGTCTATTTCTAAAGCCAGTTGCAACACAATTGGCCGAAGTAAGGAAAAAAAGTCTTTGTAAGTAAATCCATATGAAAACCTTTTTTCAATATAGAGACTGAGTCTGTAGTTGCCAACTGGTTCAAGAAACCGCTAGCTGCTTCCCACCCACCCCTTGTCCTCCTAAGACTACTTAGGGCCTAGATATAGTGGAGGATAGACTATTTGAGATCAGAGATCATAGCACAAGTTTCAATATATTTTTTTCTGAAGCTGCGCATATGTATAATTTGAGCTTGGTTGGAGATGTGAGAGTAAGAAAGCCACTGTTGTATTCAAAACTCAACCTGTTCTGAATCATAGGAACCATGTTCTGTGCTTAAATTGATTAGTAAAGGAATTCAGCCCTGTTCAACATTCCTTTGCTAAATGTGTTTGCCAGTTGAAAACTGAGGTATTAGAGTTAAATTTGGTACATGTGTTATGGACATTATTCTATGTCTCAACTTGATTTTTGCGTCCATGTGGAATAGGGATGTCATATACAAATAATACACTATTTTACTTGAAGACTGAAACTTCACAGTGGAAGTTGACATGTTGGGCCCTGCTCCTATTTTACCATGAAAAAAAGCCCAATTTTAATGACTTCTGTAATCAAACACATGGCTCTGTTCCCAAAAGAGGCTACACACTAGCCATGACCTTGCCTGATTCCTTTGTGATTTCCTCTTCTGGAAGCCTCTAAGTTTCAGTTTATACAGTCAGGAGAATTGTATAGAATTGTATAGATTTATATAGAGGAACTAGAGCCAAATTCCTTCCATCAACTGTGCGGAAGGTCTTAATCAAGATTATCTACAATATATCTGAGAAAAAGCCATTTATATTCCTGAAAATCAGACCCTTCCTAAAGACCTGAGAAACAATACAATAGCTTCTGTTCCGCATAATTTCTGATCGGGACTTTCTTCTCAGGCATGGGAACTCCCAGCATCATTTACTGAAAATTTCATTTGCAGATTGTTGATCATCTAATCCAGCGGTTCTCAACCTGTGGGTCGCGACCCCATTTGGAGTTGAATGACCATTTCACGGGGGTCGCCAAACAACGCAGTCTGCCATTTTTCCTTTTCCTTAGCTGTGCTACGCCATTTTCCCCCCTTTTCCTTAGCTGTGCTAATCCCTCTTATTCTATTGGCTTTTGAAAGCCAATAGAATAAACTCTCTTGAATAGAGTCTAATTGTCCAGGAATTGTCCAGGCTGTCTCTGCCCTGCTGAGCCCGCCAAAAGTCCCAGTCTGCAAACAGTGCTGCGAGTTGTCTGCAGCGAAGGCAAGCTCTCCGGAATTTTCCACCCCTCCCTGCTGAGAACTCCTAAAAATGTAAGTAAAAGAGGGCCAGGGGTCGGAGGTGGGAGGCCGGCGGGTGCAGGGAGGGCAGCTGGCGTGCGTGGGGCCTGGCGGGTGGCTTACCTCCCTTGGGCTGGGCCAGCTGGTGGCCCAGCCCGTGGTCACCCTGCGCCATCGCTGCCGCGGCCGCCCAAGAGTGCCTGGGCCTGCCTGCCACTGCCCCAAATGGACAGCAGCGAAGGCAAGGCTAGCGAGGCAGCGGCGGGCACAGGGAGGTTTTTTGGCACACGTGGGGCCTGGCGGGTGTCTTACCTCCCTTGGGCTGGGCCAGCTGATGGCCCAGCCCGTGGTTGCCCTGCACCGTCGCCACCGCGGCCGCCCAGGAGCACCTGGGCCTGCCTGCCGCCGCCTCGAACGGGCAGCGGCCTACGCCTCGGCTGGCGCAGGGGGCAGCACCATGCATGCGCGGCACAGGTCGGGGTCGCAGCCTGAAAAAGGTTGAGAACCGCTGATCTAATCCATATATTGATCCTCTAGCTGCTTTGGTATGGTAGCTAAACATTTGCAGACCATTAATCATCTAATCCACATAGCAGTCCTCTACTCCTTTGTTATGGTAGCTCTTTAGCTACCATACCAAAGGAGCTAGAGGACTGTTATGTGGATTAGATAATCAACAGACTGCAAATGAAATTTTTAATAAATGGGTACTGGAAATTCCTACGTCCAAGAAGAAAGTCCTAATCAAATTTATATCCATCTTTCTCCCTTTTCTTGAGGTGGTTTATGTGGGAATCTACCCTTTATCTTCACAACATCCACTTGAATGAAGAGGAGTTGCTGTGAGTGTCACCCTGGAAATTTCTATGGCAGAAACTGGACTTGATTTGGTCTGTTCTTACTTTAATGCAGACATGTCAAACACAAGGCCTGGGGGGCGGATGCAGCCCACGAAGTGGTTTCATGTGGCCCACGAAGCCATCCTGGAAACAGTGAGGGAACGGCCCCTGCTGCCTTGGCCCTGGCCCAGGACGGCCGGAAGCCAATGTACAATTTTGTGGTGGCCATCTATGCTGAAACGCATTCAGTCTTAGTTCCACAAGGCCATCTGGAAACAGCAAGGAACCAACCTCTGCTGCGTCGGCCCCGCCCCCTGGGTGCATGCTGGGGAGGTGTCACCCTTTGTGAGGAATGAAGAAATGTACCATTGCTAAGGTGACCAACTGTCCTCCTTTTGTAGGTTCTGTCCTCCCTCGAAAAATGTCCTCCTACATGTCCTCCTTTTAGATATTTGAAGACTAATCTGCAGGGCTTTTTTTTCTCATAGAACACTCAGAACAGCGTTCAGCACCTTTTTTTGATGGTGTTTTTCTTAACTTTTGCATGAGCTGTGCTACTCCCCCTATTGGCTTTCGAAAGCCAACAGGAATTGCTGCTGAGCGCACCAAAACACCCGACTGGCAAACTTTGCACATGCAAGTTGTCTGTATTATTGTTGCAATGAATAAAATGTTTCTTTTATTTACGATATTTTTTTCTTCAATTTATTTGTGTCCTCCCTTTCATTGTAAAAAAGTTGGTCACCTTATCATTGCCTGGAAGTTGCCAGCAAATGGCCCTTGCCTACTTCACATATCCGGCTTGATAGGCTCTGCCCTGGTCCCACCCCTTTCTGCCAGAGACCCTCAGATCTGTCCCATTCCTGCCAGGCCCCCACAGGCACCCTTGATGCGAATGATGTAGAGCTGGTGACGCCCACCCAGTAGGCCACACCCACTCCATCCACGCCCACCTAGCAGGCTGCACCCACCCTGGCCACACCCCCCCACCTCCCCCGAGGGCAACCGCAATGCTGAAAAGGCCCTCAATGAAATTGAGTTTGACACCCCTGCTTTAATGCCTTAACAGAATAACAGAAATAGAATGGACCTTGGAGGTCTTCTAGTCCAAACCCCTGCCCAAGCAGGAGATTCTATACCATTTCAGACAAATGGTTGTCCAATCTCTTTTTAAAAACCTCCAGTGTTGGAGGTAAGACGTTCCACTGATTAATTGTTCAGACTTATAGTAAGTCAGTTCAGATGGAATCTCTTTGGAATGTTTCCTTCGTACAGCCACACTTCTGGTCTGGGTTGACTCTTCTTGAACCCACTGAACTTCTCCCATTTCTGGTTTCCAAAGTTTTTCACATCTGTAATGAAACTGAAACTTTTTCAAAATTCAACAATCTATTTAACACAGACTATACCTATTATGTAGAGCTCCACTGGTTGCAGTTTAGTTTCTTGTGATATGGCAACAATTGGTACATCTCTTAATTCCTAATAGTTTTAATTTAAGCTTGTTGTTTTTAAATGTACATTCCATCTTTACCATTAAAGTGATTGTGCTGAGAAAACATTCAAAGTTTTTCAAATTAACTTCTTAACAGAGGGCAACAAGTCTGGATATCTGCTTCTTTTAATCAGGTCATTAAAGATTCCTTTCCGGGCCTACTTTTTAGAGGAGCTCAGCAGGACTTTTGTGTGAGAGATGTGTGGTTTAAAAATCTGATCAATCAATCAATTAAAATGGCTTCTTGTTTCTTATATTTATTCTGTTACACAATATCTGTCTAACTGAATTTTAATTGTATCCTGCTTTGAGAATACTTGTAATTGAACAATGAATCAAAACTAATCGTTACTGAAGGATTGACTTGCCACTTCAAGATCTCTAGGATAGGAAGATTGTACTGCACTATATGTTTAAAAGATATTGGAAATAAGTCAATAATGAGATTAGGAGAGAAAGGTGAACAAGTGTAGGAGAGGATGTTTCCCAATGTGAAAAATAGCCTAACTACTTGCACTTTTTCTAGCCATCCAAGACCAAATATAATGAAATCTCAGCATCAAATACTAAACAGGGATAAATTATTTTTGCACATGAATTTAGCTAAAGCTAAAGTCAGGGTGAATATCCCAAAGGTGCTTTTTCACGAGGCATGACTTTCTTCTTTCTCTTTGAAGACATTTTGCTTCTCATCCAAAAAGCTTCTTTGGGACAACCACTACCTGGATGATTGAGAATCTCCATAGATAGTCAGGGTGGATATTTGGTAACTTTATGAACAAATGTCTGCCAGCTTGACCTGTATCATTGCCATGCCATGCCATTTTTTTTTAACCCCGTCCATTCACTTTGCCTATAGTCTTTATTTATTGTCTTCAGCTTCTATTTCTTTCACTTTTTCTTTCAGGTTAAACACCATTCCCCCCCCCCAGTCATTTATATTCCAAACCCGCCTGAATTTCTACTTATTTATCATGGATTCAAGGAAGGAGAGGATATTTATTTTGGTCCAGGATAGACCAATTAATTATTCATACAGTTGTCAGTGCCCCAGCTCAATAGTAATTGGAAGACATTTTTTTCCCTCACTCTTTCTCAATGTCTATCTTTCAGAGCTACACATGATCCTTGGAAATATTATTTTAGCTATTTTATTCTTTGTTGTCCTAAAAATATTCCTATCCTTTATGATCTTGCCAACTTTGTTTTCCTCTCAAGGAATAAACAAGCAATCCAACTTTAATTATTTAGGATCTCAAGACCCAAAGTAGGTATGATCATTAAACATGCCTGTTGAGATGTCCTTGGCCTCTTAACATTTGACATTAATTTAACTTTCATAATGAACTCATCTTTGCTTTCAGCTATAAAAATAATGGATCCTGCCACTATTTTCTAATGAGGGAATATCTCAAATTATCAGTATTTCAACCACCAGTTTTGATTCCAGCTGACATTTCTTGCAATCCAGACATTATTACTATATTTACAGTATAAACTAGAAAGATATAGGGAGGCATTCTTGTCTTGCTCCTTTTCTTGTGATGAACCACTCTGTATCTCCAAATTCAGTTGTTATTTGTTCAATGGAAGTGTTTCTCAGAAAAAACAATCAGTTGCTCTAACATGTCTTTTAGTGCATTCCACATTTTGGCATGAATTTACACAATCAAAGGTCTTGCTGTAAGTAACAGATTAAAGCTAAACCCTTTCTACATTATCTCATCAAGTTAATTATCTGATTGTAGGTCCCTCTCTTTTTCTGAAATCTGCTTACATATTTTTTTTTACTTTCAATTAAAAAAAAAAGTAAAGGAAACCCTGCGGATTTTACTCCGCTAGTTGTTGCTGACTGTAGGGGGCAGTGCTCATCTCCATTTCAAGGCCATTGAGCCACTGCTGTCCCAAAGACATTTCCACAGTCATGTGGCCAGTATGACATCATGGAGCGCTGTTACCTTCCCGTCGAAGTGGTACCTATTTATCTACTTGCATTTGCATGTTTTTGAATTGCTAGGTTAGCAGGAGTTGGGGCGAAAATGGGAGCTCACCCCATCATGTGGCACTTTAGTCCAATCCTGGGCTACTGGCTTTCCAGATGAAAAGCCCAGGATCTTAACTGTTGAGCCACCGCCCTGCCCCTTTCAATGCATGATTCTAATCTTTGTAAGAACTCAAGTCAACTTGTTTGATAAATCCATGCAAGGATATATTAATTTGCATATTACTGGCATCTCCCTTTACATACCCCAATCTTTTTACCTACCCTAATCTTTTTCCACTTATTCCAGACCAATTGACACTGACATATTAGTACTTTAGCTGTTTCTTCTCCTACAACTTAAAAATAGGGGATTTTTTTTTACATTTGAACTTACGATTGTCTCTTTGAAACTGATCTTTTGCCTTTATAATAGTCAGTTTCTGAATATATTCTCTTTCTACAATCCTTTCTAAAATCACAATCTTGACAGCACCTTTGCAGACTAACACATTTTATTAACAGGCATGAACTCCCTGAAGCGTATTCTTTTAATAAAGTATGTTAGTCTAAAAAGATGCTGCCAGCTCCTCCTGATTTTTGGCTACCACAGACTAGCTCTTTTGCCAATGTTTACAATTGCTGTTATTCTATAATCTGGCTTGCAAAGTATGTGTGCGTATGTATACACAATCTCTAATATATATATATATATATATTCCTTCTAGTTTTCTTTAACTTTCTTTGCCTGCGATTACTTTTGAGTAGCCCTACCTCACCTTGTTCTGGAAGCTATTTAGATCTTTTTCTTTCTGAAAATTTCTCTGTGCTTCTGCTTTCAACATTTCTATTTTTTCTTTCATATAAGTTAAGCATATTGAATCTATTCTTTGCATATCCACCAGATCAAAACTTACTATTCTTCTTAATTTTCCGAGTAAGGCCTACATTTATGACACCAATAATTTATAATTCCACAACTTGAATCTTTAACTTTCCTGGATTTCAATTTTCCATCTTCTTCTTCTGGTGGTGATGATTATCATCCCCTGTTGTTCATCTAATAATGTCCAGGTCTACAGTTTATTTTTATGTTGCTTGAAGCAGATGTTGGCAATGAACAAAAGAGTCTTTTTCCAAAATTCAATTGATTTTTTTTCTGTTAACCCAGTTACCTGTTTTAAATCCTTCTGCAATTTCATATTCTTCTATTTCTTCAACTTTTGTATTCTAAGTACTTGTTCCAGAACTCCATCCCTTTTAGATATGTTGCATTTAGCACTTATTTCTTCCATTCTTGCATCTGTTACAGGTACTTACAGTTCCTAATTTGCCAGTGGTTTCTTCTGATTTTCATTTTGGAATTCCTTCTCTTAGATGTCAATGGAGATTCTCAATCATTCAAATCATGGTTGTCCCAAGGTGCTTTTTCTAAGTCCTCTCTTAAGTAGGTTGGCTTCTGCATGCCTTCAGAGCTTCACTTGTCATCATATTTCTTGCTACTGGAGAGCAGTTAATTGATGGTGCTTATACAATCTACACATAACTTTTATAGACTATGAAATATTCCAACTTTTCTTCTGTTATTATTCTCTTCAGTTGTTATAGAATACAATTATTCTCAGCTGGAATGAGATTTTTAAGAGTAGCCTTTGAATTTAGACTGGTTTTTTTGGGGGGAACTGATAAAAATATAAAAACATTTTTTTGTATATTATAGAAGGGGCGTTGTCTTACCTGAACGCCTTTTCTCAGCACGGAGATGGAGAATCCACCAATGGGTTATGACTGTATTCCTGCCCAATCAGATCAAGTCAGCCAAAGCTGCCACGCCCCTTCCTGGACCTTATCCCAGGTTTGAATAGGCCCTCTGTGGGGGGGCGCCTGGAATCCACGTATAGATTGCTCAGATAAGGACAGGCACACTAATGGGGGTGCCTGGAATCCGAGCGGAGCCAAAAGCCAAAAGAGCCCAAAAAGAGGCCAAAGAGCTAACAGTCAGACAATGGGAGACACCGAGCCTAGGAAGAGGGGTTGGATGTTTAAAAAACGGCCTAGATAGGCCTGGCTACTGGCCTGGTTGGGCCTGGGATCCCACTGGAGGCTCAAGGCTTGTGGAGGTGGGGAGGCCTTGCTCGGCCTCTGTGGTCACGCTGCGTGGCCAAAATGGCGGCCGCTGTGGCCTGCGCCGCTTCCCCCTCGCTTCCCTTCGCTATCGATCCCTTGGTGGGGAAGCCCCGATCCGACGAGGCCTACGTAGGGTCCCGCGACCGGCCACCGATCAGCTGATCGGCGCCGGCTTCCCTTTTTAAAATTTCTTACGGAGCGATCCGGCGCCGATCAGCTGATCGGCGCAGGCTTCTTTGACCTCTGCGGCCGCTTGTGCCGCATGGTCAAGATGGCAACCGCTGCGGCACCGGACAGAAGGAGGACAGAAGTCCTTCCAGCGAGGCCTCCGATCGGCCGCCGATCAGCTGATCGGCGCCGGTTCCCTTGGCCGCCGATCAGCTGATCGGCACCGGCTTCATTTAAAATGCCCGCGGTTCCCGTGAGGAACCGCGAGGCCTCGTGGCACGCCAATCAGCTGATCGGCGCTCGTTTAAAATTAGTCACGTTCCCGTGGTCCCTGGGACGGAAATGCGAGGCCACGCGGGCCGCCGATCAGCTGATCGGTGCCTATCCCCGCAGACCCTGGAAGGGGGGGGAAACGCACGAATGGCGAAGGGTGAGGGGACCCCCTCCCCTTCGCCTCCCCCCTTCCTTCCGCCCTCCCCGCACCAACCGACGTTACCTACCTGGTCTCTGCTTGCCGGTTGCCGGATCGTGAGTGGGGGAAGGGAACCAAGTGGGGAGGAGGAGAGGAGTCATTTCCCCCCCATTTAACTGCAGCTGCTTCTAGCTTGCTTCTTCTAGGGGAAGCTAGGAGACAAACTCCCAACCCCTGCTTAATCTGGAACAATTTCTTAAAACCTGCTCTAATCTGATGAAGAATCCGCCAATAGGTGACTGTATCTGCCTAGGAGCCACGCTTCATGTCCGTCCTGGGCCAGATCAAGTCAAAACTGGGATAAGGTCCAGGAAGGGGCGTGGCAGCTTTGGCTGACTTGATCTGATTGGGCAGGAATACAGTCATAACCCATTGGTGGATTCTCCATCTCCTAGTGCTGGAGAATGGTTCAAAGGATTTTAAGAATAATAACATTTGTTATATGGTAACTGTAATGAGATAGAAATTTGGACTGGATTGGACTAAATAGACCTATCTCTTAATGTACATTAAGAGCAAATTAAAATTGGTTCTCCTTTTCTGGTTATACAAATCATAAGAAATCATTTCAAATCATAGCAAATAATTTCAGCAAGGTCAGAGGAGAGATTAGATTTTTTTTGCTTTACAGTGTACCAAAAAATAACAATGTAATGCCAGTACATGTTTTTTCCCATTTCAGAAGATATTCCTCCTTGTGTTATCCCTAACTTTTAAGTATCTTTTTTACCTGTCAGGCAAAGAGGTTTACCATGTAATTTCCACAGCTAATGAATCATGAATTATGAATCATGAGTTTGATGGTATGAGTTACCTAATATTTGGTCAGTCTAGAGAGGCAGGTAAGATACATTCGCAAGACAACTTGGGAATTGCTGGTTACAGCCTTGTGTGTTTCAACCTTAGTTTCAACCTTACTGAAAAGATGTTACATATAAAGTAAATACTTTCTCTGTCTTGTTTCATAATGTGAAATGCAGAATAATAAGTTACAAGAAAGCAGATTTTGACTGAATTTTAGAAAAAGTTTCTTAGAAGTATTAGTTGATACTCTCTGTTCTATAAGCCATATGAAGATCTCAGTGTCACTAGATAAATGGCATGCTATCAACAATTGAATTCTTAGACAACAGGGAGGTAAATAAATTCAGTAAGGTTCACCTGCATTATACAATGCCCAGTGTCCTTCAACAAGTTTACTTTGCCTCACCTCTCCCCTTTTAAAGTCATTTCATATTTTTATCATTAATGAAATAAACATAGAAATGGAGGTGGAGGTTTTTTTTCCCTTGAATTGGAATCTCATCCAGAACTCCATTATAAAAGTTATCCCTCACTTAGCTTCAAAAAATCCAAATATTTATTTCCCATCCAATGACTAAAAAAAGTTATAAAGTTGAAAACCATTTACACAACTACAGTGAGACTGCACAAAATTAACCATGGTTAATTTTAATTTTGAATAAACTAATTTCTAAAATCAGCCTAGAAAACAGATCTTTCTCTTTGTTCTGATGATACTATATTTAATTAAATTGCATAGATTTATTAAAGAAAATGAGTCCTTGCAGAGTCATATTTTTCTTTCCCTCTTGTTGTGTCCAGCATGCCTGAAAACAGTTCCCACTGGAAGTCAGCCTACTGTGGCAGAAGTGGATCTTGAAAGAGTGTGCAATTTGGATTTATCAGAGAAACTGTTCTTATATATTTAAAATATAGGAATATACGATGTAGGATTGAAAATATTTGGGCTTTTATTTATTCATCCAACTAATGGCCCTTCATCTTGTCAACTATCATTTTAAAGAAATATCATTTTTGATGAAATGTACCTTTCCTGTGTATTCAAATGTTTCCTTTTTATGGAGATATAACTGTTTTAAAAGTTATATAAACACATTCCAAATGAACAAATGCATTTAATTCTATTTTTCTGTTAATATTATATATCTTAAGAGACCAATATTTCCTCTTCCTTTTCATACATACACTGGGTGCCAAAAACATTGCAAATTGCACCTCCAAAGCTCAGGCATTTCTGTAAACATATGAAATACATCATTACAAGAATTGTGAACAACCAGTTAGTAACCGAGAACAGAAGTGCTAGTGGGTGAACTTGACATGAAGAGCATTTAGCTTTTCTAAAGCATTTAAAATTTCTACTTCTATACTGGAAGTTATATCCTACTTAAGAAGATGCCTGCAATTCATTTGAATGTTTTATGCAGTTGTGTGAATATATACAAATGAATGAATGAATGTGCTATTTTATATATGTTTTGAAGAGGCTACTTTGATATCTGAGAGAGACAGTCAGTTTGGTCTAGTGATTAAGGCTAGGAACCAGGAGACTCTGAGTTCTAGTGTCACCCTAGAGCAGGGGTGTTCAAACTTGGCCCTTTTATGACTTGTAGACTTCAACTCCAGAATTCCTCAGGCAGGCACGCTGGCTGAGGATTTCTGGAAGAAGTCCACAAGTCATAAAAGAGCCAAGTTTGAACACCCCTGCTAGAGACTTTGGGCCAGTTGCTCTCTCTCAGCCCATGACATCAGGCTTGGGCAATAAGCCAGTTGGTCAATTTTTGACTTCAATCAATGAATCAACATTCAGTCAATCCAACACTACCATCACCATTCTCAGACCCTGCACTTGTGGGAAAACTGCTGGGAAAAAAAAAATAAACATCTGAGAACACTAAATATCTTTTGACTTTGTCTTGCTTATAAATTAAGAAAAACCTGGTCAATTTCCCCAAAGATCCATAATACTCATTGCAATGAGTAGTATCATAGCTGTTAAATGCTTACCCTTTGCAAAATATTTAGCTAGGGAAAAGTTTACAGTATATACTTTCTGAAGATAAGGCTTCCTTCATGGATGACAAACCAAGAATTGCTTAGCTGAATCTGTGTTGGGGCTATTACTTAAAATTATTTACTAGATAAATTTTAATACAAATGCTACAGTGGTGGGATTCAAATACGTGAACAATCAGTTCTCTGTGTGGATGCCGCTTCTGGAAGTCTATTCCTGGCCTTGGCAACAAAAAATTAGCTACCGGTTCTGCCGAAACTGGTGCGAACTGGCTGAATCCCACCACTGAAATGCTACCATTTGATTTCATTAAAATGCATAGATACATATTAAACAATAAATCTCATCCATCAAGAAATATGTCAAGGCTCTTTTCATGCCCAATTTTAACACAGGGACATACACTATATTACTTCTGAGACATAATTAAACTATTTTGACTTGGAAAACTTGGTTGTGCATGATATACGAACCTGAGAACTCTGACAAGCTGATATCACTATGCCATTAAGTACCCCCAGAAGCATGCCATCAAAATTCCCAAAGAATTAAACAAGCAAGGTGTCTAAAATGAATGCTTTCCGGGCACTTGACAAACAATCAAGAGAAGAAGTATATTTAGTAGCCACTTGACTCTAAAATCCTTTGCCAATGGATGAAACATATCAGTTACAAAGCTGTTCTCTTCTGAGCAGCAAGGCAAGAATTAGATTGGTTTTAATTGCTAGGAGAACATCTGGCTCCTCATTAGGGGTAAATATGAAACACTTCAGTGAACAGATTCTGGAAGTAAAAGCCTTATCCAAACTGATGCCCTCCAGATGTGACGAAGTACAAGATGAGCCAATGTGGACTCAACTGTAATAAAGCACCAAATATTATGTGTGCATTTATCTGTTTTGGAGCGGATTGAATCAAGGAACCCCTGAAATCGATTCTTCCAGACATGAAGTACTCAAAAGGGATGCAAAATCAAATTACCTTTGGCTAATATTAGGCACAGATGTAAAACAGAGGGGAGGAAAACATGCAGGAAATAAATCGACCTACAGTTTATTATAGGATATTTTGGACAGTCAGAAAAACTGTACTTTTTTGTCTTCACCTCCTCTTATCTAATTGGCTCTTTCTTGGCAAATGGTAACCAGGTAGGCTTTCTTTGCAAAGAGAAGAAGCACACTCATTTTCCAATTCTTGTTTTGTTGGTATTATAATTTTCCTTGCCTTTGATTTTGGACAATTCAAGGATATTTTCACAACACAACACTCCTGCATATTATCTGTTTGCTTTTTGCAGTAAGGATGCAAATTAGAAAGAGAAAAATATTTGTCTTCTGTGAGATTTATTCCATCTTGTCCTATTTAGGTTTTTCAAGTATTGGTAGCAGTTTACATTACCATAAAGAGAAAAGGGGAATACATTTTCCATTGCTCTCATGTAAAATCAAACAACTCCATCTTGCAGTTTTTGCATAAAATACTTGATAAAGGGATCCTGCTTAATATCTATGTGTTATTTTACTAAGTGTGGCAATGAAGAATCTCAGTAAAGCTCTAAACAGATTATCTAAAGCTTTCCGTAACATTGTATATTTTTGATCACTTAACGCCATACTTCCTAACAATCATGCAACTCTCTGCTCTAAACTTACTCATTAAAGTTATTTCTTTGAACACAGGAACCTGCCTTATACCATACTTATTCACCAAACTGAGTGCTTTTCTTTTTCAATCTCAATGCATGGGTTAATTTCTACCCACCAATGTCGTGGGAGAAAATAAATAGGGCCAGACCTTCTTTCCCCTGTGTAAGTAAAAACAAAAACAAAAAATGATCTCCAAGCATCTTCAAGGTGAACTAATATATTACAGTCCAAACATTTGTAGACTGGAATCCATTTAATTAAATGCAGTGTTATCTTCAGCTGACCCTTGTTCAACACACAAACACTGAGGTTTAAATAAGTGAAATCCAAACTCTCATCATTGCCTCAAATACAGTTTGCAAGAACACTTTCCTACCCTTAATGCTTTATATGATAAGATACAGATGGTCCTTTTTGATATTACCTTCCTAGGAAGAATGAATGTGGCATCCCATTTTTCATTAGCTGCATTCTGGAATTCCACAGAGATGGAGATTTCCCCCTCCCCCCCATATCATAAACAAGTCCTCCAGAGTGGTTCTCTGACAGTGGCCTGAGCCAAAAGAAAAGAGCAGCTGAAGCAGAATAGCACTTAGCAATAGCACTTAGGTCAGGGGTGTCAAACTGCTGACCCACGGGCTGGATGTGTAATGCGGAAGCCGTGCCCACCCCATCGCCGGCAATGGCAAAAGTCCCGATACGTCACGCGATGTCACGTGACATCGCGAGTTTGACATGTCTGACTTAGACTTATATACCACTTCACAGTGCTTTACAGCTCTCTCTAAGCAGTTTACACAGTCAGCATATTGCCCCCAACAATTTGGGTCCTCATTTTACCGACCTCGGAAGGATGGAAGGCCAAGTCAACCTTGAGCCAGTGAGTCTCGAATTGCCAAACTGGTGGCAGCCAGCAGTCAGCAGAATTAGCTTGCAATACTGCATTAAGAACATAAGAACATAAGAAGAGCCATGCTGAATCAGGCCAAAGCCCATCGAGTCCAGCATTCTGTGTCACACAGTGGCCCACCAATTGTACATGGGGATCTTGAGCAGAAAGAGAAGGCAAAACCCTCCCTTTCCCTTGACCCCCAACAAATGGTACTCAAGGGAATCCTGCCTGCCTCAACCAACATAGAGGCGGCACATGGACATCCGTTTTAATAACCACCGATACACTTGGCATCCATGAATCTATCTAGCCCTGCCTTGAAGCTGTCAAGGCTGACAGCTGTCACGACCCCTTCTAACTGCACCATCAAGGCTCAAGTTGCATCATTGTTAGCAAAGAATGCTTTGGGCAGCTATAGTCATCTTTTCAACCATACATTATTTTGGGCAGTGGTTTATGCTACTATATATTAACAGAAGAACAAATGCATTAAGACAATATATCTGTTTCTAGCACATGCTTCTGGACAATTGCTCAATAAGATTTCCAAGAACTGTGAAGGAAAAAAAAAGCAGTATTTTTTGGGGGTGGGGAATGAGAAAAACTCTCTTCTAAAGACAAAACATACATATAGGTTGATAATAATTTTCCTTGTTTACAAAAAATTATCATTAGAAGTAACTTAACTATATGTATTGTGGTTTACAGATTATATGTTAATTTTTTATTAGAGTAAAAAACCCAGGGTCTAACAGCAATTTTGACTACTACCAGTGTACATAATATATTTCTGTCATTTTTTTTAGAATTTAGAGCACTAATTTAATTATCTTGGTATTAGAAATTGAAGGCAAACCAAAAATGCTCATTGACTATAATCTGGATCATAAAGCAGACAATTTTTTTTCCTTCTTCTTCCCTCCCTCTCATCTCCCTCCCCATCTGCTCCACAGCATTTCCCATTCCTCTAGAGAAGATCTGGGGGATGTATAGGACATAGTAAGCATGAAGTAAGATCTTCTTCACCTGTACTGTAATATCCAGCCTACTGGCACAGATTTGCAAGATACAAATGATGAATTTATGAATTACACATTTCATAAATAATATATGAACAACCTTTTTATTTTGTTTTCTTTTTCAACTGAAAAGCTTTCCTGGATGCTTTAGAGAAAAATTGGGCATCAGTTCTTAAAAGTTCTTAAAGCAAAAACTTGTTGTTCAGCATGGAGACATTTAAGGGGGGGAGGCTCAAAAGAAACTGTCTCTCTGTTTTACAAAAGAAAGATCTTTACAACAAAAAAAGAGATTACCCCAAGGATTTTATCCTTTTTACTCTGAAAAGTAAAAATTGGAAATATGCTATTTAAGAAAGCATAACTTTCGATACTGAGTTTTTGAGATAAATTCAGAAATTATACTGATAAAGTCATTATACTGCCTAGTTAAAAGTATAAGTTTCATTTCCAGTCCAGTACACAAATGGATAGGAATGAAGGCAAATGTATGTGTCCCAGGATATGGTTGCAGGATCCAATCTGGGTCAGTTATCGGGACCATGGGCTCCCACATGAGTCCGAAAGCTCAGAAGACTAAACCTCTGCCCAGTGACCAACTCAGATTGGATCAGAAGATATTCTTTTCATTGAACAACTGTAAGGGCACTTCTAGAGGAGCAAGATGGTAATGTGTTTCATTTGACATGTTAAACCAGCCTTCCATCAACGTTAATCACTGGCCATAGTGATTGGAGAATCCAGTCCAAACATCTGGAAAGAATTGTCAATACAATTATGCACTTCGGCATTTTTACTGTCTCAGCCTCTGAACAGAATGAGTATCTGGGGAATTTATTAACATACCATGCATGCAAGCAGATTAAATCTATTTAGTCCATTGCTAATTCATTATAGCAAGTATAGTTCATTCATATTCATATGGCAAATGATAAAAGGTCTCTAAAACTGACATAAGTAGACATAAAGTGGGCAAAAACAATCATTGCTCTTGATCGTTGGTCTCAAATGGCTGATGCTAATATCCAGAATTTATGATGCAAAGGACATTCAAAAGTGCACATTTCCAGTTTTACAGCACAAGCAGATTCGTATTATTTTATCTTTTCAGCTTATTTGGAAATTTATTCTTGGTTCCTTTATTTAACATATTTCTCTTCTGCTCAAGTTTCTTAATGAACTTTGTGTATATAGTGGTCTTCTGTTTACTTTTTTTTATATAAAAATTATTTTATTAAAACCATCATCACCAAACATAAGATCATATCAAAAAGCAATTATCATATAACCTGCAATACAACTCTAAGGATCAGTCTTTGTAAACGTCTGGTTTAGCAAACATTCCTCACTCCTCGTGTCCAGCCTCAACTATACACCTGATACATTTTATTTGATTGGTATTTCTCTTATACATGGTCTATCTACTGCTTCTAGTCTAACACCTGTTGTTCATTCGAGCTTTAGAAGTAAATTCATCTCAGTAGTAGTGCAATCTTTTATGATCCCTAACAAAAGATCCTGAGGTAGAAATTCAGTATCCTGAGGTAAAAATTCAGTACGCCTTTCCAATATTAAAGCAATCAACATTAGATCTGGGCTCATATTAATTAGCTGTCCTCATAAGACCTGAAAAAACAGCTCTTGTATATGGTCTATCTACTATATCTAGTCTATCACATATTGTTCATTCGCGCTTTAGAATTAACTTCGTCTCAATAATAGTGCAATCTTTTATAATCCCTAACAAGAGATCCTGAGGTAGAAATTCAATAACCTGAGTTGGAAATTCAATCCGCTTTTTCAATATTAAAGCAAACAACATTATGCATAAGATCATATTAAGAGGCAATCCTCATATAACATAAAATACAACATTAGGTATTAGTGTTTGTAAACGTCTGGTTTGGTGAGCATTCTTCACTCTTCACGTCGAGCTTCAACTGTACGCCAGATACATTTTGTTTGATTGGTGTTTCTCTTGTATATAGTCTATCCACTGTTTCCAGTCTGTCAAATATTGTTCATTTGAGCGATCTTTCAAATATGCCGATATTTTCGCCATTTCCGCCAAATTTATTACTTTCAAAGTCCATTCTTCCATAGGTGGTATTTCTGGATTCTTCCAGTATTGTCCCACCAACAATCTGGCTGCTGTGATCAAGTTCAGAAATAAGCTCGTCTCTGAGGTAGTGCAATCTTTTATGATCCCTAACAGAAAAACCTGAGGTAGAAAGTCAATACGCTTTTTAAATATAGTTTGGAGTGTCCACCATATCTTCCTCCAGAAGGCTTTGATTTTTCTGCATGTCCACCATACGTGAAAGTATGTAGCCTCTCCATCGCCACACCTCCAGCACTTGGGCTGGGTGTCTGGATAGATGTATGATAGTTTTTTCGGGTCTAGATGCCACCTGTAGAACATCTTGTAGAAGTTTTCTCTTAGCTGTTGCGCTTTCGTGAATTCTACATTTCTCACCCAGATTTCCTCCCACGTTTCCATCGTGATCGGATGTCCAAAGTCTTGTTCCCACTTTACCATACAGTTCTTGACTAGCACCGTTTCAGAGTCCATTTCTATTAGTACGCTGTACA
Organism: Bothrops alternatus; assembly: GCA_034064705.1. Taxonomy (NCBI): domain Eukaryota; kingdom Metazoa; phylum Chordata; class Lepidosauria; order Squamata; family Viperidae; genus Bothrops; species Bothrops alternatus. Next base: position 45,548,430 of record JARGCV010000007.1, on the reverse strand, counting down.
CTCGTTTGATATGCATGATCCCCTGCTCTCTAATCTGTTCAATTAAAATCTCGTCAGTCTGGGATAAGCCCTTCTTCTTGTCTTTATGCCACCTTGACTGCAGTTGTAGGTATGATAGCCAGGTACCTCCTATTCCTTCATCTGCTAGCGTTGTTTGTGACTTTAAGGAGAACCCATTTTCTTCTTCCAGTACCAGTTTACTGTAGGGCACTTCTCCCTGCTCTTGGGTTATGTTTACATCCCCTATTGCATGTCCGGGGATCGTCCATATGGGGATCTTATCGTGTAGCAGGTATTTATATTTCCTCCAGACCCACAACAACGGGATTCGTAGTGGGTTCTCCTTGAAGTTCCTGTCTGCCTTTTTGTCATATACCAAGTATGCGTACCAGCCAAATAGTAGACCATGCCCTTCAACATTCAGTATTCTATCATTCGTCATATTGATCCAGTCACTCAACGCCACCAACGTTGCTGCATAGTAGTATAGCTTTAGATTAGGCATTTTTAGTCCCCCTCTCTTTCTCGTGTCCTGGATGATTTTTAGTTTCACCCTCGGCCTCTTGCCATCCCAAATAAATCTGTTGATGCCCTTCTGCCAGTTGTCCAAGTCCACATCCTTTTTGAGTATGGGTAGCATTTGAAAGAGAAATAGAAATCTTGGCAAGACGTTCATCTTTACTGCTGCTATCCTGCCCAGCAAGGATAGTCGTAGTGTTTTCCACCTTTCCAGATCTGCTTGTATCTTGTTCAGCAGCACCTCGTAGTTATTTTTGTGTAATTTCGCATTCGTTGTTTCTATCTCCACTCCCAGGTATTTAACTTTCTTAACTATTTCACAACCCGTTATTCTTTCCAAGTCCTGTTTTGCTTTGTTGTCTAGATTTTTAACTAGCATCTTCATTTTTGATATATTAACTTTGAAACCTGATACCTTGCCATAGTCTTTCATTATCTCCATCAAACTCCTTACTGATTGTACTGGTTGCGATACTGTCACCAGCAGGTCGTCTGCGAAGGCGCACAGTCTGTAGTCCTGTTGTCCAATCTGTATGCCCTTAATATCCTCTGCTGCTCTTATCTTGTTCAGCAGAATCTCCATCGTTAAGACAAATAACAGTGGTGACAGCGGACAGCCGTGTCTCGTGCCTCTTTCTATGTTGAATGGGTCTGTTAGTTCGCCGTTCACAATGATCTGGCCCGTTTGTTTCTGGTAGATTGCTATTATGGAGTTGAGGAACTGCTTTCCCATTTTCATCCCCCGGGCTAGGCTCGTCAGGAATGGCCAATTCAGTCTGTCAAAGGCTTTTTCTGCGTCTACAAACATGAGGGTAGCAGGTACCTGGTTGTGCCTTTCCAAGTACTCTATTACGTTCAACAGCTGTCTCACGTTGGTTTTCATCTGATGTCCTTGTATAAACCCTGTTTGATCCGGGTGAATTATTTTTTGTAATACAGTCATTAATCAGTTGGCCAGCACTTTTGTGAAGAGTTTGTAGTCTGTGTTCAATAGTGAGATGGGCCTATAGTTTGCCGGTTGTGCATTATCTTTTCCCTCTTTGGGGATTAGAGAAATGTAGGCTGTTTTCCAGGAGGGTGGGACTTGGCCTCCTTCTTGTATGTTGACAAATAGCTTTCTGAGGGGTTCTATCATTTCCTCTTGGAGATGCTTGTAATAGGTAGCCGTTATCCCATCCGTCCTGGGTGATTTTCCTTTTTTCAGTTGTTTGATCGCTGAGTGTATTTCCTCCTTCGTGATTGGGGCGTTCAGGGCATCTCGTTGTGTATCGGTGAGTACCATTAATTTTTCGTTTTGTAGAAACTTTTCTATCTCTTTGTCCTGTATCTTCTCCTCAGCATATAGCTTTGAGTAGAACTCGGTGAAAGCTTTCTTAATGGTTTCCTGTTTGAATTCTTCCTTGCCTTTGTACTCTATCTTTTCAATTATGCAGGCTTTCTGTTTCTTTCTTATGGTGTAAGCCAGCCACCGACCCGGTTTGTTGGCGCTACAGAATGTCTTGTGTTTTGCGTATTGTATATTCCATGCTACTTGATCCGCCATCAGCATGTCAAATTGTTTTCTTAGTATCTTAATTCCTTCTTTTGTGGCTTTGTCCTCCGGTCTTTTTATTAATAATTGTTCCTGTTTCTTTATCTCCTCCTCTAGTTCCTTTCTTTTTTGTTCTTGTTTGCGTCGGTGCCTGGCGTTCATGTTCATGAGGATCTCGCGCATAAATGCCTTGCTAGCGTCCCAAATCATTTCAATGGGTGTTTCATTGTTCATATTTATACTAAAGAATTCCTTCATAGCACTTTTGCATTCAGCCACCTCTTTCTCGTGTCTAAACAGGTTTTCATTAATTCTCCAGGATCTCCTCGATTTCCGATCCTGTCTTAATTCCATCCCTACCGGGTTATGGTCTGTTAGTACTTTGGGTAGGATTGACACAGTGTTTAGGCGGACTAGCAAGTCACTAGATGCCAGGATGAAGTCAATTCTGGAAAATAATTGATGCCTGTCGGAGAAAAAGGTGAATTCTTGCTCTTTGCCGTGCCGTTCCCTCCAGACGTCTGTCAGTACAAGGTCTTCCTTCATGTCGAAGAAAGATTTAGGCAACTTGGAGTGCTTCTGTGGGTTAGGTTTTGTTTTCTTCTTGTCCAGGGCAATCTCTATGACCCCGTTCCAATCTCCCAGAATAATACATGATCTGTAGTTGAGTTGTATTAACTTCTTGTGTATCTTTTTGTAGAATTTTCCTTGTTGTTGATTTGGTGCATATATGCCCATCACTAGAATTTTCTTGTCGTCCTGTGTCACTTCGAGTGTTAGGTATCTACCCTGGGAGTCCGAATCTATTAGCTTAGCTATTACATGTTTCTTCACGTATATAACAATCCCGTTCTTCTTTCGTGGCGCCGCTGCGACAAAATGTGTACCTAATCTATTGTTGATTAAATATTTCTGGTCCGCTGCTCTGATGTGTGTTTCTTGTAGGCAAATTATGTCGTTTCTTCCTTGATGCAGATAATGAAATATCTTTCTCCTTTTCTGTGCAGGATTTAGTCCGTTAACATTCCATGTCAAGTATTTAGTTGTCATTGACGGTTTCAGGATACTCTTGCAAGACCGCTTCTGTTCTATCTCTTGTGTTCTTCTTTGGTCTCATTCCAATGGTATCCAGGTTGGTGCTCATGTTGCGTAGAGGGGTCGTGCCTTGCTGCTCCGTGCGTTTGGTAGTGGATCTTAGTATTCTGCTCTCTGCAGTCTGTCCTGTTTCCTTGTTGTTGTTGCTTTCTGTTCTCTGTGTCGTCATGTCTCGAGTTGGTCCTTTCCTTTCTCTTGCTACTGCGTCGGTCTGTATTTCTGGGTGGGTTGCTCGTTGTTCTCAATCCCTTCTGCGTTCCAGTGGCCCTTCTGCGTCTTCTCTCGTGGTATACTGAGGTCCATCCGACGTCAGTTCCTTTGCAAGGAATTCTCTGGCTTTCTGGACCGAGTTCAGGAAGTATCTTTTATTTTTATAGAAAAGTGACATCCCCGTTGGGGCTTCCCATCGGTATCGCAGAGCGCGTTGTCTCAGTTCGTCGACCAGGAACTTGTAGTTCTTTCTGTCTCGCAGCATCGTCTGGGAGATCTCTTTCAGTACTTTCACTTCATGCCCCTCCATGTATAATCTCTTGTTGTAAGATGTGACTGAGATGAGGTTCCTGAACCCCTGTGTCGCAAAGTGGATGATCACATCCCTTGGTTGACGCCTGTTTGTTGCCGTCCATGCGCCCACTCTGTAGATTCTGTCGAATTGCCATGCGATCTCTGGGATTTGCTTTCCCAGGAATGTTGCCAGGGCCTCTATAAAGGTTCCGAGCAGGCCCCCTTGGGTTTCGTTTGGTGACTCTTTCCAACCTCTAAACCTGATTGCGGACTCCATTTGCCAGTATTGTATCATGGAGGATTGGTCTTGGGCCACCCCTTTCATCTCTGCTATCTGTCCCTCTACGTGGTTCTCTACTTCTTCCATCCACTTGTCCACATTCTCCCTGATCTCCTGGAAGTTTTTCTCCATTTCTTCCCCTATTCCCTTGTAGTGTGCTTGCATTGCCTCCTTCATTTGGTCCAGGTCCGCGGCCATCGCCCTGCGTTGCTCTTCCCATTTTCTCTCTAGTTCTCTACCCTGGTCTTTCAGCATTCGTTTTATGTTGTTGCATCTTTCCTCCATCTTTTGTTCTGCCTCTACACACCTCCTCTCCATCCTTGTGTCCATTTCCATCAACTTTTTATCCATTCCATCCATCCTTAGTACCAGCGTTTCTATTACCTCTTTTAATCCTTGTATCTTGTGTGCTGTTGAGCTGGCCTGTGGGAACAGATGGGTCTGGGGGCCTGTAGTTGGATGGGAGGGTGTGGGGGTGGGTAAAGTGTTTCCTGGTGGTTTAGTAAGCTGGGCTGGGGAGGAAACAATTCCCTTCATTTGTGTCAGTTTGGTCTGTTTGGAGGCCATCTTGAGCTTATCCTCTTGTTGTCCTGGCACTGTTTTGGTTTCCAAATTAGACCAAATTTGACACTAGACTGTGATCTGGTGATGATCCAGTACTCTGTCCTTTCAGTGGGGGGCTCAGCTGGTGGGCTTCTTTCCTCCCTTCTCTCTCCCAGTTCTCCCAGGCCTTCCACCTCCTCTTCCTTGGTGCTTCTTTATCTTCTGGGTCCCTTGGTTCCCTTGGTTTAGGGGGCTCAGCTGATGGGTTTCTTTCCTCACTTTTGTCTCCCAGTTCTCCCAGGCCTTCCACCTCCTCTCCCCCCTCTGGTCTTTCAGCCGCCCTCTTTGCCTTTAAGAGCTCACCTCCCGCAGGTATTCTTTTTCTCTGTTGCTCCCTCTGCTCTCCTCCTCTCTTGTCGGCGTCCTGTCGGCTTCGTTCGCTTCCGCCTCTCGCTTCTCCGCTCTTGTCGGCTTCTTTCTTTCTGGCTCTGGCCGCCACCGCCTCTGTCTGCTGCTCCAGTCCTCCTCCGCTGCTCTCTCGCCATTCCTCCCGCTCTCCAACTCTTCCGGGGGACCTCCTCAGGCCGGCAGGCCCCCCCGGCAGCGATCCGGTGTCCTCCTCCTGCTCCGCCGCTCGTCTCTTGCCTGCTCTCTAGCTCTCCTTCGCTTACGGCGCGGCGCGGCGTTTTCAGGCCTGCCGGCTGCTCGGCCGCCGCCGGCTTCCGCTGCTCCGTCCGCGGCTTCCCAGGACCTCCCGGCGGCAAGTCTTACTTTTTAAAAAAAGATCCGAGGTTCCTCTTCAATCCCGGCCTCTTTCTTCGTCGCTCACTTTTCCTGTATTTCTTTATTTTGAATTTCGCGCGAGCCCCGTCCCGGAGCTCTCCGTCTTCTGTTTACTTTTAAAGTAGTAAAATATAAAATACTAAACAACCTGTGAACTTTTGAGTCGTTCTTCTTTCATCATCTAATCACTCTCAGGGGAGCCCTGGTGAAGCCTCCTCCTCCTGGCTGACCTGTGGAACTGCCTGCCACTGTTCTAGGGAGGGGGAACAAAAGGAGTCATGGACTGCAAGGAAAATTGTACCCCACTCCCCATTGCAGCATGTCTTCAAGGACCTCCTGTCTCCAGGGAGAAAGAGGGCTCATCTGTCACCCAACACTGAGCCAACCCTACTTTTGCCAGCAGGTATTTGAGTCATTCTCTCATTCTTCCCTCATTATCCATAGCTATTAAGAGATTTCAGATTTTGGCCTTTGGCCTTCACTGGTGCTTTGGAAAATGAGTTGACCCCTTCCTCTTTGTGGCAACCTTCCAAATACTGGAATACTGCTGTCATGTCCCCCCTAATCCTTCTTTTCTCTAGACTAGCCAAACCCAAATTCTGCAGCTGTTCTTCATATGTTTTAGTCTGCAGGCCTTTAATCATCTTAGTTATTCTTTTTTCGCACTTTTTCCAAAGTCTCAACTTATTTTTTGTGATGTGGTGACCAAAACTGGATGCAGTATTCCAGGTGTGGTCTTACTAAGGCTTTATAAAGCAGTACTAACACTTTGCGTGATCTTGATTCTGTGCCTCTGTTTATACAACCCAGATTCTATTAGCCTTTTTGGCTGCTGCTGCTGCTGCACACTGCTGGCCCATATTCAACTGATCGTCCAGTAGTACTCCAAGGTCCCTCTCACAGTTACTGCTTTTGAGCCAGGTCTCGCCTAATCTGTACTTATACCTTTGATTTTTCCTGCCTAAGTGTAAAAATCACTGTGAATAAATAATAAAAATCATCTCTAAATCAGTTCAAGCTACAGCAGGTTCAATGCAAATAGCAACTGTTAGCATCTTCTATTTTTGTTACTTGGAACACTATGTTCACAGTATGTCCAACCCATTTCCTCAAAGTTTCAACAGTTTTACAGAATCCAGCCTCTAGCCAGAGTGCAAACTTAGACCCTCTCCAACATGGACTAAGTTCTCTAAGTTTTTTATTAGCAAAAGAAGGGAGATTCTGTGTCTAATCAACTGACTGAGGGAGATTGTGATGGACCACTGCCTGCTTGGGAAAGAAAGGCCTACGGAATAGATCTGAACCCCAGTCTTCACAAACACTACAGGTAGTCCTTGACTTGCAACCAATCATTTAGTGACTGTTCAAAGTTACAACAGCACTGAAAAAAGTGATCATTTTTCACACTTAACGACTCTTGCAGTATCCCCATGGTCTTGTGATCAAAATTCGGATGCTTGTCAATTGGCAGGCATTTATGATAGTTGCAGTGTCCTGGGATCATGCGATCACCTTTTGTGACCTTCTGACAAGCAAAGCCAATGAGAAAGGCAGATTCACTTAGCAACTGCGTTATTAACTTAATAATCACAGTGCTGCACTCAATAACTGTGGCAAGAAAGGTTGTTAAGAAGGGGTAAAACTCACTTAACAGCTGTCTTGCTTAACAGTGGAAATCTGGGGTTCAGCTGTGGTCTTAAAGTCGAGGACACCTTGTGCAAGAGGTGAGATCACATTCTTTCTCCAAAAGAAAATGGATGGATATCCATATTTTTGTTCTAGGTCAGCGGTTCTCAACCTTTTCCGGGGCTCGACCCCAGCCCGCATCGCGCATGCACGGTGCGGCGGGCGCATCGCGCATGTGCGGCAGGCGCATCGCGCATGCATGGCGGGCTCATCGTGCATGCATGGCGCAATGGGCGCATTACACATGCGCGCGTGACGGCCCACATCGCAAAGGGAAAAAATGGCTGACCCAAAAAAAATGGCCGACCCAAAAAAAATGGCAGGCCTGCATCGCGCATGCGCGACGGCCCACATCGCGCATGCGTGGCGCGACGGCCCGCATCGCAATGGGGAAAAAATGGCCAACCAAAAAAAAATGGCCGACCCCCCTCAAAAAATGGCGGACTGCGGCGTTTGGCAACCCCCGTGAAATGGTCGTTCGACCCCAAATGGGGTCGTGACCCACAGGTTGAGAACCGCTGTTTTAGGTGAAAAGTTGTTCCTTTTCAAATAGGCTGTTACATTATCAAATTTCTTGAAAGATTTATCATGACCTAAGTAAGATGAAACAATTATTATTATGGTTAGAAACCACTGTAAGGTCTATGGTTACGGGAACAATAATAATGATGTTTAAAGTCTCTGAATGTTTTCCTTTTTGTGCAATGCAATCTGATGCACGTTTATGCAGAAGTAAATCCCACTAGGTTCAGTGGCAAGTACTCCCAGTTGTGAAGCTTGAAAAGCAAGTGAAAAGCACGTATAAATCCATTTTAAGGTCATTCAGCAGCACAAATGCTGGTTGCCTCTGTCTGCATTTACCATATAAAGCTCATGCTCAAATTGTTTACTTACGGGACCGCCTTCTGCCACATACTTCTCTACGACCGTTGAGAGCGCACAGGGTTGGCCTCCTCCAGGTCCCGTCAGCAAAACAATGTCATTTGGCGGGCCCTAGGGGGAGGGCCTTCTCTGTTGTGGCGCCCGCCCTCTGGAACCAACTGCCTCCTGAAGTCCGCGTTTCTCCGACTCTCCCGGCCTTCTGGAAAAATTTAAAACCTCATCTTTGCCGGCAGGCCTGGGGATGACTGTGGTTGATTGTTGAATTGAATGTGTGTTCTTTTTTATTGATTTTTTTAGATATATTTGTTTGGGTTTTTTTATGGTACTTCACTGTTATATATATGTTGTTAGCCGCTCCGAGTCCCTTGGAGAGGAGCGGCATACAAACCCAAATAAAATAAATAAAATAAATAAAAATGTATACAGCATAAGAAAAAAAAAGAGAATCTAACCTTAGGCTTATTGGATTGTATCAGAACAAAAAAAACCAACTATGTACGGCAAAGCCACAAGTTGCTCTTCTTATCAGATATCCGTCCTTCAGTGAATCATGAGCAAGGTAATACATTTTTCTTTGTCAACTTCTATCTCTTTAAGCAGGTAGTATTGTATCATGATTGAGTCTCAAATTTCTGTTGCCATGCAAGGCAGTTGTTAAGTGAGTTTTGCCCCATTTTCTTGCCACAGTTGTTAAGGGAATCACTGCAGTTATTAAGTTAGTAACACAGGTTAAGTGAATCTGGCTTCCCCGTTGACTTTGCTTGTTAGAAGTTCGGAAAAGGTGGTCACGTGACCCGGGGACACTGCAGCCATCATAAATACACACCAATTGCCAGACGTCCAAATTTTGATCACATGACCATAGGGATGCTGCAATGGTTGTAGGTGTAACAAACAATCATAAATCACCTTTTTTCTAGGGCCGTTGTAAGTTTGAACAGTAAGTTGAGGACTGCCTGTATATAATGTGAAAGGAACTATGTCGGATTCTTGTTTGATTCTCCCACTGTTATTTAGAGAAGCACAGATAGGAGGCAAGTGAACACAAAAGTTTTGGGCTGTCAGAATTAAGCATCTGCTATCCAAAAATAAAAGAAAAAAAATGCTGACTTCAGAAAATAATGTCCCACAGCTTTACCCTAACAAATTGGGACCAGGTAAATTGGCACATCCTCTCTGGCATAACAGTCATTTGTCTCAAATTAGAGATTAGGGCAGTGCATTAGATTGTTCAGTCCAACCTAAGCTATAAGCAGCTGTTTGGCTTTCAATTCACAGAGGAGTTTATACAGTAAAAGGAAATCTGGCCCAGATTCAAAAGTTGCATTTGTGCCTTAGTGGCATGCTCATTTTATTCTTGATAATGGAAAGACATTTACAGTGAAAAGGTCTGAATTACAAACACTAAGAGAACATTGTCATCACAGGCGTACCTAAAAGTTTCCATTCTGATCTCTGGAGTTCAAATACGGCTTTGAATTTTCAATGTATTGTGACTGTTACATATTAATTTAACCATTTAAATTTAGTGTAATGTAATGTTCACAGAAGAAACACATTTGAACATGAATTTGAATTAAGAATAAGTAAGAAAACTTTGTGAGACAGTTTGGTATAGTGATTAAGGCATCAGGTTAGAAACCAGAAGATCGTGGGTTCTAGCTCCACTTTGGGCAAAAAGCCAGTTGGGTAACCTTGGGCCAGTCACTTTTATTCAAGCTCTAGAAAGGAGGCAAGGGTAAACTGCTTCTGAAAAACCTTGCCCAGAAAACTGCAGGGATTTGCTCAGGGAAACTCTGAGAATTGGACACAATTGAATAGAAGAAAGAAAAAAAAACAAGGAAACTTTATCTCAGCATTTCTTCCATTTTCTTCTGATCGGATAAGGAATCAGAACTTGTAGCCTGCCTTCAAGTCATGTTTAGCACCCTGCAAATTTACTGTGTAGATCCTGAGGATGTTGTCTGGTGACACCAGACTGCCAATTGTCCTGAAGACACACAAGCTGGGTCATGGAGAGCACTTCAGGAAGAGAAAGACATGGCAGCTCACCTTGGCCCAAACGTACAAGCCTGCTGGCAATAACAGGCCCCAGTTGGTTGGCTTACATAGATTGCACCATTATGCCTATTGCTCCAAGCAGCCTGGCCCTCTGGAAATACCATCCTTTCTTGGACTTCAAGGGAAAAGCCAATCTTGTTATGACAGTCCCACAAAAAAGAAGAGAAGAGAGGAGAATGGGAATGAGAATAAGATCAAAAGGAAAATAGAAGAAGAAGAAGAAGAAGAAGAGGAGGAGGAGGAGGAGGAGGAGAAGAAGAAGAAGAAGAAGAAGAAGAAGAAGAAGAAGAAGAAGAAGAAGAAGAAGAAGAAGAAGAAGAAGAAGAAGAAGAAGAAGAAGAAGAAGAAGAAGAAGAAGAAGAAGAAGAAGAAGAAGAAGTCGTCAAATTTGAGCAGGTCTGGGGTAGGTTTCCTGGGTTACATAATCCTATATTCACTCTTGAAAAATGTTATATCCTAGCCTAGTAATAAAACTGAAATTGATATTCTTGTTATCTTCACCAATGAAATAACGCAGTTTTGTTCTGTTTCGTAAGCTGTTGTCTTTCATAGTAAAGTTTTTTTATTTAATAATTTAATATTTAAGCGGCATACCATAATGCTCCTTTTTTGGTCCACAAGACACATTTGTATCAGTATATGAAAAGATTTCAGTGTTGTGGCCTTTGGGCAAGTGAGTTTGTCCTCATGAGGCTCTTGTGACAATTTAAGTCTGAGACCCTGACTTTAAGTGGGTTGCTGAAATAAACAAAATAATTGACCCAATGCAACCTAGAATATTAAGTAATGGTAATGTTTGAACCAAGGCTTAGGACTTTAATACACAACTACTGTATGTATTTAAATCATTATCATTGATTAAACAATCTAGTTGATTTTATACTAATAGAGGTCTCTTGGAGGCCAAAAACATTATAGATTGCTGCTGTTGCTACTGCAGATCTATCCATAAGGCCATAAGGAGTGCACAATATTACATCCCAGCTATTAAATTTCATATGCTTTCTATAAGTGATGCTAGGGACAGATTTTCTAACTTTTATGTATATAATCAACATGATAAACATACGTGGTCTTAAGTGTTCTGAGTGAGCCTTCTTATTCCCTAGAAATATGAAAGGACTTAATAGTCCTACCTGAAGGCATGTCAAGAAAGTAATATATAAATAAATTAATACATAAATTAAAGCATATCAAAACACTAATATATATTTTATGCTATGTTTTTAAAATATGCACATGATTATAAGTAATTTTTTATGTCAGTAAACACAAATTATAAAGAGAGAAAATTAGCTCCAACATTCTGTGTTAATTTTGTCCATTTGGGATCTCAGCTCTACCGGCCAACTAGACCTTGGTGTTTGTTCTCTACATCTGGGTCAGAAAGTAGCACCTTTACCAATACAAAGGGGCTGTGTTTAACTTTGGGCAGATTAAATAGCAGAATGTCTTTATAATGAATTTAAGAAGCAACCAGGATGAGATAAGTGTTTTCCAAAAGACTATTAAAAAAACCTATAACAAAATTAAAACTAACCATAAAAGCTGTGCCAGAAATTGAAAGAAGACAGAAATGGCAGAATAACCTTGCAATGACATGGCATTGTGCATGTTTAATAAAGAGAAGAAAGGGGAAAAAAATCAGTTAATTACTAGAAGGAGTCTAGGTGTGTGTGTGAGAGAGAGAGAAAAAAAGAGAAAGAGAACACAGAGAAATAGAAATGTGTTTACTTCTTTGAGGGAAGGAAGATAACAAGGCAGTGTCACGAAACTTCAGATTATACTGGTATAATGTAAATCTCTTTAAAGTCTCTGAACTTTAAATAAAACCAATTTTTATTGGCAACACAGTGATTTGCATTCCCTTTAAACCCAATATAAACTTTACAAAAGGCTTACAGGTTGCGTTACCTTGTCTTTGGCATCATTCAGCCTATAGTACAAAAGAAAACACTTCAGCTCAACACAAAACTTAACACAAATGGCATTTTGAGATCTTTTTTCTTAAAAAATGCAATTGCCATTCCGGCATCTAGATATATCAATTAATGAAATGCACTACTCTATCCTATGTATTATATATTTCTTGTTATATATGCTTTGTAAATCTAGGGATCCTATATTTATTAAACCAACAGAGGAGAAGAGCTTTGATTTGGGACTCACTTTCAATTTTAAGATACATCTGCAACAATGTAAACATCACTAGGTTCTTTTTTTATGTATCAGTTGCTTATATAGCCAAATGAAATGTTTCAGTAAGAACAGTAACACATATAAAGCATGGTAAAATAACCCTTGCAGATAAAGCAGAGACAGCTTGTAAAGAGTGCAGGCCAAATTGCACGATAATTATACTGTAACTGGAAATGCTATTTTAAGGGCCATCTATCATTCCATTAAAGGCACATAGCAACCAAAGATTAGGCTTTATTAGTGCTGGCACCCCGATTATGGAATGCTTTTTTTAAAAAAGAGGTTTGCCTGGCACCTATATTATAAGTTAAATGCTTTTTAATGCAAGTTAGGCTTTCTCCACCCTCCAACCAAGAATGCATTCTCTTTTTATTTAAAGATAAAAAGGAGTGAGCCTGAAAATTGAAAACAAAAATGTCAAAAGCACACAGTCTGTTCAACTTGGGTTATGGATCATGAAGCCAAAGACAGATTCAAGATTTAATCTTCAACATATGGCTTATATTTGCTTATTTATACAATGATTTATAGACTGCCCACTTCACAAGGATTTAAAGCAGCTTACAAGGAGAAGAATAAAAAAAAGACAAAATATAGTCTAAATTAAGTAACGTGGCAGTCAAATATTATTAGCAACCAAACATTGGGTAAAATAAACCTTCTTGAACCCCAAAATGTAAGTGCATTCCATATCTCAGATGATAAAATGTTGCAAAGTGCAGGGATAGCACTGAGAAGATGCAACTCATTTAACAACTGTCTTGCTTAGCAATGAAAATTTTGGGCTCAACTGTGGTCGTAAGTCGAGGATTAACTGTAGTTACAAGATGGAAAATGTCAGTGAGGGTGGATCTTACCTTGATCTATGTGCTGTCAATTTCTATACCCAAGTTGTATGTACACTTTTTACATGTAGAATGTCATCTCTGAGGAAATGTGATTTATTTTTTCATCTACAAGCACAAACAAGATTGTCTCAGTATGAAATCCTAGCTTGGAACCTGACTGAAATAGGTCCAGATAATTCATTTGCTCCAGGGTCCTCATCTGCTTGTGCATTTATCCTGTTGTTGAATGGGGGAGTACATTCCCATCCAAGGTCAAAGTTGGGTATTTATGGTTCATCTAATCTTGCTAGGATTGAGTCAGAGATAGTTTTTCCCATCCAAACCCACACAACATCCAGGCACTGGGGTACCTCAACTGCTGGCTCAAAATTAAAATATATAGCTGGATATCATCAGCATACTGATGATACCAAACACTAAACTGGTGGATGACCTTACCCAGTGGTTTCAGGTAGATGTTGAAAAGATTTGCCAAAGCACCAGAAAGCAAGACAAGAAACAATGGATGGAAATTAATCAAGGAGAGGAGAAACTTCCTAACAGTGAGGACAATTAACCAGTGGAACAGCTTGCCTTCAGAAGTTGTACGTACTTCATCACTGGAGGTTTTTAAGAAGAGACTGGACAGCCACTTGTCTGAAATAGTATAGGGTGTCCTGCTTGAGCAGGGGGTTGGAGTAGAAGACCTCCAAGGTCCCTTCCAGCGCTATTCTGATTGAAATGAGATTGGGAAAGAGAATAGATGAAAAGCCTAAGGAATAATCTCTCCCCTCAAACAAACTCAGACTGAAACCTGAAAGGGCCCAGAGAAAGGAAGGGATCCCAATGCCCAACCTATGAAGCCAGCCGAGAAGGATATCGTAATCAATAGTATTGAAAGCTACTGAGAGATCAAGCACAAGGATGGATGCACTCTGGCCATACCAGTCTTGTCCATAATGGAATGTGTGTGGAGGATCTTGGGGAATGAGGGCAAGAGATGTGTCTAGGAAACAATCAGACAATAGAGGCAGGAGCCCCCAGTGACTTAATGGTCAGAGAAAGAAACATGGGAAGTTTATACTGTCAGACTTGCAAGATATGTATCAGCCCTCCCAGGTAACCCAGACAGGAAACACAACTAGATGAATTAATTCTACTTTATAGTAAGGCTACATTAACAGAACTTTTCAAGTTTGAAACTTCCTGCTGCTACTTTTAACTTCTTGATCCCTTAAGGCAGGTCCTTTCTAAATTTTCTAGGCACATCTCTCCCTTCATTCCCCAAGGTCACCCACACATTCCATTATACTGCCACTGGTCATTGATAACTGCAACCAAGGCTGCCTCAATATTAAATCCTAGGCTTAAACCTGACTGAAATGGGTCCAGATATTCCATTTCTTCTAGGATCCTCATCAGCTGCACCCTGACCACCTTCTCAACAAGCTTCTCCAGGAAGTGCAGTTTGGAGACATTAATAGTATCAAAGAATGTTGGGTCCAAGGAAGGCATTTTGAGGAGGGCATGCACCATCACCTCTTTCAAAACTGAGCACCATCCCCTCCATCAAAGAAGCCATCATAGCATGGACCCAACTGCATCAGTTATATTCATGACGCAGAAGGGACTTGGATCTGGTAAAAGGTGACCATGCTGATACCATAAGACAGTCCTATCCATGTTCTCAGGAGTCAGTTGAGGTCAGCTCGGGCTGCTCTACCCAATCAGAGTCCAAGGCAGAGGAATCTGAGTGACTTTATCCACTAGATAGCCAGAATAATCATCATACAGTAAAGTCTCCTCAGAGATATTTCATCAGAGTGATTACATTTATCATTTTAACACTACTGCAGACAACTTTATATATATATATATATAATTTGAGGTGTCTTGGCAACATTTCGATGAACTCTCATTCGTCATCTTCAGGCTGGTGCTTTTGGCTTCTGCTTCTAGGAGCAATGTGTGATTGTAGCTGTTTCTTCCTTTTAACTGCCAGTGGGGGTTTGAACTGATTGGCTACTTCATCATGAAGATGAGGCACGACCACGAATGCGAAGCCAAACAGTTTCGTCGAAACGTCGCCAAGACACCTCAAATTCTACGTGGGAGAAAACCCGAAGAACCAAAGACCTAATACCGCGAAAACCTCAGAAATATATATATATATATACACACATACATATACACACATACATATACATATACATATACATATACATACACACACACACACACACACACACACACACACACACACACACACACATATATATATATATATATATATATATATATATATATATATATGTAAGCATTTTCATGTTGCAGTGGTACTGCAAATAAACTACTAATATGTTTAGCATTTGATATATTATATATGCGTTTTTATTTTGGAAACTGCATTGTATATGAAGGAAATTCAACATTAGTATGGTAATCATGTTAGGAAAGTGAACAGATCAAAATGTTCACTTTCTTGGCTATATATTCCCTTCTCCAGTTGTGTTTATTTCCCCTCTTCATTAATTTATGATAATGCAGAACTTCAACTATCAACAAAAACTTTTAGCCACATTGGAAATGTTCTCTGTGTTAAGTCACTTTGGACTGGTTTTGTGGGCAGCAAAAGTCAGCCAAAATAGTACACTAACACATGGCATAAATAATAAAAAATCAGGTATCTAAATATTGGTCATAATAGACTTTTTAAAGTCTTTACAGCATTAAATTGAAATTGCTTTGAATTATTTGAACATGCCAAATTATGCATTCTTTTTATATGTGCCTTTGGAATCCATGCAAAACAACTGAGGAAACTCCCTCCCCAAATTGATACACTTAATTATCTTTCAGACAAAAATCAGTTCTACACAACAATATAATAGATGCTTCATTGTGCTGGGAAGACTTAACAAAATAGTAAAATAATTTGGCTGATTCTTAGATATTCTTGCTACCAAGTCCTTATGGTACTAATCTTAAAAATTGTCAAAAACAATGCAATGTGGTTAAACCAACCTCACTCAAAAATCTAAGACCAGATGTATACTTTTCATGACTGCCAGCATTCAGAAATTCCCAAGCCAAACAATTAATTTTTTTCTAGGCTTCTTTTGATTTCTTTTTACAGGGCACATGTTTTGAGACTCCTTTTATGTGAGTTCTATATTTGATAAATTTCATTATTTCCAATTTACTTTTCAAAATTCAAATAAATTTAGGATTGCTTTGATATAAGACATAGCTTCAAACACAAGATATTAAGAATATATAGTATATGCTCTAACTTTTGGTTACTTTCAGATTAAGCACTAACTTTTGGTTACTTTCAGATATTCACCCGCAAAGAAATATTGCACTAAATATCACTTTTTATAACACAAAAGGCTACAATAATTCAAATTTCGAATGACTTAATTTTAAACATCTATTTTCCTTACTCTCACAAATCAGTCACAGTTTTCTTTTTTAATTATCTATTATCTATCCATCCATCCATCCATCCATCCATCCATCCATCAATCCATCCATTCATTTCACCACAGAGAAATAGATGGTTACATTAATGACCAAACATTTTAAAATATGAATGATGTTTATGGGGTTGTCAAGGCAATAGGAAATATAATTTCAATATTTTAAATTGTTTTAGAGAAAGATGTGTAAGCTAGGTTCATAAATCATGTCATAACCTTTGAACTATGATTTGCTGAATAATTATTTGGCCAACTTCACACATTACCAAATTATATTGTAGTTTAAAATGATTTCTAAAATTGATGCAACATTTATGGTTTTAGCACCTAGTTGAGAAAAATCTCCTTTTGCTAAAAATGTCCCAACTCAATTTTAAAAGATCTTGTCCTCAAGAATCCTGCATGCTAATGTTTCTGGCAAGTGCAGCTCTGTTTATAGAATTTCTAGACAAGAAAGATATTTGTCAGCTTGGAATCATAAAACATTTACATAAATTGACCCTCAGTGAAGGAATTGTATATTGATAACATAGAAATGTCCAATGAGGCCAACCAGAAGTCTAAGGAGTTATGAAATAAACACAATTCAAATAATAATAATAATGTACCACCCATACTTTAATAGGCAGCAAGAATTCTGTAAAAAAAGTCACAAAAATGATTTTAAATTTCTCCTCAGCTGCTTAAAATGGAATGGAAAATTATGTAGTTGGTGACTATTGAACATAAGTAAGGCTTAAATGAAAAGCCAAGGATTAATAAATATTTGGTTTACGTTTTAGGGACTCTTTTATGTTTGCTTGAAAATAAAAGGAAGGTATTTGTGGATGAGTTACAATTACTGAATTTTCATTTTTAAAAACAAAACAAGAATCCAACTTTGCCAGAATCCAGGGGCATACTAAGATGCATAGCTTATAACAGTGGTGAGAACCTATGGCACGGGTGCCAGAGGTGGCACTCAGAGCCCTCTCTGTGGGCATGCACTCTGTGGGCACGCACGTTCTCTCTGTGAATGCCCTAGTTCTAGGCCTTCAGCTGGGTTTTATAAAACTTTTTCGCTTTAGGCCTCTGCCGCCATATGCAAAAAAAAAAAAAAGGTTCAATCAGTCAATTTTAACTTCTTGCGGGGAAAAAAAAGATCTTGCAAAGTTGGAATTGATTGATTGAACTTTTTAGTCTCACCCAGTCTGCCATTACCACTGCAGCCACGCCCACCCAATGGGCCACACCCACCCAATGGCCACAGCCACCCGGCACTCGACGATGCATAAGTGGGTTTTGGGTTGCAGTTTGGGCACTCAGTCTCTAAAAGGTTCGCCATCACTGGCTTATAAGGAGTCATGTTGTATTCCACAACATGAGCATTTGATAACCTTAGTATTAATGTTAGTACTAGCCTTTTTTGGTCTGCTATGTTAGTTATTTATACTATGTAAGACACATAAATTTATCTAATAAATAAACAGCAAATCTCAGGCTGTACCATGTTCTCCACCCCATGCTGGATATACAGGACTAGTATTATAGAAATTCAAGCCTTCCTCAGATATAATTAACTTTGAAATGGGAGAAGGAAGCTGTGCTGATGATTCTAGTTTAACGCCTTGTACCATTAGGCTTTTTGTTATGAGACAGAGATTCACAATCAGCTGCTATAATATTTTTTATAATGCAGATGCCAAGAAAAGACACCATAAATTGTTGGAAGAGAGTAAAGTACATAAAACAGAACACCCCCCCACACACACTTGGTGATGTCACCACTTGGGTGGCATGATGCCTCCGCCTTCTGCCATCATGTTCAGAGTCACATTAGGTACAATTCAGTATAGAAATGTGCACCATGGGTTTCTGACAAATGAGGCTATTTTAAAAAAATAAAATGAATCTGTTTGCTTCAAGAGTCTTCAAAAGAGGAAATTAAATTTGAGAGGCACACCCATTTTTGTGGTAATATAATTTGCACTTCATATAACTCGCAGAACATAGTGACACAGAAAATCAGGGTACATAACAGAATTTAAAATGAGAAATCCAGATGGCAAAACCATACTCCAGTGCCAGAGCAGCCTTTTGTTTAAAGATGTTGAAGTTGAAAAAGTTAATTATGGATAGTTGGCATAAAAGCTGGAGAGGGTTTATTTTAGCAGTGGGATGGGCTGTCAAAAGACATGCCATTTCAAAATAGGTTTGCAGTCTTTTGTCAATGAATGTGTCTTTTGTTTTGATTCTGTGTAAGATTAATCTGTCATATTTCTATACTTTTGTGGTTAAAGTATGAATAGAACTCTTAACATCTTTGCTCTCAAGTACTATACATTGGCATTAGCTTCTGATTTACTTTATCTTGAGTAACTGACCACAGGTCCTGCCTACAGAATGAGAACACAAAATCTGAAAATGAAGAGACTGTTCTGGTCACAAGCTGTTTCTTTAATAATGATATTTATTATCATTATAAATTGTCCTAGAAAAAGCTACCTAAGACATTAGAAGTCCACTGCCTAGTTTGCTATCTGACACTTCATTAGAGAGATCTGAGAATCTGTTTTCATGTTTGTAATCAGTCCTCTGGGTATTCTTGAGTGACAGAATGACTCTGGAATAGCTGGCTGCTCCCAAGTGAAATGAATATGTAGGATCCCAAAGATGCTTTTTCAAAAGGCAACTTTAGCTTCTTGGATGAGAAGCTAAACGTCTTCAAAGAAAAAAAAAGAAAGTCCAGTTGCCTCGTGAAAAAGCATATTTGGGATAACTATGACCTGGATGACTGAGAATCTCCATAGACATGAATATGTAGGATTTAAGGCTGCCTAGGGATGGTAGGAAATTAAAGAACTGGATAGGATATTCCTGAAAATGAAATATCAAAGAATATTTGCATGGCTATAAGGATATTTATATGATAAGAGTTTATTTAAAAGACGGGATTATAGTCTATACCCTTAAATATAAATTCTATAAACATTATGCTACAGTATAGAGTACTGTATAAATTTACAAAACTTAATCTGAAGATCAACTCTCCAAAATGTTAACATGCCACAGTCTATATCTATATGATTTATGATCAGGACAGGGTTACCAGTTAGAAATTTAATGCATGAAAGACTCTCCCTTTGAAGCAGGGTGCATTTGTGATAAAAAAAAATACAGAGTCAGAATTTACAACTACTATAGTTTTTTTTTCCTGAGATAAGAGTCATATCTTTGAATTAAAACAAAAACCAAATGGGTCCTTTAAAAAGCATCTTGGGAATTAGGTTGCATAGATATGCTGAGGTATATCAGTCTCACCCTAATGGGATTGGCCTACCTCATCCATGGTAGAGGGGACCTACTGCGGACCTTGCCAAGCAAGGAATTCCAGCTGGTGGACCCAAGGAGAAGAGCCTTTGCTGCCATGGCTCCCATCCCCTAGAATGCCCCTGAGGTGACATGCATCCCCATCCTCTTGGCTTTCCAAAAAGGCTCTGCTACTGGCTTGGAGCCCCATTCTGGAGGTGGTTAATGGACTAAGATGAGACCCAACCTGTTCCCCATGTGGATCTTGCTTCCTTTATGTCATCTTTGTCAATTTTAAATCAAACAACATGACTATTTCTTGCTTTAATGTTTTATATTGGGGTTTTAATTATTATAAGCCACCTATAGTCACCTTTAGCTGAGCTGGGTGGCATATAAGTTAAACAAATAAATAAATAAGAATGCTGAAACATACTCCCTATGTATCATATCAGATGTTTTGTTTTGTTAAAAGAAGTAACTACTTAATTACAATTTTAGAGACACATAGAGAAGAAGTACTATAGAATGAACAGCACTAAGCAGCTTCCAAATCATGACTTTTAAACCAAATGTATGCATATTTGCCAATACATTTGATTGGTTAGAAAATTAAAGAACGTAGAATAGAACATTTATATTTGGCATGGTATAATTGAGGAATCCAAGACAAGGCACTAAGGTGGCAGTCAAAGAGAAATTCTAAATTGAGTCAGAGAAGTTTAGATTATACCTAAGCAACATTTTGTTCTCATTGAAGATCCCTGCAAAATTCAGAAGGTCTATTGACGTGATGGTCCTAAAGTAGAGGTCCCCAACCTTTTGGGCACCAGGGTCTAGTTATATGGAGAGAGGTTTTTCTGTGGACCTGAGGGGGCATGGTTTTGTGTGCTGCCTGCACCCCGCAGATGGACCTTTGCTTGTTAGTGTGGCCCAGTTGTTGGCATGCTGTGGCCCAGTACTGGTCCAGGGCCCAGGGATTGGGGACCCCTATCCTAAAGCATAACAAATAACAGAAGAGTTGCCACCATGAATTCCACTGTCATGGTGAAACTGGGAACTTGTAGGCTGTAAAAAGAGATAGTATCAGATAATAATTACCACAATTTTGGAGAATACCTTCTTATCAGTATACAAAAATCTAAGATACATTTTGTGGGGGAAACAGAACAGGCCATTAAAAAAATTTTTTTTAAAGAAAAACCATTACCATTTCTTAAGGTTAGCTCTACATAAAGGCTATACTAGGCCACCAATTCAGCTTGGCAGAAACCATTTCATCACTTATTTTATTTTATTTATTTATTTGGGTTTGTATGCCGCTCCTCTCCGGGGACTCGGAGCGGCTAACAACATATATATAACAATGAATTACAATAAAAAAACCCAAACAAAGATATCTAAAAAATCAATAAAAACACACATTCAATTCAACAATCAACCACAATCATCCCCAGGCCTGCCGGCAAAGATGAGTTTTTAGATTTTTCCGGAAGGCCGGGAGAGTCGGAGAAATGCGGACTTCAGGAGGCAGTTGGTTCCAGAGGGCGGGTGCCACAACAGAGAAAGCCCTCCCCCTAGGGCCTGCCAGACATTGTTTCGCTGACGGGACCTGGAGGAGGCCAACCCTGTGCGCTCTCACCGGTCGTAGAAAATGGATGTTTACAGTAGTTATGTAATTAAAATTTACAGTATAGATGCTCTTATTTAAACTAAAACTGGAGTTTAATAAAATTCACTTTACACGCTCTGCTGATTTTCATTGAGCCTACTTATAGTTCTTTGATCAAATATATTATTTTTCAAGGAAAATGCAACTTTGCTTTTCCCTTGAGGAATAGCAAATATGCATCAGAAAATGAAATGGTAAAACTACAAACCATATATACTGTACATCATACGTACTGTCCCATATATCATATATTTTGATACAATATGGGAAAACTACATAGAATGAAAACATATGAAAACATGTTAATAAGCAAAACACGTTTATCTATAGTTGGAAATCAAGCTTACACCATGAATGTCTGCATCTGTCCCTATAGGAAATAAGAGGGACAGTAATAAACAGCCACTTTGAATTAAAGACACTTCTCTGGAATTAATCAGGTGTCATTGTCAGGTCTTTGTAGAAGGACACAATGACGGCTTATTGCAAACATGTTCTTTTTTTAACTTGGTTAAGTGTCATACTTTCCCCTTTTAAGTAAAACCATCAGGTTATGGACATCTTTTCCCAATCAATTATTTGTCACTTTTAACATCTATCAGCTCCTGTTTCTACTCAAGCAAAAGAAATGGTTTCATAATACGAGGCAGCTGAAGCCATTTTTATACACAATAATCTAATAATAAAAGAGCCAACCAATTCATTTTCCATTACCTAGTGTCTTCAGAAATCAGGCTACAGTAAACAACTTGAGGGACTTGACATTTTCCTTCACAACTTAGTAAATGTTTTTTGTTAATGGTATTTTGCACATGACCGCAACCCTGGCTACGCCCTGAACACCTTCATCCACCTGAAGATCTCCAGTTCTGCTGGGACGGTAATTCTCCTGGATATGCTGTTTAGGAATTCTGCAAGTTGACTACCATCACATCTGGCAATACATTTGCCTATGAAAAAATAAAAAGGCAAATACCTATCCCTATGAGTCCATGGGAAGGGGTCAAGGAAGGGCAAATGAAAAAAATGCATTGCACAAACTCTGCCTCTTATGCACTTGCATGTAACATGATGTCATTTTAGTGTCATTGTGGACAGGAACAGATGTCTACAAACTAAAATTTAGTGAACTTCATAGCCAATGTCTGAGAAACAGGATTCAAATGAGGAAACTGAAGATATAGTTTAACTCATTAATTAACAGCTAACTAATTAACTATTAACTTTATCATCCATTCACAGAATAAAATATACTGCAGCTTTACAGACACAGGAAGAAGAAATGGATAAATGCAAAGGTCCTTGCCTCAAGCAACTATAAAGTACTCTTTAAAAACTTGAAAAGTATTCATTATACTTAATATTTTAAGAAAAAACTGAAATTGCTAAATTACTACCATGGATCAAGACTTCTTTTTCTTTCTTTTTTTTCAGAGGGTAAATGTACAAGGCATGTTGGGAAAGGACTCTTTTGTTGAAAGAGTCATCTTCTGGAATGTCTTTTCTCCATTATCTTTACATTCTGATTTTAAACTGGAATTGCAGATTTTATACTTTTCCCATCTTTCCAATACCGCCTACTTTCAGTCTGTCTGTCTGTCTGTCTGCAATCTTATTGTTACCTTGTTTTCCTATATTTTTTTAAATGTTGGTATGTTTTGTACCTTCCACCGACCCATCCCAAATTGAGTAAAGTGAATATCAATGCCTATGGGAGAAAAGCCTTTGAATGTGTAACTGCCATATGTTGACATTCACAGGAACTGGGAAACTAATTAATGCAACTAAAGTTTTATTAAAGCAGTATTGCTTCAAAGAAACATCAGTAAAGGTCTCCTTGAGGCCTTAGTCTGAATGCACAGAGGTGGAAAACAACATGCACACCAGATTTCTTATCCATTTTGAAGCTTCCCACATATTCAGCTGAATAAAACTACAAACTAGGGCAGTGATCTCAACTCCTGACAAATACAGGATCATATCCAAGAACCCTTCTCAATAATGAAGCAGAATTGATGCTATTATCTTCTTCTGAGATCTGTTTCAATTTCCCATGTCAGAATATAGTTCCTGATGGCCTCCCATTCAACTATTAATTAGATTAGTAAAGTTAGCGAGCTGCTATTATCTAGCTGAGAAAATAGGACTATTGTATTACCAGTTACCTAGCCATGCCAAGAACAAGAACTTTTTCTCAACAGTGATTAAGTGTCAACTTTACAAATGAGCATGGTTGCAGCCATTTTCCTGGGTTTGCCACATAGAACGGAGGGAGAGGAGTTGCCCAGGTACTTCACTAGTCAAAATAATCTTTTGTCCCATGGGAACCAAGGTCATTGGTTGCTCCCGAGACTAGAGACTGGGCATTTCATAATAATTATATTGGGGAACATAGTTGCTTACATAACTTTTGTGAGTGGGACTTTGTATTGGGGAATTGTTGCTTGTGTATCCAGACTTGGTTTCACTTTTGACACGCCGATACTTTGTAACTAATAAACATGTTCTTTGAGGAATTTGCAAGCCTTGGAGTTCTGCTTTATTTGTCTCTGTCTGTCGGAACCTGGACATTAAGACACCCTCATAATATAAATGAATATCAAAGTAACTTTCTGAACAGTTTTTCCTCCTACATTTAATTTTGATAGTGGAACCAATTATTTTGAGAAATGGTGGGCTCCCCTTTTCCTGAAATATTCAGAGACTGGACAGGCATCTGCTTGGAATGCTTTCATCTGGGCTCCGATTCTAAGTATGAAGTTGGGCTTGATTATTTAAATTTGCTAATTCTATGAATGACTCCATACACTTAGTAATATAAATTTCTTTCATATTTTGCCAATAAGCCTTTGACTCTTCAGATAGTGGTATACCAATGACGTACACCATTATTAAGTATATTTCCAAGTCAATACATCTTAAATAAAATTGAGCTTTTAACAATATATACTAACAGTGCAACTGGAGTGTACAACATTTCATTACTCTTGTTTTCCCCAAGATTAAAAAAAAGTTGGTGGGAGAAAAAGAATGCTACATTGGATTTTTATTTAGAGAAGGCTGGATGGGAAATAAACAAATGCAAAACACTTCAGGAGAAAGTAATGGAAAATGACGTCTGTACCCTATCCAGAAAAATACATCAACATTTACTTGTAAGTCATCAGAAGCAGAAACTGATTTGAACTTCTTTTTTTTGCATCCCAAAAGACAAAAGAAAATTCTCTTCTATTTTTTTTTAAAAAACAGAATTATGGTAAAATAATTTGTCTGGTCCAAAATTACTACGATATACATTTTCCAAATACTGTATATAACAGTTTGCCAGTTAAAAACATGTACAAATAAAATATATATTTGCAAATAACACAAAGAAATTAAAACTAGAAAGTTGTCCCGATATGTCCTATTTCTCCTTTAATAAAAGGTATGGAGAGGTCTATTTTATTTGCATCAAAATAATTTATTCGAATGACATTTTCTACATCTTGCTAATTTTGCCCTTTTATTTTAAATCAGCAATTTCCCCCAATTTCCCCCAAATATAAAGGATGATATGAATTGAAGTTTATAGAACTCTGGTGTAATATCCTTGTGTGAACACATTTATGGGTAAAGCAAGGGCAAAGTCATATTTCAACAACTTGCTTCTCAACTGATACACACTGACTGAGCAGCAACTGATAGAAACAGGTGCTGTACTAAATTAGAAACATGCGTGGTTTTCAAAGTCTTGTCTTCTGGCTCCTTCCCCAGTACAGTCCTTTACTTTAAATTGTACAGAAGCATTCCTTCACTTAAGGCCAGGTAGCGCCAGAACAGCAACTAAATGCATGAAAGAGTCACTATTTGGCCAGCTACCGGTAGACTCACAAGCGATAGACTCCAAGTCAGATTTGGCAATGGCTAATAGCAACAACTTTGCTTTAGAAGGGCAGTACAGTATTAGAGTAAGTTATAAGGATATCTTAAAGCAGAACATACATATCTCTTATTTAAAGCTGTTCATAGTTATCTGCAGTGTTTTTTTTTTGTTAAAAAAAAGGTGCCAGAACTCATACAAGTTATACAACCCGCCTTGCCTACCCTACAAGGTTCCATCCAAACAAAAAACAAAAAAAGCCCTAGTTATCTGCCCCACAACTGTTGTTGTAACACATCATTTTAGAAAGGGACACCAATATGTATGATTATTAGAGCACCTATTATTAGAGCACACAGTACCTATACTGTGTCAGTCTACACACACACACACACGAAGTACAAAAATAAATAATTATGATGCTCTTTCAGATTTGTTTAAATTTCAGATTGGTAATGATGCTTACATCTTCACCCTAGATACAGATATAAAAATTTTAAAATAACTTGCATAATTTGTGGATAACAAATGTGTAAGCATAATATTCATTTCTGCAGCAACAACAATCATGTGACAACCGCACAAACTCATGTATAATTTTAAGGGGTTGTTTTATCACAGTGTTTGAGAATCCCTACTTTGGTGTATAAATAATTTTCATGTAACTAAGATTCCACTGATTGCTTCTCCAGAAGCATCGAACTCATTCAGATGCTTTAATTACTACAAACCCCATTTTTTATTAATGCCTTTGATATGATACTGGGTTATGATGGATAAATGTAAAGTCTCATATACTTATGTTTATTTTTTTAAAAAAACTCAATCGTATTAATGTTGGAACGAGATGCTCTTGTAACAATTTATTTTAAAAAATGATCTGAATGTGTTTGATACTTCTGGAGAAGCAATCAGTGGAATCTTAGTTACATGAAAATTATTTGTCCACCAAAGCAGGAATTCTCAAACACTCTGATAAAACAACCCCCTAAAAGTGTACATGAGTTTGTGCGGTTTCCTCTCCCCAATGAATTAAAGTACCAATTTCATATGGGTTAGGATTATGCAAGAAATAAATATACCACTTAATTGCAACAATTCAGTTCTAAGTTGCATATGACATTTTAAAATGGTAGATTTTTACACCTATTTGCATGATTTGTTTACAAATCTTTTAATCTTATTGGATTCATTATTTCAATGGGCAGCATCTTCTATAAAGAAACACAGAGAGGTCATTTTTCTCCCCTAAATGAAATGAACAACAATAGATTCATAATATCTGATAATAGGCTGTCACATGATTGCTGTTGCTGCAGAAATGAATATTAATTTATCCATGAAATATGCTATGGTTTAATTATTGCAAACTCCAATTTTTTTATTAATGCCTTTGATATGATACTGGATTGTGATAGCTAAATGTAAATTTTGAAAAAACATATAAGTAGTTAAGCCAGCGGTTCTCAACCTTGGGGTCGCGACCCATTTGGGGTCGCATGACCATTTCCCGGGGGTCACTGGACACCGCGGGCCGCCATTTTGTTTTTTTATTTTTATTTTTTTATTTTTTTTATTTTTTTGGCGCACGCGCCGCGCATGCGCAGATCCACCCGTCACGCAAAAAAAATAATAAAAAAAATTTAAAAAACTAACAACAAAATGGCGACTGCGACGGGCGGATCCGTGCATGCGCAGCGCGCACGACGGGCCGATCCGCGCATGCGCAGATCCGCCCGTCACGGCCATTTTGTTTTTGTTTTGTTTTTATTTTGTTTTAATTTTTTTTTCGGCGCGCGCGCGCCCGGGTCAGAGTCGTGCCGTGCATGGGCGGGGCAAGTGGGGTCTCAACCTGAGAAAGGTTGAGAACCACTGAGTTAAGCAAATTATTAAATCAGTTCCTTTCAAAATATTGTTCAATAACATAAATGAAATTATAAAAGCTACAATACTGTTAGCAATTCATGAAGGCCATATGTTCTGACTAAGAAAAGGGAGCAGCCGGATACCCAATTTGTAAGCTTAGCAATACTCAATGTCCAGTTTTAATACCATGCCTGAGACAATCTTAAAAACCTTTTCCAAGTTGCTTGCTAAAAATCTAAAGGGGTCCTGTGCCACAGCATGAGAAAACTTCCACTCTTAAGTAAATCTTTGGAAATGCTAAACTTTATTTTAACTGCAACATTGAAGAAGCCCCTGTAATATATAGGAATAGTGGTAGAAATAAAAGAACTTCATAACATCATAACAGCACAGTAGTACTTATAAGGGACTTGTCTTGGAAAGGGATTCGTTCTACTTTTATTATGCATTCCAACCTCACTTCACAGTGAAAAGTACACACTATGAAAAGTTATACAGAATTTAAGCCAATTACAGTAGCTGTAATTAGGTTACACAATAGTGAGTTCAAAGACCAGAAATATGTTTGCCATTCAGCATCAAGCAACCCGATATGGTCTTTGTCAAACTGATACTCTATGTTTCCATTAGAAGCGTAATCTAATTTGATGAGAGGTTCCATATCAAGGTGATTGCATTTCATAGTTTCAGTGTTAGAATTTTAGTATGCATCACTCTGAATATTAAGCCAAAAGAAGAATAATGAATTTTTAAACAGCAGTAAAGGTACCTATTCTAAACTCTAGAACACAAATTTAGAGTGTGCTTTTGTGGAGCCATGGTCAAGCAACAACAACAAATCACCTCTCCCCCCCGACAGTTATAACAAACTTAAGTTTTGTAAATAATGGTATTTTGCCTGTTTGTAGAAAGATGGGAGAAGCCCCAGAGAAAGCCTTCCCTTGCATTGTACCTTCGATTGTGGTAAACCCAGAAGAGAGATATTTATGTTCAGTATTTATTAAATCACAGCCTGAAATCCGACTGAAACTTATCTAGACCATCTACTTCTTCACAGATTCTCATCAAACATAGACCAGCCACTTTCTTGACTATCTTCCCTGAAACAAGAAGGTAGGAGATGGAAAATAATTATCTAAAATGATTGTGTCCAAGGATGGCCTCTTCAAGACAGGAGGTGCCAACATGGTCTCAAAACCCAAATCCCAGATCACTTCCCTGGCGGGGCTGCCACAAAGAGGAGGGAGTCAAGCTATTCTCCAAGGTGCCTGAAGGCAGGACGAGAAGCAACGGATGGAAACTGATCAAGGAGAGAAGCAACCTAGAACTAAGGAGAAACTTCCTGACAGTGAGAACAATTAACCAGTGGAACAACCTGCCTCCAGAAGCGGTGAATGCTCCAACACTGGAAGTTGTTAAGAAGAGACTGGACAGCCATTTGTCCGAAATGGTGTAGGGTTCCTGCCTGAGCAGGGGGTTGGACTCGATGACCTCCAAGGTCCCTTCCAACTTTATTATTATTATTATTAAACAGGTAAACTAACAGCACCTTTCACCTTTCACACAGTGAAACCTATCCACTTTTTCAGAAATCACTGGTTCAAACTCATCCCAGATCACACTATAAGAATGGGTCCAAAGCACCTTGGCAGACCTGCCCAGTCAGAGTCCACTTAGTTACATCTAACCCTTCAAAAACTAAAATCATACTATGTTCCCTACCAGACAAGATATATACATTCATTTTCCATTTCATCAGAGGAATATGTACGGGGAGCTGGAAGCTGCTCCATTTTTTAAATCTCCTCTTTGTTCCACCTATTTTATTAGCAGATAATTAATTTGGTATGGTATGTCCAAAACCCTCTCCATTCGATTTACCAGCTGCGGGCTGGACAATCATGATGTGAAATCCTAGTTTGCACTGAAATCTAATAACACTAACCCTGACCAGTCATGTCCAATTAAAAGAAACAAACCCCTCAGAAATTCAAAGTGGGAATATCTTCCATGTATCTCCAAATACTCATGATGCAAAATTATACATACATAAACACATAGGTAAAACTGTATTTAGCATACTGTAAAACAAATTAGGAATCAGCCAAAACAATTACTTTGCTTGTCTCCAAGACAAATTTTTGGCTTAGTTTTAATATTAATTTAACCATAGTCTATAACATCTCAGATCTATTCTCACAGATATATCTAAAGTGTTGCTTGAAAGGAAAAAAATACACAATGACTCTTGCCTGTGTGAATTCTATGGGGCTTAACTGAAACAGAACATGGAAAAATTTAAACTGAGCAGTTTTTATAATGACAATCATATACGGAAAACTATATACACAAGCAAGCTTTGTAAATACATGCATACACTTATCCTCATAGAGCAAGTCAATAATCCTTCTTGTACTAAAGTGACATACACAATTTACACTTGCTTGCAAACTTGGTAGTCAGCCAGTCTCAGTATTCTGGTTCATCGATGTTCTGGACACTTCAATTACTCTTCTGCAAACAACTTTAGCTCCAAGCAATCAAACAACTGTAACCATTCCCAATTGCAGCTGGGAGAGCACAGCTCTACATGACTAATATAAATAAAACAAACAGACACTTCAGATATAAAAATTGCCCTACTCTAACACTTCTGATATATTAGATTAATTCAATTTACTGTATACAAGGTGACAAAACCCTTATGTTTTCTTTCCAGCAATCAAACTCAGCTCTCCAATTACCTGTTCCCGTTTCTCTCCAAATTCTCGCATGCATGAAGATTCTGTCCTTTCTAAGCTGAATTATTTTAGTCAGAGAAGATTCCCAGCTGAACCCATTCTTATTTCTCAGTTCTGTTGTTGGTAGATAATTGGAAAGAAGGAGTGCTAAGTACAGGCCCCTGACCTCCTGACAAGAACAAAAACAGAATATATATTATTCAATTATATAATATATATATATGTCAAGGATCTCTCCAAATATACTCTTTGAATGGGCTTGACAGGAGGACCAATTTTAATTCCAAGTCCTAGTTTTTCCAGCCAGAGTTGTCTTGTAATGACCAAATTGATTGTCATGCCTCTACCAGAGAATCATCCAGGTTACCATTTGTCACAAAGGTGTCACTTTGGGGTGTTTTATTCAAGTTCTTCCTGGGAGAGTTTTGAGAACATCTAACGGTGAAGGATAGAATTTGGTGCCACTGACGGAACCAGGGAGGGGGATAGATAAAACTGAAGATCTTGACTGAAGGAGTTCTGTAAAGCCAAAGAATTTATGGGTTGTCTGGAGTCATGAAGGGTTGTATCTAGAAAGGAGATAGCTCCTGCCATAGAAAAGTAAATCTTTTAGTGGACTGAATGAGAGTCATTTTCAAGCATCAGAATCCCATAGAGTTATATGATTCTCCAGTGCCTTCCCTACGATAAATCTATCAAAAGATTATTTTACCTGTTTAATGGGCACATTAGTAGATGTTTGAAAAAAGATGGGTATCACGACATCAGCTAAGGGTGAGGAGGAGAAACAAGAGTAGGATCAGTAGCTCTACTATACAATTCAATACCTATTTTCTATGATGCTCTTATTTTAATTATATCTTTTATCTAGCCAACATTCCTGATTTTTGCTCACAGATAGCAAAAATAAAAATCATTGTCTGTCCAGAATAGCCAACTGGGTGGTTGGGAATAATAGTTGCCCCAATGCTTTTCTCAGCAATTTCTTTTTCTTCTTCCATGGCAGAAGAAAATAGTACTTTTACTATAAGAAAATTTGTTGAAATAAAAGCAATTTTTTTAAAGGTGGGTCAATAGGAGCAAGTAAGAAAAGCATCTCTTCTGGGATAGAAAAGGCTGCACTGTATTCATCACAGATTAAACCAAACGAATACAGCCCTTGGCCACTTTGGTATACTCCTACCAGTATGCTTAATTTGTGAGATTCTCTGCCTTTATCATCACAGAGTCAACAGTGCTCTTCAAACACAAGCATTTATAAAATTGTGACAGTGATTCACATAGATACATGTCAGTAATATGGAATAGCCATAGTTGCACACTGTACAAATCAAAATGGTTTTGTTAATGATTTTATATTAGTAGAAAAAAAGTTTAAAATAATTTAAGGATTATAAAAAGAGCAGATCTTACTTTATTTTCAATATTGTTTCATCACTACAATGGAGAACAATTATCTCAGTATGCATAAACTTTATGCAAACTTTAGAAACTAGACATTTTCTCTGAATATTATAAAAGAAACAGATGCTTCTCTTTCTGCTCCTTTTTATTTTCAGACATTTCTGGTTAAAGAATATTTTGTTCCACAACTTGGACACATTAGATACAGGAGTTTGGAAGTGAAGTACCATTTTACTGTATTTGTTTTCCTAAAGAGACAAAACACCATGCAGTGTGCTTAATTAGCTGAGATTGGACTGTTTTTAGAAACCAATACAATATTAAGAGCAGACAATCTCTCCAGGACAAAAATGATGATGTAAATATCCACATGTGATACAATTGTCTGGAAATAAAAACTATTTTGATTAGAACATATTAAATATATCTTTTATTTCTTGCCTTACCTATGCATCAACTATAACGTTGCAGTAAACGTTTGACAAAGGAACAATAGATCTACTTCAATTATTGAAAATGTAAGTAAATATAAGTGATGTTTCTGATAATTATTCAATGTTAAACTTACAGAACATTTAAACTCACCTGAGATTTCAACATTCTACTCTTACCGTTTTATGTAGAAAATTATGAATTAAAAACAACTAACAATTAAAACGGACCAAAATTAAAAATCCAAAAAAGGCAATCGGATGCTACCACTGCCCTACAGAACAAGATTCTTTTAAATGATTTATGAAAAGTGATTAAGTTGACATATTCCCAAGGTTAACCCATTTCCTTTATTGGGGCTGCTGTCATGAAAGGGATGCCTCTGGGCCCTTATTCCCTTTAATCTAATGTGAAATGGGAACATTAAGCCCTATTTCAATGGTATAGGTAACCTGGGAAGTGAGCAAAGGACCAGTATTATTTTACCTGTGGACTTCCCTCCCCACCTCCTAAGGAATGAGACCATGCCCAACCCCTATTCAATTTAAAAATGAGACAGAGCCAGATTGTGAGTAATAAAAAAACATTTCCATAATCCTCAATAAAGGCTCATCAGGTATTTGAAGTAGATCTTCCTAAAGGAAGTTCTACTGCTGCAGAGGTCAACAAAAAGTTTATTAATGAGAAACTGACCCAACTATGGCAAAGAACTGATGATACTTTCCTCTTTTTTAAAAAATCATGTATTATCTGATTTAAGGTGAAAACTATGTCTAATAAGTGTCTACCTATATGTATGAAACCCAGAA
This sequence comes from Bothrops alternatus, assembly GCA_034064705.1. Taxonomy (NCBI): domain Eukaryota; kingdom Metazoa; phylum Chordata; class Lepidosauria; order Squamata; family Viperidae; genus Bothrops; species Bothrops alternatus. Next base: position 45,515,964 of record JARGCV010000007.1, on the reverse strand, counting down.
TGACAAATCTATGGATGCCAGGGAGGTCATGGCATCTGGAACTTATTTGGATCTCACACCCTGGACATGGAGATCGAAACTCTCACTGCTAGAGGTCTGGAGGAGTCCAACACCAGCCTAACTCTGAGGTCCATGAATTGAGGCAGGACCATTGCTGGACAGTACTGATATATTTTCCCAGTCTTGCTGAATGTACATATGGTTTGCCTACTAACTCTTAGATTGAAATCCCTTTGTAACTCATAAATTTCGGGAGTATCCAAAGTGAGAGCAAAGATGAATTTTCTTTTTATATTTATGAAAACATTGTTTTGGAAATTTGATGGAGAGCAGACTTTGTTGATCAACTGAGATTAAACCAAAGTTTGCCAGTTATAGAATTTGCCAACATATTTCAGGCAGATGTCAGACATGTTGAGGGCAGGGGGGGAGTGTAACTCTTTGAAGTAATAAGTCAATAAATTTTGCACCATTAAATGAGATAATTTAAAAATACAGGGACTTCAGAAGATGAAACGATGAACTGAAGTCAGCTCTTGCTGAGAGCAAAGCCAATGACAGCAGCAGAATGAAGAGCTGGTGAGTGGACTGGATCTCCAGAGAAGGAGGGGATTTGGGATTACCTACAAGTACTCCAGACAGTTGCTCCTCATGAGGAGACCACAAGACAGCAGTCTTTGTTAGGTTCAGCATTCTGGAAAATGAGGGAACACTATCTTACCCCTTTTGTACCTTGGAGTCTTTATTCATGTAGGGTTCACATACTTCCTTTTCTAATTTCTAATTCCTTTGGGAAATTACTTGTTAACTGCTTTTCAACTATTAGGAACCTTTGGACCAACAAGTTTTATAGCACTGGGTAGTTTCCTTTAATCCTTAGTGAGATAAGTTTAAAACACGTTTAAGGACAAAAATGGGAGGGGGGATAAACAGCAAATGACTGGCTAGAACATTAATTTTAGATAGTTACAAATAGATTAAGGCAGGGGTCTTCAAACTTGGCCCTTTTATGACTTGTGGACTTCAACTCCCAGAATTCCTCAGGCAGCGTGCCTGGCTGAGGAATTCTGGGTGTTGAAGTCCACAAGTCATAAAAGGGCCAAGTTTGAAGACCCCTGGATTAAGGGTTCAAATACATTTGAAATAAAGTTTTGAAATTAATTCTAAGAATCCTTCCCATGAGAAAATGCTGTTTTTTTCCAATTGTTAAAAAAGTATGATAGGATGGGACTTTAAACCTCATTTCATATTTAAGAGCTGCAGTTTATTTGCACCTGCCACACAAAAATATCATGGTTTTTGTTATCTGTTATTCTAATTGTCCTTTTTTCTGATGTATGCACATAATAAATGTTACTTTAAAAGGGAAAAAGAAAACAAATAAAATAGCTTACTCAACATGAAAATAATGGTTGCAGAAAAGAAACCTCAAAAAACCAGTTGGCTAACCTGAGAAGTTTACAGAAGACCCAGAAGAAAATACACTTTCATAATACTTCATGGATACCATCACTATCCTCAAGGATGTTTTGTTTCTAAGGATAAATAATATTTATTATTAATATTTAATATTTGCGCCCTGTTTATATTTCTTTTACAATGAGTCACAATCTAGCCCTGAAGTCCTTAATTAATCCTATGGCCTAGAGCAGTGGTTCTCAACCTGTGGGTCGCGATCCCATTTGGGGTTGAACGACCATTTCACGGGGGTCGCCAAACAACGCAGTCCGCCATTTTTTCCCCTTTTCCCCTCGGCCGGCGCAGGGGGCAGCACTGCGCATGCGCGGGGTAGCACCGCGCATGCGCGATGCAGGCCGTCGCGCCACACATGTGCGATATGGGCCGTCACACCACGCATGCGCAGTACAGGTCAGGGTCGCAACGCACATGCACGGCGCAGGTCGGGGTCGCAGCCTGAAAAAGGTTGAGAACCGCTGGCCTAGAGTCTGGCTGGCTGAGGAATTCTGGGAGTTGAAGTCCACCAGTCTTAAAGTTGCCAAGGTTGAGAACCCCTGGCCTAGACAGAATCACTGTAGTAAACCATCTTCTCTTGCAAATTAACATTGCATGAAAAAGCAGCAATGGTATAGCTATTAACATAGTAAATTTTATTCCTAATAAATAATATGAGTCATCAAGAATGAACAGCTGGCTTCTGATAGCTCTCTCAGCTCTTTGACTCTCTCCTCTAAAATGAGGAGGAGAAATTGCTAACAAAATACTGAGTCTGCCAAGATCTGTAACCTTTCCAGGATTACTGACCACAGCAAAATTTGTGATTCCCTCTGCTACTGTTAGAAAAATATTGATTTCCTTTCATGTAACTAAAATGGGCTTTAAATAGCAGGGAACACATGGGCCCTATCCTGGTTTACCAGCATTTACATTTCAGAGGCAAAATATCTAATCAGAAGCAGGGAACGTCATAAAAACCTCAACAGAATAATGCAACAGCATTAAATGCTATCAAAAGAAAAATCAAAACTTATAAATCTTCTGCTGTCATGGAAACTACCCTCTTACTCCCTTTCTGCATTTCGTAGAACCCTGCTTATTCTTCAAGAGAACAGCATGCTGACTGCAAGTCAATGTATGTATGCATCCATAGAGATGATATAGACACGGGGATCAAGAGAGCTAGTTTTCATTTCATTTTAACTGTCTAAGAAAAATGCATATTTATTTTCTTTCAAAAGAGAACAGGGTTTAAAAGAACACTTTGTTTTGGAGTGGTACATATCATGATTCAGAAAAAGAAGAGACTGGGATGTTCGGCACAAGGTTAAAGTTCCTGAAATCCTCTTTTCTCCTCTTCATTTAAAAATTAAAAATCATCGTCACTACTAATGTTTATTAAAGTAATGTTTTAAAACACATACTGATTCCTTCTAAAACATCATAAAATGGTAGGACTAAAGAAGGACTTCAGCAATTGGAGGCAGACCTTTGGGGATCATCATAATTTGTTATTTCTCTCAGTAAGGAGAAGATTTAATGGAGCTAAACCAGGGTTGCACATGGGGCACTTACATAAATGCATCTGCAACTCTTTAAAGCAGCCATGTCCTTTTTAGGAACCACACGACAGCTGCAGAGGGTAGCTAATGATCCTGGATGCTTAAGACAGATGTTTGCCTTTCTATACTGCCTGAAACAATTTTTCCTCATTACTTGCAAAGTTCTACAGTTATAAAAATGGGATACGGTATGCTTCCATGCTTAATTTATATAAATCACAGAATTCAGATTTTTCTGGTACTTAACTAAATAAACCCTAAAACAGATTAAGATAAAATAGCTCTAGATTATGAAGTATATATTTTTCTTTTTTGATGGCCTCATGTCCTGAAACATATGACTAAGATTTTAATTTGATATACAGTATACTTAACTTGGCACTAAGCCTCACAAATGCAGTTTAGATTTAGTTTTGGGCAGACATTTATGGAATTCTATAGAGTTAATAATATTTTATTCCAATATGCATATGTCTTTATTTATGGGGAGGAAATATCAAGATGTCAAACACAAATCAAATATAAATGCTCAATACTATCTAAAATCAGAAAAACAATCCAGCTCAAAGAATAAACAAAAACAATATGTACCACACCATTAATCCTAAGCCAATGCAACAATATTTTCCAATAACCCTGACCTACCTAACCCTATAAACTTAATATGTATTAACCTAAGACAATAAATTATAATTGTTTCAAACCAGAATGTCACAGGAATGCTATCTGAAAAATAAGCTTTCTGGAATGGTTGCATGCCACTTTTGAATTGCTCTAACTTTCTAAATGATTTCTGCAATGATGTGGCAAAAATATGATTTCACTTTCTTAATGTATTTACAATAGCACATAATCGCAACATAGATAATGGAAACAGCTTTATCGTGATTTTTGCCCAGTGTTCTATGAAAGTTCTTTTACTTTTATAATGAGATACTTGGGTCTTTTTTTGACTGTACTCTTCTAAACACCTGAAGCAGACTATGAGAGGAGACACACATTGGAGAGGAATTCATATACTGTACATGTGAATAACTAAGAAAGAAAAGTCAGATTGAAACAAAGGGATCCAATAGAAATACACATACCAGTACAGATGATATCCATAGCATGCTACATAATATACAATCCTGCTAACAAGTATTTATAATATGTTTTTTTTAATGTTTTGGAAAGACAATCCTGTCAGACTTACAATCAACAATAAGGAAATTCTCCTGTTTCATCACTTGAATTGGGCACATATATTGACTCCACTTACAGAAAAGAGAATGTGTGCAAGCAAGTGAAAGAAATATTAACAGGATGAGGCCAGCCTTATTGTGTTTATTTAAGAGTCCTCTTCCCATTTCTTTCTCTAGCTCTATCACATTCTCTTCATTTATGGCATTTAAAACAGTGGCATATAGCCAATGAACTATTGCTGGCAGATCATATGTGAAATTGCATGTGAAATTACAATTTCCAATTAGTAGGACAGTACAATTTCTGTCATTTCATTGGATCTGCTGTGAGATCTGTCACAGAAGAAGCAAGACGATAGTGTTCATGGTAGTAACATTAGGAATGAGACTATCAAGGCTGGAAATATTAGTTCCCAGGTTTGATTATTACGTCATTATGTCAATACTGTAGATCTGAGTTACCTTCCTGAGCTTGAAGAGAACAGTCAAATAGAAACAATGTTCAAAAATTCTTGTGTGTGTTTGTCCTTCCTGCTCTAACTTATGGACTTTCCTGCTTCCAATCCTTCTGGGGAAGAAGAAAAAGTTTGAAGTAGAATGTATTTTAGAGTCTTGCAATGGGAAGGGCAGGATTGAATATTTAACTGACTGGAAGAGCTACCCAGACATAGGATTGTTATGGTAAATAGCATAGAACACATCTCCTTTCACATATCTGAACATCTAAGCTATCTGAGAGATTGTACAATCAGATTTTGGCATTTGCCAATACCTAAGAAAGAGGGAGGAGGATTTGTCTGGGAAGGATGAAAGACACATTGGTATGACTAATAAGAAAGAGACGGACATTGAAGATGAAGACAAAAAGGAGGATTATGGAATGAAGGAAGTTCTTGATAAAGTAGTAGAAATGGAAATTTTCTCTCCTTCTTTCTAATATTGGGGGGAAATCTCATGTACTTTAGGTGAAGAAAAGACAGAGATTTCCCTCTTTTGTTTATTTCCTTTCTCAGAAATGAGGTCTACAGAAGATCGAAGGGGCAAGCTTGTGAATTCCAGGCAATCAGATACTGTGATAGGGCAGAATGCCCTCCCACTACCCAGGATCAAATGAAGCAATTGAAAGAAGACGAAGAAAATAACAACAACAATAATATATAATTAGAATGATAACAGATCCTGATCCTTCTAATCTCTCCTCTATTTCTCTAAAGGAAAGAAAGTGTTAGGTATAGCTGGAGACAGGAACCAATGGTTTCCAAGCTTAAGAGAACTGTTATGTTAACAGAGCTCAGCCCCTCATGTAGCCTTGAAGAAAATGGCCAAATATTCATTGACTCAAAAAAATGTGTGTGTGTGTGGGAGCCTAGGACTTACGCCTTCGAATACAGATCTATGTAAAACACTTATTGCCATGTAATGCAGATCTTCTGTTGTTGGTGGGTTCATTCCTGTTTGCAATGAAGTCACATCAGAGAATATCCTATCAAATAACTTATTTAAAGATAAAGTACTGAGAATCTGGATGTACATTTTAGGCACAAAGATATATCAAACTGCATTTGAAATTTGGTTACTCAGAAAATGACTAGCCAAGAATATATGTGTGTGTGTGTGTGTGTGTGTGTGTGTGTTTGTGTGTGTGTGTCAGGGGGAAGAATGTGAGCACTAGGATAGAAACCATCCTTAGATATTTCATAGAAAAAGAAGGGAGATCATTCCATTCTTTGTCAAAAAATGTGTTTTCAACAAAGGCTTTTCTATGGGGCTTTATGGTTAAAAGTGCACATTTCTTGTTTCATATGTAAAACCAATAAGAAAGGTTTCTCACAACGGAACTGTGTATGTTGAACAGCAGGGGAAAAGCCAAAGCCACAAGATAGCATACATAAAATAGGTTTTCATGGGATTGTATACTATCTTGAATCTTGTGAAAAGACAGTACAAACATGTTGCAAAATAAATGTAAACATAAATAAAATTGGGAGGGGCACAGTATGAGATCTTCCATTCCAAGCTGCCTAGATGCCATATCTTGCTTATTTTTCGTTACATTCTATTAGCTGTCTCAACCAGTAATTTATGTTCTTTATAGTTTACTATGAATGTCTTTACTTAAACTGTGGGAAAATTGCACAAGAATAAAAACCGAAAAGGATAATGATTTTTGGCTGACTTAATAATGGCTTTACAATGTATTATGCTACCAGCTGTTTCTCCAGAAATGTTTAAAATAGCTTTTTAAGCAGGGTAATATGGAGTGAAACTGATCTGAAATATGGTCTCCTTTCCATTTAAACAGCAAACACATATTGGAATAAGTCAACTCACATCAAAGAAAACCTGAATTGGTGGTGACTATAAAAGTTTTGTTTACTTCCTAGGACTAGAACAAACCCATGGCTTACCCATGAAAACTGGCTAAAAAAGTTAGTAAATCCACTGTCATAGTATTATGATTTATAATATGCCAACCTTGATATGATGAAACAGAAGACATATAATCTTTCCCTATGTCTTTAGAAAACAATTTGGAATTTTGTGTGCACTTGTGCTGACATGATGACTAAGATGACCTAAGTTTGAGAAAGGACCCTTTAGAAGGAGGCCTTGAGGGGGACAGGAAATGGGGGTGTGCAGGTTGCAGCAAATTCTCATACTTCTGGCAACAAGGTATTCCATTTCACAATAATTTTATAACAATTATTTCATTAATTATTTTAACTGCAAAGTAGGTGATGGGTTTTTACATGTGCAAATAAACGTTATTTAATAACATGAAATATATATTGATCCTTATATTGTAGAGCAGGGATGTATAACGTATGATCCTAGAACCGAGGACTATAAATATGTGTTATTCATTCATGTTAAGGCAGCTAGGAGGCACACAAGGACCCTAATTTAAATGCTAATGTAATGTAAATAAAAAGAAGCAATAATCCTTGGCACTAGATTAGCTGCTTAAAATGTATGGAATCTTTTTTCAAACTGTTAAGATATCCGAGGTGTTGGTTTTATAGAAGAATTTGACCTAAATTCCCATTTGCAAGACTCTAGTGGCAAGCCCCTTCTATACTGCTGCTGAGAAAGTACAAATATTTCCCATATATCTTATGTTTCAAGAATAAACTCCACTGAAGGTTGAATTTCTTTTGCAAGTTCCAATTTAACTAATTTTGAATATCACCATAGCATTTTATAGAACAGTAGTTATTATGGTATTTGGATACATATTTGCAATTTAAATTTGAAAACTATATGAAAACGTTAAATACGTTATTAGGAAGCAATATATGTTATGTAAATCCTTTTTGTCACTATGGCAACATTGTGTATTCTCATTGTCCTGGCTAAGATCAAGTGTGGTACTGCATAGAAAAAACAGTGAACTTTGTAACATGAAACAGCTACATGAAGTTAGTTCAGAAGAGGGTCATGTGGTGTTTATTACCTGATGAATGTTTTAATTTTGTGACATTCCTTTACATCAGGGGTTCTCAACCTTGGCAACTTTAAGACTTGTGGACTTCAATTCCCAGAATTCCTCAGCCAGCTTTGCTGGCTGAGGAATTCTGGGAGTTGAAGTCCACAAGTCTTAAAATTGCCAAGGTTGAGAACCCCTGCTTTACATGATATTAAACTAGGGAGTCAGGAATTCCAAGAAAACACTCTAGCCAAAAGCTGAATCAACTACTGATAATTTGTTCTCTTAAATGTTAGTTCTTCTTCTTTTGTATTTTAACTTCTTTTGTATTTTAACTTTGGTCCAAATGTGACCAAACAAAGAATCTTTTCATGCCATCATTTCAGCAAAACTAATTCAGCTAAATACATATACTTTAAAACTGCACTTGCATATTGGCAAATAAAGTTACTGAATGCTAGATGTTTGGAAAACCAATATCGTGTCTTAGATTTATGAAAATTAGAATTATCAAAATAAATAGGATGAAGTTTATCCAGTATTAGAAAGGTGAATTGACAACTGAAATTATTTGTGGCTGATAACAGCAAATGCAAGAATTGGGTTGCTATTTTTTAAAAAGAATAATTCTTTGTTTCACATATCTGCTCTGCCTTTTAGGAAGTGATCCCTGACTAACCTCCAATTTACTGTTGGAATGACTTCCAGCACATTAGCAGCCATGAAAACGTATACCCTATGACCTCCAATTTGCTTGTCTTGCCTCCCAATAAGTTTCTCCCAATTTAGACCCCCCAGATGTATTGAATCAAGTTTCATAATTTTCCACCAGTCACAGTCTTGAGTTTGAGGCACTGATGCCTCACTGGAGAACCTCTCTATTTCCCTTATGCTCCATAGATGCTCCAATCCTAATTTCCCTGTCTCTTTCCCACGTAAGAATAATTCTCCATTTTACTGTCAGCATCTTCTACCAAAGGGTAGTGCTCTAGATAACAGACAAAAGCAATAGTGATAGGCTGGGCCATACCAGATGTCTGGCCCACTGCATTTATCTCTATTCATTAACAGATATTTCTGTTCCCTCTTTCACCCCTTTTAACAATTATATTTCTTTCCCTTCACTTCTTAATATCAAGAATACATTTCACATCTAGAAACACCTGTTTATTCACATGTGAACCTTGAACTTTTGTGTGTTTTTTTAATTTGTTAAGATTTAATTCTGTGCTATGACTTATAATTGATTTTGGCAGACAGATCTGTATGTATTAGCTTAAAGGTACAGCAATCTATCATGAGATTTTGGAAGAAGAATAGACTAATTTAAACAAATGTTATCTTGCCTGTGGTTAGAAATAAGTGCTTGAAATATTAAGCTGGTCAGAAGAGCCCTGCATTTTCTAAGACTGTAAACCTGCATGAATGGGTAAAAACAAACTTTTAAAATGTAGTTCATTGTTCATACAAACAAGTCCTATTTTAGTTTTCCCTCTACAATATAGTTATTTTTGGAACAATGAACAAAATAGAAAGAGATACTCTCTAGCAGAGTTCAGTATACACAGTAAATTCTTTTACATCACTTTCAATCATGATTGCTAAAAACCCAAGTCATTTCCATTTACCCACTTTTAAAAACAAAAGAGATTTATGATAATAACCCTAGGGCATATCCAGCATGTCAGGTTGTCCCATTAGAAGTACAGGCTATCAACCTTTTATGGAAGGCAGGAATGGATGCTGTCATCTTCTACTTGCCCCAGTCCACCGCAACATGGCCCTCACCCATGTTTTCCCACTTTTGAGTTGAAAGTAGCATTTTCCATCTATCCAATTTACCTGCTGTATTTTCTTTTCTTTTAAGAAAATTATTGGCAATTGCAGTGAAGCAGGAAATAGAAGTTACAGCCGACCCAATGAAAATAAATTTGGGGAAAAACTAGTTGACCCAAATCTGACTAGTTGCCCAGTGGGAAATTTCTAACAATCTCAAGTAGACGCTATTTAACTTGCACAATGGAATAAACATAGGCTATAGATGTACTTAATGAATAATTAGCAAATGAAAATAATGAAAGACTGAAACAGTACTGAAGAACTCTCAGTAGAAAACTTTACTTTTACATCTATACTTGGCTTTCAATGCAGCATCTGGGGCACAATTTGCTCATAGTTCCCTCCAAGTGCCCACCAAGATTCCCTATCTCACCTATCACCTCCAAAACAGGACTCATTGTGTCTATAACATGCTGTCAAAATTCCAAAATGCCTATAAACACATACAAAGCCAACAAAAGTTGGGGAACTATTGCCAGCCTCTTTATATTTTTATTAGCATGAAAACTGGATTAACTAATCTAAGAATACTGAACAATCCTTGCTTACAGAAGACTATGAAAGCAGAATAACTGGGTTAAGGTTTGGTTTGGGTTTTTTTTTGTTTTTGTTTTGAGAAACCACAATAAAGATGGCTGGATATCTCAACAAAGATATTTGGTTACTTTTGCAGCAGTCAGCTAACTTATTTGTTGTTCATTTCTATCATTTATTTTTGTGACCATCAAATAAATTAATTAAAAGGCAAATAGAAGCAATAGCTCTTCTGATAGATATAAGGCAAATTGCCAGTCAGGTATGAGATCAGTGGACAAATTAATGAGTTGTGAAGAATCTGTTTCATAAACAAGTATAATCTGGGAATAAGTTAGTAAAAGTAAACAAGCAGTCTAGACATGCAGAAGAAATACCTCATTATTATTTCTAGAAATGATAAGTTCTTAAAGAAACCATCTGTCAAATGTGTATTTAAAAAAACACCCTGTGTAAGTGCTTTGGGAAAGTTGAAATCTTGAGATACCAATTCCTGGTCCGATCAGCTTACAGGAAGTGACCTGGTGGCCTACGCACCCTAGTTGTTTGTTCTTTGAAGTCCTGGAGCCTTTTATAAATGTTGGGCAGCATATTTTCTGGAAAATGGATTGTGACCTTTTCCAAACAATGCAGTAGTAAACTGGACATTTCCCAGGATGATAGTATTACTCTACTACCAGACCAATGTTAACTGAATCCTCACTTATTTTCTAAATGTCAGAAGTAACAAATTTAATGCCTCATCATGAAAGTCTCTTTTCTCCTGTATTTTAACTAGCAACTGCAGACCAACACCCCAGGCATGATGCCCAAATGACAAAATGTACATTGTGACATTAAGATGTAAGTTCTACCCTTTCATACTTGGATCATGATTTCACACACGACTATGTAAGGGGCAATTTTTGCATTGTGATATTGGACTTTGCACATTTGGTCACTTGTTCCTACCCCATCCCCACAAATGATTATGCCATCTGAACAAACAGTTCAGTGGCACAGTGGTTAAAATGCAGTATTGCAGGCTAATTCTGCCAACTGCCAGAGGTTCAATTCTCACTGGGTCAAGGCTGACTCAGCTTTCCATTCTTCCAAGGTCAGTAAAATAAGGACCCAGATTGTTGGGGATAATATGCTGACTCTGTAAATCGCTTAGAGAGGACTGTCAAGCACTGTGAAGTGGTATATAAGTTTAAGTGCTGTTGCTATTAAGGAAGGTTGTCATGCATCATAATCCTTGTAGGCAAAGCAATAGGAAACTTTAACTTACTAAATTAATTAATCTTCCACAAAAGTACAAATATATACCAGATATTTTGTGAGATATAACCAAAGAAGATCATAGATATTATAAAGGTGTACCAAAAGAGATAAGTTGTTTATTTACAGTATTTACTTACTTTTATACAGGTTTTTCAGTGCTACCATATTTCAAGCAATTACAGGTTTAAATACAGCACATTCATAAACATGTACAATGTAGGTAAGAGAATTCTGGTTTTATTGCTGTAGGAAAAAATACAATCTGTAAGCAGACATTTTCTGATTTACAGTAAAGGTTAGAAACCACCGAGTGTCAGTTCTTTAACTGATCATCCCATACTAATCATCTTTAGTCACCTTGGGAGAATAATTCTCAAATGCTGGATGTGGTGTAGATCGGTACCTTTAATCCATTTATACAGGTGTAGCTGAGTTGAAACACACACATTAACTACACATTTGCTAGAGCTGTCACTGGAACCCAGCACTGTAGAATAAAAGATTCTGATTCCCAGATGCCTAGCAGAACAGACATTAAATGAATTATCCTAAAGACTAAAAACATTGTTTGCCAATTCAAAAAATTAGAAAAACATGTGGACCTTGGAAGAAATAGTCAAGAAAATCATGCTGATTTCTGATGGTTTTGGATTTCAATTATTAATTTGTTTTTAAAAAGTTTTCCAACTTTATTAATTCATATTAAACAGCTCTCCTGGATTAAATTTCCAACTTCTCTTTGTAAAATAAATGTGCTTAATCAGAAAATTAGAAAAGCATATAATTAATAATCCCTTCTGGAGAACTGAAAGATAGGTCTTACCTGGAATAGAGTAAAGCTCAAAGTAGCTTATCCCTGATTTTGCACAATAATCAGATCTTTACAAGTCAATTAACAAGGCCTGATTATCAACCCCCCCTCTTCCATGGTTGCTGCTCCTAACTCCCCCTCCCCCCCCTGAAAAAAACTGCACCTGGAATTCAGATGCCTCAAACATGAGGTTTCATTTAGCTGCCATAGTTGATGACAGGTCTAGCTTCCATGTCTAATTGCCCTTTAAAGCCTTCTAAACTGGAAGTGTGTTTAACTATGTGTTTTAAATAACAAACGATGCCCTAACGTACAAAGATATAATAAAATTCTGCTGATAAATATCAGTTGTTTGCTTAACAAATCTTAAAGTCTTGATGTATTATTTTCAGATTTTCAGCGACAAGGTATTTGTTTTTTTATTTCTTTTCAGCATAGATTTTGAACTATTTAGACCACAGTAATAATGAATTCTAAATAGCTGAGTTAAAATAAGCAGGGTATAACTCATAATAAATAGTTAAGAAAAAGAAATTAGAAAACCTTTTCTTAATTCACAGAAGTAAAGTGTTTTAAAAGTGAGTCCCTGGAGAATAACATGCAGGCAACTTGACAGCTGAAGGTGATTCCCTGGTCATGTTATATAAATGTTAAAAACAGATACTGTTTTTAGGCAGTGTGCATAACATGGGAATATTTCTCCTTACTTTGTCCTTTAAAATCCATATTTCAGACAAGTTAGTACTGAGACAATACTGAATGTCTTTCTGCCAATTGATTTATTATAGTGAGTTGCTAGAAAGCGTTTGTTGACTTAGAAAAGTCATAACAAATCTTCATTTGCACTGAAGGCAATTACTAGCTATTCTTACTAGCGTTTTTAAAAAATCCCATAGTTCTAATTGCTAATGAAAAGTTATGGACTATGACCATTAATAATTTGATTAAGAGAAAATTATTTGCCCTCTGAAATTAATATGCGTTTTGATTTTTGTTTGTTTTTGTATGTGAGCATGAGTAAAAACATTAATGTCTTGCGTGTACTGTTCTTTTCCACAGCTTTCCTTATAATAGCAACACATCTCTCCCATCTCCTTTCAGTCAGTACTGATTCTTCCATGTGGTTTTGGACACATAATACAATGCAATACACAAATATTTGAAATATGAGAGAGGATGAATGTATGAGAGCAAAACAACAAACGCTAATATGGAATGTATTAAAATGTTTACTTAAGGAATGCAATACTACAGTGTCATCTTCAAAGAAGATGAGCTTCATTACATTAGTAATGTAAAGGACTTTAACTGTGGCTCTGAAAACATTGAGAGCTTTTGGGGGAGATGAAACGTGTGAAATCATTTGCCTTTTTTTCACATTTTAAAAAATAATCAGAAATGGGGCCAGTTTATTTTCTTTGGGGAAGTAAAGGTTTTGGGGAAAAGAACCTATCTACTGTGCTTCTTTTAAGGAGAAAAACGATAAAAAGCATCAAATGATTACTAGAATCCACCAGAAAGCACATCTGGGAGATAATGGCCTCTGATACCCTCTGGCCCCAAATATTTAGCATTTTAAAAGCAGGGATTGTCAGCCAGTGAACCTTCAAATGTTGCTGACCTATAGATTCCATTGCTGGTTATATTCCTGAAAGCATTATTTCAAAACCATATGGAGAGCCAGAGTTTCTCTCATGTCTATTTGAAAGATTAAGATTTAGCACACATAATTAGATCCAGAAACAAATCAGAAGCTAGTGTGGCTAATACATGTGATGAGTAAATAAAGTATACACCAGAAACACATTAATTATTTAACTTTGCATTTTATATAGCATTTTAACTTTTATCTTTAAAATATTCTCTAATCTGGCATATTGAGATGCATTTAACCTATGCATTATTTGTAAGATATAATGGAGAAAATAATCCAAATCATCTTCAATTAATTCAATGAATGTGGACAGAATTTTGTCTCATATATGTCAATTTCTATGAGTAACACTGGCAAATTCGAAAAATCTATATTAGCAAAAGTTGACTTAATCATATAGGTCAGGGCTTTTCAATCTTTTCACCCATTGTACCACTTTTAGGATATGGCAATATCTGAGCACCACCAGTCGCCTAGCAAGGTGTCAAAAACTTGATGACCCCCCCCAAAAAAGGAAAAAAGTGATGAAGTACAGGTAGTCCTCGACTTAAATGTGCTTAGTGACTGTTTGAAGTTACAATGGCGCTCTTCCTCCTGTCCGAGGTTTTCATTGTTGTGAGCATTTCTGTTGAGGATTGGCAGTGGGGGTGGGGGGGTGTTTGGTTTTTATTTCCCCCATCTGCTGGGTGGTTGCAGCATGTTTTGGTCACTTCACATGACCGTCATAAATATGAATCAGTTGCCAAGCATCTGAATGTAAATCACAAGACTCTGGAGATGCTGCAACATTCCAGCTGATCGGCGCTTCTTCTGGGCCCAGCTGGAGCCTGGCACTGATCCTGGCACTTCCACTGAGCCCTTCCACTGAGCCCTGACAGCCCTGCAACTCCATCCATCTCTCCATCCATCTCACTCAGGCTTGTGCATTGCTGCCACCAGTTCAGCTCATTCCCCTCCCCAGAAAAGTGGTAACTTTTCTGGGATGGTTGCGTACCACCTGCCAGGTGCCAATGTACCACAAGTGGTACCCGTACCACTGGTTGAAAAGCCTTGATATAGGTGAACCTTGACTTATATAACCCAGAATTTCATTTGTAAATCATTACAGTCCATGTGACTAGACTCAATTTTATAACTGTTTTATGACTGTATTAAATTTGTATGATAAGATAAGATAACCTTTATTGTCATTTTTATACTGTGGGCACAATGGCACACATCAAAAATGGGAGGGAACTGCCAATGATCTTTTTGGCCATTATCACCACTCTCTGCACCACCTTCCTGTCTGAAGCAGTGATGCTTCCAGACCAGACTGTGATGCTGTATATGACAGGATGCTTTCAATTGTCCCCCCTGTAGAAAGTGGTCAGGACAGGGGAAGGAAGATGTGCTTTTCTCATGCGGTGCAGAAAATGCAGGCGCTGCTGTGCCGCTTCACTAGTTTCTCTCTGTTGAGCAACCAAGTCAGCCTACTCATTAGCTGCACACCCAGGAATTTGATGCTGGTAACCATCTCCACAGGTGAATCATTTATGCACAGAGAAGTGTGGCTATTTGGTTTTTCCGGTATTTAAAACTAGGCTGTTTTCCTTACACCAGTTCACCAACCTTTCAACCTCCTTGCGGTAAGCTTCCATCTTGTATAAGGGCCTGAATAAGGCCCACTACTGTTGTATCATCTGCAAACTTCACAATATGTCATGGGTCAACAGGGTGAACAGTCATGGGTCAACAGGGTGAACAGCAGCGGACTTAAGACATGGCCCTGATGAGAACCTGTGCTCAAGAAAATGGTATTAGAGGTATTTGTTCCAACTCGCACATATTGGGGCCTGTTGGTAAGAAAATCAAGAATCCAGTTGCAGAAAGGAGTGTTTAAGCCTAAAAGGCCCAGTTTGTTTACTAGATGCTGGGGAATGATTGTGTTAAATGCCAAACTGAAGTCGACAAACAACAAACGCACATGAGTATTTCTTTCCTCTAAGTGCTTCAGGCTCAGATGGAGAATGGAAGAAATAGCATCCTCCATAGAACAATTTGGTCGGTAGGCAAACTGAAGTGGGTCAAAAGCTGGTGGGAGGCTAGATACAATAGTGCCATCCAAATCTCAGTGACTCTTTGAGAGGGATCATGGTTTCTTGTCTATGACTATTCTCAAAGTGTTATTCCACTGAAACTAAAAAAAAACTCCCACAACTCAGTATCATTCCACTGCAAATAAATAGGTTTTGCAATATTGATCCTTATATGTACACTGAAAACTGATACTGAACATGACAATAAACTCCCAGTTGAAAGGGAGAAAAACTAGAACTCAGAGACTGTGTAAGACCATCTTCCAGCTATGCAAACATTGCTAGCAAAACTCAAGAGAACTCAAAAAGGAAATGATAGTCTCCAAAGTTTATTATTTCCCATTGTAGTGAATGTGTTTATTTTGCACTGCTGTTTAGATGCACACTATTTCTTTTCCTAGAACGTTAGATAAATAAGGTTTTTTTTCCTGAGACCTCTGCAAACAGTTCTGGTTGTAAGCGCACAAGCAATAAGTACCAGATCCCACCCTGGGTGGTTCTGAGACAATGCCTGCTCATCAAGGACATAGTTTTATCTGATGCCAAAAAGGAAAAGGGTTGGGAGGGACAAAGAGTGTTTTAGATTCACATCTTCTCTTTTTCCCGTTTTTTGCCTCTCGGCTGTCATGCAGTAATTTTTCCTTATGCCCATTTGTGCCATGAGTTTCACACCAAAGACCATTTTATAAATGTGAAATTTAAACCAGCAATCTGCTTTTTTGTTTCACAGTTACAAGCTGAGCCAAATAGATTAAGTATGGCCATTAGAAATCTTACAAAATATTTTCCCAGTTCTTAAAAAGAAAAAGAAAAGTTAGTTAGTAGGATGGGAAACACATTTGAAATTACAGGAAGAAACAGATTTGAAAACAAAATTATCTCATTGTCAGAAATCTAAGACCAGATAGGAAAACATAATACAATAGATTTTACTAACACTTATACATAACATACACATATTAATATGTCTATTTCATCACTCAACTCTGGTTTTTTAGTTTCTGAAAATGCCAATGTCAAATTAGATTGAATCAAAATACACTTATCATTTTAAAAGATTGTATACCATGTAATTCCTCTGGTAGTACAATCCAATAAAATAACCACTAAATATAGTTATCACTGACCACAGTGCAAGAATGAAATGACCAAAGCTTGACCACAAAAATGCACTGTAATGTATTTTGTTCTGCATTTATTATTTTCATTGACTAGAAATAGCTTCTACATTTCATCAGTTCTCCTTAAAAAATAGAAATAAAGCAGATAAAACTACAACTGGTAAGGAAAAGATTAAACCCAATAATGGAAAAAACATGACTACATAAAAAAAACCTAGAGTTATTATTTCCTTTTAAAAATGCCTGATTGGGGAAAAATTTAAAAAACAAACAAAACAAAGAAGATATGAGAAACAAAATGTTTCTATGACTACTGTAAGTATCATATACGGTATTATAAAGCAATGAAATAATATGAAAGAAACAATTTTGAGATCAGTCTACTAGGTACTAAAATTTGATATTTCAAATATTAAGGAGCCAATTTTATACCATCCTAGAATATAGCTTAGTTACACAGAGCACTAAGCTGTGATTGAATTCAGACATGTAGGCTATTAATTATGATGCATCAACTATGACACAGCATCACCTAACTAACTTTGGCTGCTTTCAAAAAAGTTAAATAGGGTTGGATCTGGTTGGTACTTACACAGGACAATAATTATTTGTGACCTGCCTAATCACCAACCTCTGTGTACTTTATTGTAGTTATTCATCGAAGTAAAGCTGGAATTCTTGAGAAATAAGGCTATATGTGATACTACAGGGCATTAAACTGCCATGTAGCACACTTACATTCCTGGTTTTAATTAATTGGGCATGTTTTTTAAACCCCTAATATTGCAGAAATGTTTTATTAGTTTCACACTAATATACTTTGTGTTATCACTTATTTACTTAGAGGAGGTGCCAAATGTTATTGTTAGCATTTTATTGCATCAGCCCACAGAAACTGCTAACCTTGAATGGACAAGCCGCATGCATTGTATGTAATTATAATTATCCTAGTACATAATAGAACAAGACTAGATTATGGAACGGAAACAATTTTAAGATTAGATGCTATGTTGTTTTTGTTGTTGTGCTTTTGTGGGTCATCCGCACTTAAAAATGTAGTCTTACTTATGGGAACAGAGCCTTCAAAACAACTGGTAGATTAATCTGGCAAAAAAACATAAGAAAATGAACAAAAGGAGATGTCTTTTCTTTTATACCCCTTGGCACTTTTAACTTTTAAATTTATAAAAATCCCAGGAATGAAAATAAGGATTATATGTCCTCGCAGAAGTAGACCATGAAAAGTCTAGAGCATGGAGAATATTTCCCTGCTCAAGCCTGCCACCCAATTGGTCCCTTGTAGTAGAAGGGAGACTTTCAGAGGCAGGTTCTAAATCCTTCACTCAACTCCAGATGGTTTACATTATCTAAAGATGAAGCCCTGCAGTACTTTGGGGGACAGAATTGCTTTAATTAGAGTTAAAATTACAATGACAAATTTTATTCTCTTGTAGGAGGAGTATCAATCCCCCTCGTCCTATCAACAATCTGAGGAAACCTCAAAAATGAATGCAAAAAGGTTTCTTTTTCCAGGTGACATCCATAGTACAGTAGACACAGGGAGTAAATCATTCAGTCTTAAAAATGAAAGAGAACATAGTTTGTGTGCAAAGTATATCATACCATTGCAGGATATAATTACTGTATGCAAATAATTAACATATATTTATTGCCTGGCTGGCTGGCTGGCTGGCTGGCTGGCTGGTTGGTTGGTTGGTTGGCTGGCTGGCTGGCAGGAGAGATTTTTCTACTCAGGCCATATTCCAGAAATGCATCCAACATTGGAATTTAAAATTGATTTAAGTTCAAGAATGAGAAACTTCTGACTATATTTTAGTAAAAAAAACACATAATCACTTTGTAAAGGAGATTGTTTTGGATTCCGTACCAGGCGGATTGTAGTGATTGATATTGGCTTGATTCTAAACTCCCTGATGCTTTTAAAATCCTATAACTGTAGAGATATGTGTAGAATAGTTTTATGTGTCTTTTTTAAAAAAAGTAAAGCTGACCTCAGATTTTGCCATGTGGTAATAGCAGATAATTAAACACAATTACCAGACTGTAACTTATTAGAGACATGATCTACTCTAAAACAAATGTGTATAGATTTGCTATCCCTACTTACAGTAAGCCTCCAAAATTAGGGCTTACAGTAAGCTAGGCAGGGCTAACTCTAAGATCATTAACTTAAATGACCAATACCAACCTCCTGTCTGTAAAAAGAGCATTTAAAATGCAACTATAATAAATGTAAATAATAAATGTGAACCAAGAAAAAAAATGAATAAAAGTAATAAATAGCTGTGTTTCCAAAAAGCCATAAAAGGAATTTCAGACCAATTATATTTATATTTTATTTTATTTTGCTTTATTTTCTTTCTGCTCATGTTGTAGTATGCAACTCTGGATAGCTAACAACAATAATAAAAACGCAAACACTACACAAAAAGAAAAGAAACAAAGATTTTTTTTAAAAAGACTCCATTACTATACTCATTCATCACTTTGATATCTGGGCTCCAACCTCACTCTTCCAATGCCTGAGGAAAATGCCAGCTCTTAACCAATTTACTGAAGGCTAAGTGGGTGATGGTTTTCTGGATCTCAAGTGAAAAGTGTTCCACAGGATAGGGACTGCTACAGAAAAGACACACTTCCTAGATCTGACTATCTGGCAACATTTAAGGGAAGAGACCTGGAGTGTGCACACTCTATCCAATCTAGTGAAACAAGGAGATAGCCTCAAGGAAAGGTGATCTTGCAGATAACCTGACCTTGTACCATGTAGGGCTTTAAAGATGGTAACCTTGAATTGTACCAAGAAAGAAACTGGGCTCCAGTACAGCTTGTGCAGCAATGGTATAACATGTGCAAGCTGAGAAGGGCCAATACTTTATGAGCTGCTGCATTTTGAACCAGCTGAAACTCCTGAGTGGTCTTCAAAGGCAGTTCCATATAGAGCAAGTTACAACAGCCCAACCAAGAAGAGCCAAGGCATGAGTGACTACTAAAAGGCCTCCTGGTCCAGGAATGGACACAATTGGTGAATGAGATGTAGCTATGCAATGATATGGCTGCCATCAGTTCCTTGAGTAAGAGTTTCAAGTCCATTCAAGTTCAAAATAGAGGATTCTAGCTAATACAAACATATTATTCCAGTTCTTCCCCATATACATTGACTGCCAGTCTATTTCTGGACCTAATTCAAAGTGATAATTAGTCTAGTCTAGTCACTCTAATCTACTCTTTAAAACCCTAAATGCTTTAAGATCAGGTTATCTGAAACAGTTCCTGAGCCCATATATTTAAATAATCTCCCTTACAGATTCCCTCAGTAAAGGAGGTGAGATAGCCTCTACAAGAGGGAGAGCTTTTTTGGTAGTGGTATCCCATTTATGGAATTTCCATAGCTTGATCAGCAGCCACCCTAGCATCATTTCAGTGCCAGGTGAAGAACTTTTATTTTTTCTAGCTTTTAATCTAACTTTTAATTTTTAGCTTTTGAATGATGCAATGATAATGCCTAATTTTCTTCTCTGGTGTTTTGAAGAGACTTCACAAGTTTGAAATTGAATTGGCATGCTTAATGGCGGGGCCATTTCAGTGCAATGAAACAAACAGTGTTTAGAAATGAAACATTGGACTTCTGGTTCCGGATTGCGGCGCCTCTAGCCGCACGAGGAGATTCGTCTCCTCGTTTGGCTAGCTTCCCTCCGCCGGTAGACCCTTATGCGGGTTGAAAGTCACCCTGGAAGGCACGACTACCGTCGAGGAGGCTGTGCTCGGCTACGGAGGAGCGGCGGCTCCTCCAGCTGTCCGAGCTAACTCTGAGGGCCGACGGAGAAGATCGGCCAGTAAAATGGCTGATCACCTAGCCGCACCAACCGCAAGTCAAAAGAACAACTAAGCATGAAGAACCACCGTGGTGAATCCGGGTGAGACCTTTCCTTCTCTCGCTATCCTGATTGTTCCTGTAAAGAGTTTCTATTTTCCTTTATTAAGAAAGCAGCGGCTGCTTATACGGAAAGAAGAGCTAAAAAGAAAAAGATTAATAATTTTTTTTGTGTGTGTATGGTTGTTTTTTTTACTATTGGACTTTTGTTGTGGGAATTTTAGGGGAAAAGAAGAAAAAAGGGATATTGTTACTTTGTTCTTTTTAATTTGATAACGTTGGAGATACCTCTCTTGTTAACTTTTTTTAAAAAAGAGAGAGAAAACTTTTTTTTCCTTTTTAACTTTAGTAACTTGGAAACATCTGGTGGCAAAAAGCGAAATTCTAACTGTACTTCTCCCTGTTATTTGAAGAGGGATTGGATTTCATGTGATAATAAAAGAGAAAACATAACTTGACAGTTGGGTGGTGAAGCTGGCTATTAGACTTTTGGAGGCGGACACTTGTGGATATTTTTCAAGTAGTCTCTAATAAAGGAATAGGCAAATCTACCACCAAAATGGATGAAAGTTATCCACATCTTGACTATGACTTAATACTGGAAAAAATATTAGAATTTACAGAAGACTTCAAAACTTATTGGAAATCTTGGAGAAAATCTAAAGATGCTACCTTGGAACATCACATCGACCCTCCAATAATGAATCAAGTTATGGAACAAGGAAGAATAGAAGATGAACAGAGTAATCCTAAACAGGCCTACATTATTATTATTATTATTATTATTATTATTTATTTAATTTCTATGCCGCCCTATTCCAAAGAACTCTTTAAGTTGTATGTTGTACATACAACTTAAAGAGACAGAGACACTATATTTACAACCCAATTGTGAATCTACACTGAGAGAAAATGCAGAAACCACTGAACCAACTAATTCTACACGTTACCTATAACTGACAGACAACTTTGATGACCAAGAAGTAACTGTAATTGACTCAGTTCAACTACCAAAAATAACAACGATCGATATTCAGACACAATTCTTTGGAAATTATAATAAAGCGGAAAGGGAAATAAATTTTGTTCAGTTTGAATTGGTTAGAAATATTTATAATCAAATCTTGAGGTTTGATAACCGAAAAGCTTTATTATGGGAACCAAATTGGCATAGAAAGAAAGCTAGAGTCAGATTTAAATGTAACATAAAATGTTACTTGACGGATTAAAAAGGCTTTAGAAATTTTGTCTGATTTAATAACGAATGAAGGATGTAAATTTATTGTTATTATAGTTGATAATTATTCAAGGGAGTAAATCTTCTTAGGGGGTAAAAAGACCTTATAGATGTAGATTGATGAAATGATTGAATATATTATAAAAAAATAGAAATGTATTTTTTGGACTTACATTATAATTTTAAATATGATAATTATGCTGTAATAGAGAAAGAGAGTATGTCTGATTTAATTATGAATGAAGGATGGGAATTTCCTGATATTATAGTTGATAAGTATTTGAAGATGTAAACTTTATCAAGGGCTTTACAAGATTTTCTATAGATGTAGACTGATGAAATGATAGAATATATTCTTAAAAATAGAACTGTATCTGTTGGATTTATATTATTATTTTAAATATGATAACTATGTTGTAATAGAGAGAGAGGAAGAGATATTTGTGATAGGGGAAAAAAACAGTCTCCATGAATGATTTATTATTAAGGATACCTGAAATCCCAACTATATATTTATTGAAATGTAATTGGAGTATGACAATTGTAATTAGTAAAGTTTAAAAACAGGATATAGATTATAATTGCATGTGATTGATGATTTTTGTTTGATTGAACTTTATCTAAAACTGTATTAATTTTAATAAGCAATACTATATTAAGAAACAGAGAGGAAATTTTTGATAATTAATTTGAGCTATATTTATATGATTTTGTCTTTGAATGATTTGACATCCTGACCACCACGTTTTGTCCTAAGCTTTTGGAAAAAAATGGAAAAAACCAATAAAACTTTAAAAAAAAGAAAAAAGAAATGAAACATTGGACCATTTAAAAAAATAATCAGTATTCCAAATTACAATAGATTTTATTTATTTGTTTGTTTGTTCATATCCCTCCTTCAGGGATTCCAAAATCGAACATCAGAAAGTAAGCATTAGAGGTTTACAAATTCATGCAGGTGGCACAAACAACATGCTTCACTTGACTTCAATAATAGAATAAACTTATAAGAAAAATGATATGAAGTGTTGCAACATAAGATCCTGATTGAAAACAAAAGTAGTACTGAGCCCTTAGTCTCATAAGAAGCCAGTGAAGAGTTGTATACAAAAGAATAGGAATTTAGAGAATGTTCACATTTAGTAGACTGTTACAACAGTGCAGACATGAAACAACCAAAGCTTGCACCAGGAGCTCCATTGCATAAATTATCAGAAAGCAGTGGATTCATCAGATGGAAATTATAGGATTTTGCCATCACTGCTACAAATGATTGCAAGGACAGTCTATTATTCAATGGAAACTCTAAAATGAAGAGCTTAAATATGAGTCAGTGAACAGCTCTATCTATCTATCTATCTATCTATCTATCTATCTATCTATCTATCTATCTATCTATCTATCTATCTATCTATCTATCTATCTATCTATCTATCTACCTACCTACCTACCTACCTACCCATCTACTGTGAGAGGTATCTCGGAGTCCTAGTGAGCCAGCAGTGTGCTGCAGCTGCCAAAAAAGCCAACACAGGGCTAGACTGCATTAACAGAGGGATAGAATCAAGATCACGTGAAGTGTTAATACCGCTTTACAGTAGTGGCCAAAATTGTGGAAACCTTTTGGGAAAAGTGTACAGTAGAAATGCCACCTTTGGTTAAGTTTCCACCAATTTTTCTTCTAATTTCTTTATAATTGTAGCCTTGTTTACTTAATAATACTATTTTACATCGCTTTCTGGGCAACCAGTCAACTCTTTGCACCATTACTTTAATTTTATTATGTTGTACGAGCTCAGTAAATGAAAGAACACAAAAAACCCCAACCAATTTGATAGCGATCACATAACACACTGACAAATGTCCTCCTCTCAGCTTCAATACATGACATCAATAACTGAATCTTACTGTGATCTGATTGGCTCTCTAAACACTCATGCTCTTTGGCTACAATCAGATGAAGGAAAGCTACATGATATCAACCTAAGCAAGTTGTGCTTCCTTTTTCTGGTTATTTGGCTATAACTTTTCATAGAATACAGTACAGATAATTGAACAAACTTTGTTGCATTACATTCTTGATTAAATTGAACAAACTTTGTTGCATTACATTCTTGATTAAATTATCTTTCCATTGATATATAATTTTATGGTACTACTCCAAAACAAAGTGGTGTTATTAGCCATCAAACCTCAAAAATACACTTTTCCCAAAAGATTTCCATAATTTTGACCACTACTGTACAATGCGTTGGAATACTGCATCCAGTTTTGGTCACCACGATGTAAAAAAGATGTTGAGACTCTAGAAAGAGTACAGAGAAGAGCAACAAAGATGATTAGGGGACTGGAGGCTAAAACATATAAAGAATGGTTGCTGGAATTAGGTATGTCTAGTTTAATGAAGAGAAGGATGAGGGGGGACATGATAGTAGTGTACCAATATCTCAGGGGTTGCCACAAATGAGAGGGAGTGAAGCTATTCTCCAAAGCACCTGAAGCAATGGATGGAAATGAACCAAAGAGAGAAGCAACCTAGAACTAAGGAGAAACTTCCTTAGTTAGAACAATTAATCAGTGGAACAACCTGCCTCCAGAAGCTGTGAATGCTCCAACACTAGAAATTTTTAAGAAGAGATAGGATGTCTGAAATGGTATAGGGTTTCCTGCCTGAGCAGGGGGTTGGGCTAGATGACCTCCAAGGTCCCTTCCAACTCTGTTGTTGTTGTTGTTGTTGTTATTATTATTATTATTATCTTGGAAACTGAATTTGGACAGCCTTTGATCAACTCTGGTGAGTATCTACTATGAAGGGCCAAGCCCATCATATAGAGTTGCCAACCAAGAAAGAAAATAGAAGTCATTCAAAAAGAGGAAAACCAAGAAAAGGCAAAGCTACTAATGCCCCGGGTGCTTCTACCGAGAGACAGAAGCATTTGATGGCCCAAGGACAGATTTTGCAACATCACTGCAAATGACCAATGCTGTACCTTGGCCATTCAGATATCATTTCACCTGAAGTAGTGAAATGTCCTGTATAGAACCTGTATTGAAAGGGGTCCCTGCAGTGCAGGTTGAAAATATGGACTGCAAAATGGGAGAAAGTGAGTGAGAAAAATAGGGTCGGAGTCATATGTAGGATGAAATAAGGAACCAATAATGGACTACTGTATGGACAGCAGCCATTCTGAACTAGTCCTTCATGTCCTAGATGAGCTGCTCCTTACAAATACAAGCCAATACTTTCATGTACATAGCATTTGTAGTTTATGTGTAATGGGGGAAGAAAACTGCCATCTATTCCATCTCCTCTACCATTGGAACTACAGACTCCATGGTGCTAACAGTAAATGACAGGGCTATTTGTTTGGTACAAGAAAATAATTTTGATAATGGCATATTCCCAGGCTAAAGTTTGATGCTGTTATTTTGGAATTCAGACTAGTGGTCTATGACTATTTAACATTAATTCAAGACATCCAGAAGACTAACTATGTTACTTTGCTTAGGCACTGCTTTCATCTAAATGTGATAGGATTTAATTATTCAATTAAGTAAAGCCAAAGTAAATCAGTGTAATTGTATACATATAACCTATTTGTTCAGCTGAAAAAAAAACTGAATCTTCTACTTTAAAAAAAATGAAGACTTTTTCTTATATCTTTCCTTTTTTAATAATCCAAGGACCAAAGACGGTTTCTTTTAAACACATTGAAACTGGTGACCTTTGGGTAAATTAAATTGGTTATTCAAGTAGCTTCTGAAAAGTAGTCTTTAATTTGAGGATATTTATTTTTTAAATCCTCCAAGGCTGTCTCTTTTTTTATATAATGTGTATTTAGAAATCACTACTGTTATTGATTGGGTTAATATTATAGCTTTGCCTAGATATATTGTCTCTTATTTACTTATTAAAAATCATAAGGCAAAATAAGGGCAGCAACAGTTATTTAAAAATTATTTTATAGTTTCTCAGACATTCTTCCCAGCCACCAATAAATGTCAAGTAAGAAATCACATGAGCTCTTTCATCTATTTAAAAGCTGCTTTTCTAAAGACAAAAAACAAAGTCAGCGAAAGCTGCTATGACTACTGAATGAATGTTAAAACAAACCACCTGAACATCTGCACAGAGATCTGTTCACTATCTATTCAACACTCATCAGTTAAGGCAGGGGTGTCAAACTGCGGTTGCATCATGTGGAGGCTACACCCACCCCAGCTCTGGCAGTGCAAAAAAAGTGTGATACGTCGCAACACGTCACGTGACACGGCTGGTTTGACACCCGTGAATTAAGGAATCCCTGTGATTGCAAACATCAACTTCTGTCTATTCACATAGAAAATGCGATCCACTTAGCATTCTAGGAAAATAAAATTAACTGCAATCATTAAAAGAGTAAAAGGGAAATACTGTGTGTCATATACGCTCATATGAACCTTTCAAATATATTGGATTACAGTTACTAGAATTCCACAAAATGGGCTAAAACAATCAAAATAAAATACTCTTTGTTTCAGACTTTTATATTGTTATATTATTATTTGCCTTATTTGTTGTATACTGCAAGTGTAATAAGTACTTTTTCAAATGACTGAATATTGTTTCTATCTTGTCTTCATTCCAACTAACTCAGTGGTTCGGCACTGCCGGCCGCCATTTTGTTTTTTTTATTTTTACTTTTTTAAATTTTTTTTTTAATTTTTAAATTTTATTTTATTTTTTTAATTTTTTTTAATTTTTTTAATTTTTTTTGGCGCGCGCGTGCCGCGCACGCTCAGATCCGCCCGTCATGCCGGAAAAAAAATTAAAAAAATTTAAAAAAAATTTAAAAAAAAAAAAACAAAATGGCGGCCGCGATGGGCGGATCTTCGCATGCACGGATTGGCCCATCGCACGTGCCACGCATGTGCGCATCCGCCCATCGTGGCCGCCATTTTGTTTTTTTTTCAAAAATTTTTAAAAAAATTTTAAATAAAAAAAAAACAAAATGGCGGCCCGTGACGGGCAGATGCCGCATGCATGGCGCGTGCGACGGGCCGATCCGCGCATGCGCAGATCCGCCCATCGCGGCCGCCATTTATTTTTTTTAAAAAATTTTAAAAAAAATTTTTGCGCCCGCGCGCACACATGCGCGTGCTCCCGGGTCGGGGTCGTGGCGCGCATGGGCGGGGCAAGTGGGGTCTCAACCTCAGAAAGGTTGAGAACCACTGAACTAACTGATCTTGTTTACACCAGTTAAGTACAATTATAAATTTACCTTTTATTTCATGGTTACAACATAACACTTTTCTGTCTATAATCTATCCTGCCTAATCATCAAAACCATAAATCATAAGTTCATTTTATTTCTATTTCATGCAAAAAGTCTATGAGGGGTTTCCAGTCAGCAATAAATATAAATATTGTCTTTTCTCTGATCAAAGAAGTCAATTTAGCCATCTCAGCAAGTTCCATCATCTGTAGCAATCATTCCTCCCTTATGATTAAGGTCGAATCTTTCCATCTTTGTGTGTGTAATAATCCTGCTGCAGTTATCATGTACAAAAACAAAATCTGATAACTTTTTTTCCAATTGTTTGTCCATGAATTCCCAAAAGAAAGCCTCCAGTCTCAATTGTTTATTAAACTTTATAACAACAACAACAACATTGGAAGGGACCTTGGAGGTCATCAAGTTCAACCCCCTGCTCAGGCAGGTAACCCTATACCATTTCGGAGAAATGACTGTCCAGTTTCTTCTAAAAAACTTCTAGTGTTGGAGCATTCACCGCTTCTGGAGGCAGGTCGTTCCACTGGTTAATTGTTCTAACTGTCAGGAAGTTTCTTCTTAGTTCTAGGTTGTTTCTCTCCTTGATTAGTTTCCATCCGTTGCTTCTTGTCCTGCCTTCAGGCGCTTTGGAAAATAGCTTGACTCCCTCTTCTTTGTGGCAGCCCCTGAAATATTGGAACACTGCTATCATGTCCCCCTCGTCCTTCTCTTCATTTAAAGTCCTCTGAACAAGTGTATGTGTATGAATCCAGAATTTTCTAGCTATTTACACATCCAGAAAACATGATAAAGTGCCTCTTTTTGTAGTTCATGTTTTCATCATAAATCTGAATTGCCTTTATAAATTTTAGGCAATTTCTCTGGTGACATGTACCAACCTTTCATAAACTTTCTCTTTAAAATTACAACAAAGTGTAAATTTCCTTTCAGCCACATATTTTCCCATTATTCCCTCTGTATATTATAACTAGAATTTTAGCCCACTTATTTAATTGTTCTTCTGTTTCAAATTTCAATAAAAAGATTATACATTTTAGCAATTACATGTTCATCATTTGTATACAATTCAGTTTCAGACTCAATCTTGTAATGTTCAAAACCATAAATTCTTTTGTCTACTTTAAATCTAATAAATGTAAATAAGAGAACCACTGACAACTATATCCCTCTGCCTCCAGTTCTTCTCTTGATTTTATTCTACAATCCCTTTTGAAAAAAATTCTAGTGTCTCATAATCACTTAGCCATTGGTGTTTGCCTATTATTTCTGGTCTATAAAATGTTTTGTGTGCTAAAAGTCACAAAAACGTTTTACGGAACAATCTGGGTTTGTATGTATTCCATATTCTCAATGTGGCACATGTAACATAATTATTTTTAAAATCCACATTAACCTTGACTTTATTGTATCACAGTAATGTTCTTTTAATTTCATGAAATAGCAACATATGGTATATCAATTTATTGTAGTCATTAAGACTGCTGACTGGAAAACGAATCCTTTAGGAATGAGGAAAGATGTTGGGTTTGCATTTTTTGAAAGAAAAGCCCCAATAGTTCACTCCTAACCTTCATCTCTTCCAGTGCCCATGACTTTCCTGTCCCAAAGATCAAAAAGACAAGAGTAGAATAAGATGTGATTCATGGTTGCCTGTTTGCTCTTCATTTCATGACTGACAAAGAAAAATAAATTAAAACCAACTGACTAGAAGAAGCCAAAAAATTTCATGGATGAACCTGGAGAATCAAAAGCTTATGACAACATGTGCAGGAAAGCCCGCTTCTGCATGCAAACAGCCCTTGCTGTGTAAATGGCCAATTAATTTATGAGAGCCAGATGTTCTTGTATGCTGGAATTGTTTACCTTTCTGCTTTCTTCTTCGTTAGACTGATAGATGTCACCATGTCATAGCAGCAGGGTGGCAGGAGAACCAGTGACTCCCGTCTCTGCCCTGATCAACCCATTTCAAACTTTTAACATTTCTTTAATGGTCTCCATGCCCTTTATTCTTCTATTTGTAAGTTATGGGGGTTGTACAAAAACAAATATTTATAATTAAAACAAATATAAGCTTTCTTTGAACAAATCCTTCTATTTGAAGAAAACTGTAAACTAGAATTAATTCCAACTTCTAGATTCCAAATAGTTTTTTAAAAACTACTTGAATGCATGCAGGATCCAATCTGGGTTGATCTCTGCGGCCAGAGGTTTTTGTCTTCTGAACTTATACTTGAAGGTATAAATGTTCTAAGAGTAAAGATTCAGTGCTATTTACTTTTCAGTTCAGAAGATATAAATAAGATGCAAAATGTATTCAATTAAAATGCATAAAAGTGGCTGTACCTAGATCAGCGAAAGAGTCCACTAAATAACTGGTGATACAAATAATGTCACTTTTTTTGCAATCTTTTCTAAAGCCAATCAGTAATTTGTTTTTGTTTCATTATGCATTCCTCAAAACAATACATTAGTATCTGTTTTTAATCTACTTCTGATTGATTGCTTTAAGTACAAGTGATAAAAATATCTACTTTCTCTATGCTGTTATAAAATATCTTCTCTGTTATAATATCTGTTATAAAATAATTATCTGTGATAAAATAAAATTCTCTCTTGCCTACCTTTTAAAAATGTATTTATTTATTTATTTATTATATTTACATCCAACTTTCCTTTTGGTTAGTGCAGTTGATATACACTCTTCTGTGCCCATTTTATCCTCACCTTTTATTGAGGTCAGCTATAGCTAGTGACTGGCCCAATATCAACAAATCAATCTTTATGATTAAGTGTAATTTGAGGAACCCAACTGTCACTTGGACAATCTAATTAACATAAAAGCCTTACATTCCCACTTTTCTTTCTTCCATAAGCGCATTTCAAAGGTGCTATTGCCACTACAGAGGTTGTTGAATAGTAATTCCCAACATCCCTAGAAACTACTAATCCATTATAGGTAATCCTGGTTTAATGTCCACAACTGGCACCAGCAACTCGCAAAGCAATCACTAAGTGAAACTGCAACTGTGCTTACTGTCTTACTTCAGCTTCCCTTTGCTTTACAGACCTGGGCTGGAGAATTGGTTGTAAATTATTTTTTTCATCTTTGTCCCAAATGCAAACCATTGATAAATGAGGCAGTTGCTAAATATTGATATTGTCCTTGCAAAAGATCCCCCCTTCTAACTTCTAGTATTAGCCACAAGCAGAAGTGCAGCAGATCTGCTCTTTGAATCCAAAACATATTTTAGATCAGAATGATTGTTGTTTGCATTACCGATGTGAGTTTTTTAATATTAGAACTGCATCCAAGTCTACAATAATATTGCAAACTTTCTATCTATAATCAGCAATATTTTAATCTAGGTGAGAGCCCCCAATGTTCACAGATTAAGGTTCTGCAGCTCCCATATATTTATTATTCCACTTATGTTTGCCTTCAGACTTCATGCAAGTTTCCATAATATTTTACCTTGTTGTCAAAATATTTAATTGGTCTAAATGTTTTTCAGACCCCGAGAAATCATAGGATACTATTTTCTACAATTTGACATCTTTCCTATAATGGAACTGCCATGCTCCCTGGAAATTCTATAATTTATGATCTCAAAATATTTAGAACTCTTACTGACTGCCTCTATGACATTTTCTTGACAACAATACAAAAGTGTTTTGTTATTGCCACTGCCACTGTCATTGCCACTTCTGCCTCCTCCTCCTCCTCTTTTTTTTAAAAAAATAATCTTTTCAGGTACAACAGGTCAACACATTACTGAATGCTTTATTGTATTGTATTGTACTTAGCTATTACTAATCTATTTAAAAGTTTTGATAACAAGATTAAAGAATTGTGGTTGCACAGATGACCACAAAAACTCTGAAATATTTCAAAGAAAAGAATAATGCAAAGCCATTAAGCAACATTAGAAGAAAATTGCTAAGGATTTTTTCTTAAGCATTCTGCAAATGGACATTCTGCAAATAGCAATAGCACTTAGACTTATATGCCACTTAACTGTGCTTTTACAGCTCTCTCTAAGTGGTTTACAGAGCCTCCAACAATCTGGGTCCTCATTTTACCGACCTTGGAAGGCTGGAAGAATGAGTCAACCTTGAGCTGGTGAGAACTGAACTGCCGAACTACTGGCAGCCGGCAGTCAGCAGAAGTAGCCTGCAGTACTGCACTCTATCCACTGTGCCATCCCAGTTCTATAACATTTGCTTAACGTAACAGAATGACATATCTACCCACCTTCCTTCTACCTCATTTTCATTGTGGTATAATCAGTTAATAATACTGCCCTGTATTTTTCAACTTGTACTTGAAATATAGATATGTTATTTATCTTTTATTATTTTCTTCTCTATTTCACATTTAAGTTGATCTGTCAGGATCTGGACATAGGACTTTCTGTTGACAAGAAACACTAAGCTACATATGCTTCTTAACAAACCTAGATGATCAACAATGACAGCGAAAACGAAAACTATTAGTAAATGCCATTCAAATTTATTTCACACCATGCAAAATGAATCAAGTAATATATAAATATGTTTTTAATTACTAATGTATTAGATTTATATTTTGCTTCTATTTTTGAAACTCTACCATTTTATATAAGCCATGTTTCTCACATTCATCTCTCTATCCGTTATATAGAAATCAAAGATCTTTTTTATGGGAAAAATTAAATGTAATTCTATTTGGAGTGTTGTCCTAAACAAAAAAAACCACAATTAAATTGCACATAAAATGGAATATACTAATTTAGTAAGTTGAAGCATAGCCATTCAAAATTCTTATCTCTCAGAAACAGTTTTCAAATGGACTGAAAAACCATCTTTATATATATACTTTATATATACTATATATATATATATATATATATATATATATATATATATATATATATATATATATATATATATATATATATATATATATATATATATATATATATATATATATATATATATATATATATATATATATATATATATATATATATATATATATATATATATATATATATATATATATATATATATATATATATATATATATATATATATATATATATATCTACCATAAGACTCCCTGGAGTTTGAGCACAGCTAGAGTTTTATTTAAAATAATACTTACATTAATCATGTTTATACAAATAAGCAATGGCATGTATTTTCTAGTGAACTGTTTCCTTAAGAATCATATGCAATTTAAGAATTTATAATACAATTTTGTGTTCAGAAATTGGATATAAAGAACTTTAAGGGAAACTGTATAACATAAAACAAATAGTTATACCCCTGAAGAATTATGGCTATAAGGTGTTTTTTTAAAACAACAACAACAATGAAGATACTAATTTTTGACAAAAACAGCATGATACAAATTTGGAATATTAGAAGTTGTGCTTTGTGACAGCTGATCTTCTAATCAGATCAAATATTAAGTGGCCAAATCAATGTAAAAGAATAAGAAAATCTATTTGAAGTCATAAATTGCAAAATAATCCTGAATTGTACCCTGATTTACTTTTTCTTAAAGGACATTTCTTTTTGCTGAGTTACCATTTTGCTATGCAACATTTTGCTATATTCATTACTTACTTTGTATGGATGCTGTTGATTCCTCTTACCCTCTGTGATTCTCGCCATGTTCACTTACAGTTAATCATTTCTTTTCTTTTCTTTTTCTTATCCTTTTTCTAATACTCTCCTCAAGGGTGATAGTCTCCAAGTGCTGAGATAAATCTTTTCTTATTGACTGCTCTCCTGGTCACTCTTCCAAATAATTAATTAATTGTTTCCTTTCTGAATAATTTATTGTTTCCTTTGCTCCTGTTCTTTTTTGCCTCCTTTTCCACCCCCAGGCAAAATTACTACAACATTTTATGTTAAACCTTTTCAACACTTTTCCTAGAAAAAAAAAACCTCAATAAGTTAATGTATTCTTCCTATGTTTGGTTTTCATGGAATTCTCTCAATGTGGAGCCCTTCCAATGTAACATCCCTCCTGCCAAGTCAACTAAGGAGAAGCCACATAAACAACAGGATTACAAAGAGGTCCCTGTAGTACTGATGTTCTGGATAGATCAACTATTCTACGAAAGGACAGCTTTTTGGTTTTGAACCAAGGGCAAAAATGAAAAAGTAGGGGGGAAAAATCAAGCTTGGGAACTATACTTAGAAAGAAGGAATGAGAAAAGTATAATTGTTTTGAAAAGCATTCTATACACTGTAAAATTCTATAAAAGATAAAATGACATATGAATGTTCTAGAGAAAGTAAATCTATCCACTAATCCCATTCTGAAGCACATACTATCAACATCCTATAGGTATGTGGTAGATTTACTCTGATTTTACATGTGACTAGCTCAGATGCCTTCAAGAGGACCATGTCTAAAGAACAGGTAGTCCTCAACTTATTACCAAAATTGAGCCCAAAATTTTTGTTGCTAAGTGAGACATTTGCTAAGTGAGTTCTGCCCCATTTTATGACCTTTCTTGCCACACTTGTTAAGTGAATCATTGCAATAAAGTCAATAACAAAGTTGTTAAGTGAATCTGAATTTCCCATTAACTTTGCTCATCAGGTCACAAAAGGTGATTACATGATACTGGGACACTGCAACCATCATAAATATGACTCAATTGCCAAGCATCTGAATTTTGATCATGTGACCATGGAGATCCTACAATGGTCATAAGTATGAAAAACGGTCATAAGTCACCTTTTTCAGTGCCCTTGTAAGTTCAAACAGTCACTAAATGAACTGTAGTAAGTACTGCTAGCGGCAAAGACTTGAAGAATACATTTTGACATATATTTTCCTCATTCTGTGGGAAATAATGATGGAACTGCCATAATACTTGAAGACTAATTGATTTTCCAAACAATGAAATCATAACTGAGTGATGATAACTTCATTTTATTTCCAACATCAATTCATTATATGCTTCCAGAGGCACTTATATTGTTTTTTACAACATATGCATAAAATATTTGACATACCTGAGAAAATATGGAGGTGTCCCAACCATCAGAGAGCAATCAGAACCATGCAGAAAGGAAACAGAATCTATTTTAGTCACATACCGGTAGTAATTCTATGTTATTCAAATATGCACAATATTTACAGTATTTATAAAATCACAAATGATAATATATTATAAAACTTTTGTAATTCAATAAAAAGTTTCAGAAACAGATATTTGGTATAGATATTTAGAATAAAATATTCCCTTTTATACACTCCCCTTTTACCCCCCCCCCATAAGTTGCTATTTCTTTTCTTTATCCTCTTTAAAGTACTTTACTTAACATTTACATTCTATTATGCGATACATACTCTGGGAATAATTAGTTGTTTCATTTTCTTGTTTTGTCTTTTGCTTTCATTATTCAGTAGTACCTTGATACTCATCATTAATTGGTTCTGGGAGGTGTGATGAGTACAAAAAATAATACCAAAGCATTTTCCCCCATAAAGTATAATTTAGTTAGTCACAAGACAACTGAGATCTACATGTTCTAGCTTACGTGTTGAGTACCAAACAAATAATGAATACCGGACAAAATTTTCACCCAAAAATGCATTGAGTACCAAATTTGATGAGTTTCAAAGCAGTTGAATACCAAGGTACCACTGTATATCAATACAGTTGTTCCATATTGCTTGGTGATATATAAAATCAAGGTTTTTACCATTCCTCCTACATTGATTGATTGATTAGGTATTGTCAACTCTTAGCGCCAACATAGAGTTTCTCTATGATTATCTGTCCCTAACCTGGTCTTCCAGGCCTTCCAAAAGTGTACTCATCACCACAGTAACTGAATCCATTCACCTTTACTGTTGGTCATCCTGTTTTATTTTCTTTCCTTCCACCTTTTCCAGAGATCCTCCCCCATACACACTTCCAATAGTTAAATCTTACAGGCAATCCAGAAGAATACCTATGGCCAACAATACTTGAAAGGTGCTGTGAATTCTAGTGGTTTAGAAAAAGTCATGCCTCTCCCTCTAGTGACAATAAAGCTGATCAACCAGAGCATCCAATGCCATTTCCATCCATCGCCTAGGTCAGGATCCTGAGCGCAAATGGTTCAGATATTTTTTTCTGACTAGGACCCTTTGTTGTTGTTGAGGTTCCACCATTGTCTCTAAATTTTTCCTCTAAAAGGCAAGGTTGGGAATTGGGCTGAAGGTGTCCAGGACAACTGGATCAACAGATGTTATTACCCCCTACCTCAAATATAGCCTTTTACATAATTGCATGTGAAGGAATACTTGTTTCTGATTCATTATCCTCACTTAATAACTGTTTGCCGAGTTTATTATTATTGAAAGACAAATCAACAGTTGAATTAAACATTTAAACAAACAAAAGCCTACAATGTAAGATACTCAGTTCCCACAAATAGTTACACAGCCAACTGGTTTTTTAATGAACATTTTTACAGAAACTGTCCTACCATATTATTGTACATGAGCTACAGTTACAGTATCATATCCATAAATCTTTAGTTTTCTATATGTGTAACAAAATGACCTCAAGGGGACAGTAGAAGAATGCCAGATTGTAAGCAAAGCAACTAGCAGGATGTCAGACGAAAGAATGATGACAAGCCACAATTAGTCTGCCCTTTCACTGATGATGGTCATGATTTATTTCTTTGTGAAGATGTCTGTGGGCAAATTCAAATACTGATATATCCTAGCACTGGTTGAGATCAGATCACAAAGAGTTGGGGGGGGGGGGAAGGGGGAACTGCTATTCAAAATGTAAGGAATGGCTTACACTATTATGACCCACTGACAAATTAAAATGAAGATTCAGAATTAAAATAAGTTGAACGTGTTGAAAATAAATGGAAAGTGTTAGATTAAGCACCTATAGTATTTGTAGATTCCCTAAAAGGGCATTTAAAATCATCCAAGGAGGCAGAGGACCAAAAGGACAAAACTAAAGCTCTTTTAAGGATATCATCTTAAAAGATATTCACAATCAGAAAGCCAAGATTTGGATAAGATTGATGTATTTTGAACAAGATAGCCTTAAATTTTAAAATCATTAAAATTCCGATGTATTCAACATATCAATACTATTTTTAGCAACCTGTGGGGAATTTGTATCTGTGGGAAGTGGTTTCTGAAGTGTGGCAAGTGCTTTATGTAGTAATGAACAATATTGCACGGTATGATTATGCCAGTCACATGTCTATCAATTAAAAAAATTATAGTTATTTACTAGAGAAATAGACATGCAGTTGTTGTTTATTTTCCTGACTTTTTTTCAGGTTCAGATTTCTCTTTAAATCTGGAGATGGGCAGGTGCAGAAAGGTATCACAGACTTTCTTAAATAATTAAATAACTAAAATATGTGAAAAATGAACATATGAACAGAAATTAAATGAAATGGCTATTAAGATTTACCTATCTATCATCTATCTGTCATCATCATCTCTGTCACACACACACTCACACACACACACACACACCATCCAAAAGCAAATCATACTCCCCAAAAAACTGTTAAGGGCTCTAGTTTCAATCACTTTGATAATAACTCTTTGTCCATCTCTCTTATCTAGTGCTTAGTCCTGGCAGTGAGAATAATCGGCATTTGAAAGAGGAGAATATCAAATTTCCTACTACTACATACATTCTATGTACCTCTATTGCCTCTTCAGCACATCCCTGGAATTATTTTTAGAGGACAAGCATGATAATCACCCAAGCAGGTGCTGACATTCAAAATATAACAGCTTCAGGTTACAAAATTATGTGTGTGAGAGAAAGTGTGTAAATAACATCCTTGGGCATGTATAAGATGTACGTAAGCACAAGCATAAAGGTTCATGGCAAGAGAAAATTAGTATTCATAACTTTGGTAAATAAATGATGAAAAGCTGGAAATACTCTAACCTTGAAAAGAAACTCTCAGAGTACAAACTAAACAATCAGAATTAACAAAAAGAGAGGAACTTAACATTTAATCTCTAGCCCATAATATAGAGCTGCTAATGTTTGATGTGTCACCACTGGTTAATGGTGCTATTATGTTATATTAATATGGACAAATGATTGCTGAATATACTGTACTCCTGATTTTTACTGTCAAGCTCATGAAATGTACATTTTTCAGAACTTGACATTCACACTTAATTTCATTTGAAAATATAAATTGCATATAAAGGATTGATAGACATCAAGAGATCAAGAGATCAAGAGATGGGGCAACCATTTGTCTGAAATAGTATAGGGTTTCCTGCGTCAGCAGGGGGTTGGACTAGAACACCTCCAATGTCCCTTCCAACATCATCATCATCATTATTCATTGCACAGTCAGCCAGATGTTCAGACTGGATTTGGCATTTTTATCTACCTATTGAGTCCTTACCAAGGATATGGATGTTTGATAGTATTACAGATATCATCGCAGGATGGAAGCGATGTTAAACTTTTATGCTTTATGAAATTCTGAGTATGTCATTCTATTCAAATACTGTACCTTCTAGCTAGTGGAATGTGGCCAATAGTATATAATAGTGTTTCTCAACTTTGGCAACTTTAAGAGACATGGACTTCAACTCCCAGAATTCCCTACATGACTAGAGGTCCATGCCTTCTAAAGATGCCAAGGTTGAGAAACATTGCTATATAACTTTGCAATGTACTCTTTAGATTAGAGGTCCTAATAGTACAAAGTTGTTCAAAGTAACAAAATTGGCTGTACTTAGAGCATACTGATCAAAATATTTTATTTATTCATTTATATCCTGCCTTTATTTTTATAAATAACTCAAGGCAGCAAACATATCTAACACACCTTCCTCCTAATTTCCCCCTCAACCTCCCTGTGAGGTGAGTTGGGCTGAGAGTGACTGGCTCAAGGTCACCCAGCTGACTCTCATGGATAAAGTGGGACTAGAACTGATAGTCTCCTGGTTTCTAGCCTGGTATATTATCATACGACTTACATTCATATCTAGAAGTTGCAATACTACATGTAGCATGGATACAACTTTATACGTTACTAGAATTATTACTTAGAAGCCTCAGCCTTCCAAAGCCTTAATAATATACGAAGCCTATTTTTAGCAATACATTTTTGTTCAAGTTACCGCAAGCTTCTCACCAATATGCATATTGAGATGTCTACAACTTCCAATGAAAGTACAAATGCAGAACCCAAGAATATTTGCTTCTAATTAATTTTTAAAGTGTTTTTCCTGAACTGTGTTAATATAATCAAATATTTATATTGCTCATTTCACTGAGATACAACAGAAAGCACAACTCTTCTCCAGACTGAGATAAACTTCTCTCTCAGTACCTACAGTATCTGGTACTATTTCTGCATTCTTGCTAAATCAGCTGTTCATCCACAAAGAAGAAAACACAACCTACAAAAAAAAACATGCTTTACTTTTCCTGCATCTATTTTCAGAGTACATACAGCATACTATTTTACATATCAGAATGCATGTTTGTAGAATTTATAAACAAAACTATGCATATTTGTTGTTTTATCTTCATAGGACAAAGAAAACAAATATTATAACCATATAAACCTGACTTATTTATTATGCCTTCTTTGCAATTAAGAGAAAATTAAAGAGAAATGTTATTCTTTCCTTGATGTTATGTTGTTAAACATTCACTTAACACCAGAAACTCAATGTTTTGATGTATAATTATTTCAAAATAGTTTAAATTTATGACAATTTGCTACACCAGTTTTTTCTTATATCACAGAGTGCATTTCA
Organism: Bothrops alternatus; assembly: GCA_034064705.1. Lineage (NCBI taxonomy): Eukaryota > Metazoa > Chordata > Lepidosauria > Squamata > Viperidae > Bothrops > Bothrops alternatus. The sequence continues at coordinate 45,476,852 of JARGCV010000007.1, read as the reverse complement.
GAATAAAGTGTACTTCTTCAGAAGTATAGTTCAAAAGTGAACTATAATTAAAAGGGAGAAAAGAATATAAATCATTATTTTATACCCTGTTATTTCTCCCTCAAAAATTTTATAGTATCTGACAGTGCTGCTATATTCAAATTTGATATTTAAGTGTAAAACTACAGGGAAAGGAACACACACTATGAAGGTACCAACATTTACTCCCTTTTTACGACCCTGTAATCCCTTATTTTGGGGTAGAGTCAGGGTGACTGGGTTGAGCTGAGCGTTTATTTTTTTTTTAAATTTATTATTATTGGATATCCATTTGTACATGCAAACAAAGAAAAAATTCAAGTTAAAGCCCTTCAGCTTAATACAATCATTTCAAATTTGTAGACCTTCTTCACTCCGTATATCAAAGTCCAACTATAAGCCAACTACATTTTATAAATTTTAAGTTTCACTTCTTTTCAAATCTATCCATTGTACATCACACAAACAAGTCTTCTTTCTAAAGTTAATAATTATCATGTCTTTGCACCCCTCCCTTCAACGCGTACATTCCTAGTCTAGTTAATATACATCTTCCATTAATCACCCTCTCATGTCTTTTGCTCTTGCACTTAGTCCTTAAATCAGTCCATAATTCTTTGCCTTTAATTCCTTGCATAAAATATTAAGTTTCTCTTCATTTCAGACGAATTCTAGGTTTCTTCCTCTGCCAGGTGGCTTTCCATAGCACAGCTTCCCTTCCACGTAATAAGTCTCTCTTTATTGCTTGCAATGTCCCTTGGTTCCATATAAGCCATGCTCTATGGATTCTGTCAGTTTGCCAAGAGAAATTTTTAGCCTCCTCCCCTAGATATTTTCCCCATGCATTTATAACAATTCTTTTCAAATCTTCTTATCTCTCCACCTCTTCCATCTTTTCTTCAACTCCTTCCCAGACTCTCTTCGAATTTCTCCCAGTATCTTCTCTCATTTCCCCACTGTACGTTCCTCCGGTTTGGTCCAAGTCCTCAATAACTGCTTTGCTGTGATTTTCCACCATTTTCTCCATTTCTCCGTTTTGTTCCATTGCATCCAGTGCCTCCATTCTTCCCTCACATGTTTTTGCATGCATGTCTATTATCATGTCCATCTTTCTCTTCATTTTTTCAATAATTGTTGAAATGTCATCTTTTAATTCCTTCATCGTCATCTCTGGGGAGCTGGCATCCATCCTTAGGTTTATTCTGCAATGTTTTTAAGTTATGTGTCTCTGGTGCCCTCTAGAGGTCTCTTTCGCATTACAGTTTCTCTTCCTTTGGTTTATTTTGCACAGGTTTTAAGTTATGCGTCTCTGCTGCCCTCTAGAGGTCTCTTTCGCATTACAGTTTCTCTTCCGGTGCCTATCCCTTTAAATTAAGAGCGGTCACCATCTTGGGTGCCTTTTGTTTATTGTGAGCATAATTGATCCGAGGTAAAATATAAGAAATACTTGCTTTTTAAGCTCATGGGTTCAGTCTGTCAATCTCTGTGCTTCTTTGAGATGTGTTCCTCGGGTGGTGGCTGGTCTCAGCGTCTTGATGCTGCGCCGGGCTGGAGCGATTGTGAGCTTACAGGGAGTCTTCTTTCTTCCCCCCCCGAGCATTTTTTTGGGGGGCTTTCAGAAGATCTCAACCCTCACCCACAGCTCTTCGCCCCTTCTCCTACCAAGGAGGGGTTTTTTCGCCGCGAAAAGCAGCTGGTTTGCGCTGCTTTGGCGGCGTTACAGGTCCCGTGTCACAGAGCCTCCGAACAAGGCTATTTCGACCCTGAGGCAGCCACGCCCCTCCCCCAGCTGAGCGTTTATTGATTGGATGTCCTTCCTGACATCACACGGAGTTTGCAACAGATATTTTTTCTTTGCACTCTAGGAGAGAAATATCTGCCGCTACCTAGGATTGAACTCTCAGTCTTCTTAGTGGTAGGCCTGTGTCTTCATATGAAAAAAAAACCCCAATAAATGCTTCATCATGAAGAACCTGTATTTGCACAAGAGATTCCACAGGCTGTTTATGAAGTCATTTTTCACTATTCCTGTGGGCACAAATCAAAATTCCCAGCTTAGGGTCTCACTGGCCCATGTTTTGCTTTTCTTCCTGAAGGAGAAAAGAGGAAGCAAAGAGGAAGCCAGCCTTCAGTTGAGTTCTTCTCTTATGATACTGACACCATGTTCCTAACCCAAAGAAACTCTTTTTTCTAATTAATTTTTTTATGTGAATGGCTTGACTTTGCAGACCATGCTAATCCAAAAATGAAGCAAAATTTTGGCTTGGTACTCTCTGTGAATCTTCAACACTAGAAGTTTTTAAGAAGAGACTGGACAGCCATTTGTCTGAAATGATATAGGGTTTCCTGCCTGAGCAGGGGGTTGGACTAGATGACCTCCAAGGTACCTCCCAACATCATCATCATCATCATCATCATCATCATCATCATCATTATTATTATTATTATTATTATTATTATTATTATTATTATTATTATTATTACTGTGGGTTCTTTCTTCCACATGCCTTTATCTGGTGAAAATTGAGACCCAGTTAAATAAATATGACACATCCTTGACAAGCACCAATTGACCTGCCTCATATTATGGAAAGTGAGTGAAATTATAAAAGTTAAACGTTCATCTATACTGGAAGATAAAACTGTGTGTATAAATAAATCTAGCTGAAATAAATTAGTAAATAAATGTCAGTTGAAATGAATTTTTGGAAAATATTGTATTCTTCTCATATTGTATTGTATTCCTGCTCAGAGCAAAACAAATGCACTGACAAGTGTGGTTTGGTAAAAACATTTTTGAGCTCAGCTCGCATTCTGGTGATTGCATCCATGCAGTTTTCTTGGCAAACAAAAGTGATTTGCCATCATTCCCTTCAGAGACCTTTTCCCAATTTCCTGTCTAATCCATCGAATAATGGACAAGAACTGCCTCACTGGCATGACTAAGTTGTAGCAGTGGCTTTTAGTTTGAGTCAGCTTACTCTGCTTTATCATGCCTAATCAGTTTTCTAATGAGATATTAGCTTGTAGCTCAATTCTTGACTGAGCAATTACCAAAAGAAAGAGTGAATGAACTGTTGACAAAGACAGAGTACCTGATAGGATATCAAGGTCTGTGTTTTGTTGTTTGACTTGCTTATCAGGGCAGTGAAAAGTCAACAAGATCAGGTAAAGATATGAGTTTTTTGTAGCTTCCATTATTCCACAGCAAGTGAGAGTGGGATCACTTTCCAAAAGAATTTAAACATCCGCCAGCTCTTAGCTGTTTGGTATATATGTACTCGCACGGCTCCCAATAGGATATATGTCTTATTTAGTTTCCCACAGTCACAGAAATACTGAAGACATTGCTCTTAATAATACCCTTCATCTTTGTCTACTGTTTCTGATCAGTACTGGAATTATACCATTGTTAACCTATTAATTTGACTTATTCAACAGTCAAAATAATTATTAAACTCAATTTCATTTTTCCAATGACTGATGGTTTGATGTTTAGGGCACAAAAATACTTTGGGAGAGATATGTTTAATATGAACCAAAGTTGTTACTTGGATATTAACTTCTGCCAAACCTTAACAGAAGTTTCAAACAGAACTCATAGCCATTAACTCTAAATCTAACCCTAAAGCAAATTCTGATGTTCCACACAGAATAGTTATAAATTAGGCTTCAGAATAATATTTGTTTTATTTTTCATACAAATGTTACAACAGTCACAAAACCTGAATGCTGTAAGCCACAGATTAGGGAGAACCAAGCAAAAACCAAGCACTGGATGCTGTCTTGTGGAAATATTGAAGCCAAAAGAATACCAGTACCAAGCTTTCTTCAGAATTTCTTTTAGAAAGGAAACATATTTTGTAACAACCACATAAAAGAAATTATGTCTGCTTCATAAATCCTTTTCAATATTCACAAAGCCTTTCATTAACAACTAACGCTGACATACTAGCCCACATTTACCACTGCAAGCTCCCAGTAAACCGTCTTTCTGGAAAATTATAATTTATATCTCAATCCTAATTATATGGTGTGGCCATAATTTTTCTGAGCTTCGCTATCATCTTTCAAATTCAATTTGAGACACTGTATTTCAGACCTTGATGTTGCAGAGTGACAGTCAATTGAATGCGACAATGATGGTGCTAATGAAGTTAACAAGCATAGTGATGGTGGACGTGCAATGTAATGACAAAGCATTTCTATCACTGCTAAAATTCTCTCCTGTCAATATTCTATTCTTGAGAAAAAGAAGAAAAGCGAAAAAAATCTCAAGGGATTAATGTAAGCCTTGATGACAATGTTGGTGCTTTTATTAAGCTTTGCAAATTATAGTATTGGTGGCATTTGCTTTCCTTGAATAACACACACACACAAATTAGAAGCAGAATTTTTTATTAAAAAAGAGACATGGATGAGGAACCAAACATTATGAAAAATTCATAAAAGTGCAGTTATTGAAAAGGAACAGTGAGGGATATAATTTTTTTCCAGTCCAGGGACATCCTTGGAGAAATTTTAAAAGCCATAGCTGTGCAATCAATGCCCTCTTTACATGGTCACTCTTGCCATTCTGACACACACACACACACACACACATTCCAGAAGACAAATGAACTCTTATGGAATTTTGCCACAGAGAGATGCTTCTTGATCACATACTTCCAAATTGCACTGAATCCATAACAACTGTTTAAATCTTCTGACTTAGACTATATATTTTTGAAATTAATCATTTCTCTTTCTTTTTTCCCAGGATATTTTCATTGGTAATAATGACCCAACTCAACAGGATCATCCTCATGGAGATAGGGTCAGCTATGACTGGATGTCACATAATCAATTAATCAAATGCTCCTTTTTTACCATTTTGCTTACTTGAGATGTGCTTTTTGCAGGTGAGAATACCAATTTCTTTAAGGAACACAGAAGCAGAGGAGGCTGCAAGAATACATCTATACCCTTTTGTCTTTATTTTGCTGGTCTGAAAATAGTTTCTTGCCCTTTGTAGCATACAACTTTCATTGAATAGACTAAACTCTAAAAATTTGCTTAACTTGAATCTAAAGAGTGAACCTGGAAGAGTTAGTATTATTTTTAAGAAGTAGGAGGATATCAGAATAAATTCCTGATGCTGCATAGTTCTCTCTATATAGAGGGGAAAGAGTTCCATTCATGGGGGAAATATTACTTTTTGAAACAATGGTTTTCTAAATTTATGTAATAAGTCAGGCAAAAGGATGTAGAGCATCAAGAAGAATCTGTCTTCAACTCCTTAAAGCAGCTGCATCTTTCTGGGACCATGTGGTTGCCCTGTCATCCAACATAGGAGGAGAACTGTTTTCTTTGTAGAACTGCAGATGATTGCTACGTGTTGTCCCCGTGTTCTTGGAAAGATCTCTGAAGGGCTGTATAGCCATGTTACATATATTTTATCAACAGCAACCTTGCCAAGAAGCAGGAACAACTGGGCCCATTAGCAGCAGCATTTCAAACACCAGGGTTGCTATCACTGTTGATAGTCCTGAGGCATATCTGGAATATATGTCATTCTTCTACTGTTCTTTTAAAAATACTGGCATGCAAACAATTGGTACGGCCTTTGTAATAGAGTCACTTAGTCTTATTATACTAGAAAAAAAATCAGTGCAAAGGTTCATTTATAGTTTTATGTGCTGATGCATTTGGGCAAGCAAGGATGTCATAAAGGGAAGTGGAAGGTGTTGAATTTCAAACGTACACAGGAAGATGCCCAAATCCGTTCCACAACTTGAAAAGGCTCAGTTTGTTTTTCCTGGGAATGGTCAAGTCCAGAGTTAACAGTTTCTTAAGAATTAAGAACTGAAAAGGAGAATCAAGGTTTGGGAGTCAGCTGCCCATGCCATCTTGTCTGGAAATTCAGATCAAAAACAGAACTATAGAAATATATGCTAGTCTTTCTAGCACCCCTGGAGATGAAGACAGAACATGAACTGAACTGGTAACAAATTTATCTGTACCATTTCAGAACTGGGAACAGAAAGCTAACCATCTGAATATGAATATAATTTCTTATTCTCTTGGGAAAATATGAATAGCTGAGTTCCAAACAATTAAATGATTTTTTTCTTACATGGCTTTTCCAAATTAAATGAATGGTCACAACATTCACACATGTAACCAGGTCGCATTATACAATAATTCTCATTCTGTAAGAAATATGAAGTATTCAACATCTCAGACTTAATCTTGACCAGTGATATAGGCTGTATCACATATTTCAGATGGGAGGCTGAGACAAAGAAACAGAATTTTGGCTGAAGCTTATCCTAAATGTGTTATGGGGTTGAGATTTTAACCTAAAGGCTTCAACTCATAAACTGCTTCAGAATCTTGTTACACCTATATGTTCTTCAAAATATTTATTAAAAGACACTAGTGTGAACCTTATATGATTGGGGTATCACTTAACTGCCATTAAGCTTGTTCACTGCGTCCTATATTTGTAGAAAAAGGTAGCCTATACAAGTTAACAAGCTCATTTTGTGACCATAATTAGTTGATTACAACCAGTTGGCAGCTGTTGTCTAAAACTGACCAGACCTTAATAAGTTTAACACTGAAGGCTTTTGTCCTCATAGATATGTGTATTTAACAGAAAATGATTTTAATGATGGTTTATTACCATTGTATTTGCAAGTTGTTATTCAAAGCAGTTGCTAACTGAGTACTACCAGTATATAAAAAAAAATGGCTTTCCACAGTTTCATTATTCTTTCACAATTCTTCCCTGATATAATTAAACTACACATCAGGAGTGAGAGCCAATTTGGTGTAGTAAGGCCTGGGTACCTTAACCACTATCAGGAGATGATGAGTTCTATTTCTGCCTTTGGCCAGTCACTCTCTCTCAGCCCTAGGAAGGAGATAATGGCAAACACTTCCAAAATCATCTTGCCCAGAAAGGGGCAGGGACTTGTTCAGATAGATGCCAGGTGTCATTTTTTTTTTAATAAAAATTCTTTTATTAAAACCATTAACATTGAACATAAAAACATATTATGCAGCAATCATCATGACACCTGGTATACAATACTAAGTATTAGTCCTTGAAAACGTCTGAGTTAGTAAGCCTTTTTCCCCCACTCCCCGTGTCTAGCCTCAACTATACTCCTGTTACATTTTATTTTGATTGGTGTTTCCCCTATCCGTTTCAATATTAAAGTGATCAACATTAAACATAAGATCCTATTGCTAAGCAATCATCCTAGAACATAGCATACAACATTAGGTATTAATCTTTGTAAACATCTGTTTTGGTAAACGTTCTTCCCTCCTCCCTTACCTCTTCAAGTATACTCCGAATACATTTTGTTTGATTGGTGTTTCTCCAACACTGACTCAAAGGCATGCAAAACACAGAGGGGGGGGAGAGAGAAACAGGTCAGAGATCCTTTTTAGTTGTAAGAACATTTTAATTGAATATTTATGGCAACTAGCTTTAGGAATGGGAATGTGCACAGAAGTTTAACTGCTATTACGAACTTTATTGCAAACTATTCTCTTCTAGTGGAAGTTCTGAAGGAATGGGTTAGGACAAATTGTCATGGAAAAAATCTATGTACAGTATATAGCTGCTAAGAGTTGACACAGATTTGACAGCATATAATCAGTCAGTTAATTAATTATATGCTATAATTTGGACTGGCAATATGGTAAGGGTCCTATTCAACCAAAATGCCCTGGGTGAATAGTGTGTGCCTCTTCTACATTTGAAAAATAAGTTTTAAAATAAGTGTCTAAGGATAGATAAAACAATTCCAACCTTTCTTCTAATTAAGTTCCCTTTCTCTGCACTTCTCCAGGCAGGAAAACCCAATAGATAAAGTCTGGAGGTCAGTTCGGGAGCATGGCCAAGTAGGCAGCTAAAGGAAGCTTTTATAAAGGAAGAAAAAAAGATTACACATGGATGTTTAGATTTAGATGGATAGCTTTTTAAAATTTGCTTTTTTAAAATAGGCAAAAGCATATTATTCATAAAGAAAACTGGTAGGTTTTAAAATACAGCATTAAAACTTGACCATGAGAATCATACCAATTACATTTATTATGTCAACAGGGGAACTGGTTCATAAGCAGAAAGCAAACCCATTTCTTCAATCTAAAATATGAGCTACAGATTGACACAATCTTTTCAACACACTAAATTAATATTTTTGTAATAAATGCATAGTTTTATGAATTGATAAAATCCTCATTTTTGGTATGTAATTCCAAACCACATATTTAAACTTTGCTTCCCTTAAAACTATACTATTACATTTAGGAATGTTAAGTAAAATGGAATCATAGAACAGCAACTGCATATCTTGCATTTCCATCATAAATAAGTTTGGTGTATCTAGCAAATATGAAAATTATTGAAATCTGAAAATTTCATTTTAAGATCATAAAAACATGGTTAACATTTTAAGCCCTTTAGCCATTCATTTCTCAATATGCAGAATTCCAACTCTTTATTCCAAAATTCCTGTAAATAACTAATACTGACCTTAAAATATTTTTAAATGTCTATAAAAATTTGTAAGTCTAGAGTTCTCCCCAACCCATTTTCACTATTATTAATAGTGGTGTTGCTTTAGATGATGTTAAATTGTGTGGACAAAACTATGAAATGAAAGCTATTCTGCATTTTCAGAAATTCAAAATTCCTTTACAATAACCCAATTTAGTTTCAAATCTGATTAACAATTAACAGATCTAAAGTACTGATATTCCTCTATATCCATGAATTTCCTCTCCCCCTTTTACCTGAAATTTTTAATCTAGTACTATATTCCACATGTAAACAGTGAATAAGGAATCAAATATGTACTAGTATTTCACCAAATAGGAGTTGTGGCTTTTAGTGTTGCTGATAAAGTAGAACTTTGACTAAAAGTGGAATGAAGCCCCTAACATATTATCAAAGGGTTCAAACAAAAAACTTCTAATTCTGATCACAGTGATTTTTGGAACTTTGCCTAAGCCCGTTTTGGAATGCATCACTGGTTGGGAGTGAGTGGGTGGCATTTCCTTAGCATTATTTTTTCTTCTCTAAAAAATTGATATTGTACTGTGTGATATGATGATAAAATTGATAGGCATTTAAAATTCAGAAGAAAGTTTTATCTTATACCTTTTTTTTTTGGACAAACCAGTTGCCTCTGAATCTGTCTTCCTATCTTCAGTTAAACAGGGTCAAATACAAGCTTTGGTATTTGGAACTCAGTGTAAAGCTCTCAAGGAGGTGGCAACAGTGTCAAAGTCCTCTGTAATTTCTAATCAAATATGCTCCAGGAGCTATTTTCTATTTGTGTCCATGGACAACCATGGAAGTAGGCAAATAACAGAACATGTGGCATGTAGTGATGAAAACCACATGATTTGTGGACTTGGGTCTGGCATTAGGACACAGTACTAAATGCTGGAGCTTGCATTGTGATTTTTGTCATTTTCATACCATCATGGTTTTTATAGATCCCTATGGTGGTGGTGCCCATTTAAATTTCTCAAGTTTCCTATGTATCCACAGACTCCAGAAGAGTGGGGATCCCATTCTAAAATAATTATGTATAATCTGAATATTCTGCAACCAAGAGGAAGATTCGGCCAGAGGAACTACTCACAAGGGAAAAAAAGCTATGAATAATGCAACTTATTTTATTACAATACCCTCTATTTGGTTGAATAAAATGTGGCTACTTCAACTTTATTTCCTAAGATAATCTCCTTCCTTTCTGTTGTGTCCTGAGCCTGCAAAAGCAGGCTCGGGACGTTGGATTGGTCCCAGGCATTCCAAAAGCTGCCCGGGACCAGACAGAGCGGCGCCAGCCTTGTGCACATGCACAAGGCATTTGCTGCCCGGGACCAGACAGAGCGGCGCATGTGCAAGGCGCGGAAACGCTCTGTTACTTTGTTTGACATTGTCTGGGTCTCTGGCCACATAAAAAAGCCTGCGTGCCTTTGCCTGTTCGTTCAGTTGTTGTTAGAAGAAGAATAAAGAGCTGTTTAACATTGCTATGTGTATTCCTCATTTGCATGTGAATGGAGTACTTAACACTTTCCATTCATAAAGCAGGGAGCATCTAGTTCATCAATCATACTTAGAATTTTTTAAACAGGCTGAGCAAACTAATAAAAGAAGATTGTATTCAAAAATCTGGAACACTGAAAGGACATTTAAAGGACAATCAGAATTAAGATACTTGACAAAACAATCCAGCGGCTGCACCCAGCAGGAGAACATAATGGAATGAACAGCTTTACTTGTTTCACACTCTGCCCTTATTTGCTCAGGTGTCAAAACCGTTGCCAATGCACTGATTATCCAGGACTCAATAATATTAACAGATGGTCTTTTCTGAAATGTTGCTATCTGCTGTCTCATCCACTGAGCTCAGCAAGAAGCTGAAGAGCTGTTCAGTAGCTTTCACATATGTTGGAAGGCTGCAAAACTACACTTCAACAAAATCCACATATAGTAATTTCCACTGTCAGATTTATAGGACAATCTATCTTATCATAAAAGAAACTGTGATGCAATGTACAAGGCTGTTAAGAGCGGGTCTTTGAACTAATTTCCATGTTGTGGTTGTGGTTGATATACATACCATTCTCAAGCTGCACGTATGAATCTGTGTGTATTGGAGAGAGATGTGACATTTTACCAGTTTAAAAAAAAAAGTGAAATAAAGTTGGCAGTTGAACCATCACAGTTTGGGTCAAATAGTGAAGAAAATCAAAACATTCCATATTTGAAATTAATTTCTTCACTTAACAAAGAAGTGATACCTGCATCCCTTTTTTATTTGCAAATTCCTCAACATTTTGGTACAGCATGCAGTGTGCTTAACCATTTGTAACATTCAGTTCAATTTTACTACATTATTGTGACCACACCCTAAACTAGCAGATCCTGGGCTCACAGCTTAAGTGGATCATAACAAAGTGTTAACCTTCATTTTAGGACCAGCTTTAACTTAACATGTCATACAAATAGCCCAGAAGGGAGAATGAGACTAAAAGAGCACCTCCCCACACAAACAGGCCATCTGCAATTTCAAAAGACCTTCTAGAAAATACAGCTCACACATGGATCCAATTTAAGTTTAATCAGAAGCAATCGCTATCACTTGTTTTTCTGCAGAAGAGCAGCTTTGAAGTACACAAACTGACAAAACAGCAAGGTAATATATATGGAAATACTGACCACAAGGATTCCAGTTCTTCTTGCAGATTCTTAGCAAGAGTGTGTTAAAACACAGAGTCCCTTACTTGAAGGCATGGCTATCCATTAATGTAATGGCCTTTAAGCTAGGCCTTATGCAGAAGACAAGCCAGTTAATCCAATGACATTAATAATAATTAATGTGGAAAGTTTTTATTATCAGGGAATTTATTTAACATGTTATATTAGGATTTGGGGACGGTCATCTTTTCCATACTAGTGTAAATGCCCACCATTTTTTTCTACCCAAATTGCTACATCAAATCCTCCTTTCTGCTCCACTTGTAAGTATCTCTATCCCTGGATAGCAAAAATCCAACTATAAGATTTGAATTATGTATATGAGTTATGAATTCCGCAGAGTGGGATAGGATCCTGACATCAGGAAGTAATGCTCTGATATCCTACAACTGAGCCTCAATGTGCAGTCAAGTAACAGATTTGTGCCATAGTTGGTTATAACTACCACTCTGTTTCTGTTTTCTAGATATATGGCTTCTTCTTTTTCTAAAAACTGTCCTTTATATTGTCAAATTCTGCACTTGCAAAAAACTGTTTCAAAGGTTTTACATCATTATCATTAACCTAAGGTGACCAACCGTCCTCCTTTAGGGAGGACGGTCCTCCTTTTGTAAGTTCTGTCCTCCCTCAAAAAGTGTCCTCCTACATGTCCTCCTTTTCGATATTTGAAGACTAATCTGCAGGGCTTTTTTCCCCCTCATAGAACGCTCAGAACGGCATTCCGGCACCTTTTTTTGATGGTTTTTTTCTTAACTTTTGCATGAGCTGTGCTACTTCCCCTATTGGCTTTCGAAAGCCAATAGGAATTGCTGCTAAGTGCACCAAAACACCCGGCCAGCAAACTTTGCACATGTAACTTGTCTGCAGCGAAGGCAAATTGGCAGGAACTTTGCACCCCTCCCTGCTACCCAACTACACCATCTCCTAATTAGTCCCGAAGATACCTGGAGGAGACTGGAGTGGCGACACCACGGTAACTTTCTCTTGATCTTCGGCCCTGCTAGGGCAATAATGGCTGCAGGCGCAAGAGGCAGGGGCAGCGGGGCTGCTGCTGGCGGGGGTGTGAGGGGCGGCAGTGGCCGGCTACCCCCCGTGCTGTGGGAACCGCGGGGCCTGCTCTACACGGGGCTGCGCAGGGTGGACGGTGGTGCTGGTGGGGCAGCTGCAGGTGGGGTGTGGTGATGATGGGCTGCGCCCCGGGGGTGCAGCATGTAAGCATAATTATAATATAAAATGTTATTTTTACAAATGTGTATTCTGTATTATTGTTGCAATGAATAAAATGTTTCTTTTATTTACGATATTTTTTTCTTCAATTTATTTGTGTCGTCCTTTTCATTGTAAAAAAGTTGGTCACCTTAATTAACCTCATTCATGAACATGCAAATAATGGGAATACAATTGGCCAACAGTTTACTCTGGTGTTCACTATAATCATCAGCAAACATAAACAAATTCTGATATGACCTTTGCAACTATGTGTACAGATCAAAAACTGTCAGTGATAAATAATTTCTCTATTTAGCAGATTAAACTAACATCCAAACAAAATAAATGAAGTACATCATTTAGGCAGCAACAATTTACTAGAAAACATGATGATTGGAAATCTTTCTGGAAAAAAAATCAAATCTAGCCTTCACTAATCTATTTATAACTTTGTTCAGGTTTTCAAGGTTTCTTCTATGAAATTTAACTGTTGTTTTTACTGCTTTTTAAATCAGATGAATGGGAAAAGCTGCTTTGCCAACTATTTCATTTTCTAAATTTGGTTAGAATTCCCAAGAAAATGGAACTCAAGAAAAATAGAGAAACATTGCATTACGATACATATTCTGGATTAAAAACTAGCACAGGCTATATTTTCAAACTTTCAGACTATTTGTATTTTTTTTTTTTTTAAATTCTTTTATTAAAACAATCAGCATTGGACATAAAAACATATTATGCAGCAATCAACATGATACCTGGTATACAATACTAAGTATTCGTCTTTGAAAAAGTCTGAATTAGTAAGCCTTTTCCCCCCCCCCACCCCTCGCGTCTAGTCTCAACTATACTCCTGTTACATTTCATTTGATTGGCGTTTCTTCTATCCGTTTCGAAATTAATGTGGTCAACATGAAACATAAGATCCTATTGCTAAACAACCCTCCTAGAACATAGCATACAACATTAGGTATTAATCTTTGTAAACATCTGTTTTAGTAAACGTTCTACCCTCCTCCCTTGCATCTTCAAGTATAATCCGAATACATTTTGTTGGATTGGTGTTTCTCTTATATATGGTCTATCTACTGTTTCTCTTATATATGGTCTATCTACTGTTTCTAGTCTATCGCCTATTGTATGTTTGCGCTTCTGACTCGATTTCATCCCATTACTAGTGCAATCTTTTATAGTCCCTAACCAGAGGTCCTGGGGTGAGAGTTTCATATCCTGAGGTAGAAATTCAGTCTATTTTAGCCATATTAAAGCAAACATCATTAGTCATAAGGTTATGTTAAGAGGTATTAGTTATAGAACATATACATTCAACATTGGGTGTTAGTTTTTGTAAACCTTTGATTTGTTAACCCTTCTTCCCTCCTCCCGTCGAGCCCTAGCTGAACGCCAGCTGCATTCTGTTTGATTGGTGTCTCTCTTGGATATAGTCTATCCAATGTTTCCAGTCCATCACAAATTGTTCATTGGAGCGATTTTTCAAATATGCCGATATTTTTGCCATTTCCGCCAGATTTGTTACTTTCACAGTCCATTCTTCAATAGGCGGTATTTCTGGATTCTTCCAGTACTGTCCCACCAATAATCTTGCTGCTGTAATTAAGTTCAAAAATAAAGTTGACTCTGAGGTAGTGATATCCTCTGTGATCCCTAACAAAAAAGCCTGAGGTAGAAATTCTATACGCTTTTTGAAAATAGTTTGGAGTGTCCACCATATCTTCCTCCAGAATGCTTTGATTTTTCTGCATGCCCACCATATGTGAAAGTAAGTAGCCTCCCCATCTCCGCACCTCCAGCATTTGGGCTGGGTGCCCGGGTAGATGAGTGATATTTTTTTCGGGTCCAGATGCCATCTATAGAACATCTTGTAGAAGTTTTCCCTTAAGTGTTGCGATTTCGTGAATTCTACATTCCTCACCCAGATTTTCTCCCACGTGTCTATGGCGATAGGGTGTCCGAAGTCTTGCGCCCACTTTATCATACAGTTCTTGACTAGCTCGGTTTCAGAGTCCATTTCTATCAGAGTGCTGTACACTCGTTTGATGTGCCTAATCCCCTGTTCTCTGATCTGTTTAATTAGGTTCTCGTCGTTCTGGGAGAAGCCCTTCTTCCTGTCTTCACGCCACCTTGACTGTAGTTGTATATATGATAGCCAGTTACTTCCTATTCCTCTGTTTGCTAGCATTGCTTGAGGTTTCAAGAGGAACCTGTTTTCTTCTCCCAGTACAAGTTCACTGTAGGGCACCACTCCTTGCCCTTGGGATGTGTTCATATCCCCTGTTGCGTGTCCAGGGATCGTCCAGATGGGAATCTTGTCGTGTAGGAGGTGCTTATATTTCTTCCAGACCCATAGCAGTGGGATTCGTAGTGGGTTCTCCTTGAAGTTCCTATCTGCCTTTTTGTCGTATACTAGGTATGCGTGCCAGCCGAATCGTAGACCATGCCCCTCAACATTCAGAACTCTATCATTTGTCATGTTGATCCAGTCACTAACCGCCACCAACGTTGCTGCATAGTAATATAGCTTTAGATTAGGCATTTTGAGTCCCCCTCTCTCCCTTGCGTCTTGGATGATTTTTAGTTTCACCCTCGGTCTCTTGTCGTCCCAAATAAATCTGTTGATGCCTTTCTGCCAATTGTCTAAGTCCGCATCCTTCTTGAGTATGGGTAGCATTTGAAAGAGAAATAGACATCTGGGTAGTACATTCATCTTTACTGTCGCTATCCTGCCGAGCAGGGACAGACGTAACGATTTCCACCTTTCCAGGTCTGCTTGTATCTTATTCCACAGGACCTCGTAGTTATTCTTGTATAATTTCGCGTTTGTAGATTCTATCTCCACTCCTAAGTATTTGACTTTCTTGACGATTTCACAACCCGTTATTCTTTCCAGGTTCCGTCTTGCTTTGTTGTCTAGGTTTTTGGCTAGCATCTTTGTTTTTGATATATTTACTTTGAAGCCTGACACCCTACCATAGTCCTCCATTATCTCCATCAATTTCCTTGCTGACTGTGCTGGTTGCGACATTGTCACCAGCAGGTCATCCGCAAAGGCACATAGTTTGTATTCTTGTTGTTTAATCTGTATGCCCTGTACATCCTCTGCCGCTCTTATTCTGTTCAGTAAAATTTCCAGTGTTAGGACAAATAACAGGGGGGACAGCGGGCAGCCCTGTCTCGTGCCTCTCTCTATATTAAATGAGTCTGTTAAGTCTCCATTGACAATGATCTGGCCTGTTTGTTTCTGGTAAATTGCCGTTATGGAGTTGAAGAACTGTGCTCCCATTTTCATCTTCAGGATCAAGTTCGTCAGGAACGGCCAGTTCAGTCTGTCGAAGGCTTTTTCTGCATCCACAAACATTAGAGCGGCGGGTATCTGGTTGTGCCTTTGCAGGTACTCTATTATGTTCAACAGCTGCCTCACGTTGGTTTTCATCTGGCGTCCTTGTATAAATCCCCTTTGGTCCGGGTGTATTGTTTTTTGTAGAACAGTCATTAGTCTATTGGCCAAAATTTTTGTGAAGATTTTATAGTCTGTGTTTAGTAGTGAGATGGGCCTGTAGTTTGCGGGCTGTGTGTCGTCTTTCCCCTCCTTTGGGATTAATGAGATGTAGGCTGTTTTCCAGGATGGTGGGACCTGGCCTCCTTCTTGAATGCTGGCAAATAGCTTTCTGAGGGGTTCTAGCATCTCCTCCTGTAGGTGCTTGTAGTAGATCGCTGTCATCCCATCCGTCCCAGGCGATTTTCCTGCTTTCAGTTGTGTGATCACTGAGTGTATTTCCTCCTTTGTGATTGGGGCATTCAGAGCTTCTCTTTGTGTGTCGGTAATCGCCTGTATCTTTTCGTTTTGTAGGAATTCCTCTATCTCTTTGTCTTGTATCTTATCCTCGGCATATAGTTTCGAGTAGAACTCTGTGAAGGCTGTCTTGATGGTTTTTTGTCGGAATTCTAGCTTGCCTTTGTATTCTATCTTTTCAATTATGCGGGATTTCTGTTTCTTTCTTATAGTGTAGGCTAGCCAGCGGCCCGGTTTGTTGGCCTTGCAGAATGTCTTATGTTTTGCATATTGTATATTCCTTGCAACTTGGTCCGCCATCAACATTGTATTTTTTTCTTAATAAACAGACCCATTTTATTTATGCAGTGATTTTCAGTCACGACAAGAAATAAACTTCAAGATTGTTTTCTTGAATTTTATCATGATTGTAAAGTTATTTTAAACATTATTTTATGTGGAGATATATCAGGAATATTACTTTCCCTTTAAATAGAGTGTTATATCATTCTAATATATATATTCAAATAACTCATACACAGTCCACAAGAAAGACATAAACGTTCCAGCATAACTACAACAGTGCTGCCAAAGTCATGTATTTGAGATGGGTGGCCACACAGATAGTTTTCAACTTACAAACTGGTTACTTAACACCTGTTCATGTATATGACAGACTTGAATATGCTTTGTGGCTAATAAAGCTATTCTAAATAGTTGTGTTTCCTTTCATCGTGTGACTGGAGATCAGATGCTTGCCAGTTGGATATCTTTATGGCTGGTTACACCATTCCACAGTCACATGACTGCAATACGCTACTTTTTTCTGCTTTTTTGTATTTTTTGCTGGTACAGGTAGTCCTCGAGTTACGAATGTAATGGAGCCTCCCCATTTCATTCATAACTCAAGGATTCGTAGGAGTGAATCCTGTACCTTAAATGCGATTCACTCCCAGCTTTCAAATCACACATTCACTAATTTAATACGTGGGCGAATGCACCGCTTGTTCAGTGAACACGAGGAATATCTCAGTGTGGGGAAGGCCTTGGGGGAGCCTAGTGATGGAACAGGTCATCTGCTTCATACCACCCAAGCCCCTCCCCACTGAGATACCTCATGCTCCCTCACCTGGGGTCCCCACAATTGCTCCTCCGCCCAATCCTGCCGTGCTGGGTCATTTACCTTGTGAAGATCTATCTCCTCTCCAGCCTCTCTGTTTCTTTCTCTCAGCAGGAGGCCTTTCTCTCAAGAGCAGGAGGCCTCTGAGGCCCAGAACAGACCTCCAGAGGCATGCAAAATCCACTCCCAGCCTCTGTTCTGGATCTCAGAGGTCTGGATCAGGCCCCTGGAAGTCCACGAAAGTGTCCCCTAGCCTTCTTTCCAGGTGGCAGTGGCACAGAAAAGGTCTCCGATGCCCAGATTGGGCTTCTGGAGGCATGCAAAAGCCTCCCCTGGCTTCTGTTCCATTCTCTGTTGCAGAAAACAGAGGCTTAAAGTACTGTGAGATCACACAGGATCAGTAGTGTTAGATCTTGCGCCACTGATCTTGCATGATCTTGTGTTACTTTAGGCTTCCATTCTCTGCAAATACACTGAAGGCCTGGAACTGTGATGACCCAGGGCATGGCACAGAGGCAATGCAGTCAGCTGGCAATTCAAACCGCCCTTTAATTGCTTCAAATTTTCCCCAAATGCTCCCACCTTTCTGGCAAGCCCCAGAACAAAGTAAGACACACACACCTTCAGCAGCCTCTGGCTGCAAGTAGTTTCACATACAGTTAGATTAGAAGAGTAATTTACTCAAGGCCACATAGATAACAAGGAATGAAACATACATCCAAAATCTAACAAGTCTGTGGAAACTTGTCTGAGCAGTTTCAAAAGAGAAGCCAAAATACAATCCGAGGTCTTTGAACACAAATCAAGTTTATCAGCCAGTCCAATGGTCAGAGTTTCAGGGTTTCCAAGCAGAAATCACAACACCGAACAAGAGATCAGAGAGTTGTTTCCAAGATCAGCAACAGCACAAAAAATTCCAAGAAATCAGCATTTGTTCCCAACAAATGCCCCTCCCCACAGCGTCTCCTTAAGTCTCAGTCTCCAGGTGTGCCTTGTGGAGAGGGGCGGAGCACTCTCCTCTCGAGTAGTTGAGCCTGCCTGCGTTGTTCCCTCCTTCTCTCCACTCTCTGTGCTCTAGGATCAGGAGGGGATGGCCCTTGCTCATCGCCTGATCTCTGTCTCTCATGTTCATCCTGTCCCAATCCTGAAAGTCCTGCCTCGGCCTGCTCTTCCCCACATTCCTCTGAAGCCACAGACACCTCTCCCTCGACCTCCATAGGGTTCCGTTCCAGCTCATTTTCCTCAGCAGATTCAGGCTCTGACGGAGGCATGACAGGAACAGCCAAGAAAGCAAAGGATCTCAATCTTTGCACGGTGAGTATCCAAGACCCAGTGCATAGGGAGACCCGGGATGAGGGGGAGATAGGGAATAGCCAGGATGAATGTTGCAGTGCCACTTCGGTCATTCAAAAGGATGATCGACTGCTGTGGTGTGGCAACATTCATAATTTTGGGACTTTTTCATAAACACTAGATGGCGCTTATCATGTAACTTCAAACATTCACTAAGGGAATGCTGGTAACTCGGGGATTACCTGTATTTTTCTGGCAAAAAAATGCCCATTCAAATGAATGGGTTTCCACTTACGACTGCCATGTTCACTTAATGATTGTGGGATTCACTTGATGACCACTGATTTTTGCTTAATGACTTTCATTAAAAAGGTTTTAAAATCACTTCTCTTCATGTGGGCCCCTCAACCTATGACCATAATGACTTACAATTGGAATATCTGTTCCCAGTTGCTGTTATAAGTCAAGGATTACCTGTCTGAATAAATAAAAAAACAGCAATTTCCCATACCAAACTCTCTCATTATCCAAAATATGAGGAATACATCATTTACAGGGATAGACTGATGGAAATAGCTTTCTGCTTTCAATATAACTCAGAAATAATGTGTTCCTATCTTTTCTTCAGATTTTTATGGCTCAGTGAAGGGCATTACTGTACATAACAGTGTGGTATGCATAGTGAACAGGGACTTCATTTTAGTTGCCAAGAAATCCTAAGGTTCTTTGGAAATATGTCAGTCCCAATAATTTAAGATTAAACTTAAATTAATAGTAGCAGCTACATCCAATGAAACACGCTTTCATATATTGAATTCAAGAATGGAATTTAATATAGAAAAAACTGCAATGGAAACAATGTGCTTTTTGGTCTGGATTTCACCTTATTGTAGGAATAGGCACATCAGACCATGTAGAGCTCTGACAACATTTAAAAGGATTTATGACAATTCTATACAAGTAGTCTTCATTTACCCAAGCATCATTTAGTGCCCATCCAAAGTACAGTGATCTAAAAAAGAGCTTTTGTGTGCAATCTTTGCATTTATGACTGTCACAGCATCCTGCAATCATGTGATTGTCATATGGGTGCTTTGTAACCAGCACTCATTTATGACCATTGTTGTCCTGCCCCAGGCCCAGCACACACAAATACACAAAGAGTAGTTTTGCTCTCTTTACTAAATGAGGTTTGCAAACACACACCTTTGTAGTATAGAAACAGGTTCTCCCCAAAGTTCAGCAAGTCTGCCTTATGAGAGGTCCAGTTCAAAACACCAAACAAGAGAGTAGCCAGGAAAAATCTGAGGGTCAGTTTGTAGCAAGTTGTCAGATGATCCAGGTTCAGAGTCCAAAAGTTAAGGAGAGGAGTTAACAGATGATTTTGTGATGACTCCCTCAGACACTTCCCCAGATATCTCTCCAGATGTGGGTTCAGAGGAGGAGGAACCAATCCCAGGCACATCAGGAGGGGTCAATGGCTCTGAGCAGCCGGCTAAGAGTGATTTGGCTGAAGCACAGCTGCAGCAGGACAGCCCTGAGGCTTCAGGTGGAGAAAGCAGGCAGTGATGATAAGGAACTGCCTTCTGCACCTGATCTGAGAACACGTAGGACAGTGAAAGACAAGTGTCAACTTTAAAAATGAGCATGGCTGTAGCCATCTTCCTTATTCATTTTTGGTTGATATATAGAAAGGAGGGAAGCGGGATTGCCAGTTGCTTTGCTAGTCTAAATAAAATTTTATCCCCTTGGATAAAAGGTCATCGGCTGCTCCCGAGACTGTAGGCTGGGCATTTCATGAAAAGCCCACCAAGAAGATGTTTCGGGGAATGTAGTTGTTTGCGTAGCTTTAGGGGTGGGTATTTCTTAACTTTGTATTGGGAAATTGTTGTGTGTGTCTTCAGACTTGGTTTCACTTTTGATGTGCTGATACTTTGTAATTAATAAATATGTTCTTTGAGGAATTTGCAAGCTTCAGAGTTCTGCTTTATTTGTGTCTGTCTGTCGGAACCATGACATTAGGAGCAGCAAAGGTCAGCCCAACTACATGTGAAGATGCAGCCTCATCCCTCTCGATGGGCTGCACCAGAAGCTGGCTATTTAGCACAGCAGACAGATGGAGATGATGCTGGGAACAATGTGTGCATTTCCTAACTGTGTTTTCTGCTCATTGTAATTCTTGCAATGAACTCTGGACTTTTCTTGCCTTATGAATCCTCTTGTGTTGTGGATTTAATTTTACCTGTATTGCTTGGGAAACTTTCAAGTGCCTTATGGACTCATTGGCCATTGCTCTGTGGACTAGCAATGGTCTGCTTTTGGTGGTATTTAATTGGGACAGTTCTGGGTTTTTGGTAAGGAGAATTGCCGAGGAATATTAATAAACCTACTAAACCACCATTATGTGTGTGTGTGTGAGTGAGTGAATGAGTGGGACAGCACAGGTTGTCACCAACAGAGAACCTGAGCTTGCTGCTTCATTTCAGCAGCCCCAGTGTAGCTCATTTAGCAGGGCAAGACTCTTTGCTCTACTCTCCTTGCAGCCTGCCAAGCTCCTGCATTTGGAGGAGGCAGTAATTCTGCTCTTTCATCTTTGTAGAGTGACAGCATTTGAAGAGTGACATATGCTCAGATGGCAGTGTGTCCAGTGACTCTGGAATTGACTGCTCATTATTTATTGGCACTTCAGAATCTGGCTGCTGATCATCAGCCTTCTTCTCTGACTCTGAGCCCATGATGTCAGTCGCAACATCCTATGGTCACACGATCTCCATTCATCTTGCAATAAGCAGAGTTAATAGGGGAGGTGGATGTAAAATTGTTAAGTTGCAATCCCATGAAATTTTGCTTAATGAGCACAATGATTAACCACTGAAAGAGAAAAAGGTCATAAACCTATCACGGTCACATGATTTTCCACTTAGTGACTGAGGCACGTAATGATAAAATTGCCAGTCCCAATTATGGTCACTTAGTGAGGACTATTTGTATTCTTAAAATTAATTGGATTGCAGCTCAACCATTTTGTTTTGCTTGTTTTCTGTGAACATAACTATCTTAGTTTAACCATGTTAGAAGATAGATTAAACTAGTCTATAATATTATTTCAGTGTTGTATTGAATGTCATTTTTACATTCTAAAATGCAAAGGCAATAATTCACCACTGAAAAGTTTGAATAAAATGAACTCTATACTTGCTAGTGTTTGTAGTACGGTAACACGGGGATCCAATAATTCACTTCTCCTTGTATTAACATCTCACTTCATAGTATAATACTGGATTTGCTGTCATGTATTTGTGAGATAGGTCGCTAGATAAACATGCCAAATTGTTTGTGTCTATGTATTTGTCTGGGTAAGTTTCATCTCTCATTGCTTTATATATTTAAATTTCATGTCTCATTTGTTAACTTACATGCCTTGTTATAGCGGTAACTTCAAATAGTTCCCGAACAAGTGGTCATTGAATGAGGACTTCCTGTAGTAGAATTATATAATGTACAGGCTGCATTAGCTTCCATTCACTTAGGAGTTTATTGAAACACATATTTTGATCGGGGAAGATTAAACTTTTCTATACACTTATACACCATGTAACAATTACTAATGATGTACTAACCATAATATACAAAGTAATGACTATATGCTATCATAAAAGTAATAAAAACAAAATAAAACATTCCATGCTTTGTTAAATGAGAAAATAGGATGAAAATAGTAAAATATTCTGCACTAATAACATATAAGCATAAGACTAGGAAGGAAGGAAGGAAGGAAGGAAGGAAGGAAGGAAGGAAGGAAGGAAGGAAGGAAGGAAGGAAGGAAGGATTCAAAATTTCTGAGGCCATAAACCTGTTAGTTAAAATAAAAAGTCCCCAGAGCTTGATGTAGCAAAGATGTACCAATGTAAAGCAACTAAGCCATTATTCTGGGCTGGAATAAAAATGAAAGGCATATTGAAAGGCCTGAAATCCCAGGTTGAACTTTTTAAATTAATCTTTATCTATTGAGGAGCCTAATGCTGGGAAAGATTGAGGGCAATAGAAGAAGGGGGCGACAGAGAATGAGGTGGCTGGGTGGAGTCACTGAAGCAGTAGGAGTGAGCTTAAATGGACTCCAGAAGATGGTAGAGGATAAGAAGACCTGGAGGAACATTGTCCATGGGGTCACAATGGGTCGGACACGACTTCGTAACTAACAACAACAAATTATCTTTTTATACCATTTTCCATTATTACACATCTCAAAATGAGTTAGTTAATTTTTGTGGTTATCTTTTCTCCTTGTGAATAGGTTAGAAGCTCATATCCAGTGAAAACTGTTTTTTTATTTTAATTTAGAGAAGACCAGATTCTTAAGCAGATCTGAAGGTTGTTGCTACGCCTCTCCTACCCTCCTTGCTCATCCCAAAGCACAAAAGGACTCCAGATGAAAAAACACATCATTTAAATATAGTTATACTAATACCTCAATTTTCAATATCCAAGGGAATCTTTAATATATACCACATTGGAAAAATCCTGCTTTATTTACTAAAATGATATATTTTAAGAATGGCCTCACATTTGAACTGCTCTTCTGACCTTGAAGTTAGAAACTGACAGAATGGAGAGGGAACTTGGAAATATGAGGACACAGCAGAAATTTAATTCCATAGCATGTACTCTGAGCTTAGTACCTGTAGTACAAATACTCTGGGTAGACGCTCATCTAAAAAATTTTCAAATTTAGATTTATAAAAGTCCCTGGTTCTTAAAGTATGTAAGTCAATTATGTCTCATGTTCCAGAATGCTGATTCAAGAATGACTTAATTAAATGCCTTATTTTGGCTTGCCAAAATTGTACCATAAATTAAGATTAGGATTTTACAGGAGAGCCAATTTATCCACTGCATAATTCTTTCATTGACACAACGTGTTTGAAAAGCCCGGAAATGACTGAACTTTGCTAAATATAAACTTCCACAATAGGCATTAGACTGTCTTAACGAGATCCAAATAACTCAAACAAGCCAGCTAACATGGTGTAACATGTAAAAGAAATGTCACATCATACAGATAGTCCCTGACTTATAACCATTCCTTTAGCAGCACTGAAAAAAAGTGACTTGTGACCATTTTTCACACTTACAACCTTTGCAGCATTCCCATGGTCATGTGATCAAAATTCGGATGCTTGGCAACTGCTTCATATTTATGACGGTCACAGTGTCTCGGGATCACGTGATCACTTTTTTTAACCTTCTGACAAGCGAAGTCAACGGGGAAGCCAGATTCACTTAACAACTGTGTTGCTAACTTAACAACGTAACAACTGCAATGATTCGCTTAACAACTGTGGCAAGAAAGGTTGTAAAATGGGGCAACATTCACTTAACAACTGTCTCATTAAGCAACAGAAATTTTGGGGTCAATTGTTGTCCTAAGCCGAGAACTATCTATAGGCTTTTATATCATGTTTCTTTTGGGCAGTATGAATATATAATGTATAGCTAAATGAAAATGACCCAAAATTATTTCTGGAAACTCTGTTTAATTAATAAAATCTGTCATTAAATAAACCACTTGGGGATATTAACTTGAAAATGACAACAGCTGTCCAGAAGAAACAATATACATTATTGTCTAATCACTGAACATCTGTGGAATATTAAAAAACAAAAAAGTATAAAAGGGGAAAACAGCCAATAAATTTAAAAATGAGGAATAGCTAAGGGATTTTTTTTCTCTTGCAGAAAAGTGATCTAGTTTCTTTATTTTAAACAATTATTAAAATATAGTTTATATTAATCTCCAGAGACTTGAATGCATGCTAAATGCAGTTGACAAGCAGTGAACCATGTCAGATTGCTAAATACTTCCAGATTATAACAAGCATATTGGCTCAGAATATTGATCTGCTTCCATTTTCTAGTATTTGTAGTTTGACACTTCAAAATGTTGCTGAAAACATACTGTATGTTCCCCAAAATGGATATATACACAAGTTTTTCATAACACTGGATTAGTTTTGTGAGCTCCCTAAAATGTTCTGCTCAGAAACTCATCATTGGCAGATGGAGACATTCACAGATTTTTCTCTTTGTGGCCTTCCAAATAAATTAATGTACTTTCTTTCCAGCTACATAACAAGAGCATTTTAGAAAAGCCTATCAAGACACCCTTTTTTAACTAGGTAAATCATGTTGATACACCGAAGAATCAATCATTTTGGGACACCACTGTAAACACAACTGGTATGCAGTACATTTGTATGCAACCAAATGGCAGATAAGATATGACCCTTCTCTAAATACTCCCCAGTCGGCTTGGAAATATTTTAATAGATTTGAAAATAAACAAAAGCTTGGTTAGACCTCACCTAGCAGCATTTTGTTCACTGTGTGTAGAAGAACCTGGCTGGCAACACCCTGGCAACACCCGTTACACCGTTCCCATGTTGAGCTTTTCATTAAAGTGAATAGATACAAATACAGTTTATTTTACTTTTATTTATTTTATTCATTCAATTTATGATGCCAATAAGGCAACTTTTAATTTTTAAAAGTTTCTAGTTACTAATAAAAAAAGTTTAAAAAATTAATTTCTTGTTGCTTTGCAAAACTCTAATTACACATTTAGGAAAAATGGTTAAAAACTGCCGTCTTTTCAATCAATTCTACATCTTCAAGTTTGGTGAAAAGTTTGTGTAAAACAATTTCCTGATTCGAGATACTCCAAAGCCTATTTTTAAAATTTAACTGAAGTAATATTATGTCATCAGTATAATTACATATTTACCAGAGACATATATTTCTTCTTTCAGAACAAATAAGCAAGTTATAAAACACATTTTGAATTTTAACGTTTTTCAAAAATAAGATAAAATTCAGAAATTTCCTAAGCTATAATAAAATATTTAAAAATTATCTATATATATAGATAATGTGTGACTATAAAACTTTGAAAATATCAGTGTTCCTTGCTATTTAAAATAACTTCTTAGACAAAGTTCTCCCTTCAATAAAAAGAAACATATCAATTCTGGGATAAGAAGAAAAACACATTAACTTTAGAATGCTAAGCACAACTAACCAAATAAGAGGGCCATAGTTTCCGTTAAACAATCCACTATACCAAAAAAAAGTTACTCTTTTTAACAGGCATATGAGAGAGATTTCCAATGGCTGTAGGCACTTAGTGGCAACATATGTTTTTGGAAACGCAAGATGGTATCTGTGCACAACTATGCCTTTATGCTCAAGCCAACTTCCAAAAGGTAGCAAAATACCATGGTTGCAAATTGTCCTAGGGGAAACAAAGCCAGGCGGTAGAAATTTGCATAAAATTTGTACAAGTTAACTTAGAGGGGAAAAAAGGAAAAAAATGTTTTATTGATTTGCTTTATATTTTTAAACTTGGAAGCTTCTCGTGCCTTCTTGGTTTTATTAATTACACATTTGTATGCTGCTTTTTCTTCTGACAATCACCAAATGAATTGACATGACTAATAAAGATAATGCAACATAAAACATAATGATCTCAAACACAAATCAGAAAACATATGCCACATAACAAAGAGCCCCGTTACAAGTTATTCCATAAAAATCCATTGAACATTGAGATAAACAGTTTGACTTGTGCATAACATACATTAAAGCAGGTGTATGACAAATTTATATTTGGAATATTATGGATAATACTGCAGAAAAACATCTGCTTCTTATAACTTTTCTTCATGTAAGGTGTATTGTTTATTAAAGGCAGGCCAAGACAACTGTCCTCAATTTATGATCACAACTGAGCCCAAAATTTCCACTGCTAAACAAGACAGTTGTTAAGTGACTTTTGTCACATTTTACAATCTTTCTTGCCACAGATATTAAGTGAATCACTGCAGTTGTTAAGTTAGTAGCACAGTTGTTAAGTGAAACTGGCTTCCCCAGCGATTTTGCTTGCCAGAAGTTGCAAAAGGTGGGACACTGCAACCATCATAAATCCATGACGGTTGTCAAATAGTCAAATTCTAATCACATGACCGTGGTCATAAGTCACTTTTATCAGTGCCATTGGAATTTCAAACGGTCACTAAATGAATGGTTTTAAGTTGAGAACTACATGTAATAGCTTCTGGTGTCCCCATTCATAATGGAAAAAAACAAGTCAGCAAGCAGAGAAGTAGACACGGTCTAATCCAGGGGTGTCAAACTCAATTTCATTGAGGGCCACATAAGCATTGCAGTTGCCCTGGGGGGAATGGGTGGGTGTGGCTTACTGGATGGGCGTGGCCAGCTCTACATCGTTCGCGTCAAGGGGGCCTGTGGGGGTCTGGGCAGGAGTGGGACAGATCTGAGGGTCTCTGGCAGAAGGGGGCGGGACCAAGTCAAGTGCCAAGGCATGGTCCACGGAGAAGCCTCACTGTTCCTCTCAGGCCATGCGGGGGAGGGGGCTGGATGGTGGTGCCACCACAAAATTGTACATTAGCTCCCAGCCGGCCTGGGCCAGGACCAAGGCAGCAGGAGACGTTCCCTCACTGTTTCCAGGATGGCTTCGCGGGCCACATGAAACCACTTCGAGGGCCGCATCCGGCCCTCGGGCCTTGTGTTTGACATGTCTGGTCTAATCTATCTAACTATTTGGCAGCTGGAATAAGCACTACTCAAAACAGAATGGGACTTTGTGGCATAGAAATGTATGTTTTAAAAGGCTTCCTAACTAATTTTGTTTGCAAAGGGTGCAATGAAATGTTGACTTTCAAGTATGCAGAACATAAGACTTTGATCTATTCTATGGCAAAAGAGGGCCCACAAAGCAAAAGGCTGTTTTTAAAATCATTCAAAACTTCCTGAAGGTATAAACAGGCACACACCCAGGAGTCTTACCAGTTCGGCACACTACATTGCACCAAAAACTTTGTGTTTATTGATCACAACAGAAAACTGGACGTTTCGCCTGGAAATATATTTGTGTTTGGTAAAGATGCTTATAATTCTTTCGGTGAATATTAAGGGATAATAGATCTGGACTGTAAATATCCCAGAACGATACATAAATTTTAAATATTATTCTACCATCTAGAGGTAATCAGGATTTTTAACCTGAGATCTGGT
Organism: Bothrops alternatus; assembly: GCA_034064705.1. Taxonomy (NCBI): domain Eukaryota; kingdom Metazoa; phylum Chordata; class Lepidosauria; order Squamata; family Viperidae; genus Bothrops; species Bothrops alternatus. The sequence continues at coordinate 45,449,060 of JARGCV010000007.1, read as the reverse complement.
CAGCCCATGCAACACAACTTACAAACCTTTGGTCAAGGTGGATCATGCTCTACAAGTATTTTAAAAGAAACATAAGGATGAGTGAAACAGGGATGACCAATTGCCTCCTCCGCTCTTTTCATAGCCATTGACTTCTTTAATTAGGTCCAAATGTGCCTTTATCCAATTTTTTTTGTAGGCCTTGGGGCCAAAATGTAATACCAGCAATGTGAACAGTCTTCCTCTGACCTTTTAGTCTGCTGTTGATTCATTTAAGATGTAAACAACTGCAACTAATTGCACACACACACACACACATACACATGTTTATTCTTTTTATTTGTCCTCCTACTTCCCACTTATTCAACTCGATTTTCTTTTAGTCAGTCTAGCCACTTATTAACATTATGTGGTCATTCTTCTTTCTTTAGTACTTATAACTTGGCCAGAAAGAAATAACAGAGGGAAAGGGAAAAGACAGGGAGGAAAGAAAGCATTTATAGAGCTACATCTGCTCTGCATTGCTCCATTCTATCTCATGCTGGAACATAATCATAATCCTGGTTAGTTTGCCAATTTATGCAAAGCTGATCTTGCCAGATCAGTATATTTGATTTATTTAATTTCCAGCATGTGCTTTTTATTCTCTGTTTGTGCTAGATTTAACATACTTGAAAAATTGATGATTAAACCTAGTCTTCTAAACACAATTTGCATTTCTGAAAGATGGAGCTTTATTAATGACTCCAATTCTTTCTTTTGAAGATGCAATAGCGATATAATGTTTGACAAAACTATCCTATTTACCAGCACTTGCATACAATTCTGAACAGTACATTTAACAACACTGTATTCGTTCTTCGATTATACCCATATGCATTAAATAAACTTTAGAAGACAATCCCAAATCCATAACTGGTGAATATCTTTAAGGACCAACTAGAAAATAACAATGAAAAGAGCCAATGGTCTGAAATTCTTTCTATGGCTAAGTGTACAAAAACGAGAGGAAAAGAAGTTGAAATTTAAATCATATGTTGCAATTACATCTACTGTATACTTATTTTAGATCTACAGTAGTAGCAAATAGAGATTGGAAACTGAAATGAATTGTTCGTTGATAGCTGCTGATGATATTAATTTACACACAAAATTCTGAGACAATCCAGCAATGGTTGATTCCTTTTTCTGAAAATGTAAACATGGCTACATCCCCTTCACCTCATAGGCATCTGAAGGATGGGGTCTTCAGATGCCTATGACAAAAACCCTGACATCTCAGTGCAAACATCTTTTACATGCTTCTGTGCAACTTTGCAGCACAAAGATGAAAAATTGGAGCTTGCATTCTGCATGTTATGATATGAATTTTGACATTATCATGGTTAGGAACACATAGCCATGGTCTATTGACTTGGCTGAATAGAAAAAGAAAACTGTAATGATGAATAGTTCAAATATGACTCAGATATTATAAAAGATGTCTGACGAAACAATAATTCTCATTTGTGATACTATTTCAGTATTATCCACTTCATTTACTAACTTAAACATTTCTAATGAAAAAGTTGCACCAAGAAAAGGTCTGTTTGTGAAATCTTCCATTGTGTGTTTTTTTTTTGTTTAATCTGCTTTGACTTTTACATTCAACAGGGCGCAGAGGAATGATGAGTGATACTAAACATCATATTTGTTGCCATAGTTTGAACATAATTAAAGTTCATTGAAGCAGGATGGACAACAGTCATAACAGAAGTAGCAATAAATAAACTCCTTGAAGCTGCCTCTGTTTACGGCACTATTCTTGCAAGACCTGAGTTGAAGATATTTCTTTCAGATGTGGGCAATGCCTGTGAATCTAGCTGCCTGAGCACTTTGGACACTTCAAGGCCATAATATACAAGAAGGATCTCTTATGACTGAAACTGCCACTTGCATGCAAATTTATGATGTCAAGCCATAACGTGCAGTCTGAAATGTCTTATAACTTCTTAATTTAAAGAGACAAATGTATATTCATTTTCAAACTGAGAAGCATAGTAAATGTAAAACAAAATACACTGATTGCATTTCTTAATTTTAGTGTTTCCTTCCAGGCCCCATCCTTTTTACAAACCTGACTGCAGAATATCAAATAAATGTGGTCTATACAAAAAGTCAAGCAGGATGAAATCTATAAGCCACTAAGAGAACATTGTTACATAATAAGAACAAAGAGCAATTTTTTTAAATCAAAGATCCATATGGCAGATTTGGATTTGGATATTTAGCATTCGCTATAAATGGGAACTCCCAAGAAAAATGGAACCTCTGAGTCAAGATAATCTAGGCATGTTTTCAAGCTTTTCCTTTAGTTCTCTTTCTTTTTTCTTTTCTTTTTTATGGTAAAGGATAGTTTTCTGTTATTGACATCTTCTTTACCTGATTAGCTCCTTTCCAAAGATAGCTACTAAAAATTAGAATTAAAAAACCTCCATGTTCCAAAAGCTATTAATGGGTCACACAAAAGAAATTCCCTCAATTAAAAATCTTCTTTCATATTGGAATCCAGTCCATTATCAAGGAGAGGCTGCTTAAGCATCTCTAACAGCACATATTTCATGGAATGAAGATAAAGTTTCCTAATAATTCACATGGAATAAGTATAGGTAGTCCTCAACTTATAACAGTTCATTTAGTGACTGTTGTACGTTACAACAGCACTGAAAAAAATGACTTATGACCGTTTTTCACATGATCATTGCAGCATCCTCTTGGTCATGTGATCAAAATTTGGCTGCTTGGCAACTGACATGTATTTATGGTGGGTGCAGTGTCCTGGGGTCATGTGATCACCTTTTGCAATCTTCTGACAAGCAGAATCAATGGGGAAGCCAGATTTACTTAACAACTGTGTTAAGTGATTCACTTAATAAATGTGGCAAGAAAAGTCATAAAATGAGGCAAAAAATCATTTAACAAATGTCTCACTTAGCAACAGAAACTTTGGGCTCAGTTGTGGTTGTAAGTCAAGGATATCTGTACTGTTAAAGAATTCCATAATTTGTGCTTGGGCTCAGCTGGATAACTGATTCATGCTGTGTCAAAGTGATCTTCCATGGGAGAAATGTGACGGCTTTCAGATCAATGGCACTGAAAAAAAAACACCACAATTTCTTCATTGTTTTTCAGATATACCAATTTCAGACATCGCAATTTTAGAAGAACATGTTTAGGTGTTGAAAACCCATTTTAACATCTTTATTATTTTAAAGCATTTCTAACTTTTTAAAGTCTTGGATTAGAGTGGGTGGCGCCTTTAAGAGAAGAATGGCAACACTTTCCCGAAAGTTATACTCCAGCATCCTTCCCTTCCTCTTTAGAACAGGTTGTCCTTGAGTTACAACCACAACTTCTGTTGCTAAACAATGTTGTCATTAAGCAAGTCATCATGTGACTGCAACCAATTTTAAGACCTTTTTTGTTACAGTCATTGAGAAAATCTTGCTCCCCTCACTGAATTTGCTTCTCAGAAGTTGGCTGTGGAGGTCATAAATGGTAATCATAAGATCTTGGAACACTGTAACTATTGTAAACACATGTGGTTTGCCAAGACTCCAAATGACAATCATGGGATTGCAGGGACATTTGCAACAGTGCGAGGACTGGTCCTCAGTCACTTTTTTCCATGCCATCAGAATTTCAAACAGTTGCTAAACAAATGGTCGAATGAGTGCATCAGGAAGCTGAGAAGATTTCAACCTACAGAGCTAGTTACCAAAAACCATGCATAAATTGCAAAATCCTGTAAAAAACAAGAATGCCAAAACATCTTTACTTCCTTCTAAATCAGTTTTCAGGGTTAAATATAGTAGTTTATAGATTGACCTGGCAAATAGGATTATATTTCAAAATTGCTATAGCCCTGCAAACTTGCATCTAAAGAGTCATTAGAAGTCAATTTCCACACAGTACGTTCAATAACAGCTATTCAAATGATTGCAGTGGATGCTATAATGAATGTTTCCAAAGAAATATTCACCACTACTGCTTATTTTAAAAAAATCCCATAAAAGCCTGATTTATGAAAAATTGAAGATGTAACCTTGAACTGGATTTAAGGACAATATATGCTGCTGATGTGTTTATATTATCTATGCTAGATTGCAGCAACTTGCCTGGGCTCAAAAAGCTTAGTAAGATCAGTGTCGTTAGTTCATGGGTTGGAGGCCAATAGGAAATTCTAGAGTTGCAAGTTAGACTAAGAAATTGAGAAATCATTTTGGAAAAAAGCAGCAGCAAACCAAGAAAACAACTGTATTACCATAAAATGTCATGGCTGTTTCTATAAACAATCACTATATGTCATATTACATGTCAGAATTATAGTTTTGATTATTCTTTAAAATAGTACAATTTTAACAGTAATGTGAACTTTGAACATTCTCTGGTGTCTTTGTTTTTCTTATAAAGCTGGTCAAACTAACAAGGGCAGTTATCAATTCTAGAAATATATAATTTCCCTAAATACTGTTACACAATTATATCTTTGAGCAACTCCTGATCAGTAGAGCAGCTTTTCTTTTACTGATTACTGCTAAATTGGATTATTTAGGCTGAAGATATTCCACAAATATACCAATAAAATAATTTTTAATGGACTTGTTCCTGATGAGTAACTCTGATGCTCAACAAACAAAGCAATTCTTTCAAAAGAATCAATAATTCAAAATTTATGGTAAATTGTTTATAAGTTGATATAGTCTTATCCATTCAGAATGTGGCACAATCTTCCAGAAAGTCTCCTGAATAAACGTATAGGACAATCGCATGCTATTCATTTTCCTCCAAATATTTAAACTGGGCTTCAGCATAACGTTCTGGATGATTATTCTGTAACATATATGCTTATTCAGGTGAAACACAATCTGCCATTTATAAACATATCATTGTAAAGTTTCAACACTGAACCCTAATCTCATTTATATAATTTCTAAATTGTTATGTTTGGCACCCTGCCTTAAACATACTAACTCAAATGATAATGTGAGCTAACTGCACCACGTTGATGTGGTTGACATTGATCTTGACCAGGTATAAACAGAAACTGATTCAGTTATGATGTAATGCAAAAAAAGAGGCAGATCCTTGCAGGAGAATCAATTCTTACCTAGCATTAAAAACTTATTTCCTCAATCAATATTATCCTGAGTCTATCAAATCTCTCTTCAAGTAAAACTGGGAGAGAAAGAAGTTAATCCTGTTAAAACAGATATACAAGCTCCTTCAGAAAGATTATATACCATAGAAATTGAACAATATGAAAGTATTGGTTTTTTTATTAGAGCAGGTGGAGACTGTGGTGGGTGACTTTTGTATAGCTTTGGATAGTGCACTAGCTGCAGCCTTATCTGGAACATGATGCACTTATCTGGAGCAAGAGTACAGTCACTCATGCCCTTATCATCTCTCAATGAGACTAGTGTAACTCACTCTACACAGAGCTGCCCTTGAAGTCCAGGAAATTTCAGCTGCTCCAGAATAGAGCAGCACACATCCTTAGTAGTTGGACCTGATACTGTCACATTACACCTTAACTGCATAAGCTACCCTAACTACTAGTATGTTTCCAAGTGCAATTCAAGGGGCTGGTGGCTATGTATAAACCCCTAAATCTCAGTGCTTGACTAGTTTAGAGACTGCCTTTCCCCAACTGTTTCTGCCTGTCCTACTCCGGCAACTTGGAAGCACCTGATGATTCTCACCAACCAGGAGATACTGTGTGAAGGAACTTGACAGAGAGTACTCTCTGTAGCAATCCCTTCCCTCAGGAACAGCATGACTTCTGAGCAGATATGGCCTCATACTCATAGCTTTCTGGAAGCTGTTGAGTCATGTCTTCCGAAGGACTTGGAAAATGATATATTATATGTCACAGTTCCAACAGATGAAACTCTTCAAAAGAACTTTGAGGCATTGTTTACCTTAAAGAACATCTGATGTTAGCAGCGTTGACACTATAATTTCAATTTTTACTTTTAAAATTCTCAGTTGTACATTTTAACCCGAAATTTAATGTCATCAGTTTTAATTATATGTCCTTTACTCATTTGCTTTATATTTTGCTACTATCTCTAGAATGAACCATATTTAATGGAAATATCTCCATAAGTATTAGCAAAACTAAACAAAAAGTATATCCAAACTTTCAGAGACTTGCCACCTGTTTTTAAAGTCAGCTAGAAAGTTTCTAGTGAGTACCATAGGTTTCGCAAAATAAATGCAACCACAAAACAAATGCAACTATGCATTAATATTAACTTATTCAGGATCCTTGGTAATGAAATGTAAGCATAGAATTGATTGATTGGTAAATAAATAGATGTCATTTAATTGATATATATCACTTGATCTCCAAGCTAAATATATTTAAAGTATGTCAGTGACAGGAATAAAAGTACTCTGGCTTATTGTAACATAACACACAATAGTCTGAAAGGCAGTACCCCAACCCTATCATATAATATCTTTGTAGCAATCAACCCATGCAACAAGCATACAATGCAAGGTCACCTTGATATATTTTACTTCTGACACTCTAGGATGTCCAAATGTAGATAACAGATTCTGTAACCAACAGTTGTCGAAGGCCATCTCTTGCCTTTGCCAAGCTTTTGCATAGCTTCCAAATATGCTATGGGGATAGGGTGGGGTGGCAGAGGGAAAATAAAAGATAAATCCTGCTAGATGTGCAATTTTCCAACTTTGCATATTTTAGTTTACAGTGTGACATTTTTCTTTGAAATCACAACCACAGTATATAAGGACTATAAAGTTTTGTTGTAATTTTGAAGTAATTTTGGGGTGGGGGAGCGCTTCCTTTCTTACTCTAAAGTTAAAATGTACACATAGTCCACAAGAGGCTCACTAATTATCAGAAAAATATTGTGCATTCATGGATTGATAGGAAGCTGCTATTTAATGTTCAAAAAGGTTAGCCATTGTGTCAACCTACAATCAGATTTGCTTCAGGCATCCTCTCCTCTCTCTCATAATTTTCTCATACTCATATTAAACATGTACTCCATGCAGTTTCATCAAATAATGTCATTTAGTTATGCTTTGTTTTACCATGGGCATTGGGAATAATCATCTTGCAAATCTGTTGTGTTACACAAATCTTATGCATAAAAGCGCACACAATGGAAAATTCGTGACTCTCTGAAATCAGCAGAAAAATGAGAGGGCGGGCAGAGTTGGCTAAAAATCTAAAATACAAGTATCTGCTTAGGATGGAAATATTCAAAGACACTGTAGGCTTTATCCACTTTCAATAGAGGCCAGATGATTTTAGTTTCCTTTCTTTAGAAAATACTTGTGTGTTCAGTTGTTGCTTCACTTATCTTCAGATAAATTAAGTTCTAAGCTAGCAGAAGCTTGCAGGTACTTAATGCTGGATAAGGAAATAAGATATCCACATTATCATCTAAACTAAGAAACCATCCATTCATGAACTTAGCTGCAAATCTTGAGATTGTGTGGGAACTATATGTGAAGAGAAATTAAGAAGCAACTGCACTCTAAAAATAGACTTCCACATATACTTAGACGTACAAGACAAGATAGGATGTGGATGAGGACAGTGACTTGAGAGACCAAGAGAAAGTTCTCACTTCCTGAACCATTCATGAGCTTTCAAACCTATGACATCACTATTCTTTCTGCACATTTACGCTTATTTCAAAGACCCCAAAATTCTCTGTATTAGCTACCTGATAAAAAAGCAAATGGGAACATACAAGGTGGAAAATTAAAAGACCTGGCTTTTCCCCCAAGGGGTGATATAAAATTGGATAATTGCACATTAGAAGTTTAATTTGATGCCAGATTTTTGCTGTTTTTAATGTTTTAATATTTTAATTTGTTTAGCTTTATAGTTTCATTATTTTATATGTTTTAACTTTTGATTGGGAGACAAGTTGGTTACAGGATGGATGAATGAATAAATAAATAAATAAATATTCAAATAGAGAAAAACAAAGGATTTAAGCAACTGAGAAATCCAGATGTGTTTGAGAATACGACAATTGTCTGAATTATGCAGTAACTTTTCACTTAAAGAGTTTGCTTAACTAAAAAATTGCATAAAGTATGAAACTGTTAAAAAGTTTAAAATTTGTGCCCCAAAGAAAACTGCAATCGAAGCAACACAGATAATTTAAAACATCAATTCAAATGACATCTGTTACTAACTAGATTTGGAAGAAAGTATAAACTATTACTGAAACACTTTTTTACCTTTGTATATCACTACATTAGTGTAGATTGTCACTAAATGTAACCTTACATAAAAATATCCATACCTTCACACTTAGCATGTTCTCTAGGATTTTTTGTTTGTTTGTTTGTTTCAGCTTGAATAAAAATAAGTTGGAAACAGTGCAAACAGACTGCAGCAGCAGCAACATTGTTCCACCTATATATTTATAGTTTCTGCAGTATTTCTCTCTTTACCACAACTATATTGGCACAACTGTCTTTGCCTACCGGCTCATGATTCTCAAGGCATAGAAAATGGTAAAATATGTATAAGCAGAACATCTTTTTATATCTAAGACCACAGAAGCATATTGCTTAACCTTATCTACTTTTCTTCCTCTACTTCTTCTTCCTTCCTCTTGACAGAAATCTGACCTGATTATGTCCACTGGTTTGTGAAAGTAGGACAAGGGCTGCATGAAAATGGATTGCTGGTTCTACTCTGTGTTACATTTATCCATCTCTTTTCTGATGTTTCTGATGTTTCCTGCAGTATGTTTCCACTGAAATTTACATGCATTTTTGCAGCAATGCCGCTAGATCTGTTAATTCATTTTCATAGCTCTTCAAGAAGCTCCATAGTTTTCAACAGTAAAACTTGTATGGATAAAACCAAATAGATGCCTTAGATCTGTCTCTTTAATGAACATGAAATTCATTTGAAAGGTTATCATTCTGTGAAGATGCAAGTAATAATACATTCTTGATTTAGTTTTGGAAAGTTTTTTTAAAAAGTCAGATTATATGTACATGTATGGATAATATACTGCAGCAACAGAGATTTGGCATGCAGGGTTATGTGATAGTCCCTTCTCAACAGTCAAAATTATGCATACATTCCCTTCCTCCTGGGACAGGCAGCATATAGAATGTTCCAGCTGTCAATCAGAAATAACAAAATTGACAATTCAAAGATTAAGAATAGAATCTTGAGTTCCTTCCAGTTGTGATATCAACATTTGGGTTATTGATTTTAAAGGCCATAGGTGCAGGGACTCACTTTGAAGTTAAAGTTCCAAGCCCAATTAATAAATTAAAACTAGTGAACACAGGGGGGAAGACTTTTATACTAGCATTTGCAAAACGTAACAAGCTGTATACATGGCTGTTTTCAGTGAACTATGTCTCATTGTTACCAGCAAAGTTAACATATGCAGTAAACTAACTTTAAAAAAGAAATCACTTGCCATGGAATTTGAAAAAAAAATTAATCTTGGACTGTATTCTCTAACATAATTAATTTTGTCCTAAGGCAATGAGTTCAGTATTTTTCTCTAAGCAACACAGTAATAATGAAATAATTTAGAGCAGAAACATTTATAGAATATAGGCATCAGTGGTAAACTCTCGAGCATAATTAATTTACAGTTAGATGCTCAATAAACATTTAGTATTATGATTTTCAGAACTTTAGGTAATGTGAAAGCCACATGAGTTTCTGTTAGAAGAAAGTCCAGGGATACCATAAACAAATCTTAATTAGCTTGGTAAACAAACAGATCATTGATATATGCATCCAGGCAATGTTTAGCCTTGCAAATTATCAAGTTTGACTCATATATCCTAAGACAAACAAAAGGCTTTTTGCATGCAAATCTACATATTTTTCTACTTTAAAAATTTTGTTTACAATTTCCAAACAACTCATTCCACACAATGTGGAGAAAAAGCAATTATCAGTTCTCCAAACAATATCTGCAATTCAAAGAACTTATTTATGGAAATCTTGGCTCAGATCAAAACCTCCAAGTCTTCATGATTCCATATTGGGCAATCCATTAGAAGATCCCACAGCCAATCTCTCATTTCTTTTACATATTTAAAATTTTCAGAGTTACATTTTGGGTACTGGCATCTGCAGGAGGAATCAAAACAGACAAAGGGATACTTGTGGCATTTTAATCGAAATTAGATTCATTTGTGTGTGTAGTGGCTTGGGGCAAAAAGGGCAAAACTTGGATTGCAATGTTATGACCACCATCTTACCTTTTTTGATGCTACTTGGATATAATTTTTTAAGTAGTGTAAATCAGGATATGGTCATTACAAATATAAAAGACAGTATCTTTGTACCTTATGAACAGGTTCTGAATCGTTAAACACATGAATTTCATTTGAGTCATCCCATAATGCAATACAGTATTATAATATTGATCATGGCATTTTTAAATATTAAATTCTGCAAGATAATTACAGATAGGCATAAATACTACAAAAACATATTACTTTTGGTAAAGAACAGAAATAGAGTAGAATGTCTGAAAGTTGCTGAAATTAAATTATCCTTTGTTCACTAACTGCAATAATTCTGGTCATAAAGACTTATTATTGTACGTCTAAACAATTTCATAAAGGTGACATAATATTCCACATTTGGTTGATTTCTCTCTTGGAGAAGTCAATGAAATGTCCCTTTTTTAAAGATGAAAGCATACACTATACAAAGCACGTGACAAGATCATTACTGGTTACTATTGAAAAAAATTGTGTGAGAAAGAAAGATCAATGTAAACATTCCTACAAAGTCACAAATCAATGTCAATTATATCACTGACTTTTATTTTTTTTACAAAGACCCTGAATAAAGTATAAGTTGATTTATATCAAATCAACCTACATGTATTGATATAAACCAACCTATACAACATACAGTTTAGTATTCTTAGCATGTGATTAAAGTAATTGCAGATCTGCAGAAATCCCAAAAGCATCATATGCCCAAACTCTAGAAGTTCAATGTGATATTCAGCAATTTACATCTGTATAATTTCCCTAGTTATATGATTTTTCCTCTCTAAAAGGCTGATCTTTAATATTTACGGTACCTATGCATAAACTCAACCAGTCATCCCAACAACTTCATATTTCAATATAACTGAACCTAGAGAGTTCAAATACTGAAGATATTTCATACGACTAAAAAAAACCAGGAGATAAAGAAAAATCTTTTGTTCAATTCTCCTGTGTGGTTTCAGAATTCATTTCATAATTACAGTTAGTACATCAGTGTGGGCACAGCAGCAGAACTGCAATCTATTTATTTCCTGTGCAAATTTTACCACTTACATGATAAATGGGATAATGACTTTTCCTACCGTAGTTTGCACAACAGGAATTGAGGCGAAGAGATAGCAATGAGCTAAAGTAGTCTGTTGTTGAGGTGCAAATTGAACTCAGAATAAAAGATTTAACTTTGTCAATTATTTAGTTCAAACTGTTACACATTATCTTCCACATATGATAATATTTTAAATAAATAAGGTCTTTTTTAAAATAAACTCTGGAGCCATTATATAATCTGCTGATGTGTATTTGTCTACTAACAAAAGTTTTGTTTTATGCTGGATTTTCACAAAAAAAAAAATCGCATCATCTCCCTCTTGAAGTTACTGCCACCTTGGGGAAAAAAAATTCCCAGTCCCAGCATGGCAAGTCTGCTCGCTTTTACAGAACGCTATCACAAAGCTTTCTCCAGCATATTATTCAGTGACCACATATCTTTCATGAACCCTAAACCATTCCAAACATTTCAGTGTGCCCCACCAAAAATCCAATTGTCTAGTTACTAGGGCAAGGCGCCTTGAAACATGATACAAGAAATGTGTTACCACTTCAAACAAAAGGCCTCCCTTGGAGAAGTTTAAATAAATGTCAGTCCATGCAATGTAATGTTTAAATAGTAATAAGTGCATAAAACTATCTTTCTTTTGGATATTTTTTAAAAATACAATGACCATGATGTCCTCTTGCTGAAGCTTTATGTTCCAACAGAAAGAGTTTCTACCCATGCACACTGGTTGAGATAGCTATTTTTACTCTGACAAGATCATGCTGATTGAATACTGCTCTGATGGGAGTCTATAGAAAAAACCTAGGAGATAAATCTTTGGGGTGGGAGCAGAATACCACCCAAAACCTTTGGATCTCAGCCATCAATACAAGCTAGTCTTACAGTGTGCACAACTCTGTGTATAATATTAAAATATATTGCTTAAAGCTTTATTCTTATTTGTCAATGCATATTTTGATGATACTTACTTCCAGGGAATAATTTATCACCCAAAATTCAATATTTCTTCCAGTAAAAAATGACATTGCTTTCTGGTTTCCAGTTAAGTGCATTAATGAAAACAGAATTTTATTAACTCTATCTTTTTCACATTAACAAAATGTACATATAATCTCTGGTACTTTTTTTAGATTCATGACTAAGAAAAAAGCCCAATTGATAGAGAAGCAGAAAATCTATGACTTTCCTTTGATGTAAGAGGGCCTGCCTGGAATACTGTGGGAAAAGTTTGTTCTCTTCTAAAAAATCACTGCATAAACATCCTGTGGGACTGAACATGTTTAGAAGCTGATACTTAGACTAGCTATGATAGCACTTAAAATGGAAGAGGGATCACTTTCAATAGATGGTGCCTCAGGAAGTGGATAAGCTACTTGAAGAGCTTCATCCGGCTACATGCTCAAGCTTTGCCTATCTTGATTAATTACTTAAACTTGAATATGAATGCCCAAAGAATGTCTCTTTGTTGTTTTATTGCATTGTTCTAGCTTTTTTTAGAATGTTACTAGAATAAAGTGCCCAGTCATTTGAGGGTTGGGCTTTCTTTAAATTTATGTCAAATTATCCCATAACATTTGAATTGTATGGTCCTACTTATTTGAAATTGAGGTGAGGGGTGAGATTATTTGGTCAATAATCCAATGATGCTCATTTCTATTTCTCAGCGTCATCACAATCAGTGAAAGTGGTGATGTACTAAATTTGTGCTTGAACTCAGTTGATTTTGATAAGATAGAGATATCATGAATAGATAATTCCCAGAGTTTAGAATATGCCATAAAGTTTATTATGGTTATGTTTATACTTCCTGTGGAAGACCAGCTGACCAATTTAGGGACACCCTTGGATCTAACAGTATTAATTAAGCACTGTTACTAGAAGTGGTTTGCCAATGTTGATTTTTCTTAGACCCAACTCAATATTTAGAGCAGTATTTAAAAACCAAAAAGTTATTTAAAATCTCTTTTAAAAAACAGTTTGCTAACCAGAAGTTAGCATTCTTTGTTAACCTCAAAGGCATTTGCATAATACATGAAGCTGTCCATGAACATACTACAATAATTACAAATAAAACTGGAGAAGCTTTCTTACTTGGTTGTACAGTCACAGTACAAAATTAGCTTTATTGCCTATTTGTTTCTGACTCAAGCTCAAAGGAATCCAAATATATTAAAGATTATTAAAAAGTATATTAAAAGAGAGTTGAGCCAAACACATTATCCAATCATAGAAATCTTGAGTTCTTTTGGGTTTTAGAATACCCTAGTTCTGGGGTCTTTCCGTCACTTATTCTGGATAGGGTTGCAGTGCCTCAAAGAGATGTTGAAGGCAGTTTGGGAGGTTCTTCTGGTCTGGTGGCTCCAGCTCAAAAAGAAAGTGTCAGCCATGATCAGGAGGACCTTTATATTTTTGTGTTTGTGTGCCTGTGGTGCCCAATCTTGTAAAAGGGGGCCCTGTTAATAGTTACTTATGCCTTAATCCCCTTCTGATTGGATTATTGCAATGTGCTCTGCATAGGGTTGTTCTTGAAGACTATTTGGAAGCTTCATCTACTGCAGGAGTTCTCAACCTTGGCAACTTTAAGACTTGTGGACTTCAACTCCCAGAATTCCTCAGCCAGCTGGCTGAGGAATTCTGGGAGTTGAAGTCCACAAGTCTTAAAGTTGCCAAGGTTGAGAACCCCTGATCTACTGCAATGCAGTGGCACAGGCAGTTATGGATGTCAGTCATTTGTCATTTGTGACATCTCTGCTCTGCTCTGCTTTGGCAGTTCTTTTGGCTACCAGCACAATTCTGGGAACAATTCAAGGCACTGGTGGTTATCTTTAAAACCCTTCACGGCTTGGTTCTGGGTTATGTACAAGACAACTCTCCCAATGGTATCTCCCCATATTATAGATCCAGTAGGAAAGAATGCTCTGAGTCCCAGCTGCGAGACAGTGCCATCAGCTAAGACCCAGAAAAAGAGCCTTTTCTGCATGACACCTGAGCTTTCCCTAAAGATCAGACTTGTCTTAACCCTCCTCACCTTTCACAAGGCATTAAGAACCCAGTTTCCCATCAAGCCTGGGACTCTAATGTACAGGTGAGCCTGTATCTTAATTGTATTAATTGTGGGATGTTGTGACCGGGAGTCTCTTCTCACAGTCACTCATGCCCTTATCACCTCGAGGTTCGACTACTGCAATGCTCTCTACATGGGGCTACCTTTGAAAAATGTTCGGAGACTTCAGGTAATGCAGAATGCAGCCGCGCGAGCAGTGTTGGGCTTGCCTAGAAATGCCCACATTTCGGCATCACTCCGCGAGCTGCATTGGCTGCCAATTGGTCTCCGAACCCAATTCAAAGTGTTGGTTATGACCTATAAAGCCCTACATGGCACCGGACCAGGTTATTTACGGGACCGTCTGCTGCCTCATGAATCCCAGCGGCCGGTTAGGGCCCACAGAGTCGGCCTTCTCCAGGTCCCGTCAGCCAGACAGTGTCGCCTGGCGGGGCCTAGGGGAAGAGCCTTCTCTGTTGCGGCCCCGGCCCTCTGGAACCAACTTCCCCCGGAGATCCGTGTCACCCCCACCCTCTCTGCCTTTCGTAAATTGCTTAAAACACACTTTTGCGGGCAGGCCTGGGGCAGCTAACACCTTGCCCCTAGCCAGTGTATGTTTGTGGAATGATTGGTTTCTTTTTTAACTTAGGGGTTTTTTATATATTTATGTATTTAATGTAATTTCTATCATGTTGTGAGCCGCCCTGAGTTCTCCGGAATAGGGCGGCATAGAAATTAAATAAATAATAATAATAATTCTCAGTTAACTATGTTATGCTATTCATGTTGGGTGACGGTTTTACTGTTTTTTGCTGTTTAATTGTTAGTTACCCACAGTCATGTATATGAGATGGTCAGCCATTAATAAATAAAATAAAATAAAATAATAAAATATAATAAAATAAAATAATAAAATAAAATAAAATAATGAAATAAAATAAAAATATTGTGATACCATAATGCCCATGATCTCTAGAGGAAACCAATTTCTAGAAAAAGAAAAAGCTCTAAATAGAGAGTGTCTTTTTTTACCATTGAATCAATTCTGGAATATCCTGCAGATCTAGATATTCAGGCATCAATTAAAAATCTGCTCTATCTTCTCAGGCACTTTTTAAAAAGGATTTCTGCATTGTTATTTTCCTATTCTTCACGGGTGTAGAAGGTATAGGGCAGGAGTCTTCAAACTTGGCCCTTTTATGATTTGTGGACTTCAACTCCCAGAATTCCTCAGCCAGGCACGCTGGCTGAGGAATTCTGGCAGTTGAAGTCCACAAGTCATAAAAGGGCCAAGTTTGAAGACCCCTGGTATAGGGGAAGGATAGAGGAAGAGCCACTACCAGGGCAACAGTCAAATAAGAGGGGTTTGATGTTAGTCCAGGAACGTATACCAAGAAGTCAATGCCATTTGGTCAAGTCTACCACTTTCATAGCTTAGGCTCAAGCCCTTCTTATCTGATTGCCACCTTGATAGCAGCTCTTCCTTCTGTCCTTCAAGGCCATTCCCTTTATAGTCTTTTTTCATGGAATAGAATTTTGAAAATATTGCTACAAGATGAAAATCAACAGGCCTCTCTATATCTCTATCATGCATTGGGTGTTCATTCTAAGATTTTTTTTTAATTTTCAAACATTTTTCATTAAAAGGATTTCAGTTTTTCACAGTCATGACTTACAATAAAATATCTAAGTCATACAAATTTCTGTAAATAAAAATATTTAACAGATTAAAACACACTTCATTTTAAAGAATGTTGGAGCATAACTGCTACATGTAGGACTATCAAAATGTAAATGGCTTCAGATCATCACTGAAGGGACTATATCACTAAGATTTTGAATCACCTCAATTTATTCAGTGATTATGATCTGTCACTCATTATTACTATTATCATATTACAGGAAACAAACCTGTTTTAGAATTATTAAAATATGAGGATGGAGTAAAACTGAAGCATCCAATGTTACATACAAAACTGGTAGAAAAACTGCACCACTATAATTTCTATACTTTCTGATCTACCACAGATCCAAAGAAAGTATTGTTTTCCACCACACATTTCACTGCTTATTACCCATCAATGCCCTATTTTATGTGAAATATCAGACCTTTATTGAGGCAATATGATTATAGAGTGGCAATCATTAGTCCTATTTTCTTTGACTCCCATTTCCCTTTTTTATTTTCTGTTTGATGGCAGTCAGTTCCTTTGTCTAAGCCACACAGAGACATATGTATAAGCAGAGATAAGGAATATCTGCATAGATGAATTAAAAAAAACATTAAATATTAGTACACATTACTTAAAAAGCACATGGCCTCTTTTGAACAAAAAGTTTATATCTCTAACACCCAAGTATATTTAAGTTTTATCTTGCTTCACATAGTGGCTTGGATTTCTACCAAAGCTCAATAGAAAACAGACATTTGTATTATGCTATAAAAAGTCAAAGATATTGATGGAATGCTCCCAATATAATGGAATTCTATTGCTTTTGTCCGCTGTCTTTTCAGAATTACATCCGCTTAGTTTTTCTGAAATAATAATAAAATTATTTTATTTTATTCATTAAAGACTGCCTGACTCCCAAGCAACTTAGCAGCTTATAGTGAAACACCAATTGAAAAATACAACAAACCAGAAAAGTACAGCACAACCAAACCTAAACAAAACAAATCTAACAAGGCACTGCATAATTACCCTGTTCCCGAGGTCTGGGAGAACAACCAGATTTTTAGTGATTTTCTAAACAACAGAAGAGTAGGAGCCACAGAAACCACTGGGAGCAGATCATTCCAGAAGACAGAAACTGCAACTGAATTGACATGCTTTCTAGGTCCCGCAAGGCAATCTCCTTTAATTGATGGGACTGGAGCCCACCCATCCTGTTGGACAGAACAACATGGGCACACATTACTGGAGATAACCAGATCTTGTCCTATGAAGGAGTTTAGTTGTACCTTAAATTGTACTTATAAGCCAACCATTGCAGGCCATAAAGCATGAATCATGTTCATATATGGCGGAGCCCCATCAATGCCCACACCACCACAATCTGGATGAGCTGAATCTTCTGGATGATCTTCAAGGTTAATATCATGCACAGCACATTATAAAAAATCTATTTGTGAAGTGGGTAGGGCACAAAGGACCGTTCAGTCCAGGAAAGTGCACAACTGATACAAAAGGCCTTTTTGGCTGCAGCTTTCACCTGCTCTATAGTAGGTGCTGAGAGTCCAGGTAGATTCTCAAGTTCTACACAAGTCTCAAATGGGAAAGTGCAACATCACTAAAAGACAATGATGTAATATCTCGAAATCCATGAGCTGAATAGATAAAGCCACTCAGTTTTGTTAGGATTGAGCCTGAGTTTGTAGGGCCATGGAGAATGCATGCCTGCTGGGTCTCCTCAGATAATATTATTTTACTGATGTGATGCAGAACATGCCAACTTTGTCAGAACTCAAGGGGCATGAAGAGACAACTGGAAACTGGTGGTACTATAAATATATAGTCACTGGCCATGTAGGACTCCATTAAGTGACCACAGTACCTTGAATCACATCAGAAGTCTACCGGTAACTTCTTAAAGATCTTATTAATATGTTTGATTGCAATAGCCAATGCCCAAACCATTAAAAAAAACCTATAGAATTAATGTCATGGATTGAAAATGAGTTTATTTCCTATGTTTTTGTTTAAATGTAAATATACCTGCATGATCTACATTATCTGGTGAAAGAGTAAAGAGAAAGATTTCTACATTCACCTTTTCTAATATCTCTACTGGTCAGGCATATACTGCTGATAAAATGAGATAAGATGATATTATAGTCCACGCCTTTCTAGACTTTTCTTCAATGTAGTGGCAAACAAAAAAGGAAAATCCATTACAAGTTTATCTTTGAAGTCAATTATTTCTCAGGTTCAATCTGTTTCCCAGAGCTTCACAACAGTGACAAATCAGACAAATTAATATTTCAAAATTGCTCTAACTAAAAATCACATAGCATTTAATAAACCAGAAATTGTGCTTTTCAGTAGCATCCTTAAAAAAAAGCAAAGAAAAAAACACACTTTCGGGTATTCTATACAAAAATATAGATGCCTTTTAATATAATTAAAAGTATGGCATAATTATTCTTAAAGTTAAGTTTAGTTTTAGGGTGATGTCAGTTGTGTAATAAAATTCAATAGGTGCTGGAATTTTTAATAGGAAAGTCTGGATTCCGTACTCTGATTGGCCCAGTCACATTGTCTTGAGGCATTTTCATTCACCACCCTGTTCAGCCTCCAAAGCTTCAGAAGTATTCTGAAAGAGGTCTGTGATCATCTTCACACTGGCCAATTCGAAATGATGAGAACACGGAATGAATGACTTTGTGTCACACCAGATTTCTGCAGGTTCTGCAACATATTTAAAAATTCTATACCTACCTACTTTAGGGAATGAGAAAGTAAAAAAAAAAAAAAGGAAAGGGGAATGGAAGAGGAGGCATAATCTGAGAAAAGAGGTGTCAATTTCATTTCTGCTTGTTTCCTTTGAGCTGCTAATTGAGAGCTGCAAAACTGTTATGCTACAATTTCCCTTACAGGGGAGTTCAAGAGCTGGCAGAAGGAAAGAAGCATCAATTCTCTCCAAAGGGAAACAGAGGTAAAATTCCCCATACAATGACACCATCACCACCTTTTGTCACAGATATTTCAAATGCTCTACAATCACAATTAAGTACGTTCAGCTCTCCAACATTTTCATATTGTTACAGAATCCATGTATACAAATGTCCTTAATCTAATTTACTTTGCTAGATCATTATGAGGAAAAGTGGAATATGTCTATGTACAACATGTGAAACTACCTGGGGGGAAAATAAGATAAAAATTAGTGTCTTTCATCATGCAGTTAATTCTGTTTACATTAATTCCCATGTAGGAGTTGTAGAAGTTGAAGAATGTCAAATTATTAAAGTTGGGGCTGAATGCAATTATTTTCAAATGATTACTGGAAATAGGAAAAGATTTATCTTTAAATTAAGGTTTTATGTTTATTAAGAAAGATCAAGATTTGAGAACCTATCCATGTTTTTCAAAAATGTCTGAAAGGAAGTTGGAGTTTACAACTAAACTTTGAATGAGAAATGCTATCTCGTATGAAAAATAAACCACAATTTGCATTTAAAAATCTGTTTATGGAACATCTTCATTTTAAAAAGTAACTAGGATGTAAATTATATTATTTTTCCCTATTTCTTCCCTATGTTTACATTATCTCCTATTCTTATTTCATATGTGGATGTCTCAATATTTAATCTGTCAAAACATACAAGTAAAATAACCATTATTGGTAATACATATCTATAACTATTAGCATTTCATTGCAATAATAGTCACACTGCAATCATAGCATTACAAAAATAAATATCGTACAATGCTGCTTTATTACTTATTCCATTGTTGTACTAGTTGCTTGCATACTGAAACATTTATTTTAAATAATCATTAATGACCAATTATGTTTTTAAAAAAATGTTTAATCACCACAGGTTATAATCAATGAAAATTGATTATAGTCTGTGATTTTTGTCTTAAGTGGACTAATTAGATACAAAATCTAATTGTTCCACTTAAGAGAACATTCTCTTATTTCTCAGTCAAGTTTTTCTGCTCCTAACATGCATTTCCTATCTACCTGATTTTTTTATTGTAGTTATCTTTGCTGGTATAAATCCCTTTCCCAGTTCTATATTTATATATTCTTTTTTACCCAGCTGCTTCCTGCCTTTCCTTATCTCTTAACTTATTTACTCTTCCTCCCACTCAGGTTCTCGTTATAAGAGTAAATACTTCTATCTCTTCAGTCTTTTAAATCTTTTACTAGAATCAGTCAATGGCAAATCGGAAGTACATATATCACTTTTCCGGTTTGCTTTGCTTCTACTTAGATTAATGAAGTTTTATTTCTAAAACTTGCATTCATTGCATGTTTCAAACCAGAAGGATTTCAAAGAAGCCAATAAATAATAAAGACTGCAGACCACACAACGCAACAAAAATACAGCTATAGAATGAAATAAAAAAGCTGGATTCTTTACGATGACATACCATTGAGAGGATATCCACATAAAAAAGGTCTTAACATCTACAAACATCTACAAACAACAAGTGCTGAATTCACCAAGAAAAAGAGAGTCTTTTTTGAGATTAGTAACAAAAACATTGCTAGACAATGGCACTTTTAAAACTGAATCAAGATGTACATTACTAAAATGATTAAACACAACACAAAGGGAACTATGGGTCACCCAAACCCACTCAATGAAGCTAGTATTGGAAATGCCCTGTCCATATATACTTCCCATTACATAATCATGATTATGATACCCGTGTTTCCCCGAAAGGAAGAAGTGTCTTACTTTCTTTTTATCCCCAAAAGCCCCACTATGTCTTACTTTCGGGGTACGGCTTATATTGATTGGAAAACAATTGTCAGTTTTATTTTAAGTATTTTAAGTATATTAAGTATTTTAAGTATTTTAAGTATTTAAGTATTTTAAGTATTTAAGTATTTTAAGCAGGAGGCGGAAGTGGGCAGGAGTAATATGTCTTACTGTCGGGGTATGGCTTATATTAGCCGACCCCCTGAAAACCCCGATACGTCTTACAATCGGGGGTGTCTTACTATCGGGGAAACACGGTAGATCTTTCAGATTTCAGAAATAGTTAGTTATTGTCTGCTTTCTAGGATAAGAAAGTGCATTTGGCCTAAGATCATCCAGTTGGCCTAAGGTGGGATTAAAAGTCAGAGTGCCCCAGTTTCTAGCCTGGTACCTAAACCATTACATCAAACTGGTTCTCTTTCCCTACTGTAATAATCTCTGTGAAACTGCATCAGCAGCAAGAAATTCCATGTAATTATTTTGTAAAATTATATTTTCCCCAACTACTAATAAAAAAATTGATAGTCTTATACTGTTGTTATTATCTTCATCATTATATCCATCCACGAATGGTATGGTTGCCTAGTGAGGAAGACACTAGTCTTTCACTTGAAAGGTTGAGTTGAATTCTAGATAATGGCAGATGTTACTCTCTCAGGGCACACAAAGAAAATATTTGCTGCGAACTCCATTTTGGCATCAGGAAGGGCATCCAGCCAGTAAATGCTCAGCTCCATTCTATCGCCCTAACTTTACCCCGAATTAAGGGAGTACAGGATTGTAAAAAGAAAAAAAATGTGCATCCATGATGTATCCATTGAGCAGACAACCAGCAGCCTCTGAAACTCCCGTATACTTCAGAGCAGCTGTTTCAAATGTCTACCACAACTTATTCTGTAAGCATAATTAATTTTATGAACTTCTCAGAAGGAATGTCTCCAAATATTAATACTGTGTCTTCACTCGTTTCTCCTGCATCTTTTCCAGTTTCACTATTTCCTTTGAATTATTTGAATAGCTTTACTATTTCCATTCTCAGCCTTTAAAAAGTTACAATAAAAAGGGTTATGTTGTATAACCCTCTGTTTAACGACTATATTGTATATTTTATATTATCTTTCTAAAGGTGCCGAGATGTGCTATTTTTGTAGGAATGAAAAGCATAGGAGAAGTTGAAATTAAGTCAGACACATTTTGTTCACAATTCCCATGGTCAATTATTTTTAACTATATGAATGAAGTAGTGTGGATTGTCTCAGCACTTCCCTGGTTCTCAGTTCTGAAGATTTGACATTAGCCAGAAGTCAGCTCTGGATTCCACCAGCAAATGTGTTGTTATTATCAGAAAGATAAGAACAAACAACAGAATCAGATCTGACATTGCTGTAAAGACAACTAAGCTATTTTTTATTTTATAAAGTACAGAGCATGGGGGGGGGAGGAAAAAATAATGTGCGAGGCCAAATGTCAACAGTGCAGAAGCATCAGACCACTAATGTATGGACTGATTTGCAATTTATTTTGTATGGAAAACTTACAGACTTTGTTTGCTTAAGGAAACTGTAAAGGTTTTTTCCCCCTTAAAGAAAACACTCATGATGTGATTTACAATGATTACATACAAAATGTGGTATGGAAACCACAGCTCAGGGTTTTTCACTAAACAGTGATTCCTTATGGGGATATTCATGTATAAAATGGTGTATTTTTCCAAGAATCCCATCAAAAGCATTATTATTTTGATGGATTCACCGAAAGGATGATAGCACCTGAAAATAAATTTTCCATTTTATACGAACATTTTATACAAGCAATCATATACAAAAGGCTTTCTAAATATATTTGGAATCAAGGATATTTATAAGTCCAAAATCTTTTTCTAGATCGTTGTCTACAGAAAAAGTTGACATCCAACTGTAATATTGTTTAACGTACAGACTTCATAGACAAATCAGCTTGCCCAATATGAAAGAATAAAGTACTGCAAGTAAAGTATTTTAAAAAGTACTGCAATTCCAGTAAATTTTCACTGTTGAACACCTTTGAAAATACATATAATTAGCCAACTTTACAGGTTCTTATAACACAAGAAAAGGAGAAATGATAGCAGTGTGTGGTCCTTATGTGCTGCTAATTTGATGAAATAATATGTACTTTTCATTTGTACCAATGTTATGCAGAACAAACTATTTCAGTATTCACTAATTTGCAGTTTGTACAAACTTGCTGTTAAAGGTAATCTTCAATTATTGCCCACAGCAGTAATTCATTTTCTAAAACTCAAGCTGCATTCAATACTTCTTACACAAAAATCAAAATTTGGTATGGTTAGATAAATGATTCATGGGAGAAACAAGTTAAGTCCTGGTAACATCTTGGCCTCAACAGAATGTATTGACCAAGATTTAAACCCCATGTTTTTTTCTCTTGTTTTGTTGTAAGGGAGTACAGCACATTTCTGATGCTAATCTGTTGATAGCATCTGCACTATGTTTACATCATGGTCTTATATATTCTGAGACCATCTGTCTAGCTTCGCCAGCTCTATCCTTTACCCCATACATTTTCCACCAGCAAAGCTGAAGGGAAATACTTTTATTTTTAATAGCTGATATCCCCCCTCCCCAAAGTTAATTGAAATATAGACCAATGTTACAATCGTTCCTCTGCAGAATGGAATGTATTTATTTATTTATGCAAATACATAAATCTCAGTAATTGTACCAATAAAATAGCAAATACAGGTAGTTCTTGACTTACAACAGTTCATTTAGTGACCAATCAAAGTTGCAACGGCACTGAAAAAAGTGACTTGTGGCTATTTTTCACACTTATGACCACTGCAGCATCCCCATGGTCATGTGATTTATATTCAGTTGTCAGCTTGACAACTGACTCACATTTATGACAGCTGCAGTATCCCGAGGCCATGTGATCACCTTTTACAACCTTCTGCCAAGCAAAGTCAATAGGGAAACCAGATTCACTTAACAATCATGGTCACTAATTCACTTGTGCGTGAATAAAGCAAATTGTGACCTAAAGGATGAATTGTGAAAGATTAAATCTCATTAGAAATGTTTTGAAATTTAATTTTCATTTTTGGAGGTTTGTATTTCTGGGGAAATTTGTGTGTATGTGTGTGTTCTCCAATTTACCTTTTTAAAAACATGATCTAAATATGCAGTTCTCTGAATTATTGCCAGGTTTGATGAAATTTCATCTCCAAAGTAGTCTACAAATTCCATCAGATAATGAAATTATGTTCATGTAGAGACTAATACCGTAGCAGCATCACAATAATGACCCAGAAATTCTGTTGCCTGGATGTCCAAATTACAAAGTGAGAATCACCAAAACACACACAATTCCAGCAAATTATCTGGGGAAAAGATAAAAAGCAAACTGTCAACAGTAATTGGACTAAATCAGAAACTGTAATAATGTCACCAAAGAAAATAAAAGTTTGCTCATTGAGGCAAAAAGGAATGTGGCTCTTGGTTTCTCTGCTCTTTTGTTTTTAGTCCATTTTCTTCTCTTCATTTGCCTCTAATCACAGCTAATGAGTTCCACTTTCCAGAGTTCCTGCATTACTTAAAGAAGCTTTGAGACTTTTAGGAAATTCACAGAAGCAGTACTTAAAACACTTGCTTTGGTATTACTCAGTTCTAAATTATGTTATTTGCAAAGTGGCAATAGAATATATAACTCTCCAATTCCTTTGGACATCCAAGATTCACTAATTATCATAAAAATTAGTTCAGCTACTAAAGTTTCAATTAAAAAAAAATCCTAATGATGCAGCAAAAACTATTAAGCCAGAAAGTAGTATAAAACAAAGATTGTGCACAAGATACAGGAATCACAAAGAGCCTGGCTGGGACCTTTAAAAAAAAAAAAATCCTCCAAGATGTTTTAAAAGGTGTGTTTCTCTCAACAAAATCTCCTAGCAAGCAACATGTATTAAAAGCAGCCACATGTAGTAAACAATGATAGAGATGAAAGCAAGGAGCACCTAATTAATGGAGCTTTTTGCTAAACAAAAGTAGCTGTTTTATTGCGAGCAGGGTGGCCTTTGGCCTCGGCTGCAACCTTTCAGAGCAGAGCAAGAAAACAATGGAACTGGTTTGCATTAAATGCCTGGAACCCAATGAGAATGTCAATAAACAAGGTGTGGCAAGACTGCAATGGGCCCTCCTCCAAGGAACAGTGCGGGGCCTCAAGTTTTAATTATTGTAGCTTGGAAAAGCCTGATGTGAGAACTACCAAGCTCAAACTGTTAACACCAAACCAGATAAATCTTATTTCATTAAACTAACTTCCAAAAATGATCCATATGGACATCCTCATAACGGGTCTTCAAACTTGGCCCTTTTATAACTTGTGGACTTCAACTCCCAGAATTCCTCAGCCAGCGTGCCTGGCTGAAGAATTCTGGGAGTTGAAGTCCACAAGTCATAAAAGGGCCAAGTTTCAAGACCCCTGCTCATAACCATATAGACAGTCCTTAAGGTAGAGACTGTTTAACTAAAATTGTGACACAAAAGGCTCTTCAGACTAAGTAGAAAACACTTCTATACAAAACAATACAGAAAGCAGAATAGGGTCATCGTTCTGCAAGTCTAACCCATGTGTGTTCATCGTTTAAGTTAACTTCTCATAGTCCTTTCTAAAAACACACTATAAAAACTGTGAAATAAGCCAGACACCCAAACTCACTCCAGTTTAACGTGAACCCTATCCATTATCCAAAATCAAATAACCACTACAACTCTGACACAAACCATCCCAAGTCCCATATACTGCAGCAACTTAAAGGAGAATTTGTTATCAGCTTGAAATCATTCATAACTAATACCTTAACACTTTTTATCACTGTGTTTAATAAAGCCTGCAAACAAACTCCACACAGATGTCAAGGTATCCAGCTCCACTGGATACAACGGACTGGTTGCTAAATGAATTACATCTCTCTCTTTCTGACAGTTTGGATGCTTCTAAACTACAATTTGACCTCCATTTACCACTATGTCTCCTTGGAATACCTTGAATTCAACAATACCCCAAAGCCTTAGGAAATACACTATCCAGAAATAGAATGAAAATTCTGTGGCCGTTACTCATTATTCCTTCAGTTAGTATGGAAAAAAATGAGAAAGACAAAGGAGTCAGGTAGATAGCTAATGGGGAAGCTGGGAAGTAAATTTTGGGGGAAGGAGTGAAGGAATACATGCTTCTGTAGACAGATGGTGTGGTTGGGTGAGTTTAGAAATGACCCACAATGACAGAAACTAATTTTAGTGACTGCGGTGTATATTGAAGGAAATGATCTGGAGGTGATTTTCTCAGTAATATGAAATGGATAGAGATTTTACTGATCCAGAAAATTTTAGTTCACAGAATTACATTTCTGGGGGAATAGATTCCCTCCTGTGACTGTACTAAAGTGTGAGCAATTTAGCTGTATTTCAGTTCTAATAGGTGTTCCATTGCCATCATTACAGTGACATTTATTTTGCAAATAGGCCCTCAACAATCATCTCCGGGACAGCATCCTTAGCATTTTTTAAAAATCCAAAGTGCTCAGCAGCCCCAAACAACTGAGAATTTTTAAAAAAAACATGGGATGTGTCACTGCTTTAATGGAACTGATATATAGAATGTATAAAACTGTTACATAGAATTTATACAATTAAATGATTGGTGTTTATAGCTCCCAAAGGGATCCATTCTCTTTGTGAATATTATAGGTCAGAGGAAAGTTTATGCGCTAAGAACTTCTTCTGGTTCTCTAGGTTCAATTTTAGTTTAATTCAAGCAAACAGTCAAGCAGGAGCTCATAGCCAATCCAAACAAGCCCTTTTGCTTTGCAGCAAACAAAACTTGCCCCATCAAGATTTTTTTCTGCCCAGCCCAAGCTTCATCAGAGATATCTTGGCTGCCTGTTAGCCCCTCCCTCCCTGCACAAGGTTTCCTCAGATATAGTCTTAGTCTAAAAATCCTGATTAAAACAACAGATTTTGCTAATACAATGTGTGGAGGACCTTGGGAGATGAGGAAAAGAGATGCTGCCTAGGGAATGAGGGAAAAGCCTGCAGACCCTTAATGGTCACAGAAATAAACTTAGGGATGACCTGTGGGAAGTTTGTACTTTCAGATTCACAGAATTCTGTTAATGTAGCCTTATAATAAAGTAGAACTGGCTCATCTAGTCATGTTTCCTGCATGATTTAACCAGGAGGGATGACATAAGAACCAATAAGACTTAAGACTTTTTAAGTAATCTCTGTAAACAGCAAAGTTTCATTAGGAAAGAAAAACAACTAGATTGAAGTATGTAACCAGCCACACAATTTCACAAAGAAATGTTGTTAAATATTTTCCCGGAGAGATGCATCTTCCAAGCTTGATGATATAATATTATTAGAGCTATTAGAAATGGAAATTTAGATTATTTATTTATTACATTTATATGCTGCCCATCTCCCTGATAAGGCAATTCTGGACAAAGATACAAATAGTTTCTCACAAAACTCCATTTCATTACACATGAGGATAGCAAAAGAACATTTATTTTTCGGAACTGTTTTGATCCCAAAAGCTATCCCTAGTTATTCCAAGTATATGCATATAGGACTTCACTAACAAAAATAATTTTAAACAAATTGTACTTGAAAGGTGTTCTTGAAGGTACAATTCAAGCTCAGCATGGCTGCAACTTGAACAACCAAGTATTCTGCCAAACCCATGTGACACTATCTACCCAATGAGCATGGATCTGGAGCTGCACTGATTTTTATGGAAAACAACTGAAAAAGAATAAACCTCATACAAATTTCAATGGGATTTAAATGCAATGAACTTTAAAGCCAAACCAACATGTTTAGATCATTATTCAGATTTGGATTGCATTTTGGATTCTTAAGAAAATACAAAATTTCTGAATGAAAGGAATGCTGTGCTAACTCAGACAGAATGACGTATCCCCAACTTGTCCAAGCAAGGCAATTCTATATTATTCACTATCAAATCTATCTTTCAGGGAAAAACAGCATTAAATTTCTACCAATGGAAAGATAAGGTTCAGTTCTGTAGGAGTTAACAGAGGTTCTTTATCTGTAATAGCAATTCTGTAGTACTTTTATCAACTCATCTAAAGTGCACTGCAGGCAACTGAAAAAACAGCTGTTGGTAGTAGTGGCTAAAAGGGATAAAGTTATGAATTTAACTGCTCAGATCTGGGTTTGGGAATTCCATGACTATCAAGTTAATCAAAATAATTTGAATTTGAGAACACATAATTACCAGTTCACATTTTTCCTGTTTGATCGTAAAAACATATACATTTCAGAATATTTACACAGAGGGACTTATGCAAGAATAATCTGGGCCTTTATCACATCCACTTCAGTCTGGGTCTATCCTTTATCCCAAGAAATTAATTAAATTTTTATAATTGTAGACAAAAGTCCAAATAAACTCTTTATGTAATCTACTGACAAAATGTTCTCCATGTAGTTTGCTCAAGTTTCAAGCTTTTATCAGTAGAGATTAAATAAGGGTATGTATTATGAGCTCAACTTATCTCAATGGATCAATGCAGACAAACCCAAGCAGTCAATTTTGATTAGAAATATACAACAAATGTGGCTTTACTGGCCTTAAGGTATAAGCAACTAATACACTTTGCCTTAACATTTGAAGCAACCACCTGCCGTCTAAATCCACAATTATAGGATGGCTCATACCTTTTTAATACATGGAGCTTTAAATGTTAGTGACCCAGTAGGAGGAAGAACCCCCAAAAAGTTTAGGAAAGCAAAATATTGTCCAAGTTTAAGTTTGGAGTATATTTCATATCTCATGAAGCAGGTTCAATGTGTGCTTAATAATGTTTGGTGTTCTTGTGGCTTTCTGCAGGAGCACAGCTAAAATAATAAGTTATAATAATCCTTATTCAGTATGATGAAGAATCCTGCATTAATTTGAATGACACCATGACTAAAGCTTTATCTGTTGATTCAATTTTTGTATCTATTCACATTAATATAAAAAATAGAACGAATTAGACCTTCTCTGGCAGGCCATGATACTAACAAAATCTATATTATTTATTAATTTAACACATCCAGTTTGTGAAAGAAAAGAAAATACAGATTCACACTTGATCACAAAACCTGGTATGAAATCTTGGATAAGATACTATACCTTAGCAATTTTGTAATAAAACAGTGTGCTAGCAGGGTCAGTCAAAAGATTTGTTCAGAGATGTAAAACGCAAACTAGAGAACACAACTAGATGACTAATAACAACAATACATATTCTTTAAATCAAATCAAAGTGATTGCAGAAAGCCTACTATATGTAGCATTTATGTCAGAGATAAAATTAAAACAGTGAACTATATTTTTTCACCCTGCCAAATCAGATTGTAAGTACAGCATGTGTGACTCATGTTCAACATAAAAAAAGTCTGCCTCTGGTAGACACATAAACCTTGGAATAACAGGTGCCAACTTAATTAGACTTAGTTCACTTCCAAGCACAGGTCCCATAAAGCAAGCTGACTGTACAATGATATAGCATGGTGTCCTGTGCAGAATTCTCTATTCTGTGGTTAATGATGAACAAGAGACAAATACCTGTATAAATACACTACATCTGACCCAAAGTATTTTGCTTTTGCGGGTAAGTATTTAAAATCAAACCAAGAAACAATACAGCAGGCTATTGATGTGACACAAAATATTATAAACTATTTTATGTTATATACTATTTCAATGTGCTAATTTAGTAAGCAGAGTTATCAATCTTTCCAGTGTTAATCAGCCAGGGAATAAGGCATATGTTTTTAGAGATAATAATGGGTGGAAATACCACAAGACACAGTGGTTTACTTTTGGTCATTTCTAACCATGTGTTATAGAAAACATACCACATTATGTTATAATAGCCTTTAATTGTTTCACTTACCACACTTCTGTGATAAACATGGCACTGATTTCTGGGGGACCATCCCTTAATGAGTCCGTCTCACGTTTGAACTTACAGGGGTATATGGGGTTCTCAACTCCACTTTCAATGTACTCACCCATTGTCTGTCTGTTTCCTGATGGAGAGGGGTATCAAATAGCATAGAGCCCTACTGATGAGCAAGATTTAAAGCCTACACTTTTCTAGCCTTTCCCACAGAAGGGAATGCTAGAAGATAATGGAGGAGTGTTGGTTACATGACTTGGAAAATCTTAACTGAGCAGCAACTGATAACAGTGTTTTACTTGTTTTTGTGTCAGGAAAGGTTACTGGCACAAGTATATCTAGCAGAGCAGGGAGATAAAAATATATAGGAACTATATAATACAAAAACTGCAGCTTATGTACCGTGTGATTGTCATCATTTTGATACAATTTTCTTTTACTATGGAAGCCCATAGTTATTGGGAAACAATTCCTTGTTAGGAAAAGGTTCCTATCTCCAATCACTGGTTGATGGGTGGGGGGCATGGAAAAGTGAAATTGGCAACACCAAGTTGGGAATTAGCTCCTCTCCCCCCCAAAAGTCTCCACTGAGTTAACTGAATTCCTGGTAATAAGTCTATAGATTTTTCTTGGCAACGATATGAAAATATTTGCTTACAGGGATTCTTCTACTTCTTAGTTAAACTGCAGACTTGAAAGTTCATAAAAGAAAGAATATAATTACACAATGTGTAAGAGAGATAAAAATGTCATAAAGCAAAAAATGAATTAAGTTCTATAGCAGCAATGACGAACCTTTTAGAGATAGAGTGCCCAAAAACTGACCCCGCCCCTGCTCCAACCCCTGCCCCTCCCATACCCCGCCTGCCCGCAGGGCCACTCATCGCCTCCAGGGCCCACCGTAGATCGCTCAGGCAGCCCAGCAGCGCCATGGCAGCCACGCCGTCTGTCCACGCCCCGCAGCATCAACTGTGCACGATGGGGCATGAGGGCAGAGTCTTGTCTACACTGTCTGGCTGCCATGTCCTTGGCTGCGCTGCTCCATGTGGACCACGCTCAGGGGCGACTCTTCTCCAGGGGGGCTGCTGGTGAGAAGGGGGTCGTGGGGTGAGGCAAGGCTGGGGCAACGGCCACAGAGAGGGCTCTGAGTGCTACCTCTAGCACCCATGTCATAGGTTCGCCACCACTGTTGTATAGCATTACCTTCTGGCCACACAGAATTAAAATGTATGGCTACAGGATTTAACTTTTTTTTCCCATGTCCCTGCCTGAGAAACAGATCAATCTTACAAGAGATTAATAACATTTTATTTAAAAGAGAAAAGGTAAACCAATTATCCTCCTTTCTAATTTTAAATATTCAAAGTGCAAATAGTCATAGTGAATACAATTACAATTACAAACTATTGAGATGATGGGAAAACAATACCTTATTTAAAAATAGAGAGTTACAAAGTAAAATACAATCCACATAATACAGCACAAGTTGCCCTTGGTTTGTGACAAATAACTTGTTATCTTCATAAAAAAGAGAGTTCTACATTAATACATTTCACAAGAGATTTGAAATTAAGAAAATACCTGCATTTATTCCTTAAAATATGCTGCAAGGTTGACATAAAACACAGTTTCCCAGCTGTATAAAGAAATCAAAACATCAAAGTGTCACACACAAAACCCAGAAATTAATCCCAATTCAGCTTCCTGGTTACTTATCTCTACAGGTACAATAATTCTGTGAAACAGAGAGTTTCTTGGGCTTCCCCCTTGATCCCTAAAGTTTGTAGTAACTTATAACAGAGAATTTGGGGAGACCATAAACCCCATTGTTCTAGCCTCAGTTCAGCCACTTCTGTTTTTGGTTTAAAAAGGACCAGCTTGTATTCGTGGAGCCTGGTTTGTGGAGCCTGGAACACCAGCTGGCAGTCAAATGCCACAATCCCAAATCCTTAATCTTTACCTACACTGACACCAAACAACACCAGTTCGATTGGAGCAATACTAAAATCATCGCCCACACTACCACCTGCCACACATAAGTTCATCGAAGCCTGGCACTCCACAAGCAATTCCATCAACAGACACATTGTCCTACAATCAGCCTATGAACCCCTCAGAATCCAAATCAACCTCACAACCAACCAGAAACAGCACTGACCTCAACCAACCCACGCAAGCCCCCTTCCCCCACCAGCAGTTCACCTCCCATTGATTCTGACCTGATATAACCTCCCCATTACAAACCTCACACTGATGATTCACACCTGACACATCACAAGACCCTCATTTGACACACCCACATCTGAAGCCCTTATAAACAAAAGTACACCAGCACTGATATCCCCTAAACTCTGCTGAAGATGTTACCTAGACTGGTAATGAAACGTTCAGAAACCAACCCACAAGCTTGGAGAATGATCCTTACCCTCAAACTGCTGTAAGTTGAGGACTACCTATTATTATTGTTATTGTCATCATCTCCTTCTCCTTCTCCTTCTCTTGCCGTGATGAAACATTTTCCTGAAGTTAGTGTTTGATCCATGGTTGTTTTTTGGAATCATCAAAGATATTATTTCACTGACGTATTGGTTTTTAAAATAACCTGAATCATTATTATAGTCTTTATACATCTCCGTCATTTCATTATTGTTATTTCATATACGGTGACTTTATTATCTTTTGTTTTGGCCTTCACCATTCCTATTTTAAAACAAAAACAGGATGAGTTATCTGTTCTATGCCAGGAAATGTTATAATGTTATAAATGTTTTATTTATGCACACATTAAAAAGTCTCCTTCAAGCTGGGTTCAATTCCTGATGATTTCATGGTCACATCTCTACTGTTTTCTTGGCAGCAATGAAGAAGTAGTTTGTCATTGTTTTCTTGCAGGTTGTCTACAGCTTCCAGTGGTCTCTCATCCAAATGCTAATCAGGATTGATCTTGTTTAACTCTTTGAAATCACTCAGATACATCATTTTAGTTAAAATACTATATTTAGGAGCTTACGGAGTCTTACACTTCAATAGAAATTATTATTTAAATAATATTTTTTCTCATTTAGTATGTTTTTTTTTTTTTTTTTTTTTAAATTCTTTTATTAAAACAATCAGCATTGGACATAAAAACATATTATGCAGCAATCAATATGATACCTGGTATACAATACTAAGTATTCGTCTTTGAAAAAGTCTGAATTAGTAAGCCTTTTTCCCCCCCCCACCCCTCGCGTCTAGTCTCAACTATACTCCTGTTACATTTTATTTGATTGGCGTTTCTTCTATCTGTTTCGAAATTAATGTGGTCAACATGAAACATAAGATCTTATTGCTAAACAACCCTCCTAGAACATAGCATACAACATTAGGTATTAATCTTTGTAAACATCTGTTTTAGTAAACGTTCTACCCTCCTCCCTTGCATCTTCAAGTATAATCCGAATACATTTTGTTGGATTGGTGTTTCTCTTATATATGGTCTATCTACTGTTTCTAGTCTATCGCCTATTGTATGTTTGCGCTTCTGACTCGATTTCATCCCATTACTAGTGCAATCTTTTATAGTCCCTAACCAGAGGTCCTGGGGTGAGAGTTTCATATCCTGAGGTAGAAATTCAGTCTATTTTAGCCATATTAAAGCAAACATCATTAGTCATAAGGTTATGTTAAGAGGTATTAGTTATAGAACATATACATTCAACATTGGGTGTTAGTTTTTGTAAACCTTTGATTTGTTAACCCTTCTTCCCTCCTCCCGTCGAGCCCTAGCTGAACGCCAGCTGCATTCTGTTTGATTGGTGTCTCTCTTGGATATAGTCTATCCAATGTTTCCAGTCCATCACAAATTGTTCATTGGAGCGATTTTTCAAATATGCCGATATTTTTGCCATTTCCGCCAGATTTGTTACTTTCACAGTCCATTCTTCAATAGGCGGTATTTCTGGATTCTTCCAGTACTGTCCCACCAATAATCTTGCTGCTGTAATTAAGTTCAAAAATAAAGTTGACTCTGAGGTAGTGATATCCTCTGTGATCCCTAACAAAAAAGCCTGAGGTAGAAATTCTATACGCTTTTTGAAAATAGTTTGGAGTGTCCACCATATCTTCCTCCAGAATGCTTTGATTTTTCTGCATGCCCACCATATGTGAAAGTAAGTAGCCTCCCCATCTCCGCACCTCCAGCATTTGGGCTGGGTGCCCGGGTAGATGAGTGATATTTTTTTCGGGTCCAGATGCCATCTATAGAACATCTTGTAGAAGTTTTCCCTTAAGTGTTGCGATTTCGTGAATTCTACATTCCTCACCCAGATTTTCTCCCACGTGTCTATGGCGATAGGGTGTCCGAAGTCTTGCGCCCACTTTATCATACAGTTCTTGACTAGCTCGGTTTCAGAGTCCATTTCTATCAGAGTGCTGTACACTCGTTTGATGTGCCTAATCCCCTGTTCTCTGATCTGTTTAATTAGGTTCTCGTCGTTCTGGGAGAAGCCCTTCTTCCTGTCTTCACGCCACCTTGACTGTAGTTGTATATATGATAGCCAGTTACTTCCTATTCCTCTGTTTGCTAGCATTGCTTGAGGTTTCAAGAGGAACCTGTTTTCTTCTCCCAGTACAAGTTCACTGTAGGGCACCACTCCTTGCCCTTGGGATGTGTTCATATCCCCTGTTGCGTGTCCAGGGATCGTCCAGATGGGAATCTTGTCGTGTAGGAGGTGCTTATATTTCTTCCAGACCCATAGCAGTGGGATTCGTAGTGGGTTCTCCTTGAAGTTCCTATCTGCCTTTTTGTCGTATACTAGGTATGCGTGCCAGCCGAATCGTAGACCATGCCCCTCAACATTCAGAACTCTATCATTTGTCATGTTGATCCAGTCACTAACCGCCACCAACGTTGCTGCATAGTAATATAGCTTTAGATTAGGCATTTTGAGTCCCCCTCTCTCCCTTGCGTCTTGGATGATTTTTAGTTTCACCCTCGGTCTCTTGTCGTCCCAAATAAATCTGTTGATGCCTTTCTGCCAATTGTCTAAGTCCGCATCCTTCTTGAGTATGGGTAGCGTTTGAAAGAGAAATAGACATCTGGGTAGTACATTCATCTTTACTGTCGCTATCCTGCCGAGCAGGGACAGACGTAACGATTTCCACCTTTCCAGGTCTGCTTGTATCTTATTCCACAGGACCTCGTAGTTATTCTTGTATAATTTCGCGTTTGTAGATTCTATCTCCACTCCTAAGTATTTGACTTTCTTGACGATTTCACAACCCGTTATTCTTTCCAGGTTCCGTCTTGCTTTGTTGTCTAGGTTTTTGGCTAGCATCTTTGTTTTTGATATATTTACTTTGAAGCCTGACACCCTACCATAGTCCTCCATTATCTCCATCAATTTCCTTGCTGACTGTGCTGGTTGCGACATTGTCACCAGCAGGTCATCCGCAAAGGCACATAGTTTGTATTCTTGTTGTTTAATCTGTATGCCCTGTACATCCTCTGCCGCTCTTATTCTGTTCAGTAAAATTTCCAGTGTTAGGACAAATAACAGGGGGGACAGCGGGCAGCCCTGTCTCGTGCCTCTCTCTATATTAAATGAGTCTGTTAAGTCTCCATTGACAATGATCTGGCCTGTTTGTTTCTGGTAAATTGCCGTTATGGAGTTGAAGAACTGTGCTCCCATTTTCATCTTCAGGATCAAGTTCGTCAGGAACGGCCAGTTCAGTCTGTCGAAGGCTTTTTCTGCATCCACAAACATTAGAGCGGCGGGTATCTGGTTGTGCCTTTGCAGGTACTCTATTATGTTCAACAGCTGCCTCACGTTGGTTTTCATCTGGCGTCCTTGTATAAATCCCCTTTGGTCCGGGTGTATTGTTTTTTGTAGAACAGTCATTAGTCTATTGGCCAAAATTTTTGTGAAGATTTTATAGTCTGTGTTTAGTAGTGAGATGGGCCTGTAGTTTGCGGGCTGTGTGTCGTCTTTCCCCTCCTTTGGGATTAATGAGATGTAGGCTGTTTTCCAGGATGGTGGGACCTGGCCTCCTTCTTGAATGCTGGCAAATAGCTTTCTGAGGGGTTCTAGCATCTCCTCCTGTAGGTGCTTGTAGTAGATCGCTGTCATCCCATCCGTCCCAGGCGATTTTCCTGCTTTCAGTTGTGTGATCACTGAGTGTATTTCCTCCTTTGTGATTGGGGCATTCAGAGCTTCTCTTTGTGTGTCGGTAATCGCCTGTATCTTTTCGTTTTGTAGGAATTCCTCTATCTCTTTGTCTTGTATCTTATCCTCGGCATATAGTTTCGAGTAGAACTCTGTGAAGGCTGTCTTGATGGTTTTTTGTCGGAATTCTAGCTTGCCTTTGTATTCTATCTTTTCAATTATGCGGGATTTCTGTTTCTTTCTTATAGTGTAGGCTAGCCAGCGGCCCGGTTTGTTGGCCTTGCAGAATGTCTTATGTTTTGCATATTGTATATTCCTTGCAACTTGGTCTGCCATCAACATGTCAAATTGCTTTCTTAAGATCTTGAGTCCTTCTTTGGCGACTTTGTCTTCTGGTCTTTTTATCAGTAGCCGCTCCATTTTGCTTATCTCATTTTCTAACTCTTTTCTTTTTTGTTCTTGTTGGCGCCGGTGCCAGCTATTCATGGATATGAGGATCCCTCGCATGTACACCTTGCTGCCGTCCCAGATCTGTTCTATCGGTGTTTCATTGTTCATATGTGTGCTGAAGTATTCCTTCATAGCTTTTTTGCATTCCGCCACCTTGTCTCCATGTCTAAACAGGTTTTCATTGATTCTCCCGGACCTCCTCTGTGTCTGGCCGTGTCTTAGCTCCATCCTCACAGGGTTGTGGTCCGTCAGAGCTTTGGGTAGGATTTCCACTGCATTTAGACGAGTTAGCAAGTCGCTAGAAGTTAATATAAAGTCAATTCTGGAGAAGGATTGATGTCTGCCAGAGAAGAAGGTGAATTCTTGTTCTCTGTCATGTCTTTTCCTCCATACATCTGTCAGTTCGAGTTCCTCCTTCATGTCAAAGAAGGATTTAGGCAACTTGGGGTGTTTTTGTGGGTTCGGTGCAGTTCTTTTTTTGTCTAGAGCGGTCTCTATGACCCCGTTCCAGTCGCCCATGATGATGTAAGATCTGTAGTTAAGTTGTGTTATTTTCTTGTGTAGCTTTTTGTAGAATTTGCCTTGCTGCTGATTTGGTGCATATACGCCCATTACTAGAATCTTCTTGTCTTCCTGTGTTATTTCAATTGCCAGGTATCTACCTTGGGGGTCGGATTCTATTAGCTTCGCCATTATATGTTTCTTTACGTATATAACAATCCCGTTCTTTTTTCTTGGCGCCGCTGCCACAAATTGCGCACCTAGTTTGTAGCTGGTCAGATATTTCTGGTCTGCTGCCCTGATGTGTGTTTCTTGTAAGCAAATTATGTCGTTTCCTCCATGAAATAGATAATGAAATATTTTCCTCCTTTTCTGTGGAGAGTTTAGTCCGTTAACGTTCCACGTCAAGTATTTAGTCATCAATATCGGTTTCAGGATACTCTTCCGAGACCGCTTTCATTCTATCTCCTGTGATAGTCTTTGGTCTCGCTCCCATGGTATCCGAGTTTGTGATCGAGTTGCATATCGGGATCGCGTCGTGTTGATCTGTACGTTTGGTGGTGGATCTTGTTATCCTGCCCTCTGCAATCTGACTTGTTCCCTTGTTGTTGTTGTTGCTTCCTGTTCTCTGTGTTGTCGTGTCTCTAGTTGGTCCTTTCCTTTCTCGTGTTCTTGCAGCAGTCTGTCGGTCTGGTGGATTTTCTGCGTTTTCTCTCGTGGCGTATTGGGATCCCTCCGGCATCAGTTCCTTTTCCAGGAATTCTCTGGCTTGTTGAACCGAGTTCAGTTGATGTCTTTTATTTTTATAGTAGAATGTCATCCCCGTGGGGGTTTCCCATCTGAATCGCAAGGCACGTGATCTCAGTTCGTCGACCAGGAACTTATATTCCTTTCTGTCTCGCAGCATCGTCTGGGGGATCTCTTTCAGTACTTTCACTTCTTGCCCCTTTATGTATAAACTCTTGTGGTAAGACGTGGCTGAGATGCGATTCCGGAATCCCTGCGTCACAAAGCGGATGACCACGTCCCTTGGTTGGTGTCTGTTTGTTGTCGTCCGTGCGCCCACTCTGTTGATTCCGTCAATTTGCCATTCGATAGCTGAGGCTGGTAGTCCCAGAAATGCTGCCAGGGCCTCTATAAAGGTTCCGGCCAGGCTTCCTTGGGTTTCGTCTGATGTCTCTTTCAGGCCCCTGAACCTGATTGTGGTCGCCAGCTGCCAGTACTGTATCGTGGTGGCTTGGTCTTGGTGCACCCCTCTCATCTCTGCTATCTCTGTTCTCTGGCCTTCTACTTGATTCTCCACTTTTTCCATCCGCTCGTCCACCTTTTCCCTGATTTCCTGAAAGTTTCTCTCCATTTCCTCCCCTACTTCCTTGTAGTGTGTTTGCATTGCCTCTTTCATTTGCTCCAAATCTGCAGCTATTGCTTTGCGTTGCTCCTCCCATTTTCTCTCTAGCTCTCTACCTTGTTCTCGCAGCACTTGTTTTGAATCTTTGTGTCTTTTTTCCATCTGTGTGCCCATTTCCACCAACCTTTTATCCATTCCATCCATCCTTTCAACCAGCTTCTCTATTACCTCGTGTAATTTTTGTATCATGTGTGCTGTTGGGTCGGTCTGTGTGGGTGTATGGTTCTGGGTGCCTGCATTTGAATGGGAGGGTGTGGGGATGGGTAGAGTAGTTCCTGGTGGTTTAGAACGCTGGGCTGGGGTGGATACAACTCCCTTCGTTTGTGTCAGTGTGGTCTGTTTGGAGGCCATTTTGAGGTTATCTTCCTGTTGTCTTGGCACTGTTTTGGGTCCCAATTTGGATCAAATTGGGCGCTAGGTTGTGATCTGTTGTTGGTCCGGTGGTCTAGCCTTTCGAGGGGGGAGGGGCTTCAGGGCTTGGGCAGTGTGGGGGTAGGGGCCTGTATTCTGGCAATTTTATGTTCAGGGAGCCAGGGAACCAGTTCAGTGTTTTTGCCTTGGTTTCCTCTTCACTCCCCTCTGCCAGTCTATTTCTTCTCCTTGTTCCTTTCTGGTTCCTTCTTTCCCCCCTCTTCCTCTGCCTTCTTGCCCAAGTCGCTTCCTCCCTTCTTCTTTCAGCCTGTGTTTACTGCTCCCCTCTACTTTGCCCTTATTGCTCACCGGGTTGCTTTCCAGCTTTCTTCTTCCCTGCCGTCCGTTGTGGGGGGGGGAGGAAACAGTGTCTCTGCAGGGTTTTTCCCCTCCCTTCTCTCCCCCTTTGCTTCGTAGCCTCCTCTCACCTGGTCTGTCTTCTCTTGCTCCGCCCGCTTGGCTTCTTGCCGCCTCTGTTACCTTTCTTGGGGGCCTAGGGGGGTCTTCTGAGGGTCCCGTGAAGGCCTCCTCCTCCCGCTGCTATTTTCACCCTCTGGTCAGCGTCCCGCAGCGTTCGGTTCCACCCCCGCCGGTCTCACCGTTTTGCGTTGTCTTCTCCCGACGCTGCTGCCTGCCGTCCTTTCTTTGCATCAGCTGGCTCTCCTCCGCTGCGGCTGGGCGGCTTTGCAGCTTCTTCAGGCCTCCAGCTGGGTAAGTCCCGGGCTCTTCTTCCCTCGTCCCGCTTCTTCCTGGTCGCCTCTCGCTCCTGTCTCCTTCTTCGCTGCTTCCTCGGTCTTCTCTCCTCACTTCTATTGTTTCCGCCCTCGTGTCGTCTTCTTCTGGCCGGCCGAAGCCGGCCTCTCCGTTTTCTTCTTCTGCTCGCGTCCCCTCCGGCGATCCTGCTTCCAATCGGGTGTTTTTCGGGTCGCCGGAGGTTCCGCTATCTGCCGGGAGTCTCCCTTTTTGAATTTAGCGCTTCGGGCTGTCAAAAAGCCACCGAAAATCCGATCGCCGTAACGGAGCTTCCTAGAGATGGCTCCGTACGGCTCGACCGGAAACCGGAAGTCCCTCATTTAGTATGTTTTGATTCCATGTCGGGCTATCCATGAAGTTACGCACCCTGAACTACACTAGTAATACATTGGCTTTTCTTGAGAGTTTTTTTCACATATTTTCAATGCATCATTCACTTGTGCAAAATTAATACTTGACATTTACCATTTTTAACCATATGGAACATAGATATCATTCCAAATTTCCGTTGAAGTCAATCATAAAGTTAGATGGGTTTTAGAAAATGTGAAGAAATTTGATAGAGACATACTGGCAGAAAAAAAAACCCCCTATAGTAACATAATGTGCTCAAAAGTTCCTTCCTTCATTGAAATTACTAAGCAATCTGTGACTGGAGCCTGAGATACACTTAGGGTGCCCCTCTTTGTGCTTTGAAAAACCTGAAATGAAGATCCAAAAACACGTGGCTGAAACTTAATATTAGTATTTGCCCATTTTAAAAGGTTTGGGAAATTTACAATTTTAGAGGTTTTTTTAAATGTTCTAATTTGTAATGCAGACAGTATTAATTTTGCTAAACATTATAGTTAAATCTAGTCATGATTTCCTTATGGGAAAAAGATGCATGCATCATCTGAATCATAACTGAATTGATATCAGAGAATTCAAAAGAACTGATAAAATATGTAATATAATGAAAATTATTTTTTTAAAGAAATTAACTAATATTTTGTTTTATAGCCACGATGTTGGAAAGTACTTATTTTTCATTAGTATTCCAGTTATAATCCCAATAACTGATATAATTTTGCCTATAGGCATAACTAATCAAAGAAGAAGGTCTGTTTCAATCTCTATAGAAATGAGTTATTATAAACAGAGGGATTTTTTTGCTCGATTTTTTAACTTTGAAAAAAGCTACTGAAAAAAAGTCATGCATTTATGAGACCCATGTTAACTTCACATATTAAAATCAAATTTCATCTAAAAGAATTGTAGACTTCCAGGAGCTTAAATTCCAAAAAATGAGATCTGGGCTGCTCTTAACCAAGACATTTTTGTAGAGAAAACCATCACCATGTAAAATTCTCTAGGCTTCACAGCTGAAATGAATGATGCATGTCAGATGTCCTGCTAAAAAACTGCCATGGTTACATGCTTGTCATGCAATAAGCCATCAAATGAAAATCTCCTAGCCTTTGTTAAAAATTACACTCCAATCTATTTTTGAATAGTCATTCCAGACAACCTTCCACAAATCCACTCGCCAATAAACCTAGGCTAAGGAACTCTTTGATGTTGGTAAGCCAGAACATTCCTGAGAAGAGTTTGAATTATAACAGCTAAAGTGGACTGCAAGAAAAATCTTGACTAAATCTTTGTGAGTGTTTATAAATCCAGAATGGCATTTTCCCTTTCCACTTATCTTTCTGAGAACATGGAAAGTCTGGTTGGTAGGCTAAATATAATTTAGAACTCTGGTGCTGTTTAATGTTATACAGAGAATAGATTCCCCCCCCCAAAAAATAGCCATTTTGCCACAAAGGTCCTTGCTCTTCCTTCCAACAGTATGTGGGAAGAATCCAGAGAAAGAAATATTTCAGGAAATATTAAAAAGGCAGAATATATTTCTCCAAAGGAATAATGGAAGGCAGAAACATCTCCCTTCCCCCAGTCAGAAAACTCAGCAGAAACCAGCTTTTAGAAATATAGATGTAATAATCCATTCAGGAAGCTTGGGTCCAGGAAGCTAGAAGCTATGAGATTAGGAAGTCAAAGACCTCTAAAATCTACATACTCCACCCATACTCTAAAAGACATGACCTTTGGGGACATAATAGGATTAATCCACCAATACCAAAAGGACACACTCAGACTCAGGTCAAAGTACATGACACAGGAACAAGAAACAACCTCAAGAGCCCCAGAAAGTATAAAAACCCACCACTCCCAGTTACATGTGGTCAGTTTTCCCAGAGCCATGCTTCTGTCTGGCTCTGCTCTTCAATAAATTACAACTTCTTTCTAAAGCAGTCTCCGATTTGTTTATTCCCAGCTTGGACTGGACCCTGAGGAAGATTTTTTTTTCTACCATTTAAGAAAAATATGAAATTTTGCCTTGTAAGCCAATTACTTGATGACGCAGGACATTTTTAACTGGTTTTATCTTCCCCACTGTGATTAGCTGTATAGCCTTTCTTTATTCTCCAGTTTGGAAGCACAGTGGCTCGAGTGGTTGGGATGCTGGGCAGGAGGTTAGCAAGCCCGTGTTCAAGACTCAAGAACTGCCATGGGGCCGGGTTGAGTTCTCATCCTTCACTCCAGCTCCTGCCAGGGACATAAAAGGAGCCCCCAACTGGGCATCCCCAAGGTAACGGTGATGTCACTGCCTCCTTTCAACCCGGAATCTTCTTGGCGCTTCTGACACGAGTGCAAAAATAAATATTGTCCAGTCTCATCTGTAAACTCACTTCTTCCTCTCATTTTTACCTTAATTTTCAAAGCAGAAAAAGGGGAAAAGTTTCTGTGCCAAACAACTCTGGACTTCGAAGAAAAGATGATGCAAGGAAAATAACCCATGGAATTTATTTAAGATACAGACAGACAGACAGACAGACAGAGACTGACTTTTAGTACAGTTTTGGAAAGAGATGTTTAGTGAACTTTTTGTAAGACTTGGCAGAGAAGTGAGACATTATTTAATTTTTAGAGAGCATCCCAAAATGGAAACATTTGTCATTATTGCTAGGACCAAAGAATTGCTGAAAGATGAATTTCCTATTTCCTTCAGTGTCCCCTCCTCATGACAACCAAAAAGCCTCTTCGAGGATTGCAGGACTATCCTTAATGAAGTGTCACAAAAGTGCTTTTTCAAAAGCAGCTGGACTTTTTTTGTTTTTTCCTTGAAGACGTTTGGCTTCTCATCCAAGAAGCTTCTTCAGTTCTGACTGCATGACTGGGGGGGGTGTCAACGCTGTAACAATGGGTGTTCCTGCTCTGACAACTCATGGAAATTGCAGCCATTTTCCCTTTGCTTTTAACATGCTTTTTCTTCTGTTTAGAGATCAGGTGTTGAAGGAGGGATGGGGTGAATGCTTGAGCCATAATAATAATGCAGCTCCATGGGAACTCAAGGACACAACCGATAATGTTTTGGCAGCTGGGGAGAGAGCCCGCACACTGGGCTAATAGGAGAATGTGAATTATGACTGCTTAGTGGGGGTGGGACTTGTAACTTGTTACTTTGTTTCTGGGGGAAGGAAATCTAGTTTTGGGTACAACTATGTAGTGCCGATACTTTGTTTCCTGAATAAAATGCTCTTTAAGGAAGAATTCTTGCCTTGAAGTTCTTTAATGGGTTTCATCTATCAGAACCATGACACGGGGGGGGGAGTGAAGAATAGAAGGATTTATATTCCTTGTAATCTTATAAATCTTTCCATTTCCCCCCAACATTTGGTTAGAATTGAAGAAGCTTCTTGGATGAGAAGCCAAACATCTTCAAGAAAAAAGCAAAATCCAGTTGCCTTTTAAAAAAGCACATTTGGGACAAGCTTATGAATACCTTTTTAAACTTAAAATCTATATCCACATAGAGAAATTAGAGAATAGGTAGATTAGAGAATAGTTACCACTGCAATTTATATATTTTTTCAACTGACCACATCAAGGGGTATTGTACACAATGAATGTTAACTAAATATTTTCAGAATCCCTTGCAAATTTATACCTGCTTTACTATTAAAAGTTATTAGAATCCATTACAAGCAAACAAAGCAATAGATCCAAGTAATATTATTTTATTTATTTTGCAGACAGCATTGCAACCCAGTATAAAACTATCCTTTGTTTAGTGAAAGAAATCTGCCAACAGAAAAGGATATAGGGACACAACCCATGAGATACATCTTCCAAATATAACTAAAATTGGCCCAGGCCATTTTGTATTAAACACAATGATGACAAAATGAATTATACACTGTGAAGTCTTGGCACAGGTAACAGCCTTTAATGTTTATGTTGCAACCTCACATACAAGTTTGCATCACAACATAACTTACATCATTTGTCTATCAACCTCTGAAGAGACCCGGGTGTAAAGCAGTCTGGAGATTGTTATGTGGATATGTGTAAAATAGTATTATGTTCTTTGAAGGCACTGAAATGCTTATTTTAAAAAAATCCAAATCTTTATAGGGACCAATAGCTATATGGTGTCTAGAATGAATATTTAGCAACCAAATTTACAATCACAGAATCAGAGAATTGGAAGGATTTAGCATCCTTTAATATACAATTATTTTAAACCAAAGAGAGCCCGAGTCAACATGAAGTCTTAATAATGTTTTAGTAAAGACATAAAGTACTTATGGTTATTTTGAAAACAGTGCACTCCTAATCAGAACATGATCAAAGATGCACTTCAGTAGAACAGAGATCTGAAAGTGATCTAAGTAGATTAATTACTATATAAAGAACATTAAAGAAAGTTAGTAATAAACCAGCTAAAGAACATAAAAATAAGCCTTTTATAGTTGTGGAACTATTCTTCTATTTAAAAGAATTAACATAAATATCTTAATCAAGCATTTCAGATCCTGATAATGAGATTTATCTTAATACTTTGCGTAATTTAATTTCTATGGTATTCATGAAATAATATTAGCTCCCTCTAGTGGTCAAAAACACCAAAGGGTGTGCAAACATGTTAATCTTGGGTGAATTTCCAAGACAAAACATTGTATTACTATTAAGTGGACATTTCCAAAATCACATCAGGGCAGTACGAATGGTATATTCCTTACAGAATTTTGGTGCAATTGCATTAACATGCAACAATACTTAATTTCCCTAAGACTCCAATTCTATATATCTGACCCAAAGTCCCTTTCTTCATAGTGAGACTGCCAAATATGATTAGATGGTATACCTCATAAATCACTTATAGTTGGATTGTGCTAGATTTTGCTCTTTGTCAATTTTCTATGAAGCAAATTTTCTACATTTTCAAATTTATTCACATTATATTCCCTGACATATTCAGTATGCTGTTGTACAACCACTGCTCAGAACAAGTTGGCCAATAGCTGAGGAGAAAGAATGGCAGTTCACTCTATCTAAGAATAGCAGCTAATTACCAAAGGCATGGCTTCCCCATCAGCCCTTCATGAATTCACAAATAGCAGAAAGAAGGGAAAGAGCATAAAATATTAAAGAAAAAATCTCTAG
Organism: Bothrops alternatus; assembly: GCA_034064705.1. Lineage (NCBI taxonomy): Eukaryota > Metazoa > Chordata > Lepidosauria > Squamata > Viperidae > Bothrops > Bothrops alternatus. Next base: position 45,404,092 of record JARGCV010000007.1, on the reverse strand, counting down.
CATTCATTTCCTTAAAAACACACAACCACATATTTGGGGAGGAGTTATGGCTGTGTGCCTTACAGTTGCAAAACATTAAATTTAAATCAGTAATGTGGAGTATTTGGTGATCTCTGAGCTTGGTTGTTTGCTTGCAGACAATTAACTATCCAACTAGGTAACATTGTTATTCTTCATGCCAAGCTTGGTCTAAAGATCCAACAGTTTCCTAATTGAAATGGTGGTTGAGTCTGTTCTTATGTTGTGACATTAAATTGTCACACTGTATTCTGACTGCTAGTTGATGTTCTTGGATGCACTCTGCTAATCTTCTGCCTATCTGTTCTACATAATGGCTGTTATAATCCTTACACTGTATGTTGTAGATGACTCCTGTTTTTTATTCTTGGGCTACTGAGCCAAATCCAAAATTCTAGAAGCTTGGTGTTCAGACAAATCAGCCACCAATAATCAGAGATAAGCCATATTTACAAAACATTCAAAAGACACAATAAAAAAGCTAAGAAGGAAATAAAAGGATTAGAACACATTGTCTCCAGCAGCCAATTCTCTGATAAGAAATTAACAACAAACAACCATGCAGAAAACATCACTCCAGTCAAGTAACTACCAAAGAGAAAACCTGTCAGCTTTGTAAACTAGACCAGATAGAAAGTATAGTGAGATAAATTAATTCTGGTTACATTAACAGAATCTTGAAATAATACTTTTACCTCCTACCGTTTACATCCCAAGAAACTAGGGAAGGTCTCTTCTGAGCCACTTGTTCTGCTCACATTCCTGCTGTGGGCTATGTTGCCTTCTATCTCATTGCACCTTGGCTATGTCTCTTCCCCCTGTCTCCCAAGGTCATTCCCAGTACTAATACACAACCATTTTGTTATCAAAATTGGCAACTATTGTATATAAACATGGAATAAATTCCACACTGAGTCACACTGATGGTGTTACGTGTTGGGTAATAAAATGTCTGCAAGCAAGCAATCAAGCTCAGAGAGCACTAAGCCTTGTTCAGTCTTGAGCTACACATACTGCCTACTGAGGTCAATAATGATTGCTTATTTACTAGGGAAGAAAAACAGCTTTATAATGTATACATTATCAACATATTTTAATCTAATACATTTATACAACAATTAGATTGTGGTTATACATTTGTTGACCAGGATTTCAGAACCAGATGGATAGTTCCACATGTCAAATGACCTTTGAGCTTTCCTTTTTACGCAATAAGTGTTTTTGAACATTATGCAATAAGTGTTTTTGAAACTAAAGGTATTTTTTTTAAATAATAATAATACTGCCTAAGACTGCTACAAAAGTCTTCCAAGAATGCCTTTGTTAAAAGTTACACTACAATCCTTAGTTGAGACACCTGCCAGTTCCTACTTAATAACTCATGTGTGTTAACCAGGACTTCTGGGATAGTTGTTGCTAAGCAATGTGTTCATGTGACATCAGAGTTTATGACTGCATTGCTTAGTGACGGCCAGTTCCAATTACTGTCAGATGCAAAAAACCAGGTCCATATGTGAAGGTTCAATTAAACTGATTTATTGCTAAAAAAGCTCCGTACAGGAATCTTCTCAAGTAATAGTTAGACCTGCTTGGCGTTAGATAAAGGGCAATGGAATTCAAGGGAAATTGGACTTTATCTGCTTGTGGCTATATAGAGATTCTAGGCTGATCCCTCTTTTACCTCCACCCCCTGGCTCTGCCATTCCTCCTACAATTACTATTATAGCCCATGGACTACATGTATGGCCATGGGAGTATGCAGCTGGAAGTGGCTGTCCTATATTTTCCCTGAATCTTGCTTGTCAAGGTAATAATTTAATAGCTAACCAGCTTGTATAATGTGAGATATATGCTGTAATGATGGGAAGGGTCTATGTCCCTTTAAGAGCCAGCTGGGTCTGTGTCCCTTTAAGAGCCTTTGTATAAAAGGGAAGGCTCTGCTGCTGTATTCTCTCTCTTTTGTTTTTCCTGCTGCAACTGCTGTATGTTGGAGCCTGCTGTATTAACACGTGTGTATATTGTTCCTGGTGTATGATATTACAGATAGTGTAAGATAAACCACCATTTAATATAGACCACTGTTTACTGTGTTTATTCCTGGGTTATCTCAGTGCAATAAGACTATGCATGCTCTGACATTGCTCTCCAACAGCCCATTTAGTACTATAAAGTACTTCATGCTTTTCACTGTAGGAATTTGGACTGGGAAAATATGGTAGGGAAAAACCTTTCCTATCCCAGAACCACAGTTCTGATCCAAACCTTTCCCTATGCAGCAATACTTGAATTTGATATGCAGAGATCTTCATCACAGACATCCCAATTTCTGATCGAGTTTGATTCTGAGCACAATAGAGAATAAATGGAGAAATAAATAAGGCAAATAAAACAAATGGCAGTGGAGAATGAAAGAGAGAATCAGGAGAGAAGAAAGCAAAATATTAAACCATACTATAACATTTCTCTCAAAACTGTCATACAGAAGACAGGTTGAGATGCAGAGTTGGACCATGAAAGGTAAGCAAGAAAGAGGATTTGCAAAGGGAGTTCTCATTGTACAACCTGTTATCTCCAGCTGGTGCCACACAATGTTGATATGCTTAAAGGCATACCTTTGGGGCCAGGATTTTTTGCATTTAAAAAAATCTGCAGCATGCCAACTTCCTCTCTTAAAAATTACAGTAAAGTAAAAGTACCACTTTGTCTCACTTTCGTTAATGTATCTAGAGCTCATTTTTAAAAAAAAAAATAATTTGGTGCTTTGCTTAAATGTTATGTCCACCTTTGCTTGGCAAAAAAGTGTTATATTGTGTTTCTTATTATAGCCACTTTGTGCACAGAAAAATCTACCTAGTGGCAATTTTGAAAGTTTCCCAAATTCAATATGCATTCATAACCCCAAAACTTTGGGGACTTCAGACACTGTCATCAATTGACTATAAATGTTAACTGTATTTCAGTGACTTCACAATCAAGAATCATAGTTACAGTATACAGGTAGTCCTCGACTTACACAATTGAGCACAATTGAGCCCAAAATGTATGTGGCTAAATGAGACATTTGTTAAGTGAGGTTTGCTCCATTTTATGACCTTTCATGTGACAATTGTTAATTGAATCACTGCAGCTATTAAGTTAATAACTCTGTTGTTAAGTTAATCTAGCTGCCCCATTGATTTTACTTGTCAGAAGATCACAAAAGGTGATTTACATGACCCTGGGACATGGCAACCTTCATAAATATGAGTTAGTTGCCAAGCATCCGAATGTTGATCATTGACCATGGGAATTCTGCAACAGTCATAAGTGTGAAAAACGGTCATAAGTCATTTTTTTCAGTGCAGTTGTAACTTCGAACAGTCATTAAATGAACTGTTGTAAGTCAAAGACTACCTGTATTTTATTTTTTAAGAATAGAAATCATGAAAAATCATCAAAATCTCAAGCATACAATAAAGTGTACACGTTTTTTTCTACGGGGAGTTTCACTTCATTTATTTATTTTATATTGGGGGTTCTGAAGATGCAGCTGGCAATGCTGTGAAATAACCTATGAAACAAGGCCAACATTAACATGAAAAAAAATAGATTGGCTAAACCTCAAGAAAGCTTAACATATACATTTTTCACTTGCAGAGAACAAAAAAAAAAGATTTAAAAACATTCAGCCAAATGTCTGGATTTTGCCTCTGAATTTGGGAAGCACAAGATGGCTCTACCCAAGTCAGAAAGAGCATTGACTTAAACCTAATAAAAATCTTCAAACTATTGTCTTTGCTCCAAGAACCAAAACACACACTTAAAAATTAGGCAGGCTTCCCTGTTTTCATTAACTTTTTGACATACTAGAAATAATTTTAGGTTAATGTATCAATAAATCTATAGTAACCTGCTTGGAAAAGATCAGTCAAGATAAGTATAAAGACTACTGTCAAATTATTTGCTAGTAGTTACTAAAGTAAAAGAACTACAATTATATTATGTTTAAAACAATTAGAAATCTAACAAAACTATTATATATAATTTAAAGATAAAAAGAGGGTAAAATAATGTTATCTTTTTCAGGATTTCAAAAACAACCTGCAACAGTTTACATGTACTAATGTTAGCAGAATTTCAGTTTACAGTCTTTTGATTGCTTCTAAACACTGGGTCCCACAAGGTTTTCATTAGAAAATAATATCAGATCCAAGTATATGTACGATGACTTTGGTTTCTGTGCAAAACAAAAATGTCCATTTGGAAACACTTCACCTCAGCCTTTACAAAAATGACCCCATTCATGTGACTTTTCAAATACAAGATGCTGTGTTCCGTTTTGTTTCAAATGTGATCAGCAACATACTGTATATAGAAAGAAACTAGCAAATACTTGCATATTTTGCTCATACTGAAATCATTAGACATTTATTAACCGGATCTCACTAAATTTTACCCAAAACAGCTGAACAAAAGCTAACAAAATTCTTTAATGTTTCATCTGATAAATTATCCTTGGGATAAATCTATAGATAAAGGTTTTTAAACAACCATGCATACTGAAGGTACTTACTCATCCAGTGAAGGGTGCTTTGGGGTAAAAAATTAAGAAAGATTTGTTCTAACAAGGAATAATTTATTTTGTTATGAAAACACTCAGACACTTCAAAACTAGAAACCAATCAATTTAATTGTATTGACTATTCACTGTTGCATGTGCAGGATTAAAAACAAAATCAAACAGAAAACTCCTGCCCATACAACAAAAACTACTTGTAAATATATTTAAATTAGGATCTCCCCCATCTTTCAAGCAATGCTATGATAGCTATTTATTTCTCACATTCACTTAATAACATAATATATCTACTTTAAAAAATTCTATTTCTCATCCACCTACCTGGTGGGCAATGACATTCAGAGGGTACTTCTCTTGCTGTACGTAATTTGGCTAATCCTTCGTTCAATTTCTGTCAAGAAAGCAAATGTAAAAATAAATCAAAGCTAATGGCCAACAAATGTGATCCATGCTATTGCTAAACATACAAATCCTAGCCATACCGAAGCCGAGTCTCATAAATTTCAATGAGAAAATTAAGGAAATGTTTAGATGTCTTCCACTGGAAATTCCAAGACTTGCTCCGCTTTGATTGGATCACACCAGTATTTAGTTAATATTAAAATAATGGAATACTTCAAGCCAAATAAACTAGACGAACCAGCACTCTGCTCTTTTGTTCCTTTCAATTGTTTTATAATTAATGTGCAAAATTACTTAGTAATAGTTGAAGGAATCTATTCTTAACCATTCATCACACTTTTCCCCCTAGAGACTCTGTAAAATCATTGACTGAGACCCAAATAAAGCAATGGTATCTATATATGCATACCATGCACAAAAATGGTATGCATTTTTTAAACTAAAGGAGATACCTTTATAGAGGATTGTTTGTTTGTAGATAAGATTATGCAGTTTTCACTTTTAAAAAAGGAAGAAGCTAGAAAACAAAGCTGCACAGTTGAATTTAGAATACTTGTTTCTATTCACTTTTGAGGATCTATGTAGCATTGTAGATGAGTAGTAAGCATCAAACCAAATAAAACAAATAAGAGAAGGGGAGAGACACTGAAAACTAGAAATATTCATGCCAAATTGAAATTATGCAATTACTGACAATTCAGCAGCTCATGAAAGTTAATTTATAACTTCCTGATGCACTACCTCATGCCTATTCAGGCACAGGAAAGGAGTTGGGACAAATTACTCAATCTCTTCCTCCCATTTTCTAATGAATTAACAAAAGAACATATTCCTATTGTGGTAGGAATACCAATGCAGCTTTTCCAGCTTGTACTACAACCCCACGAAAACTTCATTTCCAGTTTCAGAACGAAGATTCTGGGCATATTTGAAGTAGCAAAGTCATTGTAAAAATAAATATCATATCCCTATGATACTATTGAAAACTAGATGAGACATTATTCATCCATTATAATGGTGGCTCAGCTCTCTAGAATGAAGCAGTTAGGCTGGAAGATTTAGAAAATTACAAAAGGAAGCTCTATTTATATATTTAATGCAGCTCTGAAATATGCTGACACATGCATTATGGATTGATGAAGTTGTTCCAATGGATTGGTGGGGAATCCAATTTATACAATGTACTTGAGAACTGGGCAAATCCTTCCAAAAGGTGCTCCTGAAGACAAGGGAAGACTTCTTTTGGGTTGTGGGTTCAAGCTGTTTCTGCCTACATGCACAGTCAGTCACCTCCCTGCCTTTTTCCCAGCAAAGAAAAGTGACTTTGCATGCATGAACATGCAGGAACGTCTGGAAATGGCACCCACAGTACTTGTGCAGGCTTGGAAAAAGATACAGCTGCTTTAACTACTGTATTTGAAAAGTGGAGCTTCGTATATGTTCCTCTCCTGCATCCAGAAGCATCTTCTCTAATATACAATAAAGTTACCATTTTTTTCCCTTTAGGACTAAGGCTGAGAAGTCAAAGAAGAGAAAAACACAACAAACTGCAGTTTAAAAAAAAAAAAAACATTGTTCTTGCCCGTAAGCATTTTCCAAGGCAAATTCATTTGAGAGCTTTCTAACTGTGGAATGTCACCTAGAGACGTGCTCTTGGGACACTTTGTGCAATACAAGAACGAGGTATCACACTCTGATGCCGTCCTTTGGAGCTCTCATCTTTCACTGGCATGCCATCACTGATGTCTCTGCAATGACATCTATTCTCTTCTTTGGCACTGACCTATGACAGCTAAAAATAACAGCCTGATAATATAGAAAATAGACATTAACATGTTTTTACAAAAAGAGCTGCACATTTCTCAAACTTTACTCAGTCCTCCATTGAATGAGGTAAATTTAGAGACAATCACTTTGTCTTTACACTAGTCAAATAATACAAATCACCCAGACTTCCTGCTTAAACAGCAGGTGGAAGATCTTTTGAACAATTGCATCTTATATGCCAGCTGCAGTCATTTTTTGGGAAGAGAGGGCTTAATGCATACCTTTGTACTTCACAAGTGGACCTCATGGGGCTGCCCTTGAAGATTGGTCAGTCACTTTATTTGGTTCAGTAACTGGCCTGAATAGTTACAGGAGTACTAAGGTTCACCTACATGACATCTATGTGACATCACTACTGCCAGATGCAGCAATGATTGCCAGGTAGCTCCAAATGCAGTTCAAAGTGCAGGTTATCACCTTTAAACCCATGCAGAGTTTAAGGCATGGGTGTCAAACTTGCCATGTCACGATGTATCACAACTTTTTTCGCATTGCCGTAGCTGGGGTGGGCGCAGCCTCTGCATAAAGCAACCGGCCTGTGGGCCGGCAGTTTGACACCCCTGGTTTAAGGTTTTAAGGGTTGAAGATTGCCTTCTCTGAGATGAATATTCTTCTTTGGCGTGGTCTGTCAGAAAAGGCTTGTTCAGGGTTCCAAATCTGATAAAATGTCATCTACAAGGAACCTGTGCTACATTGTAAATATATGAAATTTGTTTTTCAAACTATATATTATAGGCTAAAAAGACATCTCCATGTGTTAATCACACCATGTGTTATAAAAATATCCATCACATAAGTGAGCATAGAACTTTTGCAAGAAGATACAGATCAAATTACATGAGTCAAAAATTCCAATAAATACAAAGAACACTCCAAAGTCTCTATGTAAGAATTAGGCTAGAAGCAAATGGTAAGATAGAGAAAAAAGATGCTGATGATGCTGATGATGATAAGATAGCAGCAATATGATTTTCAACAGAAACAAATGTGAAGTCTTATATTTGGGTAGGAAAAAGCAAATATAAATATAAGGTGTAGGGGAAATATCATATTCAAAAAGAATCTGTACCTCACTAGATCATAAAATATAAGCCAACTGTTATTATATATCTGCAGAAGAAGAAAAAACATGCACTCCTAGACTGCATCAACAGTAGGATTACAGGAATGTTAATGATAATCACTGTATCTCTTTATTCAGCATTGATGCATTCAGTTTTGAGCATCATATTTTACGAATGTGGAAAAACTGGAATACGCCTAGAGGAAAGCAACAAAGATTATAAGGAGTCAAGGATGAACATTACACAAGAACAGTTGGATAGTTTAGCTTGGAGAAGATAAACATGCAGGAAGGCATGAAACTTGATTTTAGGTATTTGAAACTGTTTTGTCATGATATAGGTTTTCTTTCTCTGGAGGAGGAAGGCCATGTATCAGAACTGGAGAGGTGATTCCTACACTGAACCGGAAGATGGAATTAAATACCCAAAGTTTCTTTCAGCCTTACAGTCTATAACACTGTGAACTTCCTTTTAAAACCCAATACTTTACTCAGGTTAGGAATCATAATAATCCAGTCAACAGGTTATCCAGCTTGTCCTTGAATATATTCGGTGAACATGAGCACCACCTCCCTTGATAATTAGCTCTCCACAGTCAAGTTGCTTTCCTCCTCTAACCCAAGATCATTCTTCTGTGTCATTCTTTGGGGATGATGGAAATAGGTCCTTTCTTCTGATGGAAGTTTTTAAAGATAGCTATTTCCCCCCTAATTGTCATGCTATTCAGCCCACATAGTTTCCCAATCCAGAATGTTCTTGAGTACTTTATCAAATGCTTATTGAAATCAAAAACCTTTATGTCCATGTGCAATCCAATCTTGAATATTAGAAGTCTAAAAAAAATGTCAGCTGCACAAGACGTATCCTTGACTAATCCATACTGGCTTTTGATAATCACCGCATTATTATCAAGGTATCTGCAGAATGATTGTTTTATCATCTATTCTCAAATCTTCCCAGGTATTGATATAAAACTAATTGTTTCAAGTTGTAGAGAGCCATAAAATTGACCTTGGAGAATCTATATGGTAAGCATATTTTAGGACCGGAAAACAAAGTTTTAGGGAAAACGTAGGCAGGCTTTCAAGATTCTGTTACTATAGTCTATATTAATAGAGCTCCAGTCATCATTAGTCTGTTTCCTGATCTGACTAACTTGAAGGGTTGGTAATAGTTTCCTGAATCCTCCTTTTCCCATTTTTGAAGTCATGATTTCCTGTGACATTGCCTTCTTTTTATTGTCTATCACGGTATTTCTCAACCATGGCAACTTGAAGATATGTGGATTTCAACTCCCAGGATTCCTCAGCCACCATGATGGATGGGAAATTCTAGAAGTTGAAGTCCACATAATTTCAAGCTGCTAAAATTGAGAACCATTTTGGCTATTTGCTGGGATTTCTTAAAACTAATACATAAAAATTCAGCCAGACCATTCCTGTGTTTGGAATTCTATAGTACGATGTTCCTATAGTATGGTAGGAAGTAAATGTCCCAAAGATGCTTTTTCACAAGGCAACTGGACTTTCTTGTTTTTCTTTGAAGACGTTTCACTTCTCATCCAAGAAGCTTCTTCAGCTCTGACTGGATTGTAGGGAATGGAAGGATTTGACTAGCTGTCTGCAAGGAGTATAAATCCTTCCATTCCCCACCATCCGGGCAGAGTTGAAGAAGCTTTTTGGATGAGAAGCGAAAAAAGAAAACAAAGTCCAGTTGCCCCATGAAAGAGCATCTTTGGGACAACTATGACCTGGATGACTGAGAATCTCCATAGTCATGTAGGATGTAAATCATGCAGCTCTGGAGATTTAAACTCCTTCAGAATAAACTGATATGTCCTGACCATCTCTCTCTCTCTCTCAGTCTCAAGCTTCAGTCCTACCCCTTCATTCTGCCTGGTACAACAAGTGCGTTCTGGTTGATAAAGCCTGAATCAGAATAGGAACTGAGTAGTTTCACCTTTGTATTACATTGTGTGCTAGCATGTTGCCATTTTCACTGAGCAACTGGTATAAATCTTTTCTCTTTTATTTTGAATGTATCTGAAGAACCTTTTGTTGTTTATCATCATTCACCAACTTCAACTTATTCTGAGTTTTAGCCTACCTGACACCATCTTAACAATTATGAATTTTGTCTATTTTTAGCCTTTTTTTAACCCTTTATATGTGCCCTTTTTGATTTCAGACCTTCATTAACTAAAACTTGATTCTCTGATGAATAAATACAATAATCCCCATATTCTTCTCTGTATGCCAGTTTAAAAAAAAATTAGAAACGTCAAAGCATTCCAATCCTGTAATCACTCAGAAAAAGAAAAAAAACACAGCAGGAAACCTAACAAATATAAGATTTATACCAATGGTTCATTGATTTAGCATTACTGTATGTCCAAACCAATCCAGATTTTTAAAAGTTCAGTGACTAAGAAACTATTCTCAATCATAAACAAAAATGAAATCCAAATTATATCTGGATAGGTTTGCAATTTCCAGCTAAATGAGAAAAATAAATCTACCATCTTTCTTTGAGTATTTGTGTAGCATCCACTGTTTGTATTAGAATTTCCTTTTTTCATAATGACTATTTCAAGAAGGGATTTTTCATTGCAATATCACTTCATTAAGCTGCAATTATACTATTACATTACAGTAGTATTTTTCTGTTTCTGTTGGCTTGTGTTCCTCTATTTCTAAATCGCAAGCCAGTAAAGTTGGACTGAACTAATCATATTGTATAGATGGGCTACAAGATTGAAAACACTGGAAGGAAAGTGCTATTTTTTTTTTTAGCTGGAGAGTGTATTCCGGGATATCTTATAAGTTATCCTGTGACAGTTAAAGAGGTCATGAAGAACTGTATCTGAGACTAATTGAATAATTACCTTATTTGAATGCTCTGTCAGTAACACAGCAAACTTAAGAATCAAAGGGTATATTTATTCATATCCTTTGGAACTACAGTATCTATGTTTTGTTAATAATTAATTTTGTAGTTCTGCAGAAATTTTATTTTTAAAATCAAATTTAAACTCCCTGTTATTGTTTTCTTGGCTATTCACAACCAACATTAAGCGGAGTTAGACAGCATATAGATATTGCTGTCAGATTCTGTCCTGGTTTTGTTTAAATGTTAAGCAATTTCATGCCAATTTTCCAGTCTTGGAGATATAGCTATAGACTGAGAAACACCATAAACTGTTTTCTTCTTTTGGCATGGATTTTGCATCATGTATCTACATCCCACACACTTCTGGTCTTTTAAAGAAAGCAAACTATGGATAATTTGCATAGGATTAGAAAACATATCATGAAAGGGATTCTTAGCCTTTCTAATTCTTCTCCAGAAGTTGGCTGCAAACTATAAAATCTCATGAGCAAAAAGCCCCAAACACTATAAGCCTGTTAGATAAAACTTACAGTACTTTATTTACCTATCTATCAATATTTGTACAATCCTCTTATACTTGTTTTGGTTTTTCAAAGCTTGATGTTTTGCTCAGTAACATTTGACAATCAACTTCCATTGATTTATTTTTGAAGGATTTCAGAAGAATGTCTTTTAAAGAACAAATAAAATATATAGGGGGAAAATCATCTCTCTCTCTCTCTCTCTCTCTCTCTCTCTCTCTCTCTCTCTCTCTCTCTCTCTCTCTCAGCAGCAGTACAATTTTCCCTAATAATTGTGCAAGAGAAAAATAAATACTTAGGAGGTCTTAAAAAAAATATTTGTAATTTGCCTGAATCCTGAAAGACTCCAGGTGCTATATCATCAAAACAAACAAAAATCTAGAAACAGAAATAAAGGAAAAACATAGAAATGTGTTCCAATGCAAAACCTTAACCAAACACTCTTAATCAATCAATCAGCTGGGATCAAAGGTTCATTGCAATAAAGTATATAGAACAGATTTTTGAGATGTCAGCAAAGCAGAAGCTTCACATACCTTTGGAAAGAAAGAATTCCAGAGAGAAGGGGGCTACCACTGAGAAGTACTACTATTTTGAATAATTCCAGGTATGAATTTTACCTCATATTTCAGAATAGTAGCCATCCTGGTTTATTGCAGAAAAAAAAATCAAGACTGAAATCTTAATCCCTTGCAATGTCAGTTCTCTTTTCAAATGTATAACAAATATCTTTGTTTTTACAGTGTCACAAGCTTCTGTCCTCACTTCACATAAGCAATTATCCTATGAAGAAGCAGAATGAAGTTGTCAGTGGTACCTAACATTTTGTTAAGGCACAGAACAAACAACTGGGTACTTAGGAAAGTCCCCTTGGCTTCCCTCTTGTCAAGCTTAACTCCTGGTGGCTGTATAGACATGTCCATGTATTTTTCTTGGCAACTATAAAAAAGTGGTTTGCCATTGCATTCTTCTAGATGATTTTTCTAATTCTGTCACCTATGCTACAAACCAAAGGAGTTTCTACTGGACTTTAATCCAAGTATTAATCCGGTCACACCATGTTTTGTTCCAGATCAGTCCAGTTCAATGATAGAAAGGGGAATGTCTTAACTATAACAGATAATTAAACTGGGACTAAGATTTGTGTGAACCCAGTGCCAGTCAAGTCTATATATTAATTGCCAGCCAATCTACAAGATATGGTCCATGATTTGCACATCCTTGCAACCATATTTAATATGCTTCATAAATTAAATCAGCTTCATTTTACACTTACTAGGAGGCTCTCTCTTTCCTGGGAAATATTCTTAAAGTACTTTTGATTTTAAGAAAGGTTATTACTGGAGCTTTTCCCAACTCTGCACAATATGATTAACAGTAAGTTGGAAATGTTTCATCCATTTATAACAAACCACCTCTTCCTAACCTAAAACCCTCCAGGTATGTCTTGAATTGCAATGCCAACTTGACATTCTGGAAAGTCAACTGATCACTACGTTGAAGACTGTTTTGAGCACTGCTGTCACAGAATTTAAAAACACAAGGTAATGAAGTAATTTAGAAATCCAGATTTCACAAATGTATATTTACAAAAGTATACAAAATTAATTATACCTTTACAGTTTTGTGAGTTTTAGTTTAAAAGAGGTGCGACCTTGACATCCTCAAAGTACTTTTGGAACTATAGTGAAGGAAAATTCTGTATGTGCTCTATATATATATATATATATATATATATATATATATATATATATATATATATATATATATATATATATATATATATATATATATATATATATATATATATATATATAAAACATTCATCCAAGTATGTTGATTAAAATATGAAATAAAACAAAAAACAAAAATGATCCCAGGAAAAACAAAGGCAACTTATCTCCAAAATGGTGCGGAGACCACATGAATGCAGTCACATACAGTTAACCTCAACTAGAGGATGTCTTCACTTATATAGTGTAGAGCTTGCAATCTAGCAATTAAAGCAGTGCATCCTGGCAGATAACAGTTGGGTTAAAGCCAGACCTGAATCCCTGCTCAATCATTTAATTCAGAGGATGCTCTAAGGTGAGTCACGCAACATGCTAATGGTTTACTAAATCAATTAAACCGCTGTGGTTCTCACAATACATTAAGCAATGGATTATCTCATTCTAGCTTAGTCGGGAGTGTTGTGAGAACAACATGAAGCAGGTGTTGTGGATAGGGTTTTCACCAGGTCCCAAGTTCTTTGAGGAAATGTGGGTTAAAAGGTTAAGCATGGAGTTCCACAATGCAAAACAGCCCACAAGTGTTCTCATTTGGAGACGCCAGAGAGCAGGGTCCCCTCCGCCTGCTTCCAGAACCGAGTAGCTGCCTCGGCCAGTTACAGCAGAAACGACACCCGATGCCCTGGGAGGCACTTTGAAGACCAACAGCTATGCAGAGTCCCGCCGCTTCAGCAGATCGCAAGCGGCGGCGCCTTCAGATGCCCCCCTCAGCCTTGGATTAAGAATGAGGTGCGACGGGGCTCTTCCTGCATTCTCGGGTCGAGCCCCGCGCTGTCAGTCAAAAGACGTCCGCAGCCCCAGAGCCTGATCCAAACGCCAGCCCGCCTGCCTTCCCGCCTCTCATTTGCAGCCCCTTCCTAAACCCGGTGAGGAAAAGCCGGATTCTTCTTCTTCGAAAGTTTTACTTGAGAGAAGCGAGCGAATAAGGCAGCCTCCGGCCCCGCCCTTGTCCCCTTCGCCTGCCCCCCCCCGCCCTTCTCAGCCCTTACCTCCCGGAGAAGGTCGTCCACCTGAGGCTGCAGCGCGGCGAGCAAAGGCTCGGCGGCCAGCTGCTCTCCGGGGCTCCAGGCGCGGCTGGCCAACTCTTCTTCCAGCGCCACCAGTCGCCCCTGCAGCTTGGAAGTCTTGGCGCTGAGGAGAAAGCAGGCGCCCACCGAGAGGAGCGAGAAGAGCAGCGAGAGGATAACGGGGGCCCTGCCGACGGCCCCCCAGGCGCAGCGGCCGCCGCTTTGGGGCGCAGCCTCGGGCGCCTTCCCTCGAGGCCCGCTCATCTCGCGCGCGCGCGCGTGTGCCCTGAGGCCGGTCGAGGCGGCGAGCGCTCAGGTTCTCCTCCGCAGGGAGCGGCGGTTCCTGCGGTCCCCTGGCCGACTGACGGAGCGCTCGTTCGGCGGCGGGCGCGGCAGCAGCTCTTGGCACCCGTTGGCCGAGCGAGCGGGGCAGGAAGTTTGGGAAGCGTGGCCTCTTCCCTAGCATGGCCCTCCAGCTGCGCGGGGCGGGGGCAGGGAGGAGGGTAGGTGGGTGCCTGCCTGCCTGTCTCTCTCTCTCTTCCCCCCCCTTCAGCCCTCTGGCACTGGGGAGGCGGGGGCGGCGTCCACCACTCGAGGCTCTCCTTCCCCGGGGGATTCCAAAACGGACAGCCGCCCCCCGCGCCTTCGCAGTCTCCTCCCAGCCCGGGCCCAGAGTTGCGCCGAGCCCCCCAGCTCAGGAACGGGGAGACGGCTCGAGGCTGCGAATGGGACACCTTCTCCTCCTTTTTCCCTGCTGCCCGCCCGGAAGGGAAGATTCTTCTCCGCTGGTTGCGGGTGGGAGTCTCCTCAATCGTCCCATCGGTTTCTCCTGAAGGCGGGCAGCGGCTGCGCTTCAAACCCTCTTCCCGAGTAGTGGATGAAGATCGATTAGTAGAGCCATGTCAAGTCTGAACAGACGGCCTGTAAATGTGGCATCCCTCGGTGCTATTCCCATTCTCGGTGGCATGCGATATGTTCCATTGAACTTAAGTGGGGTTCACTTCTGAGCTGGCTTTGCTTTGTAGGAGAGGGAAGGGATAATTAGTCCAAAAATGAACTATCCATCCAACAAGTTATCTCGAATCCCTATGAAGTTGTATCTCCCGATACTTTCCTACTTATATATTATACTAGGGTCTGTGGTCTTTAATTTTCCAATGGCTCCATTCCACCCCAAAGAAAGACACCAGATACAATTTATAACCCACAACATATAACTTACACATTAAAGAGACCATGTTACTGTGATGGAATTGTAAGAAGAGTCCAGCATTCTATCTCACACAATGGGTCAGGTTGATTGAATTGGGAAGATTTTTAAACCTAGACTGGAGGCTGAGAGCCCTCGTCCACTGCCTAGGGTTGCCTATAATTCAGGATACAGCAGACAATCAGTATTCCTAGCCATTGATAACCTGATCCTCTATGATCTTTCACAATGTCATTTGCAAATTCTAGTAGTTTTACTATATATTTACTATATATTTCTATCAATTCTAAATCTCTCTGTGTTCAATTTCAATGGAGGATTTTGAATTCTAAGGTAATGAGAGAAAACCTCATTATCTAAACTCTGCCTGATTTCCTTTTGTTCTAAGGTAAAGAGTCTTGATTGCTGCACTGAAGCCTTTCTTTGCAAAAAAGTTTCTCTAGCCCCTAATAATTTTGATTGTCCTTTTTTGCACCTTTCCTAACTCTAAAATAATCCCTTTCAAAGTGTAATGATCAGTGGTCTGAGTGCTAAAATAATTTCCAAGTTTCCAATAATTGAATTTCCCTTTGTTGTGGCAGCTGTACAAAGTTACATTTTCATCAAGCTGCCCACTGTGACTGAAAGATCTCTTTCCTGGTGTTACTGCTAAGAACCCATTAATGTATTGGTGACATTTGGATTTTTTATGTCAACTATATCACTTCACACTTGTTCATACTGAATTCTCTCTCTCTCTCTCTCTCTCTCTCTCTCTCTCTCTCTCTCTCTCTCTCTCTCTCTCTCTCTCTCTCTCATATTTATCTATCTTTTTTAAAAAAACTATCTCTCTCACAGAGCATTAAGGATGGTTTATAAACACATTTCACTCAGCTTGGAGGCTTTGGGAGATTTTTGCAGTCCTTTTTTGATGTTACCACACTGAATAGTTGATTTCATCAGCCAACACAGCTATAGCTGCTCAGCCCCAATTTTAGTTAGTTATATAGCAGTGGTGGCAAACCTATGGCACGCGTGCCAGAGGCGACATACAGAGCCCTCTCTGTGGGCACGCACACCATGCCCCGGAGATGGCAACCGTCCCTCTTCAACCAGCCGCCCGCTAACTCGCCAAGGTCCCACGTGGCTGTATGCATCCCTGCATGGCTGGTTTCCCTCCCACCTCATCCCATCCCTCCTGGCCTTGCATGCTCTCCTTTTCCTGGGCATGACCCACTGCATTGCCTGCTCAGCTGTCGGCCGGCCGTCCAGCTGAGAGGCAGCTTCTCTGAACTGGGCTGTGGAGCCCCAGAATGCGCTGGTTGAGGGACCGGCAGGCTGTGGCTGCTGACGAACACTGTTGATCCCCATGCGCTCACTGGCCTCTGTGTGCGGGGGCCAATGGTGTCAGGCAGCAGCTGCTCTGGCCTCACTTTGCCCTGCGACAATGGCACCCCCACCCTACCCACAGGATGAGTCTCTTGCCCACTGCCCCACCTGCCAGAGACCCCCTGGATCTCCCCCAACCCTGCCCGGCCCCCACAGGCATCCTTCCCCACGAGCAACATCAAGGTGACCACGCCCACCTTGGCCAACCCACCCAGTCTGCCATGACCACAGCCACGCCCACCTGTCTCAGTTTTACAGACTACTAATTAGAAGACTTTGCTTGTAATAGATATTTTAGTTCACACATCTATTGTCTAGACCACAGACACTAACATTGCTCATTTTAGTTCAGACTTTACCAGATTAAAGTCTGGTGTCTAACACATTCTGAATAATAAATTAATACAATTTGCATCATTTTACATTATCTACATTATGTAAGAGATGTAAATTGGAGGCAAGTGATGTGAGTTATATTTTTTTGGATTCAAAGATATTTGGCCTTAACAGACATTCCCCCCCTTCCCCAAATTCTCCATAAAATCACACATGCAAATAAACAATACCAGTCACAACAACCTTCCCTGGAGGATTCCAATTTACACATCTCATCAGTGTGAAAATTGGCCACTTATTCCCACTTTGGTTCCTGTTCTTCACCATTTGTCAATGATTGCTCCTTCCTCTTACTTGAAGGCATTTAAATTTGCTTGGGTACTTTCCCCCCTCCCCCCAAAAAAAATTACTGTTGGGTCAGTATTGCCAACATGTTTGTTAACACCCTCAAATATGTCTATAAAAAAAGATTTAACTTTATGGAAACCATTTTTGTTTCTTTTCATCAAGTCTCACTCTTTCTTGTATTTGCTTTTTTTTTTTTAATAGCACTTTCAATAACCGATAACAAAACTGGCCTAATACCTTTATTGCCCCTTGAGCCACTGCCAGTCACACTGGCTATTTTCCAGTTCTCTAGAAAGTTCTGTATACTTGAAAAAATATCAACAACTTCATATTAAAGTTCTTCAAAAACTTCTGTGTGATATTGTTTGGACTTGAGGTTCTATTTATTTTTAGTGTGTCAATTTGGCTCATAATTTCATCTAACATTACTTTGTCCTGTCTACACAATCCTTTGCATATTTACTCAAGCATAAACCCCACTGAGCTCAGTGGGTCTTATTCTAGTATAAAATTGCATTAGGTTTCAATGTTAAACATTCTTTTACTTGGAAGCAATATATATTGAACTCAGTTGCATGATGGTTCTAAGGAGCCCTTTTTAATTCTATGAAATCTAATTTTATTTGCTTGCACTTTCAAAAGGCTTTTGATAAAATCACCAAATATCCTTGAGCAAGCTTAGCAGTTATGGAATAAGAAGAGAGGTTCTCTTTTGATTAAAACTGGATAAAAAAAAGAAAGCAGGAATAAACAGATCTTGTAATGAATACATCTAAATAATGGAAATGTAAGCAATGAAGGGATGCTTTGGGACCAGCACTTTTTATCATTTAAAACACACACTTTAAATGATAAAAAACACTCGTTCCAAATTTCATTGTGAAGGGCTCCAAAAAGATATTTCTGACTGGGACATGGTATTAAAAAGCGAATGTAGTTCTGAAGCATAAAATGTCTAACTTTATATATAAAATAATGAAATCAGGCATAGTTGTGATCAATCAGAAAATGAATTTAATTGGTTGACCTGTAAAGTTATTTTTTGTTTACTTACTAGGCTGTACAAGAAAACCTAGAATAACAAACAGTGCAGTTCTATGCATTTTACTCAGAAAGTCAATATCCAACTTTGTGGGATGTTACGTACTTACAGTTGTGGGATAATCATTGCAGTCTAAATGTATTAAAGACAACTCAATTTATTTTTTCATAAACTGTTATATAATTGAGCAGCAAAGAGCCATATCACTGCCTGTATCCTCTGATTTGAACTACTTGTCCCCAAGTTAATATATTTGGCTTTTGGCTGGAGACAATACTGTTTGCCTCTTGAGTACATACAGAGTGCCACCTCCTGTTGTGTTACTGTTGTATATTTGTACTAATCTGAAGTCACAGCCAAGCAGTAGGAACAATGGAGACCTGGTTTTTAGGTTATCTTTGTACTTGCTATGCAAATTAAGCACTAATGAAATCTCTTTGCAGTGAGTTGTGAATTTTCCAGATGTTTTCAAAGTAAGAAATGCACCATTTTCCTACAAGAAAAACTAAAGTATGGCAAATTAAAAGAAATATTCCATACAGTAACTTCCTAAGGACTATGTGTTAGCAGAATATAGAACACGGGTTCTCACCTTGGCAACTTTAAGACTTGTGGACTTCAATTCCCAGAATTCCTCAGCCAGCTTTGCTGGCTGAGGAATTCTGGGAGTTGAAGTCCACAAGTCTTAAAGTTGCCAAGGTTGAGAACCCCTGATATAGATGTATGGGGACAAGTAGTTTGATTCAGGTAGCTCTTTGTCACTCAGTATGACAGCTCATTCAAAAATACTCAGTTGGCTTTAGTGGAGGTTATCCTTCAACAGATAAAAACAGGAGTCTATCTCAGTTTTAAAATTATGCAGCTTCTAAGCCACAAAGTACTATACTGCTAAAAAAAATAAAGGGAACACAAAAATAAGACATCCTATAAGTTTGTGTTCCCTTTATTTTTTTTGAGTAGTATATAATAAACAGCTGACCCAGGAGAGCTTTAATAATAATATATTTCTGAGACACAGAAAACTTTTAAGGCAGGGAAAGAGACTTGGCTATTGATACACTATTCTACTTATCAACCTTCCTGGTGTATTTTGAATAAAATAAGCTTTCAAGGCAATTTCTGGGCACTGCACAATGCAATCTTATTGCAGCTACCAAAATATGGAAACAAGAATAGCTGTTGTAAAGCCACTTTAGATGCATCCACTATCCTAGAATCCAGGGCTGAATTTTTTCCTGAAATTCAAGTATTCTTACTAATACTCCTGTTGGAGATTTAACCTAATCCAGGAAGATGATGCAATTCCATAGGTACCAATCTTGACTGTAGTTATTGTCACCAATGCCCATTTGTACCTGCTTTGTTGATACATTTTAATTTAAAAAATGGAAATGCTGAAAAGCCCCAGCTAAAAGGACAACATATAGACCTAGAGGAGGAAGAAGTCAGAAGTCCATCTAGTTTGAAAAAAAGATAAAGCTAAACTGGGTAGTAGGAGGATTCCAGGAAGATAGAGGAAGCACCTTCACTAATTTGTCTTAGCGTCTTTTGTGATTGTTAGCTGAGGTAAAATTTGGGAGAATGTCCACAGCATACTTTCAAAAATTCCAAAAATGGTCAATTATTCCAGAAAATTGCCCATCATTTTCTAATTTATCTTTCCTATTACCGTTGTTTTTAGTATCTGTAAGTGCCATGATACATTCTTATGCATTTTTTCCATCTGCCTTCTATGCATCTTAACAGGTTAAATCTTCCCTTTTGCTTAATAGAGTAACATATAATCAGTTCATATAATCAGTTCAAATTGCAATTAAGCATTCATGAATTTAATATGCGTGCATTAAAGTTTATGGTATCTTCTTTTTAGTTCAGAAATTGTAAATTGATGTTAATTACCTTTAGCTTATAATGCCCCCTACTGGAACTTGCTTAGTTTGTTAATCTGAAACAATCTTTGTCTATTCCATACATATTTAATAGTCCCATCAGTGAGACTTAACATAATACAGTTAAAATACATTTACCACTGATATAGCACTCTACTGAATTGTCATTATTCATTTTTACAACACAAACTGAATATTCTTAATTCTATGGCTGCTTAAATTTAGAGATAAAATTCAGTGCTAAACATTGTTAGCTTGGTTTTGGCATAATGTATTACATAAATCCAGGTAATTGTGGTTTATTCAATAAAGCACAGTTAATCAAAGTTTACAAAGTTGGATTCCAACTTAGATCAATATTTTGCTTGGTATTTTTAAAGATAGTTTTGTGAGGTCTTATTAAACAAAAATTCAAAATTTTGTTTCAACAATCCTAATTTAAAAACTGCATAAAATGTAAGAGAGCAATTCCTCTATTCTTGTTTAAAGTTTGTTTATCTGGCTTGATGCAGTTTGGGAATTTAAAACTCTTTTGTTATTTTGGTTGCTCCTAATAAAGGTATTGGCTAACTATGGTTCTTCAAATACAATAAAAAGCATTCACAAAGGAAATTACACATTAGTAGTAGAGCATCATTGCTATTTATTCTGGATGGGCTGTATTTATCCTGGATGGGATATCTTAGATTGCTAAGAATGTTTTTTTTCCTTTCTAAAAAAAAATCTGCTCTGGAGAATTGAGGAATTCTCTTGGACTCATTTGGATGGCTGAGGAATGTTGAAAGCAGCAAGGAAGGAAAGCAGATTATAGCAATATACGTGATTCTTTCAGTCTTCTAATATACCAGGTCCACATAATTTAATGCTAATCAGTTTTGTTTCTATACCCGCCAGTGTCTAGTTTGTTATTCAGTGATCTTGCCACTAAATTTCAAATATTTTTATCTTACCATTCAATGTTTTGTCAGGAGCACAGCAAAGTTTTTGTGATCTGGGAGTTGTTGTTCACTTAAATGATAACACGGTAGATTTCCAGAGAAGGGCGGCATATAAATTTGATTATAAAAATAAATAAATAAATAACAGAAGTTCCATTTCTGCATGTACTCAAGCAACATCTCCACACTAGGGAGTCTTGTGTTATTCCTGCTTATCTGCACCAGTTTATTGGTAAGTAGTTGGGTAGCTGACCAGCTGATAAATGGACTTGACAAATATTATTTTTTAAAAAATCTCCAACTTTCTATATAACCCAAGACTTTTCAACTATTAGCACCTATACTACAGAAAAAAAATCACTTTTTATAAATATGTTTTCCTAACTCAGCCAGGCTAAGATCTAGTATAGTTCTCAATATCCCAATAATTTTAAGATAAACCAAGCCAAAGTATAATTAACAGCAAATCCACATGCTCCCCATTTTTGGTCCATTGCTCCTATAAATCCAGTGACCATGAATTATGGGACTTGTAATCCAAAACATTTGGAAAAATCAAGTTATTAGTGTTAAGATTTCTTCCTATCCAGACCTAACAGCCTCCAGACCTATACCAAGTCAGGACTTCCACTGCAACTGCCCAGGACGGAGATTTACATCAAGGCATGTTGATGAAACCTCACCTTGTGCCAGTGGATAAAGATGCCAATATTGGATACTTCTGATGTAAATATGAATATGAACATTACTACTGTAATAATCACTAACCTTGTAACCAGTTACTGAACTCCAAGCACCATTAGTAATGTTGTAGAAATTAAAAAGCAGCATTTCACTAAAATATATAAAATTATAAATTATTTACCAATACCCTGGCAAGTCATAGCAATCACAGAATGCTAATCATTCTTTTGTCCCTGAAGAGCAGTTTGAATAGGCATATTAATGAAAAAGAGACCTGTTAATATAAAAGTGACTAAATAGGTCTCCTTTGAAGCAATATTTCCTATACTTTACTTGAACCAGCAACTTCCCTATTTTCAAAGTTGGTTGTCTGTTCATCCCCATTAGCAAATTGTGATGAGTGGTACTTGAATTTATTATAAACACATGTCCAATCCACTTCAGTCCTTTTAATTGGAAGTTCCACAATTTCCTCTGTTCTGATCTTTTCATCGCAACTCCCAGATATATTAATTGCCAGTTTACTGTTTATTTTATAAAGTTACTTTAAAAACAGCAACACTAACATTAAATTTTGGAAGAAAATAAATGCTTGACTGCCATAAAAGTACAATTTATGAACGGCAGCCAGTATCATATGAACAGTTCACCCTGCAGACGTCTCACAAGCTGCTATAGAACATCAGCAGCACTATAAGAAAATTTACAGAAAGGGAGAATTGTGACTTTTCCTGTCTATAAGCAAAATCATTTCCACAAAAGCAAACAATTGCATTTTTTACCACCAAAGAATTCTAGATGTCATTGTATATCAGGTGCCATGATGATTGCTGCACAATATGTTTTTATGTTCAATGTTGATTGTTTTAATAAAAGAATTTTATATATTAAAAAAAAAGAATTCTAGATGTCCAAAATGCAAATCTGTGTTCATGTGAAATAAAATTCTTCAAAAACTATAGTACACAGAATTAAAAGTACACTTCTGAACTGGCAAGGAAAGATGAAAAATAGAGCGGACTCATGCAAATTTAGATATTTAAGGGAAAGAAATAAGCGGTGAAGAGTATTAATGCTTGTATTAATCACACATCTCCAAAAAATTGTGGAAAGTGAATAGCTGGGGAGTTTTCATTTCTTCTGAAATCTGAACTTCTTTGTGTCATTCTACTTGAATAGTTTTCCAGAGAAAGGAGGGGGAAAAAGATGAATGGGAGATAAAATATGGGCTGTTGGCCAAAGCATGTAGTTATATGAATGCCTCATGAAATTGCTATAATGACTTATGAACATTAAAGTCCAACTTTTAATGACAACATAATTAACCTGAAATTTCTGGCACCACACAGTATCTGACATTGATAATAACTGATGGTCAGCTGAATAGAGTTATTTACAATTAATCTGACTCAGCATTTTGTTTTGTTACATTTTTGGATGACCTTGGTTCAAAAAACAGTCTCTTTTTATAATTAATTCATAATATTGTTATGAGAATAAAATGGGAAGTACCCCAACTGAATTATTTGGATCAAGAACAGTATAAAAATACAATAACTATTTTTTCTATGGTTATAATAAACCATTCAAAAATTAACATAGCCATGTTAAAAGAGTCTTCACAAAAATTCAAATGGTTTTACCAATTTTAATATATTTTATTGCATAAGTTTCTTTCAAAACAATAGAAAAAGGGATTGACACTATCTTCTTCAAATATGATTTTGGAGTTTCTTGCTGCAGGTAGCCTGGTTTCCCTCTTGTCTTCCTTCTCCCTGTTATAGATTGCCTATAACATCAATTTTATTCTTTCACCATTAGCAGGAACATATAGCTCTGTCAGTGTCCTTTTCAGGGTCACTGAAGGTACTAAGCCACTGCACTACGTCAAGGTCATGTGTCAGGGGAAAGTGGAAACAGAAAGAGTGAAAAATGTAAAGATACCTTTGAATCGGGAGGTGAGTGAGAATACCAAGGATTCCAATGAGAACCAATCCATCAACATGGAACAAAAAAGACCGACTCAAAAGAATGATCAACAAGCAAAAATTTACATACTTTGGCATGCAAACATGTTTACATGATAACATCCATGATCAGCTGTAACTGTTCAACCAAATAATACAGGAGCATCAGTATAGACACGTAATGGTTATATTTACAGAAACAACTGTACAAATTAATTTATTTACAACATCTCACAACAGATGTTGACAGACCTTGTCCTTATCATCTCCTTAAAGGAAGACAGGAAAAGCTATCTATCTTTTAGGAAATCAAAGAAGTGATGCTCCAAGGCTTCATCTAAAGTTATTCTGTTGGCTGGATCATATTCTAACATCCTGCGGAGCAGATCAAAAAGATTCTCATGGTCTTTATCATGACAATGCATAAATTCCTAGGGAAAAGAGAGAAAAGCTGACTTTAAAAAATATTCTTAGAACTTCATAATTAAATGGAGAAAGAATTCCCCCTCCCTTACCTTTAGTGGTTTGCATCGTCTCCTAACGTAACGGCCTGCAGAGCTATGTTCATCCCAGTCCAGTTGGTTATGATGAAAATAACATTTCCTATATACAAAAAGGCTATCTGTAACTTGCCAATCTCCATTTTTGGGCTATCAGTATGACTGAGCAGTTTACAAATATAATGTATTCATTCATAAGTAAATTCATAAATGCTTCATTCTCCTTGAGTGTTTATAATATCCTTAATACAATCCTATGTAAAATGATAGTACATTAAATTCAATTGAAACTTATACCCAAAGTATACAATAAACATCTTTTTAACTTCGGCCTTGTGTATAAGGCAGTAAAAGATGAGCGGCTACTCCTATGTGCTTACAGAGTCATTCAAACCTATTAAAATTTAAAATGCATTATTTTGTCGATACTCAAGTTTTTCAAGCAATGCAGTCTGAACTTTGAATAATGCGTTCCAAACTCAGCTCATTTCAAACTCAAAATATTTCAACTGAAACTTATATTTTCTTCCTTAAGCTCTCATGCACTCTTTCCTTTTCTCAAGCTCCTTTAGGGATCCTTTCCTTCATCTTTCTTCTTGATGCTTGTTTTTAGATTGCACATAGACTTCAGCTACTTTTTCAACTATCATTAATTTCTCCATTAAAAAAATACTATCAGTTATTTATTTTGGCACCCAGCACCCAGAACCACTGCTGTGTATTTTAAATACACAGAAATAAAAGCTCCCAAAATCATTTTATTTATGTGTTAAATTTATTTGCCACCTATCTTGCTGTGGGGGGTAATGTTGGCAGCAGTTCGAGTTATTCTTTTCTAAGCATGTAGTCTTAACATTGGAAAGGAAACTTTGCCCTGCCCAAGGATATTTCTAACAATACATAGAAGTATGTCATGCTGGTAATATTTGCGTAGGATCATAAACCCTGATTCTTTTGTCTGGTTTGATGCAAATAAACTCCTATGCAAATATTACTAGCATGACATATTCTTATTCCCCCCCCCCAAAAGTTTTCTTTGAATTTTTTTGTAAAAAACACGTTCACAATTTAGCATACCGTGATTTTCTAATCATGTGCACTGGTAAAGGCCCAAGTATCCTCTCCATCATTGCCAGGTGTTCTTTACTGTCATGTGTCTGCAAAAAAACAAAAGCAGCCCAAAGAAATCAAGAGTATACTAAAATGTAAGTAGTAACAATCAGAATACCCTTTGCCCATATCAGCATGTTTTCACAGAAAAAGGACAACTGTTTATAGTCTCCAGGGTTCTGGAATTTGGAACTATGCAAAAACCTGGAATGCAGTGTTTGTCAACTGTACATTTTACAAGTAGTCTTTGCTGAATAATTACCCTGTTTAGTGATTATTTAAAGGCACAATGGCTCTGACATAATTCCCATGTTTACGTTATCGAAATTCGAGTATTTCAGACCATCGCAGTGACCACCATTTGCATGCTTCACAGTCCACTTCCAAAAAGAGGCGACAATGAAGAAGACTGGAGTAAAACTGCATGAAGTCTCACGTAATAATCACATTACTTAAAGGTTGGAGTTGTGGTTACCAAATGTGGCTGTTAAGTAATTATTACCTTTATTCAATGTGCGCTCCTTTTTAGTGCTGTGCATAACATTTTACACTGGAACAGTTCTGAATGCAGAATGATCGTTTGGTTTTAGTAACAGATTGTTCTGAACTCATTGTAAATGTTCTAAGAGTCTTCTGACCATGCCAGAAGTACTCAGAAATTGGTCACTTCCAGAATAGTAACCATAGTACTTAGGTAAGGCTCGAGTAGTTCAGCCATACTGTATTAAAGTATGCAATTCTTGTCACTAATCGACTGATTTATTAAATGTATATACCACCCATCTTCTGTAGATGACATAAAGTTCTGATAAATAATCTTACCCACATTCCATAAGATTTTACATCAAAGGGTTAACAAAGCCAAGTAGATTCAATGTTCCATTTAACTCTAGAATTATAAGTAAAAAGTTATATGCATACCTGGAAGACAGTGAAACCAAGATAATATTCAATCAAAATGCAGCCTATACTCCAGACATCACAGGGCTGTGACCAACCAAGTGCTGTAACACAATTCACAACATTCTGATTATTTCATGATACTCAGGTTGAAAATCATGAATTAATAATATTTACCTGACTTCTTAAACCATCAGTCTTTCCCTCATTACTTATAAAAATAGGAAAAGATAGGGAGGAATAGTAACTCCATGCATATTATAAAGTTATGTATGAAAAAGATTCTTACTATTATTTATAGAACATTAAACTAATAAATTACTTTGGAAAGTTTTACTAACCAAGTATAACTTCAGGTGCTCTATAATGACGTGTAGAGACTAAAGTGCTGTGATGTTCATTATCGTATGTTGCACTACCAAAGTCTACAACTTTAATATCTGTGTTTTTCAGGGTGCGTTCGTCTCGCCTCTGTAACAAAGTTTTTAAAAAAACCACATTATTTTAGTTGTATTTCTTGAATCTCTTATAATTGGAATATATTGTGATCCAAGTAATAAACTTTCTTAAAAAAGTCAAGTGCTTCGTGCAATGATTTTACTGACTGTGGGCTTTAAATATTTTACACAGGAATCTCATACTAAAAAAATGTTATGGCAGTTGAATACATTGTACAGAATAAAAAATGAATAGGAACAACCTAGCAAGAAATGTTTTAGCACTTACCATTTTAGAATTGTACTTTACTACATAATCAGACTCTACAAATAAAATATTTTCAGGTTTTAGATCTGTATGAGTCAACTTATTGTGATGCAAGACTGGAAAAAGAAAAAGAAGTAATCACTCAATACTTAAATTCCTGTATAGTATTATAGATATAAATAATTCTTTAATTATTAAATATACTTACAGTTTATGGATTGACAAATCTGAAACGCCATCTTCCTAATCAGTTCAATAGAAAATGGCAAAAAACTATTTTCTTTAATAAAATCGTAAGTACTGAGTCCCAGCAGTTCAAATACAATGCAGACATGACCATGATGTTCAAACCATTCCAACATCTGGACACAACGACTAGGAAATAAAAACATCATCCAAACAAGACATTAATAAAACAGTAAATTATTTATTTTTTAAAACATAGTATTAATGTTTTAGTTTATACTTACAATGTACTACTAGGATCCAAGGTATTTAAATGCTCCAATACTTGTATTTCTGAATGAGCTGCTTCTCGATATCTACCAACACTTTTTACAATTTTTATAGCTACATGCATATCTCTCCTGAGAAATAAAATAAAATACTGCAATTTAACTTCAGCCTTTTTCAAGCATATAAGAAAAATTCAGCTGTAATTTTTATTATCTGATACTTGATACTGATAGATGGGATCACATGTCCTGATTCAGAAATATTAAAATGTTATGCAACAGTTAATGAAAGTATAACTTTAGAATGTTCTTTTTTTATATGTAAATAATATTTGAAACCTTTTCTGGTATTACAATCTGGTCATATTGTACATATCACCATCAAACCCTACCAGAATAATATAAGAATGATTACATACTGATCAAGACAAGACCCCCAGAGTCAAGTGTTGACGAGGATTTTTTTTTTTACCAATTTTGTAATTGTCAGCATTATTTCCCATGATGAACCAGAGTCTCCTAAAGCATCTGAGCAGTATTTTATGGAGCTTCAGGCAAAGGAAAAATAAGTTAACACTGTCTCCATATCTTGCAACCATGAGACATTATAATATTTTCTCTTCCCTATCTAGCAATTTTCTCTTCAAAAATAGAAGGATATGCCAGGAAACAAAGTGGCAACTTAGTAGAAGTTATTATTTTTAACATCCCCTTCAATGATCCTAACAATCAATTCAAAATAATAAAAGCAAAATATGAAATACTAGTAGTAAATAGAAATCTTTACACAACAGAATAAATACCTTCCTTACAATCACCAAAACACCAAGACGATAAACATATAATCCAATATCCTATTAAAACAATCAGTAAAAGGGTTCAATGAAAATGAATTTGGCGGCATATACATTTAATAATAGCAAATAAAAATAACAAAATAACAAATCCCTAAGCTTGAAAATACAAAGCGCAACATTCAACAAAAACTCCAGTTTTCATGAGAAGAATATGTCTTTTTTCTACGGAAATTGCTTCAAGAGCAATTTCATGGAAGCTACAGAGCAAGCACACCAGAAAGAAACAGTGGGTGGGGCAGTGGCATTCTCTTTCCAATGCCCTTACTTTTCCAAGCAGCCAGCTGCAAGAAAGGATTGTCTGACAATAGGCTAGAACCTCGTAGTCCCATAGCCTAGACTGCAAGGTATTTGTTAAGGCCCCTTAACAAATACCTGACCTTTTGTCATGTTTGCCTCATTATGGTTTTTTTAAGTTTAATTTGTTATTATAGCCTAGTACGGTATTCTTGGTTGCATGTGTCAAGATAATAGTAAAGAGAATGGGTTTAATGTAGCTTGGAGTTGGCATGTTGCATTGTTAAGACTTTTGTGAGCTAGGGTTTGGACTGCAAAACTTTCGTTATCATGCTAGGTTTACACCTTGAGTGCAGAAGATGCAGAAAAAAAGTAATTATAATTGGCTACCATATAATTATTTTTGAACTATTTTTCTGAAGTTTGATTTGCTTAAATTAATAACATGTGCAGAAGGATTTCTACCATCATATAAACACATTTCATTTGGTAATACTTCTGAGAAAACAGGATACATACATGTCATGATCAACGCATTCTACAACTTTCCCAAAAGCGCCTTCCCCTAAAGTAGCAATAATCTCATCTAAAAAAAAAGAAACAAATTCCAGCTGTTATTGAATTAGCTGAATAAAGCTGAACACCATTAAGTCTATCATTATAACATTTACTGTCTGCTTCGGAATGTGTTACTTTTATTGGATAGGTGTCACAAAATACTTATCTAGCTATCAATCTAGCTTTAAGCTTTATTTACTGCTGTGGTTGTCTAAACAGCAATATTTAAGAGTACAGAAAAAGAAAAGAAATAGAATACAAAGACAAAACAAAAGATAAAAGAGAGCAATGAAGCTTTCTTAGCCCCGCCCCCACTTCTCATCTAACATACTATACTAAACAGATGTTTTGCTGACTTTTTTTTTAAAGTGTTGAAAAATATTCTATACATCTTGCTCTTAGTACGTCTCCACTTTGACAGATCAGGTGACCCTCCTCCTCTACACTCCTGGATCTTTTCCTTCGGTGGCTCTTCTGGAAACGGCACCAAGATCGTCCAGCCAATCAATATATCAGAGTGAATTCGGGGTAGATTACGCAATTCATTCAGCGGGATATTCAGGCATTCAGTTACACACCAGGCCACGAACAGTTGACAGGAGCAATTTCAAATTCAGTCCCCAGAAATTCACAGGGCACAGTTTATGTTACAGAAGAAAAACATGGCAAGGAACAGATTTTCAGATAAATACTTAAAGTTGTAAGACAACAGAAACACAACACAATTTTGTCTCTTAAATTTTACATTAACAGAAGATTGAAACTAAGATTATAATCTAAATTACTTCTGCTAGTCAAAAACAATTTTTGTCATTTTTATCTTTATAAAACAGGTCTAATCTCGATTTTTTTTAAAAAACATGTAATTTGATTAATATTTATCAACAGGTTATTCATGCAACTATCTTCCATAATTGGACCAGCTAAAGACAAAAATATTAATAAAATTTGTAAAATTCTGTCTAATATTCTGGTGATATATATCTGCAAGAACAAAGTCTTGCATCTCAACATTTTTAAATTTGAATGTATACAATAAAAGTACTTTTATTATTTGTAAAATATTCAGATCTTGCTAACTATTGAAATGATTCATTCTCTGATAATAATAAAATCATTCAATACCTAATATTTCCTTGAAACTATTTCACAGAAACATGATGAATTCATTACAGACATATTAATGAACTAATTCCACTGAAACAGATCCATTTTGAAGAATAAGGAACACGCTAGACAAGGTTGCTTCACCATGCTGTAAGGCTAATTCAAGTAAAGAAAAATCAGCTATTTTTATTTTTTGAGCTGCAAGTTAAGAGGCAACAAAGTAATTTGAGTTTTCTAAAGTTTTGGACAAATTAAGCCAAATGAAAACTCATACAGTTAATACCATTCACTATAGTAGAAGCCATATGCATACATACACCATCATACAGAAATAATAAAAATAAAATGCAGACTTCATATCAAATCTTCAAACATTTATATCCAGAGAATCTAATATTCCTTGAAGTAGCCTAAAAACAATAATATATTTATTATTTTTTTAAACCATACATACCGGATGTGAGCTGTAGCTGGGATTGTGTTTCTTATGCTTTCGTTTATGATTCTTTTTCCCATTTTGACCAGATGATTTACTATAATGATGGCAATGGCTCTTTTCATAATGTCTGTGACAATGCTCATGGTCATCTATGTCACAGAAGTCATTTCGATATTCCTCAACATATCTTCGGTCATGCTGGTCTCTCTCACGTGTGGATCTATCATCCAAGTAGTTACTGAAAATATATTTACATTATTTCCCCATTTCAAAAAAGTAATTAAAAACAAATATATTTTATAAATGTGTGCAAAATATTTCCATCATGACCTTTTTCAAATTCAAAATATTTGTTTCATGTTCGAAACAGCTATTCCACGTTTGTGCACTCAAGCTTAAAATATTTCTGAAAGAATCAGAAGATCCTGTTTCGAATATGAAACATCTGTTTCAAACTCAAAACAAATATAGTATTTCAATCTAGATGAGATGTTTTGAGTTTGAGATGGCTTGGATTTTAAATGTTCTGCACACCAGTAATATTTTCTATATTTTAATAAGCTTCCAAAAATGCACAATATTTTATTAGAATTCCTTTTTATTTAGAATTCAGATGGAAAATATACTGTTTACTCTATTATAGAAATGAGTGTGTTAAGCTCTTTAAGTAGAGAGTAACTATATGAAAGTTGTTATTATAACAACTCAAAATTCAGGGCATTAGTAAAAACAGCAAGCAGACATAATTGAAACTTTATAATTACTATCATTATAAAAAAATCATAATCAATGAACTATCCCACCTGAGTGTGTGGATTGCTTATGCTGAGCAACACAAGAACTAATTTAGATCCTCAAACCCTCCCCCCCCCAGTTTGTGGACCAGTACCGGGCTACAGCATGCCAGCAACCGGCCCACACAAACAGCAAAACCAGGCAGCACACAAAACCATGCATCCTCCGGGTCCATGGAAAAACCTCTCTCCACAGATCTGGTCCCTGGTGCCCAAAAGGTTGGGGACCTTTGATTTAGATACTTCATCTCATCTGAGGATATTCTAAAACAAGAAACCCATATACAGGGCAGGATAAGAACACCTCTGAATTCAGCAAACACAAATGCTAAGGGAGATTGCCCAGTGCTTCAGAAGAATACAGCCATGACTTAGGAAGCTTTAATGTGCAAAGTTTCTTTCCCAAGTGACCCTCTCAGTACTCTCCTTCATCCTGAGGACATGTTCCTTCCACAACCCTGTGTCAACAAAATCCTATGTAATTTTATTGAAATTGTAGGGGTTTTTTTTACAATATGTTTTTTTATAAACTGATGACAAATTAAAACAAGTAATTAAGCAACGGAGTCACTTTTTTAGCCAACAATTCAACTGAAAATAGGACTTTTAGGAAAGAACAGTGCCAATTGGGAGCTCACAACCAGAGTGAACAAAGAGATGCAGAAGAATTTTGCAAGGGAAGAGTACAGTGACCACTATCCTTGAAGACCAAACATCACTGTGGGTGTGTCTATTGGGTAAGGAAGTCAGCGCTTCAAACTCTTTTTGGGTCAAATAATTTCTAAAGAATAATACTAAATTACCAACAATAATTAGCATACAGATAAAAAGCCATTAATGGAGGGAGTGGTTTTAGAGATGTCAGATGTACAAATGGAACGTGTTCCTGAGTCAAGGGAACAAGCTAGTTCTCTTAAAACTAACACGGTAGAACTGGAAATGTTCAGCCAGAAAAAAATGTAGACAAAATCTTCTGAGATGTGATATTTTCCCATGATGACTTTCCTTATCAGGGAGAAGACAGGTCCTGGAGAAGAAAGTTATTAGTTGGAAGATAAGATGTTTTCCATGAGCCCAGTGATGAATCCCTATTCTCTCAGACCAAAGATATTTCTTTGGAAATTTTGGATTGTAAGTGATTCTATTAGAACAACAGATAAAAAATACATTTATAATGTATCTGGTTGCTTGCCTGTCTGATGCAAAACTTGAAATGTTCGTATCCCAACTAGATAAGCTGCTCAACAGTGCTGGGAAGGAGGAAGTAGTTGTATCCATACTGTACTGGTACCAATTGTACTAAGATACCGTATATAGTGTGCCATTCTTCATAGCCAAATTTAGGCTGCTTACTAAATCCAGGATGCCATCTTACTAAATTCCAAGTCAGCATTCTCACAAATGTTATTTGCCCTATATGCAGCAGACAAGCAATGGTCAGAGATCCAAATGTCTTACTAACTTGTTAGAATTCTTTTAGGGTGTAAATAAATACATAGATAAAGGGGCCCCAGTTGATATTGTATATCTTGACTTTCAAAAGGCTTTTGACAAAGTTCCTCACCAAAGGCTCCTAAAAAAGCTCTCCAGCCACGGAATTAGAGGACAGGTCTTGTCCTGGATTGGTAACTGGCTAAATTGTAGGAAGCAAAGGGTGGCAATAAATGGACAATTCTCCGGATGGAAAGAAGTGAGAAGTGGTGTACCCCAAGGTTCAGTTTTGGGACCTTTACTTTTTAATTTATTCATCAATGATCTGGATGTAGAAGTTAATAGTGAGGTAGCCAAGTTTGCTGATGACACTAAATTGTTCCGGGTTGTGAAAAGTGAAACTGATTGTCGGGAGCTCCAGAAGGATCTCTCGAAATTGTGTGAGTGGGCAACAAAGTGGCAAATGCATTTTAACCTAAACAAGTGCAAAGTTATGCACATCGGGGCAAAGAACCCCAATTATACTTACCAACTGATGGGGACCAAACTTTCTGAGACAACCCAAGAAAGGGATCTTGGGGTTTTGGTGGACAGCTCGATGAAGATGTCAACCCAATGCGCAGCAGCAGTAAAAAAAGCAAATTCCATGCTTGGCATGATTAGGAAGGGAATCGAAAACAAGTCAGCAAGTGTTGTATTGCCTCTGTACAAATTGATGGTGAGACCACACTTGGAGTACTGTGTACAGTTCTGGTCACCGCACCTCAAGAAGGATATAATGGAACTGGAAAAGGTGCAAAAAAGGGCAACAAGAATGATCAAGGAAATGGAGCGCCTCCCTTATGAAACCAGATTGCAACGCCTTGGTCTCTTCAGCCTTGAAAGACGGCGTTTAAGGGGTGACTTGATCGAAGTGTATAAAATCATGCATGGGATAGAAAAGGTGGATAGAGAAAAATTCTTTTCTCTATCACACAATACCAGGACAAGGGGGCACTCCCTAAAGCTCATAGCTAAGAAAGTGAGGACAAATAAAGGGAAATATTTCTTCACCCAGAGGGTCGTTGATTTATGGAATTCACTTCCAGAAGGGGTCGTGACAGCTGTCAGCCTTGACAGCTTCAAGGCAGGGCTAGATAGATTCATGGATGCCAAGTGTATCGGTGGTTATTAAAACGGATGTCCATGTGCCGCCTCTATGTTGGTTGAGGCAGGCTTGATTCCCTTGAGTACCATTTGTTGGGGGTCAAGGGAAAGGGAGGGTTTTGCCTTCTCTTTCTGCTCAAGATCCCCATGTACAATTGGTGGGCCACTGTGTGACACAGAATGCTGGACTCGATGGGCTTTGGCCTGATTCAGCATGGCTCTTCTTATGTTCTTATGTATGAATGAGACTATGTAAGGAGAAGAGATTTAAATTTGTTCAATAGCAGGGAATGTTTTGGGAGGAGAGACACCTGAAATGGATCCAGGCTGTAGGTACATAATATTACAAATGTACTGGAGCAGCTTTATGCTGAATCCAGAGAGCATCTGATCTGGAAGGGTGTAGGAAATACTATAAGAAATAGGGCCATTGTGTAGTGAACTAATGAATAGTCATGTCCGTTGAAAAAAAAATGAAAAGGATATGAAAAAGGCTTATATCAACATTTGAATACCAAACCTGACTGAAGCAGGCCCAGATAATCTGATAATGTCAGTGTCTTTTAAACTTGCAACTTGATCACCTTTTCAACAACTTTCCTAGATAGAAAGAATGAAGACTGGGCTACAATTGTCTGCCACTATAAGGTCCAGTTTTTTCAGGTAGTATACACTATCATCAAGTTAGGCAAAAGCATCCTCTCATTCAAGGATGAATTCACCATTCATGTATCCAACCAGAAGGGAACTGGATTTAACAGGCAACTAGGTTAACAGTCCCAAAGGCCATGTTCTCTTCCTCAGCTGTCATAGGATTAAGCATTCCCAAGGTGACAAGGCCATGCTTCAGCAAATTTGACCAGACTGCCCAGTCAGATTCTAACTCAAGGTCCCTTTCTTGCCTAGTAATTTTCAATAAATCCAATCTCTGGTGGTGGGTGGGTAAAACAGCACCAGCAACCCCAAAACAATCAGTCTGACCATGACACAGGACTGATAGAACCTTTAGATCATGTTATAATTACCCTGAGATAAAAACTAGATCTAACACCCGATTATTTCTGTATATTACATCCTTTAATGATTTGGATCAGGTTCATGCTTGCTAGGGTGGCCCTGAACTATATATGAGCAGGTAAAGTCTCCAAAGGCTGTAGTTTTTGGAGATTCCACTACTAATCCAAAGACAGTGTGAAGTAGCACAGGCTATGCAGCAGTAACAAACTCACTGCTCCCTAAAGGCCAACTACAATCACCCCCTCTCCACCATCACTTTTACCTTCTCACACTTACCCATTCCCTTTCCCAGGTCTTGGGAAGCAGCTAACACAACTATCCATATAACAGCCAAACATCCTCAACTTAACTGTCAATTTCACAGCATCTCCCCAAAGTGCTTCAGCCTTGCTGCACTGAGCAGCTGAAAGACAGTTGCATAGCTATGTTAGAATTAGGGGATATCCAATGAAGTTCACTTGAAGGATAAGCAAACAAATAAAAGGAAGCACTTTTTCACATAGCTTATAATCAGTCTGATTAATTCATTATCACATAACAATAGTCACTGGAAGTTTTTAAAAGAATATTGAATAAATTCACAGAGAACATGCCTACTAGGGGTTAATAATCTTGAAGATTCAGTTTACTTCCAGATTTGGGATGTTCCCATATATAAGGTATAAGGGAACAATGGTAGGAAGGGAGTATATATTCCTCTTCTGTTTGTGAGAACAACAGGGACATCTGGGTTTCTATTGAGAATGAAAATGTTGGACTAAAATGAGCTTAGACTGATCTGCATAATAGTTGAACTTTTAATGAACATCACAGATGCTAAAAAAAGCCCCTTTGCTTTAGTTCTATGGGGAGGGTAAGTTATGAACTGCTGAGTGAAAATGATCAGGATCATTTTCAAGGACACCACCTCCTCATATATCCTTGCTGACTAGCAGCAATCAATTTAGGCTATGCAGTTTGTACATGAATTGTTTTTATGCCTCCATAGGTATGACAGAGATGAACCACAGTCAAGAGCTGGCCACTAACAAGGGTCTATTAGACTCTTGAAAAGAAAATAGCTGAGAGTTCAATAGATAAGGCAGGGTTCAAGAGATAAACAGCAATAAAATAAAGAATTACACTGAAATTATTCTCCAGGGAATTCAATGTTATCACTTTCCATAAAGAGGTAGTTCAGCAAATAAATAAAATAAGTTTAAAAACATACAGTGTAAATATCTCAACTTCAGATAATTTTAAATTTTATTTATTAATCAAATGTATAGAGCTGTCCATCTCACAAGAAGTAACTTTGAGTGACATACAATAGTCAGTAGAAAATAATACAAATATAAAAGTAGACATTTAAAAAGAGAAAATCAGCATTATAATGATCACATGAAAATTATATTAAGTACTATCAATACAATCCTTCTCTTGGACAAAGCATCCAATTAATATTAGACATGAAAATGTTCTTTGCAAGCTTAGCTCACAAAAACTTTGCATAAATGTATCCAAAGAAATTGTTGGTTCCTTTCCTTACTATAGCAAATTATTTTTTACCTTCTAGAAGTTCAGTGAACAATATTACTATAAAAGGAATTCTTATCCTTGTCTCACTAAATAAAAACAAAGGAACACAGACATCATTTATAATACTAATTAAACTACTTTAAAAAACATAAGAGCAAAATATATATATAAAAAATCAAATCAAATAAAAACATTTACATAAATGTACTAATGTAACATAGCTTCTTATTTATTAAATTTATATGACGACCATCTCCCTGATAAGGCAACTTACAAACAGTAAAAAGATAAATATAAAAACAATTAATTTTTAAAAAATTATATAAAAT
This sequence comes from Bothrops alternatus, assembly GCA_034064705.1. Classification (NCBI taxonomy): domain Eukaryota; kingdom Metazoa; phylum Chordata; class Lepidosauria; order Squamata; family Viperidae; genus Bothrops; species Bothrops alternatus. The sequence continues at coordinate 45,367,134 of JARGCV010000007.1, read as the reverse complement.
CTACAACTAAGGAAATGGATGGCACAGGGATGAGATTTTTGTATCCCATCAACCACTTCCAGTGGTGAGCAACACCCAAGCCAACTGGAAAAGTCAAGTTTTAATACCTTTCCAGAAGACCAAACAGATAAAAGCAGCTCTCATCCCTTTAAATCTTATTTATAATCATTATATAATTATTTATATAATTATCCTATACTATATTTATAATGAGAAAGATATACTTAAGTACCTGTCTGCAGTTTTAAGTGATTTATAGCGTCTGTAATTTCTTTCACTACTCTGAGACTTCTTCCTATGCTTTCTGCTATTTGTAGTCTTTTCTTTTCCTTTATCATCCTCTTCAGAATAAGCAGCTTGTTTTGAGTGCTTCATCTTTTAAAAGAAAATCTATCAAGATAAAAGTGTTACATGCTAGTTTATTTAAAACAAATTAAAAGCACAACCTTAAATATTAAGCCAAAAAGGACTCCTATTATTTCAATAGGAGTTGATTTTACTTGAATATGGCAAATGAAGGTAAGGTTATATTCTAATTTGTTTAGTGGAAATAAACCTCATTACAAAGTGAGACTTACTTCAGAGTTGCTATAACAAAGAGCAGTTTACAAAAAATATTGAAATCTGTAAAAACAGAACCATTTATTTAAATTTGAGAGAATTTCTGCCCATTTGTTGTATTCCCTCCCATTCCTCATTACTTGAACCCAATATGCTACTTATCAAGACAAAGAAACACAATAAATATCCAAAATATTTTAGGTTAGATTGTCTTGAAATGATTGCTAGGGCAGACTGGGGCTGGAAACTTAATCCCTTCAAATCCCTTTTTCTACAATCTCTTCATTCTGCAAGTTGTAGCATGGGGGAGGGGAAAAGCAACAATTTATGAGGGCAATCTCTCTTTGGCTGATCTTCCTCCCATATCCCCTGCAGATTAGAAAAACTGGAGAGGAAAAAATTTCAAGAGAGTAAATTCTTGTTTGCTCTTCTACACATTGAAAGCAATATGATCACACTGGCAATGAGAAAGGGTATAGTAAACTGTATGTATGGCCCATCCCGGGCTCCCAGCCCTGGACTGCAGGCATGATCACATTGCTTTTGATGCATATAAGATATTAAGCAGGGAACTCAAGGATTCTGAAGAGTGGGGCAGTGATTAGAAGGCAAACCAAACCAAAGGGGAAAGGTTCAGGCAAAGGAGAGACTGCTCACAGAAACCACTTGCTTTTTTCCCTCCCTTTCCTTTGCAGAGGTTGGACAGGAAGGGATTGCAAGAGAGTAAGCTCCCTGTGTGATTATATTGCTTTCAATGTGCGTAAGAGTGATCAGTTTAGTAGTCCAGGAGTATTAAATTTTGAATAAACATGCAGTGGAAAAATGAGTGGCCCCCCATGGCTCAGTCAGTTCTATAAACATTTCTAAGAATGCTTACAATGAACCCCTCAGTTTACAATTTTTTTCACTTCACGTAAATTTCAGGTTTACTCTCAGACAAACAATTTTAGAGGCAGATTGCATTCTTGCTCTCTCCTAAATAAAAACAACCTTCAGAATTACTAACCCTTTACAATTTACCATTACTATTTAGATCTCTAGAGAATTCTACAAGGCTATCTTCTCATGAGCAGGTTAACACTTCCAAAATGTCCAGGACGAGGCACTAGTACCAGAAGTCATGCCTATAGGTAGGTACATATCTACCGTAATAGGCATGAAAGATGCTGATGACATTGAAACATTGCTAAAGCTATGGCTTATGAATAAACCATAATGGCTGTGTTTGCAGAACCTGCTAAATCAACAGGAACTGTATCCTACCAAGGTTTGCTGCAATGTGTAAACTCACTAAAAATCAATGTTGTCTGTTCCTACTGTATGTCTCAACTACCTTTTGTTAAAGAGTACGCTCAGCTTAAACTGGGAAAGAGAGGGGCAACAGGCATCCCTGACAATACAATGCAACGAACAATAGCATATTAATACTGTGGCTTCTCGGCATTAAGTGCAACGATGCTCCTTTTTAACCTTTATATTACGATGTTTCTTGTAGATCTATTTTATTGGCAATTAGTGAAGTCCCAAAACAAAAGAGGGCTGCATCTATCTCAATACTACCTATTTCGATATTACACTCAATCGGCTGTGATTATTCGAGGCGGATTATTTGTTATGCAGTCAAAAATTCGACTCTCTCTCCTCCACACAGAGATGTAGTATATAACTTCCACACGCCCGGTCCCATATTTATTTAGTCAACTCCAGATAAGACTGGAAAAAGGGATTTCTACTCGTGGGATCGCTGCTGAGATACAATGTGGACCATACCAGTATATCTAATGAGCTAAATTTTAAAGTCATAGCGTTTGCTATTCTTTTAATGTAAAACTGCAATAATTAACCTCAGGAAAAGTATCGCGTTGGGGGGGGGGAAGAACCTCTTTTGTTGCTATTCAAATACCTCAGGGGAGAAAAAAGAAAATTTGAAATTATAGCAACTTTATCGTCGATTTGCTCTCCTCCTCATTACCCTAAACGGAACATTAATGCTTTCTTCCCCGGGAGATGGGTCACAAAGACGCTCCACTTCACACCTACCTTTTTTCCTCTCCACAAAGCTGACCTGACGAGGGGAAAAGAAGCGCTACCAATTTCCCCGTCCCTTCCTACCTACGAGCAGGTGGGAAAGACCTCAGTTTCCACCCCCCTTATCAAGCATCCAAACAAACAAAATGGCGGCTTTCTTCTCCCCGCCCACCTCCGGAATTACGTCACACATCCGAGGGCGGGAAGAAAGCTTCCCCGCGGGGATTCCTTTATTATAGAATGGCTAAGTGGGTTTGGTTTTTTTTGAACTTTTCAGCGTCGTCGCGAGGAGGGTTGCTGCCCGAACGTTTAGATCGGAACTTTTGGAGCAGGGCTTTTATCACCCACAGCCTGAAAGTGGAGGGAAGAAAGGCAGGAAAATGAGCGTGGATCTGGGAGGAACGCTGTCTACATCAGGGGTCCCCAGACTTGGCCAAACTTAAGATTTGTGACTTCCACTCCCAGAATGTTGCCAGCCAGCCACGTTGATTTATTTATATCCCGCCTGCATTTATTTTTATAAATAATTCCAGACGGCGAAGACACCCACTGTGTTACTTCATGGTATCTCTAAATGTATCTTGAATGTGTTAAGTTAGTGCATCTGCAGCCGAGAAGAAAGGATGGTCGGCCTTCTCCGTGGAAATAAATGCTTAGCAATGCGACGGGGAAAGGGTCGGAGGCAGCAGTTGCGGTCTTCCAGAGCTGCGCATCTCACCTGACACGTTAGAAGCAACTTAATTAAGGGTGATAACAAGTTTCTTTTTTTAAAAAAAGTAATAAAGTGGTTCCAAAGTATTCCCTGCGGGGCAGTCGCAGCACACATACACACACACCCAAACCCACCCCCGCTTTGCGAGGATACTGACGTCTGAAAAGCATTTTGGAAAACGAGGGTGCAATTCTCACTCCACGCGACAGAGGAACCTGAATTACAAAAAGCAAATTACATAGTTTAATTTGTTACTACTTTTACATTTGCAACTATGCAACCTAAAGAGACGTCACAAAATTCTCATGACCCCCTGAAATCTGAACAAAGTTGTATAGTGTATTATAGCTCTCACTTTTGCTTTAGAAGAACGCCGCTTTCCCCCAGGGCCAAGCGTAAAAAATCGGCGAGATTAACTTCTCTCTTCCCAAAGTTTCCCTTTTAAAAGAAATAAAAGTCCCACGCCTTTCCCTCCACAGTCCAGGTTCTCTGACTTATCCAGAGCAGAGCACTGTAAAACTGAGGCTTCACCCACGTAGCGCCTAGAGGACGGAGGGGTTGGGTGCAGAGATTATGAAGTCAGAAGCAACCATTGGTTAATTTTTGTGGCTTCCCACGGCGTGACGCGTGTTTAGGTTGAAGTTTTCATATGCTCAACGTCCGAGTGGTTTTTCTCTGCTAATTGAAATAAATAACTGTACGTTTTATTGTTTCCAGGGTTGCTTTGCCACCAGCGTAACTGGGAAAGGGGCTACTTAAAAATCCTCGCAATATGGTTTGAAAATGCGGAGGCAACATTTGGAGGGTAGCATGCCGTAATGTACTTCCCACATAGGAACTGCAGCAAAAGCATTCGTCTATGTTTATAGAAAATAGGGGGAAAGAAAGAGCAATGCATAAGCAGATTGTCTTGACTGCAAACAGCTCCAATGTTTTTATGTAATCTCCAAAACGTCATTTTTCCAATTGTATTGAGAAAAATAAGACCATGAAATGAAAAGGATTTTACCCTCTGTATTCTGAGTGCACAGATGAAGGATCTGACTTGTGTGCCAGCGAAATCTCTGATGCAATAATTGATCTTGGAAGTGATGCTGGAAATTCTGTAGCTTTTGATCTTGAGAGACATTAAAATACTCATTGAAGCTATGTAAAGAGTGGTGTTCAGACTTCAGTGGCTTCATACAGATTGTTTAAGAATTTACCTATGGAATTGGTTGTATCTTTAATGTTATATGGATTCAGTTACCGATCATTGGAACTGAAGCAAATCCTTTTCTTTTTACAGTTTGGGAAAGAGCTAAGATATAGTTACGTATCCTTTAGATATCCTTGTGTTTTAGTGTTGTTTTCAGTATTTTATTTTTGTTTTTAATAATTATGGGTTATTTTTGTAAGCCATGCAGATATGCCAGTAAAGTGATGAGTATTTAAAGCTTTAAGTTTAATACTGTAGTACATAAATAATTTCTTTTAAATGTATTAATGTCTGGTTCAGATAAACATTCAAATACTAGGCGTATGTCTAACCCTTAAAGATCATGTTCTGGGGTTTTCCTCCTATCTTGGTTGGATAGTGATCCAGCCCTGGATTTATCTACATCTAGATCCCACAGGACCATACTAGATAGATAAGATAACCTTTATTGTCATTTTTTTACTGTGGGCACATGGCACACATCAAAAATGAAATTTAGTTGCCCGCTCTCAAAGTGAAACACATACATGACACACACCTAAACATACCATGTATGTTTGTATAGGCCCACACCCCTACATATACATAGCAAATAAATATTAAATACTGTCCATCTTGAATATATAACGGAAGGAGGAAGCTTGAGAGTTCACAAGGTTAATGCTGTATGGCAGTGGTAATGAACCTATGGCACGCGTGCCAGAGGTGGTACTCAGAGCCCTCTCTGTTGGCACACGCACCACTGCCAGCAGCAGGTCCGTCAGGCCGCCACCACCGCCTGGAGCAGGAGCCCCACCCAGCACAAAAGAGGCGAAGTGGCCGACTAGCAAGCTCAAGTATAGGTGGTAGAGCAGAGGTCACCAACCATTGTTGGACTGGAAGAAAAGGGAGGGGGAAGCATTTTGTACTGCAGATGTGGTGGGGCTAGGGCCTGCGTGATACCAGCTCTGCCCCATTCCTACGTGATGCAGCACCTTGTATCTGCATCCTGCGGTGCGACGGCGGCCGTTTTTGCGCCTTGCAGCACAGTGGCCCATTTTTGTGCCCCCAGTTTTTGCGTGCCAATGGCGGCACTTAGAGGCACCTCCTTGCCCCCCCCCAGGGCACCACATTGCTGATGCAGCCCTGGCACTTTGCGATAAATAAATGGGTTTTGGGTTGTGGTTTGGGCACTCGGTCTCTAAAAGGTTCGCCATCACTGCTGTATGGAATGAAACTATGGCTGAATCGGGATTTCTGCTATGGATACCACAAAGCTGCCTCCCAGAAGGTAACAAGGAAAACAGGTCGTGAAGAGGATGTGTAGTGTCCCAGATAATCTTACAGACCCTGCTCAAGCAACACTTCTGTGCTATGTCCTGGATGGGAGGGAGGGAACTGCCAATGATCTTTTTGGCCATACTCACCACTCTCTGCACCACCTTCCTGTCTGAAGCAGTGATGCTTCCAAACCAGACTCTGATGCTGTATATGACAGGATGCCCTCGATTGTCCCCCTGTAGAAAGTGGTCAGGACAGGGGAAGGAAGATGTGCTTTTCTCATGCGACGCAGAAAATGCAGGCGCTGCTGTGTCTGCTTCAGCAGTTTCCACTGTTGAGCGACCAAGTCAGCCTACTCATTAGCTGCACACCCAGGAATTTGATGCTGGTAACCATCTCCACAGGTGAATCATTAATGCACAGAGTGGCTGTGCCTGTCTTTTCTGAAATCAACAATGATCTCTTTGGTTTTTCTGGTATTTAAAACTAGGCTGTTTTCCTTACACCAGTTCACCAACCCCTCAACCTCCTTGTGGTAAGCTTCCACCTTGTCATCCTGAATAAGGCCCACTACTGTTGTATCTTCTGTGAACTTCACAATATGGTTGGTGGCAAACCTAGCACAACAGTCATGGGTCAGCAGCGGACTTAAGATGCAGCTCTGAGGAGAACCTGTGCTCAAGAAAATGGTATTAGAGCTGTATCAAATTGGCTTCCAACTACATGTGGACAAAACACTGGTCAAGACAGAGTGGAGTAAGTTCTGAGAATGACCCTACCCTTGTTTGATATGTAGCCCAGCATAGGTATATGATAATATATATGGAATAGGAAGCCTCAAGACATTAAGGCTTTCAAAACCACATGAGTAAATTTAGGTCATAGAATTCCAGGTAACGTAAATAATTTTTCTGTCATAATTCATAAACTGAATGTAAACACTTGCTTAGACTTTATATCATCTTCAGCTTCTCAAATATGCCCTATCCTTTAAAAAAGTACCTGGAAATCCAAGCTAATTTACTTTGGGTGGCATATATCACAGTATTTACTATCCCTTCAAATCAAGTATATGTTCTGCTTCATCAAAACATGACTTGATCCTTATATTGAAGCACGTGCCCAGAGAAGGACAAATACTGTACATTTTATTTTTTAATTTTATTTTAATTTGACTTCTATGCCGCCCTATTCCGAAGAACTCAGGGCGGCTCACAACATAATAGAAATCACCTAGTAAAATACATGAATATAAAAACCCCTAAGTTAAAAAAGAAAAAAACAATCATTCCACAAACATACACACAAACATACACTGGCTAGGGGCAAGATGTTAGCTGCCCCAAGCCTGCCGGCAAAGGTATGTTTTAAGCAGTTTATGAAAGGCGGAGAGGGTGGGGGCGACACGGATCTCCGGGGGAAGTTGGTTCCAGAGGGCCGGGGCCGTAACAGAGAAGGCTCTTCCCCTAGGCCCCGCCAGGCGACACTGTCTGGCTGACGGGACCTGGAGAAGGCCGACTCTGTGGGCCCTAACCGGCCGCTGGGATTCATGGGGCAGCAGACGGTCCCGTAAATAACCTGGTCCGTGCACTTTAATTTCATAGGGTGTTTAATTAAACAGTAAATCAAACTATTTTATAGATTGTAACAAAAAGTTCAGGTTAATATTTTTGGTTTAATTTCTATACTCAAATCTTCAGAAGTCCGTAAATTTTATTTTGTGACTATCAATGGGAGTTTGTTTATTGTCTTCCCATACTCCTCTGGACCTGGTTGAAATTAGTTTAACAAAATATTTATTCTGCATTTATTAGACAGCATAAATTATGCATCAGAAAGGATGGACTGTTGATTTTTCATTTGCTGGCAATGTAAGAAAATGTGAAGGTATGTTGTCCCCTTTATGATTTGGTCTTTTCTGTTAATGATTCCTTTTTGGAATAATAGTGTAATATATAACAATACATCCACCAGTAAAAGTTTCATGTTAAAGACATGTTACTTCAAATTATATTATATTAAATCTTATAATAAGATTTTATATTATGTCACAAAATGCTTTATCCAAATTTCAATTCCAAAGGAGTTATGGGTCCCAGAGTTGGACATATTCTGTAAGTTAGCCCATTTGAGGTACCTTGTTTCAAAAAGTTTTGCCCTATGATCTACTGTTTCACCAAGTTAAACATTACATATATAAACTTTTTAGTGGTATGTAAGGTAGATGATAAAATCATGGTAATGTTATCACAGTTTAAATGTATTTATTTTTCTGATCAGCAGATGGCAATAGCGGTACTGTATTGACATTCTGTAAGGCTTTGAATAAAGCTAACTACTTTGAAAGGTGGTTGTGATAAAGCAGTGCAGTTTAATTATAAAAATGGATCTCCTGCATCGATATTATTTCTTTAAAGTATTTCCTTGGTAAATAAAGCAGAGAGCAGATATGAAACAATAGAGCACATTGCCCAGGAAGTAGTAGGCTTTCTTTCACTAAAAAAATAAAGGCATCTGGAAGGCCATTTGTTGGGTACATTGTACTTATGGATTCCTGCATAGGACGAGTTGGTTCAGAGTGATTCCAGGGCTCTTTCAACCTTATGATTTTGTGGGCATTATAGTTATTTATTTATTAATTTTATTTACCACCCATCTCATTTTGAAGCTATTCTGGGTGGCTACAGCATTAAAAGCGTTAAAACTATAATGTGAATATTCCTAAGATGATAACAATGGAGCTAGAATAAAATACAATTATAATTAAAAGATGGCGAAGGAGGGAGCAGGATGCATGGGGGGTGAGTGTGGGATTGCCTCAATTCATCGACCACCTTGTGATGCTCCCCTATTGGGGCCCTAAGCCATCTGGCAGAACTGGATCTTCAGGTCCTTATGGGTGATCAGAAGGATGGGAGCAGGTCTCACCTCCAGGAGTAAGATGGTCCAAAGGGCAGGAGCCACGGCAGAGAAGGCGCTTCTGCTGGAACCTGCCAGCTGAAATTCCTCGACTGATGGGACCTGCAGCATGCCAGCATGGATGGAGCAGGCCAGTCCCATCAGGTGAGATGGTTGTATTATAGGATCCAATCTTCTTCACTGCCTCTATTTTCACATCAGGTCAAAATACAACTATACAGTATTAAAAGCCTTCATTTGAAGTAGCATCTCTTCCTGTATATTGCTATTCAAGTTAGAAGATCATGAGTAGAAGCCTTGCTCCAAATGTCTCACAAGTCAGAATTCAACACCTGTCCCCTCCAGGACTTCCCTTTCAATAGTAGCTCCTCAGCTCTGGAATAACCTGACCACTAAAAGTCTTCATTACATTTGCAGTGCAATCAAAGATTTCAGAATGACTCTCACTGGTTTCATAATAGCGGACATGAGTGGTTATAAAAAAAATCTGCCTTTTTAATGTGTATCACAAGCATTTCATAAAATGTACAGGAGGTCCCTGTTTATTGACACTAATTTGGATCAGAAACTGTCATTAAGCAATGTGATCATAAATTGACAAGCTATGTAATTGCACCACTTACCAATGGTATTTCTGGCAATCCTGATTGTCATGGTTAAACAAAGACTGCAAGGGTTGTTAAGCAAGGACCTCACATGATGCTGACTTCCGACTTTCTGACTGCTTCCCCATTGATTTTGCTTATGGGAGGCCAGCAGGGAAAGCCACACTTATTTTGGATTATTTTTTTAATCTCACTTTTATTACTTTATATGTAACTCAAGGTGGTGAACATATCTAATATTCCTTCCTCCTGTTTTTCCGACAATAACTCTGTGAGTTGGGTTGGACTAAATGAGAGTGACTAACCTAACTTCTAGGTCAGCACCTTAATCACTATACCAAACTGATGCAAATCAAAATCACAAGACATGCTGCAGCGGCCACTCCTTCAGCATTGTTGTAAGTTTGAATGGTGACTGTGGTCACTAAAGTGGTTATTAAATGACCATCACCTGTAAAGAGAGATGGCACTTCAGTTCCCTAGTTGTGCCCACCATTTGGAAGTAAGTAACCATGATTGTGGCTCAACTTATTCAGCTAAGGTTTAATGTTGCTTCAGTTCTGCTTTTTAACTTTGTTTCTATTTGTGTTTTCCTTATAGATTGCATAATAATAATAATAAAGTTGGAAGGGGCCTTGGATGACATCTAGTTCAACCCCCTGCTCAGGCAGGAAACCCTATACCATTTCAGACAAATGGCTGTCCAGTCTCTTCTTAAAAACTTCCAGTGCTGGAGCATTCACCACTTCTGGAGGCAAGTTGTTCCACTGGTTAATTGTCCTAACTGTCAGGAAGTTTCTCCTTAGTTCTAGGTTGCTTCTCTCCTTGATTAGTTTCCACCTGTTGCTTCTTGTCCTGCCTTCAGGCGCTTTGGAAAACAGCTTGACTCCCTCTTCTTTGTGGCAGCCCCTGAGATATTGGAACACTGCTATCATGTCCCCCCTCATCCTTCTCTTCATTAAACTACCCAATTCCAACAACTGTTCCTTATATGTTTTAGCCTCCAGTCCCCTAATCATCTTTGTTGCTTTTCTCTCAACAGAGAGAAAAAGAGAGTCTCAACATCTTTTTTACATTGTGGTGACCAAAACTGGATGCAGTATTCCAAATGTGGCCTTACCAAGGCATTGTAAAGGGGTACTAATACTTCACGTGATCTTGATTCTATCCTTCTGTTAATGCAGCCTAGCACTGTGTTGGCTTTTTTGGCAGCGGCAGCACACTGCTGGCTCATATTTAAGTGATTGTCCACTAGGACTCTGAGATTCCGCTCACAGTTACTACTATTGAGCAAGGTACCCCCTATACTATACCTGTACATTTGGTTTTTCTTGCCTAAATGTAGAACCTTACTTTTTTCACCATTGAATTTCATTTTGTTAGATAGCACCCAGTGTTCAAGTCTGTCCAAATCCTCCTGTATCCTAAGCCCGTCTTCTGGAGTGTTGGCTATTCCTGCCAGCTTGGTGTCATCTGCAAATTTGATGAGTTCCCCATCTATCCCCGTCCAAATCGTTGATGAAGATGTTGAAGAGCACTGGGCCAGAACAGAGCCCTGGGGCACCCCACTACACACTTCCCTCCGTGTAGATGCAGTTCCATTGAGAGGGTTTAGCTTCAGCATGTTTTACAGAAAGAAAAATATCCAAGGTTTTTCTTCTATCATAGGTATAACCCAACCTTCTGATATACATGCAGTGACCATGTGTCCTTTATTATAAAGGACAGTCCTTTTTTTCAGAAAGTGATTGTCTAGATTTGTTTTTCAAAAACTCACTTTTGTCCCTTTATCATTTAATTTTTATCACAAAAATATTATTTAATGCACAAAAATACAATACAAAAATTCTAAAATACAATTGAATTGTATTTTTAAAATAAATTTACATATACTATTTGGTTTTAGATAATTTTATTAAAATAACGTTTAAAATTTTTTTTCTTGGTTTTGTTCTTGAATTTTCCTTTGTAAAATAAAGTTAAAAACCATAAACAATTTTTAAAAAAAAAATATGAACCTCTTTCAGACTTGTTCCTTTTTGAAGTTTGTCCTTTATTTTTTTCCAAAAAAAGTATGGTCACCATAAGTATACAATATATCTAAAACCCTTCACACAATGGATATATACATCTTAAAAACATTCCAAATCTGGGCTAACCCCATATCAATATTTTTAATTTTACACTCACTTTACAAAATTTAGAAACCATAAACAGTTCAGGCACACTGTTAAAACACAGTATAAATTAAATTTGTTGTATAAATTCTGTACATAGGTAAGTTAGCTTTTATGACTGACTGAAGGGTGTGATAACATGAAACATGAATAATGGGATTTTTCATTACTAACAGTTATCATTTACTTATGACCACATTGTTTTGAAATATTAATGAAAGGTGTGGCAAGCACATCGCCGTTACCATTTTATAAAGATAGGTAACATCACAAAGCCATAATGCTTTATTTTCAAGTAACCTTAACATTTGATTGCCAGAGTGACTAAATAAGAATAAGAACTGATATCAGCAACAGCAATTCTATGCTTTCAGTGACACATACACTCCAGTTTGACTTGAAATCTAAGCTGCTTTTACCAATTACAGGGCTTGGTTGGAATGGGGGAATGCTACACATTATTTGGACTTACAGAGTTTGGAAACAGCTTGTACTTTGAAAACGGGATAATACTGCTTGGTGTAATGTCTTGTTTTTTCAAGGTCTTTGTGACACAATTTCCATTTGATGGCTATATAGAGAGAGATCTATAGTTCCATTGATTAATAGTTAATGATGCTCACATCTGTTCATGAGACCTTTGGGTTTATGTTTCAATAGCAGTTTCTTGTAACGTGCATGTATCTGCTTTGGAAACATTGCTAACAGTTTACTTTAACTGTTTTAACAATAGAAAAAAGAAAAGCATTGTTAAGCAACTTTTAAGATTCTTGCCCAAATAATCTATCACTTGAAATGTTTAACCATTGGTACTGAAGTTTAGTATAAAATAATTATTTTTTTTCCTGCTTTGGTCTACTACAGCGGTTCTCAACCTTTTTCAGGCTGCGACCCCGACCTGCGCCGCGCATGCGTGGCGTGACGGCCCACATCGCGCATGTGTGGTGCTACCCCACGCATGCGCGGTGCTGCCCCCGGCGCCGGCCGAGGGGAAAAGGGGAAAAAATGGTGGACTGCGGTGTTTGGCGATCCCCGTGAAATGGTCGTTCGACCCCAAATGGGGTCGCGACCCACAGGTTGAGAACCGCTGGTCTACTACTAGTATTATCAGTACCAAACTGATCTCATACTGTTGTATGTAATATTTTGCATGTTGCTTTCAGCTGTTGAATTCATATTACAAGTCCCATAATATCCCCAGGAATGTAGGCTGACTCAGAGTAAGCTCTACCATTTCAGATAAGGCAGTGTTTCCTTCATGTATGACACACGGGATTCTGAACACTTGGTGGGAATCCTGCAGGGATTGGGGAGCTCTGCTTTGCAAATCATCATGTATGACCTATGGAAAGCTATGAGCCTGGCAAAGTAGGGAGGCAGATAGTCCTTGATTTATGACCACAATTGAGCCCAAAATTTCCACTAAGCAAGATGGTTGTTAAGCAAGTTGCGCCCCATTTTACAACCTTTTTGCCAGATGTTAGGAAAATCACTGCAGTTGCTCAGTGAATCATGCAGTTGTTAAGTGAATCTGGCTTTCCCTCATTGACTTTGCTTGTCGAAAGCCAGCTGGGAAGGTTACAAGGTCACACAACCCTGAAATTGTCAGAAATAGAGTTGTCACGTGCCTGGATTTTGATCATGTGACCATGAGAATGCTGCAATGGTCATAGGCAGTGCTTTTTTTCTAAAAAAAAAAAAAAAAAAAGGTGCCGGAACTCACACACATCATACAACCTGCGTTGCCTACCCTATAAGGTTCCATCCAAAAAAGATGCCGGAACTCCGTTCTGGGAGTTCTATGAGAAAAAAAGCCCTGGTCATAGATGTGAAAACTGGTCATAAATCACTTTATTCAGTGCCCTGTAACTTCTAACAGTCACTGAACAAATGGTTATAAATCGAGAACTATCTGCATACCATTCATCCCTCTTCCTTCGTAGGATTTTCATTCAAGAAGAATTGAATAGGACAAGTAGCTAACTTTTTAAGCAGGGTAGGAGATAACAAGAGTGCCAGGCATTTCCATAGCACCAATTATTTTTGGGTATTTACACATACCACACTCTATATGGTTATCGTAGGTGGGCTTCAGTGGTTATTAAATGAAAACTGACATCACATCAAGTTTTAAATCTAAAAATATCAGGTATTTTACATGTATGATTAGTGACTGCTGCTAGTTATTAAAATTAGCTACTATAATAATAGATCGATGAAAGCCTTGTTTTGATTGTGCAGTTCATTCCTCACCTTCTGAGAAGCAGACTGTTCCCATTCTAGTGGCAGCTCATAAAAATTACTCATTACCATAATTGATTCTCACTATACTTTTAGTGACAGCAACACTGATCCTAATGTATTTGACTGTTGCTTAGGTTTTTGATTGTCTCATTCTGAAACATTTTAAATGGAATTGAAGTAATTACATTCATCTCAAGATTCTACTTTTTGTAGTGATGTGAATGATTCCAGAACTACAGCTGAAAGAAATGCTGTCTTTTTCTATCAAATGAATAACAAATTACATTTTCAATCATAGGCAGGCTGCGTTTTTTAAAGAAATGCATTCAGTATGTCCATAATTCAGTATAAAATGCCTTGCTCATTGTATAAGGTCAGACCAGAGGCTCAGTTTCTGCAGAAGACTGAGGATTCTTTCATAAGCTTAGCAATTTTCAGTATGCAGAGCTGAATCCATTTATAATAGTTTCTGATGAAATCTAGGTGAATTATTTGGAGTATTTTCCTCCTGTGAAACTTAGTATGTAACTATTCATTCAATAAATTGTGTTTATGTTTCTGAAAGGATGTGCATAATGTTTTCATATTATAGATCTGAAATACAGATTTGCTTTGTTTCTTACACACAGCCAAAGCAGTGTTTTCAAGTAAAAACAATGAAATTAAATATTTGCAACTGATACTAGCTGCTATGAGAAACCTCATTTTAAAATACATACATTATCACTCTTATTTTAATAAGCAGAAATACATTTGATCACCATGATCTCAGAAAAGTCAAATATATTAATTGTTAAAATCTGGCTACAGTTAAGAGTTACTTTCAAACAAAGGAGAAGTCATATAATCCTTGGATTTATTTAGTAGCATTTAAGGAGAAAAAGCTGTGCTCTCTTCAGCAAAAGAAAACATATCAGTATTTTAAATAACTCTTGGTCTATTAAGTGAAAGTAATCTTTTAGCAGGTTATTATTAATGGGATAATCCCATTAGTATCAACTGTAGGATATTTAGTAATTCAACCCTTTGTAGATGCAGGAAATCCAGTATGAGAATATCTTCCAGATGGGCTTCTGGTCTTAGTTCAAAGACAGCCAGAAAATTGCCTCCCCCTCCAGCTTTTTTCTTATGTTTATTATGTTTTTAAGATTTGTATTATCACTGTTTTGGGGCTTAATTAGCCATTTTGCACTTCTAAGTTACAATTTGCTTTGCAAATTTTCTCATGCAGAACAGTGAATTATCATTAAACCATTATAAAATGGCGCTTTCATCTTCTTCCTACCATTCAAACAACATTCATCTTCCCTAACTTAAGCACATTAGATTAATCCTGTCTTCAGGAGCAGAACTGAAGCAGCATTGGCTTGTTTTCTACATTAGACCGGCTGGTATTTGGAAAGTACCCATCTCAGTCTTTTCCAAGCTAAATGTTCCTTTAATTTACCTTTATAATCATGTTATTTTTAATCACTTTTGCCCTCGTCTTTAACTTTTTCAAATTTGTCTCATCTTTCTTAAAGTATTCAGAAATAGTACCAGACAAATCTGATTAGTTCAAAATAAGGAAAAAGTATTTATTCTTGTCACTAAACATTATGATTCTATTAATATTCATGGCACTCTTTTGCAGCTTTTTCACACTGGTGACTCTTCATTTTGTTATCATCTACGGTAGAAACCTCATGTATCACTGCTAAATCAGGTGCTGTCTACCATGCATTAGTGTTCTGAGCATGCCTGAAGGTAGATATTTGCACTGTGTTGTGCTGCAATTTATATTGTATTACTCAGCCTTCCATTATTATCAGTGGCATTTTGAATGTGTTACTGCTACTGTATCAGGTAACAGTTATTCATATTCTGGATCATCTGAAAATAAGATTTCTCTGCATCTAAGTAATGGATCAATGGTTAAAGTATACTCCTCTCCTAGTATGGCATCTCACTCTTTGATTTAATGAAGAATTATTGATAAGAACTGAAATATTTTGCAACTGTGAATTCATTTATGAATGTCACAGCCAGCAAACACATAATTAAGACATTTTGCTACAAAATGTTATCAGATTTTGTGGAAACCAAGATACATTATTTCTTGCACTGTTTTCAATGTTTACAATCTATTCAGCTAGTAACCTAATCCAAAGAAATAATTCTGTATTTATTTTTGACATTCTATGTTTCTTTCTACATGCAGACATTTCTAACCTGTCTTCCTATCTTTTCTAGTTTCATCAGATGGACCATTCTTACAGCTTCTTGGATTTTCTTTTTTTCCTGTTTAAAATCTGAAACATCTACCTCCCTATATTTTTGCAGTATTCCTCCATTTTTCAAAATTTACTATAGAAAGGAGCTATCAAATAAGAGTGTAAAGAAATTTATCTTGCCTCTTATTCAGATGCTGAGATTGTTACTGAAGCAGTCTGAATACATCTAGATAATTCAAATATTGTAGGTCTCTTGCAATAGCTACCTGAAATAGCTACTACATTGTGACATAGTCAGTGCAGAAACTGTTGTAGCTTTTATATATATATATATATATATATATATATATATATATATATATATATATATATATATATATATATATGTATGTATGTATGTATGTATGTATGTATGTATGTATGTATGTATGTATGTATGTATGTATGTATGTATGTATGTATGTATGTCTGGTTCTTCGGGTTTTCTCCTTGGCGACGTTTCGACGAAGTCCCATTCGTCATCTTCAGGCTGGTGCTTTCGGCTTCGTGCTTCTAGGAGCAATGTGTGATTGTAGCTGTTTCTTTCTTTTAACTGCCAGTGGGAGTTTGAACTGATTGGCTGGGAGCTTGGCTGTGTTCTGATTGGGTGGAGGTGTGTTCTGATTGGTTAGGGGCTTGGCTGTGCTCTGATTGGATGGGGGGTTGGCTGTGCTCTGATTGGATGGGGGAGTGTTCTGTTTGGGTGGGGGCTTTGTTGTGCTCAGGTTAGTCTGAGTTTCAGGGGGATTAGAGATGGTGAGCTGCATAGCTGTTTGGCTTCGCGTTCGTGGTCATGCCTCATCTTCATGGTGGGTGTCAGTTTGCTTCATGTATGGATTGGAGGGTTTTAAAGTGGCTAATGATGCAGCTGTGGTCTGGCTTCTGGTTTGTGGTCATGCCTCATCATCGGTGTGGGTTTGGGTTTGCTTTTTGCGTGGATGTGTGGTGGTGACATCCTGTGTGGTTTTCGTGAGTGTGGGTCTGGTGTCATTCTTTATGTTAGGGACTCGTTTGTCAATAAGGGCGGGTTTCCAAATGGCTGGTAGGCAGGAGGTATCATCTCGTTTGTTCGTGTTGTGTGGGCGTTTTTCTATCTCGATGGCTTCTCTGATTATTCTGTTATTAAAGTGTTCAGTTTCGGCGATAGTTCTGGTCTTTTTGAAGTCAATTTCATGTCCTGTGGCTTTAAGGACAAGGGAAGAAGTTGGTTCCTCTTTTTTGACTGAGTTTTTGTGTTTTTCAATGTGTGCACTTATTCTTCTGTTGGTTTGTCCGATGTATGTGGTGGGGCAAGCAGTACATGGGATTTCATATACCCCTTGATTTTCTAACTCAATTTTGTCTTTAGGGTTTCTCAGGATGGTGGATATTTTTCTGTTTGTGCAGAATGCTGTCTTAATGTTATGTTTGTGGAGGATCTTGCTGATCCTGTCTATGGTGCCTTTTATGTATGGGAGGAGGGCTTTGTTGTTTTCTTGTTCTCTGTCTTGGATTTTAGTGGGAGTTTCAGAACACACCTCCACCCAATCAGAAGACAGCCAAGCTCCCAGCCAATCAGTTCAAACCCCCACTGGCAGTTAAAAGGAAGAAACAGCTACAATCACACATTGCTCCTAGAAGCACGAAGCCGAAAGCACCAGCCTGAAGATGATGAATGGGACTTTGTCGAAACGTCGCCAAGACACTTCAAATTCTACGCGGGAGAAAACCCGAAGAACCAAAGACCTACATACAAACACCCGCATATATATATTCACTCATCTAGATAGGTAGTCAGAGCTACATATATATTTTTTATAAAAAATCATTCTTTGACTGACATGAAGCATTTTTGTGCCAGCACACAGTGGAACAGATGTGAGGAAAGAAATAGGTTGTCAAGAAGGCTTGTACAGATAAATAACCCAGAAGCTAAGATTGCTTTACTCAAAGAAACAAAAAGGCTCCTTGTGAGAAAATCCAGAAGGAATGTCATAGAATTTCACTGTAGACATATTCAGAAGCAAAAGCCTATCTAAATTAAGATTCAAACCTATCCAGTGCCTAATGACTGCTTTATTGTTCATGTAATGCTGGTTGAGACTTTGACCAGAATGCTAAACTCTTGTATACGATGGAAGAAAAGAGTTAACTCTTTAAATTCCACTTCTTGGTCACTGTGCAAGTGATCGATGTTGGAATTGGGTGAATGACAGAATGCATTTAACTGATGCATAAAATATGTACATTGGTATGAGTCTTATCTATATATGTGGCATCCAATACCTGTAATTCTCAAACCAAGCCCACACTGTTCTGGATATTACTTGCAAATATCAGAATCTGAATTAGGAGTCTTTCTGGTACCATTTTATTATGAAAACGTCCCAGTTATTAAAATGAAGATTTGCGCTTTACTGCAATTCTATACAGTAAGCAGTAAGCTATGGATTTGCTTCACTCCATTACTTATAATTAATTTTAAAAGACTATTTGAGTATAATTTGCAACCATAGCTTGCCCTCCCACTAAGCATTATGGCAGACATATTAATATTTGATTGTTTCCCATTACTCAACTTTCACTGTACCTCCCAAATCTGTAGCTCTAATGCATCTTGAAGTCAAGATTTGAGAAAAGAATGCCATAGCTGGGAGGCAGTGACCATCACCTACACAGAGGGAACCATCAAACAAGGGATCCACCTCAGGAACGTAGTATTGATAATTTCAGTGCAACAATTCATAGACTGTAAGACACACTAGAAATAAGAGCCCTACTATCACATGATTATATTTTCTAAAATATTTCTTTTCTCTGATAAAGAGAAAATAAGTAGGTGAAAGTAACTGTTGCGGTCCTTAACAGATTTTCTTTCTGTTAATGATGCAAGATTCCTTAAAGACTGTCTCTCAACAGTCAATAGAACTAGAGAATATGCTACATGCTTTACATCATAAGGGTCACACTAGAAGTCATATGAAGAGCTTAG
The DNA here is from genome assembly GCA_034064705.1 of Bothrops alternatus. Lineage (NCBI taxonomy): Eukaryota > Metazoa > Chordata > Lepidosauria > Squamata > Viperidae > Bothrops > Bothrops alternatus. Next base: position 45,348,207 of record JARGCV010000007.1, on the reverse strand, counting down.
GAGATCACCATGAAGATCAAAGATGATTCTGACTCCAAACTGAAGGAGACATAGCAAATGTTCCCAGCTCAAATCTTTCAGTACTAAAAAAGTAGCATATGTGGGTTATTCATTTTAATATGGTTTTCTATTAGTCTTTTATTTCCTGATGTTGGAATAGTCTTCACTGAGGCTGAGGATTGTGGAGGAAAAATAATCCTTCTCTATGTAGTAGCATAATGTAATTGGCAACATCTACTTTTCGCAGTTCTCTTTGAATTACTATCAGATACACCCTGCTTCTGAGATTACAAACCCTGTACTCTTCCGTGGAGACTGTTTTGGATTGCAGCACCGTGACTTTTCTTGCTTTTTCTTGTTCATTTAATAAGTCAAGTTTAAATAGCAATAAGGACTTGGTTCTGATAAAGTCAAGATCAAACCATCTACTGGCTTTTCACTATAGGGTTCCATATTGGCTGTAGCAACATGTGTGCAGTAAAAAGACTACTCACTTGAGTCTTTCTGATGAATCCAGTTAATCACATTAGAGAGCCCCCCAATGGACACAAAAATAAAGAATAAAATATTCTAAATCCCAAATAGGCATCTTTGGAATCCATAGTGCAAAATAGTTTTGCTGAGTTAGTTTGTCCTGGTATATTTATAGGTTCTTGTCTTCAAGTCTTTCCTAAGATAGTTGACCTACAAAACAAAAACATGAAAGCAGTAAAAAAAAAGGGGGGGGACAAATACAGCATAAAGTTATTTAGAATTAATTTGGCCTCACTCTTCTAAGTGCTGGCAATGCCAGATTTATAAAGGAAAACAGCAATTTGATTAAACTTGAACTTGAATTCAAGGCAGGAATCACAGCAATCAGTGTACATTCTCATCACAATGGGTAACTACATTGCAAAGTCATGAAACCAAACACAATTAGTTGAGAATAATTATGTATTAAAAAAACTCACTTTCTATTATACTATTTTCTCTGATCATGTTATCTTAACACATTATCAAATGAGTCATCTTTGTAAGCTGCCTGGAGGCACTGAGAGTGACTTGGGCAGCCATATAAATTTTCTTAAATAAATAAATAAATAAATATAGCTTGAAGATAACAAGGCAAGTTCAAGATATATTTTTTTACTAAACAGCTGGCAAAGGCTTTTCCTGGGATACCTATTGGGTTCATGAGGGTCCAGGAATGTGACACTGCTTTGCAACATGCGCCGTTCCCTTGCTCCATTAAATAAATGTCTCTAAGAAGAAAATAAATAAAACTCTGCAGCAGTAATGATCTAGGGCTTTGAAAATTCAAATGCTGCTTTTTCCGTTAATCCCCCCTTTTTTTTCCTCAAGCCCTGAGCTAGGGAATGTGATGGGCCCCTTCTGAGAATATGTGGATTATGATTTTATTGCTGCTGCTTGATGCCTATTGTTCTTCTTTATCATTTAAACTGTTTTTAATATAATATGACACCCGGAATAATTTAGAATTTAGATGGCCTTACAAAAGCAATAAATAAGTAAAATAACCTTCTGATCTTATCTCTCAAGTACCTTTGATAGATATTTTGCTCATACTAAATAATTTTATTTTATTCATACTTGCCCGTCTTGCTTGTCAGAATGTATATTATAATATACTTTCCCTCTAGAATCTCAAAGAGGCATACATAGCACTGCTTCCCCCATTTTTTCCCCATCCCAAAATCCTTGTGATATGGGTTGCCCTGACAGTATGTCATCTACTGAGCTTCCATGGTTAGGAGTGGTCCTGGAATTTTCCTGGTCCTATTTCAACACCAATAAAGGAGAATATTTGTAGCTCAGGGTTGAAATGAAGAGTCCTTGGTGCTCTCTGAGTCTGGTTGTTTTCTTGCAGACATTTTATTATCCAATTAGGTAACATCAGCAGTGCTAGTAAGAAGTGAGGTTTGATGTTGCCACTAGAATATAAATTCAGAGCAAACCCCATTCCTTATTATCATCCTTACTAATGAGGCTACCTGTTTGGGTAATGAAATGTCTGCAAGAAAATAACCAAGTTCAGAGAGCAACAAGAGCCCCTTATTTCAACACCTTAATTAATTCACCATTCTGACCCTCAAATTTCCATCATTAATTTCATGGACCAACTATAATAAGTTTTTTTTAATCTTCTGGCTTGTAATGGAAAATGTCTCTTCTTAATAGAAGGTTCAGTGAGGAAATAGCTTTGTTCAGTAGTCTATTTGTTGCTCCAGCTTAAACTTCTTTTTTTTGTATCGTAGTAGTTCTAACTCAGGGGTGTTAAATTTGCTGCATCACGTGATGTGTCGCAGTGTATCGTGACTTTTTTTCCCTTGCCGGAGCTGGGGTGGGCGTGGCTTCCAGCCTGTGGGCCGGCAGTTTGACACCCTGTTCTAACTGGACCTCCAATTATTGTTCTTATGATCAAAGAAAACTAGTAGCTCAGACACCTAATGTTTTGAAGTGGAAAATACATGAAAAGTCTAGGCTATAAAAAGAATAAGCAAAGAAAAATTCAAAGAAAACCTGTCTTTCTTCAGAAAAATGAAAATTTCCACCCTGCCTCATCCATGGGCCTCATTTATGCGTCCAAAATGACTCTTACCATACTTAGTAGATATGTTTAGACGTGTGTTATGAAGAAAGATAGCAATAAAAATAACAATGAACAAAGATTGCAATAAATCATGCAATCATTACATTTGCTTGTGCGCAAAGATCTTTTAATTCCTATCGTAGCCTTTTATTTCTAGCCAAGTGTGTAGTTATTTATGGGTGAGAGAGAAGATAACCTTTTCAGTATGTTATCCATCTTTTCCACACAAATAAGAAATTTTAGCTCAGATTAAAGGTGTAAATACCGTAGGTTTTTCCATCTCTCTTTTTCTGTTTGGTTTTCTGGACTTTCACTTTCATAGGAAGCCAAATACAAACCTAAGAAAATGAGATTGGGATGAGAAAGAATACAAATCCATTACTGAATTACTAGTAGCAGTTCAAAGGTTAACAGTCTCACAAAACAAAACATGATACACATTAAAAGTAAGGAAACAATCTGCACAGCCGGGCCAACTCTCTTGTTCACAAATTCTTCTGAATTCTCTTAATGTATTCTGTTCTAAAGATATTGTTAACGTAGCTTTACAATAAAACAGAATAAGTTTATCTGGTCCTACTTCCTCTCTGGTCCACCTAGTAAGGCTGACATCAATTGTGCAAGTTTGAAAGTAAAATTTTCCCAGAATCACCTGTATAGTCCGAAAACCCAGGGATAGTCCCTGCTGAGCATCCCCTACTATGCAGCTGAGGTCTGTGCAGTCTTTTATATGTCTGTTCCCAAAGCAATATCTCTTTGGTCCTGTCTCTCCAGGTTTTTTCTACATAGGTACCATTACACCAGTTAAGGCAGGGGTCTTCAAACTTGGCCCTTTTATGACTTGTGGACTTCAACTCCCAGAACACTGGCTGAGGAATTCTGAGAGTCGAAGTCCACAAGTCATAAAAGGGCCAAGTTTGAAGACCCCTGAGTTAAGGCCTTGTAACGTACATACATATATAATTTTATTAATGAGGTTTTCAACAGAATTAAAACAGTACAAATTTTAAGTTAAAATAAAAATAAAGAAAAACAAGCAGGTGAAGAAGAAATAAAAAGAGAGAAATAAAAAAGGAAAAGGTTTTAAAGAAGTGGCTTCCAATCTTAACAGTGGGTATAAATGCATTGAGATCTCTCTCTAAGGTTGCATCATAATTTGCTTCTTTCCATATTCTACCCATTGTAATCATCAAATCCAATAATGGCTTACTTACTATGCAGAAACAGCTACATTAGCATCTTCCCTTACATTAAAATAGAAGTAGTACATTTATTGTTTCATAGCCTTTCACATTTTGGATCCCCCCAAATACCTGTGTTTCCATGCCTGTCCAAAAGTTCCACTTTATCAGACCCAAAACTCAATGCCTAAGATGATTGACCCATCTGCTGAAGTGCCCTTTGTCACTCCAGAATGCAAAAACCTTCAGAATAATCTGAATCTTTCTCTTTTACAGGACCAGGTGTAATTATTTTATTTGTTCATTTAAGTTCTGATGGGTTCTTATGGGTCTTGAAAATGATTTTTTTCCTTGTTGTATTCTGAAGTTATCTATAACCAATAATGTCCCAAATGTTTCACACAATTTTTGTGAATGAGTTTTAAGGACTTTTGTTTAAAAGTGCAAAGGTCAGAAACACACCAAAAGTCTATAAAGTCTGTAGGCAGAGTTAATTCATCCAGCCTCATCTCTGACATGAGGATAATTGAATATGACTGAATTAGTTTATTATGAAAGGACATAGAGTAACATGATCTATCAAGTGGATAGGAAGAAAAATCAGACAAAAGTTCCAGAACAAATGGGCATGATTAACTGCATCCAAAATAACTTTAGGGTTTTTTTTCTCAAGCGTAGCACAAAAGGTAAATCTTCCTTTGCTGGGGGTTGGCTTCTAATTTCTGTGCTTGAAGCCATCACAAACGTGATTTGCAAAAGAATAGATTTGTTTGCATATTGTGCAACACTAGCATAGTAAGGCCATCAGGTCTATCGCTTTGTGGAATGATTGACTATAAAAAGATGTCCTCCATAATCACCCTAATCCCTACCAATTGTAGACAATGTTGATTTCTACAAGAGCACATTCCCAAAAACATATTTTTAGTCAATCATACAGAATAATGTCAGTAGCAAATAGCAAATTCATGAAATCAGGGTGTTCTTACCATCTTCGGTAAAGATAGGGGCGGTATGTAAATAGTGGATTATGTTATCATCACGTTCAAATGGACATTCAACTTGTTTCCACGTTATGAATTCTCCCACTTGTTTAGCCAGTTCCAAGAATTTCTGTATCAATTTTAAAAAGAGATGTTTAGATCAAAGAAAATAATATTCTAGTAAAATTATGACTGCAGCTTCAGAATACTCCAATCTTAATCTGATAATGTCTGAAAAAAAATGGGAGTATGTGATCCTCCCAGAAGCTTTTCTATATTTCTGTAATATGGGATAAAATACATTAATTTGAAATTTTAATAAAATTCTCTGATCTGGAATTCAACAGGTTTTGTTCTTTACATAAATTTGCTATGAGACTATTTTGGCAACCTTCTAAAATTAGGCATCTCACTAATTAAGATTAAGTTCTTCTACAATACATCAATATAGCTAAGGACTGACATAGTTATAACAATACATCATTAATTCCAAATAGAACCCTTCTTTAATTTCTTTACTATTACCTCTTACTTGACAGTAATGCCTAAATTCTTAGTAAAGACTAAGTAAATCCACAATAAATATGAGGTTATAAACATATATATGAAAGTTCAGTCATCAATATAAAAGACATAAAGAGTAACAATAATTGAAATTCACCACAAATAGTTCTATTTGAATAATCATTTATCATACATATTAATTAGACAGATTAATTATTCTTAGTCATTGGTGCTAATACATAATCATGAAGCAAAGAATAATAAATTCATCTGACATTTTTAACCTGATTAGGCTTATTGTTTTAACACAATCCTTGAAATTTATAGTAGTTTTGGGATGCTTCGTTCAGTTTGAACTTGTAAAATATTATTTAAAAATTAAATACTTATATTCTATAGCTATAACATATGCAGGAGCATAGACTGTCAATTACATGTATTGTTATCAAGTGGCTTCTGAAAACAAGATTGTCCCTTAAATCTCTGCCCCCGGGGGATTTTTTGGGGGGGATGTTCCCAGCTCTGCAAATTGCCACAGTAGCTAATTTCCATCCCAACTGCTCTGCAGGGCAGCTACTACTGTTTTCCACCTCATAATCCTCTCCCAAATACCTCATTTTCTTAAGCAATAAGATGGAAGGTATAATTTGCTGTGATTCTCCTTCCCTGCAAAATTTTACTGGAAGAAAGCAGGCCCTGTCTGATAACCAGAGCAGGAAACAGCTGCGGAGAAGAGGGGGAGCTAAAGAGCCCTATAAGGAGCAAAATATATTTTTACAGGTAATGTAAATCAATGTTTCTGCCTCGGAGTACATTCTATTCTATCCACATGAACAGGTTCCCTTGATCTTTAGGGGATATTTTTTAAAGGTAGAAAAAGGGTCTGAGAAAATCCTGTTGTGTAGCTAACTCTCAGAGTGTAGGCCTTGCACATATGCAATGCATTTGTCCTTTGGAAAAAAAATCTTGAAATAAGGTTGCAAAGATCTCTTTTTATATAACAACTGCTTTTGTTTTTTTACCAGGAAACAAAAGCATCATGGCTCAGAAAACATTTGCATCAATAAATAATACTTGCTGTGCTTACTTCAAAGTTGACATGCCCATTTGGAAGGCGGTTTGCACATCCCTCATTCAAAAAATAAATATCTTTGATCAGAAGGCTGAAGAAGGGGATTACAATCTGTGAAGAGAATGGCGTAACAATTGTCTCCATAGTTCTATTATTGATGCACAAAAATACAGTTCATTCATACGAAGTAAAGAGATTAACTTTTCAATTCTAATGAACAAACAGTAATGTGAGTTAGGCCTAGTGGTTCCATAAAATATCTGCAGGGCTGAACTAATCTTCTCTGCACACACAAAGCAATGGACACAAACATAGGTATAATAATTCCACAAAGACTAAATACATTACAGGTGTTTGACTGATTAAGTATTATTGTTTAATAAGATAGTATTTATAGGTAAATAAGATCATTTTATGCGAAGGAAAGGTTTAATGTGAATTTAGTGAATATCAACAATTTGCAGAGAGATCTACAAAGCCAAGTAAACATTTACAATTAATCCCCCTTAGCAAACATATGGGATAGATATTTGTGACAAAAGCCTATGATGCACGCAGCAGAAATTCCAATCATATGAATAAAACATGTTAGTTTTTTTTACAACACTGGCACCCATGGATAAAATGTGTTTTATACAAGGCTTGATTTTGTCAGGGATCAACACCAATGAAATCAAGTGAAACAACATAGGTTTACTTTGGTTATATTATATTATCCTCTACATGTATCATTTCATCTTAAATTTGCAACTCCTCTAACTGTAACTCCTCTGCATAATTTTGAGTGGATAAACTCAGGTAGAAATCAGTGCAAAGAAGTATAAAGATGCAGTCCAACACCCAGTGCATTTTGAATACTAGGCTATTCATTATTGCACAGAAAAGGCTATTTTCATAGAAGATTATCCGGAAGAGATATTATTAGTAAAGCTTCCTTCCTTCCTTCCTTCCTTCCTTCCTTCCTTCCTTCCTTCCTTCCTTCCTTCCTTCCTTCCTTCCTCCCTCCCTCTCCATCCATCCATCCATCCATCCATCCATCCATCCATCCATCCATCCATCCATCATTAGATTTATGTCTGCTTATTTTGTGCAAATTAAGACAGTGTACATAATGTTTCCTCCTCCTATTTTCCCAACAATAACTCTGTGAGGTGAGTTAGTTCAAGAATGTCTGAAAGTCACAAAGCTGGCTTCTGTGACTTTAGGAAGATTAGAGTTTGCAGTTCCTTGGCTTCTAATCTAGCACCTTAGAAAATACAATTTTATATACTGTATGTGTGGTTGTGTGTCTATACACACATACAATTTGTCAGCTTAGTCTGATGAAGTATGCTGAAGATTAGGAAAGGAATAAGAGAAGAGGGTGGGGGAGTCTTACATTTGTTTAATATGAAAATCTGAGATCAGAGATCAAATGGTCGGGCAAATGGTTTTCCTATCTATGCTAGGGAAGAGGAAGAAATCATTCATACTGTCCCGCAATGAAATTAGCTACACTTGAAATTGAGAGACTGAAAGCATTATGTTCTTCTCCCAAGTCTGCTTTATCACAATTTCAATCACTGGTGAAAAGAACTGGAATGCTGTCAATCAAATCTCCAGAATCCATAATAAAGAAGTCACTCATTTGGATACATCTTCAAGTTTCTTATAATTCTTTCTCTACTCTGTATCTGAAAAAGAGGAAAAGCAATTTGTCTTCTTTGGGATGAACATAATAAATAAATCACATTGTTTCTCTTCCAATTATATTCTTGCTAGCAAAAGTTTGACCCTAAAATACTGTAAAAGAGAAAATGAAATATGTTATCACAAACTGCAAAGCAATAACAGGACAAAGTATCCATTCTATATTTATACACTTGCTAATTACTGCATGGGTAACAATTAGCTGCAATGAAGTCCTGTAGTTAAAGCTCCTGAAAAAGCTACAAGAAAATTCCACTGATAATCTTTTGGAACCTTTTAGAGATTATGCTCTGTGTGTAGCCTCTGTGCCTAGTGGCCAACGCAAATATTATCCTGAAGCAGAGTTCACAGAGTGTCTAATGGAAATTTCACACCACAGAAGGCTGACTCAGCTCCCTAAAATATTGGGAGATAAACAGATTTCAAAGTTGACTCTGGTGAAGCAAAACTGTGGTGGAAATGCATAATGAAATATTGTGGAAGATGACCTTCCTGTTTTCTGTTTTAACATCAGAAAAGCAGATGTGAAAATTTGCTGGTGCGCCATTTCTATCCATCTGGGTTAAAGAGGTTTTTAGAGAGTAGGAAGAAAGTATGTAGGAAGCACAAAAGGCTAAACCCTACAATGACTGCATTAAACACTGATGTTGGATCCTTTATTTACCAAAAGTTACATTAATTTATATCCATCAGCTCCCAATAAGACGACCAGCAACTCTCCATGGACTCAGTAAGTTTTTGAACTCAGTTCCGATTGTTGATCTTAACCTTCAGAGCTACGAGGTTCAATACCAAAATATTTACTAGACTGCTGTTCCCTGCATGAGCCCATCCATCCATCGTGACCTTTTCATGACTCTAAAATCATGTGAGATAAGATAGATTTTTTTTCCAGCAGCAGGAAAGAATAGATTGATTCCTTGTTTTATAAAACTCTGAGAGGCATAATGTTCATACTCCACCAATCCCTTTTTATGGCACCTTATTTTGGTGCTTTCATTTCCTTTTACTTTCCTTCTTTTTGTCTGTTGATTGACTGATGACTTCAGAGGACTGAAATAATGCTCAAGATTATGTTTTCGCTGACTGAAAATATAAATCTCAAATGTTTGATTTTCCCAAACAACAAATTACACTTTCAATGAAGTCTCTTGTATCTGGGTGCCCAGGGTAACTGGATCATCCCACATAAGCTGCTCTAGCTATTTACCCTTAATTAGTTTATCTGCAAAATGTTGCTAATTCTGTTTTCAATATGCCAATAACAACCATTTTTAATTGAGAGCAGTTTGGATTTTATTTCTGTCATACTGAGTTCATCTATCTCCATGCTGCTCTTTATTACTTCTTTTTTTCATACACTGGTTCTATAAATTCCTACTGCTTTTTAACTGACTCACATCAAATGTATGTTGATATAAATGGTAGAACTGTAAAGGGATGGATGCCAACCTCCAAAAAACATTGATAGCCAAGATTCTATGACATCATTTTGGCTTTCCCATTTAGCTTCCTTTATTCTCGGTGTCCCAAATTAAATTAATCAGGAGTTGATGAATTGATAACGCTCCTTCAGAATGCAATGGATGTGAATGGCACATGCTTGAATGTGTTGAAGATTTACAAGGCAAATAAGCTTGTCAGTTAAAGTGTTAAGATATTCATCTCTTTCATTTGCCTAAAATAATTCACTTCATGATATATATGTTTCCATTCAAATAGCAGTTTGTCTCTTACACTCTCTTTATCTTTGTCCATACAGATCTTGCTTCTGGCAGTTCACAACTCCAAGCGTCTACTCAGACAATTTTTAACAGGTTTTTTTAATTAGTCACTGCCTAACTTAAGAAATGCAGAAAAAAATATTATGTTTTCTTTGTTCAAGTGATAAGCAAACAAACCAACAAATCTAAGCACCCTATTTTATACACATCCTTCAAAAGAACAAGAATGGAATTTGGCTACAGGATCAGCAATGAATAAGATTGCCCTTAAATAAGTAATCATAACATTTTATAACGTTTTTCACAGCATGAATACAGATATTGTCTACTGCATTCTTCTAAGATGTAATAACATTTTAGAAAGTGGTAAAACATCTGCTCACAGATGTTATTCCAAATTTCATCCTCCCATTGCAGCATGTTGAATGATGAGGGATGTTGGAAGCCATATACCTGGTTCGCACATAGTAGTATTAAGTAATCATACAACTTAATTCATTTTTACTTAGAATGATACGCGAACCGAAAAAAAGAAAAAAAAAATAAGAAAAAAAAAGAATGATACGCGAACCTACCTATTATGGTTTAGTGGTAGCTAACTTAGCAAAACTTTTAAAATAAATCCTCACATAAAGGTATACATGAACACACTTTTCTTGGCAAGATATTTATTTTTATCTCATCCTTATTATTTTTATAAATAATTCAAGGCGGCAAACACACCTAATACTCCTTCCTCCTCCTATTTTTCTTACAACAACCCTGTGAGGTGAGTTGGGCTAAAAGAGAGAGAGTGGCCCAAGGTCATCCATCTGGCTTTCAAGGTTAAGTCACAGTCTCCTGGTTTCTCTCCTGGTGCCTTAACCACTAGCCCAAAATGGCATGCTTGGGATAATCACAAAGGAACAAGCAGTGCTGGTTTTAGTTACAGTATATGACAGTCTTATAATTCTACATGTTTGACATCTTCAGAGCTTTTCTTAATGGAAGGAGAAATGTTTTACACATTCGATGTCTCTAAATAAAACATAGCCAGTTTGGTGTAGTGTTAAGGTACCAGACTAGAAACTGGGAGACTGTGAATTCAAATCCTACATTAAAACAAAGCTAGCTGGGTGACTCTGGGCTAGTCATTCTCTGTCAGTTCTAGGAAGCAGGCAATGGCAAAGCACTCCCAAAATTTTACAAAGAGAACTGCAGGAACTTATCCAGGTAGCTGCCAGGACTCAACATTGGCTTGAAAGTATATTCATGTGCACGCACACACACACACACGACAAACATACAATTTATTTCAGGTTCCTTTAATTGTCCCTAAGATATCCTGGGTATAGGAATTGTTCATGTGAAACTGCCTGATCTCAGTACTGATTAATCTAGACAGCATGTTAGGGGTGGCATGATAGCAGTGTTCCATATCTCAGGGGTTGCCACAAAGAAGAGGGAGTCAAGCTATTCTCCAAAGCACCCGAAGGCAGGACAAGAAACAATGGATGGAAACTGATCAACGAGAGAAGCAACCTGGAATTAAGGAGAAACTTCCTGACAGTTAGAACAATTAATTAATGGAAGAACCTGCAGAAGCTGTAAATGCTCCAACACTGGAAGTTTTTAAGAAGAGACTGGATAGCCACTTGTCTGAAATGGTATAGGGTTTCCTGCCTGAGCAGGGGGTTGGACTAGAAGACCTCCAAGGTCCCTTCCAACTTTATTATTATTATTATTATTATTATTATTATTATTATTATTATTATTGTTGTTGTTGTTGTTTTTATTATTATTATGATGCACTAGTATCTTTCCCAAATCTTTCAATCACCACTATCTATGTTTTATGTTTTATGAAATACACTTAGCACACTTTCCCAAAGGTGCTTTTTCCAAAAGGCAATTGGACTTTCTTGGCTTTTTCATCTGAAAACATAGTCCCACTGCCTTTTGGAAAAAGCACCTTTGGGAGAACCATGACCTGGATGATTGAGAAATCTTCATAGACATTGAGCAAACATTCATTTTCTCAGTTATATAAATATACAGGAAAGTACTGGAGATGCACTAACATGGAGAATACACAGCATATTGCAAAGAATCTTTTAAATAAAGGATATTTGTAGCTCAGACCTGAAATGAGGGGTACCTCTGGAATAATTAGAATAATATACATGAAAGACTGATGACATATCTTCAGTAAGGCAGAGAGAATGAACATTTGCACATACTAAAGCAGAGTGCTGACCGACTTCCAGTTAGAAGGCAAAGGTAGGAAGGATTGAAGTGAGCATGAACGCTCACACTGCACCAACCTTTCTGCCCTTGCTGTTTTCATCACTTTTCTAATAAGAGTTCTAAATAGTAAATGCAAAAATCCCTCTGGTAACAGGAGTGGAAGGAATCGCAGAACTTGGAGGCAGACCTAACTATATGACCCTGGTGACAATTTTATCATGATTCTGTATGCAATGTGTGAAAAGGGCTTGTGAAATAATTGAAGACTTAAAGAGAAGAAAGGATTTCATGAGTGGTATTGTAATTCCCACTCTTTTTTTTAATAAAAAATTCCTTTATTAAAACAATCAGCATTGTACACAAAATCTTTGTATGCATCAAACTTCCTAGCATCTGATATACAACATTACGTATTATTCTTTGTAAACGTCTGGTTTGGTACACATTTTTCACTCCTCTCTTCAACCCTCTATTATACACCTGTTACATTTTTTAATTCTCTATGATCCCTAACAATAGGTCTTGAGGTAGTAGTTAAACCTTAAATATAAGATCATATTAATAATCAGTCATCATAGATCACTACATATAGTACTAGGTATTAATCTTTGTAAACGTCTGGTTTGGTAAATATTCTTTACTTCTTTCCTTCCAGCGTCAACTATATGTCCGTTGTATTTTATCTTTTATGCTCCCTAGCAAAAGATCCTGAGGTAGAGATTCAGTAACCTGGGGTAGAAGTTCAGTCTGCTTTTTCAATATTAAAGTGTTCAACCTTAAACTTAAGATCATATTAATAAGCAGTCATATTGAGAAGCGATCATCGTAGAACATAACCTACAACAATAGGGATACATTCTTCACTCCTCATTTCAAGCCTCTACTATACACCTGCTACATTTTTTAACCTGTGTGGTCCCTAATACTAGGTCCTGAGGTAGTAATTCAATAACCTGAGGTAGAAATTCAGTCTGCTTTTTCAATGTTAAAAATGTTCAACATTAGCCATAAGATCTTATTAATAAACAATCACCACTTATAACACTAAGTATTAATCTTTGTAAACGTCTGGTTTGGTAAATATTAGAACATATACATTCAACATTAGATGTTAGTTTTTGTAAACATTTGATTTGTTATACATTCTTCCCTCCTCATGTCGAGCCTTAGCTAAACGCCAGATGCATTTTGTTTGATTGGTGTTTCTCTTGGATATAGTCTATCCATTGTTTCCAGTCTGTCAAATATTGTTCATTGGAGCGTCCTTTCAAGTATGCTGATATTTTCGCCATCTCCGCCAGGTTTGTTACTTTCACAGTCCATTCTTCCATAGGCGGTATTTCTGGGTTCTTCCAGTATTGTCCCACCAACAATCTCGCTGCTGTAATCAAGTTCAGAAATAAGTTTTTCTCTGAGGTAGTGATGTCCTTTGTAATCCCTAACAAAAAAACCTGAGGTAGAAATTCTATACGCTTTTAAAAAATGGTTTGAAGTGTCCACCATATCTTCCTCCAGAATGCTTTGATTTTTCTGCATGTCCACCATATGTGAAAATAGGTAGCTTCCCCGTCCCCACACCTCCAGCATTTGGGCTGGGAGCCCGGGTAAATGAGTGATATTTTTTTCGGGTCTAGGTGCCACCTATAGAACATCTTGTAGAAGTTTTCCCTTAGTTGTTGCGATTTCGTGAATTCTACGTTCCTCACCCAGATTTTCTCCCACGTGTCCATGGTGATAGAGTGTCCAAAGTCTTGTGCCCACCTTACCATACAGTTCTTGACTAGCTCGGTTTCAGAGTCCATTTCTATCAGAATGCTGTACACTCGTTTGATGTGCATGGCCCCCTGATCTCTAATCTGTGCAATTAGTTTCTTGTCGGTCCGGGAGAAGCCCTTCTTCTTATCTTTACGCCACCTTGATTGCAGTTGTACATATGATAGCCAGGTACCTCCTATTCCTCTGTTTGCTAGCGTTGCTTGGTGTACCAATTGGAACCCATTTTCTTCTCCCAGTACCAGTTTACTGTAGGGCACCACTTCTTGCCCTTGGGTTGTGTTTACATCCCCTATTGTGTGTCCAGGGATCGTCCAGGTGGGGATCTTGTCATGTAAAAGGTATTTATATTTCTTCCAGACCCATAACAACGGGATTCGTAATGGGTTCTCCTTGAAGTTCTTGTCTGCCTTTCTGTCATACACCAAGTATGCGTGCCAGCTGAATAGTAGGCCATGTCCTTCAACATTCAATATTCTGTCATTCGTCATATTGATCTAGTCACTCAGCGCCACTAGTGTCGCTGCATAGTAATATAGCTTTAGATTAGGCATTTTTAGTCCCCCTCTCTTCCTGTAACTCCCACTCTTGATAAAATCCCACTATCATGTGGCAGTTAGAATGCAAGGCTAAAATTGGATGCATCCAAGGAGAATCCCATGTTTTATCACAAGCAGCTGTTTTTCAGCCTCAGTCACTTCACAGGGTGAGGGAAAACTACTGGAGGTGGCATGTAAAATGTTTATAGTTATGGTAAGAATAGTTACCTTTTCCCTGTTGCTGTGTGCTGTTAGGGACCGATGAGCAGCTCCCCTTAAGGCAGTCCTGTAGTTGTAAAAATTGCCAGTAGGATCCATCTGGTGCTGAAATAGAGGGGGTGGGATGTGAAGAGAGAAGGCCCATGTGTAAGTTCTCGAGTCAGATAAAGGCTGGTATTATCTTTCCATCACAGAGTTTTACAACTTGATATAAAGACTAAATGCCACAGGTGAACTGAGAAGATGACTTGATTCCCCCCCCCCCCGCAGGTCAGTCACTTTCTGTTATCTCCTTTTATTCTCTCTCCTTAAGTCTATAATATTTTTATGGAATAAATTCCCAAGGATGCATGTAGAATGCTTCCTAATTTTGTTTGGTGGCTTGTTCCTACTTTACTTTGTGGCTGTATCTGAATTGAAGTGAATTTACTCTTCTATGAGAACTTTTCCATTCTGGAATTTCTGTGTCAAGAATCTGAACACGGTATGAAAATTCCATTTAATCACGTGACCCTTGGTTATGAACATTCAAGTCTCAACAAATGTGCAATTCTCAACATATTACCTCAAGAATAAAAAACTTGGCTGTTTTCACTTTTGACCAGGTCTTCTTTAGCCTGGATACTGGACTCATGTTCATCCCAGCTGGAGGGAAAAAAGATGACCAATGAAGGAGAACTTTAATAAACAGAATAATTGTTGAATATCCACATCTCCAACACTTAGGTTGTAAGCTAGGGTACATACATGATAATTTTTTCGGATCCAAATGCCATCTATAAAACATTTTATAAAAATTTTCTCTTAAATGTTGCGCTTGTGTAAATTTTACATTTTTCACCCAGATCCTCTCCCAAATTTCCATCGTGATTGGTTGTCCAAAATTTTGTCCCCACTTTATCATACAGTCCTTAACTAATTCAGTTTCCGAATCAATTTCTATCAATACGTTATACAATCTTTTAATATGCATTAACCTTTGATCTCTAATTTGTTTAATTAAATTTTCATCTATTTGAGATAAACCCATCTTCAAATCTTTTCTCCATCTAGTCTGCAATTGTAAATATTGAAACCAAGTAAGGTTTATTCCTTCCTCTCTTAAAATATTCAAGGACTTCAATAGTAAGAGATTCCCTTCTTTGAATAGGAGTTTCTTTTTTTTTTATTAATTATTTTTATTAAATTTTATAAAGTTTTAACAAATTTTAACACAGAAATATAATAACTCAACTGGTAACTCAACTTGATTATATGCAAAAGAAATAGGAGTTTCTCATAAGGCACCACATCATGTAATTGTTCTCTACTTATATTCTCTATTGCGTGTCTGGGAACCGTCCATACAGGAATCTTATCATTTAACTTATACTGATATTTTTTCCAAACACGCAGCAGAGCATTTCTCAATAGGTGCTCTTTGAAATTCCTATCCACCTTTTTATCATAGACTAAATATGCATGCCAACCATATAATAAATCATACCCTTCAATATTCAATATTCTATCATTAGTTAAATTGACCCAATCACTTATCGCTACTAAAACAGCAGCGTGATAGTATAACATAAAGTTAGGCATTTTTAAACCACCTCTTTCCCTTATACCCTGAATAATTTTTAATTTGACCCTCGGTTTCTTGCCATTCCAAATAAATCTATTAATACCCTTCTGCCACTCCTCCAAATTCGCATCCTTTTTAAGTATGGGTAACATTTGAAAAAGAAATAAAAATTTAGGCAATACATTCATTTTAACTGCTGCTATCCTACCCAACATAGATAATCGTAATTTCTTCCATTTTTCCAATTCTATTTGTGTCTTATTCCACAAGACTTCATAATTATTTTTATATAACTTCCCATTAGAGGCTTCAATGTCAATTCCTAAATATTTAATTTTCTTAACTATCTCACATCCCGTTATTCTTTCCAATTCCTGTTTTGAATTAATATCTAAATTTTTAACTAACATCTTTGTTTTAGTTATATTTAACTTAAAACCTGATATCCTACCATAAATTTTTATTATCTCCATCAATCTCTTGGCTGACTGTATTGGTTGAGTCAGTGTCACAACCAAATCATCTGCAAAAGCACGTAATCTATAATCTTGTCTAATCACTATACCTTTTAAGTCATCTGCTCCTCTTATCCTATTCAATAAAACCTCTAAAGTTAAAACAAACAACAAAGGGGATAATGGACATCCCTGTCTGGTACCTTTCTCTATATTAAATGAATCTGTTAAATCCCCATTCACAATAACCTGTCCTGTTTGTTTCTGGTAAATCGCCAATATAGAATTAATAAACTGATCCCCCATTTCCATCCTAACAATCAATTTTTTCAAAAACAACCAATTCAGTCTATCAAATGCTTTTTCTGCATCCAAAAACATAAGAACTGCGGGCACCTGAATATGCTTCTCCAGATATTCTCTCTACTTATTTTCATGTATGGTGGACTTGTAAAAAAATTAAGGCTTTTTGGATAAAAATATGGTGGATACTACAAAATATTTTGAAAAAACATATTGAATTTTCACCGCAGCTGTTTTTATTAGGTATTATAAAAGACTGCACCACCATAGAGATGAACTTGATTTTGAACTTGATTACAGCAGCGAGATTGTTGGTGGGACAATATTGGAAGAAGCCAGAATTACCATCTATTGAAGAATGGACTTTGAAAGTTATAAATTTGGCGGAAATGGCTAAAATATCTGCTTACTTGAAAGATCATTCAAATGAAAAATATATGTTGGATTGGAAAAAATGGATAGAGTATATTCAAGGGAAATATCAATCTAAGAAATTGTATATAGCATATAGTTAAATTTTTATTTGGATTATATAATAATTTTGTTTGATGTAGTGGGGTTTTTTGTTTGTTTTACCCTGTATTCACTTTGGGAAGTCGGGGGGGGGGGTAGGATGGGGGGTATAATAATATACTCAACTGTAACACTTGTAATATATAAGAAAGAAATACTTATTGATATATGAGGGGTTGCTCTGACAGTACCTCTGGACTACATCTGGAGGGGGTTGAGAGGGAGGAGTGAAGGAGTGGAGGGAAGTAGGGTTGGAGGAGATGAGGGTGGAGAGAGAGGGAGGGAGAGAAGGGAGGAGGAGGGAAGTAGGAGACAGGGAGGAAGGAAGAGGGGGATGTAGTGAAGGGGGTGCTGCCGAGCAACACCCATAGTTACTTTATGTAAGCACCTAAAAGAATGTATGTTTTGTTTTTGTGCGGGAGAAAGTTAAAAAAGAATGTTTTAAGTTGAGTTGTATTTAATTTGATTCTTTGTTTAAAATTATAAAACTAATAAAATATTTGAAGAAAAAAAAAAGAATATGTTCAACAGTAAAAAAAAATTGTTGAATATCCTTAAAGTCATACAGAAATGACATTGGCACACTTACAGATGATTGCCATCAGTGAATTAAAGTTCCCTATGTTAAAGCACTCCCGAGCGACATCAATGAAGAATTCAATGACTTGTGCCCTCTGTTTCTTTTTGGCAGGCTGTAAATAAACAACCATATGAAAATGCAAAAAATGATTGAAATGTCATCACGCCACAGATAGAAAATGTCTTATTTGTACTGCTCAATCCAACAGTTTAGCATGTTGGATAATCTCATCCAATCATTTTGATTATTGGCACTCACTCCTGGCAGCTATAGGAATCATAATTCTCATTAGACAGTGACAAAAACCTAATATACCTTTTTTTAAAAAAAATCTTCACCACTGATCTGACAAATGTGCATGCAAAAGACAATTAATTCCAGAAATATTCTGTCTAGCAAATTACTAGTGCAATGACAACTATTATAATTTTTAACAGGCTTGAATTAAATAGATAAGACAGTAAAGGCATCCTCAATGTCTGCCTTAGTTCTGCAGACCACAAATAAGTTCATAAGTTCATGTACATGTTAGATGGGGTTCTATTTCACCATTAATGAACAAGAGCTCCTGTTCAATGAGCGAATGGCAGCTGTAATCAGGAAAGGCTTTCCATATCTTCATCTGATATGTCAATTGTTCACTTTTCTAGACCAGGGACTTTTCAGATAGTTACTCGTGTCCTGGCCACCTCGTGGCTTGACTACTGCAATATGCTGCACAGAGAGCTGCCCTTGAAGACACACAGAAGTTTCAGCTGGTTCAGAATGTAGCAATGTGGATGGTAATCAGCATGCTTTGGTATGCCCATGTAACACTTATGCATTGGTTGCTAGCCTGCTTTAAGGTGCCATTCAAGGTGCTGGTTGTTACCTTATAAAGCCTCACATGGCATAGGCCTCACCTACTTAAGGACTGTCTCTCTCCCATAGTATCTGCCTGGCTAATTTGATTGTCAATTAAACAATGCCTTCTATTGGGCTCCTGGAAGTGTACCTTCTACAGAGAGCAAAAAGGATGACCTCGATGAAGGGAAGGAAGATCTAATATCAAGGCAACCAGCAGATAAAGATTGCAGAAACCCAGATTAGTGGGAAAGGGGCTGAAAATCTCTCAGACAACCCCCCAACTTCACTAAAAGATAATAGAGAAAAATTCTGCTGTGTAGAACGCGCTTCTCCCTGAATTCACCCTGCTGATGTTTTGAAGGGCCTTGAAAATCTGGTTTTTCACCCAGGCTTTTGGCAAGTGTGAGTGTGAACCCTTGTTTGGACTTTGTGAGTTTCTTTTGTTCCCGTCCATTTTTCTCTCATCCTTCCCATTTTCACTCTTCATTGTTGTCTATCACTGCATTTTTTTCTTGTTTTTTAATTTTTTTATTTGTAACCACCCATGGTCACTGAGAGTTCGGCAGCATCTAAATATAAATAATATTAACAGCAATAATAATAATAATAATAATACATGAGGAATCATATAGGTTGGATTTATATTTTAAATAAATTTAACCTTAAAATCAAATTTAATTTTTGACCTAGATCTGTTCCTTTCTTTGCCTTGGGCTAACCTTCTTTGTGGAGTGTGAGCTCCAGGAATGTCACTCAATGGCTAAATTTGATCCCTGGCCTCTTAATCATTCCGCCCCCCCCCCCACTATACCAAAATGATTGCTTTGCTACTGCATTGATAGCCTGCTCTTCCCTTGAGATTCACTGCAAAATTTCTGTGAAATGCATGCAAACTTAAAGCTTTTATTCATTTAAAAAAAGATAAACTCGCTCGAACAATTATTTTTAATGAGAGAAGAAGAAAAACAATATTTCATAGAATGTATTATCAAATGCTTTCAAAATGTCATAATCATGTCATCAGTACAACAGGACCTGACTTACCATGCAAATTTCTGTTGCTACAAGATAGCAGAGTCTATTGAACCATTTCACATAAGCCTCAAGATTACTAGTCTTCTTCTGTTCACTGAAACAAGGCTGGAAAAATAAATAATAATAAAAAAAGACAAAACATGACATACATGTTTGAGATTTCTTTTTTGAATGTTGGTTGTTTTAAATTATGGAAGTTATCTAAAAGTGTTGCTCAAGTGACCACAGAGTGTATATTTTAGAACATGTGCACATGTGTACACATGGCTGCCTGACAGACCAGGCACGTGGAACTCTGTTTTAAATATAAAAAGATGGGAAGTGTCTTTGATTTCACAGCCTACAAGCCCTTTCTGCAAATCAAATCAATGCATGATAAACAATTCTGTTTTGCCAACAGCAACTGTTCAGAACACATTTTTCCCCCATCTACACTCACTACTGAGATATTAACAGGTAGGATACCACTATGTGCAAAGAGCAACAAGAATCTGGGAAATGAAATCAGAGGAATGTCCTTTTTTGTGTCACAGCCACATTTCATCTATGCCTTTAATAGAGGAGTTCTCCAACGCTGACAAATGCAATGGCTCAGGCTGTTGTCAGGCTTGTCTAACATAAAACAATATTTCTGAGAATGAGAGGGGAAAACAAGGCAGCAGATGCCCTGGTTCTTGATTGGATGTTATTTGCTTTAAAGAACCATTTCTTTCAGAAGATAATACCTTTGCTACTGATCTATCTTGCCCTACACCTCTATATCATCAGTTGCCCTGAAACAAATGGCAAAATTCATCAGCAAATGTCATTTTTGTGACCTAAACTTTTTAGACAGAGGTTCCTAGGCAACCGCTCAGGACTGGGACCTCCCAGCTCTCTTTCAAATGAATTTCAATCTAGGGACTTAAGGTGCAATTCAATAATATCTACTCTGTAGATGTTCCCACTGAGTCCAAAGGGACTTATTCCCAAGATGGTATGCACACTCTGCAGCATAAACTATTGCAAAAGATTCCAGCGGCAGAGAATATTTTAAAGGCATTTATGAATCTGTATTTTGAAATATCTGTATAACTTAGCAACCACTACAGGGTATCAGGAAATACTAGAACAAATATCTCTTATTAATGCTATAATTTCTAACTCGGGCCCTAAGGATATAATAAATCAACGAGGAGGAAGTTTTTAATGCAGCGAAAAGGCGATTCCCATAAGTGGAATAAATATAGGAAAAAGATGCCATTGGGATTTTTGGTTTTCACAATATTTGCAAATTTCTCCATTGCAGAAAACACATCCTAAGGCTAAAGTTGATTAATGAGAGATGGTGGAATTTCATGTAAAGCAGGAAGTACTTTTAAAATGCAAGTAGCCTGGAGCAAATTCAGCGTGATGGAATATAACTAGAAAAAGAAATAACACTGCTGTTGTGTTTCATGGCAGGAGGCAGCAAAAGTCGTTTAAAAAGTGACTTAAGCAGCCTTTTACATATCCAGCAATCTTGCTTAGAATGGTACTGTCTGGTTAAAAAATCATTTTGAGTTCTCTTTCCTAATATAGGTAGTCCCTGACTTAAAGTCATTTGTTTAGTGACTGTTCAAAGTTACAAAGGCACTAAAAAAAAAAAGCAATTTATGGCTATATTTCACACTTACAACCATTGCAGCATCCTCATGGTCATGTGATCAAAATTCAGATGCTTGGGAACTGATTCACATGACAGTCACAAGATCCCAGGATCATGTGATCCCCTTTTGCAACCCTCTGACAATGAGGAAGCCTGATTCACTTAACAACTGTGTTACTAACTTAACAACTGCAGTGATTCACTTAGCCACTGAGGCAAAAAAGGTTGTAAAATGGGGCAAAGCTCACTTAGCAACTGTCTTGCTTAGCCACAGAAATTTTGAGCTCAATTGTGGTCATAAGTTGAGGGTTACCAGTACTTTTTGGTTCTCTTTCTAGAAGGTTTTTTATTCTTTCATATCTGATATGCTATCTCTAATTATTTCCTTACTTTCTTCCCTTTTCAATCCAGATACATTCAGTGCTGAATTACAATAACATTTATCTCTCAAAAAAGCTAGAATAAGATAGAAAAAGATTGGGGTTTTGATCTACACATGAGATCTAAAATAGAATACATCTAAATGGATAGAATATGTATTCTGAACACAAGATATTGAAATGATTTGAGATAAAGAAAATTTTGGTCATATAAAACCTAGAAATATAAATTTTGAAATAAGAATACTATACTGTTTTATTAGTTTGTTAAGATACACGATAGACTTTATATATAAGGGGTGTATTTAAAATATTAGATTGTATGAGGAATTGTGATAAAGGAATTGTGTTTAATTAAAAATTTGGAAAAAATAAATATTAAATGTTATATGTTGATATGATGGCCTATGCCCTAGGATCGTGTAAGAGCTGGACGGCGCATAGGTGGGACAAAGAAACTACCATGAGGCATGAAACAAAGAAAGACCATGAGGCTTGACCATGAGGCCTGGAACAAAAGGCCATGAGGTTTTGGAACAACAGGAAATGAGGGAGGGGCTGATAGGTGGAGGAAAGTTGTACCAAGATTTGAATCTACCGGCCACAGGTGTAGCTTTGCCATTGGCCACAGGTGTAAGCTTTGTCATTGGCTACAGGTATAACCTTGTCATTGGCTGTTTGTAACCATGTGATGCCTTGTGTAACCGCCCACTGTAACAGGTAATAAAAAGGGGAGGCAGCCTTTTGTCTGGGTCGCTCCACCCCAAGGAACCTGCAAGCCCGCATGTGTCTCCTTAATTAGGCTATTGTGAAGGACCAGCCATGAATTGGGGCACAGTGGGGTGCTTCAGTTATATTAAAATATTAAGGGAAAATTAACCATCAGGTCACTGATTGGCTAAAAGTTTGAATGTTTACAAATAACTAAGATTTGAATTTAAGATATTGTTATGAGTTGAGACAAAGGTTAAGTAAAACTTAGAAGTATAAATGCTAATAATTAAATTTGTTTGTGGTACAAATGCTGATGGTTTTTTTTCTCTTTTTTTTTCTTTTTCTGGAAAGGAAGAAAGGAAGGAAGTAGAAGGAAGAAAAGAAAAAAATTATTAGCCCCGAATATGAGATAGGAGACCTAGAAATTGGGATCATTTAAAATCTGGAAATGATAAAGATTAAACGTTAAATTTAAATATCAATGGGAAATTAAAGTTAAGAAAAACTTACTAGGTTATTATCTAAAAGATGGAATGTCAAATTAATTAAGATATGTATAGACTGAAGATTATTGATGAATACTAGAAAGGTATTTTTTGTTTGATTGATAGAATAAGAAATGTATTGGTTTGAATATGACAGTAGATATTATGGGGGAAAGAGAGGGAATTAGTTGTTGTAATACTTTGAGATTTGTACTGATGATATTCAAATGTAATGGAATTACTGTGCTCAGCCGCCAAGCTACTTTTCAAATATGTAAATGTAATATTGGAAAATTAATAAAAAACTTGGAGAAAAAAAACATTTATCTCTCTTTTTCTTGATTCTTAAGACTTGCTGACTAATCTAACTGAATTTCATTCCAGACATTTTTTTTAATTTCCACCAACCTCTTATTTCTCATCTATTTTAATTTCATTTAACAGTCAAGTCCACTTTGTTTTCTATAGATTGCACAGGCATCCAATTAAACATATTGTCTTGGATACTGTTATACAAGGGCCAGATTTTGCAAATGCTAAATACGTAAATGGATGTGTGGCAATTCAAGCAAGGAAGACCGTACCAGTGTGCCTTGTTCTTTGCACCAACAGATCAGATTTAGTAACATGCTGCTCACAAGATTCAAAGAAACAAGCTTCCTTTCCTCCCATGAAATAACCAAAATTGTGTGAAATTGCATGATAGTCCTGGAAAAGTTAATTGATCCTTGACAAGCCAACTACATGCTAACATTATTTTTAACAACAATAGCCGCCGTCACCAGATGCTTAGCAGGTTTATTCTATAAACAACAGAAAGATAAGGAAATTATAGCAAAATTGAGGTTCAGGAAAAGCAATTCCCTCCCCCCCACACACCTGTTGTTTGTTACATGCTCAGTTCCTCTGCCACGACCCTATACTGATACTTTTCAGTTATAATTAGAGATGAAAGAAAGGCATTTGAAAAGACACTATAGTTAGGCTGATGCAAGTGTAGCAATCTCTGATCCAAATGGAAGCTATGTGCTGAAACATTACAAATGCTTTATGTCCAGTCCACTGGCCTAAATATATTATCTTTTTTATTAGCATTTTACAAAAAAAATGACATGAATCTTGGTTTATAAACAATTTTTGTAAAATTTTAATTAAGCCAACAATCTTGGAACAGCCTGTGCATGCTCTCTCTCTGTGTCCATTCACATAAATACACATCCTTAGGTGGCAGTTCATAACCACTTCCAATGGATTCCAAGATACTATAATGTACAGAACAACCAAGGATCTCTTAATAGGCTAATGTAATGTATCTCAACCTCGACAATTTGAAGATGGGTGGACTTCAACTTCCAGAATTTCCCAGCCAGCATGCTGGCTTGAGGAATTCTGGGAGTTGAAGTCTACCCATCTTCAAGTTGTCAAGATTGAGAAACACTCAAAGTTTCTGATTTAATATTATATCATATGCAAAAAGCTGGCCTATGTAGCTGAACCAGTCTAGTATTCCAGCTGCATTTGGAACCTGAGGTTTTCCTGGATAATGTGGTGGCTGGCAGACTATTGTGATAAAAGATAAAAGGACGAAAAACCAAAAGCTAGTACAAAGAGTAGCAATCCTCATGATTTTCTGAGATTGGTCTTGCAACTGAGCTATTTCAAATTGATTATTAAAGAAGACAGATTCCTAACCTGATTACAACTGACTTGTCACTGAAGCCTTTAGGCACACCATCTTATAATGTAGTCTATCAACCTTTCTATTTCTCATTTATTCCAGACCAGAAAAGGCTTATGATATTTGCAGGAAAGGCAAAGTCAATGCATGAAGAAGTCAGCTTGTTACCAAAACAATCGATTTTAGACCAGAAGATGGCTTTTATGCTTCCTGACCATCTCTTTGTTTTCTCAATCCTCTTGCTGTTTTGACCTGAATAACAAGCATTCCTAACTGGTCTCCAGCTTTTTGTCTCCTGGGTTTTGATAGGTGGCCAGACCGCCACAATCTGCCCTAGCTGTCATTTTTTATGGCCTCTTCTGCTGCCAAGAGCTCCTGCCTTTGTCTGTAAAGGAGGTGGAGAGTTCAGCTGACACATTACTTCCTCCCGGTAGCTTAACATCTCTTCACATCTCTGCCTGATTGACAGAACGTGGCCTTTCAGAAAGTCAAGGAAAGGTGGGTGGGTGCCCTTAAAGAACACAGAAAGGAAGCCATGAAAAGCTGCAGATATGTTCAGTTTGTAGCATGATATTTCTACATTTTAACAGAGTAACAGAGTTGGAAGGGACCTTGGAGGTCTTCTAGTCCAACCCCCTGCTCAAGCAGGAGACCCTATAACATTTCAGACAAATGGCTCTCCAGTCTCTTCTCAAAAGCCTGCAGTGATGGAGCACCCACAACTTCTGAAGGCAAGCCTTTCTACTGGTTAATTGTCCTCACTGTTAGGAAATTTTACTGTTAAAAAAGTTATTTTTAAAACTTTTTAAAGTTAGAAAACATTTTTCAAACTGAAAATGTTTGTTTTTTTAATGACAATCTATGCCTTGATGAAAGAGCTGAATCCTGGGCTACAGAAATTCTAGATAGTAACAAATATCAGTACTGAATTCTTGTATTTGCCAGGTTAGGAGAGGAAGTGGTAGATGCAGTAGATTTCTTATGTATTGCAGTCCACCAGTCCTGCATTCTATCACCGTTCCTTTCTTGTTGGGAAGAGGACAAGTTTGAGAAGAAGAGAGTTACAGGACTACAGTCTGCCAGCCCTAACCATCTGCAGAGACAGATTTCAAGTTTATTTGAAGCCAGCAAATAAGTACATAAATAAATTTGCAGTTTTCTCACGGTGACCACAAAATAAATAATGCAGTGAAGTATTCCAATTCTGTTTCAGCTTTGTATTGGACTATTGCATACCTGGCTCCTGCTATAAACTTCCATTGAAAATAGGCTGTAGAGACTGGAAGTCTTCTGCTTATTTTCAACCATTCATTTATTGGCACAGTTTTCTTTAGAAGAAATTTAAAAAGTGAAAGCTTCTTTCAACAAGAGGCGGTTTGTTCTTTATAATTAATTTGATTTACTAGATGATTCTAAATTCTAAATTGATCCGCTCACTGGTTCATTGGTCTTTTGCTATGGTTGATGGGTCCATTTTTACACAGCCATTTTGAGTTCTCTATACCTGGCGGTCCTTGAGGGCAGATAATCTATCAATTAATCAAGATACAGAAGATGCAAACATCCCAGACAATCTTAGCAAAGACTAAGGAATTATCAAGTAGACTAGTTCCCTGGAACCTCTTCAGATAATGGAAGGATTGGGATTCAACCACATATGCTTTAGATGGTTGCTTCCCAGGAAGAAACTGCAGGACAACAGTTTTCTAAAGGTTTGAGCACCAAGAGACAATGGGATCAGTTATCTTGCCTGAAACCACAGCAGAGACTTTTAAAGGACACTCAGTTCACAAATCTCATTTTCTAATTACTTTTGGAAATTGCTTATTAGCTACCTTTAAGCTATTAGAGACTCTTGGAACAACACGGTAAACAAGTGTTCATTGGGTGAATTTATCTTCTTCTCCAAACAAAAGAAAAAATAATTACAAACTGAAAAACAAATAATTTGAAATAAACAAGAACAAAGCTAGGTAACATTTTGATCTAAGAAGTTATAACAAGTTGATGGGCTAAGTTAAATTTTGAATACTGATTTTTACTATAAGATTTTGGAATTATAAAAATAAACAACTTCTTGTGGGAAAGAGATTTATTTTGGTTATCTGGCAATTGTAAATCATACCAAAAGATTAAGACTGATTTGGTTCCAATTAGTACCGTAAGCGGGAGGGGCAGATATGGTGGGAGCAGGGGGCCGTATCATAATAGGGGAGCACGTACCCACTGTTTACGAGTGGTCATGCGCTCCGACCCCCAAGGCTCTACCTGTTCTCGGGGTTATTCAGAACCACAGGGCCCTGGCTGTAGGCTGATGTTGTGCAATGCCAGGTCTGTGGTAAACAAGGCCCCCCTCATCCAAGATTTAATTTCAGAGGGGGGAGCAGACCTGGCAGGTATTACGGAGACCTGGTTAGGACCGGAGGGCGGTGTCCCTCTGGTGGAAATGTGCCCACCAGGTTTCCTTGCATTCCATCGGCCGAGAGCACAGGGCAGGGGTGGGGGAGTGGCGGTCGTGATTAGGGAAGATTACAGGCCGAGGGAGGTCACTGTTCCTCAGACGGCAGGCTGTGAATCTCTCCTGGTGAAGTGGGACCTTGGGGGTCCGAGGGCGGTGTTGATTACGTACCTGGCTCCCTGCCACGTGTCAACCGCCCTGCTCGAGCTCCTGGACATTGTTGCTGCAGTGGCGGTTGAGGTTCCCAGGCTAATAGTCATGGGTGACTTCAACCTGCCATCTGTGGATGGGACGTCCGGGGGAGCTCGAGAGTTCATGGCTTCCATGGCAGCCATGGACCTGACCCAGGTAATTCAAGGCCCCACACATACAGGGGGGAACATGCTTGACCTGTTTTTTGTCTCTGGACAGGGGCTGAGTGGTCAGAATATAGGGGATATAGTTATTGAGCCCCTGTCATGGTCTGACCACTCTCTCCTTTGCTTGGACTTTCTGACCGCTGCACCCCGCCGCAGGGAGGCGGAACCAGTGAGATGGTACCGCCCCAGGCGGCTGATGGAACCCAAGCGGTTCCAGATGGAACTTGGGCCAATTCCTGAGGTTCGGATACACGACTCGGTCGAAGAGTTGGCGGCAGCCTGGGATAGGGCTGTGGCCGGTGCTCTAGATCGGGTCGTGCCTTTGCGGCCTCTGATTCGACGTACGTCTCGATCGGCCCCTTGGTTCACTGAGGGGCTGAGAGAGATGAAACGCCGGAAAAGATGCCTAGAGAGCAGTTGGAGATCGAGCCATATTAGGTCCTACCTAGTGGCGATAAAAGCAGAGAAGTGTTCTTACCTCACTGCTCTTATTGCGTCATCAGATAACTGCCCAGCCTCCTTGTTTAGGGTGACCCGCTCCCTCCTTCATCAGGAGGTGAGAGGAGACCCCTTGGAGGGTAGAACTGAGGATTTTGGAAAATATCTGCATGATAAAATCGCTCAGATACGGGAAGGCTTTGATTTCAACTGGGTATGTCCGGTGGGAGAGACGGAGTCTGGTCTTGAGACTGCTATCTGGGCTGAGTTTGACCCCGTGACTCCCGAGGACGTGGACAGGTTGCTCGGGGGACTTAGGGCGACCACTTGTTTATTGGACCCGTGCCCCTCCTGGCTGGTGTTGTCATCCCGGGAGGTGGTACGAGGCTGGTTCCAGGCAATTATTAATGCTTCGTTAAGTGAGGGTGTCTTCCCTGCCGCCTTGAAAGAGGCGGTAGTGAGGCCCCTCCTTAAGAAGCCTACCCTGGATCCAGCTGTTTTATCAAATTATTGTCCTGTCTCCAACCTTTGCTTTCTTGCAAAGGTTGTCGAGAGCGTGGTTGCCCGACAGTTCCCACGACACCTGGAGGAATCGTTATATTTGGACCCATACCAGTCGGGCTTCAGGCTTGGTTACAGCACGGAAACAGCATTGGTCGCGTTGGTGGATGACCTCGGGCGGGCCCGGGACAGAGGTTGTTCCTCTGCTCTGGTGCTATTGGACCTCTCGGTGGCTTTTGATACCATCGATCATGGTATCATACTGCAACGGTTGGAGGGGCTAGGTATGGGGGGCACTGTTTTGCGGTGGTTCTCCTCCTTCCTCTCCGGCCGGATGCAGTCTGTGTTGACAGGGGGCCAGATGTCGACCCCAAGACCCCTCGTATGTGGGGTACCTCAGGGATCGGTCCTCTCGCCCCTACTGTTCAACATTTATGTAAAACCGCTGGGTGAGATCATCCGTGGTTTTGGTGTGGAGTACCATCTGTATGCTGATGATACTCAGCTGTACATTTCCACGCCGAACCACCCCAGCGATGCTCTTGCCGTGCTGACCCAGTGCCTGGAGGCCGTGCGGGTTTGGATGGGGAAGAACGGACTCAAGCTCAACCCTTCCAAGACCGAGTGGCTGTGGCTACCGTCGTCCCGGTTTAGTCAATTGACTCCTTCGTTGTCCATTGGGGGCGAAACAGTGGCCCCCGTGGAAAGGGTTCGCAATTTGGCAGTCCTCCTGGATTCACGGCTGTCTTTAGAGGACCATTTGACGGCCGTGGCCGGGAGGATGTTCTATCAGGTTCTCCTGGTACACCAGTTGCGTCCCTTCCTAGACCGGGACTCGCTATGCACAGTTACTCATGCCTTCGTCACTTCCAGGCTGGACTACTGTAATGCTCTCTACATGGGGCTCCCCTTGAGGTGCACCCGGAGGCTTCAGCTGGCCCAGAATGCGGCCGTGCGGGTAGTGACCGGAGCGCCATGGCGCTCCCATGTAACATCGCTCCTGCGTGAGCTGCACTGGTTGCCGGTAGCCTTCCGGGTGCGTTTCAAGGTGTTAGTGACCATCTTTAAAACGCTCCATGGCATCGGACCCGGATATCTACAGGACCGCCTTCTGCCAGCAAATACCTCCCGCCGTCCGGTACACTCCCACAGAGTGGGTCTCCTCAGGGTGCCGTCGGCCAAACAATGTCGGCTGGCGACCCCCAGGGGGAGGGCCTTCTCTGTGGGAGCTCCAACGCTTTGGAATGAGATCCCCCCCGAACTCCGTACGATGACGGAATTGCGCTCCTTCCGTCGAGAATTAAAAACATACTTATTCCGACAAGCCGGCCTGGGATAATAGCTCCAGCTCCAACAATGGCCATAATTGTTTTTAGGGGATTGCGTTTTTTGATTATGTATTGGGTTTTTAAATATTGGGCCAAATTATTTAATTTATTTTTAATAATTTTAATTTTTGTATGTTGTCATTTTAATTGGGCTGTACAGCGCCCCGAGTCCTTCGGGAGGGGGGCGGTATAAAAATCATAAAATAAATAAATAAAAAAAATAAAGATAAGAGCTTATTTTAGAAACTGGACACTAGAGGGGGCTAAAGATTTTAGGCAGAAGAAAAAAATGACAAAGCCTGATGTCAGGTAATACTGGGATTTGCAGAATGATACAAAACATTATAATATCAGAAATATTAAAGGATATATTTTAAGAATTGAGGTTAGTAACTACATTACAATGCTGTCAGTAATAATGTCTGATTCTATGGTAGACTATGCCTAAAGATGTTAATGAAGGAATGATAGATATGGGACAAACTTTATCTGATAAGATAAAGTACATAATATGGAACTACAAATGACAGACCAAGAAAATGATTTTAAAAAGGATACATTACTGGATATATGAAAGAAACTGGCTTAAGTTTTAAAAATTAAAAGAGAAATGCAAGTGATAAATAAAGAGAATGACCTAAAAAATGTTTTGTTATTGAATCTATAAAAGTGCTTGTTAAAGCCCTGAAGAAATTTCCATAAGGGGATGAAGAAGAACTGAAGAACAACCAAAATCTACAACAACAATAGTGTTAGAAATAAAAGAAAGGAATATAGTCAAGGCCATGGTTTTCCCAGTTGCAATGTATGGCTGTGAAAGTTGGACCATAAGAAAGGCTGAGCGCAAAAGAATTGAGGCCTTTGAACTATGGTGCTGGAGAAGATTCCTGCGGATCCCCTGGACGGCAAGGCGATCAAACCGGTCAGTCCTAGAAGAGATCAACCCTGTCTGCTCTTTAGAAGGCCAGATCCTGAAGTTGAAACTCAAGTACTTTGCCCACCTAATGAGAAGGAAAGATTCACTGGAGAAGAGCCTAATGCTGGGAAAGATTGAGGGCAATAGAAGAAGGAGATGACAGAGAATGAGGTGGCTAGATAGAGTCACTGAAGCAGTAGGTGTGAGCTTAAATGGACGATGGTAGAGGACAGGAAGGCCTGGAGGAACGTTGTCCATGGGGTCGCGATGGGTCGGACACGACTTCGCAACTAACAACAACAACAAAAATAAGACATTTTGTTACAATGTTCTGGCAACCCTCTATGGACTTTTTGCTGACACCAGGATTGAAAAGTTGATGTTTTATGGATCTGCTTATAAGTAAGGGATGGAACATGGGATGAAGAGATACCTGTTTACCCTTACAGTTGGTGAAGAGTTGTTAAAATTGTTTATATTGTGTGATGAAGTCTTTGTATATTTCTTTTTCTTTTGTTACATTCTTTTTTTCTTTTCTTGCTCTTCTTATTCTTTATTTCCATTCTCTCTTCTTGCTCTAATCTTACGTTAATTTTTACTATTGTAATTAAAATACTTAACAAAATATATTTGATTATGTGCCATCAAGTAGTTTCCAAGTTTTAGCAATTACAAAGATTGATTTTACTCCATGGTGATCTATCTCTAACCTGCTATGCATGCATGCAAGTGTTATTTCTTTTTTCTTTCTGCATCATGGGTTACATATATTAGACTCTGAATGGTGGTCTAGACAGTGGGCATTCAGTTAGGCCATTTTCTCTTCTGTATATGAATGTCTGTTTTCCTTGTTTGTTGTAAAATAAACATTCCACCTTCTTCAACATCAATATGTTTGGATTTGTTTCTTTGCAAATCTCTTATTTGAGCTAATTACTCCTCATTGCTTGTGATTTGGAGAATTCCTCTACATTTAGAAATATTTATTCTTGAACTAAATGAAACAACAATGCTATGTGTGCGTCATCAGTCTAGAAAACAATACCTTGTCTAGGAATCTAGATTTACACATGTATGAGTTTACATATG
Source organism: Bothrops alternatus (assembly GCA_034064705.1). Lineage (NCBI taxonomy): Eukaryota > Metazoa > Chordata > Lepidosauria > Squamata > Viperidae > Bothrops > Bothrops alternatus. Next base: position 45,316,435 of record JARGCV010000007.1, on the reverse strand, counting down.
TATGAACAGTGCAATATTTTGTTAGAAGATTCATTTCCTTTTGTCTGTAGTCATGCCCTAACTTACATGCCACCATGGGGAAATCACAAATTTATGCAGTTGTAGATACCATAAACGTTCATCTAAAAGGAATGAGTAGACAAAAAGGAAAATATGGGCAGACATACCTTTGTGCTATCCAAGGGATCTTTATGGCCAAATGCTTGAACAAATTCTTCAGGACCAATATGACCCAGTCTTTCCTTTTGCAGTAGATAAAATGAGAGAGTAAAAGAGCACCCCTGAGAATCAAGTGTATTGATTATTCACAATCCCTAAAGTAGCACCATCTAGATTTGACAGCAGATTTTAAAAGTGATTTATCACCATTTGCTGACTGGCCTCTTCTGGTTTAATCACCATAAGTAATACATATGGACAAGCTTGGTTCAAAGTACCAGCTAACTGTGTGGCAGCCAAGATCCTCAGTTCAAGTATCTGGGCCCATCTGATTGTATACTGTCCTTTTCTAAACCACACTTATTTATAATACACTTTCAGTATCACTGTAGAAATGTTATGTATGTGAGTTCAGCATAGGAAATTTCTCAGAACCAGCATGAATATATACTAGAATGTTTATCAATTATGACATAAGGAACCATAAAACATGTTATATATTAGTGTAGTAGTTAAGGTTAGAAACTGGGATACCAAAGTTCTAGTCCTGTCTGAGGCACAAAGCCTGCTGGGTAATCTTCAGCCAATTACTCTCAGCTCTAGGAAACAGGCAATGGCAAACCACTTGTGAAAAACCTGCAGAGACTAGCCCAGGCAACCGGCTGGAGTCAAAAACTGATTCAAAGGCACAAAAGCAAATAAACATAAAAGCAGGGAAGGTTAAGGGCTTAAGTAGATTGGATTTTTTAAAGTTTAAGATAGTTTGATACTTTTGAGCTTAAGGTATTTCATACGTACAATGGATATAAAAAGTCTACACAGGTTTTTTTTTAAAGATTAAAAAAAAAATCAGACCAAGATAAATCCCCTCAGAATTTTTTCCACCTTTAATATAACACATAAGCTGTACAATTCAACTGAAAAACAAACTGAAATCTTTTAGAGGGAAAATAATATACACTAATTAATTTAACAAAAAGCTATTGGATCTATTGACAACAAATGTTCAGGGCCATGTCTGTCCTTCAAAATTTACGGTATATAACATCACCACAATGTAATCTTTTGTCTAGTTTTTTCAAGAAGAAAGTTAGAAAGGACAAGTGTACAGAAACATTAATTGGTAAAATTACACTGGTGTTTCTAACAGCAACAAAGGAATAAATTAATTAAAAATGGAAATGCTTCAGGCAGGGCTTTTTTTTGTCATAGAATGGGTTCCGGCATCTTTTTTCAACACATTTTCCAGAGTTGCGTACTTGTCCTATTGTTTCCCTTCCTATCCTCGTTTTTGAAAATGTCCCGCTAGTGGTACGGTACGAGCGGGGTCCCCTCTGGCGCTGTCTGCTTCCTCTAGGACAGACATGACAAACTCGTGACGTCACGTGACATCGCACAACATATCGGAGCTTTTTTACTATTGCCAGCAATGGGGTAGGTGTGGTTTTCCAATGACGCGTCTGGCCCGCGGGCTGGCAGTTTGACACCCCTGCTCTAGGAGGAGCCATGAGACGCCGGAGCACCACAGCCAGAGTGTGGCTTGATTGGCTGGGTCAGACCATGTGGTATGGAAGTTAAAAAGAGGTGAAGCAAGAGGAAAGAAAGGAGGCTGGCGTGGAAGCTTGCCTGATAGTGAAACTTTGCTGTTTCAGTTCCTTGAGTAGTTCAAAGGCTGGGATATCTACGAAAATCTCTTTTTAGTCTTTTATACTTTATATTCACACTGCAGAGGGGAAGAATAATAATAAAGCCAATGTCTTGTAATTTGGAGGTATTATTATTATTATTAATAATAATATATTAATTATGTATTGGTCAGATGTAAAGGTAGACCTACAGTATAAGGTTTAATCAGATCTATTTATTAAATTGGGTTTAACTTAAAGGTAAGTTAAAAGTAATCTGTTCACTGACAAAGTTTCAACTTTAATTTATTTCAAGTCAATATCCATATTAAACTCCAAATGTAAATTTTTCCACCTTGTTTGACAACTTCTTAAAAATAATTCAATCTTTTATAAGTAACCAAATTTTGTTTTATTGGGCCAATTTCATTCCAGATAGAATGCTGACATTTCCACTCATTAAATGGGTATGCCAGTGGTAAATGTCCCAAAAGATTAATAAAATGCTTTCTTGTAATTTAAAGCCACACAGTGCATGGTAACATTAATAGTATTAACTTACCTTGAACAAAATCCTAGTCTTTTAGATACACTAAAAATTGAAGGGTTTTCTTTTTCAACTACAAAGGTAAACCTTGTAGGGTAGGCAAGGCGGGTTGTATGACATGTGTGAGTTCTGGCATTTTTTTTTTTTTTACAAAAAAAGCACTGGCTTCAGGTCCAAATAAAGAAAGATAATAGAGGATATGCAAGCTCAGAAATTTAATCTATTTTATTTTATTTTTTGAAAAAGCAAATAAATTAAAACTGTCTCCTCACAACCTTTTCCTATTAAAACTGCACTTTTCCCCACTGGGAACTTATTACTTTTAATCAGCAACTATGGGTTGGTTATGAGGACATCTTCAACAAGAACCTATCTTTATGTACTTTTCTGCAGACACTTAAAGGCATAATAGAAACAATTAATATCTGTATTATTTTGTCTAATTTGACTGCTAGTTCTTATATTATGATGTTTTTATAAGGTGCAAAAATCTACATGGCAGCAAATTGTTGAAATTTTCTGTATCTCTGTATTTCTGTTATCTATTCGTTTCTGGATTTTTGCAACTTGTTTTGGGTAGCCTAGTTTTGCACACATATAACAACAGTGATATGAACTACTATGATACATGATTTAATTTTTCACGCTCCAAACTGCATCAGTTGATATCCGGCATAACCTGACCATCAGCCCATCAGATTATCTAGTCTAAAGCATCTTGACTCCTTTATTGGAAATGAACTGGAAGGAAGAGTGATGGAAATTGCTCCTTCCTGGCTTCTATCCTCTTAGTTTTTTGCTGGTAGGATTTAGTGAATATTGGCAATGCAGATAGACCTGCTCTGATATTGCAATATTTGAATTCTAAAGATGTGGATCCCCCCTTCAATAAATGAACCCTCCAGGACTGCAATCAAACATGAATGACAATGCAATTGACTCAAATGTTCCTACTGGATTATAAATTTAAGAAGTCTCAGTAAGAATTTTTCCTTTTTCCTCTATAAATAACCAGACAATGAAACCAAGCATTTACTATCCACTTACCAGTTCTACATGAGTTAGCTGTTGGGCTAAAGTATATGGATCACTGCAGACACTCAACATTTCTCTTTGGATGGATGGAGGTTTACTTTTAAAAGCTACCACTTTATCTGAGACAGCTGCACTGATCTTGACTATCCCTTCTTGGCCATGGTTAAGACTTGCAAGCTTCTGATTCAAGGTTTGTAGAACCTGATTCATCTTTTTCCAATAGGCCTGAGGTGAAGAAAAGGAAGAAAGGGACAATTACACACTCCAAGTAAAACATTTTTAAATGTTGGGGAATCTTTTGAATCAGGTTTCTATTTAAGAGTGGAATGATCAGACATAGATTAGAATAATTTTACTTCCAACCTTCTATTCTAGAATATCCAGTCAATTTAATTATAGTTCCACCCTAAGTTCCATCCTATAGTTGTACACCACAAGACTAGCATCTAGCCAGAATATTTGTGCGTTTGTGCTAAATGCCAACTGAGCTAGCTGACCACATGGGTCAACATAGTTCCCCCATATCCTCTGCTTACTAATCTCATGTGTCCTTCTCATTTTTAAAATCTCTGAAACATAGATAATTGCTTGTATGAAACACATGTACAATATCTTATGCAAGAAGTGCCAATCAAATACTACCATTAAGATTGTTATGGCTGATTTATATGCTTCACACAGAATTCTTGGTATTCCAATTACAAATACTTACATCTGTAAAACAGTGCCATTTTGAATCATTTTACCCGATATACCAGCAGTTCTCAACCTATGGGTCGCGACCCCATTTGGGGTCAAATGACCGTTTCGCGGGGGTCGCCAGACACCGCGGTCCGCCATTTTTTATTTTGTTTTTGTTTTTGTTTTTTTCGTCACGCGTGCTCTGCGCATACGCGGTTCGGCCCGTCGCGCGTGCACCGCGCATGCGCGGATCGGCCCGTCGCGGTCCGCCATTTTGTTTTTGGTTTTTTTTGTCGCGCGCGCACCGCGCATGCGCAGATCGGACCGACGCGGTCCGCCATTTTGTTTTTGGTTTGTTTTTTCCCATTGCGCGCGTGCCACGCATGCGCAGATCGGACCGACGCACGCGCACGCATGTGTGCGCGCGCGCCGGGGTCGCGTCACGCATGGGCGGGGCAAGTGGGGTCTCAACCTGAAAAAGGTTGAGAACCACTGCGATATACTGTTTATTTTACCTGATATATTGCACTGTATTAACATGACCAAAATATCTACAACACCTCTCTTAAATTACTTGTCCATCACTCATGGCAACATGTATTAAAGCTGCTCTCGGTTATCAGGAAATTATTTTGAAAACAAAGATGAAACAGATCACAGGTGGTATGGGTTACATATTATTCAGTCAGATGTTCAAGTTAATCTAAAGCAGCAGTTGCTCCCAATGAAGCAAAAACAACAACAAAAAAACCCCAAATTAATTGAGGTTAATTCTATCAATATTGGTTCTTAAGATGTGCTGAAGATCAGAATACAAAATTGAGCAGCAATTCTGTTTTGAATAGGCTGTTGATTGCAGATGTAAGAATGCCCAATATTTTGAAAAGATTGGATGGGGATAATAGCTCTCCAGACTAAACAAATGAAATATTTGTGGTTTGGAAATCAACCTCATATTGAAAGATACACAGACACATTTCTTCAGTAATTTCATATGCATTCCATCTCTTTAGTGGGGTGTCTTTGATCTGTCCTTTAATTGATTTTAATCTATAGATCTGCAATGCACTACAAAATATCTGGAAGACATATAAGGATGCGAAAAATATTTGTTTACTTATTGAATTGTATGCTAGCCTTAAAGATATAGAGAACTACAAACCTGTTATGGAAATTGGCATCTGAGAAGATACATTACTGACTATAGCTATAGTTTTATTATATCTGCTTGTCTGCCTGTCTGCTAAGATAGTTTACTAATTGCCATAAAATAAAATAGGTAAAAGTTTACTGCCCTGAAGCTATTTAATTAGAATGAAGCTGATCAAAGCATTTATATTATGCTCCTCAATGGTAAAATTTAGCCAAGCTGATTGGAAAATCTGAACTGCAAGAAAAGGCAATCACATGAAGCTTCTAAATGGCCTATAAAGACAAGACTAAACAATGGATGGGACTCTTAAGGGAAAACTTATTTAATACTGGCTTATGTACATTTACAGTCTCCTGAATTCTCCATAAACCTCTGAAGGATGTTGAACAAGGTTTGACAATTAGAAGGGAAGGCACTCCCTGGCCTCCTGCTAGCCTGGTCTGGCAGAGGACAAAAGGCCTACAGCAATCCCTCAGCTATGAGGAATTGGAGGCGGGGAAAACCTGAGGGGGGGGGCAGCAGCAGCAGCAGCAGCAGCAGCAGCAACACAGAGAATTTGAGCCAGAGAGCTCTCCGATATCTGAAGCCGCTGAGAGGAGCAGACCAGACAGAGTATCTGAGCCGACTGGAAAGCTGAATGGCAGGCCTGACCAGAGCAGAAGGACAGAAGGGAGCACCGAAGGGACCACAGCACTGAAGGGAGCCGGCAAAGAAAATAACAAGAGGCCAGAACAGCGAGCAACAGAAGTGAAGGCAACAATTAAGTTTGAGGTCTCGATAGGAAGGGAGAAAAGACCCCCAGTAAAGAACAAAAAGGAATTGGAACTCAAAAACTTTTTAAAAAAAATAGAGGGAAGAAAAGGATAAATAAAACTAACAAAATAGTAAGAAGGTTAAATAAATAACAAGGTAACACAAACAGGCAGATAAAAGGATAGTAAAAAAACCCAGGCACAATTACCTAGAACAGAGAAGGAAGAAACAAAGCTAACAGCAAAGCACATCCACCAACCAAAAAGAGGGATTTTCAAACAACAAACTCATGGAACAGGTGAATTATACTACTGTGGTATGCAATACATGTTCTATACCCAAAGAACACCCAAATTGTACATGCATTAGATGTAAACTATGTGAAAAATTAAAGGAGAAAATAAGGCACTTAGAGGCAACTCTAGCCAAACCCCAATCTACGCAAGAAAGCTATACCCAAACCGAACCAAATAATAAACAAATAACTCCCAGAGGATTTGACCCTACTGATAAGCCCTTGGAGGAAGACAAATGGAGGTATGTCACACATAGAAGGAAACACAATACTCAATACTCCAACTCAACCAGAAGCAGCCCCATTAAAACTGAACAATCGATTTCTTCCCTTAGATGGAAACATGCAGACCCACAACCTCCCCATCAAAGAAAATATGCAGACACCTAGCAAAGAAACAACATCAAACATCCCCCAAAAAGCCACATCAACAAACACACCTGAGATAAACAGAAAAGCACCCCAGAATGCAGCCCCCCAAAAAGGAAGGTGAGTGTTGGTAATAGGAGATTCTATCATCAAAGAAACAGAATCATCCATCTGCAGACAGGACATACAATCCAGGGAGGTATGTTGTCTCCCTGGAGCAAAAATCAAAGATGTGGCTGAAAACCTAACCAAAATAATTAGGTCTACAGATTACTACTCTTTCCTCCTCCTCCACATTGGGACGTATGACACAACTAAGAACCTGAGTAAAATAGTGAGAGATTACAAACAACTAGGCAATAAAGTTAAGAAGCTACGGTAGGAGCACAAGTAGTGTTCTCATCAGTACTCCCAACATCCATTGAAGAAAAAAAGAATTTCAGAAATAAACCATTGGCTAAAGGGTTGGTGTTGCCAAGAAAACTTTGGTTTCCTGGATCATGGACTGCATTTCCTACGTGAAGGACTCTTGGCAAGGAATGGGCTGCATCTCACAAAAACAGGGGAAAATGTACTTGGAAAAAGACTGGCCCAACTCATCAGGAGGGCTTTAAACTAAAACTGAGGGGGAAGGGTGACCAATCTTTAGAATCTCTAGAACCCAAAACCAATCATAAATCCCAAGAAAACAAATCAAACAATGAGGTAGACAGTGATGAGAAAACAGAAAAACTCAAACAACAATCAGGAGATGCAGGAAACATGTCCACAGAAAGGCATACAAGTCTTAAATGCTCATATACAAATGTTCAAACCTTGGGAAACAAACAGGGTGAACTAGAAGCAATACTACGGACCCGGATATCTACAGGACCGCCTTCTGCCAGCAAATACCTCCCACCATCCGGTACGCTCCCACAGAGTGGGTCTCCTCAGGGTGCCGTCGGCAGACAATGTCGGCCGGCGACCCCCAGGGGGAGGGCCTTCTCTGTGGGAGCTCCAACACTTTGGAACGAGCTCCCCCCCAAACTCCATACAATGACGGAATTGCGCTCCTTCCGTCGAGAATTAAAAACATATCTTTTTTGACAAGCCAGCCTGGGATAGTAGCTCCGGTACCAACAAGGCCATAATTGTTTTAGGGGGTTGAGTTTTTAAGACAATGTATTGGGTTTTAATTGATTCTGGGCCAAATTGTTTAATCTATTTTTAATCATTTTAATTTTTGTATGTTGATGTTTTTAATTGGGCTGTACACCGCCCCAAGTCCTTCAGGAGGGGGGCGGTATAGAAATCACAAAAATAAATAAATAAATAAATAAATACTACACGAGGGAGAGTATGACGTAATTGGCATTACAGAAACCTGGTGGGATGAAACCCATGAATGGAATCAACTGATGGATATGGATACAAATTGTTCAAAAGAAACAGGTCTACAAAAAGAGGAGGGAGAGTTGCACTATATGTAAGAGAACACTACATATCTACAGAAATGCACATGATCAAAGATAAAATCTCTCCAACATGTATATGGGTCAATATAAAAGAGAAAAAAGTGACATTCCCATAGGTGTATATTACAGCCTACCCAACCAATCAGAAGAAATAGATGAACTCTTTGCCAGCCAGTAAACAAATGTATGTAGGAAGCATACCACAGTAGTAATGGGAGACTTCAACTATCCAGATATCAACTGGGAGACAAACTCAGCAGCGAGCGGGAGATCAAACAGATTCCTAACCAACCTAGCTGACAACTTTGTCACCCAAAGTTGGAGGAGAGAACTAGATGTAAAGCTACACTGTACTTAATTCTTACTAATAGAGAAAAAGTGATAGAGGGAGTTGAAGTTGCCAAAACCATGGGTGAAAGCGACCATGTCATACTGGAATTTAATAAAATGCAAACACTAGCAATAAAAAACAATCCAACCAGTGTCTTAAACTTCAAAAGAGCTGACTTTAACAAACTCAGAGAAAACCTAGGAAAGATCCCATGGATGAAAATACTAAAGGGGAAAACAACCCAAGAAGCATGGGAAACTCTGAAAAATGCGATCATAAAAGCCCAGTCCAGCACAATACCACTAAAAAAGAAAAAAAATTCAAGAAGAAAGCAAAATGGCTGCACAAAGATTTCTCTGACAAACTGAAAGACAAAAAGGACAAATACAAAAAATGGAAAGACGGGCACATAATTAAGGCCAATTATCAGCAGACAACCAGAACATGCAAAGATGAAGTCAGGAAAGCAAAGGCTCAGAACGAACAAAGACTTGCAACAGAAATCAAATAAAAAAAGTTTTTTCCCACATATTAACAAGAAAAAGGTCAAGGAAGCTGTAGGTCCACTAAAGAGAGAAGATGGGAAGGAAATAACAGGCAACAGGGAGAAAACAGAGCTGCTTAACTAATACTTTGTATCAGTTTTCACACAAAAAGAAACTATAGCCCACAGGTCGGCAACCTGCAGCTCTGGAGCCGCATGCGGCTCTTTGAGCCTTCCCCTGTGGTTCCCAGCCTCCTCTGCCATTTGCAGAGAGAGACAGAGACAGAGAGAGGCACTTGTGCTTTCCTGCTTCTCTCTCTCTCTCTCTCTCTCTCTCTCTCTCTCTCTCTCTCTCTCTCTCTCTCTCTCTCTCTCTCTCTCTCTCTCTCTCTCTCTCTCTCTCTCTCTCTCTGTGTGTGTGTGTGTGTGTGTGTGTGTGTGTGTGTGTGTAAAAAAAAGAGAGTGCACTCACAGTGTTCTCCCAAGGAGCTGAAAAGCTTATTGGGCAGAGTTCCTCCCTTTGCTGCATCTCTGCAGGAAGAAGGAAGGGCAGGAGAGAGCTAGCTAGCCCAGCTATGCTGACTCAGGAATTCTGGGAGTTGAAGTCCATGAGTCATAAAAGAGCCGAGGTTGCCTACCCCTGAGCTTCTTGGACAACAGCTTGAAGCCAGCTTGCCAGGTGAGCAGCAGATAGGAGAGGGGGGGAGAGAAAGAGAGAGAGAGAAAGGGAGAGGGAGGGAGAGAGAGAGAGAGAGGAAAGAGAGAGAAAGAGAGTGGGGGAAGAGGACTGGCAGACCAAGGGCAGATAGAGAGAGAGGGAGGGAGAGAGAGAGACAGAGACTCTTTTGACATCTAAAATGAAGATAATACTGCATATATCCTTTTTTATCTCTGTGTGTATGTATGTATGTGTGTGTACACACACACACACACACACCTATAATAAAGGTAAAAAAGGATATATGCAGTGTTATCTTCATTTTAGATATTAAAAGGGTTTTGCTGCTCCCGGTGTTTTGTTTTCAGTGAGAAACGGGTTCAAGTGGCTCTTTGAGTGTTTTGAGTTACCTACCCCTGCTATAGCCCAACTTATAAAAAAAAAGCCACTGCAAATGACAAACTAGAAACAAAAATTAAAATAAGAAAGAAAATAGTAAGAGAACACTTATCCGACTTCGACGAATGTAACACTGGGACCCGACAGATTACATCCCAGAGTTCTGAAGGAGCTGGCAGATGTTATCTCAAAACAATTGCACCACATCTTTCATAAATTCTGGAGCACCGGGAAGTACCCAAGGATTGGAAAAGGGCTGATATGGTTCCCATTTTCAAGAAAGGGAAAAAATGGACCCAGGAAACTACAGACCAATCAGTTTAACATCAATATCTGGGAAGAACATTTAAAAGATAATCAAAAAACAGATCTGCGAACAACTAGAAGCAAACAAAGTTATAACTAGTAGCAAAAAAAGTATAACAGATCATGCCAAACCAATCTTATTTCATTCTTTGATAAAGTGACTAAACTAGTAGACCAGCGAAATACTGTGGACGTAGTATATTTAGATTTCAGTAAGGCATTTGATAAAGTAGACCACAACCTACTCCTTGGTAAGCTAGAAAAAGGTGGAATAGACAATATCACCACCACATGGATCTGTAGCTGGCTGGCAAACCGTACTCAACGAGTAGTCTTCAATGGCACCACATCCACATGGAGAGAAGCAGTGGGGTACCACAAGGTTCCGTCTTAGGCCCAGTACTTTTCAATATCGTCATCAATGACTTAGATGAGGGAATTGAAGGGGAACTCACCAAACTGGCAGGAGCAGCCAACACCCCCGAAGACAAACTCAGGATCCAAAAAGATCTTGACAAACTTGAACAATGGGCCCTATCCAACAAAATGAGTTTCAATGTGGAAAAAAGCAAAGTTTTACACTTAGGCAGAAAAAATCAAAGGTACAAGTACAGACTGGGCGAGACCTGGCTTAAAAACAGTATCTGTGAGAGGGACCTTGGAGTCCTAGTGGACGATCATTTGACTATAGCCAGCAGTGTGCAGCAGCAGCCAAAAAAGCTAATACAATCCTGGGTTATATAAACAGAAACATAGAATCAAGATCATGCAAAGTATTAGTACTGCTTTATAAAATCCTAGTAAGACCACACCTGGAATACTGCAGCCAATTCTGGTCACCATATCACAAAAAAGATGTTGAGAGTTTGGAAAAAAGTCAGAGAAGAGCAACTAAGATGATCAAAGGCCTGGAGGCTAAAATATACGAAGAATGGCTAAAGGACTTAGGTTTGGCTAGTCTAAGAAAAGAAAAGAAGAAATAGGGGAGACATGGTAGCAGTGTTCCAGTATTTGAGGGGCTGCCACAAAGAAGAAGGGGGTCACGTAATTCACCAAAGCACCAGAGGGAAGGACGAGAAACAATGGTTGGAAACTGATCAAATAGAGAAGCAACCTGGAATTAAGGAGAAACTTCCTGACAGTGAGGACAATTAACCATGGAACAGCTTGCCTCTAGAAATCATGGGTGCTACATCACTGGAGGTTTTTAAGAAGAGGCTGTACAGTCACTTGTCTGAGATGGTATACGTTCTCCTGCTTGAGTAGGGGGCTAGACTAGAAGATCTCCAAAGTCCCTTCCAGCTCTATTCTATTCTAAACACTGATAAGAAAATTCACTTCTGAAGCAATCGCTCAGACATCTATGCTTTGAATCGTCTTCGTAAAATGGACATAAGCCTCTGTGGAGCAACTGATATGGAAGCCATCAGCCAATTTGACGAAACTAGTGAGGCGGGCAACAGACAGAGAAAACCTCTGTGGATTATGTCATCCAGCCACATATCACTAATAGGAACACAGGAAAACACTATCACAGGCATTCTGTAGACGTGAACTGCTGATGCTCTGGATGGCTGCAAATGGGTAACTGTGGAGTAGTCATCACAACTGCCAGAAAGAGGAAATGAGACAGCAGTCTTGACCTTCTACTGGAAATGTGATGAAACCTATTGACTCCCAGAAATGGTTTGTTTTTATTAAAGCTCCCAACTAGAGTGGCACCTAACATAGTTTTGAGCAACCGGGGTCAGTTCAGAAACTATTTCTAATTATTTCTTCCTCTGAGATGGCACATTGAAAAAACCCTGCCCTACTTTCCCACCCTGAACTCTATAGGATGTTATATTATTATTGTTGTTGGCCACCCTTTCAGCCAAGCATTTTGACTGGATTTGGCATTTTTGTCCTCCTATCAAGTCTTTCCCAAGGACCTGGGATAGGCAGATGTTGTTACTTAATAATATCAAACGGATTGTTGCGGGATGTAAGCTGTTCCATGTAAAACTGACTTTTGTAACTGACTGGTGATGATTTTGACAATGCCAATTGTATTCAAGTGATGTTTCAGATGTTTTGTAATTGCATTATTTCTATTGTCATTATCTTTGCTTTTTTTTTGCCACAGCCATTCTTCTTGCAGGTCATTATATTTTGTGATTTTCCCCAGTTCTTTCTCTTTAGTTCTGTCTCCAAGTATTGCAACATTCGCTTTCCAGACATTGTCAACTTCCTTAACAATAGTTAAGTCTCAGGTGTTATTTCTCAGGTGTTTGTCTGTTTTAAAGTCCCAGAGCTCTTTAGTGTCTTCATTTTCTATTATCTTTTATATCTTGTGGTCCAGGAATAGATCTTATTCGTAAGCAAGCAGTATTTCTTGCATATATCCAATGTTCCATTGTTGCTACTTTGTCATGTTTTTGTTTATAGACTGTCCGTGTGATCTTCTTGCGGCAGCTAACTGGGTGGTCCACTGTTTCTTCAGCTTCTTTGCAGAGATGGCATTTGCTGTCTGTTGCTGACTTCTCTGCTCTGGTCTTATATGCATTTACTCTTAAGGCTTCATTTTTGTGTAGCCAGAATTAGCTCCTTTATCTCTATGTCTTTCTTATTGACCTTTGTTAATTTTGGGGGTATTATTATTTTACATTTTACATTATTTTACTTCAAAACAGTAACTGAGAGGGACCTTGGAGTCCTAGCGGACGATCACTTGACTATAGCCAGCAGTGTGCAGCAGCAGCCAAAAAAGCTAATACAATCCTGGGTTGTATAAACAGAGGCATAGAAACAAGATCACGCGAAGTATTAATACTGCTTTACAAAACCCTAGTAAGACCACACCTGGAATACTGCAGCCAATTCTGGTTACCATTATCACAAAAAAGGATGTTGAGAGTTTGTAAAAAATTTAGAGAAGAGCAACTAAGATGATCAAAGGCCTGGAGACTAAAACATATGAAGAACGGCTGCAGGACTTAGGTTTGGCTAGTCCAGTGGTGGTGAACCTATGGCACAGGTGCCAGAGGCGGCACTTGGAGCCCTCTCTGTGGGCACATATGCCGTTGCCCCAGCCTTGCCTCCACCCGCAACCCCCTCACCAGCAGCCTCCCTGGAGGAGAGTCACCCCTGAGCATGGCCCATGCGGAGCAGCGCAGCCAAGGACATGGCAGCCAGGCAGCGTAGACAAGACTGCCCTCACGCCCCAACACATATAGTTGATGCTACAGGGCGTGGCCACCATGGCGCTGCTGGGCTGCCTGGGCGATCTGCGGCGGGCCCTGGAAGTGGTGAATGGCCCTGCGGGCAGGCAGGGTAGGGTGGAGTGGGGGCGGAGTGGGGGCAGGGAAGGGGGTATGGTAGGGGCGGGGCCAGTTTTTGGGCACTCGGTCTCTAAAAGGCTCGCCATCACTGGGCTAGTCTAAACAAAAGAAGAAATAGGGGAGACATGATAGCAGTATCCCAATATTTGAGGGGCTGCCACAAAGAAAAGGGGGTCACATTATTCACCAAAGCACCAGAGGGCAGAACAAGAAACAATGATTGGAAACTGATCAAATAGAGAAGCAACCTGGAATTAAGGAGAAACTTCCTGAAAGTGAGGACAATTAACCAGTGGAATAGCTTGTCTCTAGAAATCATGGGCGCTCTGTCAGTGGAGATTGTTAAGAAGAGGCTAGACAGTCACTTGTCTGAGATGGTATAGGTCAGTGGGGGCGAACCTTTTAGAAACCGAGTGCCCAAACTGCAACCCCAAACCCACTTATTTATCGCAAAGTGCCAGGGCTGCATCAGCATTGTGGTGCCCTCAGGGGGGGGTGGGGTGTGTGGCCCACTGGGTGGGCATGGCTGCAGTGGTCACGGCAGACTGGGTGAGCGTGGCCGGGGCCAGTCCCTCACCATCTCTGGGGCATCCCCGGGGGGCCAATGCCACTTGCTCACTTCCAAACACCACGTGCTCATTACTCTGGCGAACTCTGCTGGGGCAACGGCACGCGTGCCCACAGAGAGGGCTCTGAGTGCCACTTCTGGCACACGTGCCATAGGTTTGCCACCACTGGTATAGGTTCTCCTGCTTGAGTAGGGAGCTGGACTAGAAGACCTCCAAGGTCCCTTCCAGTTCTATTCTATTCTATTCTATTCTATTCTATTCTATTCTATTCTATTCTATTCTATTCTATTCTATTCTATTCTATTCTATTCTATTCTATTCTATTCTAATTCTAATTCTACATTTAATTAATCTAGGTATCCTCAGAGCTAAAACCAATGACCACTGAAATTTGTATTAGAGTTCATATAAAATTGACTATTGTATTCATGTTTTAATGTTCATTTCTGTCCAGCAGTTTCACTGCCTTAACATATCCATAAAAATCAGTAATGTTAATACTTCACTGAGTGGTAAATGTTTTATGAAATGTTTTAAGTTATCAGTCTCTTCCCCAATGTGATTCCTATAGCTCCACTCGCTGTCTTACACACTCTCATTCAAGTTTAATACTATAAAAATACATGGGGAATAACACACAAAAATTATATTCAAATGAATTCACAAATTACCCCAGCCTAAGGCTTGCTGAAGAAATCAACGTTATAATACTTTCCGGAAAGTGAGGAGGAACGGGGCCAAATAGATTTTAGAAGGGGTGGGAGCAGTGTCAGGATCTAGTCTGACACAAACTCCAAATACCCACTGGATGGAAATTGCTCTGTTATAGAGACTAATTTCTACAAGAAGTACACAGACAAAAGAGAAAGGCATTGTTCAGCAATAATAACCAAAGAAAGCTTGAATATGAATGTATAGGGTACGTTTTGACCTTCACCTTCAACTCTGCTAAGTGTCAAATGTTGAAGGATACATATGTCCTATTGGCACATTCTTGAACACGATCAGTCTGATAAAGATCATGTGTAGCACAAGAGATCAAACTTTGGATGACTAGAAGCTACTTCAATAATCACAGGGGGCACAGGATTCCTCCACCCCTTTTTTTGGATTAGCGGGTAAAGCACACTTTTTAAAACTGTAGGAGATGACCAGACTGAGCATGCATCGTCAGTCATGCCTGCGTGACCACAAGAGATTTAAGTCCAGCCCACCTTGAATGCCTTTCTCAATTCCTGCTGATTTCCCTTGATCATTAGTAGCTCCGATTCTTGTAGAGAGCTTAAGTGTGCAATAAATCTTTATATTCATTTGAACTGCCTGAATCTCCTGATTTCCCCAGTGCTTGACAATACATACATACATACATCCGTACATACATACATACATATACACACATATACATATACATACATATATATATACACACACACACACACACACACATACATATACATACACACACACATTAAAAGCTCTTCTGCTTCTGCTTTCTTCCTCAAAATGGCAAACTTGGATACATGTCCAAAAATGTACTACAGTCCTGGGGGTAAGAGTGTAATCTGAGGGGGCAATAAAAGGGGAGAAGAGGGTCAGGATCAATTTGATTCTGGAACTCAGGTTGCTTGTCCCTGATAGAGAAAGCTCATGGAAAGGGACAGGGCAATCATATATGGAACATACTTGGGATAGGGGTGGCATACCCAAACCCTGTTATTTACATCCTTATATATATCCAATTGCAGGGCTTCTCAAACAGGCAAAAGAAGGGCATGGCCTTGAATGAGGAATACATATGTTTTAATATAAACAAAGCTTACAAAATCTATTGGTCAGAGTTGAATCAGCAATATTCTACAGAGGCTAAACGGGTTGGTTCCCTGTTTAAGCAATTTCAGGATGAGCTTCATTTGTTATTCTACGAAGAAAGTCCTTTTTCTTGAACTATCCCATTGGCAAAACAAATTTAACTTGCCGTATTTTCTTTTTTTAAAAAATAGCTCATGTTACATAATACTGTAAAAATATTATATTAAATCCAATTTCATTTTTTTTATTTTTAACATCCAGATCAAAAATGCTAAATCACTAATGCAGAATAATCTAATTAATGTAATGTTATTAAACTGGGAAAGAGAAATCCCATGCTGTTTGGGAAAAAAGTGGCAGGGTGGGTGGAATAATAAGATGAAAGTATTCATCACAGGAGAAAAAAAAACATGGATGCTGTTTTTCTGTTTTCTGTACTTTAAGTCAAAGCACATCATTCTTAAGCAACAATGCATTTAAAAATGATGGCAAGCCCCAGCAGGTGGCTTAGGAATTCACATTTTAATTAAGTCTTTTCTTTCAAAATGCAAAGCACAACTCTTGGCAAAAAAAGAGAGATCCTTTTTAGTATGCTACATACCTTTCTAAGCACTGCAAGGAGCCTCAAGAAATGGATAGGGCCATGAGCAGGAAAAATATTGCTGCAAGGTATTATTGTAAAATAGTATCAGCAAGAGAGATAATTAATTCAATGAACCTAGGATTTTTCTGCACATCTGATTCTGGATTGCACTTTTTAGTTCAAATAAGCATAGGCCTGCCAAAGCCAATTAACTACTGATTTTGATCAAGGAAAGTGACACATTCATAACCCACAAATATATCTGCTATTCTAAATGAAAGGAGGAAGGGATGGGGGGGAAAGAGCCTGGTTGATTTCTGTTTGCTATTCTTTAGCTTTCTCAATTATCCAGCATGTATCAACATTTATCCATTAAGTCTTGTTTTTTTGGTACTGATAGGTAGATTACTTCTCTCAATTTGTTAGCTGCTGTATTGTTCTTTGGATTTGCTAGCGATTCGCTAGAACCTTGGCTATTTTTGTGTACATATTTCACAGAGCCTTTCAACGTGGTAATGACCAGAGTGCTGATCTAATTTCATCTTTTAGTAGTAAGGATTTTTGGAAATAGGAAACATTTACTAAGGTATGTAGGATATCGATACATGTACAGTTTTTCAGTAATCCATCTTCAGTATTTTCATCTTCTTTGAATCAGTTACTACCTGTCTATTGGTATCCTCAAATTCCAGTTTGAGACTGGAACGTCCTTCTGAATCCAGAAGACGTTTTTTGTTTTTCCATAATTCTTTCCCTGCCTCTACAGATATCATCGTAATACTGTTTTTTATCTCTTCTAATTGTTTCTGAAATTCTTTATTAAATTCTTTCCTAAGTTTTAATTTATCTTTCTGGCATTTCCCAGTTTGTTCTGACATCGAGTTTGCTTTCTTCTGATTTTTGGCCTTCGACAGTCTATCTTTCATGACTTTGATTCACCCCATAGTTCAGACATGTCAAACACAAGGCCCAGGGGCCGGATGTGGCCCGCGAAGTGGTTTCATGTGGCCCACAAAGCCATCATGGAAACAGTGAGGGAACGGCCCCTGCTGCCTTGGCCCTGGCCCAGGCCAGCTGGGAGCCAATGTACAATTTTGTGGTGGCCATCTTGGCACTTGCCCCAGTGGATCATGCCTTGGCACTTGCCCCGTCCCACCCCCTTCTGCCAGAGATCCTAAGATCTGTCCCACTCCTGCCCAAGCCCGCACAGGCCCCCTTGACGGGAATGATGTAGAACTTGCTATGCCCATCCAGTAGGCCACACCCACTCCATCCACACCCACCCAGTAGGCTGCCCCCACTCTGGCCACACCCATCCGGCCCCCCAAGGGCAACCACAATGCTGATGCGGCCCTCAGTGAAATTGAGTTTGACACCCCTGCCATAGTTCCTTAATTGCCCCCCAGGTTCAAGATTTTAAAGTGACTCTTGATGTTCTCCTTGAAAATGGTGAGTATATGCCCAACATTCAAGTGTGAAACCAGTTGGTTTACTTTTCCATATTTAGCTTGGCTTGGAAATTGAACCTGAGTGGTTTGTGATCTGTTCTATAGCCCTTTATTATTTGAACTGAGTTCTTCCATCTCCTTGTACCAGTATAATTAATTCAATTTCTGTGTATTCTGTCTGGAGATGGCCATGTATATAGGTGTTGTTTTGGTTTTGCTAGATGTTATAGAGTTTTTATTTTATCTGGGGGTTTTTCTGCCTAAATAACTCCCAGCAAATAAAATTTTGGCAGCATTTGTATTTTGCTTCCTTTGAACTCTCATAATTATGCTTGCATCCTTTCTTTGTTCAGATTGACAGATCCTGTTTAATAGCTGGCCTCTATATCTGGCCTGATCCCCCAAAAATCCATAGGGTAAATAGTTTTTCTAAGGAACTCAACTTTAGGAATATGTGTATGCATGTGCATGTATGAGTATATGTACATATGTGCCATAAAAGACATCTGTACTAACCTAACTTACTTTTTAAAAATGTACTCACTGTTATTGCTGCTACTGGTTGCTAAAATGTTATTTTCTATTCCTTCTCTCACATGTGGGGATCACCTCCCATAGCTCCTACTTTGATATAAATCAAAGGTTGTCATTTTATCCAAAGCAGAAAACTAACATGTTTTTATCTTACTCAGCAGGATTGGAAATCAGAATTTAATAAACCTGAATGCAAACACCTCTATTGGTGGCAGAGTAAACAATAATTAAATAAACCAAAAATAAATGTCAGGATTTCATAATCCTTCTAAAATGCCATTGGATGAGGAAGGTTGGGTAGATAAAGGTAAAATCCTGAAAATCAGATAATTACATAGATTGGGACAAGAAACAGCATATATTGAGGATATAATAATAGAAAAAAGGATCCAGAATGAAAGCATTAAAGAAGGTCCTCCTTGCCATAAGCCTGACAAAGTGAGAAGAAAAACAGAGTTAAATATACTTAAGAAGGAAGCCCTGCCTGTCTTTTGTCTAAAAAACAGCAGGAATAGAAGGTGTAATCCGTGAAAGGGCATGAGATAAATTTGATATGTTTCATTCTAGTCACTCTCTTTCTGCTTTCGTTCACCCAATGAGTGAAGTATAAATTGCTCAATTTCCAGGGTTATAATACAAAAAAATGCAAAAACACAGCGATGTATAGTCTGTTTTTTTAAAAATGGTCCTATCAAGGATTCAGAGGAGCCCATCTCATTTAGTTCTTAACAAATCAAAGTCTCTGTATTTCTTTCTTTCTGTCTCCCCGCAATGTTGGCCCCATTAATGTCAGCCAAATCTGTTTAGCAATGCCAATCATCCTAGACCCATATCTTCAGCCCCAAAACTAGACAATCATGCTTGCAGCCAATGAAAATGCACTTCTTTATGCATGTTCCTATGGTTACACCAAAGAGATTGAGGAGTTGCAATACAAAGCTCAGGCCTTTTCATCACGGTTTTCTTTTGTTCTTTCTTTCCTATTTGTTCTTTCTGAATCAACATGTGTCAAACATAAAAGAATGTCAAACCTCAAAAGTGATAACTATCTATACCTCTTCTCCATCTCATTCCTGCTGTCAGAAAATCACTAGGTAAGTGGGCCAGATGGATGAGATGAAAGCAACCAGTTATGAAAATAACTGTGATAGAAATAGGTGAGTGGACACATTGCACTGCATCCTAATGCTATTGCTAGGTATATAAAAGGTGGTTCAGTTGGGGATCAGTTCTAACACTGATTAGGGTAGTTCACCCCAATATTTAGATTTTGTATTTATATATTGGTTGTTTGGTAGTTGATGTTATGTATGAAAACCTGCCTCCAGAAGTTGTGAATGCTCCAACACTGGAAGTTTTAAAGAAGAGATTGGACAACCATTTGTCTGAAATAGTATAGGGTTTCCTGCCTGAGCAGGGGGTTGGACTAGAAGACCTCCAAGGTCCTTTCCAACTCTATTATTATTATTATTGTTGTTATTATTGTTGTTGTTGTAAAACACCCAGAGTCTCACTGTCTGAGTTGAGCAGCCTTATATCTCTTGAAATACACAAATAAAAAAATAGAAAACAATGCAATTACACCAGCTGGGCTAAAGAAAGATACAAGTTGAATATGATTAAGGCTGCTAGCCACAAGGATGAAGAAAAGCATTTAATTAAGTACTTAGTTCCTTACTGATATAAATCTGTGAAGGAATGTAGTCTGGATTGCCAGGCGGGAGGGGGTCCATTCTAGAGCAGAGTTCTCCAACCTTTCCAGTTTGGCAGCCTGGAAGGAAAGGGAGCAGCAGGGAAATGTGCGCACATGCGGCTCCATCACACATATGCAAAGGGATGCTCACACAATGGCAGTGCTAGCATGCGTGTGCATGCACAAGTGGGCTGTGTGCACCCATGGCGTGCAGGCTAATGTCTGCACATGTGCAAATGGGCCATGCGCACCCGTGGCATGTATGCTGGCGCATGCACATGCATGCACAAATGGGCCGCCAGCGCCCATATGAAGCTGGTGGCAGTGCTAGTGTCCCTGCGCATGCGCAAATGGGGCCGCTAAGACCTGCGCGACGGTGCTACCGCGAGTGGGGTGGGGCTTGCCAGCTATTCCTGGGACCCAGTAGCCAACAGGCAATGGCCCGGTACCAGGCCACAGACCATTGGTTGGGGACCCCTGCTCTAGAGGAGCAAGAGACAATTCTCTACAGATAGTTTATGTGAGAGAAAGAGGGTAGAGACAGCTCCTCCCTAATAGTTCCTGGAGTATATGCTTTATGAGGGGGCAGTTTGCTTTAATTTGGCAGGATTACTATCTATAGGTGAGGGACAGTAAAGAAATCTGCTTGGAAGAATCTGTTTATGTTTTGGAACCTGACATAAAATAAACTTACATATTGCTATAGAGAATCATGTAGTATAATGGTCAAAGTACTGTACTAAGAGCAGAGTGATCCAGGCTGTAGTTCTTCTTTAGATATGAAAGTTAGAAAAATGACTTTGGCCAATCACTTTCTTTCAGCTCAAGTCAGCCTTCAGACGTCTTTTCTCAAGACTAATCATATTTAATTTCTTTTATCTATCTTGGTAAGATATGACTTCTGGTCTTTTGATCATCCTTACTACTCTTCTCTGCCTCAAACTGGACACAAAGCAGGTCTGACTTATGCAGTAAACTATTAATTTCTATGATGTAGAAACAACTTATATTCGCAAATGAAGGCAAATATACATGCCCCAGGATCATATTGCAGGATCCAATGTGAGTCAGTCACTGGGACCAAAGATTTATTCTACCCACATTTCCAAGTGACCATCCTTGATATAATGGACTAGATGTTGCCTGATTTAACCACTTCAGTTTCTACTGAGAGCTTGATGGTTACTGTAGCTGTTTATAGTTTAAACTGATAATTAACTACAGGATAAGGTTCTGACAATTGGTTTTGCAATTTTTGCAATTGTGGTGGTATCAGTCCGTCAGTCATAGACAAGATGCACCTATGTGCCTATGCATCTATGTCTGTTTCCACTTTTCCATATTCAAGTTCCACAATCAGACTTTGTTATAGAACGCTACAAATGAAAATGAAAGCTATGGCCTGATAGTAGAATTAAACATGAGCGATCTGGCAGAAAGGAAGATAACTACTGCAGACTGAAAGGATGAAATCACTGGAGAGGAAAGGAATTTGAAACTAATTTATCTAAGGAGGAAATGGCCCTAAAGCAATATGCAACCCATCTATCTCCTTTGTTGTGCCCTATAGATCTCAGAAGTCAACTGCTTGTTTTGTCAATGAATACCGAGAAATGACAGCATGGTTTCACATTCCTGGCAGGAATAAAAAAGAGACTTCTGCTTTAAATTCAGCACATCAAAAACCTAAAAAGGGGCCGATATGCTACACCTCTAAAATGACACCCTGAAACCATAGCCTGCCCATAAGATGCTTGTCCAAAATGTCAAGGTCCCTCCCAATTTTCTTTTTCATTGTGCGGAAATTTTAATTTCATTAGTTCTATTACTTTGTGATACAAACAAGTTTACACCATCCAAACTGAAATAAGCATACAGCTTTTTCAAGCTGGAAATTACATCTTTCCTGAAGGTTTTCATTCTGAATATAACAAATGTAAGATTCATTTTCTAGATTATACTATCTTCCCTGCATATGTTCTAAATGCCTCTTTCTATAAAATGGTCGTATCAATTCTACCGTGTCCACGTTTTATTATTTTATTTTATTGGTTTATTTTCTTATGAATATGATTACTCTATTGGAAAACAGAAAAGACCTTATTTCTGTTTTATTTTCCCCAAACAGCAAAATCAGATGAGGAATGTTTAAAATCAAAGGTCAAAGAATGAGTTCACTAGGACCCAAATTCCCTTTGATCCAGCATTTTGCTTTCACAACAAATCTGCATCGCCATTTGTGAAATTCTCCAGCCAGTGCAAACTTTTCAGTTGTCAGCAAGGATAGGGCAGTTGCCTTTTTTATAGGCATCTGTCATAAAATACTTTTGGAAATAACATGAAAAGGTCTGACTATCCCTATATAAATCGCTTGTTCAGAATAATATTATTAAATTTTGGAGTAGCGTATAGGTAACAACACCCCATCATCGCCACCCACCACATCATCCATTCATCCAGCACCCACCACCTCTTGGTTATATAAATTCCCAGCATATCCCTACCTGTGATCATCCTCACCTCATCACATGGAGCTATCCGGTGGATAATGTCTTTCAAACACCCAATCATCTTTTCTTCCTGAAAATCATAAGGAAAGGTTTCCGTCCATTCTGTTAATAACTGTAAAATCTTGGGCCCAAATTTTCTGATCCGTGCCTAAAATAGAGGTTAAGGAATGAAAGATGAAAAATTAAGGGAAGTACATCAACAGATAAAGAGAGAGAAAATGACCTTAATTTAAAATTAAAGCATTTGCAGGATACCTGGAAAGCTTACATATGTGCAATAAACTTAACATGGATGATAAATCTCCTTAGATTAGGTAGGGATGAGTGAATCATTCAACTTCCCGTCTGGGTTAATTTTGTAGTAATTTATAATCACATTTCAGTTCATTTTTCCATTAATCCATTGGTTTTTTTTTAAATCTACCTTTTTATTTAAATCTGCATATATATTTTTTGTGTTGGATTTATCAAAAAGGACATTTATCAACCACTGCTTCTTTGGCTATACCTAATAGTTGTCTGTTCACATTGCATATCTACCGGTTAGCCTGGAAAGGTTTAGTTTGAATCCAACAACTCGCTGCTGTAAATCAATTTAGTCTTTTTCCTAGTCTTTGTTTTTAATACCTTTGTTTGTGATTATGCATGATGCCCTGTCACTTCCAAAATATTTTTAGGAGTCATTTCAGCAAGTTCCCTTTGAAACATTACACATGCCCATTACAGTAATAGAAACTCTAGATGAGACAGAAATTTTCCTTGCTTTGGCCTCCAAATGAAAGGTACCCTTTAATCAAACAAAATTATATTGTATGTATTGAAACTTCCTGCCTTGTCCGCAAAACTGGTCAGTAGAGCTATTTTAGTATTTGGCCAAAATAGGTTTCGAGGAAACTATCACTGGACATAATATAGCAGTTAAAGACTTTTGAAAAGGTCAAGGAAATAGGGTACATTCTCTCTCCCACTTTGCTCAAGGTGCCTATAAAATACAGTAGTCCTCAACTTACGACAACTGAGTCCAAAATTCATGTTGCTAAGTGAGAAATTTGTTAAGTGAGTTTTGCCTCATTTTACAACTTTTCTTGCCACATTTGTTAAGTGAATCATGGCAGCTGTTAAAGGGATCTGATTTTCCCATTGACTTAGCTTGTCAGAAGGCTGCAAAAGGTGTTCACATGACCCAGGACCTTGCAACAGTCATAAATGTGAACCAGTTGTCAAGCATCCGAATGTAAATCACATGACCATGGGGATGTTGCAACGGTTGCAAATGTGAAAAATGGTCATAAGACACTTTTTCAGAGCCGTTGTAACTTTGAAGAGTCACTAAGTGAATTGCTGCAAGTTGAGGACTACCTGTATTGATAATCCAGGGCAGATGAAAAAAATTCCTTAGTATACAGAGAACAAGCATGGAAAACTCCTATCATAGTGAAACACTTGTTTCTTACCATACTCTGAACAAGGTAATTCAACACATGCCCAAAAGCTACGATGGATCTTTATACCTTCCTTTGGAAAGCATCACTGCAAATCATGTACCCCTGCAGTACACATTTACATATTTTGCCACTGACTTAAACAGAAAGACAATTTAGCAACTAGTCTATTTTTGCATTTGTTATTATCCTGCTGCATCTTGCTTAGAAGAGAGCTGAATTCTTCTCCCTCTCTTGGGGATCCCAGCTGCTGAAAATAAAATTTTCTACCATCTGAATACAGCAGCTTGGTCTGTGTCGCAAGACATAGGGATTTAATGTCTTTATAGGTGTGCAATAATGCAGTCATTTTAGCTATTTATATATTTCATTTATTCTGTTCCAAGATTATATGTACAGGTTTGTATGTCTGCATAAGACAGAAGAAGTGGAGACTGTTAATAAATTAATAATAAAGATCAATAAAATGTTAACAATAAGTGATTCTTGAAGATCTGCTGTTAACGTTTTTCTGAGGAACTTAACAATACAGCGAGTCTAAATATGAACAATTATTATCAGATTTGTAGGTTCAGCATACAAGATTTACTTCCACTCTTTATATCAATTCTTATTTTCAGAGGCAGAATTGCCAAATGGGAATGCACAATCTGCCAACCCATTGCATGCAGCTTTATAAAGAAATGTTTCTGCTAACAAAGCACCCCTAACCCTGAAATAGAATGGCAGGAGGAGAAATGTCTGTAATTTCAAAGAGCAGTTAAGTCCTCTGGTATTTCAAATACTGCTGCATGGACCCACTTCTTTAGCTACATAAAGTGAAGGCGGTCCATGGTGCCCTTTCTTGTAAGGCATGCATTTGTCTTTAAAATTCTGCAAGAGAGATTGTTATTTTTGCAGCAGGAGGCAACACAGCAATTCCTCCCAGTGTTTTACAAGCACCCCATTAGCTCTTGTAGACAAGCTCAGCATATGCAGAGAAATAAATCTGGAATAGTTGTTTTTCAGAATGAGACAAGGAACAAGTACCGGTAGTCCTCTACTTACAACCACAATTAAGCCCCAAATTTCCATGGCTAAGCAGTTGTTTAAGTGGGGCTTGCCCCGTTTTATGATCTTTCCTGCCACAGATGTTAAGTGAATCATTGCAGTTGTTAAGTTAGTAACATGGCTGTAACGTGAATCTGGCTTCCCCATCTGACTATACTTGTCAGAAGCTCAAAAAAGGCGATCATATGATCCCAGGACA
Organism: Bothrops alternatus; assembly: GCA_034064705.1. Taxonomy (NCBI): domain Eukaryota; kingdom Metazoa; phylum Chordata; class Lepidosauria; order Squamata; family Viperidae; genus Bothrops; species Bothrops alternatus. Next base: position 45,291,026 of record JARGCV010000007.1, on the reverse strand, counting down.
CTGCAACGGTCATAAATAAATGCCAATCGCCAAGTGTCTAGATCTTGATCACATGACCCTGGGGATGCTGCAACAGCCGTAAGTGTAAAAACAGTCATAAATCACTTTTTTTCAATGTGGTTGTAAATTTGAATGGTCACTAAATGAATGTTTGTAGGTTGAGCACTACCCGTACCTTATTGCTGAAAATGCTAGAAGGGTATTTTAGTCAAAGAGACCAAGCAAATGGGACAATTTCAACATAGGCCTTCTGCACTCCATTAGAACCAGGCTTTACTTTTGGGGGGAGCATGAGGGCTGTACAGAGCAAGGTGACCAAGCAAAAATGATCAGGACAGCACTACACCTATTAGGGCAGGAATTTCTGCTTGTTTTTCCTGAGATTTGGGAAGCAGAATTTTGGGTTGAATTTGCTTTAAATACATTAAACCTACTTGAGGGCTTACATTATTATACTGTTTGCATTTCCATTATTAAAATGGCAAGAAACAGTGCAGTAATTTTCAGCAATTACAGTCAAGGGGGGCTCCAACAACTACAGGGGGGGAAAAAGGCACCATGTGGCTCTGGTTCTCCACATCTGTATCAGACAACTGCAGCCAAACCATTCCCAAATGCATTTATCTGGGCACCAGACAGAGAGCAGTACTTCCAAATATAGATGTATTAGCGTCTAACTGTCATGGGTACTGTTTGTGAGCAATCGTATCCTGCTCTGGGGAGCTGAAAGTGATGGGTTACCTAAAAAAGGCTGGCTTTTAATCAAAACCTAAGACAAAAGTAGATAAGAAGTGACACGGGAATACCAGCTCATGAAAGACTCTTATTCCCTGGCATCCTAAAGGCTCCAAAAAATGAAAGGAACATCACCTGGGAAGATTGAAGGTTAGAAAAGGAAGAAAGAAGGATACATGAATTACAGCTATTCTTGCTACTTGGAGTTTTGCTGTCAGGCATGGAGGCCCTATTTAAACATGCCAAACCCTTAGGATTACAAAACTCTCCATGGGGACAAAGGGACATATGTAGCAAGGGAAATAAGGTACAATTGGAAGCTTTCTCCAAATGGACTGTAATAGCAATAGCACTTAGACTTATATACCGCTTCATAATGCTTTACAGCCCTCTCTGAGCATTTTACCGAGTCAGCATATTGCTTCAACAATCCGAGTCCTCATTTTACCGACCTCGGAAGATGGAAGGCTGAGTCAACCTTGAGGCAGTCAGAATCTAACTCCTGGCAGCGAGCAATGAATTAGCCTGCCGCACTGCATTCTAACCACGGCGCCACCATGGTTCTTGTTATACTGTAATCCTGTTGTCACACTGTGAATGCTACCCTTACTCATCCTAGCATCTGCAATCATCAAATGTACCAACCTTATCCAGCACGGGGTCATCCAGTTGCTGCTGCTCAATGCACTTGTGACAAACACGGGAGAGAAGTTCATGTGGTTCAATGAACAGTCTTGAGCTCAGCAGGAATGTGAAGATATAGGCCTTCTGAGGAAAGGAAACAGGAACATTCATCTAACAACAACTGGCTAGAGAACTAAATATGCAAAATTCCTTCTCAAAGGCAGGAGGTCGTTCAGTGGTTTATTCTGAAACAGAATACAGCGGTTGCAATTTCAATCTATCTGGACAGTATATAAACAGGGAACATTGTGTTGGTGTATCTGGTGTGAACTTTTTTTTAACCAACTTTATTAGATTTTAAAATAAAGAAATAAGAACTAACGAGGATTAATAGTTAAGAAAAATTTTTATTAGAGTTTTTGTTTTCTTTTTGTGACATTTTCTATTGCCTAGATCAGCGGTTCTCAACCTGTGGGTCACGACCCCATTTGGGGTCGAACGACCATTTCACGGGGGTCGCCAAGCACCGCAGTCCGCCATTTTTTTTGGGTCGGCCATTTTTTGGGGGGTTGGCCATTTTTTTTCTATCATGATGTGGGCCGTCGTGCCACGCATGCGCGGTGCGCCCCGCCATTTTTTTTGCACTATGCGGGCCGGGCCCCGGAAAAGGTTGAGAACCGCTGGCCTAGTAGATGCTTTTGGGATAGGAGCAGGATATAAATACTATAAAATAAACATATAAACAGACAAGCAAATCAACGGCCATTAGATATAAGTATTAAAAATGGATGAGCAAGATATCTACTTCTCAATACAGGAGTCTTTTAAGAATGATAAATCATGTTATGTTCTGTATAGTATCTTTTCAGAAATTGGGATTATGTTTTGGCTAATACATAGAAATAACATCTAGCTAGTTTACAACTTATTTGCTCTTGGTAGTGTTCCCACTGACATTGGGGACAATAACTATTTAAGATGTTCTCTAGTCAGAGATATTTTTACTAATTTATCATTGTGAATTAGAGTTCCGTGTCATCAAAAACAAACAAAACCCCCTACAGAATAGTGATGCTTGGGAAAGTGCATGCATATCAATTTATATTTCTGGTAAAAAGGTACAAATTTGACACAGAGGCAAGTGGAACAAAAAACATTACTATACAGGTAGTCCATAACTTATGACCACAATTGAGCTAACATTTCTTTTGCTAAATGAATTTTGCCCCATTTTATAGCTTTTCTTGCCACAATTATTATCTGAATCACTGCAGTTGTTAACATGATCAAGTGAACCTGGCTTCCACACTGACTTTGCTTTTCAGAAGATTGCAAAGGTGATCGCATGACTCCAGGACACACCATCCATCATAAGTACACACCAGTTTCCAAATGCCCAAATTTTGATCATGTGATCATGGGGATGCGGAAATGGTCGTAAGTGTGAAAAAGGGTGGTAAGTCATTTTTTCAGTGTGGTTGTAACTTTGAACGGTCACTAAATGAATGGTTGTAAGTTGAGGACTATCTGTATATTGTTTATTTGTAACCTGCATCAAAAGAAACTTTCCTAATTTAAAAATTGTTGACAGCTTGCAATTCATTAGAACAAATGGCAGATCACAGTAACCAAATATTTACCTCAGGGTAGTAGTCAGCTGTAGGTATAAGGTGTTGAATTAAAGCATCAAGAGATGCTGAGGTAAGGTTCCCATCTTGAAAGATCAGTCCTCCTTCATCATCTTCTTTGGAAGGATGGAGGTGATGAGGGCTGAAGCCACAAGAAGTAAACATGCTGGCAGAGCTCAGTGTTTGGGGCATGCCTTTCTGGAACAAAAGAAGCACAGATAAAATCAGTCAAAGGTACACCCAAAAATTACATCAGAGCCTGGGAATGAATGAGCTAACGAATGAATGAATGGAAACACTTGCATTTGCAAAACTTCCTGGGACATACTTTCCCACCATTGATATCCCTGACCATGTTTCTCTCAGTCTTAAGCTTCATTGCGGCCCTTTCATCCTGCCCTTCACATTTTATTGGAAAGGTTTTTTGTTGCTCTTGTTGGAAAAGATTCAACATATTAGGAGTTAAGAAATGCTGTCTTTTAATAACAGGATATTTTTATTCTTATAATAAACCTTGTAAGAAATGACAAGGGAAACATATTTTACTCTCCCTATGATATAAAAGCTTTGAACATTTTTGGATAAACCAATCTGCTCTCTCTCACACACACTGCCCTGGGCACAATGGGTTATCTTATAAGGTTAGCATAATGTACAACCACCATCCTACTGGTTGTCCAGGATATAGAGTAACAAGGACATGTACCAACATGCATTGCTATAACACTTTTTAATGATTAGTCACTTAAAACCATTCACAGTTACAGATAAACCCCTCCCCCCAAAGTTACTTATGACCCATCTTTAAAGTTATGACTGCCACAGCCTACCAGGGTCACATGATCGCATTTTGGGTACTTGGCAACCAGTTTGCATTTACAACTGGTTGCAGTGTCCCAATGGTCATGTGGCCACAATTTCCAACATTTTTTACTGGGTTTGGGCAAAAAAAAGAAAAAAGTCCATATGGGAAAATGGATTAACAATCACAGTGACTCACTTTATGATCATCATAAAGAGATTTGTAAAATCGAGACGGGTTATATTGGTGGCCCGCTTAACAACCACGACAACTTATGAACAAAATTCTTGTGGCTCTTATTACATGAGCCACATGTAATGCACTTATAGGTCTTATTACATAAGGACCTATAATTCACATCTCTTTAAATACATTACCAACTCTTTTCAGCGTTCCCATCTTTTGTTTTGAATACAGGCAAAATTGTTTGATCACAGCCGCACTAGCCTCTCTGCTGCTTTCCCACAGATGCCCAAGCATGACTATTGATTCTCTGAGTCAATTTATTCAGATTGAGTTAATGAACTGCTGTCTGCAGCCCAAGTCAAACTGCCTGAATACTATTTTCCTTGTTCTTGATTGAAGTGAAGCCTGCAGAAGCTCATCCAACCTGGTTAACAAATCACTGCAGCTTCTATTATTTGTGTGGAAATTGAAGTCAGCTAAATCTGCATAAGCTAATAACTGAAGTGATCATGGATCCTTTAAGTCTAAAATACCAAAGTTTCACCTGTTATTTGTGGAAAATATCTTACGATCACACTCAAATATATTGTTCCGAAAGAAATAAAAAAATAAAATAAAAAAGGCTCCTCTCAATGGAGATCTGCTGGTAGTAAATACCTGGACCCATAAATGTGGTTTCTTTGCTAACATTACAGAAGTGATTTCCCATTGTCAAGATACTGACTGATTTATCTATGCAAACATGTAAGCCATCACCATATATTAGTTAACATTCTTTAGGCTTTGACACGTCTTAGCTTTTTCCATCCCAGACTAGCCCAGAGACTTGGCTGCTGCCATCTGCTATAGGGCCTCTAGCTGAATCCACTTTGGGATTAGTAGGCCAAGTAATCTCAAAGTGGGATTAGTTTCAACTTCCTTTTATCTTCTGGCTAAAAGCAAGAGCAAAGATTTGTTAAGAAACAAAAACTGAAGATAGTAAAAATAAATGCATGGTTACTTTAATTATTATTCTATTAAATCTAGAGGCTGCATTAAATTGAAAAGTGGCAGTAAATATGATAACACAGAAGTTCTCTGTGGATTATATAGTATCAATGTAGAGAAGATAGAATGCTTAAAAAGCTTATAGAGATGCTACCAGAAAACACTCCGTAAATAGGGCTTATTAGGTTAAGAAATTCACACAAAAGAGCAGAATATTAGGTCCCTAGGACAAATTAGTAACTTATGTATTAGGAAGAAATATTTTGCTCTAATTGGCTGACATCCATTATCCTCAGTCCTTTTTCCTAAATAAATGGTTAGAATCAGAAACATTCTTTCTGCCTGTATCATCAAGGCAAGTGGAAATAAATAATGATTACAAATAAGCATTGTCTACATAGCAGCATTTGGGGGAAGGGAGATTTAAAAGCAGAAAAATCAAAGTGAATACCTTATGGTGACAAAAATCAAGAAACTGGCTTGAAGAACATAGTAGCATCAGAATGAATTTTTAAAAAGAAAATTGACAGTACAAAGAAAAGTAAAGTCAATCTTTGCACGTTCCTTAGATGTTATAATTTTGCTTACTTATATTACGGAGCTATAATTCTTATCAACATATCGTCCACCTCAATGCATTGGCAAAATCAGATTATATGATGAAAAATTTCTATTTAGCTACAATTTAATAAAGACACTCAGTCCTAATGCTCCTTTAGATGTAGACCATTGGCTAACAATTGCCAGGTTAAACATATGAACAAAACAATGTAGGGGATGGGGAGAAAGGCAGAAATCATTTCATGTGAATTTTTGGAAGACCTTTGGAACCAACTATGTGGGCGTCCAGGCTCCAGCTGCAGAATGGTAATTACATCAACATTCAATGAAAAGGCCAGGAAAGTTTGGTCATTGGCACTTTTTATATTTAACAGAAAGTCTTGTGGCAAGTGATAATGATATTGTCAGTACTGGCTGACATGCAAATTGCAAAGTCCTAAGAAAAGAAACAAAACAGCCCTCTCCTTATTAAAAAGCCAAACAGACTGCATGCAGTATTTTTCTTAATTTCAAAGGGCAAAATACTTGTAATCGGTGGTTGAATGCATGATATTCTGAGACTAAGGAATTGGCTGACTTTTACTTCTAATATTATATGCACACTAGGTTTCATACTGCATGAAAATTGGAAAGATAGCCAAATCCCATTACTAATTTCCAATTAGTATTATTTTGTTTACATGGAAACAATAAATGAATGAACAGATAGCTGTCTTCATCCTAATGCCTTTCAGTGGATGGGGATTTCAAATTTCCAGGTGAATAGGTCAGGGAAGGCTGAGCTATCTATTGTTGAAATAAAAATCTTCAGGTCCAATCCAAGCCAGGAATAAATAAAATGGAGGCTGTTTGGAAAGAAGGTTCTATTTATTGAAGAACAGAACCAACAGCATGTGGTTCTGGGACAGCTGACAAAATGGAGTTGGGATAGGTGGGCTTTTATACCTTCTTTGGGCTTTGTATTTGAGGTCCTCCCTGTTCCTGTGCAATGTATTTTGACCTGAGTTTGAGTGTGCCCTTTTGGTATTCTAATGGTGGTGGGTTAATCCTATTATGTCCTAATGGTCATGTTCCTGTCCTTGGGAGTCTTTGTTTTTCTAATCCCATCAGCAAAAACCTCTGTGGCTGTGGCTGAAGGCATTTTGCTTATGAATAGTGCCCCAAATCTCCATTTCTTAAAAGCTGGCCTGCTTGAGGGAAGGAGACTGGGGGCTGGTTTCTGCCTAAGATTTTTCTCCATTATTTTTTTGGGGAAATATACTATTCTGCCTTTTTAAATATTCCCCTGAGTATTTCCTTCTCTAGGAGGGTGAGTGGGTGCTGACTTCCAACACTATCAACATATATGGAATCAGGAATACATTGTAGATATTGAACTATCACAGTCACAAGCCTGCACAATACTTTCTTCAGTAAAAATGACAGACCTCTGCTATCCTATTTGAAGCCATAAATTATTACGTCTCCGTGCCACTTCTAGTTTTGTTAAGACATTGAGAAACTTAAGAGAAGGAGTCCCTCTTTATGAACCATCAAGTGGCACTTCAGCTTCTTTAAAAATGTAAGTACAACCAATAATTTTAAAGAAACTGGAACTAAAGAAATTATTCTTGGAGTTATATTTCTTTATTTTTAAATAAAGCATATTTTTAAATATGCTGAGGAAATGGATAGTTTTCAGAGTTGTCAAAAAATGTAATTACATATGGTGATATCTACGCTATTTCAGAGTGATAAGTGAAGTGTGATCCATCCACCAATCTTCTAAGAACCCACAGATAAAGCTGTTACCAAAACTAGGTTGTTTAGAAAGCATTTGCTAGTTCAGTGCAAAGATATGGCATAAACTATCTACTTGAACATTTTTTTTCATTTTTCTGTATACGGCCAATAAAGCAGGTCACAATCCAGAAAATTACTTCAGTCATGCATTAGTCAAAACCTATCACTGTTTTTGAGCATGCCCAGTTTATTATGAACTGTTTTGAAATGATCTGCTGTGTAGCATACATGGAGTTACTAAGCACAACACTTAGGAGAATGGGGAATCCTTTAATTCAGAAAGTACTTCAGCTATAAATGCAACAGAATTCAATTATCTGTATTTTGAGGAAAGCATTTTCTTTCAGTCTCATATCTGAAATACAAGAACAAAAGTTTTATGGGGCTATTGTGAGGATCACTGGAATAATATGCTATTTATAATAAAAGTAACTCCAAGTCATATGAACATATACTATTAGTTGCCCTATTCTCTGGACTGTCATCATAATAAAAAATATATTGTGATGCTGTTTCATTCTGCTGCACAATATTTTTTTGCTGATTTTTAATTCATTCAGCCTGTAATAGGTCTGATTATGGTGGCAACTACGACACATACAAGCTGTATTCACATAAGATGCTGAACCATGGTTTGCTTAATTTCATTTGGTTGATACTAATCCGTAAATCATAGTTTGCAAATCACACTATCTAGGTTCACACATATTAGCATATATACAAACTTAGCCACAAACTGATAATACAGTTGGAATTATTAAAAACTGAATCCACGCAGAAGAGACTCTAATAGCTTGTAGTCGTGCTTATAGTTATCTCAGCACTTCTAATACATTCATCTATCTTCTGGCACTTCATTTTTCTCCCAAGAAATTCAGGAATATATGAATCCGTTTAGTAGATTTTCTTGATAGAGGCTTAAGAATATTATGAGATCACTGCACTTCACAAATCCAGCTACACAATGTATATATAAATCAGGATTCTCCAAAGTAGTCAATATAGTAGCTCCAGGATTGATGGGACTATCCAAGGGGTCAATCAAAGAGTGAGGATCAAAAGGGAGTTGATAAATCTTGAAAGGTCAGTTGGGATAAATTAACCTTTTGGAGTTTCTGTAGAGTTTCACACCACTTCCTAGTCCTGAAGGTGAGGTGGCTGGAGTAGAGACAGTGTTATCCAGAGTTGGATGGTCAGCCACCAGTGAGAACAGCCTTGAATTATCTCTATTATTAGTTAATCTTCAATTCAATTCACAGTCTGGGACTGGGAAAAACTTAACAGTTCAAGTCCTAACCAAGGACCTAAGAGCTATTAAGGTAAGGTCCGAGTATATAGGCAGTTCCAAGTAAAGTATTTTTTTTTTTTTGCAAAGTCAGACTATTCAGATCTAATAAGTTCAAAATTTCTATGTATCTACGCAGCCCTTTAGGTATTGCTCCAAGGGCTCCTATTATTATTGGTCCAACCGTTGATTTCTTCCTCCATAATCGCTTAACTTCAATTTGGAAGTCACGATATTTTATTATTTTTTTCTAGCTGTTTCTCTTCAATTTGTGCATCACCTGGTATTGCAATATCAATGAACCAGACTTTTTTCTTTTCCACAATAATTATATCTATTATTACTATTCTCTAGTATTATTAAAGCACCAATTATTAAATTATATTAATTAAATTATATTAATATAATCAATAAGCAATCTGAAACTTCATGAAGGAGTCAATCAGATGAAAAGTGGGAGGAGTCCTGGCTTAAATGACCTGTAGCCTAGTCTGATGTGTGACTACTTCAAGTGAATTTTGTAGCTCAGTAAGACTCTAAATTCAGGTGTCTTCATTCCAATTTCATCACACAATCCACTATTACCACAGTGAAAATTTAGAAAACCTTCATGTGTAACACAATTGAAAATAGAATTGTTGGGAAGCTGCTTCTCCCTTAGCTATAGAAGAATTGCCAATTGTATAGCCAGTTTCAACATTTTGTTTATTTACTTATTATTTATTAAATTTTTATGCTTTTCACGTCACCAAGAGGCAATTCTAGTCAGCTTATAACCAAGCAAAAATAACAAGCTAAATTATTAAAATAATAAATGCATTTTATTTTGACAATACATATTTTCATACTAAGGCAGTGGTTCTCAACCTTGGGGTCGCGACCCCATTTGGGGTTGTGAGACCATTTCGCGGGGGTTGCCGGGCACCGCCGGCCGCCATTTTGTTTTTTTTATTTTTATTTTTTTAAATTTTTTTTTAATGTTTTTAATTTTTTTGGCACGCGCGCGCCGCGCATGCTCAGATCCGCCCGTCACGCCAGAAAAAAAAATAAAAAAAATAAATAAAATAAAATAAAATAAAATAAAATAAAATAAAAACAAAATGGCGGACCGCAACGGGCGGATCCGCGCATGCGTGGTGCGTGCAACGGGCCGATTCACGCAGGCGCAGATCCGCCCATCGCGGCCGCCATTTTGTTTTTTTTAAATTTTTTTTTAAAAAAATTTAAATTAAAAAAAAAATGGCGGCCCGTGACGGGCGGATGCGCGCATGCGTGGTGCGTGCAACGGGCCGATCCGCGCATGCGCAGATCCGCCCATCGTGGCCGCCATTTTGTTTTGTTTTTTATTTTTAAAAAAATTTTTAAAAAAATTTTTTGCGCACGCGCGCACACGCGCGCACCCCCGGGTCAGGGTCGTGGCGCGCATGGGCGGGGCAAGTGGGGTCTCAACCTCAGAAAGGTTGAGAACCACTGTACTAAGGAGATAGCACAGTACATGAGGTCAGGGGTTCAGCAAATTTTTCAGGCTGTGGAAACTGCTAGTAAAAATTTAAATATACACAATATTTTCATATTCTCTGAACACCTGATCAAAGGGCAAACTGGATGTATTTGAAGTTTTTCTTTGTTCTTATTCTGCTTCTAACTGCAAAGTGCCTTTTCTTTCTGAAATACTGAAGAGTTATGGACAGAGAGATGGCTCTGGCATGTAGAAAAGATATAAAAGGCTCAATAATCTCTTTCCATTCTTATCAGTTCTTCCTATTCCATATCCTTTTATTTGCTATGTTCATTTAAATTACAGCATAGCTGTGTTATCATAGTTGCCTGTGGCTAATGCTATCAAAACAGATATGAATTGAGTTTTGCTGTGGAATATCTCAATGTATTATGTACAAGTAAAGTAATAACTGAAAACAGATTGTATCAATATTGTTTGGGAGCATTATGCATCGTGCCCATAAAGTCTGTTGTCAATGAAACATGAAATATGATTTCTATTCTAATCAGAGCTGCTAAACATGATAATCTAGTATTTAAAGACCCAAAGCTGAATATCATCCCACAGAGCTAAACAATAGTAGTTGGATGAAGAATATCATTTGCAAAAACTTTGAAGATATCACAATGTGGGAAAAATTATACTGAAATGACTTTACAGGCAATGGAAAGCAAAGTAAGCTGGAAGATGGATGGAGGTATGCAAAAGGAAAAAGCAACATTCTCAATGAATTAAAATTTGGAAATGGTAAGATCAAGGCTGTGCAAAAGCCTTTGAAAGGAGGCCTCCCAATGAATATATACAGGCACCACTTGTAAAATGACTAAAGTTATTTAAAAAGCTTTTGCGACGTCTCTGGAAAGTTGCTCTTGGAAGTAAACAATGAGTTCGGGGTGGAGAATAGGAAAAGGTTCAGGCAGTGATGCTTTATTCTTTCCAATGGCTCACCACAAAGCAATTGTGGGATTGTAACAGAGGCATTCTTGCAGGGGTGAACTAATTAACACATGTAGTGTGACAAAACACAATTGGGAGGATGGTTTACACTCCTTGGAAACTCATTACCTGGTGATGACATATATCAGGAACAGGGCCTGATGTTAATAGCTTCCCTGGCACAAATTTATGGATATCTATTCAGAAGTAAATCTCACAAAGCTCAGTGGGGCTTAGCGCTGGCAAAGATCAGCTGCATAACTTTTATCAACTGATCAAATCATCTATTGCAGTGTTTCTCAACCTTGACAATTTTAAGGCATGTGGACTTCAACTCCCAGAATTCCACAGCCAGCAAATTCTGGGAGTTGAAGTCCACATGCCTTAAAATTGTCAAGGTTGAGAAACACTGATCTATTGCTTATGGCCAGGAAAATGCAAATATTTTTAAATATTGGACTAAAGAATTCATAAAAAAAAGCATTGCAAGGACTGAATTGCTCCGATTTGGCACAATAGCATTCTGAAAGTGATATGGAGGAAAAGAACTAATTTTGTTGATGACACTTCCTCGCTCTTGGCTTAACACATGTAGGCACAGTTGCATACTTCGATGGGCACCAAGTTTTTTTTTAATGGCAAACTGTAGCTGTTTGCTGCCAATAATAGTTGATTTGGACTGTCATTCCATTTCCCAATGAACTATTATTTTATTACTATAAACCATGAGTGACTTATTGCTCAGAGCAAAACAGCTGCTTCTGTTTACTCATAAAAATATTGAGTTATCCTTGTCTCATACATCGTTTTCTACAATTGCTGAGAACAGGAGGAATATGAAGTCTCTCCCCGTTTTAACAAGTTGCCTATTTAAAGTACCTGATAAAGATAGCCATTAGTAGCTGTCAAATTATCTGCAGTACAGGCACTGATGGAACCACAGTGGTGATTACATGAACAGCCAATAATTCATGTCGACTACAAGAAGCATGAAGCTGGAATCATGCTTGGCTCATCTGAGAAGTGGAAAGCTTGACTGCTGCTGTGAATCTTCCTCTTCAGCTAATGAGAAATAAAAATATATATCTGTGGTTCTTTGCCAAAGGACTTCAGCAAACTGTGCCTGCTTGATTTTCAGTTATTCTCTCCTCCTCCTGAAGCTCAGTGTTTTAGAAGATGCAGAAATCTACAGTAGGAGCAAGTTCCACTGTGCGTGCAACAGATTTGGGAATACATAATGTTGTATACATTCTAACGAGATTTTAAAAATTCTTTTATCTTCCTACAAAGGGAAAAGTGCTATTAGTATCTTGTGAAACTATTCTCTCTTCTTAAAACTCTATAAATTTCTTTTCAACACATTCAGAATATTCATGTGTATTTAAAGCTAGTAGCAGAATTGTCCTTGGTTCATCTTCTCAGTGGGCCATAAGCATGTAATTTGCAGCCTACAAAACTTCCTATCAGTCACAATAAAAAAACCCGAGTGACCCAACAAGCAGAATAATGAACCTATGTGACATAATAATCTGTGTGAATCACAAAGAAAGATAAACAGGAACAGTATCATATTCACATACTATAGCAAATACGAACTCAGAAGCTTTTTCTTCAAGCAGATTTTTCCTTTCAACTGGCACTATTATTAAAGATAGTTCTTGACTTACAACAGTTTGTTTAGTGACCGTTCAAAGTTGTAACAGCAATTTTAAAAAGTGACATAACCAGTTTTCACACTTATGACTGTTGCAGCATCTCCATGGGTCACATGGTCAAAATTCAGTCACCTGTCAACTGACTCATTTATGATGGTTGCAGTGTCCCTGGGTCATGTGACTGACAAGCAAAGTCAATGGAGAAGCCAGATTCACTTAACAACCATCTTAATAGCTTAACAACTGCAGCGATTCACTTAACAACTATGGCAAGAGAGGTCGTAAAATGGGGCAAAACTAATTTAACAAATATCTCACTTAGTAACATAAATTTTGGGTTCAATTGTGGTCATAGGTTGAGGATTAGCTGTATATCATTGTGGGTGTGGATTATTTAAGACTAGAAAAATCCCTTTGATCTTTATTAAAAATTAATGACAAGGATTCTTTCTTTATCAAATTGAAGTAATTATTTGGAATTCAGTGCTATAACAGTGAGTATATAAATGAGTCCAAGCATTCTGATCTTTAAAAAGCTGGCCATCTAAATCAATCTGTCCTATTTTAAGCGTTGTTGTTCAGCTCTTAAAATATAAACAGACTTATGAAGATAAAAAAAATAAAAAAAATTATCACCAGATATTTTAAATTATATTAGAATGGGGTACAAAGACAGAGTAATGAACGTAATTATTTTATTAAAATGATTTAAGTAAAATATAGTCACAATATATTGTTAAGACATACTAATTTGCATGATGCTGACTTCCTGAAACATTCAATATTTGGGGGCTAGCAGATTGGGGTAGATCAACCCACAGACCTAACAATGACAAGGTGAATCTGGAAATTTCACATCATGTCTGCAACAATGAGACTACATGCCATACCTTCAATTCAGTGCTTCCACAAGCTCAGTGCTTTCTGCTCTCTGTCTCATCCACCAGCAACTAGCATTTTGCTCCACGAAAGTAAAGGAGATTTGAAGAAACAAGGGAACCATATGGGCAAGATGACAGAGCAACAGAATAATGTGGCAAAAGGGACATTTAGATCAAGTCCGACCCTTATTCAATGCAGCAATTCAAAATATAGCACCTCAGGGACTTCCGGTTCCAGTACCTGGTGACGCCGGTCGTGTCTGGAGACTCGTCTCCACTCCGGCCGGGTTTTCTTCACCAGTAGACCCCCTAGTGGGTCAAAAGTTGCCCTGGAGGGGCGACCACCGAGGAGGAGGCTTGCTGGTGACTGCAGGAGGGCGGCAGCTTCTCTCGTGGCTCCAGCTATCTCCTTAGGGCTGACGGAGCAAAGATTGTCCTGCAAGATGGCCGATTACCCTGCTGCACCAGCCGAAAGTCAGAATTACATCTAAGCGTAATAGACCCACCGTGGATGATCCGGGTGAGGCCCCTTCTGCTCCTCTCTTCACCCTATTTTGTTTTTTTATTGCCTGTAAAAGCTTTGTTGGAATTACTTCCCTGTCTTGAAAAAGCAGCTTTTGTATGAGTGGGAAGAAAGGCGTTGTACAAAAGGATAGAACAACAAAGTTTAAAGACTACACTTTATTCTCATTTACTTTGGGATATAGAAAAAACTCTTTTCTGAGCTGTACTATTATTTTATACTGGAAGATTATTTCTTTTTCCACTTTTTCCTTTAAAAGACAGAAAAAAAGGGGAAAATGGTGTCTGGAAAAGATTTTTTAATCTACTGAAGACATGTAGTGGCAAAAAGTTAACATTGCAACTGCTGATTATTGTTGGAGATAAGAAGGACTTGACCTTCAAACTATTCTTGAAGAGAAAAGATAAGCTGATGCAGTTGTGGGAATTGTGGGGGTGGATATTCCCTAACTTTTATTAATTACAGCCTCCACTAAAAGAAAAAAGGGACTCTCTTCAATTACTATTAAAATGGAGAAACCTTATTCACAATTAAACTGTAAACTTATATTGGAAAAGATTTATGAGGCTACTGAAGAAATATACACTACAATGAAAGAGATTACTACAGAATTAAGAGCCAGAAACTCTACTCCAAACCTTCAAACTGACTTTCAGACTACATCTGATCATTCTACAAACCAAAACATACTAGAAGAGGAATCAATTGAGATTAAAGAGGAATTTATTTTATCTTACAAGCATCTCATCTATATCTTCAAGGATCAGAAAAATCAAAGACTGAGATTTGAACCTTTAAAGCAATGAGGCTTTAAAGATAAGAGAAATAGATGTCCAATGCAGAGGTCAGGACGCTTTTTATTGTCTCAAATGATATTACAAGCAACAAAGAGAGATCTATCGGCTGAAAGGGAAGCTTTGTTATGGAACCCTGTCTGACACAAAAAGATCAGAATAAGACTGAAAATAGAAATTTAAAATTATATGTAATGAATCAAAGGCACTGTAGAACTATGGATTGATTTAAGGATTAAGATTTTGAGTTAGAACTAAGAGAAAAATAGGTGATTATTAGAATATATATATTAAATAGAATGTATTTTTTGGAATAATAGGTTTATTTGTATGAAAACTACTATGTAATGGAATGAAGAAAATTGAAGACGTGTTTTAGATTTGGATTGGCTTAATTAATTGAATGTTAATTTAATAAATTGATGTTTTTGTTTGATAATATGGATGTTATTAGGTATGATAATTAACTGGATGAAATTTGAATCTCGTCCAATGGACTGAAATGATTTAAGGTTTGATATTATCTTGTTATCTTAAAGAGATTGATTGATTGATGGGTGGATTAGATATGTATAGGATAGACTAATATTTTATTTTAATTAGGAGATATTAGTGGAAGAAGAAATAAACAAGACTTATGATAAAATTAAGGAACTAGAATATACCTGGAAGGGATACCTGAATTGATAATGTGTTTATTTAAAGTTAAATTTGACTATGGTAATTGTAAAGTCATAAAGCTCCAAAACAGGTTTAGGATTAATAGAAATTTAAATTAGAAATGGATTATCTTAAATATATTTATTTGAGGGAAATAGAGAGGGAATATTTGATGTATTGTTTTGAGTTATTCATATATGGTTTTATTTTTGAATGTTTGATTACTCCAGCACGTGTGTCTTGAGCACTTTGTTTTAAGAATTAAAAAACCAATAAAATTTGTTTTAAAAAAAATATAGCACCTCAGGAGCATGGTTGTTAGGCTCTGCTTCTACATATTCAGTGAAAAAAATGGCACATAGCTCTTTGAGCAATTAGTTCCAAAGCTGAATTGCTCTTATTGTGCAGAAGTTTTTTCTAGCCTTCAGACCATTATGCCATGTCTTGCATTCTAAAACAGCCCAATCTACGGCTATCCCCAGGCAGCAGTCACTACTGCGACAATCATTTTTATGTTAAATTTGGATTGCTAACAAAGAGTTAAAGGGAGACTGGTATAACTATTTTGAGCTACTTAGCTCTCATCAGCCAGTCATACCCTTCCGAGATTCGAGCCTGGGCTGGTTGCATGTTAGGCAGCTGTGTTGACCTCTAGGCCACAGGCTCTTTCTCACTTTGTCAGCTGGTCTCTTCCCTCCCTGATACAGCTGACAAAGTGAGAAAGAGCCTGTGGCCTAGAGGTCAACACAGCTGCCTAACATGCAAGCAGCCCAAGTTCGAATCTCAGAAGGGTATGGCTGGCTGATGAGAGCTAAGTAGCTCGAAATAGCTATACCAGTCTCCCTTTAACTCTTTGTTAGCAATCCAAATTTAACACACACACACACACACACACACACACACACACACACACCTATCTTTTATATATCTCCAATAAATCCCAGTGAGTCTAATCCCCACAAGAGCAAAGCAATTAAGAGAAATCAAAATCTGGCAAAGAATTGCGAGGCAGAAATATTTCTGGCTCAGTACTTAAAAGAAGAGGAAAGCAAAAGCTGGATTTCTATTTAGGATCGTCTTTCCTGTCTTTCCTGACTTTCCTAACTCATATGCATCCCTGTCTAATACCAGAATTTTTTCTTTCATAGATGAAAAAGAAGTGCTGGCATAGGACAATGAATCTGAGAAGCTACCCTTTTTTCATTCTTACAGTAATACACAATGGGTCACATCACATACTAGTTACACAACAGTAAAAGTTGCAATACTTCAGTAGATCATCTCCTAACTTGCCGCTCTTTCAAATGCGCCAGATGGGGAATCCAAAACCTCCCAATCAACATGGTTGTTGTTGACTACATCAGCTGAGAATCCTGAAAGAGAAGCTAGCAGGCTAGAGGCAGGCTCCTCTATAGTTTCAGCATATGAAATTTGTAAGTAGATTAGCCAGACATGTATTATAGAATGTTTCTGAACTAAGTAGACATGAAAGGACTTGGATTATTATCAGGCATGCTCAGACTGAGTTCACCAGCTTTTACCTCAGATAATTATAATGTTTGTATTTCTTCAAAAATATTTTGCAAGCCAACTATTTGTTGCTTATTCTCAATTATTCTCGTCTATTTTTTTCCTTTAATCCTACCATCTTTATGTCCTGGAAGTTATGTAAGTCATACGCAACAGTGTTACATTAAAATTGTCAGCATGCTGTTTGTGAGAGCAAGGTCACCTTTCTAGCAAAGTGTGTGTGTTTGTTTGTGTCTGTAAATTTTGTTTGAAAGGGGGGAATGAAGTAATTAACATGAATTTGGAAGACAATCCCAAGTAGACTATAAACAGCAAGAGGAAGATGTATGGCCAATTACATTAAATACCAATCAAAATTTCAACCACATAACAGTTCCCCTGAGCATTTAATGTGTTATCTCATATAACTTCTTTCTTTATGTTTGCACCAGCAATTAAAAAACCTCAACAACTTCAGCTAGCAACTGGATAACTAAAATATTTGATCTTAAAATACTGTAATGGAACAGAATTAAATCTATACAAAAGGTTGGGAAATAGCTTAGTGCCAAACCAGATTAAATTATTATCATGGCTTTTGGGAAAGGAGGGGGCGTTCAAGTGAGATGAGTGACTTCTTACATACTTTATACAGTATTTATAAGATTTTTCATTTCTCTTAATATCTTCTTAAAAAAAATGGTAGCAGCCAATGCAATCACCATGTAAAGCCAACTATCTTCCTACTAGCTGTCTGGACACACATATATGTCCTGCAGATCCTGAGTTTAAAAATATGGAGGTCTTCTTCCTGAGGAGGATCTGATAGGAAAAGCAAAAGGCAAGCCTCTTCCTTTCTCTGTACTGTTAAACTCACATTTCAGGATCTGAGGGAAAATATCTCTTCTTAAAAACTTCCAGTGTTGGAGCATTCACAGCTTCTGGAGGCAGGTTGTTCCACTGATTAATTGTTCTAACTGTCAGGAAGTTTCTCCTTAGTTCTAGGTTGCTTCTCTCTTTGGTTAGTTTCCATCCATTGCTTCTTGTCCTGCCTTCAGGTGCTTTGGAGAATAGGTTGGCCCCGTCTTCTTAGTGGCAGCCCCTTAGATATTAGAACACTGCTATTATGTCACCCCTAGTCCTTCGTTTCATTAAACTAGACATATCCAATTCCAGCAACCTTTCTTTATATGTTTTAGCCTCCAATCCCCTTGGTTGTTGAATTTTGGCAGTGAAGGTCGCAAATGGCAATTATATGACTGCATGATGCTGCAATGTCATAATTGTAAACCAGTTGTTGAGGACTCACATTGTGACCACATGATCACAGAGGTATTGTAACAGTTGCAGCTATGAGGACATGTTGCGAGGACTCCTTGTTCAGCACTTATTCATAACTACAAATGGCTGATGAAGAAATATGTGTTAAGCAAGCACTATCTGTGATGAGCTTAAAACAGAGCCAAAATTTACATTCTGGGTCAGGTCCATAGATGCTAAAGCAAGCTATATGGGCCATAGGCAGTATCCAAAATTAAGTTAACCAGACCTAGTACATCACCTGTCTTAATCTATAATTCATGCCTGTGAGCACAGTGCCACTGGGAACTGAAAATGCACAAAATGGATGTACACCAATGACACATACAAATTCAAAAGCAGTATTCAGATAGTTCTTCCTCCTGTCTCCCAAGGTTATTTATTCTCAAGCCCATTACAGAAACTGAATCACTCTTTTTTTATGCCAGGTGAAAATTAAGCAATGTTTAAGAATATTTATTAATTTTGGGAGAGTCATTATTTTCTGAGAGAAATTGGAGTTGCTGACTTTGGCACGCTGTAGCAGTTTCTCTAGACTCCAGGAGATCGGAATGACACTTCTTCCAGTTCTTGTGTGTTAATTTAATTGGAAGACTATTACTCTTTCTATGACGGACAAAGAGTAACTATGGAGAGTTTCTGTGGAGTGATAGCAGAAGGAGGTGCATTCTTAACTTAAATTCAAGATTTTTTTACTTAAATTTAATTCAATTCTTAATTTAAAGCCCTACTGAGAGCAGTGCTCAAGAACTGGAAGAGTATCAAAGCTGAAGCCTCTCTCTGGCTTAGTCACGATAAATAATAAGTGGAAACTGCAAAGAAATAAAGTGGGCTGCCAAAAGTCCCCTTTGACCAGATGGCTAGTTCTGAGTCACAAGACAAGGACAAAATAGCTATTGCATATTGGGTACCCACTCACCCAAGTTCCTGCTGTGCTTTCATCACAATCTACAGGGGTGGGAGTGGGTGGGAGAGAGTGTTCCTGGAAGGGATGAATGAAGAACTCTGGGAGAATATGCCAACAATATATACTTTCATCCAGGGTCACAAAAAGCAAGAAGATCATCCCAGCTGCCCAGGTAAAACAAGCAGGCACCTATATTAGACAGCAGCAATGTAGAAAGGTGCTAGAGAGGAATGATCACTATTATAACAATGTTAAAGATATAATTTCATATTGCAAAGGAGATGACAATGGTAAATCACTCCAATTGACAAGACACCATCACACATCTTAGGAGTCATGATGGTGCAGTGGTTAGAAGGCAGTATTGCAGGTTGTCTCTGCTCACTGCCAGAAGCACAGTCCTGACCGGCTCAAGGTTGACTCAGTCTTCCATCCTTCTGAGATCAGTAAAATGAGGACATAGATTATTGGAGGCAATAAGCTGATTCTCTAAACCACTTAGAAAGAGCTATAAAGCACTGTGAAGCGGTATATAAATCTAAATGCTATTGCTATCTTGGGCATCAGAAAATTGAAACCAAATTGGAATTCAGACATGTTCAGTTAGAAGATCATACTGTTTGCTACATAGGACATGAAAAACAAAGAAGGAATGATGTTGCTTTCATAATCAAAGAAAGGTATAGCAAGAACAGTATTTAGCTACAGTACAATTATTCTTGGATTTTTAACTGCCAGACCCAGAGAGATGTATTTACAAAGTATTTTGGCACATGTTCTGGCTTAGATACTATTGGTAGGTGATCTCCTAAGGCAGCAGTTCTCAACCTGTGGGTCGCGACCCCTTTGGGGGTCGAACAACCATTTCACAGGGGTCGCCTAAGACCATTGGAAAACACATATTTCCGATGGTCTTAGAAACCGAGACACCATTCCTCTATCCAGCCGCCACCACCGCCCTCCTCCTCCACCGGCTCCTACGCCTCCAGGGCGCCCTTCTCCAACAGCGCCTGCTCCTGCCACCGTAGCGCCATTGCGCGTGCCCCAACACCGTCCTGGGCTAGCTCAGCGGCCAGTCTGAGCCGAGCCGGGTCTGGGCCGCTGCTGGCGCTGCCACTGGGCTGCTCCGCCGCTGCTGCCACTGCCGGCTGAGCTGAGCTGCAGTGCCCCTGGCCTCCCTCCACGCCATGCAGGAGCCTGCCCCACACTGTCCGGCCAGCCTCCCTTGCCATCGGAGGCCGCCTTGGCCCTCTGGTGCCTGGCACGGCCATGGGGCTGCCGGGCAGGAGCGGTTCCTTCCCGGCTCGTCGGGCTCCGGGCCTTGGAAGTGGCCAGGGGGTGGGGAAGAGAGTGAGGTGGTGGCGATGCCCGCATGTGCGTCGGAGGCCAGCCGTCTGGGCTGGGAGGGGAGAAGTGGCACTTCCAAGCAGGAGCTAGCACTCCGGCCGTGCCCCTCTTACGTGCAATGGGCTGTGCGGCGTGGAAAGGTGCTCCCATGACCCCACCGCTGTGATGGCGCTCAGGAGGCTGGAGGGGCGGGTAGGTCCCGGGGGGCAGCTGGGAGAGGGCAAGAGGTGCCAGGATGAAGATGGGGGCTCCAGGTTGGCGGGTATGAGAGGGCAGCTGGTGGCTCTGAAGCGCATGGATCCTCCACGCAGCTTCCGAGGCCCCGGATGTGCTGCCCCTTGGCTCTCCACCAGGCTCTCCATCAGAGCCTCCCCCCCTCCGGGCAATTGTGCAGAGCTGCTTGTGTGTCCTTGGCAGCATCTCCCCCCTTCAACCTCTCTCTCCTTCCTTCCTTCCTTTCCCCTTCAATCTCCTTCCTTGTCCATCTCCTTTCTTCCCCCTTCAATCTCCTTCCTTCTCCATCTCCTCCCTTTCCCCTTCAATCTTCCTTCCTTCCATCTCCATCTCCATCCCTTGGCGGGTGTGAGAGGGCAGCTGGTGGCTCCGAGTCGCGCAGATCCTCCACACAGCTTCCAAGGCCCCGGATATGCTGCCCCTTGGCTCTCCAGCAGGCTCTCCGCCAGAGTCTCCCCCCTGGGCAATTGTGCAGAGCTGCTTGTGTGTCCTTGGCAGCACCTCCCCCCTTCAATCTCTCTCTCTCTCTCTCTCCTTCCTTCCTTCCCCCTTCAATCTCCTTCCTTCTCCATCTGCTTCCTTTCCCCTTCAATCTTCCTTCCTTCCATCTCCATCCCTTCCCCTTCAATCTCTCTCTCCTTTCTTCCTTCCTTCCTTCCTTCCCCCTTCAATCTCCTTCCTTTCCCCTTCAATCTTCCTTCCTTCCTTCCATCTCCATCTCCATCACTTCCCCTTCAATCTCTCTCCTTCCTTCCTTCCTTTCCCCTTCAATCTCTTTCCTTCTCCATCTGCTTCCTTTCCCATTCAATCTTTCTTCCTTCCATCTCCATCCCTTCCCCTTCAATCTCTCTCTCCTTCCTTCCCCCTTCAATCTCCTTCCTTCTCCTTCTCCATCTCCTTCCTTTCCCCTTCAATCTTCCTTCCTTCCATCTCCATCCCTTCCCCTTCAATCTTTCTCCTTCCTTCCTTCCTTCCTCCTTCAATCTCTTTCCTTCTCCATCTTCTTCCTTTCCCCTTCAATCTTCCTTCCTTCCATCTCCAACTCCATCCTTTCCCCTTCAATCTCCCTCTCCTTCCTTCCTTCCTTCCCCCTTCAATCTCCTTCCTTTTCCATCTCCTTCCTTCCTTCCTTTCCCCTTCAATCTCCTTCCTTCTCCATCTCTTTCCTTTCCCCTTCAATCTTCCTTCTTTCCTTCCATATCCATCCCTTCCACTTCAATCTCTTTCTCCTTCTTTCCTTCCTTTCCCCTTCAATCTCCTTCCTTCTCCATCTCCTTCCTTTCCCCTTCAATCTTCCTTCCTTCCCCTTCCCTCCCTCCCAACATTTTTGAGCAAGGAAGAGTAAGCTTCTTCAGTGAGCACTGCTATATTGTTTTTGTAATTCATCACTATGCTTTCATTATGTTCAGTTCGTAGCAATGAAAATACACCCTGCATATCAGGTATTTACATTACGATTCCAAACAGTAGCAAAATTACAGTTATGAAGTAGCAACGAAAATAATTTTATGGTTGGGGGTCACCACAACATGAGAAACTGTATTAAGGGGTCGTATTAGAAATACCTGTCCTAAGGTATTCCAAATAATAAGTTAATAATCATTTGAAACTATGCATTCCACTACTGAGCTCCTATCAACAAAAATGAGAACAATATAGATAAGATAAGATAAGATAAGATAAGATGAGATGAGATGAGATGAGATGAGATGAGATAAGAAGATAAGATGAGATAAGATAAGATAACCTTTATTGTCATTTTTTTTACTGTGGGCACAACGGCACACATCAAAAGTGAAATTTAGTTGCCCGCTCTCAAAGTGAAACACATACATGACACACATCTAAACATACTATATACAACATATGTATAGACCCACACCCCTACATATACATAACAAATAAATATTAAATATTGTCCATCTTGAATATATAATGGGAAGGAGGAAGCCTGAGAGTTCACAAGGTTAATGCTGTATAGAATGAAACTATGGCTGAATCTGGATGTTCTGCTTCAGATACCATGAAGCCTCCTCCCAGAGGAAGAAAACAGGTCGTGAAGAGGATGTGTAGTGTCCCAGATAATCTTAGGGACCCTACTCAAGCAACGCTTCTGTGCTATGTATGTCCTGGATGGGAAAGAAGGAACTGCCAATGAACTTTTTGGCCATCCTTACCACTCTCTACACTGCCTTCCTGTCTGAAGCAGTGATGCTTCCAAACCAGACTGTGACGCTGTATGACAGGATGTTCTCGATTTTCCCCCTGTAGAAAATGGTCAGGACAGGGGAAGGAAGATGTGCTTTTCTCATGCGATGCAGAAAATGCAAGCGCTGCTGTGCCTGTTTCACCAGTGTTGAGGGACCAAGCCAGCCTACTCGTTAGCTGCACACCCAGGAATTTGATGCTGGGAGTGTAACCTTTCAAAAATCTCTGATAAATCTTCTGCAGCATCATGTCCATTGGTCTATGAGCCAAATACCAAATGGTGTTTTGAATACATTTTAAAGTCACCTATGGAGGAGTCTTAACTCTGACGTATAAGGAGAGTTTGTAGTACTTGAATGTATTCTTTCCTGAATGGCAACAAGAAAGGAGATGCATAACAGCTAACAGGCATTTTTTTGTCCTCAAAAGAGAAGATGGCCTACTCATCTTCTCTTTCTCTCACTTTTACTTGAGCTGAAGTAAAAGATGCTCCAATTTCTCCCCATTTTAAGAAACCTGTAAGCACCAAATCAAGAGGTGTTACAATTGCATGGACCGACCAATTTGCTTGCTTCTAATCCCAGGTTTAAAAAAATCCCCCAGTTAATCGTATTTCATCAAGAAAGCAGTAATAGGAAAAGTTTGTGTGACTAATAATTTTTAAGAGAATAAATTTAAGTGGAATCTCTTTGTAAATAAATATACAAATCTTTTAAAAAGTAAATTGCAAACAGTTCTGTAAACAAACCAAAAAAGCTTCAGTTACTTCAAAAGAAAAAATAATGAAGGGTTATTGGTTTGGTGTTAAAAGCAAACAAACCAAAAGGAGGGAATGACAACATGAAACAGATACTTGAGCAAAGATATTAATTCAAGCAACCCTTCACTCTTGGACAGATGCCACAGTTTTTAATGGGTTCACAAAATAATGAATTATGACCAAATCAAAGTAGATATGCAAATGGAAAGCAGCAGCAATTTTACAAAAACCTAATATACATTCAGCCTGACTCTACGTTTTAAAGGAGAACTTGCAAAAAACTGGTATGATACTGTAAGTCTACTCATTTTTCCAAACATTGAAACTGAAATTTTAAAAGAAAGATAAATACCTTTTTTGCAAATCATTGATAGAGCACCTAGCATCTTTAGGTGTTCTTTTCTTTTCTTTTATTTTATGTGGTAAAATTACAGAATAACCAGGTTATAGGCTTTCTGATTTGGCACAAGCCTGAACTGAGCAAAGAATTGAAAGAAATATTTGGCGGAAGGACCAGGGAGATAAAGGCATGAAACTGATATTCTGAAGAGTGGAATAAAATCCAAGAAATAAAATGATGAAAAAGTCATAAATGCTATGGGAATGCTGAAAAATGATAAAATTGCAAGGGTAAATTCTGTAACTGGAGAAATAAAACATCAATAGGTGTATGACTCTTTAAATAAATGTGTGAAGACTGCATTAATTTGGAAAATACCATTACTTCTCTACAAACAGACAAAGGAAGCAGGAGAAACATGAAATTAAATTGAATGAGTTACTTCAGAAGTGTGTATAGTAAAACAGGAAGAGATAGGATCAAAACCGAATGAGTGATGAATGTGGATTAAACACAAAAGTGGGTAACAGATATGAAAGAAGAATGTTGAGGAGGTTGAATCATATTGAGTAAAAGAGGATCAACTTGCAAAACAAATATAGAAAGGAAGAATGAGTTAATGGAGAGGAGGGGAAGACCAAGACAGACTTGCTAGATGATGACAGCCTGAAAAACAAGAGGGGAGATTAGTTTAAACAACAAAAGGGCAACTTATAAATTGACAAATGGTCATGATTTTAGTTCTGCTTCCTTTTTCTTTTCCTATGCCTTTAATTTCTTTGCCTTACTATGTCTTACTCCTTGTCTGCACTCTGCCTGAAGTTAGTTAACCTAAAAGGGAAGAATGTGATGAGTATGCACAGGTCAGAACAGATCAAAAGAGTATGTATGTTGTCTGTCTCTGAACTGGGCATAAGCAAACCTTTCTTTTCTCAAAGTTTTGTTTACAGAAAGTCCTTTTCATGCTGCCTTAATAATGATAAGAGTGTGTGCTGTGTATGAGTGGATACAGCAAAATGGGACTAAAAAGAAATTATGAGAAGAATCAGCAGCACAGAAGGCTATTCCTTTTTTCCTATTCTGTTGGCATCTGTTGGCATCTGTTGGCCCTCATGAAGATGGGCCACTAGATAGAACTAAAAGGGAAAAGGGGGGAATCAGTATAAAAGCCAGTACAGTATTGGACACAAGGAGCTGTCCAGCAAAAGCATGGAGCTGTCCATTTCCATGTTAAAGAGATGAGTGCTGAGGAACAGATTTGACTTTTTGTACCATATTTTTATTTTTATTTTTTATGCTGGCTGGTAGATGCCTCCTTATTCTAATTGTTCCTACAATCTGGAAAAAAATCACAACATTACATATATTCCATTGATACATAAATACAAGGCAATTTACATGCTACCAAAAATCTTTTGAAGCAACTATTTGCAAAGGAATATGCTCAGTATACTAATTTCTATAGGAATACTAAGTTTATTCAGCAAAGACAGGGTGTAACCATTAGTTAATACTCATACAAAACCATTCTACTATTTGAGAACCAAGACATTTAAGGTAGAAAGTAGAGTTGCCTGTTTTCTTTTGAAAGGAATTATTCAACCTACAGTTATTTTGAAGTTGATGCAAACCATTATGTAGAGCAAGTGGGCCATTAATTTTCCTGAAAAACTTGAAGAATGCTCAATATTTCTCAGTTTAATACCCTCACAGCAGTATTATAAATATGTTTGATGCAGCATGTCTTAGCACTATAAGCCCATTTTGGAGCCATGCCTGATGTATTTGCCCTTGGCAGGCTTTATAATCTAAAAGTACTAGAAATCATTGGCTTATCAGTGCTATTAACTCTGGACATTGAGCTGCTATTGGTTTTTAAACTGTTTCCATAGCTTATTATACAGCATATGAATCAACCATGAAACATCAGTTCAAACATGTTGTAGCCTATAGTCATTGCTGAGAAAAAAACAGTGACAGTTCCAATCCTCCTTCAATCATTGTCTTCTGACAGAAGAAATAGGCTTTTATTTTTCCTTTTTGAAAGATAAATTGAATCCTTCAAAGAGAATTGTAGTAGTATCCAAAGCAAGTCACTCCTGCCATACCAACTTCTTCCTGGAGATTCTGTTTTATCCTAGAACCCCTACTGTTATTAATAAGTAAACAATTCCTTTTATGCCCCTTCCCATTTCCACCTTCATCTTGTTTTAAGCCTTGTTGCATTATGTCAGTGAAAGAGCAAATGATTTGTAATCCTTCCTTTTAATCCAGTATGACTTCAGAATGCAATAGGATTCTGTCCTAAATGGATTTAAACTGGCTGTAGTCATGTAATGATACAGGTATTAGCTGCTATTGTAAAACAGGATGGGTAGTTTGCACCACACCTCCATCTTCACTGTATATGCTTTTTCATCTCTTTTTATTTCATAAAGCAATGTATGGATTTTTTTTTCAAAGGTACTAATATGTTTATGACCACAACAGCATTGATGAAACTGCTTCAAGCGTCTGAAAGAAACACATCTGCCATCATTGTCAGACTAGTTTTGCAGCCAGGTGGATTATGAAATGAAAGACATGTGGTACATTTCTGATTAAGATGATAATACAAGAATCTTGATCTGGCTAATTATAGATGTTAGTAATATCACTATTACTATGTGCCTGCAACTACAACAATACCACCCACTTTTTCTTCCAGTTTCAAATAAAGGCCTTCATTTCCAGCAAAATAGTTCATTTTTCTGAAACACCCTTGATAAACTGGCACAGACATGGAGAGCAACATCTATCGGTTTGAGCACTGTATTCTGCCAAGAGATATTTGCATATATAATGTCTGTTTTTTCCTTTAATTTTTTTCTTCAAATCACTTAATTTGCTACAATTATTATTTGCTGTCAACAGCAAGAAAAAAAAGGCAATTATAAACGCCAGAGAAAGCTTTGCAGGGGGAAAAGCCATTTTGACTTCTTTTGCCACACATTCATTCATCAGAAAGACCACATAACACCCACTACCCTTCTATCAGCATTTTCACATCTTAAAATTTCTCCATCCATTTCCCCATCTTCAGTCAACATCATACTCTTTATCCTGCAATCACCTTATTTGTATTCTCAGGGAAGAGCATGGCATCTTCTGCACAGAAAAGTAGATATAAATTTGCGTTTCCAGTCAATGCACCTCTCCTGACATCACCAGCATTCTTTATACATTTATCCATAAATACATTAAACAACCAAGGGGACATCACACATCCCTGTACTACTTCCAGCTCAATATTGGAGCATTCCCTAAACATTCCCGACATTTAAGCTCCATCAGATATTACTCTTATTACTTTCAACAACCAACGTTTACTCCACAGTCATGCCGGTTAAAAGCTATTTAATTCAATTCATCACATATTTTCCAAAAATGAATAAAAATAGAATAGTTTTTCTTCTGGGTTAGGTTAAGTGATGATCTTGTTTCTTGCTATAGCTGTTTACTGATTCGTCTATGCAGACACACAGATTTTATTGCTGGGGATTGTGTTGTAAAAAACTGAGAATGAACGATACATCATAGTACTCATGGGAAAAGGAGGGACAGATATGGGTTTTGCCAAAAGCGGAGAGCCCTAAAATGATGGTATGCTAAGAGGGGATTCTGGAGAGAAGAAAGAGAGGTGTGGAGGTTCTAGCCAAAAGGTTTTTTTTAATAATAATTTTTATTATCATTTTCCTTTACATAGCTCTAGTACATATTCAGCAGACTGTGTCATTTTTATATACTTCTGATCAACATTCTATATAATATATACACTAAATACATTCAATATCTAACCCACAATAGCCTTATGTATATTTCCAATTTTTGTTTCTATTGTCTATCCAAGTATACCATTTTTCCCAAACTGCGTAAAATTCCGAATCACTTTTTCTTTTAATTCTAGAGAGAGTTTGTCCATTTCGGCACATTCATATATTTTCTGAATTATCAATCCTTCTGGTGGTATATTTACATTCCTTCCAGTACTGCGCGAATGCAATTCTTGCCACAGTTAATATATGTGGAATCAGAGATCTTATTTTCCTATCAAATTTCTTTTTAAATATTCCCAGGAGAAATGTTTCCAGGTTTAATTCTATTTGACATTTTGTTAGCTCTTGTAGCCACCCTTGTATTTTAGTCCAATATTTTTTCGCTTCAGGACACAGCCACCAAGCATGAAAGAAGGTACCTTGACGATAGTTAACATTTCCAACATTTTGGGCTTTGGTTCGGATACATTTTCGCCAATCTTGCAGGGGCTAGGTGCCAACAGTATAACATTTTATACTGATTTTCCTTATATGCAGCAGATTTTGTTATTTTGTAATTTTTGTTCCAAATTCTTTCCCAATCTTCTAATTCTATTTGCCCATGCAATCATCAGTTCTTTCACTATCTCCTCTACTCTATCAAATTCTAATAAATAGTTATATATTTTGGATATTAATTTTCCTTCAGGGCCTATCAATAGTTTGTCTAATTGTTTTAGTTCCGTGTAAATTCCATACTCTTCCACATCTTTCTTGTATCTAGATTGCAGTTTGGTAGGAAGCCATTTTGATCTGGGTATATTATCTCATTCAATACTCTTTTCAGCCTATCTGCTATTATATTCATAAATATTTTGTAGTCTGCATTCAAGAGGGATATTGGTCTGTAATTACTGATTTGATTTTTATCTGTATCTTCTTTCGAGATTAAGGTGATATATGCCTCCCTCCATGATTCCGGTATTTTTGCTTCATGTAGAGCTTTGTTACATATTTCCAACAATATTGGTTCTATAATCTCACTCTTTTATAAATTTCCCCTGGGAGGCCATCCAGTCCTAGTGTCTTGTTATTCTTAAGTCTTAAAATTGCCCAATTCTTCTAACGTTATTTCTCTGTTCAGCATTGCCCTTTTCCCCTCTTCTAGAGGTATGATCCCTTCTTCCAACAAATAATTATCAATTTTATCCGTTGCTATTTCATTTTGTTCATAAAAGTTCACATAATAGTTTTGTACAATTGTCTTTTTTCTCTTCTTCATTATTTTGTAGAGTCCCCATCTCATCATATAATTGTTGGCTAATCCGTCCTTCTTTTTCCTTCTTCAATTTATAAGCCAATCATCTTCCAGTCTTATTGGCATGTTCAAAAAAAATTGTGTGGAAAATTTTAAATTTCTTACAATCTCCGCTTGTTTTAGTATATTTAATTTATATCTGTCAAGTGTCAAAGTTTCTTTAGCTAATTCATCTCCTGGTTTTGTCTGAAGTTGATTCTCCAATTTTCCAATTTCTTCCTTTAAAATATTATGCTGCTTCCATTTTTCCTTATTTTTCTTTGCCATATAAGCTATTCTTATTCCCTTATATAAGCTTTCATAGTATCCCATAAGTTTGTTAATGAAGTGTGTTGTTTTTTATTTTCTTTAAAAAAATAATGTCAATTCCTTCATTATCCTTTCAATATATTCCTTTTCTTTTAAGATTTGGGGGTTTAGTGTCCATCTTTTGAATTTCCCCCTTTGACCTCTCCATTTTATCTCAAGAGGGTTATGATCTGCCCATGTATTTGGGGAGATCTCAATCTTTTCTATTTCTATAGCTAATTCCTTATTCATCCACAGAATATCAATTCTAGACCAAGATGCATGGGGGTTGGAGTAAAATATATATTTATTTTCTTTTGGATGTAGGGTTCTCCACATATCTATCAGATTTAATTCATCTATCATTCTAAAAAATGTTTTTGGTAGTATATTTCTTTTATTCTTGTTAGTTTTATCGCTTACATAATTTTTTTGGATATCATCTATCCCATTATAATCACCTACAATGCATATATTCCTATGTCCTGTTACAATTATCTTTTCATGCAATTTCTTATAATACTGCATAAATAACTACCAACAAGATTTGAGTATGCCCTCATTTTATTTCTATCATTAGGGTTCTTCCTTTTGGATCTACATAAATTGGATTAGCCTTTATCCCTTCTTTAATATATACCACCACCCCTTTCTTCTTCTTCTTTGCCAGTGCTGTATAAAGTGTCCCTAACTTTTTATACTCTAAATAGCTTTCATCTTGTTTTCGGATGTGTTTTATCATCACTAAAGTGGATAAGACTGCTCTAATGGCTACCAAAGATGAATTTTGGGGATGCTGGATAAGATCAGGACCAGACTTTCCAAAACATTTGAGGGCATGGAAAGAACCGTGAAGACATATTGTCATGGTACAAGCAGGTAGATGACCCTAAGGCTTGGCTGGGGCTGAAAACTGATAGAAAAAGCAAGATCAAAGTCTTACCTACCACAGCATAACTAGCCAATTACCTTGATACTATATTTCATTATCTTTTTAGGTGATAAAATGTCAATTCATTTTGTAAGCTATTTTCTCAAACCTAGGGACTCTGTGGACTGTCAAAATGGATTAAAGAATTTCAGATTAAGAAGACTTTTTAAAAACAAAACACCATACAGTAACCTGCAGCTGCCATTAATCCTTAAGGAAAACTCCTGCGGCATGGAGCAATAGTCAAAGGGAAGAGAGATTTCAACAAAGCTACAACAGAGAAGTAAAGTTTTTTCTATCTACCTTCCTCTTCAGGCACCATTACAAAATCAAGAAGTATTTTCAAGTCAGCCATTGAACCTCATATCCACCATGGAGCCAAATACGTCACAAAAAATATCCACAAATCTGCCTTTCAATGTCATAAATATTACAAAGATAATATAAAGTTTGTGTAATTAAAAACTTAATGCCATATTTTTCTAATCTGTAATAAAATGAACAAATGCCATTGGTGGAATAACAGCCACCGTTGTCGTCTCTAACACGAAGTTTTGGGCTGTGCCAACTTATGCTGTAGAAGGCACTGGAACAAAACACACTCTGCATTAGCATGCTATAACACAACTTTCTCTTGCCGCCTCAGAGAACAACCCCTGCTTTACATAAATCTTTCATGAAATGCTCTGCCTCAAGCACTACTGCCTAAGCAAAAAAGGGCAGCAGTGAAAAAACAGATTTTTTTTTCTCCAAAAGCACATCAAATCATACAGAAAAGTAAATGGAATTCTTATCTGCTGTGTTTTCACAAAGTCCCATGAGGTCTCTCAAAAAGAAACAATATAATTAACAGATATGAGATATTGGGAATAATTGAAAGGGGGTTTTGGAGTGTGGAGAGAAAAGCTATTTAAATTGTTCCAGACATCAATACATAGGGAGACAGAATAAATTTAGTCTGTATTATTCAAGTCTTCACATGTACAGAACAAGCTTCTCCAGATTCTGTTTTTCTAATATAATTAGAGATTACCGGAGCTAATATAATTGCCAATCTGGATTAAGGGAAGATATTTCAGACATAGTTTATGCTAGAAATGATGAATAAGACTATGTGTCTGTTTCTTCATACCAATAGGCTTCATCAAGCCCATAAATCTTCAGTCATAAAAATATAAGGCACACAAACAGAAGGTTTATTAAGCTCCTGATAGGCATCAAATATATTACTGTTTTCAAATTGTTAGTCCAGTTCTCAAAGTCCACTATTAACATCTTGCTAAGGAACCACAATCAAAATGATCAAATGATGAGAACCAGCAGAATTAAAACATATTTTTGTTCTGTTTCATGAAATGTATACTATGCCTTTCCTTAACAGAGTTCAAAGGGTGTTTTTTTTGGACAGGTTTTAACTCTTCCAGATTTTCAGATCCTTTAAAAGAATATTCTGACATTTTCTTCATAATAATACTAATTTTCATGCACTATAACAAAATAATAGAACTGGATATCATAATTACTCTAATAATTTAATGCAGTACAATTTAAGTTCTGAACTAAAATAACCTAAAGGTCCCATTTAAAATTTATAATTATCCAAATAAATAAAACTTATCTAACAATAACGCATTTCTGAATAAAAAACCAATACTTAATATACTATTCTAAATTAGAAACAACAGACTAAAGCTCTCAAAATATCAGTATAAAAAATAGTTCTTAGACCAAAAATCTGGAATAGATTGAAAGATGTAATGAATATATTTCTGAAAATTCTGCTTCTATATATTTCCATAGATGTTACAATTACTATTTTTTTAATGACTGGAATTCATTCCTTTGTAAAAATAAAAATGTTTGATGGCTAATGATAGTCAGAACCTTGAGTGGTTAAATCCAAGCTCAAAGTATTATTATGCAAGTTACTATGAACCCAGTCAGCATATAATTGGCTATAGTAAATAATAATAATAATTCTGGGGATTAATCACTGTGTTATCTTGATGAGCAGGAAGACCTAGAGTGAATTTCAAAAGAAAAATATTTGCAACAAAAGATTTCAATCTAGCTGTGTCTTAATTTCCTAGTTCACTTAATGTTAATTTATGGATGAAGATAACTGCAAACATGCTTTAACAAAATTATCTTATTTTTAAATAATTATTTATTTATTAAAACTGAACTGTCATAAACCCAAAGGGGTTTAGTATTCATATACAGGTAATCCTCGAGTTACAAGTGGAATGGAGCCTGCCCATTCCACTCGTAACTCGAAAACTCATGGGAGTGAATCTCGTACCTCGAACAAGATCACTCCCTTGCTCGTTAAGATGCATGCAGCTTGTTAAGCGCACATGAGGTATCTCAGGATGGGGAAGGCTATGGGGGGGCTAGTGATGGAATAGGCCCCCAAGGCCTCCCCGACTCAATAAGATACCTCATGCTTTCCCCTCCCTTCTTGCTGCGTCAGACTCACCTCGAAAAGATCTGTCTCCTCTCTGCCACGGTTTCTGCCTTTGAAAGAGAGGAGAGTCAATGGAAGCTTCTGGTGCCTGTAATATCGCTTAAGTTCAGGCACCGATCCTCTTTTGCAGAGAATGGGAGCGTGAACTCTCGCAGTGTATGCTCCCGCCCCCAACTCCTTTCCGCCACTGCCAGAACAATTTTCACCAGGATGGAGACCTTGGGGAAACTGGAAGCTCCGTCTCCATGCAAATGCACACTTAGAAAAGGAGTGCCTTGCTCTCTGGCTCCGGTTTTGCCAGAAGAAGCGTTGACTTACCTGAACGCATTTTCTCTGCATGGGGGGATGGAGAATCCACCAATGGGTTACGTCAGTCCTCTGCCCAATCAGAGACTAGGTCCGAAATTTAGCTCCGCCTCCGGCTTCCTTCCTTCCCCAGTTTTTGCCAGGCGAAACTCTCCATCAGATCGGACCGTGTAGCTCCTTTCCGGCCTCCTGTAAGAGAACTCCTGCCTAGACTAGTTAGAGGAGGGTGTGGATTCTCCATCCCCCCCCATGCAGAGAAAATGCGTTCAGGTAAGTCAACGCTTCTTCTCCTACATGGGTGGATTCCGAATCCACCAATGGGACGTACCCAAGCCCTCATAAGTCCCTTCGGGTGGGAGTCTAGGCTATCTCTTACTAGGCCTGGACTATCTGCTGCAGGGACCTCCTGCCAAATGAAGCCTCCGCTGCAGCAAATTGATCAATCTTGTAATTTCTTATGAACGAGGACGGAGAGGCCCATGTGGCCGCTCTGCAAATTTCCTCTAGTGATGCCTGGGTGCGCCAGGCAGCCGATGTGGACGCACTCCTTGTGGAGTGAGCCGTGATGTTATCTGGTACTGGCTGTTCCAATGCCTCATAGGCCTTGGCTATGCATGTCCTGATCCATCTACTAATGGTCGAAGATGATACCTTCAGACCCTTAGATGAAGGATGGTATGAAACAAATAGGGCCTCGGACCTCCTGAAGGTCGCTGTCCTGCTGACATAGTGGCGCAGAGCCCTGCGCAAGTCCAGTGTATGCCAGCGTCTCTCCAGACGGTGTGTGGGATTTGGACAGAAATCCGGTAATACCAGGTCCTGGGACCTGTGGAACCATGTGTTGACCTTCGGTAAGAAAGATGGATCCAGGCGTAGGGTCACCCTGCCCTCTGCGAAGGTGATCAGATCCGGTCGGACCGAGAGGGCCCCCAACTCCGATACCCTTCTTGCTGAGGTGATGGCCACTAGAAATGCCACCTTCAGCGACAGGAAACGGAGTGAACAAGTCCCCAGCGGTTCGAAAGGGTCCTCAGTTAACGCCTGTAGAACCCTATGTAGGTCCCAGGATGGAAAACGGTGAACTACAGGGGGCCGTCTGGTGGCTGCCCCCTTTAGGAAGGCGCTCACGGCCGGATGTTGTGACAGGGGTCCCCGGTCCTCGCAGACTAGGACCATCTGTAAGGCCGCTATTTGCCTGCGAATGGTGTTGATCGCTAGTCCCCTGTCCATGCCCTCCCATAGATACTCTAGGATGTTAGGGATGGTAGCGGTCAGGGGGTTTATCCCCTGCCTGCTGCACCAGGAAGAAAAATTCCTCCAGGTGGCATCGTAGATCCTGTTGATGGAGGGTCGGCGAGCGTCTTGAATGACTGAGATGACATGCTGTGAGAAAGCCTGCCTACTCAGATCCTCCCGCTCAAGTGCCAGGTGGCTAGTTGTAGCCACTGCGGGTCTGGGTGTAGAAGTTTCCCCTGGCTCAGAGATACCTGGCTCGGAGGGAGTTTCCATACTGGTGAAAGCGATAGGTCTACCAGGTCCGCAAACCACGGACGCCTCGGCCAGTATGGAGCAATTAGTACCACCTCCGCCTGCTCCAGAATGAGTTTGCGGATTGTTGCTTGTATTAGGGGCGGAGGAGGGAAGGCGTACAGTAGCCCCTGGGGCCACTTGCATCTGAGCGCGTCCGTCCCCTCTGCTCCCCGGGTCTGGAACCTGGAAAAGAAGCGGTGAGTCTGAGTGTTTTCTGGTGTTGCGAAGAGGTCCAGGCAAGGGCGTCCGAACCTGTCCGAGATTGCCTCGAACCGTTCCGGTGCCAGTCTCCACTCCGCGTGGTCTATCGTGACCCTGCTGAGGGAGTCCGCCTGGTGGTTTGCCTCCCCAGAGATGTGCTCTGCTTTTAGTGAGGCCAGGTGCTGCTCTGCCCACAGGCCCAGTGCCCTGGCCTCCTGCATGAGAGTCACTGACCTGGTCCCGCCCTGCTTGTTTACGTGTGCCTTTGCTGTTACATTGTCCGTCAGGACTAGCACGTGTTTCCCTGCCAACTTGGGTGAGAACTGAAGCAGGGCCAGGTGAATGGCCCTCAGTTCGAGCCAATTGATTCTGTGTTTTAGGTCCCTTGGGCTCCACCTTCCCTGGGCTATCTGGTCCCCGGAGTGGGCCCCCCAGCCGAACAGGCTTGCATCGGTTGTGACAGTGATCCTGTTGGGTTCCCTGAGTGGGGTGCCCCTGTTCAGGGCCCCTGACCTCCACCATCTCAGTGATGCTATGACCTGGGGAGGCACCCTGATTCTCCTGAGCGAGGCACTCTGGTCCTGTCTTTGGAAGGGCAGCAGGAGCCACTGCAGGCCTCTGGAGTGGAGCCTGGCCCACGGGACAATTCCCAGGCATGATATCATCTTCCCCAGGAGCTGGGAAAGTTGCACTACTGTGACCACCCTCCTCTGCATTACCAGAAGCGTTAGCTTCTGTAAACTCTCCCGACGCTCCTGGGAGAGATACACCATGCCCTGCTCTGAATCTATGATTGCTCCCAGATGCTGGAGCCTCCTTGAGGGTGTGAGCTGGCTTTTCTTGTGGTTGACTGAGAAGCCATGCCTCTGGAGCGTGTCTATGGCGATCTGGATGTCCCTTAGTGCTGCCTGGTGTGACGCTGAAAGTATCAAGATGTCGTCCAGGTAGCATTGGACCCGCACCGGTCTCATGCGCAGGTGCGCTCCCAATGCCGCCAGAACTTTCGTGAATACTCTGGGCGCTGAGGACAGCCCGAATGAGAGTGCCCTGTACTGGTAATGTCGCCCCCTGTGGCAGAACCTTAGGTACCTTCTGTATCCCGGTCTTATTGGAATGTGAAGATAGGCCTCTGTGAGGTCTATCGATGATAGCAGATCCCCCTTTCGAATACTGGCCAGTATGGACCTGAGGGACTGCATCTTGAACTTCCTGTATACTACGTAGCGATTTAACCGCTTGAGATCGAGGATTGCTCTCCAATCCCCTGACGATTTTGGCACAAGGAAGAGGATGGAGTAGAACCCTTGTCCCTCCTGCCCTGGAGGAACCGGCTCTATGGCTCTTATTTCCTCCAGGTGCCCAATGGCCTGATCTAGGAGACCCGCCTTGGTCTTGTTGCGGGATAACGGGCATCTTATGAAGTGAGCTGGTGGGGTGGAGTAGAATTCTAGTGCTAGGCCCTGGGTCACTGTCTCCCTGACCCAGGCATCCGTCGTGGTCGTCTGCCATGCTTCGCTGAACAGCGCCAGACGGCCCCCGATGGGACTGTCCCAGGCGTCACTTGGAGCATCTGTAGGGTCGGCCTCCCCCCCTTTAAAGGGGTGTTTGGAAGGTTGGCCCCTACCCGAGGCTGGACGGTCTTGGCCGCGCTCCTGCCTGTATGAGAAGGTGCGCAGAGTTCTGGGCCCTTCCCAGGACCGTCCCCCCTGAAAGGGCTGCCTCCATTCTCCAGCCCCGTTCTGACGGGGTGCCTGTCTACGGAACTCCTGGGTTCCCCTGTCTGTCCTTTTAGATGGGTGAGCTAGCACCTTCCTTTTGTTTTTATCTTCTATCAGGTAAGGATCCAGGATCGCTCCGGAAAGCTTTGATCCTGCATACTTAGCTGTGGTGAGCCACCATTTGGACTTAAGGTCCGCCTTCCAGTTCTTGAGCCATATCAGCCTCCTGGCTGCCACTGTCCCTGCGATGGACCTGGCCGAGTATCTAGACGCGAACAGCGAGGAGTCTGCCATGAATTCCGCTGCCCTCCGCAGTTTGGTCAGTGTTTGTCTCACACGTACCTGGTCTGGTGGTACACTTGCCTGGATCTCCCGCAGCCACCTGATCGCAGCCCTGGTGACTACTGAGTTAGTGGATGCGGCTCTGATGGCCCAGGCCGATGAATGGTGAACCCTGCGGAGGGAAAGTTCTACCTTCCTATCCTCCGCCTTCATTGACTCTGCTAGGTCTCCTGGAATGGCTGAGGAAGGAAGGAGAGAAATTAGCGGAGCGTCCACCTGTGGCACCTCTATTAGTGTTGCTAATGGGTTGCAAACATTAAACATCTTCCTTTCCACGCCATTTGGGGATGGAATGGTGCCTAGATTAGACCACTGGGACCTTACCGTTGATCTGAACACCTTAGTGCATGGTACCTGTATTACCTCTGACACCGGTGAGTGCATTAGTGGATCCTTTGCATCCTCTTCCTCTGAGGACGGTGGTCTGGCCTCCTTGGTCTTGGCTGGCAGATCAAGAACGGAGCATGTCTTAATCATGAGGGAGTAAAACAGATTATGATCGAATAAACCTGACACCGGGGCCGCCTGTGGCTCTGTGTCCTCATTTTCTGACAGCGGGGCCTCTTCATCGTCCCAGTCCTCCTGCTCCTCGTCTGTCACCTGTGAAGAGTTCTCAGACCCATCAGAGTCCTGGAACATTACCTTTCCCCCACGGGCAACTCGTGTCCGTGATGTGTGAGCCCTCTTGGGAGGAGAATTACTCCTAGAAGCCCTGAGGTGCTCTAGGGTTTCCTCTAGGAGGGAATGAAGTCGTGATGGCCACTTACCAGACCTCTTTCTTTTCCTACCTCTGTGCCCAGCCTCCTCCTGGCTGGTTGAGGGCTCGGAATGCTCTGGTGACGATGGCACCGAGATGGGGGACACCTCCCTTTCTGTCTCCCCCCTGGGAGACCATTCCTGTTCAACTGCTTCCAAAAGCTCGAAGGGGGTTGGTGTCTCCCTAAGGGACAGGGCCGCACTTTCCATCCCGCTGTCCCTCAGCCTCTGCGCCTTGGCAAACTCCTTCTCCAAGGCTTGGTGTCTCCTTATGGCCTGGCGCTCGGCCGCCTTTGATGGCTCAGACAGATGCTTTGTTTTGGCCTTCTTCTTGCCCCCCCATTTCCTCCGTTCTGCGTTTAGGTGATGACGGAGGGGGCGCTGAGTCTTGGGCCGAAGCGCCCTCTGCCATCGCCATGCTCCAAGTAGCACCCTTTCCGGGTATCTAGCGGGCACAGCTGTTGCCGGCAGCGTTACAGGGAATATTCCCTAACGTGCCTGGCCGAAGTAATTTTGCAGCCACGTGGGTCCTTAGCCAGGGAGTTTGGTCCCTATGCCCGTCCCGGCCGCCCTGATTCAGCTGGGGAATCCTTCCGGTTCCAATTGTGCTAGAAGCCAAAAACACCGAGACACACACACACACACCTCCGAGGGGACTCTTTAAGTAGCCGGCCTCAGTCCTCACTGCTCTAGGCAGACCGGATCTAGGCCTCTCTGCCTTGCCGGCAGCAATTTCTCTTCCCCTGGGCCAACAAACAATCTCAGCAGGGAGAACAAAGGAGGTTGGCCCGCCTCTCTTCAAAGGCTTTCGCGCCAGAAACGAGGCACCAATCAGAAGCCTGGGATGCTCAGGACATGCCCAACTTCCAAGATGGTGCTTCGCGCCAGTAGCCGAGACCTCCCCCTTTTAAAAATGGCCGCCGCGCCAAATTTTTGGTCGGAGCTCTGTGCTCCCGACCACGCGGTGCCTAAAGGATGCAGGCCTCGGACTACCCCTCTGGTGACCGACGGTCCCCGCCTATGTCCACCTCCCGGCGAGCCGGCTGGGCTCCTCCCTGCACTTCCCTTGTCCCACTTGCGTTTTTTTTGTCAATGTTCTGCGTCGAATCCTGGAAAGTCCTCCTTCCTTCGACGCCTGTACTCCTGTGGGGTCTCGGAGCGCAGTGAAGCGACCAGCGGAGTCCAGGGATGTTTCCCCCTTTCTCTCCCGCTTTTCCCAGGCCCTAGGCCCGGGGCGGTCTCGCCGTCGCGCTCCCGCCGCGTGGAGGAGAAGATAGACCGAAGGTCCCCAAAAACAAGGTAAACTCTAAACTTTCTAAATTTCGTCTTCTAATTAACTATTCTAACGCACAGAAACAAAAACCTTTTCCTACCAGTCCTTAAACCTGAAGAAAAATACTCTTTTTCGCGGAGCTAGTGCAAAGAGCTGTTTTTGGGCTTCAGACTAGGTAAAAACTGGGGAAGGAAGGAAGCCGGAGGCGCAGCTAAATTTCGGACCTAGTCTCTGATTGGGCAGAGGATTGACGTAACCCATTGGTGGATTCGGAATCCACCCATGCAGGAGAAAAAGCCATTTCTCAAGACCCTTCCTGGCAAAAACAAGCCTCCAGAGCGAGTGCGCTCACTCCAGAGGCTTATTTTCGCAGGATTGCTCTCAATAGGAGTGCTCACTCTGGAGGCTTGTTTTTGCCAGGAAGGGGCTTAAGAAATGGCTTTTTCCAGCGAAAACAGAGCCACAGAGAGAAGTATGATCACTCTGGGGGCTTGTTTTCGCAGGACTGCTCTCAATAAGAGTGAGGCACACTTGCTCTGCAGGCTTGTTTTTGCCAGGAAGGGGCTTGAGAAGTGGCTTTTTCCTGGTGAAAACAAGCCTCCGGAGCAAGCACACCTCTCAAGCCCCTCCCTGGTGAAAATGGAGCCAAAGAGTGAGGCGTGCTCGCTCCAGAGGCTTGTTTTCATCAGGAAGGGTCTTGAGAAATGGCTTTTTCTGGCAAAAACCAGCCTCCGAGCCCTGATGATGGCGGAGTGAGACAGCAGTGGCCAGAGCAGACCTTCCCCATCTCCCCTCGCTTCCCCAAAGCCTCCCTTTACTAACCTCCTTTCCAGCTCCGTTCTCCACCACCGCGTGCAGGGCAACAAAAGAAACCTGTGGAACTATTGGTAAAAAAAAAAGTTCAGTCAGATCTTCCAACTTTGCGAGATCCTTTTTGTGTGTGTGAGAAGTTGGAAGGTCGGATTGATCTTTTTTTTTTTGTCCCACAAACTTCTTTTGCTGCCCTGCACATGGAGAACAGAACAGGAAAGGAGGTTAGTGAAGGAATGTGGTTGCCCTACTCTGAGTGAAAGGAAACGGAGGTACAGAGCAGGATTGCTCTTAGTAAGGCTGGCACACGCAGTGCACCTGCGTCTTCTTGAGAGCAATCCTGCTCTGCGCCTCCATTTCCTTTCCCTCATTGCATTATGCCATTTTCTTTAATTGACTTAGTCATAATAGGCTGGGGTTCCCTAACATTAAGCTATAAACCGCATCTTTGAAACTATAGCATTTGAGTTCATGCACTATCCTAACCCCAAACCAAACACATTATAAATAAGCTGGGATGGATCTTCATTACAATATGCCCATCTGAGTCTGAGTGGTAGC
This sequence comes from Bothrops alternatus, assembly GCA_034064705.1. Lineage (NCBI taxonomy): Eukaryota > Metazoa > Chordata > Lepidosauria > Squamata > Viperidae > Bothrops > Bothrops alternatus. Next base: position 45,250,566 of record JARGCV010000007.1, on the reverse strand, counting down.
TGTTATTAGCAAAGCAATGTTATTAAGCAGAAAAGGGAAGGAGAAGGTTAGAAAGTGAAAATCACCTGGAAATTATAAATGGGAAAAATGACTGATGGGGCACTGGAATTAACCCAGTTATTGGGATAATGGACAATGCTCATTACATTGCGAACTGCTGAGCTTTGCTATCTCCTGCTCTGGCAGTGGCTTGGCAGATGAGTTGTCTGATGATTAATCAAAAGCCACTCTAACAGCAATGAAGGAACTACCCAGAAACTGGCTGCTTTGTTTTTTCATCACGTAGCATGCTACATTAAACTGCAGAAATGAGAAGTTTTCCTGCCCTCTCCAAAGGCATTGCAAAAGGCCCTGTAGCTTACTACAAATAACAATTCATTGCACGTACACATGTGTGCAGTATGTGTGTGTGTGCACGCACGCCTTATATGCATAAACAAATATGTATACACTCTAGATACAGAATAATGTTTAATTAATAAAGAAGTCAATGGCAGAAGACTCTGTATCTTAATATTTCATGCCAATCTTACACCAGAGACAAATTATGTGTGTTTAATCACACTTGGCCAACAAAGTATTCTAAAGCTGAATACTGAATCCTAAAATTAGAAAATAGATTAACATGATTAAAGGAGTCCCTATGCAACCAGTCCTAAATACTAGATGAAAGTTAGTTTATTTCAGAGGTGGACAACTACGGTCTCTTTATGACCTGTGGACTTCAATGTCCACAGATCACAAAGGGGCCACAGTTGCCCACCCATGATTTATTTATTTGTATATATGTTATCCTTGGATTTTCTTTGATTATTATGCAGTATGTGTCTGTATGGTGGGATTGTGTCTTCTGATTATGTCAATACATTCAATTATTATGAACACACACACACACAATCCTATTCATTTGATCCTAAATCATTTCTCCTGTTTTAAATCTCAAGTTGGGTTCATTCTGTTTCTTCTGACAAATGTTTCTCCATGCAATTTACTCTGCTTTTGGTCTGGTGGTTCTATTTTCTATGTCTATCGCCGATAATCAAGCAGCAGGAAACAAACACAAATTGGCTCAAGAGTATTTTCCCCTGAAGTCAAATCAATAAGATTGCTACAATAAGAGGTGTCTGACATAGATGAGAATGTCTAAGTTCCTGAATGAAACCACTAGCAAATTTCATGTTACCATTCCAGGGTTACAAACACTTGATTGGGGCTTATAATGAAAAATAAATCACAATTTATAGAGTTGCAAAACACACCAAGTTAGAAAATGTTCCTCACACATACCCATGCAATGTTGGGTTCATTCAACATTCTAATATGAAATCAAATAAACCAAATTATGGTTAAGATTATGTGTGAATGAGGATTTGATGCTTACTAATTACATAAATTATTATTTGCTAGTAGAGAAAGTTTTTCTGCTTACTGGCATAAAGGAAGAATGAAGGGGAAGTCTGTATCTGTTAAGTAGAGATGTGTCTAAACTGGATGTCTGTGCAAATGTTTTTTTTCTCTTTTTTAAAAATAGTTCTTTTTAAACAAATGTTTTTAAAGATTTGATAAAAATTCTCATCCATATTCATTCATGATTTTCCTTAACAATACATATATTTACAACTCCCTCTAATATATTTAAAAGGAGAATTACCTTAATGTAAGCTTTTTTAAAAAAAAGGTAAAAGGGTTTTTTATATGCAACTCTCAGAAACAGGTGTTCTTTGCTATGCAAAATATCAAAAACATAAGTGTGTTTTGGGGTAGAGAGAGAACATCAGCTAGTCAACATCTATACCACATCATAGTCAATTTTGACAGATCCCACTGATTTGCTTTTTTGTGCATATCAAATTCCTATTGTTATATCCCTAATTTGTCCACTGCTGTTAAAGGCTTAGAGCTCTGGAAAGGGGTGGGGGAAGCCATATTAAATACTTTCATTCATCAGGCAGAACAGTGAGTAAAAAAACCAGCCACTTAATTAGGAATTCAACAAGGTAGGTTAGTTAAGTTGTAATGGCCTGTAGTAAAATTCAATCAATGACACTGAGGTTGAATTATACAGTTTGCATTCTTCTGGAAATTTAAAACCTCTACATCTTATTCAGAATCGAAAATAATGCATCTTCATGCCTTAGACAAAAAAAATGGGCAAGAAAAAGCAAGCTTTTTTTCCATGGTTTTTCAGAAGTGTCTCAGATTTGATTTGGCACTACAATTATCCATTCCAGTACAATAATTTGCATATATTTGTTGGATCTTCTCCTCCTCCCCCATCCTTCTTCACAAGAATGGAAATAATACTTTTATAAGATTTATGAAGCAGAGGAATGATAAGCTGGGCTACCACTGTACATCAAGGAAACAGCCTCCTTTATAAGGGCAATGGCCACCCAGAGTTTTATGGAGTCAGCAGCCATAACAAATCTAATAGATCAAACCAAAACAATGAGACCCAGAATCTTAAGAGACTGCCTCCAGCAATGACAAATTGTTACCTGCCACATTTGTTCATCTTGAACAAATCTTTTTAAATATAAGCCCAAGAAACTATTTCTCTCCATATTGGAACCATAGGACCATATTTTCTTTCCATTCATCATACTACAGTTCCATATGCTCACTACACCAAAGTGGTCATCATACCTATCATCAGTGTTGGTAGAGGCCAGAAATCTGCTTAAGCCATATAGCCTTAGTATCTCAGGAGCATCTGCTGATGCACTGGGGAACTACCAGAGAATTGGAAAAGAGCTGATATGGTTCCCATCTTCAAAAAAGGAGGGAAAAAACAGACCCAGGAAACTACAGACCAATCAGCCAGCATCAATACATGGAAAGATACTGGAAAAAAATAATTAAAAAAACATCTGTGAACATCTAAAAATAATAAAGTTATAACTAGTAGCCAGCACAGGTTTGTTAAAAACAGATCATGTCAAACCAATCTTATTACCAATCTTATTACCAACAATACCAACAAAAAGGAAAAATAACAGCTCTCAAAGGAAACCAGCATGGCTGCACAAAGAACTCTCTGATAAATTGAAAGATAAAAAGGACAAGTATAGAAAGTGGAAAGAGGGACACATAACTAAGTCAGAATATCAGCAAATAGCCCAAGCCTGCAAAGATGACGTGAGGAAAGCCAAGGCTCAAAATGAACAAAGGCTTGCGACCAAAGTCAAAAATAACAAAAAAGCTTCTTTCAACATGTAAAAAACAAGAAAAAAATGAAGGAAACGATTGGTCCATTAGTGGATGAAAGTGGCAAGAAGGTGAAAAGCAACAGGGAGAAAGCAGAACTATTTAACTCGTTTTTCACATCTGTCTTTACACAAAGGGAAAAAGCAGGCCAACCTATCAAAAATACTGCCATAAAAAACAGAATAGAAACACAAGTTAAGATAGGCAAGAAAATGGTAAGTGAAGACCTGTCCAGCCTAGACGAGTTCAAATCACCAGGACCAGATGGATTACATCCCAAGGTTCTCAAGGAACTGGCAGATGTGATCTCAGAACCACTGAACTATATTTTTCAAAGATCCTGGAGCACTGGGAACTACCAGAGGACTGGAAAAGAGCTGATGTAGTTCCCATCTTCAAAAAAGGGAAAAAAATAGATCCAGGAAATTACAGACCTATCAGCCTGACCTCAATACCTGGGAAGATTCTGGAAAAGATAATCAAACAGCGAACACTTACAGGCAAACCAAGTCATTACTAAAAGCCAACATGGGTTTGTCAAAAACAGATCATGCCAGACAAACCTTATTGCATTCTTTGACCAAGTGACAAAATTAGTGGACCAGAGGAATGTTGTGGATATAATTCACTTGGACTTCAGTAAGGCATTTGACAAAGTAGATCACAACCTACTACTTGATAAGATAGAAAAAGGTGAGTTAGACAGCATCACCACCAGATGGATCCGTAGCTGGCTGACCAGCCATACTCAGCGTGTGGTCCTCAGTGGAACCACATCTACATGGAGGGAAGTGTGTAATGGGGTGCCCCAGGACTCTGTTCTGGGCCCAGTGCTCTTCAACATCTTCATCAATGATTTGGACGAGGGGATCGATGGGGAACTCATCAAATATGCAGACAACACCAAGCTGGCAGGAATAGCCAACACTCCAGAAGACAGGCTTAGGATACAGGAGGATCTGGACAGACTTGAACACTGGGCGCTATCTAACAAAATGAAATTCAATGGTGAAAAAAGTAAGGTTCTACATTTAGGCAAGAAAAACCAAATGTATAGGTATAGTATAGGGGGCACCTTGCTCAATAGTAGTAACTGTGAGAGGGATCTCGGAATCCTAGTGGACAATAATTTAAATATGAGCCAGCAGTGTGCTGCAGCTACCAAAAAAGCCAACACAGTGCTAGGCTGCATTAACAGAGGAATAGAATCAAGATCACATGAAGTATTAATACCACTCTACAATGCCTTGGTAAGGCCACACATAGAATACTGCACCCAGTTTTGGTCACCACGATGTAAAAAAGATGTTGAAACTCTAGAAAGAGTACAGAGCAACAAAGATGATTAGGGGACTGGAGGTTAAAACATATAAGGTAAGTTTGATGGAATTGGGTATGTCTAGTTTAATGAAGAGAAGGACGAGGGGGGACATGATAGCAGTGTTCCAATATCTCAGGGGGCTGCCACAGAGAAGAGGGAGTCAAGCTATTTTCCAAAGCGCCTGAATGCAGGACAAGACGCAATGGATGGAAACTAATGAAGGAGAGAAGCAACCTAGAACTAAGAAGAAACTTCCTAACTGTGAGGACAATTAACCAGTGGAACAGCTTGCCTTCATACATTGTGGGTGCTTCATCACTCAAGGTTTTTAAGAAGAGACTGGACAGTCACTTGTCTGAAATGATATAGGGTCTCCTACTTGAGCAGGGGACTAGACTAGAAGATCTCCAAGATCCCTTCCAGCTCTATTCTATTCTTCTATTCTATTTCAAGTATTTTCCAATAACAGGATATTGTCATACTAAAATACAGTGCAGAATGAATAGAATGCAGTAGTTGGAAGCACTAATACAAGCAAAGTTGGAAGCATTGGCAGAAAGACTTCATCATTACAGCAAGAGCATCAGACAATAGCAATCACATTTAGGTTTATATACTGCTCCACAGTGTTTTACAGCACCTTCTGAATCGTTTACAAATGTCAGCATATGGCCCCAACAATCTAGATCCTCATTTTACCGACCTCAGAAAGATGGAAGACTGAGTCAACCTGGAGCCCATCTGGATTGAACTCCTGGCTGTGGGCAGAGTTAGCTTGCAATACTGCATTATAACCACTGCACCACCATGTCTCAATATCAGGAGGAATGTAATATTCTGAATAGTATCAACTGCTGAATGATTAGCTGAAAGTTGTGCTTTATGTAAATGTCATAAAATGAATTAAATGAACAGTTTCATCATCTGCAGTCCTTAAGCTCAAAGTTAGATCTTTTAAGAATATTGACACAAAAGTGATAAGTTCATCTAGGACCAACTTTTTGTCTTCTATTTTTTCTATATGACAACACATAAGAATAATAATGATCTTTGCTAATAAACAACATTGGTTAGGTATGTCAACATCCCTAAAAATCACAATATAAAAAATGATGACACATGCATTATAATATTATCACATCAAAGATGCAATTTTGCACTTGCAGAGTATCTGAGGCAACAATATTAGTCACATCATTTGTCTCATGACACATTCCATTCTCACCTCCCTTTGCAGATGCCTGTGGATGAGTAGATACAAGGCTTAAATGCAGACTGCTGCTAAAATTGTGAGCTGCTGTAGGTTGACAGCTTGCATTGTGCTGAACATTCAGTTTCCACCCTTCTCTGGTCTGGCTATCAAGATATTGTTGGATCCTAATTCCCTCAAACGTATAACCCAATGATGAGGGATACCGCAATTCAGTGCTCTCCGGAGATGCTCCATCTCCATCCTCTTCTGAAGCAAAAACTCTTCCATATGAAAAGACATCAGGGGGGTGGGAGATTTTAGGAATCGTTAAGGAATTTAACATGGTCCCAATGGGAAAAAAGTACAGACCCTGCAACTCTTGATGCTCACTCTGAAGTGATTTAGGAGTCCTAGTGGACTATGAGCCAGTAGTGTGCAGCAGCAGCCAAAAAAGCTAACAGTATCCTGGGTTGTATAAACAGAGGCATAGAATCAAGATCACGCAAAGTATTAGTACTGTTTTATAAAACCCTAGAGAAACCACACCTGGAATACTGCAACCAATTTTGGTTACCATACTACAAAAAAGATGTTGAGACCTTAGAAAAAGTTCAGAGAAAAGCAACTAAGATTATCCAAGGCATGGAGACTAAAACATATGAAGAATGGCTGTAGGACTTGGGTTTGGCTAGTCTAAAGAAAAAAAGAAACAGGGGTGATATGATAGCAGTATTCCAGTATTTGAGAGGCTGCCACAAAGAAGAGGGAGTCAAATTATTCTTCAAAGCACCAGAGGGCAGGACAAGAAACAATGGTTGGAAACTGATCAAAGAGAAAAGCAACCTGGAATTAAGGAGAAGGGGCGTTGTCTTACCTGAATGCCTTTTCTCAGCACGGAGATGGAGAATCCACCAATGGGTTTTCTCTGTCTTCCTGCCCAATCAGATCAAGTCAGCCAAACTTGCCATGCCCGTCCTGGACTAGGACTCCCAGTCTCGACCAGGGCGAAGCCACTGACCGACAGTTTGACATGTTGGCTCCCAGAACCTAACCCTAGACCTAAACGACCTTAGAGGGTGGGATTGGATTCTCCATCTCCATGCTGAGAAAAGGCGTTCAGGTAAGACAACGCCCTTCTCCAGCACAGGAGATGGAGAATCCACCAATGGGACATACCAAAGCCTCACTGTTCCTGTGGGAGGGAAGCAGTCAGGTCCGGTGTCACATTCCCAGATACCACCTGCTGGAGGACCCTCATACCAAAGGAGGCCTCAGCAGAGGCAAACCTGTCCAATTTGTAATGCTGTATGAATGGCAAAGGTGAAGATCATGTAGCCGCCTTGCAAACATCCTCGATGGATGCCTGAGTGGCCCATGCTGCAGAGGTAGCCGCACTGTGCATTGAATGGGCTGTGACACGACGTGGAACCGGCAAGGAATCGGACTGGAAGATAGGTGGAAGGAAACAAAGAGGGCCTCAGACTTGCAGAAAGCAGCCGTTCATTTGCTATAGCAATGGAGTGCCCTGCGGACATCCAGAGAATGCCATTGCCGTTCCAGATCATGAGACAGGTCAGGGCAGAAATCTTGAAGAATGATTTCCTGAGCCCTGTGGAATAGAGTGTTAACCTTAGGGATAAAGATAGGGTCTAAACGAAGGACCACCCGGTTTCGGTGAAAGATGCATAAGTCATCCCTGATGGAAAGAGTCGCCAACTCAGATATCCACCTGGCAGATGTAATTGCCACCAGAAAGGCAACCTTGATAGACAAGGACCGCAGATCACACGTCCTGAGAAGTTCAAATGGTGGTCTGGTAAGGGCCTGTAGGACTCGCGGCAGTTCCCAATAGGGATACCTATGCACCACAGGGGGTTTAGTATTTGTTGCACCCTTGATGGATGAATGTATCAATGGGTGTTGACCTAGAGTTACTGAGGTGTTGCAGGTAAGCACAGTAGAGAGAGCTGCAACCTGCCTGCGTATCGTATTAGGTGCTAAGCCCCTATCTAGACCCTCTAATAGGTAGTCCAAGATCCTTGGAATTGTTAAATCTGATATAGTCAGATGGTGTTTAGCGCACCACTGACAGAAATTCTTCCATGTTGCATCATAAATGCGGTTGGTCGCAGGCTGACGGGAGGCCTGGATCATGGAAATAATGCCTGGTGAACAGGACTCCTGGGCTAGGATCCGGCGCTCAAGTGCCAGGTGGCTAACTGAAGCCATTGGGGCTCTGGATGATGTAGTACCCCCTGGCTGAGCGAGAAGTGACTCGGAGGGATCCTCCATGGGTGAGACCTGGAGAGGTTCATGAGGTCGGCGAACCACAGCCTCCGCCCTCTCTTGTAGAAGCTTGCAGATGACCGCCGGAATAAGAGGGAGGGGGAAATGCGTAAAGCAATCCCTCCGGCCACGGACCCTGAAGAGCATCCACTCTCTCTGTCCCTAGGGACATAAAATGGCAGTTGGGTGTTCGCTGGGGAGGCGAACAGGTCTACGATCTGTAAACCGAACCTGTCGGAGATCTCTCTGAAGAGGTCCAGGTGCAGACGCCATTCTGAGTGATCCACTGTCGACCTGCTCAGGAAGTCCACCTGTCGGTTCGCCTCCCCCAAGATGTGGTCGGCTCTGATGGAGGCAAGGTTGGTCCCTGCCCAGGAGCCCAACAATTGGGCTTCAGTCATGAGGGTCCGGGATCGGGTACCCCCCTGCCGGTTCACATGGGCCTTTGCCGCCACATTGTCCATAAGGACCAGCACGTGTTGCCTCGCAACCCTGTTGCAGAAGTGACAGAAAGCCAAATGTATGGCTCTGAGCTCCAACCAGTTGATGTGCCTCAGGTCTGACTGGGACCACCACCCTTGAGCCAACTGTGACTGAAGGTGCGCTCCCCAACTGAACAGACTGGCATCTGTCGTGAGCGTGAGCCGAGCGGACTCCTTGAATGAGGACCCTCTGGCTACTGCTGAAGAGAGCCACCACTTGAGAGATCACAAGGTCTGGGGAGGGACCCTTACCCTTCGGTTGGAGGAGCTGGTGCGCAACCTTTGGAAGGGGAGCAGAAACCACTGGAGGTTCCTGGAATGTAATCTGGCCCAGGGTATAATCACTATGCACGATATCATTTTTACCAGTAACTGGGAAAGAATGGCCAACGTCACTACCCGTTCCCTGCATATTTTGAGAACCAAGTCCCGGATACTGTTCCAACATTCCTGGGACAGGTAGACCTGGCATTCGACCGTGTCTATGATGGCCCCTAGGTGTAAGACCCTGGTCAAGGGAGCTGTCTGGCTCTCCTGAAAGTTTACCAAGAACCTGTGGTCCTGAAGGACCCTGATCACCAACCTGAGGTCTGACTGGGCGGCCGGGAGGGATGACGACTGGATTAGAATGTCATCCAGGTAGCATTGGAGGTGTACCAGCACCAGTCTCAGGTGTGCAGCGAGCACTGCCAGGATCTTGGTAAACACCCTCGGAGCTGAAGACAGTCCAAACGGGAGTGCCCTGTATTGGTAATGATGGCCCATATAATTGAACCTTAGGATCCGTCGGTGGTCGGGAAGGATGGGAATGTGGAGATATGCTTCTGTGAGGTCTATGGATGTTAGGAAGTCTCCCCTTCTTACGCTTCCCAAGATGGACTGGGGAATTTTCGGTATGCAATATGGGAATTCAGACCCTTGAGGTCTAAAATCGCCCTCCATTCTCCCGAGGCCTTGGGAACCACAAAGAGGATGGAGTAGAATCACCCACCTCTTTGAACTACCGGCACTGGTTCTACAGCTCTTATGTCCAGAAGATGATGAATGGCCTCTTGCATGAGGCCCCTCTTTGCAGGATTTTTTTGATTGAGAGCAAGAAATGAAACGCCCTGGTGGACTGGACATGAACTCCAGGGTCAGGCCGTGGTGAATGGTGTGTAAGACCCAAGCGTCCGTGGTGGTGACCTCCCACTGGTGAGCAAAGAGGGACAACCTGCCCCCTGTGGGAGGAACCATCCGAGAGTCATTTGGACCATCTGAAAGGGCAGCCCCCCCGAAAGGGCCGCTTGCCCAGGTATTGTTGTCTGGGCCTAGAACCAGACCTATCAGCCGGGCGATCCTGCCTGGCCATGAAGGGATGGGGGTTGTGTATTGTTGGGACTTGCTCCTGACCGAAAGGACTGCCTGCGGGCATAAGGGTTGGCCCATCTGTCTGCCCGCCTGGTGAGGTGCGTCAGTACCTTCTGCTTATCCTTGTTCTCTGTCAGGTACGGTTAAGGCCTCCCCAAATAACTGGCCACCCTGATAAGTGGCCGCTGCTAGGCACCACTTGGATTTGGCGTCAGCATGCCAGTGTTTTAACTAGAGCATACAACGTGCTGTGACGTTGGATGCCATGGCCCTTGAGGAGAACCTGGCCACATGTAGTGTCGCATCGGAAACATATTCCAATGCTGCCATTAGCTTGCTCAGGTCCTGATGAGTACGATCATCCTCCGGGGGGGAGCCTGGCTTGAAGCTGACGGAGCCAAAGGAGAGAGGACCTGGTGAAAAATTATGCAGAAGTAGCAGCCTTGATAGCCCACGACGACGCCTGGTGAGTCCTGCGGAATGCCAGTTCTCATTTCCTGTCCTCAGCCTTCAGTGCCTCAGACATATCTCCTGAGATTGTGGATGAGCACAAGAGAGGGGCCAAGGGCTCGTCCACTGTAGGCACCTCCAGTGTGTCAGCCAAGTCTGGAGCAACACTGAATAATTTTTTGTCAGTCCCACTTGGGAGGGGGAAGGTGCCAGGGGAGATCCACTGTTTCTGGACCACATTGAGGAATAGAGGGGGACAAGGGACGTGGTGTTGGGCTACTACTGGCTCTGAGAACACCGGGTCCGCGTCTGAGTCGGGTGCAGGTTCTGATGGAGTAACCTGATCAGCCATAGTACTGGCCTTATGAAGTAAGGGCAAAAAGAGAGATGGGTTTAAAAGCCCGCCAAATGGCAGAGGGTCCAGGGGGGGATCCTCCTCCTCTGACCATGGGGTGTCAAACAATTGGTCATAATCTGGCGGAGATAAGGCACTGCTATATCAGGATTGGGATGGGGAGGGAGGCCCGTGGTACCCTGGTGCCGACTGGGGAGGGTGGGATGGCAGAAGGAATATCACTGATTCTACCCTGGGTATGTGTGATGACCTGGCCGCAAGTGCCCAGTCCACCAACTGAGCAATTAGAGCTTGAAGGTGATCCTCAGAGGGGAAGGTGTTGGACTCGGCTACCCTGAGTCCTGCAGCTGTGGAAGTGAAGGTGATCTCAGGAGCCAAATGTGGGACTCGCGGTACCGATAGCAGTTGGAGGATGATGGAGTCCTGATCCGGTCCAGGAGAAGTAGGGGGAGCGGGAATTCCCACAGGTGACCAGACCCCCTGGGCAGAGGTTGAGGGGCCCAGTGGTAAATCAAAGAACGAGGCCTCAGCCTGTTCTGCCTCTGTCCTGGTCTGCTTCTGTGCTTTGGAGAACTCCTTCCCCAAAGCCTGGTGTCTCCTGCTGACCTGTTTCTCTGCCAATTTGGAGGGCTTCCTCCCGGAAATGGCCTTGGCCTTGGCCGTGATCCTACCTGCCGCCTCCTGGTTGGAGGACCTGTGCCATTTCCAGCTAGAGGATGGAGGTGAAGCGTCCTTGGGCTGGGAGGCCGTGCTGTCCTCCATCCTGGTGAGAGTTATCTCAGGAGTGCTGAGAGGTAATCCTGGCAGTGGATCGATTGGCGGGTAAGAATTAAGGGCAGGGGATATTAATGATCGCCCTGCCCCCCTGGCCACCAGACCGGTAATAATCCTGGGGTCCAGTCACATCTACGTCTGCAGCAAAGTCACCGGGGTGATGACAGCCAGCCTGCTCGTAGGATGCGCAGTGTTGCCAGGGCCAGCAAGGTGATAAGTGGCAACACGGTTTGCGCAGCAGGCGGATCTGTGGAGGTGGCAAAATCACTTGCGTGATGACCACAGTCCGATGCACAGCCCACCAAATGGTGGCCAGGAAGGGAGACACCAGATTGGGGTCTAAATTTGGCCCAATGGCTTTTGCGCTCCAGAAAAAAATGTGTATAGTCTGAAGTGGCACTTCTCCGTCAGGGGAACCCTAAGTGCTTTCAGGGGGAACCCTTTTGTGATCCCCAAAGAGCTATAGACTATACAGGCCTACAGGCCAGTGATACAATCATGAAGGCCTTTCAAAATGGCGGCCGTGGTGCGGTCTAGCTCCCCTGTGCCGAATTAAGCAAAGCCCTATTAAGCAGAATGCAGGAGAGAATGAAGCCGGCCCACCCCACTGTGCAAAGCCCCCGGAGGAGACTGAGCATCTGGGAGCAGCAGAGAAGAGAAACACCCCCCCATCATATCCCTTGTTGAGGAAATAGCGGCAGCCACGCAGTCCACAAAACGGCAGCCACATCAATCAGGCCGATTCCCCCAAGCGACTGGCAGAGAAGATGGGTGAATCCGGCCCGCATACCTAGCTAAAGAGCCATCCGGCGAAGTAAATAAGCAAGCGGCCACCAAAATGGTGGCCACAAAGCCCGAAAAGCAAAAAGAGGCCCCTCAAGGCCTGATCTGAGGGAGAGAAGAATCGGAGCCGCACGTGAGGGGGAAACACCCAAAAACCCATTGGTTGATTCTCCATCTCCTGTGCTGGAGAAAGTTTCTGACAATGATGACAATTAACCAGTGGAACAGCTTGCCTTCCGAAATTGTGGCTGCTCCATCACTGGAGATTTTAAAGAAGAGACTGGACAGTCACTTGTCTGATTCTATTCTATTCTATTCTATTCTATTCTATTCTATTCTATTCTATTCTATTCTATTCTATTCTATTCTATTCTATTCTATTCTATTCTATTCTATTCTATTCCATTCCATTCATCTACTTGCATGTAACATGCCTCAGAACTTCTAGGTTGGCAGAAACTGAGGTAAGTGATGGGAACTCACTCCATCATGCGGTGCTAGGACTCGAACCGCCAGAACACAGACCTTCTCCAGCAACATTAAGCTACTGAGCCACTGCACCTCAGGGAGATAATTGATTGATGGGAAGTAGTACCGGGTAGTTACCACTGGCAATATAATATGTTGGCTTCTGGGCCACAAATTTGTTTTCCCAAACAAGCCTAGAATCACTTTCATATTGGAGAATGGACACTTTTCATCACTATGATAAGGCCACTAATGACATGGGTCTTAACTTGTTCTCATGACATCTTCTGACCAGACATGAATTAGACAGTTCTCAAATATAACAGAGCTCAACAGGAAACCCCAGACATTGCTCCACCTCACTGAATCTGCTGCTTGAATGTGGCATGGAAAAACAAAATGATGGGACAAAATTTTGGGGGAAAGTATTACAGAGGAAGAAACAGAAAAAAGATAATATGCCAGGTATAAGGGCTAAATCTATCAAAGTCAGAAGCAAATAGCCCGAGACCAAACTGATAAACAGATACAAGTAGTCAGTGTTCCTCTCAACTGAAATCATGAAGCTCTTGGCTAATTGTGTGACCCAGGAGGGGTAAAATGGTGCAAATATTGAACCTTGCTTCTGTTGAAAACAGGGATTGCGCTGACACTTGGCAGCTGCTACATTTTTCTTTTTAACTGCTATTCTAGTTCCTGCAAGAAGGCTCCCTATCTAAAGAGCTATGTTCTTGAAATCTTGACAGCAAGGCATCTTGCTGAGAGAATCTCAAAGCCAGGGGTGGGCGAGCGGGGCGGGGGGGGGGGGAGTGAAACGGGAATCCCAAAGCTTAAGAAAACAATTCATAAACGACTGGAATTTTCCAGGTTCAGAACTAAATGTTCTTTGTCAATGTGACTAATTTTAAAACTGGCAAAACTGAAATGGCTTTCAGGAAATTAAATTGCAAATATAGTATGACAGGCCATTATATAAAAAAGCATGGCCTCTAAGAGACTTCATTAAATATTCTATTCCATTTACGGTATTTCCAGCTATAAAAAAATGCCAACTATGAAATCAGTGTATACTTGTGACTGCTTCAGACGGGAAGTTAACAATTTTGAAAACACTGAAGCAGATATTACAGGGAGAGTAATTACTTCAATTTTTCATCCTATTATAAGTCTAAGTTTAGATGAGGCCTGATCATGAGGGATCTGGTCTGTTAAGTTTTCCTGCGATTTGGAAGTTTATTCTTTGTTGTGTTGCTGTATATAATTTTATAAAGCTACACTGCTAGCTGCAACTCAGCAGACTAACAGCAAATTACCGCAGACTTCCTAGAAATGTCATAAACATCTTGAAGGCGATTTCCCTTCTGCTCACAGCATTTATGACCAGATTTCATGCCGTACACTTGCAGTTACTCTGTAGAGTTTCTAATGGGACTTTTAAAAATTGGCTGCTGAAGTGACTGGACATTCATGCTAAATGGAATGAGTTCTAGAAGCTGTCAGCTGTCGTCTAACACTCTGCTGTTGGAGCTACAAGTCTCTTTTCTCACTGATCAGGGATGAACCCTCCAACAAGGTGTGGGTCTTTTCTTGCCTGGAAAACTGCCTGTTATGTCAATTGGCCTGTGTTTCTCCCCATCAAATACTACCCATGTTTACTAATCTGATGATCTTACGTCCAAATGAGTATTCAGATTCTTGACTATATTCTCTGAGTTTGATATTTATATATGACTATTAAAAAAGACTCACCATTCAGCTATGTCAAAGCATCAGTATGCTTCTATTATAAATACACATATTAACTTTAAAACATAATTGTAACTGTATTGGTTCAAAAGTGTCCCTGATATTTTATTGTTCAGTAACTAATGCCATATATGAATCACACCCAAAGTGAATCCATTTGTCACCACCCAAGCACCATCTGTTCCTTGGAACAAATGTCATTTTAACGACAGCAGTTGTCATAATTTCTTTCCTTACAACCATCTAAAATTACTGTAATATATGCATTCTTTTTAACATGTGTGCATTAGAAAATCTACATGTGACATTGGATATCTGATTCAATCTTTCTCTAAAGTCACTAGACTTTGCTATTGTTTTAATCACAGAATATTATCACATTGTGTGCAATTTTAACAAACTCTTCCATTAATACAGTACTGGAAATACCAAGGCATTGTTAAATACTACATTAAAAACTTTTTGCCCACATACATTCACATACTCTATACTTTTACCTTTATAAAGATATATTCATGCACACAAATGAACACATACTGTATACTACTTGAAGTTTTTAAAGCAAGGACAAATGTTCATAGAAATGAGTCATGATGTGTGAAAGGGAAAAAAGGTAATCTCTTTGCCCAGAATTCATACTGGATTCTTTGGAAATTCTTCGATATTTTTTAACAGATCAGAAATGCTTCCCATGCAGCTGTTATCATTCTGTAGCCCATCAGCAGCAAAAACAAGAAGAAGCTGATCTGATAGCAAAAGCTGCTGCCACATTTCATAAATCAATTTTTATTTTTTATTTATTATGGCTAGTTCCCAGAAGAAAGATTCATATGGGAATGCATATACCCGTACCACGTATCTCAAAAGAAAGAGCATCTTAGAAAGGACTAAAACACTGCGTATATGAAGCTTAAGAAGTGAATAATCTTTGTGTTGATATGAACAAACTTTGTCATCAGTCGACAAAAGCAAAAAAAATATCTATTTTTAATGCACACAATGAACAATGGATTAGTTAAATAATATAAAAGCCCATTGATGTAGGAAAATAAATAGAATAGTCTTTACTTAGAAGGAAAGGAAGAATTTGTATACCTGGGACACAGGGTTGAAATGAGGGATCCTTGATGTTTTCTGAGCTTTGTTGTTTTCTTCCCTCTCCCCCCCTCAACAACAGGAGTCATACACCACACAGCGTAATGACTGCAACAGCTACTATACAGGACAAGCAGGCAGAAGCCAGGAAGAATGCATCCATGAAGATCAACTAGCAGTCAGAAGACATGATGAAAAGAAGCGTTGGCTTACCTGAACGCCTTTTCTCAGCATGGGGGGATGGAGAATCCACCAATGGGTTATCACAGCCTGTTGCCCAATGATTGACTAGGTCTGAATTTTAGCCCCGCCTCCGGCCGGATGCTCCAGTTTTTTGCCAGGCGAAGCTTTCAAGAAGATCGGACCGTGTAGCTCCATTCAAGAGTCCTGTAAGAGAAACCCTGCCTAGACTAGCTAGAGGAGGGTGTGGATTCTCCATCCCCCCATGCTGAGAAAAGGCGTTCAGGTAAGCCAACGCTTCTTCTCCAGCATGGGTGGATTCCGAATCCACCAATGGGACTTACCCAAGCCCTCTCAAGTCCCCCTGGGTGGGAGTCTAGGCTATCTCTTACTAGGGCTCAACGATATGCTGCAGAGCTCTCCTGCCAAACGAACCCTCAGCTGCAGCAAATTGATCGATCTTGTAATGTTTCACAAAGGAGGACGGAGAGGCCCACGTGGCTGCTCTGCAAATTTCCTCCACTGATGCCTGTGTACGCCAGGCCGCCGATGTGGCCGCGCTCCTTGTGGAGTGAGCCGTTATATTAGATGGTACCGGCAGTGACAAAGAAACATAGGCCCTGGCTATGCAGGCCCTGATCCACCTGCCAATGGTTGAGGATGACACCTTCTGTCCCTTGGACGAAGGTTGATAGGAAACGAATAAAGCCTCTGACCTCCTAAAGGTCGCTGTCCTGTCGACATAGTGACGCAGGGCCCTGCGCACATCCAGTGTATGCCATCGTCTCTCCAGACGATGTGTGGGATTCGGGCAGAAGTCCGATAGTACCAGATCCTGGGACCTGTGGAACCATGAATTGACCTTAGGTAGAAAGGATGGATCCAGACGCAGAGTCACCTTGTCTTCTGCAAATGTAATTAGGTCCGGTCGGACCGAGAGAGCAGCCAACTCTGAAACCCGTCTTGCTGAGGTGATTGCCACTAGGAAGGCCACCTTTTGTGACAGGAAACGGAGTGAGCAAACCCCCAGTGGCTCGAAGGGAGCCTCAGTTAACGCTTGGAGGACCTTGGGAAGGTCCCAGGAAGGAAAACGGTGAACTACGGGGGGCCGTCTTGTGACTGCTCCCTTTAGGAAGGCGCTCACCACTGGATGCTGTGACAGGGGTCTCCGATCCTCGCAGACAAGGACCGTTTGTAGTGCTGCTACCTGTCTGCGAATGGTGTTGGTTGCTAGTCCCTTATTCATGCCTTCCCACAAATACTCTAGGATGTTGGGGATAGTGACCGCTAGGGGGCTTAGTCCCTGCCTACTGCACCAGGAAGAGAAGTTCTTCCAGGTGGCATCGTAGATCCTGTTGGTGGAAGGTCGGCGAGCATCCTGGATGACTGAAATGACGCCCTCTGAAAAGGCCTGCCTGCTTAGTCCCTCCCGCTCAAGTGCCAGGCGGCTAGTTGTAGCCATTGGGTATTGAAGCCTCCCTTGACTCAGAGAGACCTGGCTCGGAGGAAGTCTCCACACTGGCGAAAGCGATAGGTCCACCAGGTCTGCAAACCACGGACGCCGCGGCCAGTATGGAGCAATTAATACCACCTCCGCCTGTTCCAGTATCAACTTGCGGATTGTTGCTTGTATCAGGGGTGGGGGCGGGAAGGCATACAGTAGCCCCTTGGGCCACCTGCATCTGAGCGCGTCCGTCCCCTCCGCTCCCCGGGTCTGATATCTGGAGAAGAAAAGGGGAGTCTGTGTGTTTTCTGGGGACGCGAAGAGGTCCAGAGAGGGGCGTCCGAACCTGTCCGAGATTGCCTCGAACAGATCCGGATCCAGTCTCCACTCTGCGTGATCTACTGTGACTCTGCTGAGAGAGTCCGCCTGGTGGTTTGCCTCCCCTGATATGTGTTCTGCTTTGATTGAGGCCAGGTGCTGCTCTGCCCATAGACCCAGTGCCCGGGCCTCCTGCATGAGGGCCACTGATCTGGTCCCACCCTGCTTGTTTACGTGCGCCTTTGCTGTTACATTGTCCGTTAGGACTAGCACGTGCCTCCCTTCCAGGTGGGATGAAAACTGTAGAAGGGCCAGGTGAATGGCCCTCAGCTCGAGCCAATTGATCCTGTGGCCCAGGTCCTGTGGACTCCACCTTCCCTGGGCTATCTGGTCCATGGAATGGGCCCCCCAACCGAACAGGCTTGCGTCGGTCGTGACTGTGATCCTGTCTGGTTCCCTGAGTGGAGTCCCCTTGTTTAAGGCACCTGATCTCCACCATCTGAGGGATGCTAGGACCTGGGGTGGTACCCTGACTCTCCTGAGTGAAGCGCTCTGGTTCTGCCTTTGGTAAGGGAGTAGAAGCCATTGGAGGCTTCTGGAGTGAAGCCTTGCCCACGGAACAATGCCCAGGCAAGTTATCATATTCCCCAGAAGCTGAGACAGCTGTACTATAGTGACCACCCTCCTCTGTTCTACCAGTCGTGCTAGCTTCCGTAGACTCTCCCGGCGCTCCTGGGAGAGATACACCATGCCCTGTTCTGAATCTATGATGGCCCCCAGGTGTAGGAGTCTCCTTGAGGGCGTGAGTTGACTTCTCTGGTGGTTCACTGAGAAGCCGTGGGCCTGGAGGGTGTCTAGGGTGACCCGAATGTCTGTCTGTGCTGCCTGGTAGGAGCTCGAAAGGATCAAAATGTTGTCCAGGTAGCATTGGACTCGCACCGGAATCATGCGTAGGTGCGCTCCCAATACCGCCAGGACCTTCGTGAACACTCGGGGTGCTGAGGACAGGCCGAATGGAAGGGCCCTGTACTGGTAATGCCGCCCCCTGTGACAGAATCTGAGGAACCTTCTGTGGTCCAGCCTTATCGGAATGTGTAGGTAGGCCTCTGTGAGGTCTATGGATGACAGCAAGTCCCCTCTTCGAATGCTGGCCAGTATGGATCTGAGGGACTGCATCTTGAATTTTTTGTACACTACATAGCGGTTTAACCACTTGAGGTCGAGGATTGCCCTCCAATCCCCAGATGACTTTGGCACAAGGAAGAGGATGGAGTAGAACCCCTGTCCCTCCTGCTCTGGAGGAACCGGCTCTATCGCCCTTATTTCCTCCAGGTGGTCTATGGCCAGATCTAATAGTCCCGCCTTGGCCGTGTTGCGAGATATCGGACATCTTATGAAGTGTTCTGGTGGAGGGGAATAGAATTCTATTGCTAGGCCCTGGGACACCGTCTCCCTGACCCAGGCATCCGTTGTGGTCGTCTGCCACACCTTGCTGAACAGTGCCAGACGACCCCCGACGGGGCTGTTCCAGGCGTCACTTGGTGCATCTATAGGGTCGGCCTCCCCCCCCTTTGAAGGGGCGTTTTGAAGGTTGGCCCCTGCCGGAGGCTGGATGGTCCTGGCCGCGTTCCTGCCTGTATGAGAAGTTGCACGGAGTTCTGGGCCCCTCCCAGGACCGTCCCCCCTGAAAGGGCTGCCTCCATTCCCCGCTCACGTTCTGATGGGGAGCCTGCCTACGGAACTCCTGAGTTCCCCTGTCTGCCTTTTTGGAGGGATGAGTTAGGACCTTCCTTTTACTCTTGTCCTCGATCACGTAAGGATCCAGGATCACTCCGAACAGCTTTGATCCTGAATACTTAGATGTGGCAAGCCGCCACTTGGACTTCAGGTCCGCCTTCCAATTTTTGAGCCATACCAGCCTCCTGACGGCCACTGTCCCTCCAACGGACCTGGCCGAGTATCGTGAGGCAAACAAGGTGGCGTCAGCCGTGAATTCTGCTGCCATCCTCAGCTTAGTCAGTGTCTGTTGTATGCGTACCTGGTCCGAAGGAACACTTGCCTGAAGTTCCCGCAGCCACCTAATCGCTGCCCTGGAGACGACTGAGGCAGTGGACGCGGCCCTAATGGCCCAGGCCGATGAATGATGGACTCTGCGGAGGGAGAGCTCTACTTGCTTATCCTCCACCCTCATCGACTCTG
Organism: Bothrops alternatus; assembly: GCA_034064705.1. Classification (NCBI taxonomy): domain Eukaryota; kingdom Metazoa; phylum Chordata; class Lepidosauria; order Squamata; family Viperidae; genus Bothrops; species Bothrops alternatus. The sequence continues at coordinate 45,230,916 of JARGCV010000007.1, read as the reverse complement.
CCATGTCTCCTGGGATGGCTGAGGAAGAAAAGAGAGAAATTAGCGGTGCATCAACCTGTGGCACCTCAATTAGCGAAGCGAGGGGATTGCATACATTGAACATCTTTTTCTCCATGCTATTTGGCGAGGGAATGGTTCCCAAGCTGGTCCACTGGGACCGTACCGTTGACCTGAATACCTTGGTGCATGGTACCTGTATCACCTCTGACACCGGTGAATGCATTAGCGGGTCCTTTGCGTCCTCCTCCTCTGAGGACGGTGGTCTGGCTTCCTTGGTCTTAGCTGGTAGATCGAGTACGGAACAGGTCTTAAGCATGAGGGAGTGAAACAGAGTGTGGTCAAATAAACCTGAGACTGGAGCTGGTTGTGGTTCTGCGTCCTCATTCTCCGACAGCGGGGCTCCGTCAGCCTCCCAGTCCTCCAGTTCCTCCTCTGCCACCTGTGAAGAAGTCTCAGAGACATCAGAATCATGGAACACTACCTTCCCCCCACGGGGGGCGTGTCTCAGTGGTGTATGGTAACCCTGAGGAGAAGAATCACCCCTAGAGGCCATGAGGTGTTCAAGGGCCTCCTGTAAAAAGGGAATGAACCTGTGACGACCACTTACCAGACCTCTTCCTTTTCCTACCTCTGTGTCCAGCCTCCTCCTGGCTGGTTGTAGGTTCAGAATGTTCTGGTGATGAGGGCCCTGAAATAGGAGACACCTCCCCTTCTGTCTCCCTCCTGGGAGACCATGCCCTGGATTCTTGTCCAGCTGATCCCGAAGGCCCAAAAGGTATGGGTGTATCCAGAAGGGGCAGGGCCGCTCTCTCTGCTCCGCTGGCCCTGAGCCTCTGCGCTTTGGCAAACTCCTTCTCCAAAGCCTGGTGTCTCCTTATGGCCTGACGCTCAGCAGTTTTCGATGGCTCAGTCAGATGTTTTGTCTTGGCCTTCTTCTTGCCCCCCCCGGCTCCTCCATCCTACGCTTTGGCGACGACGGGGGGGAGCTGAGCCCTAGGCCGAGGTGCCCTCTGGCATAGCCATGCTCGTTATCGCCCCCTATCCGGGTATCCGACCTCGCTGGGAGGGAGCTGTTACTGGCTGGCTTAGCTTGGGCCGGCAGCGCTGTAGGGAGTATTTCCCTAACCTGCACCGGCGGTAGTGGATAGCGGCTACGTAAGTCCATAGACAAAGGATTTCAATCCCTGTGCTGTATTCGCCGCCTTAAGTCCACTGGGGATTCGTTCCGGCTCAACCCGCTGCTAAAATTCCAAATACACCGAGACACACACCTCCGGAGAAAACTCTCCCCTTCAAAACCGGCTCTCAATGCTCACTGATCTAAGCTGGCCAGTAACTCAAACAGCCTCTGCCTTGCCGGCAGAAAAACTCCTTCCCTGGGCCTAAGCCCCAGCAGGAAAACAAAAGAGGTTTACCGCCCTCTCTTCAAGTGGATTTTTCGCGCCGTAGCGAAAACCTCCAATCACAGGGCGCAGAAAGAAAGGAACGCCCCTTAACCAAAATGGCGATTTGCGCCAGGAGCCGGGACCTCCCCTTTTTCAAGATGGCCACCGCGCCAAATTTTTGGTCGGAGCTCCTGTGCTCCTGACCACGCGGTGCCTGCCGCCCACAGCCCCGGGTCTACCCACCCGGTGTAAAGGGGCCTCCCGCCGACGTCCACCCTCTCAGTGGCCCGGCGAACTCCTCCCCGCTCCTTTTTCCCCACTTGCGCTTTGATGAAAGCAGTCCCCCGCTATCTGTGCGTCGACCAGTCCGTGCGGCTGGTGGACTCCTCCGGATCGTCTCTTCGCTCGACGTCTGCGCTCCTGGGGAGTCTCGGGACGCGGTCCGGTGGCCAGCCGGGAGTCCAGGGACATTTCCCCCTTCGGCTCCCGCTCTCCCAAGGCCTTAGGCCCGGGACGGCCTTGCCGTCGCAATCCCGACAAAGCAGAGGAGGAAAAGCGAAAAAATCCGCCAGAAAAAGGTAAAAATTGAAAAAATTTCCCTTAAATCTAGTCTGTCCAATCAAACGAAATATCTAAAAGTAGCAAGGAAAAACTTTACCAATCTTTAGCCAATGAAAAAACAACTATTTGCGGAGCTACCACAAAGAGCTGCTTTGGGCTTCAGACTAGGTAAAAAACTGGGGCATCCGGCTGGAGGCGGGGCTAAAATTCGGACCTAGTCAATCATTGGGCAACAGGCTGTGATAACCCATTGGTGGATTCGGAATCCACCCATGCTGGAGAACTCTTTAATTTCACAACATATAGAGACTTAACCATAGTTTCAACTGGGAAACTGTGACTATCCTAGACCAAGTAAAGTCCAAAAATGCTACGGAATTTCTAGAAGCCTGGCACAAATTAGCCACCAATAGACACATAGACATAATCAATATTTACATACTGTGCAAAAGACACAATCAACAATCCAAAATGGGAACAAAAAGATCAAAACACCTCCCCACCAGCAATCAGCATCCAGATGAACATAGATTAACTGTATGAATAACATCAGACCAACAATCAAGAAGTAAATATATTTCACTAATACCAGTGGACCAATCAAGGAACTGCCAAACAAGCCAGCAATAAACAGCCCAACCAAAGAATGACTAAGACCATCCCCATCAACACTGATAGGGCAAGCCACTAGAATATAAACTGAGATCAAACTCCATTTTTTATTAGCACTGGTGATGTTACCTAGTTTGGGTAAAGAAACTGCAAGAAAACAACCAAGCTCAGAGAGCACCAAGGAGCCCTCACAACAAGGTGAAAAATAGCCAACTACTATTTAGTCTTCTCAGATATGGTGCAAACAAGCTACAGTAGGTAATCTCAAAAGTGTTATGTTAAGTAAAAAGAATGTGTCTCGAAAGCAAATTAGTTTGGCACCATTTCCATCAAGCAAAGCAAAAAAGGTATAATGTATACACTTGTTGAATTTCCACAGCTCAACAACAGTTAAAGTAAATATTCTTGTACCCTAAACTAGGACAACTAATGTAGTTCTGAGCAAAGCTATAGTTTTGTGGAACAATGAAGACAGTAAATAAACAGGTATTTGTAGGCAGTGCTGAAAGCAGCAAAGTTCAGGAGAAGAACGGAAGGTTTTAGACAGTCAATAAGGTCAAGATTTTTTTTTTCCAGAAGGCATTCTGTTTCTCTATGGAGAATCTTATAAGTCATTGGTATAACTTGTTAATAGCTTTACCTAAGCTGTCACATAGACAAACAACAGGTACAAGCATGACACTAGAAACAAATTCAGATCCAGAGAACAATTTTCTTAGTTGCTAAATTTAGCATTTTCCTAAAGTCACACAGAAGATTCTCAATCTGGATACATACTTCAAGTCAGATGCTTCCCATTTGTCCACCTCATACCTGACATCTATAGAGCGTTACTGCAAAGTTCAGCTGTTGTTCAATCAGTAGACTGGAATATGAGTTAGAAGGATAAGAACAGCCCAGCAGAGGTTGCACATGTGATCTCACCAAGCCTGGAGAAACCTATCTTGCACGAAAGTCAAGAAGACTTTTAAAAGGGGAAAACAGGTTTTCAGAAATAGGTGTAAGCCCTACATGACACATCAGAGTTAAAAAAAGGTTAGCAGATGCTGATTTTATAATGAAGAGAGTCCAACTTAGGCCTAGTTCTCTGGTAAATCTATATGTGTATCATTTCAAAGTTCTAATGGAAGCTCATATGATTAATGTTCTTCCACATAAAATAACATATAAAGCAACCTGGAACATGAAAGAAAAATTTCAAGATAGACATATTATTTAGTATATTTTAAAAAAAATTCTACTATTCTGTAGGAAGCAATGGTCAATAATATAAATCTTTGCCTACACTGGCACTATACATGCTAGAAATTGATCAACAATTTCATTGCACTGAAAACTACCAGAGCCCAAAGAGGTAAGAGTACTTAAGAACATTTCGTAAGTCCCAAAGGTGCCTTTTCAAAAAGAAACTGGACTTTGGGTTTTGGGGTTTTTTTTTAGGGGTGGGGGTTGAAGACATATCACTTTTCATTAAAAAAAAATAATCTTCAAAACTGAGAAGCGAAAAGTCTTCAAGGAAAGAAACAAAGAAACTCCAGTTTTCTTTTGAAAAAGCATCTTTTGGGCAACCATGACCCAGATGACTGAGAATCTCCATAAACACTTCATAAGGCTAAATATAAACTTGGCAGAACAGAAAAATATTTTTTCCTCTGGGACACCAATGCAGATATAGCGGTAAGGAACACTTACCTCTCGTTTGCATATCACCACGTGCCTTTTTTAAAAAGAGCACCTGAAATGTGTTCACACATTTCTCCTATGATCTAATTTGGCCCTGAACTGCTACTAGCAAAATTCCAACTGAATATTTATGGATTTAAATGTTAACCAGACTCTATTGATATACAACTGGAAATGTGCTTAAATAAAGTTAAAAAAACCCAGGGAGAAAAGGCAACATCTGAGTCAGAAAAGACATGAGCTAAATGTCAGAACCAATATAACTTGCCTTACAAGTTGTGGCTCAATATTATTATTATATGTGCTGGATAACGTGTTGCTTGCTAAGGCTGTCAGGTGTCAACCACCTTAGATCCAACTTGACAAAAAAAGTATCCTTGTTCAGGTAGCAACCTCTGCTTATTGTAGTACCTACGTTTCTCTCTTTCTTTCCTCAAGAATAAAATGAAACATTTCAGGCTCGCATGGGATCAGATAGAAGTTATGGCTGGGTGAATATCCATTAAATCCAATCCTTCATGGCCATAAAGTTGTTCTGCACCATTAGTTCCCAAACCCATCCATATTACTGCACATATGCAGCCTTCTAGTATTATGGCCCTTTCTGCAAAGTAAAAATAACACACACCAATAATTAATAAGCAAAACATGGAAGTACAAATCTGACCTTGCCACTCTGGAGTGCAACAGTTACTAATGCTTTACTTGAGCCTGTTTCCATTCAATTATAAGCCTGTTCTGTATTCCCCAGATACGTAGTTGCATTATTTATTTATTCCAATATTTATAGTCTTGACATAGGCTCTAGCTGCTTGGCAACAATCTCCCTCCATAAGGCATTTCCCAAGGAATTATCTCCAAATGGCACAATTGTACTATCTTTACCATATGGTATACTCAGATTCTCCAGGAGCAACAAAGCTTCTAAGCGTGAGGTTTATCTACAGGCAATTATATAAAAATCAATTAAAGCCAGAGCTCCTAAAAACTGTCTGGATGAAAGCATAAATTCTTAGAGGGAGGAAGCAAAACTTCCCAGTAGTTTTAACACATGCAGTTTTTAATCAAGATGTTTCATGCTACTTTTGTACACGTCAGGAAATACTTTTCTAATTAACAAGGACTGCCTTTCATTTACAAAAAAACCGACAAAAGTAATTAGTAATTCACATTACCTCTGAAAGTTAGGGAAGTTACGATTGGTCCCATTATTCAGAAAAAGAAATGATACCCCAAGTATTGCATAATTAGGTTACATAAAAATATCCCAGTGTAAGTAAAATGGTGCTGGCCAAGGTTGATAAGATAAACAGTCTGTTTATGTTGGATAGTTATGAACTGCACAAATCAACTCTTAAATTTTGCTCCAACAGAAAAATTGCTTTGCTTAAGTCTTGTGGGTCACCAAGTATTCTTCAGTTACAGCTACAATGTGGGAAACCCCTTGGAAAGCCTTAAATAAGAAATTGCTTCGTTTTGTGTTCTTTGGAGGCAGCTGTCCTGCTCCCTCTGCCACATGGGAAGCCACTTGAAAGGTTCTGCACAGAAGCTGCTCTCCATGATGGTTGTAATATGCAAAAGCTGCTCAGCAAATGCTCTACTTTTCAATCCATGTCCCACATGGCTGCCATAAGGGCAAAATCACTCAAAAGACTGGAGTTTGATAGACTGACATCTCTTGGAAGAGATGAAAACTCCAGATTTCTCTTGACACCATTTCTCCCCACTCCCCCAATAAACACCGAGGGCTGCTCTTAATTTTGGAGTATGCCATATGTGCTTGATTTCAAAGTGTGAAGTGGTAAAGTAGCTTGCCTTTGAGAACACAAACAGATGTGGTCAAAAACCTTCAAAGAACTCTAATATTTCCTTTCAGTTCTTGGTGTGATTTCATGTTCTCACTAAGCTGAGACCTATAAATATTGGAAAGAAGAACAATGTAGATGCCAGTGAAAAATGGCATCTTGGATCACAGACAGCCTCCAGGAAAACCACATATTAATTGAGCAATACTTAAAAAAATTAGAAGAACCAGAGAGATTAGAGAGGGTAAAAGTTTGGAACTTTCTCACTGTTAGATCTTAAAAGATTAATACCTAATGTTGTATGCTATGTTCTAGGATGATTGCTTAGCAATAGGATCTTATGTTTAATGTTGATCACATTAATATGGAAACGGATAGGGGAAACACCAATCAAAATAAAATGTAACAGGAGTATAGTTGAGGCTAGACACGAGGAGTGGGGAAAAAGGCTTACTAACTCAGACGTTTTCAAAGACTAATACTTAGTATTGTATACCAGGGGTCAGGATGATTGCTGCATAACATGTTTTTATGTTCAATGTTAATTGTTTTAATAAAAGAATTTTTATATTAAAAAAAAAAAAAAGGAATATTTTGAAATACTGTAGTCATAACTAAAAAAAAAAAAAAAAAAAAAAAAAAACCCAAGCTGGCATTGTTCTCTTCTCCAGTGTGGATGACAAAATGCTCTGAACTGCACTGTCTCTTTGGCTCAGGCTGGGAAATGTTGGATCTTCAAGAAAGACATCAGCTAAATCTCCTATATACATACTTATGTGTGCTGTCTGATTACAATACATTATAAACCAGAGGACCCTGCAAACATGGATCAGGAATTGTACCTCTGCAATTAATTTGGCATGCTTGTTAATCATTTAGAGACATTAGGTGGTAATAATTATATTTGCATTTTCATTCATACGCTAAGATTGTCCTTCAGTTTAAGAGTTAAAGTGGTTATGGAAAACTTTTACCCTTTTTTAGGCTAGTACAAAGCTTTGCTCCAAATGCTATTTTCCAGCACCTTAAGGCCTTATGAACAATCTCATGTGTTCTGTGCAACAGTGGTTAAACTTGGTAAATGATTGCCCATGCATAGCATTGAGAAAATTATTTACAGAATCAGAAATATTCTTCTTAGCCAGCACTTTCTACTAAGTCCCAAAGCATAATTATGCATTCCTATCAGAGCAATCTTATTTACCAAAATCAATGTTCCCTATCAGATCTATATTAATACTACATATAGAAACTGGCTTTGAACTATGACTTCACAATGAACAAAGATAAAAAGAAAATTAAATGGACAGCAGAAAAAAGCTTTATCATGAAACAGTTCTATAAACATTATAAATTATGTAAGAATATATAAAAGTAAACTTATAAATAACTTATACATGAAAAATACTCAATGGAAATAGCCCAAAACTTTGAGCAATATTCTTAATTATCCCTAAGGGCCTCTTTAAAAACTCTTTCGTTAATTACTTCTGAATCTGATTCTACCCAACTGTCTTTTCAGCAGTGAATCATTATGAAAAAAATTACTTGGGAAAGTAAAATGTGGTGGTTTTATAATCCCCATAAATAGGCCCACTTTAATTAATATATGCTAAATTTGAACACCATTGGCCTGTCTTCAGATAATCATTACTGGAGCCACGCATCCTGGACAATTTTCATCCAATCTCCCCTTTTTTAAAGGAAGGTTATTGAAAGGGGTGGGGTGTCAGGTTACAGTTCCAGAGGACCCTGAAAGAAAATTGCCCCCCCTTTTCAACAAGATTTAGAAATGGGGGCACAGAGTTGCAATGCTGCTCCTCTTTTCTCTGTGACTGGTTCCATGTGGTATTAGGAGGGGAAAGAGATCAATCCTGAGGCCTCTAACACTTGTAGTAAAATAAGTCTTCAAGAGCCGTGGCACAGTGGTTAGAATGCAGTATTGCAGGCTGATTCTGCCGACTGACAGCAGTTCGATTCTCACTGGCTCAAGGTTGACTCAGCCTTTCCTCATTCCAAGGTCAGTAAAATGAGGACCCAGATTGTTGGAGGCAATATGCTGACTTCATAAATTGCTTAGAGAGGGCTGTAAAGCACTGTGAAGCGGTATATAAGTCTAAGTGTTATTGTTATTGCTAATATATAATTCTGTATATTCAGTGGGGAATCAACTTTACCGCAGATGTTCTTCTGTGATAATTAAAGTACAATTGAACAACTGTTGTATATTCTAAACTAGTGATTAGTTTTAATTCTAGGCTTTGAAAATAAATGAGTGCAATATCATCCTAATACACACACACACACGCTTTCTGAGGTTTTCGCGGGTGTTTGTATGTAGGTCTTTGGTTACTCGGGTTTTCTCCCGCATAAAATTGGAAGTGTCTTGGTGACATTTTGACGAAGTCCCATTCATCATCTTCAGGCTGATGTTTTCGGCTTCGTGCTTCTAGGAGCAATATATGATCATAGCTGTTTCTTCCTTTTAACTGCCAGTGGGGCTATGAACTGATTGGGTGGGAGCTTGGCTGTGTACTGATTGGGTGGAGGTGTGTTCTGATTGGTTAGGGGCTTGGCTGTGCTCTGATTGGATGGGGGAGTGTTCTGTTTGGGTGGGGGATTTGTTGTGCTCAGGTTAGTCAGAGTTGCAGGGAGATTTGAGATGGTGAGATGCGTTGCTGTTGTTTGGCTTCGCGTTCGTGCTTCATCTTCATGGTGGGTGTTAGTTTGCTTCATGTATGGATTGGAGGGGTAAAAACTTCAAGTATGGACTGGAGGGGTAAAAACTGGACAAATTCCTCACACACCTCAACAGCCTACACCCCAAAATACAGTTCACCATGGAAACAGAAGCTAATAATCAACTTCCCTTCCTGGATGTCTTAGTCTATAAGAAATCCAATGGCTCCCTAGGACACACCATCTACCAGAAGAAAACACACACAAACCACTATCTTCACACACTCTCACACCACCACCCAGCACAGATCAACTTCGTAGCCAAGATACTCATCTCCAGAACAAAACGCTTAGCTGCTGAACAACACCTAAAAACCGAACTACACACTCTCACTAATGTACTAACATCCAACAGATTCCAAAGAAATAAGATTTCCAACCTAATCCAAAAAGAAACCATTAAAATCCAAGACAGAGAACAAGAAAACAGCAAAGCCCTCCTCCCATACATAAAAGGCACCACAGACAATATCAGCAAGATCCTCCACAAACACAACATCGAGACAGCATTCTGCACAAACAGAAAAATATCCACCATCCTAAGAAACCCCAAAGACAAAATTCAGTTAGAAAATCAAGGAGTATATGAAATCCCATGCACCGCTTGCCCCACCACATACATCGGACAAACGAACAGAAGAATAAGTGCACGCATTGAAGAACATAAGAACTCAGTCAAAAAAGAGGAACCAACTTCTTCCCTGGTCCAACACCTTAAAGCCACAGGACATGAAATTGACTTTAAAAAGACCAGAACTATCACCAAAACTGAACACTTTAATAACAGAATAATCAGAGAAGCTATCGAGATAGAAAAATGCCCACACAGCATGAATAAACGAGATGATACCTCCCGCCTACCAGCCATTTGGAAACTTGCCCTTATTGACAAACGAGTCCCTAACGCAAAGAATGACACCAGACCCACAATCACAAAAACCACACAGGATGTCACCACCACACATCCACGCAAAAAGCAAACCCAAACCCACACCGATGATGAGGCATGACCACAAACCAGAAGCCAGACCACAGCTGCATCATTAGCCACTTTAAACCCCTCCAATCCATACATGAAGCAAACTGACACCCATCATGAAGATGAGGCACGACCACAAACGTGAAGCCAAACAACAGCAACGCAGCTCACCATCTCAAATCCCCCTGCAACTTAGACTAACCCGAGCACAACAAAGGTCCCACCCAAACAGAAAACTCCCCCATCCAATCAGAGCACAGCCAACCCCCCATCCAATCAGAGCACAGCCAAGCCCCTAACCAATCAGAACACACCTCCACCCAATCAGAACACAGCCAAGCCCCCACCCAATCAGTTCATAGCCCCACTGGCAGTTAAAAGGAAGAAACAGCTATGATCACACATTGCTCCTAGGAGCACGAAGCCAAAAACACCAGCCTGAAGATGACGAATGGGACTTCTGTGATAATTAAAGTACAATGGAACAACTGTTGTATATTCATACAACATACATACATACATACATACATACATACATACATACATATATACATACATACATATCTAGGAGCAGAAGCCGAAAGCACCAGCCTGAAGATGACGAATGAGACTTCGTCGAAACATCGCCAAGACACTTCAAATTCTACGTGGGAGAAAACCCGAAGAACCAAAGACCTACATACAAACACCCGTGAAAACCTCAGAAAACATATATATATATATATATATATATATATATATATATATATATATATATATATATATATATATATATGTGTGTCAAGTGTTTATTTTTTAGATTGCACCCTGTAAACCCAAATATGGGAGGAAGGAATCATTCTTTCCTTTTGCTTGTTTCAGCTCAACCCAGAGCCATCCAGCAAGCACAAATATATATATGTTGTTTAAAATTGTTGACAGTCTGACTGAAGAGAGTTAAGAAACTCGAAATAGCTATATCAGAAATTCCCTTATTTCTTTGTCAACAATTTTAAACAATATATATATATATATATATATATATATATATATATATATATATATATATATATATATATATATATATATATATATATATATATATATATATATATATATATATATATATATATATATATATATATATATATATATATATATATATATATATATATATATATATATATATATATATATATATTAGGATGATATTGCAGTCATTTATTTTCAAAGCCTAGAATTAAAACTAATCACTAGTTTAGAATATACAACAGTTGTTCCATTGTACTTTAATTATCACAGAAGAACATCTGCGGTAAAGTTGATTCCCCACTGAATATACAGAATTCATACCGTACCAACTAATTAAGTAATACCGGTAGCAATGATGATGCATATTAACTATATTCTATGTTTAAAGTGTTTTTAGACAAAATAGCAAGTATTTTGTTGTATGGATTAGTTCTTGTCTAAGAATTTATAATTTTTTACTTATTGAATGGATTGAATGCCATGGTGGCCTAGTGATGAAGATGCCTGCCTCCCACTTGGAAGGTTGAGAATTCAATCATAGGTAGCAGCAGATATTTCTCTCCTAGGGTGGAAAGAAAAAATATCTGCTGCAAATTCCAAATAGGCATCAGGAAGGGCATCCAGCCAATAAATGCTCAGCTCCATCCAACCATCAGAGTTGTAAAAATAGTTTTATTTATTCAATGGATTAGTTCTTACTTAGTTCAAGCTAGGTATACAACATTTGTTAAGTATACAATGAGGCACAGTTCACCATTTAAAGCCAAGTACTCTCCCCCCCCCCGAAATACGCCTGAACTGAGATAGTACATGACATTGATTAATTTTAAACAAGTTTTTCAAAGATGAATTATACTCTGCAACTAAGATCTAAGCAAAAATAACAATATATTTTAACAATAGCAAGCAGCAAGATGATCCTGTTAAGCTGAAGCCTGATTAGGTTTCCAGCACATGAGCCAAAAAGGAACTATTTAGACTAACAACCATCACCGCAACTCTATGCATGCGCACTTGGAATTAAGACTTACTATGTTTTGTAAAATTTAATCCCAGCTAAATATGGGAAATTATGCCTTAAATTGCATTTGATATGCGTACTTATTGTTACCTCTTTGATTTGAATATCACACACTCTTGCCTTGGACACATGACATGGACCAGTCCTTGAAACCCCCCAAGTGCTTATTTCTGCCTAGCATGGCTAGAATCAGATTTTAAAACACATGCTAAAGGATTCGATCTGATGAAGATGCAGATGAACGAACTTAACAAAGAAATGAACCTAAACCTATTTGGAAACATATTCAAGGCACGCGGCTTCCGAGTAAATATTCCAGGATTCACAAGCCTGTATGGCAACAAGACATTTTGAAAAGATGGGGGTGAGTGATATCTCAACATTTTCAAAAATTATTTGTCCTCTAGGTTAAAGGCCAGTATTTCCAAACAATGGGTAACAACCCTTATGAGGAGGCAGGAAGGAGAATGTTCTCCTTTTTTAAGAACAGTTACCCTATGAGGTGTCAAAGCCTAGAGAATGTCAACTAATATATGGTTACGTGTTTAAGAGGTCTTTGATGCTCTCTGAACTTGGTTGTTTTCTTGCTGACATTTCATTATCTAAACTAGGTAATGTTATCAGTGCTAATCAGGGTTGGATTAACCCTGATGATGTTACCTGCTTTGGGTAATGAAACATCTGCAAGAAAACAACCAAGCTCAGAGAGTATCAAGGATCCCTCATTTCAACCCTGAGCTACATGTATTCTCCTTTATCAGTACAGTTACTCTAGTTTAGCAGCTTTGAGACCGATTCCCTCCCTCTTCCATTAAACTCAGTTCAATAGATATTAACGGATTTTCCAGTCTCAGGCAGGCCAGAAGTGGCTGCGGATCACCCTTCCCAAAAAACACACAAGAGGTCAACCTCATTCATCTCTCAGGTGACTCTCAGGCAACCCAATTTCCCTTACAGATATAAACAAGCCGGGCCGTTTTGTTTTTTTTTTTTTGTCTTTTCTGTTTGCAGCCCAGACGCCACCAGCAATCGATAAGGAAGTGCATTACTGGATTAAAAGTTTCCCCTCGTTAATCGCAAAAGTCTAAGGGACCCAGGATTTAGGACTGGCTTTCCTATCCCTAGTTGTCAACCAGTACGTATTTACGACGGTTGCAACATCGCAGGGCCCTAGCCTTCCTCTTGCCTAAGGTGTATGCCCACGTACAAACACACACGTGTGTGTATCCAGGGACTCAAGTAGTTCCCTTCCAGCACGACCAAATGTTTGAAAACGGCATGCCCAGCCTAGTGACTATCGCTCAGCCGTTGCAAGGTGTCTCCCTCGGGACGCCAGGTAAGGACATGGCGATCCGCGCGCGTGCCTGCCGCGGCCCCCGCCCGCAAAGGTTGCCTCCCCACGGCTGAAGGCGAGCTCAGCGCAACACCCTCGGCTCAGGGAAGAGCCTTGTTGACCAGGAAGAGACGCGGGTTGGAAAGTCACCGATGCTCGGCAGCGTCAGCACCCGCTATGTAAGTGATGTGCGCAAGAGGGGAAGGGAGGCGGACGCGCGTCCGCCCCGAAAGAACAGGCGGCAGGCACCGTCCGCCCACCCACCGGCCACCTGGCAGAGGTCGACGGCGAGGGACGGTGCCGCCACTCACCCCAGCTACGTGCTCCTCGTTCCGCTCAGCGCCATCGAGATCCGGAGAGAATTCCCGAAAGGGCTTTCAAGCTTGGCGGCCAGATCCCTCTTCCGCCTGCCAGGGATTCGGAAGCGCAGCCCGTTTTGCCCGACGCTGAGGAGCCATCCACTTGCCCGCCGCCGCCGCCGCCGCTCTCGCTGCAAGAGGCTCCAGCGGCCAACACGCGTGCCGCACCTCTGAGCTGAGCCAGGGCGGAGGAGGCGTGCAGCGCCACCTGGCCGCCGCGCGCGGAACGGGCCGCGAATGGGGCGCCTCCCGCCTCTTCAACGCTTCTCGGCTCAGCTTAAAGCGGGGCTGGGTCCTTTTCCGAGGCACGTGTTGAAGCGGACCCCGGGGCCGCTAAGAGCCAATAAGCGGGGAGCGCGGCAAGTAGGGTGGACAGGTGTCGCCTACGTAATGGCCGGACCTCCAGCGCCAGGCCCGTTTCGCTTTCCTTCTGGCTTGTCCCTGGGACGCCGAGCGATGACTGGCTTCGGGTCAGTCGGTTCGTGTGTTTTGGCAATCCCCAAATCGCCTCACCTACGCTTTAAATGCTCCGAATCCATTGCGGATGGTTGTGCCTCCTGAAAGGCGAAAGAAAGAAGGCAGTTTTCTAAGATAGGTTCCTGACAGCCCGTCCCTCAATTAAAAGGATAATGCTCTAAAAGCGAATGATGTGCCTTTGTTTATTTCACGAAACTCCGCCAGCTTCTTATCAGATTGTGGAGCGCCTTAGCTGAAGTGGCTGCTTTTCGTACAATACTGAAGTCTCTTACGCTAAAACCTCAAAACTTAAAAGCTATGAAAGCAATTAGACAAATTGGTAACTCTTCAGACCATAACTAGAAAGACTTTGCCCTCCTTTCTGTCTTTCAATTGTATTCCTTCTTCATGTGGACAGCCCTTCCATCTCGGCCCCCAAACCCCCAACCAATGGATCACTGATCAAATCAATTCACACTGGAGACACAAATGATCAGGCTACAATTATCCTATCATATCCTACACATTCTGTAAAGACCTAGGTCTCTGAAAAAGGCTCTAACTAACATTAGACAGTTGGAAGGAAAGAGAACACAACTAGTAGCCAGGTGGATGAACTCAATTACAATAGTGATAAACGCACCATTGGGAGACCAATCAGGTTAGGAACAGATCACCTTGGAGAAACTATGTGATTGCCATGAGTGGAAAACAGCTTGATGGTACTTAAGCATGTTTACTGTCTGGAAAGAAGAGAAAACCTGGATCTGCAGCCTTGAGTGGAAAGCATAAAGGAGCATGCAGCTGTAGGGTTGGTTAGCACCCTAAAAGCATTCCCTTTACCTTTCAATTAATTTTTAATTTAATTTTTAATCATCCTTGATCCTTTTTTTTAAAGTTATCTTTTATATACTGTTTTTATGTTTTAATATTTTATTGTATACCACCCAGACTCCCTCATGAGGGAAATGGGTGGTTCTGAAATATGTTAGATAAATGAAGTCCAAACTGATAGTTCAAACGATGATTTAAAAGCATGGTTATGAGTTCCTGGCTTTAGACTGGGAGCAATTTGAATTAGCACAACTGTAACATACATTTAGGAGACTTGAAGAAGGATGAGTAATTGGCATCCAAGAGTGAGGAGGGAAGGGGAAAAAAATCATAGTTCTGTAGATCCAAAACACGTGAAGGATAGGGAACAAGAGGCCTGAATAAGGTCATTTTAAACACCATTGAATTGAAGGATTTGTGTAGGCTGTTTGTGGTGCTATGAAGATGCAGATGGTTTATCTTTGTGTCATCCTATTTAGTAATTAAAATATAGTGGGACATTGAAAAGAAGAAAAAGATAACTAGCAGTTAGTTTAGGGCATGATTGGACCATTTATTTTACTGTGGCATGTTAAAGAAGAACATCAGATAAAGAACTGCTCTGTTAAATGTATCAAATGTAACAGGACTGTTGTGGCACTAAATTTAGTCCTCAGAATAAATATTGGTTGACCCATCTCAAAATGTGTGATACAGAAAAGTCAAGCACAGTTATTAAGAGGTCTTTTTTTCTTTGTTTTTCTTGTATTTTTCTTAAGAAAACAGCTAGGGCATTTGACATATTCTGATTCTGAGTGAGACTAACAACTAAAGTGGAGTTGATTGAGGTAGAATTAATGGAAACATAGTTATAAATTATAACTATAATTATAAATTATAGATTACCAACATAAAATCAATTTTAATATATTACATAATCTTTAAGGATGGGAATATATCTTGGTTTTTTAAGATCTGGCACCTATTTTATTAATCTTTATCACCCCTGCAAATTGATTCAGATTTAGAAGCACAATGATCTGGCATTCATTCTTCACTCACTGATCTTGTAATAGCTACCATACAAAATGGGTCTCTTCACACTACATATGGTTGGGGAGAAACCCTTTTGTGGTGGTTTTTATATGTTTTGCTTTTTAAAAGTTGATACTAGGTTTTTAGTGTATACAACCTGCAGTGGTGATAGTAAAAATATAGATTTGAAAAAGTCTAATTCCTACCATATTAATGTAGTTATTTAAAACAACAAAAAATCTCATTGCTTCATGGGGTATGTATGGTAACATAACTGTACCAAAGAAATAAAATACAGTCAGCCCAAATTGGAGAAAATCCAGAAGCAAGCAGGATTCATAGTTTACCCCATTCAGCTAAGGAGCTCTTGCTGGTACAGGCAAAGCTTTTCACTTTTTAATTTTGCTGGTGTTTATACTACAATTACAGATGGGGAGTGGAGCAATATTTATAAAGGGTTTAGATTAGCTAATTTTAACTAACCGTATACAAGCAATAAGTGATTAAAAATAAATCAGTACAATGGTTAATCCATGCAGCAAATAAGATATTCTTGTGAAGGAAGTTAAAGAGATCAATTTCTGCCACTGGGCATTTTTTTTCCTTTATACCAATGCAAAATAATATTGTTTGCACTTTATAATAAAAATTGGAGAGCTGTATGATAGCAGCCAGAACTTTAAATTGTGATGTTGCACATAAACTGGACATTATAAGTCTCTGGATTCAGACATACATGGCATCCATGCTGCTTTGCTGTTTAAGGTTTGTGTTGCCATTCACACCTTCTGAATGAGAAGAACTGGAAGCACCCACACATGCTTCTATTTCTGTCGACATCCTGCCTTCTTTCCTAACCCCATAGAGCATCATGCACTTTTCTAATTATTTTTTACAAATGTTCCAGGCTTGATCCTGATCCTGAACTGTTCTTTGGATACCTAGAGGACACAAGCATTAGTTTAATTTGTGATCTGTGGGAAAGCCTGATTTTGCTGTCTCTTGCCAAACAAAATGTAAGATTTCAAGCAGGGAAGGCACAGAGTTTGGTACTGTCAAGAGAAGAAATAGCTATTTAGAGGGAAAATAAAGCAAGTTCTCACTCTTATGGTGCAGGAAGTGTTAATTGCAATGCAGATATCAAAATGAACAGCTTTATAATTCACCATGGATTTTCACATGACAAATTCATAACTGGATAATTTTATTTTTGCCACCAACCATCCTATGCGCGTAACATTAACTTGGTTATAAATGGTATTGTGACTCATCCAGAAAGCTGTCTTAGTAAATGCTATATATATCTCCTTTTGTTGATATAACTATAAAAGGAATAACTACTTTCAGTTAATCAGGGAAAGTTCAGTCTCAACTTTTGAAGACTACATGGACATAATAATGCATTTCTCTTGACAACACTGGATTGTCACTGCCCTTCTCCAGGATGCTTTCTCAATCTCTCAGTACAGGTAAGTCCTCCACAATTAAGCCCAAAATTTCTTTTGCTAAGTGAGACAGTGGTTAAGTGAGTTTTGCCCCATTTTGCAACATTTCTTGCCACAGTTGTTAAGTTAATCACTGCAGTTGTTAAGGGAATTTGGCTTCCCTCATTGACTTTGGTTGTCAGAAGGTTGCAAGTGCCCCAGGGACACTGCAACGGTCATAAACATGAGTAAGTCACATGACCATGGAGATGCTACAATGGGCATAAGTATGAAAAACAGTCACAAGTCACTTTTTTCAGTGCTGTTGAAACTTTGAATGGTCACTAAATGAACTTGTTGTAAGTTGAGGACTATCTGTATAATCTAGACCCTTGATATTTCATGAGGCTCTGTCATCCAAGAACTGATCAGATCTAATCCTGCTTAATTTTTTGTGATCAGCCAAGATCACTTAGGACATCTAGTTGCTCACAGCCTTCATGTATTTATAGCTAGTTTGGAACCTTTTCATTTTCTTCATTAACAAATGCTATAAGACTATCAACAGTCTAGATTCTCTTCTCGTTTGGTTTCCTCTGTTCCCTTTCTAGTTCTGCCACGTCTTCTGTATGTTACTCCTTTGCTGTATAGAAAAGCCTTTACTGGAGATATGAGGCTCTAAAGCTAGATAATACCCCCCACACTGCACAGCCACTTATTTGCTGACCCTGGTGTGCTCTCTGATTATACTTGCTAAAGATCAATCTGGATTTCCATCATTTTGAGATAGGAACAGCATGAAAATTGTAATGTCATCTCTAAAATAGATGAAACACAAATTTCAAAACAGCTTTCCTGCTAAACCAGGACATCTTCGCCTTCTATTTACATGATATGGCTCCATCATCATCACACTCCTAGTAGCCCTGGCACTTCAAACAAGTTAAGCATGGTCTGAGCCATAAAAATGTTGCCTACCATGAATATCAGCATCCCAATATCAGATGCCATCATTGGTTTCCTGCCATGTTCCAACACAAGAACAAGCAGATGAAACCACATTTTGCATTTACTTGAGTTAATGCGCTTCGGTGCTGCACTAGAACATATCAATGGGTTGATGCAGGGATTGTGATAAATCACAAGAAGGAAAAAATGGAAGTCTTAAGAAAAATACTCTAGCAGGTCGATTAATGAAAGGTAAGCTGTTATGAAGGGGAACCTCAAAACTTTTTTTCAAAGCATCTATTTTGTTACTGTGCTAATAATCGTTTTTCTTAAAGGACAAAGGCAAACACTGTACAAAAGTGCACTGCATGACAAATGATAAAGCAATTCAGATGGAGGAAAGCATTCAGATGAAATGAAGAAGATGAAAAGTATATAGTGCGATGTGCGTAGAAAGGCAGAGCAGGAGGGGGGGGTAGGCTAGATGGTAAAACGTGAAAGAAAAAGTGCCCATGAATGCTATTTATAGCTATTGTTATGATAGCCTTTCCCCATCTCCACTTCTCCAGATATTCTAAATTAGAATTCTCATTGGAAGATGGGAGTTGTAGTCCAATCAATGTAGAAGGCATCAGGTGAGAAGTGATTAATATCATTGGCATCCCATTATAAACAAAAGTAGAAATTGATGATGGCTGTTACAGTGGCAAAGTCTCAATGCAATTAGTTACTGCACTATTTTAGCTGCAGGCTATATTTTATCTTTGCTGCTAAGTTCTCTTATTTAGGACGAGTTCTTGTTTTCCCAAGGCTATTTCTGTTTCTTTCCTCTGAATTTAAACAAAGACACAGTTGAGAATGATGAAATAATCAGCAAGTCTTGGGCTGTTCAACAAAAAGTCTTTAGTTGGGATATTTACAAGAAATTCCACTTCATAATTAAGAAGATTTATATTGCTCAGGATTTTACTCTCCAACCCAGCGTTTCTGTGGAAAGCATCTATTTATCAGTACAGACTGGAATTTTATGATTATGATTTGTGGAATTTGAACATTATAAGACAGAATGGGGTTTTAGTTCTCTGGCTGTTCAGAACATACTTAGCCCAGGAACTATAAAGAAAATAAAAAGTATCAAAAAGAGCTGCAAATTCTTAAATGAATGACTGATGAAATACACTCTTCAGCTTTTTACTATGTGGTTTATACTGTTAACCTAACTAAGCATGGTTTAGCTACTAAATTTTAATTAAGCAAATCATAGTTTAGTGAGATGTATGATGTCTGGTAGTATATGCATAGTGTAAGTCAGGGGTGTCAAACTCGCAATGTCACGTGACGTGTCATGATGTGTCGTGACTTTTTTGCCATTGCCAGCAATGGGGTGGATGCAGTTTCGTTATGATGCATCTGGCCCGCGTGCCGCAAGTTTGACACCCCTGGTGTAAGTTATGGTTTTCTTAAATATGATTTTATGAATAAACCACCATTAGCTGGGCTCACATATTGTGCTTAGCCATAAACCATTTTCTGCAGACCATAGTATCTAGGTTCGTACATGTTAACTTATAATAACAATAATAAACAACATGATGTCTGATTATATCGTGTGAACCCATTCCCTTTATTACACATGCTTGTATCTTATTACTATTTAATAGGATAAATCAATTGTCCAGAAAAAATTAATATTGATATTAAATAGAACAATAAAAGATAGGCTCCTCAGTCATTATTACTTCAGGGGACTAGAAGAACATCTATCTTCTCAAGATTCTTTAATTCTAGGTAGGAATTGGTCAGGGTACAGTGCTTTGCATTCTTCCATATATTTAGTCAAACCTGTCTGATACAGGCTGACCACTGATGATGTTACCTAGTTTGGTAAAGAAATGTCTGCCAGAAAACAACCAAGTATAGAATACACCAAGAATGCCACAGGTTGGCAAATATACAAACCATGGCTATGATCAAAGAGGAATATAACAAGTATATATAATAAGGCGCACAATATGAAGTTCTATTTGTTTCCACAAGCCTTTGTGTCATTCTGCACATCATATTTATACATTCTTATCGTTTAAAGGCAAGGAGTGACAGTAATTGAAAAAATAATGAAAATATGTTTATATTGATATGACACGTGGATTCTACTGCCTCAAGATGAGATAATTGCTACTGGCTTAGATCAGGAATTAGCTAACTATGGCTTGCAGAACACAGCCAGTCCATCCCCTCTTTTTTTATTATAACATTTTTTATTATTAGATATATATTTGTACATGTAAACAAAGAAAAAATTCAAGTTAAATGCCATTCAACTTAATACAATCATTTTAAATTTGTAAACATTCTTCACTCCGTATATCAAGATTTAACTATAAGCCAGATACATTTTCTTTGATTGGTGTTTCTCTTGTATGTAGTCTATCCAATGTTTCCAGTCCAACATATATATTTCATTTGAATGATCCTTCAAATATGCAGATATTTTAGCCATTTCTGCCAAATTTATAACTTTCAAAGTCCATTCTTCAATAGATGGTATTTCTGGCTTCTTCCAATATTGTCCCACCAACAGTCTCGCTGCTGTGATCAAGTTCAAAATTAAGTTCGTCTCTATGGTGGTACAGTCTTTTATGATCCCTAACAAAAACAACTGAGGTAGAAATTCAATACGCTTTTTCAAAATGGTTTGAAGTGCCCACCATATTTTTCTCCAGAAAGCTTTAATTTTTCTACATGTCCACCATACATGAAAATATGTAGCCTCCATGCTATCACATCTCCAACATTTAGGCTGGATGTCAGGGTAGATATATGATAGTTTTTTCGGATCTAGATGCCACCTATAAAACATTTTATAAAAGTTCTCTCTTAGATGTTGCGCTTGCGTAAATTTTACATTTTTCACCCAAATTCTCTCCCACGTTTCCATCATGATAGGTTGCCCAAAATTTTGTTCCCACTTTATCATACAATCCTTGACTAATTCAGTTTCTGAGTCAATTTCTATCAATACATTGTACACTCTTTTGATATGCATGGGCCCCTTTTCTCTAACTTGTTTAATTAAATTCTCATTTGTTAGTAATAAACCCTTCTTCAGGTCTTTTTGCCACCTAGACTGCAATTGTAAATATGAAAACCAGGTACACACTATTCCTTCCTCTGCTAGCATATTCGATGGCTTTAATGATAACACATTTCCTTCTTCCACTACGAGTTTACTATAGGGCACCACATCTTGACCTTGTACTATGTTTATGTTCCCTATTGCGTGTCTGGGGATCGTCCAGATGGGAATCTTTTCGTGTAGTAAGTACTGATACTTCTTCCAGACACGCAACAGCGGGTTTCTCAATGCGTGCTCCTTGAAGCTCCTTCTTGTCATACACTAAATATGCGTGCCAACCATATAGTAATCCATGTCCTTCAACATTCAGTATTCTGTCATTCGATATATTAATCCAGTCACTCAATGCCACCAGCGCCGCAGCATAATAATATAACTTCAAATTGGGCATTTTTTAAGGAATATGTATTTAATGACCACTCAGTACACATAAGATCTATCCAACATCGAGGAGAATAATCTACAATCCACAAAGAAGCCTGTTTTCGTGTAGCGGCTGGTGTACCTGCACAGGTGTGATTTCTTCCTCCTACCAGCTCCAGAAATAGCCTCGGTTACCGTATTTCGCAGGCTTGTACTCGCCTTCAGTCGATGGGTTGGCTGCTGGTCTCATTTGGGAATGGCAGGGGTTCTCGGGGCTGGGACGGACAGTCTTCACTTTTGTGACCTTGGACAGTTGTCCCAGCTCTGGCCTCACCCAGCCCAGCTTGTCCAGCACGCAGTCATCGAAGAGTTGCTGCTGCTTCCGACAATACTGAAGCTGCAACATGTTGGACTCGTCCAGGCAGTTCCAGTATTGGTTAAAGGGTTCAGCACAGTGCAGCTTGACCTGCTTGAAAAAGTCCATGGCGCACTTGCTCACAGCCCGGCCCTCGTTCAAGCACTTCCGGGGGTCCCTCTCCTCCCAACGGCACAGCATGAACTCCTTGTTGATCCGGTCACACTGCGAGCCATAGTGGTGGGCACCCGCCTTCAGGACTGCGGTGCCAACTGCCAGCTCCGGCACGTCCAGCTCCTCCACCGAGGGCACCTCCACCGGGCCCGGCATGGCCGGAGACGCCGCGCACCTTCAACCCAAATTGGGCATTTTTAAACCACCTCTTCTCCTTGTATCCTGGATGATTTTTAATTTAACCCTCGGTTTCTTGCCATCCCAAATAAATCTGTTAATGCCCTTCTGCCACTCATCTAGGTCCACATCCTTTTTAAGTATAGGTAACATTTGAAAGAGAAATAAAAATTTTGGCAATACATTCATTTTTACTGCCACTATCCTGCCTAGCAGAGACAGTTGTAATGTTTTCCACTTGTCCAAATCTATTTGTATCTTGTTCCACAACACCTCATAATTATTTTTATATAATTTCCCGTTTGCAGCTTCAATCTCAACTCCTAAGTATTTAACTTTCTTAACTATTTCACAGCCTGTTATTCTTTCTAAGTCTTGTTTTGAGTTGTTATCTAAATTTTTAACTAGCATCTTCGTCTTAGATATATTTACTTTGAAGCCTGATACCCTACCATAGTCCTTAATTATCTCCATCAATCTCTTGGCTGATTGGGCTGGTTGGGTCAGTGTCACAAGCAAGTCATCTGCAAAGGCACATAGTCTGTAGTCATGTTGTCTGATCTGTATACCTTTTATATCATCCGCCGCTTGTATCTTGTTCAGTAAAACCTCCAGCATTAAAACAAACAGCAAGGGGGATAGAGAACATCCCTGTCTAGTACCTTTCTCTATATTAAATGAGTCTGTTAAGTCTCCATTCACAATGATCTGTCCTGTTTGTTTCTGATAAATTGCCAATATGGAGTTTATAAACTGTTCTCCCATTTTCATCCCCCCAATCAGTTTTTTCAGAAACGGCCAATTCACAGTCTATCAAAGGCTTTTTCTGCATCCAAAAACATGAGAGTAGTGGGCACCTGGATATGCCTTTCCAAGTACTCTATTATATTAAGAAGTTGTCTTACATTGGGTTTTTTTATAACATTTTTTATTATTTGATATCCATTTGTACATGTAAACAAAGAAGAGGAAAAAAAATAATTTCAAGTTAAAGCCATTCAGCTCTATACAATCATTTTAAATTTGTAGACCTTCTTCACTCCATATATACAAGTTTAACTATGAACATTGGTTTTCATCTGTCGTCCTTGTATAAACCCAGTTTGGTCCGGGTATAAGACCAATTAGCTAAGAATTGACGGGAGGGTGGCAGATTTCTCAGCTGAGTCCCCCTGGAGTGTGCCAAGGAGGCAGAGGAGAGGTGGAATCTGGCCCTTTAGAGTAGAAAGTTTGCCAACCCCCAGTTTATACAACATTAGGCCTAACAATATTATCTAAATTCTATTTTTTTAATTTATTTTTTTATTTCTTATCAGCTGTTTTTATATTTTAACATTTTATTGTACAGAGTCCCTCTATGAGGGAGATGGGAAGTTTTAAAATGTGAAAAATAAATTATAAGATACTGAGAGGTATCCCTTAGTTCTTCTGTCTGAATGTTCTTATTGAGTGCTACAGGGATATTTGCATAGATGCATGCCACAGGTTGTTTTAAGAGCTACTTTGGAATATGGCTTCTTATAGCCACTAACCTGTTATATGACTTGTTTGTGTTGGGTTAGTGAAATATATGAGCGCACCAACTGAGGTCAATCATGGTTTAACTAAAAAACACTAAGTTTGAAAAGAGTTTTGTAATAGTAACCTATGATCTGTGTTATTTTCAAGATTTTTCCGTGACTACAAGATGTTAAACAAAACAAAATCTAATGTGAGACTTAACCTAAATGTGCAATCAAATTTATATGACTACAGATGTTAGAAGATTTAAGGTAAATATGCAGTCAAATATTTAGTTTTATTCCAACTTCTTTTGTTAGAGACTACCAAAATCAGCTTATCAAGCATTTATCACCTCTTCAACACATCGAGAGATTAAAAAGGAAGGAAATTTCCATGGAAAATCCAGGTGATATAAATTTCTAGTCTTAATATAAGCGAAGTCCAAATATTTCTCCTTTCTTCTTAAATAGTTGAAATAAGCATAATTCAAGCAAGTGGAAATAAATGAATGATGCCAGAAATCATGAAGCTGCAACTGGCAGTGTGGAATGTTAACACACAGAAGTTCAATGTGCTTCACTTGGCTACTATTAAGGTAACTATCTAACACTATCATACAACAAAACACATCAATTTCAGATAAGTGAAGATTTGCAACAAGAAATTTGGCTGGATTTTCACAATCCACTTGAACAAACACAAACAATACATGGCTTAAGTTTCAGTTGTGACATTTATTGGTTCGGTGGACCAACATATTTTAGTATTTGAAATAAACAAATAACAAGCAAAACCCATGCTGTATATCCACATAGTGGATTTAGTGGGGGAGGGGAAGATGGTACAATGAACTAGTGGTAGATTCCCAGGAAGGAGGGAGGACATTGGGGGGGGGAGAAGGGGTGGAAGACAAGGAGGCAACACAACCAGAAACTGGATCAGAGGCAGAGGAAGAAAGTTAGGATAGCCACTCCCTAGAATCTCAGATTCTGTCTCTCTGGCATTGGCAAATAAAGAACTGAACTTTGGCTGGATTGTTTTATGTCATTTTTAGGCTAGGCCTAACACTTGCTAGCTTGACATTTATCCCTAAGAAATATTCAGAGATCTGTAAAATGTTTAGAGTGCATCTATTAGCAGTATGAATATTTTTTAATTTCTTCTGCTCTATGAATTGTAGCAAAATGAACAGACAGGGTATTACTAATTAAGCAATTTCAGTTGCAGCAGAAAGGATTTTTTTTTTTAGTGCAATTGAAATTGCTAATAAGAACCTTCAGAGAAACTGCTATCCAGAGAGCCTGGATAAGTACATTATTAGCCATTGTCTTTTTGAACATTCGTTATGTATTGAAAATGTATTGGAGACAAATTAAGATTAATCTATAAGTAAGCAGATCGAATTCCACATGATACATAGAGAGTAGTGGACAAAAAAAACGGGATTTGTAAATGAAATACATTAAATTTTCTTGTTGATTGTTAGTCAATATTTGACTAAGTTGGTTGCTATATTTTTTGTTTATGTATGCAATGGTATTGTGTGAGAGAAAAATCATGTAACTATTCCTTACGAAGGATTACCAGTGGCCTATGGGGAAAAGCTGTTTACAGTGGGCTGAAAACTGATAGGGCTTCAGAGAACAAAAACACGTTGGGACACTTCTGTTTTTGTTACATTGCATTAATCTTTCTAGGGCCACCTGCTACAGTGCACTTCTATGCCTGGTTTCTTAGAAGTATGACCAGTTAATGATTTAAGGGTCTTGCTTTCCAATAAACTGACAACTTATCCAACCACGGCACCAAGTAATATTGATGTATTATTAGAGAGGAATGTGTGAAAAATTTGAAATAGGCTAAACGAGAGCCAGGGGGAAGCTGGGGAGAACTGAAAGCACACAAAGACCAAAATAATGGATTAGAATCAAAGAAGGTTATTAAAAAAAAAATCTGAAATGTCAGCGACTGTGTAAGGCCAACACCAGTTTCCCAGAGCAGCATCTGGAGAAGCAAAAGAGACCAGCTGGTGCAAATGGCTGCCTGATTTCCTTGAAACAAATAGCCATCTACAGCAATGGCAAAAGCCAGGGAATGTAACTGTTTCAGTACAAGTAGTCCTCGACTTACAACAGTTATTTGCTTAGTGACCGCTTGAAGTTACAGTGGCACTGAAAAAAGTAAATCATGACCATTTGTCACACTTATGACCATTGCAGCATCCCCATGACTACGTGATTTACATTCAGATGCTTGACAACTGACTCACATTTATGACAGTTGCAGTGTCCTGGGATCATGTGATCATCCTTTGAGAACTTCTGACAAGCCAAGTCAATGGGGAAACCAGATTCACTTAACAACCGTGATACTAATTTAACAACTGCAGTGATTCACTGAACAAATGTGATAAGAAAAGTCATAAAATGAGACAAAACTCATATGCTGCCATTTACACATTACACATATACATATATTA
This sequence comes from Bothrops alternatus, assembly GCA_034064705.1. Classification (NCBI taxonomy): domain Eukaryota; kingdom Metazoa; phylum Chordata; class Lepidosauria; order Squamata; family Viperidae; genus Bothrops; species Bothrops alternatus. Next base: position 45,204,565 of record JARGCV010000007.1, on the reverse strand, counting down.
TAGTTCTCGACTTACGACTGTAATTGAGCCCAAAATTTATGTTGCTAAGTCAGACATTTGTTAAATGAGCTTTGTCCCATTTTATGACCTTTCTTGCCACAGTTGTTAAGTGAATCACTGTAGCTGTTATGTTAGTAACAGGGCTGTTAAAGTGAGCCTGGCTTCCGCATTGACTTTGCTGGTCAGAAGGTCAGAAAAGGTGATCACATGACCCCAGGATACTGCAACTGTCATAAATATGAGTCATTTGCCCAGCATCTGAATTCTGATCACAACGATCGTAAGTGTGAAAAACATTCATAAGTCACTTTTTTCAAATGCCATTATAACTTTGAATGGACACTAAATGAACTGTTGTAAGTCAAGAACTACCTGTAAAGGTTAAATCTGGAATCACCACATGCTTTCTACCTAAAATATTGTTTCCAGTGGTTCTGGACAGTTTTGCCTCTTTGATATAGATATCTAGAAAAAATGTACATTGTTAAGTTTTCTATCCTTTTATCTCATATATCATATATATATATCTTCATCCTTCATACAATGAGGGTGCTTACCGCAAGGTGGTTGAGGGTTTGGTGAACTGGTGTAAGGAAACAGCCTAGTTTTAAACATTGGAAAAATCAAAGAGATCATTGTCAATTTAAGAAAAGGCAGGAAGAACCACACTCTTCTGGGCATTAATGACTCACCTGTGATGGTTACCAGCATCAAATTCCTGGGTGTGCAGTTAACAAGTAGGTTGGCCTGGTCGCTCAACAGCGAGACACTGGTGAAGTGGGCACAGAAGAGTCTGCATTTTCTGCATAGCATGCAAAAAGTACATCTTCCTTCTCCTGTCCTTACTACTTTCTACAGAGGGACGATCGAGAGCATCCTGTCATACTGCATCACAGTCTGGTTTCGAAACATCACTGCTTCAGACAGGAAGGCAGTGCAAAGAGTGGTGAGGATGGCTGAAAAGATTATTGGCAGTTCCCTCCCTCCCATCCAGGACATAGCACATAAGCGTTGCTTGAGCAGGGTCTGCAAGATTGTCTGGGACACTACACATCCTCTTCACAATCTGTTTTCCTTGTTACCTTCTGGGAGGCAGCTTTGTGGTATCTGAAGCAGAACATCCAGATTCAGTCACAGCTTTGTTCCATAAAGTATTACCCTTGTGAACTCTAAAGCTTCCTCCTTCCGTTATGTATTCAAAAGGGACAGTGATTAATATTTATATGTTACTTATATGTAAGGGTGTAGGTCTATACATATGTTGTACATAGTATGTTTAAATGTGTGTTATGTATGTGTACAGTTTGAGAGCAAGCAACTAAATTTCATTTTTAATGTGTGCCATTGTGACCACAGTAAAAAATAAAGGCTATCTATCTATCTATCTATCTATCTATCTATCTATCTATCTATCTATCTATCTATCTATCTATCTATCTATCTATCTATCTATCTATCCATCCATCCATCCATCCATCCATCTATCTTATCTATCTATCTATCTATCTATCTATCTATCTATCTATCTATCTATCTATCTATCCATCCATCCATCCATCCATCCATCCATCCATCCATCCATCCATCCATCTATCTTATCTATCTTATCTATCTATCTATCTATCTATCTATCTATCTATCTATCTATCTATCTATCTATCTATCTATCTATCTATCCATCCATCCATCCATCCATCCATCCATCCATCCATCCATCCATCCATCCATCCATCCATCCATCCATCCATCCATCCATCCATCCATCTATCTATCTATCTATCTATCTATCTATCTATCTATCTATCTATCTATCTATCTATCTATCTATCTATCTATCTATCTATCTATCTATCTAATGCTCTTGTCTCCTTTTTAGCCCATTTTGCCAGTCAACTGTTTTTGATGTTCACGGCAGTTTAATAAATAAACTGCAGGCTATCTATATTTCTGGACTGGGTTGCATGTATACTTGCTTTTCTCTAATATAAGGATTGATTGGCAGTGTGCTGGATGCCAACTAAACTTTTTTGCAACAGATAGAAAAGGTAACAGTAAAACGCAACAAGGTGGTCAAGTATTCATCATAACAATAGTTTGCCCCAGTTGCCCTGAAAAATGAAACAGAGTATGTCACTTATTTGCATGCAGCCAATAAATACTTCTTTTTCAATTGAAAAGTACATGAAAAGTTAAACTACACCTGCTATCTGAGCAGACAGGAAGAGAATATAACTTAACAATATGAGGGCTCCGGCTGCTAAGTGGTTAATTATATATGTTGACTCTGTATCAAGCTGTCTTCCATGCAACATCAGTTTATGTTAAGCAGTCTTTCACATCAAGTGCTTTTTTATATTTCTCCTGCAACAATAATGCCGCATTGGCTCATACCTTTGTCTGTCTGATGTCTAACATGTCTCAGTATTCTTTTCAGAAGATCCCACAGAGCAGATCTGATCCCACTTTGGGGTTCTCAAACATACATAATATCCATCATACTATTCTCTTTCAGAATATGTGATGTGACATTAGAAAAAAGCGCACAAAAGGAGTCAGAAATAGTAAACAAAGAAATTAAAGACGTATGATGAGAGGAAAGAAATAAATAAATATAGGTAAACCTTGTTTATTTATTTATTTAGAAGAGTTATTGTATATGGTTGCCCACTCACTTTCAGTGATTCTAGGTGGTTTACAAAAAATAAAGCCCAATATAAAAAGAGTAGCCACCTTAACCTCCTGGCAACAACAAGCAACCAAACAAGCCATTTGATGGGCTCCTTTGCAAAACCAGGTCCTGCAGGGCTTTGCGAAAGAGTGTCAAAGTGGGAGCCAGTCTAATCTCTATAGTGATGTTGTTCCAAAGGGAAGGAGGGAGCCACCATGGTGAAGGCCTTTCTTCTGGTCCTGCCAGATGTACCTCCTTAGGAGAGGGGACTCACAACACCCCCTGCCTCCCTGCTCTGTGGGTTGAGTGGATGTAACTGAGAAGAGACAGTTTTTAAGATAACCTGGTCCTGAGCCATGTAGGGCTTTAAAGGTGATGATCAGCACCTTGAATTGCACCTGGAAGGAAATTGGCACCCAATGCAGCTTGCTCCTTAAGCAGAAGTTGTCAGTCCAGAAGAACCTCCAGATTACACACTGAGTTTGTCTGGGACAGTGCCTCCTCATCCAAGACCAGGCAATTCTAATGGACCAAAGAACCTCAAATCCAGAATCAATCGATCTTGCTGGGGTTCAGTTTCAGGCCATTGCTTCCCATCCAGCCCTTAGCAGCCTCCAAGCACTGTGAGAAGGAGGTAACGGCATCACTTAACTCACTATGGGCTGAGACATATAGCTGGGTATCACCAGCATATTGATGATATCTCAGTCTGTGATATGGCTTCATGTAGATGTTAAAGAGAAGTGGAGAGAGTACCAAGTTCTGTGGGACTCTATAAAGCAGGGACAAGGAATGGATCTCTCGCTTCCTATCAATACCAACTGAGAGGGCCCATAGAGGAAGGGAGTGAGCAGAACAACACAGAGCCCCCCACTTCCAACCCCCAAAGCAACTGCAGACGGATACTATGGTTAATGGTATTGAAGGTCAAGTAGAGCAGGAATGGATATACTACTGCCACCCTGTTCCCACTGGAGATTATCAAAAAATTGACCACTGCCATTTCTGTTGCATATCAAGGCCGGAACCTTGACTGGCAAGGGTCTAGATAATCCATTTCATCCAGGAACCTCTGCAGCTGCCGTGCAACCATCTTCTCAACCACCTTCTGCAGAAAGGGAAGATTGGAGGCAGGTCAAAAATTATCCAACAGGTGAAATCTAACAATGGCCTCTTAAGAAGAAGATGAGCCACAGCCTCCTTAAAAATGCTAGGGCACAATCCCTTCCCACAAGGAAGCATTAATCACTGCCAGAACCCACCTGCATATCACCTCCTGGGAAGCTTTCACAAGCCAGGAGGGCATGGATCTAAAATGCAGATTCTTGCCCTCATTCTCTTTAGGATCCTGTCCACTTCCTCAGGAGCAGCAAACTCAAATCTTTTAAATTTCAATATGTTATGGTTATTCTCAGATTATCCCATACGGTAGCTATTAACTTCCACAGCCCTTCATGGTGTCTGTCAATTAAAACTTTCATATAATGCTTTTTAGCAAGATAGGGAAGTTATAGAATAGGAAACCAGCCTTAGTTGTATCATGCTCCATGCAGATTCCTGGCTAAGGGCAATACTGATCACTTCTGGGATAGTTTGAACAGAATGCCACAAAGTGCAATCAAAGCCCATTTTCACCCCAAATATGCTCATGTTATTCTATAAAAGCTCACATTTCCAATCTATAGACTTGCAACCCAATATACTTTGGTCACATCCCATAAATTGGTGTAACATTTAGTCTGCTGAAATTCTCAGGATATCAGGAAGTTTTATGCTTACTCAGAACATGACAACAGCCCTAAAAATCTAATTTTGAAAAATCTTTTGGAAAAATATAAATGCAATGGAAGTCAAGTGATCAACATAAAATTTAACTTGATCCATTTTGGTTTGGTATTCTGAGGATTGCAATTCCTAAACATCTGGAATACGCTAGTATGGGAAAGCTAAATTTCTAAGCAAAATAAATGTATTTATTTTCTAAAAGAAAAAAATGGTTCGCATGACATCTTTTGTTATAACTGTAGTTTTTGATGAGGCATTATCTCCAATTGAGAGTCATGTTGACTGGAAATTTGGAACTGGGTTCCAAACACTTTGGGAAAAAACAAGATTGGGAAAATCTCAACAAGTCATGGAAAAGCTGAGTAAAACCTGTTTTCATGAGAAAAAAATGAAGTTGTTAATGCAGGTTTTTCATTAGGCTTATCTCTTAAGTCTAAATAAGCATGTTAGGTCTCTCAGCCTACCAAATATTTCACAAGTGTAAATGTCCACAAGAATATTCCACCCTTGCATCTTATTACCATGCAATACTACCAAACTATTTTACACTTCCTAATTTATTTTCTCAACAGTGCTCCATAGTAGGCTGCAAAACAGTGATTGTTCCCAGGCTGTTTATTGAACTTAGATCTGAGAATGTCTGTGAAGGCAGAGCCAAGGATATCTTTTCCATCATACAGCATTACCCAGCAATAAGGGGAAACTGTTCAGAGAGCTGCTTCTCCAAGCGATGCCAGTTCTGTTGCCAAAAACAATGGGGAGAAATTCTTTCCCCATCAAAGTGAATAAAGATGCTGCTGAGGCAAGGAAAAAGAATTGTGTGCTTCAGAGTGCCATCTGTCTAAGCTAGACTGTTCTAGTTTTGTCCCCTCTGGGCACAATGGGGGTGACACAAATTGTGAAGGGCACCCGATCAGGGAATCCAACTGAAGTAAGGGAAGCAGGAGTTAGCTTTGTTTTGCCACTGCGAACATTATTATCTTTTACTTTATAGTGATATTATCTTTTACTGATGGAAAAATGTTTTTTAAAAGTAATGAGTCATAGTTATTTGCTAAAAACATTATTTATCAACATGGAACCTCTACAGAAGGCATAGTCTGTGAAATGAGTTTGTAATCCCTTTGTTCTCTAGCAAAAATATTTATTGGACTCAAATGTATTTCTAAGCAAACATGCATCCGATTGCAATGTCCAAGAATGGAAAAGGGCAATTTACATGATGTTTTAATACAAATCAACTGGTTAAGGCAGGTTCCTAATAAAAAAACCAAGAGTGATGTGCCCGGTATTTGAATAAGATCCATAACCAATTGTATTCTGTTATCTAAATCAAAAATTTATTTTAATAGTGCTATAAAGATTGCTTAATGTACATGTTTATTTATTGTAAACAATTTCTTTCAAAAATATTTATTTTTAATAGCGCAATAAAACTTGTTTTATAAATGTACATATTTAGTAAAGGCATGCTGAGCATCTTAGTAGAATTGAAATAATCGATTGTAATTATCTTGAATTGTAGACAGAGAATAAAGTTGAGGCCATTATTTTGACAGAATTATATCTAACATCATTGGAAAAAGATATTTAACAATAAACAAGGCGTCAAGTAATTGTTCGGCCCTGGGTTTTCAATGAATTACCAACAGTGCAATCAGAAAGAATGCCTTGTTAGTGATGCTCTAGAGAAGCTGACATTTTGATTTTGTGGTATTCAACCTCTTTTTCTCTCTTCTCCTCATGTAACTCTGTATGTAAAAATGAGAGAATTTGAGTAAGGGAAAGTTGAGGTTCATGCGAATATTATTCTACTCAAAGTAGATGATAGTTTAAGCTGTATGATTTGAGTTAAGAATATTATCAATGCTTTTTTAAACTGCTTAAATCTAGAAATTACTGCATAATAATGCAAAAAAAATGTCTATTATCATGGAAATAGGTGGAAGAAATAGAAAATCTATATTGACAAATATTGAAGGAGACCATGTATATGTGTGTGAGATCAACATATATTGTTGAGTGAATCAGATATTTTATTCTGCTAATGGAGCAATAAAAGTGGAAGCTTATTCAGGATGCTTCTACTGTAAAAATGAGGTGATTTTAGCCAGTTTCTGAGGTGGTCAGCCCTTTGGTGCATTGTGTAGAACAGATTTTGGTGGGACAGTTGGGAAGGGAAGCAGCAGCATGAACCATTCAGATATTGAAAAGTTCCAATGGATCTGTTGTCAAAGAGTATTAATACTGATGAATGATATCTTGATGACTTTTGAGCAGAAATATCTTATAGAAAGAACATATGACAAACACCCACCTGCAGAACAAAATGCTTAGTCCGTAATCACACTGAGACTGGCTCCCTAATGATGGCGCAGTTTCTTTATTTCTTGGCCAATGGCTGGCAACTAGATTGATTGGCCAATCAGGGGCAGAAGACAAAGGAAAAGGTCAGTGTTTGGTTCATGTGCTGCCTGTCCTGACTTCATCAAATAAATGTAACTGCCCTTGTAAAAGAAGCTTAACAGCAAGCTGAAATGACCCTGTATTGGGACAGGCAGAAAACTCAATCAAGAACCAATGGCCCAGTAAATCAAGTTGTTTCTATTCACTGACCATATCTCAAAGATAGTATGGCTAGCATGCTGACCTATGAGGAAGGGATAAATAATAACGTCACATCGTTATCAAAAGCATTCTAGCATCATGTTGTAATTTACACTGTGTCTGCCTTTTCCTTAGTCCCATCTTTGTCACGTCATAAGGAAAGAGTATATAAGCTCTGGTTCTGCTCTGATTTGCTCAGGACTGCTCAGCAATCTGCCAATGCTTTGTTGGGAGCCTGGTGTATACTGTAATAGTTTGCATGCTTAATATATGCATGTAGTATTGTCAAAGTGTGGTAGGTGAGCCACATTTTGCCCATAACAACCCTAATGTTTAATTAGCTTTGTGCAAAAGGAGAGGCAAGATCAGTCAATTTATTATAGCAATAGCACTTAGACCTATATACCACTTCATAGTGCTTTATAGCACTCTCTAAGCAGTTTATAGAGTCAGCATATTGCCACCAACAATTTGGGTCCTCATTTTATTGACCTCAGAATGATGGAAGACTGAGTCAATCTGGAGCCTCTCAGAATTGAACTCCAAGCTGTGGGCAGAGTCAACCTGCAATACTACATTATAACCACTGTGCCACCATGTCTCAATGTCAGAAGGAATATACATAATTTTAATGGCCTGGTTTCTTTGCTTCTTCTTTAAATGGTCTTTCCTCTATATATTTAGAATGAGTTTTGTCATTTAGCTCTTAGCTTTATTTAGTTATTCTCTTTATCCATGCTAGAAGCCGAAACCGTCAGCCCAGGGATGATGCAGCCTCCAGCGCTACTGCCACTGAAACCATACAATGGGGAGTAGGTAATGTGATGCAGTGATGTAGGACCCTAGTGGCAGGTGTGGCAGAGGAGGTGGCAGCTGCCGCCAGAAAGGTGATCTGCAAGGTGGGGCTAGTGGGGACCAAAGAAAGCCCCTCCAGTGGCGGATGCAGCTGATATGCAGTGGTGGCAGAAGCTTTTCACCATCACTTCCTCCTGGCTCCAAAATGGCAGAGGGAGACTGGGTAAGGCGACCGAGACTCCCTTACCCATCCTCCATAGCATGGCGGTCTGGCTCAGGAGGGGAGTGAAAGGGAAGAGGCTGGTGGGCAGATTGGTCATTGAATGGGCAGGGAGAGGTCACCGAGTGGGGAGTGGCCTGATTGCAGGGGCCCTGAGGTAAGCAGGTGCAGGGCGCATGGGGCAGCTCAAGCCCCCACTGGCTCACTTCAACTTGTGAGGGCGGCCCCACTGTGGCACCGAGCAACCAGATGGTGGGAAGGAGTGGGTGGGCTCTTAACTAGGGCTTATTTTGGAGGTAGGGCTTATATTAGGCACATGCTAAAAATCATGCTAGAGCTTATTTTCTGGGTGGGCCTTATTTTTGGGGAAACACAGTATATATAAATACAGTACTCCTCGACTTACAACCTTAATTGAGCCTGGAATTACAGATGTAAGTTGTTGAGATCATAAATTGAGGCATCGAATCACTGAACCTGGTTTTGGGGCATTTTTTTTTGCAGTGAGGCTTAAGCAAACTCCACGGTCATTAAGCAAATCATTTTTCATCAATGGTCATTTGGGGCTGGAGCCAGAAGTAAATATTGGAAACTGACAAAAACATCACAAATCATGATCATGCTGCAAAAGGCTGTAAAAATGAGCCAGTTGCCCAGCACCCAAAATGCAATTACATAACCATGGAGAGGTGTGGCCATTGTAAGTTTGAAAACAGGTTGTAACTAGCTTTTGGGGAGCATCGTTTTCAGAGAAAATCAGATTTGTGTGGATGCCCTGCCTTTGGAACATTTCAGTCTTTGGAACCTATTGCAGAACAGGGATCGGTTCATGGACTGTACCTCATGGAAAATGCAGATATTGCATGAATGTCTTTATATTAACTTTGTTACTGTAGCTTATTCAATGTACAATATACAGTATGTTATGGATTTGTTGTCAGCATTGTTTTAGTGCATTATACCTAGAAACTGGTCAGTCACTATGAAAAAAAGGTTGATATTATAAATGGTGCCCTCCTTGAAAAATAGGGAAGGAGATTCAGAGTAGAAATCTTTGAGCAACAGAATCCAAAGTTCTATTCTTTTCCATAGCTGAGTTAGAAATTGGCAAGATGTTCAACCATATTTCCTTTGGATTAAACACAAATAGTGTGTTCTTATAGCATTATCCCATAATCCCAGTGACCGGTTAGGGCACATAGGGTTGGCCTCCTACGAGTCCCGTCTGTTAAGCAATGTCATCTGGCGAGGCCTAGGGCAAGGGCCTTCTCTGTTGCTGCCCCAGCCCTCTGGAACCAACTTCCCACAGAGGTTCATACTGCTTCCTCCCTCCTAGCCCTCCGGAAACTGTTGAAGACGCATTTATGTGTATGAACTGCACTCTGCCCCTGGGCCTTTGACTGTGATTGTATGTTGTATGAATGTAATAAATTTATCTAGTTTTTATACAGCATTGTAATTAGTAATTTTAATTGACTCTATGTTTATGTTTTTACTTGTATTGTTGTTGTGAGCCGCCCTGGGTCCTGGGAGAAGGGCGGCATATAAATTTGAATAAATAAATAAATAAATTACATGGGTAAATTAATTCATTAAAGCAGGAATGTCTGTGTCTCACTAAAGAACTGTTTAATGCATGCTACTGTCAATACATAGGACACATCTTTTAATTCTTCTTAGATGTCTTTGATGCCTATGGTTTCTACTTTTCCTGCAACCATGAGTGCTTATCCATATTTTTATCCATAGGATTTCTCACATCAGAGGATACAAACTTAATTCAAGGAAGTCTTTAAAATTCCAGGAGTCCTTTTATCTCATTAAAAATGCCATAGACATAAGGCATCATATTTATTTTTTCAAAAAAATGTTTGTAAATGATATTCTGAAGTAGACTTCACATTCTATATACAGTGTCAGAACATGTTCTATTTAAAGGTATTTCTTTTGCTGTATTTTTGGTTGACTCTTTTCCTTTCTATTCAATTTCCTTAGTCTGAAATCTTCTACTCCCTAAATTTGGAATCTATCTTTCAGAATCCAATAGGACTGACTTTGAGTAAACACAAAGGATTGCCCTTTAAATTCTTTAATATGGTGACTGATACACAAGCCTTTAATTTAGGGATTAGTAGTCCTCTTTGTTGTGTAGGGCAACAAACATGCTTTTTAGTCTCTGTAACTTTTTTCTTTTATCTCTGGAACTCTAAAAATCAAATCAGTGATTCTACTGACGCTGCCTGAACTTTAAAAATTATTGATCAGGGCTCACAAGTTAGAACAAGTATTTTCTTGGAGCTGAAGGAGAAAAGGTATTACGAAAGAACTGAATATCAAGACACTGCTTCTCATCAAAGAGATTTTTTTAAAAAAAAAAAACCTCATCAAAGAGATTTAAGAAAAAGCAAGAATGGGGAAATGGAGGATTTGAAATACTTTAAATAATGCACACGTTCTGGGTTATATCAGCCCTTAACAGAGAAAAAAGGAAGTAACAGCAACAGAGATTTGTAATCATGGCAGATAGTGAAAAGAGAATGTTTCATATTGATTTCAGGCACTCTGCAAACAATAGCAACCCTGGGGAATATTTTTAGTGATAAATCATACAGGATACTATGGCAAAAGTCTAATAATGAGAGATTATTGCCAGATAGAAAGCTCTATTAGTTTAAAAGAAAGGGCTTCCAATGTTTCTCTAGATTTAGAATGGCTTACTTTAGTTGCTTTAAAAAGTAATGGTTGTAATCATGAAGATGGTGATATTTAAATCTTTAAAATATATACAGACAGACATGCTTATATCAGGCAGCAAGAGTTGATGGATACGAAAGAGATTCAGTGGGAGGCACTAAACAAAGCAAAATCCAGGGGCATGAAGGCAAAAAGACAAACGCAACCATACCGCTCTTCCAGTGTATGTTATGTGACAGTGGAAGCCTAAATCCAGTCTTACTTACTTATTTTGCAACCAAAATCTCAGTTACTAAGCAAGGTGGTGTTTAAGTAAGTCATGCCCAATTCTATGGCATTTTTTTTGCCATAGGTATTAAGTGCATCACTGCAAATGTTAAGGGAATCATGCAGTCATTAAGCATATCTGGCTTTCCTTGTTGACTTTACTGGTCAGAAGCCATCTGGAAAAGTCACATGTCAATACTGCTAACATTGGATGTTCTTGCTTTGACAACATATGGAGATGCAGCCTTATTCTTCCGTATACTTTACTCTTAGAATTAGATGATACTGGGGGAGGAGGAAGAATGTGATGGGCGTTAGTTAGACATAACAATATTGCAATAGTGTGTGAATTCAGTGCTTTTGAAATAAGAGATGATAAGCAATGGCAGGTTGAAGAACTGGAGGGAAAGCCGGCATTTCAAACTAATTAAAGAATATGATTTATGACTGTTAATTGGAGGAGGGAATTATGCTTTGATACTATGTGCTCAGGGGAGGGGAATTCAGATTTTGGCTTCAGTTGTGTTAGTGCCAAAGCTATGCTACTCCAATAAAGATTCTTTAAGGTAAACAATGCCTTGAAGTTCTTTGATTACTTTCATCTGTCGGAACCATGACATTACAGATGAATAACAGAATAACAGAGTTGGAAGGGACCTTGGAGGTCTTCTAGCCCAACCCCCTGCTCAGGCAGAAAATCCTATACCATTTCAGACAAATGGTTGTCCAATCTCTTCTTAAAAATCTCCATTGTTGGAGCAACCACAACTTCTGGAGGCAAGTCGTTCCACTGATTAATTGTTCTCACTGTCAGGAAATTTCTCCTTATTTCTAGGTTGGTTCTCTCCTTGATTAATTTCCCTCCATTGCTTCTCCATAATGATGATGATCACATGACTTTAGGGTACTGCAACTGTTGTAAATACATGCTGGTTTCCATGTGGCCAAATTTTGATCAAGCAACTGTGGGGATGCTGTGAGGATGAGGATCGGTCATATAAGTCATTTTTTTCAGTGCTGTTGTAACTTTAAATGGTCGCTGAATGAATGGTTGTAAGTCGAGGACTGTATTCAATGTGTGTGAGATACATTCCAAACAAAATAAAGATTTAGGGTTTTTTTCTTTCTCCCATATAGTTTACTGTACACAACAGAATAGCTCTTCAACAAATCTTGTTCACTAATCCACACTTGACTTACCACTCACCTGAAAATTGCAGGCAACCAATGGCTAATCAGGAAGACAGTGCTGTGTTGCAACTGTGTGAGGTTTGTGGGAATCCAGTGCATAGGGAAAGCTGAAAGAGAAATGCAAAAACAAAGAACAGACAAGGCACTGATTGTATAAAATACAATGAGTCTCTTAGTGGACTAGGTCCAAATTGGATGAAAATATGTAATCTGTTTCCCAATACCATAGTTCTGATAATAATTCTGTACCCCTTAGAAGCTGCTGTTTAGACAGAGGAGGAATCTTCCAGAAGCATTAATAGGCCCCACCTCCAAGGGTAGCAGCCTTGACCCATAGCATTTCTTCACATTTTAAAAAGTGTCTTTCAATGATTTAAACATGATCACTGTCACCTTTAAGTGTGACCACAATACTACACTTTACCGGTTCAGTGGTCCAAATATGAAGATCTTTATTTTTTTTATTTTTTATTTTTGCTTTATTTATATTTTATTCCATACAAAAACAGCAACAGCAGTAAAAAAAATTATATTATGAATAAAAATAACATCCCCAGGCACCCTTTGTTCAGGCTTCCTTAAAAGTTCATACAACCCCACAGAAAACTATTTACAAGTTATCGGTTTAAAACTTGGTGAGGTTACGCCACCCAAAAGAGGACAGTTATTTCTCCAAGAGGCCTGCATATCCTGGGAAAGGGTAATTGCCAATTGTTTGGTAATGCTGAAAGAAATAATTTGAAAAGCATAAATTCTCAGGTTGTAAAAATTACATGGGCAGGGTGCAGAACCACCTTGCCAATATTTGGGTCATGGTTAAAGGTCACTAACCAAGTGCTAAAACTATTTCCTTACTAAAGTTTCATGTTTTAAAACTGCTAAACTGTGGCAAACATCGCCCGTTCTGGTTTTTCTTAACTGTAATTCAATTGCTCAGGAAAGCCATCTTTTTCATACGCAGGTATATAAATTAGGCAGTTACCCAATTACATACGATTCCATTTTTATGCTTTCAAAAAAAGGTCAGAGAAACGGATCTTCATCTTAAGGCTGCCACAGCTCTAGAGGGTAATGCAGGAACATTTCTTATTTCTGGGTGAATCTGCTGGCGTTGCCCCTTCCTCAAAATGGACCCTGCAGGATGCACAATTCTACCGGTGACATAAGCTCCATACCAGAAGGTGTCTCTAGCTGAACCAAGTCAACAGATCGATGCTCGATACTTCTCATTTTGGTTGGTGTCTGTACAATTCTCATTGTTTTCTTGGGAACTTCCCTGTAGCACCAAGGAATTACTTCCTACGGATTCTGTTTCCATGTCCCCAAGATCAACAGGGCTAAGGACTTGCACATCAGAGCCTTCTTCGTGAGGAGGGTCCCAAAAGTGCAACGCGACTTTCCACAGTCTGATCTGTTGATCCCAAGATCTCCGACTGTACTTTTTAAATTTATTTGGAGTCCTTGGATGGACCCCAGGAACCCGTAGACACCTAGGAACTTCTTGAATATATCTGTCATATGCCAGAGTATTCTTCCCATAATTTATTTGTTTTTGTCTCCTCATTAGAACAGCCTCGTCAGTCTCCAGCTCCACGACTGCTGTAGATTCCTTGGAATCCGAACTTCCAGTGGAGGTCTTCCTTTCTCTTCCAAACTCATTTATGAGAAGCTTTCTTTTGTACCTTGCCATTTCTCTGTTGACGTTAGTCCTCATTTCATCTTCTTCAACTGCATTCCCCCAGTCTGAACATCTTGAACGGGGCTTGTGGCCCTCCGGGGTGGTGAAACTCTCTGATCTGCCATCGGCCAGACTGTAGGTCTCGTAATCAATGGTTGGGCCGCTCGGTTCATGCGTGTTTCTGTGCTTCCCATCTGCATCACGCTTCCTGCCTTGACTCCAGGAAGCTGTTGGTCTGCTACGAGTCCGGCCGGCCAGGGGGCTTCGCTGGCGAAACGACATCCTGAGGGCGAGGCGGCTCCGACGATGCTCCCCCACCACCGCCAACCTCGCCAAATATGAAGATCTTTATTAAAACACAGGCTGTCTCCTACAGTGTGCTTCCAGCACCTGGACCTGGCTTCCTCAAGTCTAAAAAAAAAACACCAAAAAACCCTGTAATTGAATCATTTTTCTGCTCAAATATCTATCAACTTGAAAACAATATAATATGAAAACCAAGCCGATGAAGAAGAGAATGAATCTATTTATGAAGTATGCTGAAAGCAGAATTAATTCTATTTTAAACCTCATCAGTTGTCAACCAGAATAAAATGATTAAATTGGCTGATGATTTTCTCCCAGTTGCTGTCACAGCGTACCTGGAGGTCATTGGCTGGGGAAGACTGGATTATGGGTATTTTCATGGTTGTCTTTTAGATAATACAAATTTTCTTAAAGATGGGATCAGAGTTGAGTTTAAAAAAGCACAATTTGATTAATTTTGCACGATGTCTGCAGCTTGGCCAGTTAGTTATGAAAGCTATCAACAGTTGGTAAAACAAATTACATATGCAATATAAAATGTTGTGCCTCAGTGATTTAAGTCCAAAAAACCTTTTCAGACAGGTAAGTACATGAAGACATGCACTGAATGGATATTCTTGTTCCATTAGATTAGCTAATCACTGTGAAAGCAGAAAGGATGCTGGTCCTGAGAACAAGTTTTATTCCATAAGTAGGACTATCAGATCTGCAAAAATCTGATTGACTATTAGATGGCAATAAAGAGCACAGATTTTAGGTATCCCTTTACTTCCACCCTGGTATCTGCAGCTCACATCTAATAACCTTACCATAATTTCATCTTGCTTTTCCCATAAAGATCTTTTCCATTCCAAAAAATTTAGGAGGGAATCGCATCTTCTAAAACATTTTGTCAATATTCACACTATGAGTAAAGACCAAAGATGACACTATAAAATCTAATTAAGTCTAGTTCTTTATTTACTTACACCAAATAGACAGAATCTTGCCAGACTAAAGCTATAACCCTTCAACCTAATAGATATACCCTGAGAGATTTTAGGATGTGTCTATCCTGAACCTCTTACTCCTCTCCCACTCCAGTTTAGGACTACAGATTCTTATTTGGAGCTTCTCTCTGGAATTACTGCCTCATCCCTGGGAAACGATGATGCTCTTGCCAAAATTCTCTCACCCACTCTTTCTCCAGGTGCATGTTTCAGCATACTGAAATTTTTTTTTAAAAAAAAAATAATAAAAAAAATGGCGGCCGCGACGGGCGGATCCGCGCATGCGCGAATCGGCCCGTCGCGCACGCTGCGCATGCGCGGATCCGCCCATCGCGGCCGCCATTTTGGTTTTTTTAATTTTTATTTATTTATTTTTTTCCGGCGCGACGGGCGGATCTGCGCATGCGCGGTGCGCGCGCGCCAAAAATAATAATAAAATTTTTTTTAAAAAAAATAAATAAAAATAAAAATAAAAAACCAAAATGGCGGCTTGCGGTGTCCGGTGACCCCCGCGAAATGGTCGTGCGACCCCAAATGGGGTCGCGACCCCAAGGTTGAGAACCGCTGTTCTATCCAACCCCCGGCTCAGGCAGGAAATCCTATACCATTTCAGATATTTGCAAGGCATTTTCCCATGAGGACATTCAGCAAGAATGATCAAGGAAATGGAGCGCCTCCCTTATGAAACCAGATTGCAATGCCTTGGTCTCTTCAGCCTTGAAAGACGGCTTTTAAGGGGTGACTTGATCGAAGTGTATAAAATCATGCATGGGATAGAAAAGGTGGATAGAGAAAAATTCTTTTCTCTATCACACAATACCAGGACAAGGGGGCACTCCCTAAAGCTCATAGCTAAGAAAGTGAGGACAAATAAAGGGAAATATTTCTTCACCCAGAGGGTCGTTGATTTATGGAATTCACTTCCAGAAGGGGTCGTGACAGCTGTCAGCCTTGACAGCTTCAAGGCAGGGTTAGATAGATTCATGGATGCCAAGTGTATTGGTGGTTATTAAAACGGATGTCCATGTGCCGCCTCTATGTTGGTTGAGGCAGGCAGGATTCCCTTGAGTACCATTTGTTGGGGGTCAAGGGAAAGGGTGGGTTTTGCCTTTTCTTTCTGCTCAAGATCCCCATGTACAATTGGTGGGCCACTGTGTGACACAGAATGCTGGACTCAATGGGCTTTGGCCTGATTCAGCATGGCTCTTCTTATGTTGTTATGTTCTTAAAGTTTGCATATATGAACTGGAATGTTGCAATACTACCTAAGAGTAAGAAGAGGTAGAGATTAAATTTGTTCTCCACCAGTATAGCTAGATATCCTCCAGATCAGACTTCCTCAGCCTGGCACCTTTCAGATGTACTTGAAAATTTTAAGAATTTCCCAGCTTGCAAGGCCATTGGTTAAGTTGGCTAGGGATTTTGGGAAGTACAACTTTAAGAGCTATGGAAGACATTAGATTGGGAAGAAGTGAACTGGAACATTAAAGAGTCCATTGCAATCATGCTGTAATCATTAATATATATGCACATCATTTGAATAATTAATATAGAATTAGAGTACAGGTCAGTAATGATTATTACTCCACTTCATCCTACACAGCTCTTCCTTTTATTAGAGGTGGCACGCATGGCATATTTTACTGTCATATGAAATAAGTATGCTTTATTATGAAATAAACACTCTTTATTAAATCTTGTCTTTGCTTTCTGCTTTCTTTTTTGCCTGTCTTTTCAAATAAATATTTTGAACTGCGCTCAGAAGTATTTAAAATTATTTTAACGAATTATTATTTGAAAAAAATATATTTAAACAAAATATTTAAAATAAAGAGTGGCATAATACAGAAACAAAAACTTTTTTTATTTTAAAAAATGCTGAGTCCTACTAAACATCCATATCCAATATTTCTGTCTCTGTGCAATGAGCCTTGCATAGACTGGGGTAATAATCAATTAGGAATGACTTTGTAAATATAACTAAAAGAACTGAAATTGCATTGGGTAAAACCAATGGGGCTGCTCCTGGGTTATTGCTAGCTGTTAATTTTCAAGCCAATGTTATTTCCCATAATTCTGAATAATAGCAAAATGTGCTTTAGTTTTCCAGTGTCATGCTGTGGTAAATCTGGCAGTTAACACAATAACAAAAACAACAACAAATTAGGCAACCTCTTTGTGAAGGTTTGTCCCATTTTTAAATGATAAGTGACTTACAGAATGAAATAACATCAAATTGCATAAAGGTGTTCTATTTGTAGTTAATTATGGATGGGGTCTATAATCCATAAGAAATCTGGCTGGGTGGCATAAGATCTGTTTAATAGCATAATGTACATACTACAGTTTATTGTTACTGTATTTGTCATCGATTAAGCATGCTTGAAATCTTGAACTGTTACTTAATTACAGTACTTTGCCTATATATGTTTAATTTTTGCAATATTAATTTCTGGTGTTTAATTCAAATTAACTGACTTTACCAGCTCCCTAACATAAAATAGTTTTTGTACTTTGAAGTGTTTTATCAAAAGCAGAAGATGACACAACTTTTTATGTTATGGCACCATGCTGGAATTCTTTTCATGATAGATCTTGTATGTGGAGTTTTCTTCTGGCTTAAATTCTAGCTGAACAAACATATTGTTTGGAAGAAGACTGAGGGGTGGGGGCCACAATTTACTACATTGCAATTGAAAACTCAGTGTAGTTTAAGGAATCAAGGTTGAAACCAGAAGACTGAGTTCTAGTCCCACCTACGCACAAAGCTGTGTGCTCTTGGCCAACCACTTTCTGTCAGCCTTTGGAAGGAGGCAATGACAAATCACTTTTTTGGGGAAAAAAACCTTGCCAAGAAAAGGGACTTGTCTAGGTGGTCTCCAAGAATTGGAAGAAAAAAAATGTTGAGGGCATCAGCTTCTGGGGGACATCAAATTGCCAAGTCCTGGTCATCAATATGGTGGGACTCCACGCTACCATGGAACAACCCATAGAAGCCCAGGGATAAACATCATCTGAGTCATAGATCTGTATGCAATACATAAAGGTGAAATTGAATTTTCAGGACTATATATAAAGAAGTCTCTTATCTACACTGAACAATTGCATTAAGCCAATGATATTACTGTAAAGATATTACAGAAGATGTATGCCACTAAAAGCTGCCTGGCACCCAGTGCCTCATCAATGTCTGGCATACCTTTAAAAAGTGAAAGATATGGTATTTTGCTAGTGGCATTGCAGAAAGAGTTACAGCTGCTTTAGCTAATGAATTCTAATGCAGCTGCATTAAAATTAATGTTCTAGGTCAGGGTTCTTCAAACCTGGCCCTTTTATGACTTGTGGACTTCAGCTCCCAGAATTCCTCAACCAGGCATGTTGACACCCAGAAAAATACGGCATACTCCATTTAATCCTCCAGGGAAAGATTGAAGGCAAACGAGGTCCAGGAGAAGAAGAACATCATGGCTTCAAAATCTAAGGGACTGGTTTGGACAAAACTCAGCAGCACTTTTTCGTGTGGCTTCTGATAAAAACAGGATCGCCAACGTGATCGCCAATGTCCGATAACGGATATGGCACAAGAAGAAGAAGAAGTCATAAAAGGGCCAAGTCTAAAGACCCCTGTTCTAGGTTGAAGAACTAAAAATGGGAATCTTTCTTAGATTAATAATAAGGTTTCTTAGGTTAAAAATAAGAAAGGAAAAAGAACCAAGACATAATACATTTGCATAGTTCTTTGGAAACTAGTATATTAATATAACTATCAAAATATAGGTGCCATAAATAAAATCATTATTTTATCTAATAAAAATACTAGAATAAGGAGACATTTTTGTCCTCAGGATAAATTCCAATTAAAGTGAGACCTTAGAAACTATTTCCAAAGGTAAGCTAGGTTCAAAGGCAAAGTGGCCCCTATTTGAAATAGAGATTCCTACCTTCTTCAGTTTTTCTTTAGAAAGAAATGTATGCAAACATTCCTGTCAGGTTTAATACTATATATTACAAACACTGTACTACCAAGATTTTAAAAAAACAACAACACAGAAGTCCAGGATAAAATATATCAACAAAAAAGAGAATAGAAAATTTAGAACAGCTAGAATATATATATATTCAGAAGTAAACAACTCTATGACATTAGAACTAACTGCTTGAAAATGCCCCCCTTGCAAAGCAGCACTGTTACAATAATTGTTTCATACCAGGTAAAAAACAGTACTAAAATAAGCCAGTCCATCAGGGGAAAGAAAACTCCAAGATGCAAACAAATAAACCATTCATGTGTAAGAGAATTCCTCAAGGAAACACAGAGTGATGGGTGGGGAAGTCACTGCTTGGACTGATGGGTGGGCAATGAGTCTGACTGTACATTCTTATAGATAACTAATTGTCCTGCAAAGTGCTTTTTTAAAAAAAAAAATGGTGCCAGAACTGACACACGACATACAACCCACCTTGCCTACCCTACAAGGCTCCATCCAAAAAAGGTGCCGGAACTCCGTTCTGGGCATTCTATGAGAAAAAAAGCCCTGGTCCTGCAAATAAAATGTGTCATGAAGCTTTTTCCTTCTCCACCATCCTGTCACATTACAGAAATTGGCTGGCCAAGTTGCCTTCTCTTGAACTAACCCCATTTTTAATAGATTGACATTATTAAAATTGTAAAAGGAAAAACAAGTCAAAGAACTACTGAAGGACAGGATAGGGAGAAAGTAAAAATGAAGAAGGGAATTTCCTACTCTTGCCACAATTGTTCTATGGATGCCAGCAAATGCAACCATCTGTCACAAAAAGAATAGAACAACCAGACTGACCAGCTGTGTGGTGACACATGTGTGTGTGACTGAGACAAGAGAGTGCTTCATATTACTCTTAACTTGTCTCAAGGTTTTGTTTTTGTTTTCAATTCTAAAACACATTAATGACTCAGTGATAGCAAATAGCTACAGAAAAAGCAAAAAAGTATTAGATTTCACTTATGGACATTTTCATGTAGAAAAGGTTAAACTCCTAAAATATAGCCCAACTTCCTTTCATGGCTGTTATCCCATTTCTATGTTAAAAGATGGATAATTCTAAGATGAACTACAGTAAAGGCAGTCCTCTACCTACAAACCATAATTGAGCTGAAAATTTGACATTTGTTAAGTGAGCTTTGAACCGTTTTATGATTGTTCTTGCCACAGCCCACAGTCACTGCAGTTGTTAAGTGAGTAACGTGGCTGTTAAGTGAATCTGGCTTTTTCATTTGCTTGTCACAGGGTCACAAAAGGTGATCACATGACCCCTGGGACATAAATGTGAATCAGTTGCTAAGAATCTGAATTCTGGTCACATGACCATGGGGATGCTGCAATGGTCATAAGTGTGAAAAATGTTCATAAGTCCCCTTTTTCAGTGCTGTTCTAACTTTGAATGGTCACTAAATGAATTATTGTAAGTTGGGACTACATGTAATAAAGAAGCTCAGTCACACTAGGTGGCCCCATTTTGGTGCTATGGCAACATTTTTGAGTCAGGTCAAATGTGTGATATGTTGTTTTAATATTGTTTTTATTTGTTTGTAGATATGTTGAATTGCTTTAATTGCCCAAAGTCACATGTCAAGTAAGCAGATGAATACATTTTTAAAAAAAATTAATTACCCTGAACTCTTCTGGACCAGGAAGTTTAACTTTGTGGATGCCTTTGAGCGATATTATTGGAAGTACTCTGTACTTCCAAATCTGAGTGGTGCCAGAATAAAACTAAATTTGATTTATTTGTTTTATTTATTTATTAGGTTTTTATGTTGCCCATCTCCCCTGTAAGCTGATTTAAAATAAACAATGTTACATTATTTATTTATTCAATTTATATAGACACTCATCTCAATTTTATGTGGCTAAGAAGTTTACAATAAGGTAAATATATTTACTTCCCATGTATTTGATCACTTTTACTTTCCCTTCTCTGTGCAACCTCATTTTTTAACTAGGCTTGTGACAGAGTACAAATAAAAGGGAATATAGGAGAAAGTGGGAGCTTTCTGAAGATGACTATTCGGTATTTTGCATTCTGGATTGATACATGTTACTCTTTAAGTTAGGGTGCAAGTCCTCCTATGCTGCTTCATTGTGGTGGAGCGTTGTTCCTGTGAAGGGTGAACAAAGAATTCTTGGAGTGTATGGCAACAGAATATACTCATATCAGGTTTACTGATATACTGATAAAGTATGATGGTCATCTCAGTTGTCCAGTTAAAGCAGGCAAGGACTATATTGGGCAGCAGTTATATAGGAAGATACTGGCTGCAGATGACCACTTTAGTGTCAATGGCAAAGGCATCAATTATACCACATGAGAAAAGTCAACGGTAAACCACCTCTATGTTTTTATCAAGAAAACCATATGGATAGACAACATGAAGTGACTGATAATATTGTGCCAAATGATAGGACCCTCAGATTGGATGACACTCAACATGCTGCTAAGGGAGATTTCAGGATCTTCAGAATACTAATGTTGTTTATGATATGGCTAAATTAAAGTTTAGCCATGTCATAAGAAAAGAGAGTGGAAACAGGGAATGTAAGAAGCATGAACATGGAAAAGTTCAACACAGTGAAAGATGAAATAAATCACCACTCATTTTCATCTTAGGCATTGGCAAATTAAGGTGGATTAAAAATGGACAATTTCAGAAAACTGCTGTTTACTACTCAAGAAATGAAAAACAAAGAAGTAATTACACTGTTTTTATAGTCATGAAGGAAAGGCAGTCAAAGGCAGTCAATGAGCGAATAATAACAATTAGACTTTTTGATAACCCTTTAGAGTTGATGGTTATCCAAGTGTATGCTCCAACCACTGATGCAGAAGAAGAGCATGTCAATGAGTTTTATGATCACATACAATTTGAATTTGACAAAACATGCAAGCAAAATGTGCTGCTTGTGGTTGTAGATTGGAATGCAAAAATTGGAAATATTAATGAGGAAAATATAGATGCACTGTTTGACTTAGGAAAGGAAAGAGGAGAATTATTTATTAATATCTTTCAATCAATTATTTCTCAATGGCTAACACAGTCTTCCAACAACTGAAATGATGCTTATATTCTTGGACATCACCAGATGGGGTACCCACAAACTGAAAGGACTTTATTATTGAGATGAGTTTGAATATTAATAGCTTGGGCTGTTGATTTGATATCTGAGATTGGCGATTTGGCTGCAAACGTTTCATCTCCATTCAGGGACACATCTTCAGTGTGCTTTGAATTGTGTTTATTTATCAGAACACTGGCCTTTAAATACCTTTTTGTGTGAGGTAAATTGGTGTGGGTGTTGTTTGTCCAGATGTTTCTGAGTCATTGGGCTGTTTTATTGACTGGTTGTTGTTGCTGGGCCATAGCCTTTGGTGTTTAAGTATCATCTGTGTGATGCAAATAGTGTTTGTTCATTTGGTTGCCTCTGAGTCATGGTCTGGTTTCGGGTTGTTTGGCTGTCTGTCTGTCTGGCTGTTTTTGTTGTTGAGACATGGTCTGGTTTCTTGTGGGGGGGTTGTGATTCTTGTTGCTGTGTGGTGGGGTGCCTGTTTATTCTTTTTAAATGCTGCCTTCGGGATTGAAGTAGTTATTTCATTCTCAGTGATTGGTAGATTGGGTCGATATCAATGTGTCTGTTTATTGAACTATTGGTGGAGAACCAGGCTTCAAGAAAATCTCTTTTTTCCCTTGATTTTGCTTGGATTACAACTGTGGTCCTGGTTAGATCAAACCTGTGTCTTTCTGAATCTTCATGGATGGACATGAGAGATAGTGGGTTGTGCCTTTTGATAGCCAGGAAGTGTCCATGCAGTCTGGCAGATGGCTTTCTTCCTATTTGGCCCACATAGTTCTTTTCACAGTTGCTGCACTGGATTCGGTATATGACGCCTGATCTTTGGTTTGTTTTTGTCTGTTTTATTTTGTTTATTATTGACACAAAGAAATGGAAGAGCTCATTTTTAATCACAAAAATCGGAATAGGGGTTGACTGGGGAGCAGTTTATGAGAAAGAAACCAATTAGTTTCCATGGTATTATCTTGACCATATACCCAACATCTGCAAGGAAAACATCAAGAATCACTTAGAAGTCCTGAATCTTATTGATAAAAAACATAAGGAACTGTGGAATGAAATCAAACAAGTTGTTAAGGATGAATTAAAGTCCAAGAATCAGAGGGAAGCAAAGTGGATGTTGGAACAAACAGTGGAAATTGCCAAGAAAATAAGAGAAGCCAAATTCAGAAAAGACAACATCTCAGGAAGAGACTTAACAAGGAATTAAAGAGAGTTGTTAGAACAGATGGGAGCAGTATTCCAACAATATCTGTAAAGATATTGAAGACGGAAACAGACAAGGAAAATCTTCCAAAAGATCTCAGAAGAAAGCTCCAACTTTAAATTAGTATGCTAAAGAAGTGCCAATAGAGAGACAGGAATTGATTCAAGGAAGTTTAAAGAAAGGACTGTGTAGAGTAGGGATGTCAGCATCCAAGATACAGTATCTTAGAACAGGGGTCCCCAATCCCCAGGTTGCGGCCTATTACTGGGCCCTGGCCTGTTCGCAACTGGGATGCATGTGCAGCTGACTGGCACACTTTCACACACATATGTAGCTTGACTTGCGTGAACAGCGGGTTGGTTCCCCTCCCCCCCAGGCCACCAAGCCATAAAGATTGGGGACCGCTGCCTTAGAAGATATTCCATACTTGCCAGAAATTCGGGTATATAGTTAGATTGGCATTCTGTTATCCAGCTGAAAGGCTACAGCAATTGAGGAAATACCAAAAGAAATGTATCAGGATTCAGAAGAAAAATCAGTAAATGGCAGCAAATCTGGAAATCTGGAAAATGACTAATCCCAATGACTAATTCCAATTTGTTAGTGACTAACAAATTGGAATAAATCTCTCTATATATAATGATATCAAAGAAAGGAGACTAAACAATTTGTACAACATCCTTAATTTCACATGTTAGCAAAATAAAGCTTGGGATCATGCCACACAGATTACAGCCCAAATGGAAAGGGAATGGCAGATAGCACATTATCACTCATTTGTCAATCTTTGTCAATCAATCAAAAATGATTATATATGGAATAAAAATAATTAGCCCATAGTCATTGTCATATGAGCAAATGGATTATTAGTATTTTTTTTCCTTTTAGAAACTGAATGTGAAAAACTTAATCAGGGTATTCTTATAGGTCTTTTGAAAGAAGAAAATCAAACAAATTGAAAGCACCTTTCTTAATTGCCAGTTAGTCAAATAAGATATAATTGCTACTCTTTGTACTCAGCAGTATGTACTTTAGTCCTGAGAAGACATTGAGGTTTCTCAAATCAAACAGGATTTATTTAGTTCTGAAGTAATTCAAAACCGGGGCCCGGAGCTTGAGGCTTCAAGTGTATGCAGGGACTCACTTCTTGGTTGTGTTAGTGAATTGGATTATTGTTCTTCAGTCATCCATATCTTAATCTTAAGATAGGAGTATATTTTTCATTTTCAAGGGTAGTATTTATATGCTTGCTTAGGTCACAGAAATAGCCAGACACCCAGTATATTTTTAATCATGAAATTACAGATTTCTTCTGTTTAATTCCAGCTGGCCAGAACATTCAGAAGTAAATACTATAAAGTTTAATGACATTCTAACCTCATGTAGTCAGTTTTTCTAAAAGAGGCTTATCTATCTATCTATCTATCTATCTATCTACCTATCTATCTATCTATCTATCTATCTATCTATCTATCTATCTATCTATCTATCTATCTATCTATCTATCTATCCAATTTACATGATTGCCCATCTCAACAAGTAAACAGAATTAAAATAGAATAAAAACAATAAGAAACATTATTAATATTAAGATACGGAAAGTTGAGGAACAACAATCCAAATAACTAACTCAATCAAAAGTGGGTCCCTGAACACACTTGGAGCCTCAGACTTGAGTCCCAGTTTTGAGTTACTTCAGAACTAAATAAGTCCTGTTAGGTTTGAGGAAAAGAATCTTAATCATGTTTCTTATTGTTTTTAGAACAGGTTTTGGATTAGAGGAAAATGGAAAGAAAAAACTATAGATTTGGCCTTTTTTGTTTTACAATAATGGCATTATAATGACAAAAAAAAACAGCAATGCAATTTGGGTTTATAACGTTTAGTTTATATGACAACATTGAGAGATTCAGTATTAAAATGTTAAAACTATGTACTATGATAACTATGGATACTGTGAAATAATATTGTTTTTTCATTTCTAACTTTTGTTCTATTCCCAGCCGAAAATGTGCCTCACAACTCAACTTTTGTTGGTCTGTAGAGTTCAAATTAATGTCATTTTGGTAAGAAAGAGAGCCACATTTTCATGAATGTATCCTTCTATTCATCAATTCAATGGATCAGTGTTAATTGTTATGTTAATTGTTCAATAAGAACTGCTTCCCATATTTTAAAGTTTTCAATTGATGTCTATGGTAGCCCATGGCCCTATTTAAATAGGGCAGTCACTGGAATTTTTATGGAATGACCACTGCTGAAACGCCTGACCTCCACTGATGCCATTCAGATGACATCAGCTTCCCCAAAGCATCCCACTGCTGGAGGGAGGCCTTTGCAAATCTTATTGTACAAACCTTGGTTTTCATGCAAGGGTCGGATACCCATTCAGTATTAAAGATAAACAAAGGTGTTTTTCTCTTGAAGGAACTGATGACATTTGAGTAATGAGGCAAAGGAGGGCTTGGATATTCAATATTCCTGATTGAGTAACACCTGATGTATGGAGTACGATAAGAAAGCCAGTTGATGTAGTTAGGGTTAGAACTGGGTAGACCATATATTCTAATTCTGCCTTAGGCATGGAAACCAGTTGGGAGACTTTGAACCACTCACTCTCTCTCTCAGCTCCAGGAAGAAGAAGACAAGGGAAACTGCTTCAGGTATCAAGAAAATACATGGATTTGCCTATGTAGTCACTAGGAGTCAGGACTGACTTGAAGGAAGGAAGGAAGGAAGGAAGGAAGGAAGGAAGGAAGGAAGGAAGGAAGGAAGGAAGGAAGGAAGGAAGGAAGAAAAAAGAAAGAAAGAAAGAGAGAGAGAGAGAGAGGAAGGAATGAAGGAGAGAAAGAAAGAAAGAGAGAGAGAGAGGAAGGAAGGAAGGAAGAAAAGAAAGAAAGAGGGAGGGGGGAAGGAAGGAAAGAAAGAAAGAAAGGAAGAAAGAAAGAAAGAAAGAAAGAAAGAAAGAAAGAAAGAAAGAAAGAAAGAAAGAAAGAAAGAAAGAAAGAAAGAAAGAAAGAAAGAAAGAAAGAAATCGAAACTGGCAGTCCGGTCCTCTGCCCACGCTTTTTTTGGTATTTGAACTCTCACACCACTGAGATATGAATCTGATTGCTCAGGCACAGATTGTTTTTAAATACAGTACTTACCTTGTTTTGACTCACTGCTTGTTTGGAGAGGGGAGTAGGAATGGACTAGCATTCATTAATTTTGCCTCTCTTCTAAATTGAGTTAGTTGAGAGCCTACATCAAGGATGCCAAGAGGATAGGCTGAAGCAGAAGACTGAGAGATTGGCTGGGACATGAGCCTTGCTTTAGTTACTTGTTGAAATGGGATCATTCTGTGATCCACTTTGTCTAACTGTGCTCATCTGAGAAGAGTTAACATACTGGGGAGGATGGTTCCATCTGAGATCTGAAAATACCAGGAGGGCCAAGCCATAGAAGAACAGCCATTTGGCTGAAATGATATAGGGTCTCCTACATGAGCAGGAGGTTGGGCTAGAAGACCTCCAAGGTCCCTTCTGCAATTGCTGAGTAGTCTTGAAAGGCAGCTCCTTGTAAAAGCCCATTGCAGTAGCTTAATCTTGACACAGTAAAAACCTGAGTTGCCATCATAAGGTTTTTAATATGGCTTTCCATAACATTTGCTTCTAACTATTCCTGATGAATTTCTCAGACAAAAGGGGAGCTGCTTTTTCTGGCTCTCACTCAGCCATAGCTTTTTATAAATTATTTTTATTTAGAAATCCATTTAAATTTCTACTGCCACAGAGAAGCAGATGATAAGTAATGTATGTGATAAATGGAGAACTGCCCCAGGAGGTCAGGAGATTACTGTAATTTTGAAAATGGATGTGGATTTTTAGGAGGACTTTCTTTTAATATTATCTTAGTGCACTGCTTAAACAAGAAGGGAAATGATCTATTGGGAATTATACTTGGAGGGGCATTCAGGCACTAGGTGTAATTGTACAGGAATTTTCAGAAAAGTTATTCATAAAGATGAAAGGTAGCCCTTAGAAGTAAAAAAAAGAAGCCCTTGGGTTTTTTTTTTAGCTTCTGGATAGATGGCGGCAGGAATCTGGCAAATAAAAAAATGGGAAGAGTGGATAGTCTCATCTTCAGTATTGCCAGCATCATTATGCAGGAAGCTGCTAGGTAAGTTTATTTTTTTTATTTTTTAAGAGTGATCTATAAAGCATGGACATGAGTTAGGACCGTATATATGTGCATGCTATTTTAATCAACTTTTTAAAATGTTGATTGACACTAGTCTGTACAAATCTACATATATAGTCACCCAGAGTAGCTTTTCAGAATGAGATGGGTGGCATATAAATTTAATTAATAAATAAACTGTTTCAAGCTGCCTGTCCTTACCTGATTGCTTAGGTCAGCAGTTCTCAACCTTTTTCAGGCCGAGACCCCACCTGTGCCACCCATGTGCGGCGCGACCCTGACCTTCGCCGCGATGGGCCTAACCGCGCATGCGTGGCGCGCGTGCGACGGCCCAAACCGCGCATGCACGGCATGACGGGCCGAACTGCACATGCGCGGCGCGTGCGCGATGGGCTGAACCGTGCATGCGCGGCGCGACGGGCTGAATCACGCATGTGCGGCGCGCGTGCGATGGCCGAGGGGAAATGGGGAAAAAAATGGGGGGGAAAATGGCGGACTGCCGTGTTTGGCGACCCCCCAAATGGGGTCGCGACCCACAGGTTGAGAACCGCTGGCTTAGGTACTCAGGCTCTTCAATTCTACAGGAGCATTGCTTTTCTAAAGTTTTTGGGAGAGTTCACCCAGTGGCTTTGTTCAGCACTCACTACACAACTATTTACTTAGCAATGACCTTTTTAGAAGAATCCTTGGTAGCCAAGAATTGCCAGTATTAACTGAGAAGTAGAGTAAGTTCCGTTTAAAGACTCTAAAGATTTAATTAGGGTGGCTTTTTTACAAGTGTCTATTATTAGATTCGTCAACATTACAGGCAAAGAAATGGCAATTGCCATACAGAACTATTCTTCCCCCCCAACCCGCTAAAGCCAGGGTGTCTAATCTTGGCAACTTTAGGACTTGTGGACTTCAACTCTCAGAATTACCTAACCATTTAAGAAGTCCACACTTCTTAAAGTTGCCAAGGTTGAACACCCCTGCTCTAAAAAGATAGAATCATTCATAGACAATCACACAAGAATAGTCATTGCCAGATGGGTCATAAATCATAAATGCATTCAGACAGATCAGGAACAGCCAATCTTGGTTCTAAAGGTATACAAGTCATAATATTAGAGTGAATAACTGATGGTGAATGAACAAAAGTCCATAATATCCCAGTGGCTTAAACCTAAAGCATGACATCAACTACCTAATGGATTTCAGAACAGTCCCCAGTTGGAGATGATGGTGATGGGCAGATAGTGAACTGGAACTGAAGAATCAGCCCAGCTAAGAACTGCAACATGATTAGGACTTCCATACTTTGCCATCTTAAAGCCCCAGAACTCTTTTATTCAGTAGCCAGCAACCACGAAGATGTCGAGGACCCACAGTTGATGCCTCCTCTCTACCAGGCCTGACTGGGTACATGATGAACTGGATGGAATGAGGGACCTGACTGAGGAACGGATGCTGCCTCAGTGCAAAAGTTGTTCAAGGCATTGAAGAACAAGATCACGTCGTACACATCTCACATCATGGGTGACTTTGCAGATTTGAAGGATGTGGTTGAGCATTTTGGGAGAACAGTAGGTATCTTGGCAGCATTTGTTGGTGATTCAGCATGCTTCTGGACTGGGAATAGGCCACCCCTTCACCAGATGCTTCACAAGTACAGGTGAGGAAATACCCAAGAAGAGCACAGCAGCCATTCATGACTGGCTTCATCAATGTTAGGGATTCTCAGCTCCTGGCCATAAGTGGATTGCAAGAATAGGTTCCTCCACTCAGCCCACACCTTTGCTTTGGTGGTAACAGCTATGAAATTCAGCTTACATGGCTTGTTGAGTTGTCACCCAGGAGTGAAAGGCACCTTCTGATTTGATTTGTTTTTGATTGCTCCGGAATCCAACATGCCCATGAAGTACCAGCCTTGAGCTAATTGAACATCTAATCATCATTCAGAAAATGTTCTAATATGCACAATCAGTAAGCAAATGCTGTTGCTTTGCTGAATGGTAAAAGTATGAAAGGACTTTTGGAGGAAGGAAAGCCAAGCCCAGAGCAGTGATCGTAAGACCATGAGATGTTTGCATCAGCAACCACACAGACCTACAGTGGAGCAATTATTTTCTGCCCCTTGAAAATCAAATTGCAGTGCAGGACTTTTCCAAAGCTTAGTGATCCAGGGGGTTAGTAGGTTAAACTGTACTTCCTGTGCTCCCAATTACTGTAAAAAGCAGCAGCAATTTTATTAAGACCACTTTAATAAAATGGACAAATCCAAAGCAAAAAAGATACAATGCTGCCTGACAGCCAGGGATAAAACAGCCGCTACAGGTGTTGTTTTGTGGTAGACAGCAGATAAAGGTAAAGCATATGCCAAAACTGCAGCCACCCCATTGCCGGCAATGGAAAAGAAGTTGCAATACGTCGCGACACGTCACGTGATGTTGCGAGTTTGACACCCTGTTCTAAGGAATAGGTTGGCTCGATCTGTGCATTTAGCCCTTATGGTTTATAAAACATGGTTTGTGGTTAATTGTGGTCTATTCTACAAACCCTAATTAGTCAAACTATGGTTTGGTATGATGCATGAATCCAGTAAATTTGTGTGTTTAACCTTTTACAGAGCATTGGTACTAAATAAACACGAGCAATGAGCTACCTAAAATTAAATATTGGCTTAAGGCAGCCATCTTGACTCTCATTTAAGTTGCTCTGTATATTGAAATGCTAAGCGTTGACTGGGTTTTTAACCCTGTATTCGTTTTCCATGAGTTGTTTTAAATGTGAAGACATCCGTACATCAGGACTTCTTAGGAGACAATGGTAGGGAGAAAATGCAGTATCAAATCAACATTCCTTCCATTCTTTTGCATATCTTCTTTACTTTTCCATTCTCTCAAAAATTTCTGCTGCTTCAATCAGAAAGGGCTGTCTCTGACATTTTGTTCAAGCACTGCCAGGCTAAATAGATAGGAGAAATGAAACGATACTGCCTTTGTTAAAGCTAATGAAGTGGGGATGAAAAGTCTGGCTCTGAACAAGGATCCAACACTTCTTTAATCTCTGTATGCCTTTTCATATCCAATGTTTTGGCAGCTTAATTACAGGCAGGTGGTGCAGTGCCTGTAATTACATTGAAGACCTGGGATTTTGTCATCAGGCTTAATTAGAGATGTCAGGCTGCTGGTCTGGTCTGAAGAGGATGTTTCCGAGATCACTTCTGACAGTATTAAAAAAGTTTAACACACCTTCACAAGTGGAACAAGTTGCATGCTGAAGCAGAAGCCCCTGAAAGTTTGTGAGGAATGGCTTCTCCATTGGGTAACAGAAACTCCTTTGTGTTCATTGAACTGAACTTTAGCCTGGCTCCTTCATCAGGACAAATCAGGCTTCACTGAGAAAAAGAGCATTGCACAACTAAAACATAGATAAAAATCAGGAATACAAACTTTAAAGGTGTGTCTTCAACCTGAACTCCAGTAAGAACTGGTCTTGGCTTCTACTATGTTTCCTTTTAAAATCTAGGTCTTTATTTCTTTTTTGAGGCTATATACGCAGAATATGCTTACCATAATTAACTGTTTCATCCAATTACCCCAATTTCTTAGTTTGGAACAATAGACTAAAATGTAAACTATCCACATTGGCTGAATTCACACAACAGCAGGCTAAAGGTGGCTGGCTTGTTAGTGGTTCATTGCATCATGTGAACACAACTAATGCTTAAAGTATGGAGTTGGTTTAACTGGGATGTAAAAACATGGAAAGTTAGACACTATAATTTGTAAATCTTAATTTATGAATTGCTGTACTGTGCAAACATATTACAGTTTATTCAGCAGACATAGTTTAAAGCAACCTGATCAGTAATCACTGTTTTTCAGATAATACTTACTTCCAGAATGATTTTAAGAAATGTGTTTTCCTTAAATAGTCTAATTACTGTATTGTGCCCCAGTGGTCTTAATTAAAATGACCAGCTCCGTGTGCTGCTATGTAGGTGCTCCTCTTGTGCTGCTATGTAGGTGCTCCTCTAATGTTGTCATGGTGCATCTTCCAGGGAAAAAGGCCAACCAGTTTGAACTTCCTCTAGAAGAGGGTTTCTCAACCTTGCTCACTTTCAGATGTGTAGATTCAACTTCCAGAATTCTCCAGTCAGGCAAGATTGAGAAACGAGAACATCAATCCAGAGGCTAAATGGAGATGTTTTTTTTTTTACTCCCAAGGTAAGTGCAATTGACTCTGTAGCAACTTGTACACTACAGTAATGGAAGAAAGATGCAGGAGGCTGAGCTAGTGCAGGCAGACTAGGAACTGAGGGAATGAAGCATATTGTTTGTGATTCAAGTTATTGATTTGCAGGCAAAAGGTTGTTGCAGCCAAAGATTATCTGATTATTTTATTGCCTTGTTTGGGCAATCAAACTACACCCACATTCCAGATATGAAGCTTTCACCTAATACAGTGTTTCTCAACCTTGACAATTTTAAGGCATGTGGACTTCAACTCCCAGAATTCCACAGCCAGCATTGCTGGCTGTGGAATTCTGGGAGTTGAAGTCCACATGCCTTAAAATTGTCAAGGTTGAAAAACACTGACTAATACTACCAACCACATATCTCCTTTTTTTTCTCCCTATCCTTTTCTGGACCTTAAAATTAGGGATAAGAAAAATTATTCCACTGAAATGTTGACACTCATTCACCTATTTGTCCAGTTTTATTGTACACCATCCAGAATCACATTGTGTGAGATGGGTAAGAAATAAATACATAAATAATATTTTACCAATACAATGGGAGAACTGGAATGCAAGTATTGCTTGAAAATGTCTCCTTTCAGGCTTGTGTGATTTGGCTTCCGATTTTTAAAAATGAGCACAACGATACACATATTATACAAAATATACACCAAATGCCCATACTGGGATAATATATGCATAAACATTCACTGCATTTGAAAAAGTGCTCAGGAAACATTAGGAAAAAAAATTATACAACAATGCACCACCAGAACTGCTCATGGATATCATTCATGTTTTATGCAAAAGCAACATTGAACCAAATCTCTGATAAATAAACTGAGAAATCAAGTAAACACAAAACTGACAGATTCACTCACCCCTAAGTCCCTATTTGACACCAATGACTGAGCACGGAGAAGTCATCTATTACTTGGAGCAAAGGAGAGAATCCAACACAATAACGATCTCCAAAGAAGCAATGCCAGAAAGGCAAAAATGTCAGAGAAGCAGAAATGAGGCAGGAAAAGAATGAGAAGATCATAGAAATCTTAAAAATGAACAAAAAATGTCATTTTTGTTGCCACTTAGTTTCAGCGTTCATTTACCAGGAGTTTGGTTCCATTTTGCTTTTGAATTGCTTTACATCTTCTCTTTAAAAATGTTTAGATAAATCATGAAGGTATATTCATGAGCACTTCGTTTTTACATGTACTTTTTGGAGCCATTTTGCCAAGTATAATGCATGGCAAGGTGTATTTTATCGTGACATTTCTGAGGGCTGCACAAAAAATCAAACTGAACTTCAGATATCTTCTGGATCCTGAAAGGGCTTAATTAAGCACATTGTTGGCCATAAGACTGGCCAGGTATAGGAACCAGGTGTGAAGAAGCCAATGTCCACACAGGATCAAGGAAAAACTCTTTTATTTATATACAGAGGCAGAAGAAGACACCCCTGGATTTCACACCTACAGATAAAATCAGGTGCAGTTATTTTTATACAGTTTGCCACAGGAAACAAAAATAGCAGAATTGCTGAGCTGTTATAAAGTTACATGATAGTTGCACATGCTCACAAAGCAAAGCCATCTCATAATGCTCCATTAATTATTTAAATTCTACTTCATTATCATATAAGTTGACTATTTCTGACATTTTCTACCGTGCTGATGATGAACTTTGCTCACCTGCAGACCCTTATCTGGTTGCCACTGCTTAAGCTAAATATCATATCACCTTCCTTAATTCCATCTCACCATGCACGTGCATACATAATCCAAACTGGACTGTTGTTTCTCTGTGCCATATAATAAATTCTGTATTTATTTATTTTTGTCATATTTATGTAGTGTGTATATCGGAAGTGGTGACCCTTTGAGAGCTGTATGCAACAAAATTTCATTTTAATGTATCCCGATTAGTGTACATTCAAATTGACAATAAAGTTATTATTCTATTCTATTCTACTCTACTCTACTCTACTCTACTCTACTCTACTCTACTCTACTCTACTCTACTCTACTCTACTCTACTCTACTCTACTCTACTCTACTCTACTCTACTCTACTCTACTCTACTCTATTCCAGTAACAGCTTCACTTGCAAGATATCTTAGCCAAGTATCAAAGCCACAACCTGTCAGCTAGTCTATATAGGAGACATTTGTGGTCAATCAATGGCATACTTGTGGTCGACCACTCTGGCTCTTGCCAATGTGTTAAAGAAATGTTACTTCTAGCAGGCAAAAGGCACAAATAAACTAATGGCTCCGGCTAAAGTTAATTCTTAGGTTACAAAAGCCTCAAACTACCTATTAATAAGCTAAGAAGCAATGAGATTCTTAAACTGGAGGGGTGTCATAGCTATAATAAAAACTAGGCAAATTTCCATTCATCCTATAACATCTTTACAATACAGGTATTCCTTGACCTACAACCACAATTGAGCTCAAATATTCCGTTGCTATGCAAGACATTTGTTAAGTGAATTTTTGCCCCATTTGATGACTTTATTTGCTACAGTTGTTAAGTGAATCACTGTATTTGTTAAGTTAGTAACACAGTTGTTAAGTGAATTTGGTTTTCCCATTGAGTTTGCTGATCAGAAGGTCTGAATTTTGATCACATGACCATTGGGATGTTTCAACAGTCGTACGTGTGAAAAACTGTCCTAAGTCACTTTTTTCAATGCTGTTGTATTTTTGAACCATCACTAAACAAATTGTTGTAAGTTGAGGACTATCTGTAGTAACTAACCTGTCAGAAATATTAAATTATTTTTGTCGGCCACCTTCAGTTGTTTTGAAGTGAATGGAAAAATATTTAGTAAAATTGGTGATTATAGATAAAAGATGGTCTTTCCAAAGCATGATATTTACTGTACTTGATGATGCGTCATTTAGCCTTCAGATTCCAATCATAAGGTGGGAGACATAAAGTACACAAAGGTCTGCCATTCCATGTGAAGCAGAAGATTTCTTTATCTTTGTCAGTCAGCAAATTGTGATCTAATGGGAAGTGTGCACCCTATTTATATATCTAAATTCTGGGTTCCATCATTACTGGTGTGCATGGTAATATTACTATATTTATTGACAAAATGCTCAACAACCAAATGGGCATTCCTTTACTTTTTGTTTATTTGCTTATTTGCTTATCTGGTCCTGAAACTATATTTTCTTTTCAAATCAACCGCAGTTCCTGTTTACTCAGAAAAGGAGGAGCAGATTTCTAGAGGTATTTCAATCAAAGGAAAAGAAAGCCCAGGGAAATCTTATAGTTGTGTTTTTATTCTAGCATAATGAAAATATCAAACTAATAACCAATCAGGAGACATTACGGTAGAATATATCTCTATCTTTTTTGTGTTTTAAAAACATTCTGCCACTTAATTTAGCAGTCTATCTTGTTAAGTGCACATTTGCCTGAAGCAGCCTTGTATCGATGACATAACAAAAAGCACCAGCAAGTTAAGGCTACATGCCAAGTGGGTTTATCTGACAATGCCTTCAAAGAACAACTGTGTTAACCTCATTGTCTGCATGACCAAGCAATGCTATTATTTTAAGGTTTTTTTTGTTGTTTTTACAATCAGAGAGAGAGTTCAGAGAAAGTGGGAGGCGGTGATGTTGTTGAACTGAAAAACCTTCTAGTGTGGCATTATTTTTTCCTGGTAAAAAAATACCTGCCTTATCCTTTGCATGTACACTTTGATCCTGAACAATATCCTTACTATGCCAGATGACTCATACTTTGAACTGATAAGATTACCTCAGCTCCCCAAAGAGAAATATATACTTCCTGCATGGACTGTTGTAAGAAGTTAATTCACCAGGTAACTTGCATAGAATACATTTTATGAGGAGAGAGGAGGGAAAACTAAATGGATAAAAGGTAACTATTGGTTGATTTGAAGTATGAGGGCAATTCGGAAATAAACCTCCGTTTGGTTATCAGTGACAAACACTCGCAGATGCAGAACTTTTATTATACATGTTAGAAAACTACAACATTACATTACTTTTCGATATAATTGCCATTCAAATTGAGGCACTTGTCACAAGGTTTGAAATTCCTTACTAGTAGTCACTCGGTGCCAAATCTGGGCTATGGGGGGTGTGTGATCAAAAACATCCTAATAGAACTGCTTCAAAAGTTCTTGGGTGTCTCCAGCAGTGTGCGGGTGAGTGTTATTGTGAACCAACACCGGAAATCAGCATGCCCCAACACTTGTTATGGATGGCTCGTCTGAGTTTTCGTAATGTTTCACAGTAAACTTCTGAATTGATGGTTGAACCACGCTCCATAAACTTCACTAGCAGTACTCCTTTGGCATCCTCACATTTGGCAGGATTTTCTATGGCACCATTTCCGGTGTGGTGTTGGTATTGCCCTGCTACCTCAGTGGCCTACTCTGAGTAGTCTCCATACAGTCCATCTTTAGCATAAATCTATGCATCTTCCAATTCTATTTTTATTTTATTCCAAAAAAAGTTAAAATACAAAATACAGAACTCCAAAATTTTAAAAAACAAAGAAAAAAACACCAAACAAACAAGATATTAAAAAGGGCATTAAAAAAACACTAACATATATACCCATATTATCACCCCAGTTGAACACTGATTAGTATATTACAACAATATTAGTTTCCCACCCCTTGCAAAACAGGTCCCCCACATTCTAAACCAGTGGTTCTCAACCTGTGGGTCGCGACCCCATTTGGGGTCGAACGACCGTTTCACGGGGGTCGCCAAACACGGCAGTCTGCCATTTCCCCCCCCATTTCCCCCCCCATTTTTTCCCCATTTCCCCTCGGCCGTCAGGCACGCACCACGCAAGCGCGATTTGGCCCGTCGTGTTGTGCATGCGCGGTTCAGGCTGTCGCACGCGCGCCGTGCATGCATGAGTCAACCCATCGTGCCGCGCATGCGTGGTTTGGGCTGCTGCGCACGCACCGCGCATGCATGATTTGGCCCGTCATGCCGCGCATGCGCGATTCAGCCCGCCACGCCACGCATGCGTGGTTCGGTCCGTCGCGCGTGCATCATGCATGCGCGATTCGGCCCGTCGCGCCACGCATGCACGGTTTGGGCCATCACGCGCCCGTCACGCATGCGCGATTCGGCCGGGGTCGCGCCACGCATGGGTGGCGCAGGTGGGGTCTCGGCCTGAAAAAGGTTGAGAACCGCTGTTCTAAACTATTAAATCTATTTGCAAGTTATTAATCTGACATCTATATACTATATTAATTAAATAATAGTTAACAAGAACAATAATAAAAAAGTAAGGTTAAAGTTTCAAAAAACCCTATAAACAAACTGTTACTTGTAAAAAAATTATCAAGGCATCTTATATATAGTATAAATCCATTCATATATTTATATTGAGTTTTTTTAAAAATGAAACCACTGGTGCACTGGCAAAAGTAAAATAAAAGGCCTGGTAGAAAAGCTTATAACTCAGGGAAAGAAAAATAAATTTTAAAAAAAGCATGCACAATTAATTCCTCCTGAGCTTCAAAGAACATTCTGTATATCAAGTGCTAAAACACTATTCCATTTAGAAAAATGTATCATTAGAAGTTGCAGCAAACCTTGATCAAAGGCTGAGGAGGGGGGGAATGGGGAGGGGTGCTTCTTGTTTTGCACAGTGCAAGGAGTTACCTTGAATGAAGTACAGTGCAGCAGACAAATTGGGTAGCAAGCCAGAGAATGTTTTTCCAACTCAAATCAGGAAAGCACTGATGGAGATGGCATTTATGGTGAGCAGGAGTTGAGTAGAAGATGACATTGTCCATTCCTGCCCCCCCCCCAAACTATTGGTACAGAAAAACCTGGCAGCATAGGTATAATCTTTGTATGGCCTCATCAGCTTCATTTTCACAACTGCCAAAGTCCCCTCCCCCAAGATGTGCCATCAATATTAAGCAGCAAAGCAGTGACTTTCAATATTATTTGCTTTTCTAAACAACAGATGGGACATTTATATTGAGCTTTTAAAACACTCCAAATTATGACATCCACCCTATTATTTATTTATTTATTTTCCGATTTCTATACCGCCCCTCTCCCAAAGGACTCGGGGCGGTGTACAGCCCAAAATTAAAAACATATAAATATACAAAATTAAAATAATTAAAAATAAATTAAACAATTTGGCCATAAATCCCATTTAAAACCCAATACATTATAGATCTTAAAAATAACTCAATCCCCTAAAACAATTTTAACCTTGCTGGAACCGGAGCTTCTATGTCAGGCCGGCCTGTCGAAAAAGGAATGTTTTCAATTCCCGACGGAAAGTACGTAAATCCATCATCGTACGGAGTTCGGGGGGGGGAGCTCATTCCAAAGCGTAGGAGCTGCTAGGAAATGCTGAGGGAGACTTCAGGTGAGCTTCATGACAAAAGGAAGACTTTGTGTCAACGGGGAGCAGATGGGGCTTTTTGCGGTCAAAGAGGGATGGAGGTGGAGTCGCATTAACCAATCAGAGTCTGTTCAGATTCCAGATGAGAATGCTGGAAAAAGTGTAACCTGGTATATGGTCACCTTTTTTTCTTTAGAATTATGAGAACAAGCTCTTTTGCCCCGTTGCTACAATGTTCAACCCACAGATTTTTTTAAAAAAATGTCCTTCTATAAAAAACGGATAGATTTTCCAGTTAAGATAATTATGTAAGGTTGAAATATGAATATTTGTCCATCACTGTTACAGAAGACTTGCAGCCCAGGCTATTACAACTTGCCTATGCAGGAGATCTAAAGATGAAAGGATCTCTTGCATGTTCTATTGCATAGTAGTTCTTTATCATTTTGATGGATCTGCTATTCTTCAAAACCAGTGAAAGTGCTATCCAGAAAAACTCCCATGGAATTCAGTGATTTTTTTTTTTTTGCATGAGAACAAGTAGAAACAGGGTATCAGGAATGCTAAAGAGAAGATCGGTTTACGTTAAATATGCTCTGCTTATTTTTTTTATGTTATGTGAGCCTATTAGAAATGGAAGCTAGTGTATTCAGAACATGTGTTCACCATTACAGCCAACACCAGCCAAAGCATAAAACAACTTAAAGGAGCCAAACAAGATTAGAAAATGTGGAGAGAGCAGCTGGTCTATAGGATTGGCAAGCATTAGACTTAATTAAATGGATAGCATCAGCAGAGATGGCATTTTAGCCTTTGCTTAAACACATCCGATAAAGAGGCACCGCCATATTCTTGCTGTTGGGAAGTTTTTCTAAATATTCATCTTTGTTGTTCTGTACTGAAAGCCATTTTCCTGGGGCATCTGGGTTCTACGGTTTATGGATTCACATTAGAGTGCCTATTGCCAGTAAGTGGGGAAAAATTCTCTAGCTTCAAGTCTGCTAGGACCATAAAATATCAGAATCGTAATGCTGCACTGAAACCAAAAGGTTTGAACTGATGACCATACCATCTCCCCCTGCAGGAGATTCTTCAGTAGGATTGATATCAAAGGATACATAAGTATACTTAGTGTAATCAGGTTAATTAGTATGTACAGATGAACACACAGAAACGATAGATAATATAATAATGGAAATGGGCAAATTCAAGACCCTACTTCTGTCTTCTGCTTAATCTAAAAGCTTGATTAGGCTGGTCAGGCAATTCAGATGGAAGGTGTTATTAACTTAGATTGTGTCCACTCAAGAATATCTGGACATCAGATTAAGCAGGTAATCCCAGGCTGTCTTCTTTTAAGATGCACTGTGATTCTGTTTGAATTTTAGCAACACCATTGCATATCTCTATTTCTTTGTGTATGCGTTTGTCTGTTTGTGTGCAATTCTGCATTTTTTAATATACATTTTCTCTGTTTCTCTGCAATAAAGAAAGGTTTCAGCCAGTTACAATAACCCTAACTATTGTTGTTTCTTGATGCAGAAGCAGGAGTAGGAAGAACTGATTGATCTAAGCTGTTCTGCAGATTTCTGCAACTCGGCAGAGCACACACAGCCCCAGCAAAGGAGAAGAGAAAAAAAACTGATAAAGAGTTTTATTTGTTTATCTTTCCTGCCAAGTACCCAGCTATAGAACACTAGGGCACTGTTTCATTTTGCTTTGAGGGTGTGCATTGAAATGGAAGTTCCCTAGAGATTTATTCTGAACTGAAACTGTATTTGGAGGAAAGAATTCTGATTGCTTTGAGTTCAGAGAAACTAGAAGATGAGCTGAGGCAAACATTCCTGTCAATAGGAACACCAGATGACTCAGGCATCTGCTTCTGAATATTGCAAAAGGAAATACTGACTTTACAAGCATTTGAAAAACACTAACGCTGAACCAAAAATAAATAGATTCAGCTCTGATCCTAAATAGGTGATATTGTGGGATCACAGATATCTGGAGTTACTTTGGAACTATGGAGGTCTCCTAAGACAAAGGTCCCCAACCTGTGGGCCTTGCTCTGATAGTGGGCCATGGCCTATTGATAAGGTGACCAACCGTCCTCCTTTAGGGAGGACAGTCCTCCTTTTGTAAGTTCTGTCCTCCCTCAAAAAGTGTCCT
Organism: Bothrops alternatus; assembly: GCA_034064705.1. Classification (NCBI taxonomy): domain Eukaryota; kingdom Metazoa; phylum Chordata; class Lepidosauria; order Squamata; family Viperidae; genus Bothrops; species Bothrops alternatus. The sequence continues at coordinate 45,164,105 of JARGCV010000007.1, read as the reverse complement.
CCTTCATGTCCTCCTTTTCGATATTTGAAGATTAATCTGCAGGGCTTTTTCCCCCTCACAGAACTCTCAGAACGGTGTTCCTGCACCTTTTTTTGATGTTTTTTTTTCCAACTTTTGCATGAGCTGTGCTACTCCCCCTATTGGTTTTCGAAAGCCAATAGGAATTGCTGCTGAGCGTGCCAAAACACCCGTCTGGCAAACTTTGCACACGCAAGTTGTCTGTATTATTGTTGCAATGAATAAAATGTTTCTTTTATTTACGATATTTTTTTTTAATTTATTTGTGTCCTCCTTTTCATTGTAAAAAAGTTGGTCACCTTACTATTTATCACTGGGTCACATGAGTGGCCCCACTCATGCGAGTGTTGCTGCAAGGGTCATGTGCTTTCACAGCCCCACTCATGGCCCCACTTGCACAAGCAATGAGTGTTCATGTGTGTGCATGCGCACCTACATTCATTCCCCCACAAAACCATTCTTTTCCCCCTCCCCCTGCTCCGGGCCACCAACCCCAAAAGGTTGGGAAACTCTGGCCTAAGACACTAATTCCTAGTTGTGAAATTCTTACCTTACCCATTGGGAGGGAAAGATGAAGGCAGTCCCTTAAAGCTTTTCTTTTTCTGAATAATACATAAAACTAATTTGGTTTGCCCTGCACTATAGTACTCTTCCAGGGAGGCAAAGGAGGTAGGTATCTAGTGTCCTTGCTCTCCTGGCCAAGGGAACGTCTAGTTAGTTCAGACCTAGGCAATTCTCATTTGAAAGCTGCTTTCTATGTTCTTCCCAAAACAATGATCTGTTTGTCCATTACTGAGCATACAAATAGATAGATAGACTTTTGCATCTTTGCTGATTCAACAAAGGCCCTGCAATGAGGAGTTCTGTTGCTTGTTTTCTTGAAACTTCTAGAATCGACTCTGCAAGAATTGCAGCGTTTACAGGCCTTCCACAATGCTAGACTGCAAGCGTGCTTAGCAGCTTGTTTTGAAAATCAGAAATTCTCTTGTGCTCTTCATATCACAATTTAGTTCACTAACCGATTGTTAAAGATTTAAAAGCAATAACATTAATTGCTCCCCTGGCTTATCAAGAGACAGTAACCTAATTAGTATGTGGCTAAAGTTGAAGACCAAGGAGAACTTTGATTACTGCTGAAAGAGACAGAGAAGTAATTAAAGCATTGTTCTTATGAGATTCCCATTTCATTAACATTGTGCTCTATCTATCTATCTATCTATCTATCTATCTATCTATCTATCTATCTATCTATCTATCTATCTATCTATCTATCTATCTATCTATCTATCTATCTATCTATCTATCTATCTATCTATCTATCTATCTAAAAAGAGAGCTGACTTCCTGGAGGCCACAAAGAATCATTCATTTGGAGACAGTGAGCAAACTTTGTAGAAAGTTACAATAAAGCTAAGGGCAAAAAATGGTGACGTATGCATCATGGCATTTGCTTCAGCCCTTTGGTACTTGCATTATGACAGCATACTTATGTATCAAAGAGATGGAGAAGCAGGATCTGGGCCAGGGTCTTGTTGATCCCACTTATTGATCTGTTTTATATTATGTAACTAGTTTTGCTGTTTCCCTAATAGGATTCTTAGCCAACTTGATTGCATGATTTTGCTTGCATTGTTGCTTTAATCTTGATTATGCATTCTAAGATCCTTAAGGTTGCTATTCTGATTGAGGCATCCTAGGTAGATTAAGTAGATAAATAATGTCACAATACCTGTTTCATCACTTTGATGAAATCTCAACTTGTGGGCACGCCTGTTTTGAAAAAAAATATTAAAGCATATTTTTGTTAATTACTTTACTCCCGTTGTAGTCATGCCTACTTTGCTCCTGTTTTAATCTGCTGACACTATATATTTTTTAAATGTATTTCCTAATTGGTATTTTTCATTTTCATTTTATTTTAATTGCTTTAGAATTTATTCTAATGATGTCACTCTATAATGTTTTGTCAGGAATTTAAATTATTTTATAATTGAGTATACTGGTGGATCAACAGCAAGATGAAGACAAAAAAGACTGTGGATGCCCTTCTTACTCCAGATGGTGAAACATTAATAGAAGACCAGAAAGCAGAGGAACACAGCTCCTATTTTGTCTCTATCTTTACATCCAAAGGAAATGGACATTTGAATAGCATAGTCTGTAAATGAATACATAAGGAGAAGGGGGGGTGTCAATAAGGTTGTGGAAAAAGATCTTCTAGCTAATGCAAATGGCGCTAGTCCTATAATTAACTTGCATTAAAATTTAACACCAGGAAATGAAGATTGCTAGCTCTTCCTATTTCTTTCCAAGGCAATGTGCTACTTGCTTGTCAAGTGCTAGTTGTGAACTCAGAAGCTTCCTGCTCTGACCTTAATATGTTAACTACTAACCAGTTTCACCTCCAACACAGCTCATGTCTCTCCACTAGAGGCCTATGCTACTGTGTAACTTTCTTTGTGAATTAACCGTTGTCTGACTACATGTTTTATTCCTATGCTTTGCCTCATAGAATCTCACCCAATGATCTACTGGTTAATGTTCTCTGGACTTGGATGAGCATTCCAGGGGGCTGGGGAAGGAGTAGGGGGTCATAAGACCTTCCCCATAAAGGTAAGCTGTTTTATGAGTGGATGTCATAAGAGTTCTTTTTTTTGCTTCTAGCTGTGCTCACTACAGCTGATTAGGGAGAATCTCTCCAATGCAGTAAATATCTGCTCTTAATTAATAAGTTTTTATTGATTGTAATAATCCTGGAATCTTCTCCTCTGTGTTTATTTGTTGGTATCTGAATCGCAAATGCTACAGCCAGAAATATGGGCCCTGATGAAATACATTTTAGGAATACTGAAAGAACTGTATGAAGATCTGTCAGAACCTCTGTCTTTGAGGAGTCTGGGAAACCGTGGAGGGCGGAGAAGAACAATTGTGATTTTTCTTGTTTGGGGAAAAAAATGGGGAGGAAAGGTATGACAAATAAAAGCGATTTTTGATAAGAGAGCCTAAGACTGACATACGGAAAGGCAGTTAGTTTTGAACAGTAAGTGTCATGAAGACAATGCTACTACAGTATTGCTAAGAATTACAATGGCTTTGTCAGATAGGTTGTGCAAGAGAAATCTCCACTGTTTGACAGGGTAACTACTTTAATGGACAAAGAAAATTTTGTTAGCTTATTCATTCATTCATTCATTCATTCATTCATTCATTCATTCATTCATTCATTCATTCATTCATTCATTCATACTCAATCCCCAATGACTCTGGGCAGTTCACCAGAGAACATGAGAACTATAAAACAGTAAAAAAAAAAACCAATGCTATAAGAAAAGGACAAGCAACAATACCAAAACTGAGCCTTAATCAAAACAGAAACACAGAAAACTGATGGCAGAAGAAAACCTAATGGTCCATCAAGTCTGCCCTTTGAGTTTGTTTCCTTTTTTCTTTATTTATTATTTGTAATTATTACTTTTACACAGGTAGACCTCGACTTACGACCACAGTTGAAACCAAAATTTCAGTGGCTAAGTGAGGCCCCATTTTATAATCCTTCTTGCCATGGTTGTTAAGTGAATCACTGCAGTAGCATGGTTGTTAAGTGAATCTAGCTTCTCCATTGACTTTCCTTGTTGGAAATCTGCAAAAGGGCATCACGTGACCCCGGGACACTGCAACTGTCGCAAGTATGAATGAATCAGTTGCCAAGTCACAACGAAACCGCGCCCATCCCATTGCCGGCAATGGGGGAAAAGTCACGATACGTCGTGCAATGTCACGTGACTCCGTGAGTTTCACATGCCTGTTTTATCGAGTATCATGAGCCAAAATTTGGATGGCCAAGAGATGTGCTTTTGTATTGCTGACATCTTGTGGTCATTTGGATTTCTGAAGCCAAGATGTGTACCTCTAAATTAACACAGTTTTTTTCTCAATATGGGATGCAGGATTTTCTCTAAGAGAAGCATATAGATTGGAAGTATATTATGTAACCTCTCCAATTTTTTTTAGCTCACAATCAACATCCATTCAGGGTAATTTATCACCACTATTTTAAATTTTAAATTAAACATTGCTGCAGGAGAACTATTTTTTAGCTGAAAACTGATACAAGTGGAAATTATTTTTAAAAACCCTTTCCTTTCTATCTTTCTTCTGTTCAGATACAACCCACCACAAGCTACCTGGGGCCAATTTGGGACCAATAAAACTAAGAGGAAAGAACTTCTTTTAAAGTATGGTGTGAACCAAAAGGGTATGCTGTTTTCAACAGGGATTCTGTGTAAATAGGAAATACTCCAGCCTGAAAATGGAAATCTTTCAGGTTTTGTTACTCCTACTCTCTGGGAGACTTACAATAAACAATCAACATCATACAAAGGGGATAATCAGAGAAGACAAGGAGATTGCTGAGAGGCTAAATGACTTCTTTGCCTCCGTTTTCACCGAGGAGGATAGAGAACATTTGCCTGCCACTGAATTAGTTTTCCCAGGGAGGGAAATAGAAGAATTAAACCTGATAGAGATAAACAAGGAAGGTGTTCTTGCATGCCTTTCTAAACTAAACGTCAACAAATCGCCGGGTCCAGATGGCATCCACCCTAGAATTCTCAAGGAACTCAAGTGTGAAATTGCTGAACTTCTAGCTAAAATATACAATCTTTCTCTAAGATCAGGCACTGTACCGGAGGATTGGAGGGAAGCAAATATAACCCCGATCTTCAAGAAAGGATCCAGAGGTGATCCAGGAAACTATAGACCAGTCAGTCTAACCTCAGTTCCAGGCAAACTGATGGAAACCATTATTAAAGATAAAATTACAGGGCACATAGAAAAACAGGCATTGCTGAAAGAAAATCAACATGGTTTCTGCAAAGGCAAATCATGTCTTACTAACTTGTTAGAATTCTTTGAGGGTGTAAATAAATACATAGATAAAGGGGCCCCAGTTGATATTGTATATCTTGACTTTCAAAAGGCTTTTGACAAAGTCCCTCACCAAAGGCTCCTAAAAAAGCTCTCCAGCCACGGAATTAGAGGACAGGTCTTGTCCTGGATTGGTAACTGGCTAAATTGTAGGAAGCAAAGGGTGGCAATAAATGGACAATTCTCCATATGGAAAGAAGTGAGAAGTAGTGTACCCCAAGGTTCAGTTTTGGGGCCTTTACTTTTTAATTTATTCATCAATGATCTGGATGTAGAAGTTAATAGTGAGGTAGCCAAGTTTGCTGATGACACTAAATTGTTCCGGGTTGTGAAAAGTGAAACTGATTGTCGGGAGCTCCAGAAGGATCTCTCGAAATTGTGTGAGTGGGCAACAAAGTGGCAAATGCATTTTAATCTAAACAAGTGCAAAGTTATGCACATCGGGGCAAAGAACCCCAATTATACTTACCAACTGATGGGGACCAAACTTTCTGAGACAACCCAAGAAAGGGATCTTGGGGTTTTGGTGGACAGCTCGATGAAGATGTCAACCCAATGCGCAGCAGCAGTAAAAAAAAGCAAATTCCATGCTTGGCATGATTAGGAAGGGAATCGAAAATAAGTCAGCAAGTGTTGTATTGCCTCTGTACAAATCGATGGTGAGACCACACTTGGAGTACTGTGTACAGTTCTGGTCACCGCACCTCAAGAAGGATATAATGGAACTGGAAAAGGTGCAAAAAAGGGCAACAAGAATGATCAAGGAAATGGAGCGCCTCCCTTATGAAACCAGATTGCAACGCCTTGGTCTCTTCAGCCTTGAAAGACGGCGTTTAAGGGGTGACTTGATTGAAGTGTATAAAATCATGCATGGGATAGAAAATATGGATAGAGAAAAATTCTTTTCTCTATCACACAATACCAGGACAAGGGGGCACTCCCTAAAGCTTATAGCTAAGAAAGTGAGGACAAATAAAGGGAAATATTTCTTCACCCAGAGGGTCGTTGATTTATGGAATTCACTTCCTGAAGGGGTCGTGACAGCTGTCAGCCTTGACAGCTTCAAGGCAGGGCTAGATAGATTCATGGATGCAAATTGTATTGGTGGTTATTAAAACAGATGTCCATGTGCCGCCTCTATGTTGGTTGAGGCAGGCAGGATTCCCTTGAGTACCATTTGTTTGGGGGTCAAGGGAAAGGGAGGGTTTTGCCTTCTCTTTCTGCTCAAGATCCCCATGTACATTTGGTGGGCCACTGTGTGACACAGAATGCTGGACTCGATGGGCTTTGGCCTGATTCAGCATGGCTCTTCTTATGTTCTTATGTTCTTATGTACTGGGGAATGTCCCTGTAAAGGCATGTGAAATTGTATGATTCTATGGGAGTGAGCAGCTCTAATAAATGTAAATAAATAAACGATAAGTTGTATAATAATTGCAAGGGTTCAAGTTCACTTGCATCAGGAGGAATGGTTCCAAGTTAGCCTTGGGGACCTGGGCCTTCTTTCATCCTCACATGATGTATCGCAGAGTCTCTGGTTATACGTGTTAGGTGTTATCTGGAACAGAGCAGTACAGAGTGATGCTACATTGCAAAGAGTGCTTGTGGAGTTGTGGATCCTCTTCCCAAAATGATATTACATAAGAGTTATATATAATTCCAGAAATATTATTCCCAGAGATTTTGAATTACAATATTTACTCAGGGCCAATCCAGCTACTTTTTAACAATAAATACTGCTTTTTATAATAAATCAGAAGCTTTGATTTTTTTTAAATTCTTCTGTAAGCATTAATATGGTACAATGTAGGACTCTACTTGGAAACTTCGCAAGCTTTAATATTCTCCTTAATTGTTATGGATACAGCTTAAGTTTCATCCCCAGAAGGGAAAACAGAAACAATCAGTTTTATCTTGGTTTCAGGTGAGATGTTCTCGCCTCATCTTTCTGCAGCCTGTCAGGATTAGCAAGTATTGTTACTGTTGTATACTTCATTTGCGTGCGAATGATGAAGACACATGGTGATGCTGAACAAACACTTTATTCTCCTTCAACAACCAAGCAAAAGCAAAAGGCACACAGGCCTTTTTATATGGCCAGAAGCCCGGACAGTGTCAACCAATAGGAACAGAGTGTTTTTGTGCCTTGCGCATGCGCACAAGGCCGGCACCGCTCTGCCTGGTCCCAGGCAGCTTTTGGGATGCCCGGGACCAATGCTTTTGCAGGCTCAGGACACAACACCCCTCCCCCCTAGATGGAACATACTTCGTGTACACACATATACATCGTGCATTGGGAGCATTATTCAAATACAAAGAGTGTGGACTACTTGAGTCTGCCCTCAGGCAAACCCCCTTCAGTATTTATTAATACAAATAAATGTATCCGAAATAAAAAATAATACAAAATAATCTACCCACAAGTTACTCCCCTTGTTCAGGGGCCTCATGAGCAGGTCCCTCATGATTTGACATCAACTTCACAAAGTCTATCAGATGTTTGGGTGGGCACTTGGCCTGCTGCGACCTTCTAAGGCCTGGAGAGATTGCCTGGCCCACCTGCTCGCCTACCAGGCTAGGCAGGCCAGGATGTTGCTGCCTTAAATCCCCAGGTGACCCTGGTGAGGGTGCCTGGCCTACCTGCTCGCCTACCAGCCTAGGCAGGCCAGGACTTTGGTGCCCCAAATACCCGGTTGACCTGCCCAGCTGCTGGCTGGCTGGACCCTCTAAGTCCAAGTCAGCATACTGTACCTTGGAGGGGTGGAAGTCCCCGAGTCCACAATGGACCCCTCTTGGGAACACTGTCCCTCAAGTCCAAGGCCAGCAGATGGAGAGGGCTGGGTAGCGGAAGTGCCCCAGTACTCTTTGGCCCCCAAGCACGTGCCAGAGGTGCCAGAGTCAGGAGTCACCTCCATGGCAACCCCCTTTGCTGGTGACTTCCTTTTGGGAGCAATTGCTGAATTAGGCAAGTGCCCCTGATGGAATTCCTTTTCTCTTGCTGCTTGTGATTTCTGTGGATACCCCTGGTCAGTCTCCCTGTCTGGAATAATTATGGATGTGTGGGATTACCCCCTATCCAGTGAATTCCTGTTTGGAGCACCTGCGGAACCTTGGGATGAATCCCAAACAGCCTCAGTAGCAGCTAGTGAGGGCCTGTTAGGCCTGGGAAACTGTGACCCAGAATGCATATTATGGTCCTCCTCCCCCCCCAGAGCAGAGCCAGGAGCGGAAGGGTGAGAGTCCAGTCTCCAACGCAGTTGGTCTATGTGTCTGCGAAGAACGCGGCCATCACCCAAGGCAACTTCGTATGACAACGGCCCCGAGATCTTGCAGACCACAGCTGTGACCCAGAGATGTCCAGGCCCATAGTTTCTTGCCCAAACCGGATCGCCCACCTGGAGTCTCCTAGGTGCCTGCAATTGTGACACCTTTGAAGCCACCCAGTCAGGGTGCAGCCTGTCCAGTTTAGTGATGAGGCGGCGACCCCAGGGGAGTTCAGCAGGGCTGAATTCATGTTTGTGAATTCACAAATTCATGTTTGTGAATGTATCTGGTCCCATATGTGTTTGTCAACTGATTCCCATTCTACATGCACTGCTGTTGTATATAAACAACAATAAATAGAAAGAGGCAGCAGATAGTTTTATTCATCCATTTTTCACTGTAATGTTTTGAGCTGCAAAAGCTCTGAAATTTTGAACTAGTTTTATAATGCATATTTATTATTAGTTTCATCTAGCTATTATCAAACCTTTTTTAAAAAAAATGCTTTACATTGAGCAAGTAAAGGTTACTGTGATCATGATAAAACCTTGGATAACCACTTCTCCTCTTCTATGGAGAAGTGTAGCTATATTGCAAGATGTCAAATTAGTAAGGATTCCCGATTCTATTAAGATAGAAGAGGGGAACCAGTGTGTTTCCAGATGATGCTGACTAATTTCATGTTTTCTGCAGAAGCTCAAGTCAACTCGCATAAAACGGGTCTTCAAACTTGGCCCTTTTATGACTTGTGGACTTCAACTCCCAGAATTCCTCAGCCAGCATCCCTGGCTGAGGAATTCTGAGAGTTGAAGTCCACAAGTCATAAAAGGGCCAAGTTTGAAGACCCCTGTCATAGAACCTATCTAATCTTTTCTCTGTGGTTGACAAAATAATGACTAACTCAAAGTCATCCAATAAGTTTCCATGACTGACTATGGCCTAATTCAGGTTCTAGTCCAGCAACGTAACCAGATATTTAACATGGTAATTTAGTGGAGGGCCATAGGTTCCTAATCCAATAGCCCAGTGGTTCTCAACCTTTCCTTACCATGGACCCCTTTAAATATCTTTTGTGGCCATGGAGAAAGGCCATGGATACCGCAAGACTTAACTGAGGAATTAAATCATAACATTTCTTCAAGCCTTTGCAGATCTCCTGTGATGACATCACACCCCGCCAGAGGTCCGTGGATCACAGGTTAAGAATCACTGCAATAACCAATTACTATTCACTGCAAATGTATAAATAGCTCCATCCAAATAAATCCAAGGGTGGTGAGGCAGGCAGGAAAAACAATATCAAAAGGCAAAATGGATATAACTTTTTGAGGGTCATGAGTACAACGTAACAAGGAAGACTCCACTTACGTATATTTCTGTTATGTTGTACCAAAATACTTTATTCATACAGGCAAAGTAGGTTTTTGAGTCCTTTCTTATTTGATTGGCGCTGTTTTTGCTGAAATGATTATTGATTCTCTTCCTTTCTCAAGTAACTTGAAAAACCTTATTGTTTGCTCAGGCAGAAGAGTTCACTCAAACATTATCTTGGTTGCTGCCTTCTACATTTGTTGTAAAAAAAGTCTACTTTCTTCCCTGGATGATCCTATAAGCAAAAAACAAAGCCCAGAGTCATTGGATACAAGATGGATGGCAAATAAATTTCCTGAATAAATAAAATAAAATAAAGGATTCAGCGGCATGAGAAATGCTCAGAATTGCTTCAGCTTCAGAAGTGGCATTAATTCAGTCTTTCAGATTTTTAACTGTTATATTTAATGTCATTCTACTTCTATTTTGTGATTTTCTCCAGTTCTTTCTCTTCTATTCTGCTGTCTCTAGATATTGCAAAGTCCTCTATCCAGACTTTTTTTTGTCTTTTTTACTGACAATTGTTAAGTCTGTGGTGCTTGTCTATCTGAATTATAAAGTCCTGGAGTGCTTCAGCTTCTCCATTATTGTTATTATATACATAAAAATGTAAAGTCCTTTATATACTGCTCAAAAAAATAAAGGGAACACAAACGTATAGGATCCTATACGTTTGTGTTCCCTTTATTTTTGTGAGCAGTATATATATCCACTTCTTTCCATGAACCTAGGATGTTATAATGCAGTATATATTTGGATCGAAGCAGTGTGGCCTTTTGTAACTGACATATCGACATTTTGACAATGTGCAGATTTTCTAAATGCGGCATCAGTGTGCTAATAACCGCTGGACCATCGTGGTCAGTTTATGCCATAATCTTTCAACTTTGGTCTTGATACTTTGTGACCTTTTCCAATTCTTTGTCTTGTACTATCCTTTGATATTGCCACATCAATTATCCACGCTTTCTTCTTTGAAATGACAGCTAAATCTGGTGGTCAAATTCTGGGGTTTGGCAACATAACAACAACAACAACAACAACAACAACAACAACAACAACAACAACAACAACAATAATAATAATAATATGTGTTCACTTTGAGAGCGGGCAACTAAATTTCATTTTTGATGTGTGCCGTTGTGGCCCCAGTAAAAAAAAGTCAATAAAGGTTATCTTATCTTAATAATATGAGCCAAGTTATGAGCCAAGTTTTTATCAGTTTGCATTATGAAATCCTACAATATTTTAACCTGCTCATTTTTGGCTACTTTTTCAATTCTGGGTTTCAACCAATTTTTGCAAGTGTTCTAGTGAATTATTTTGGCAACTCTGTTTTTCCATGTTTTTATTTATAAATAAATAAAATTTATATAATTATAAATTGAAATAAATTAATGTTAATTTTACAGCAATTCTATTAATAGTAATTTATTATAATTTATAATGGCATAAATATAATTGATTACATTATTATTAATAAATATTAATAATAATAAAATAGAATATACTATTATTACTATTACTATTTCTAATATTACTATTATTGTTTTTAACTGTTCGAGGTCCAAATTCGATGGCACTAACCATTTGGCACCTCATGACCAAATGAGTAGGGGTAGTAGAGTATAGATCAGGGGTAGGCAACCTTGGCTCTTTTATGACTCGTGGACTTCAACTCCCAGAATTCCTGAGCCAGTCATAAAAGAGCCAAGGTTGCCTACCTCTAGTGTAATAGATAGAAAGTTAAGCACTTCTTCATTAACAATCTGATTCTGATGGCATCTCAGAGATTGCTGATCTGAGGTCACTTCCTTTTGCCTGCCTTTTCAGGCACATGTACACAGAGCACATGATTTTGGAGTTTTCTCTGGGTAGGATATAGGTAGCTAGTGCTAGGTTTTGCCTGTCCTTATAATCTATTTCCTGTAACTAAATCTCATTTTTGGTATACTTCTAAAACTGCTTCACTAATCCTTGGTGAGTGCAGATTCCTGTTCTCTGGAATGCTCACAGGTGCACGTGGAACACTCCAACCTTTGCAATCTATGTAAGCATCATTAAAGTCAAAGATGAAATTGTTGATCGTGGAATGTCTCTTCTCAGATGAATCCCTCTGAGGAAACCATGTGAGCCTTTGGGGTTGGTATTCACCCTCGGACACAGATTTGGTTAAATGTCAGTTTGCTTAGTATATATGTTGTTGTTAGTTGCGAAGTTGTGTCCGACCCATCGCGACCCCATGGACAATGTTCCTTCAGGCCTTCCTGTCCTCTACCATCTTCTGGAGTCCATTTAAACTCACGCCTACTGCTTCAGTGACTCCATCCAGCCACCTCATTCTCTGTCGTCCCGTTCTTCTATTGCCCTCAATCTTTCCCAGCATTAGGCTCTTCTCCAGTGAGTCCTTCCTTCTCCTTAGGTGGCAAAAGTACTTGAGTTTCAACTTCAGGATCTGGCCTTCTAAAGAGCAGTCAGGGTTGATCTCCTCTAGGACTGACTGGTTTGATTGTCTTGCAGTCCAGGGGACTCGCAGGAGTCTTCTCCAGCACCATAGTTCAAAGGCCTCAATTCTTTTGCGCTCAGCCTTTCTTATGGTCCAACTTTCACAGCCATACAATGCAACTGGGAAAACCATGGCCTTGACTATACGCACTTTTGTTGGTAGGGTGATGTCTCTGCTTTTTAGTATGCTGTCTAGATTTGCCATAACTTTCCTCCCCAGGAGCGTCTTTTAATTTCTTGGCTGCAGTCCCCATCTGCGGTGATCTTGGAGCCCAGGAAAATAAAATCTGTGTATATGCCCAGCCATATGCAGCATAAGGAAATTAGAGAGTATATCAGACTTTGATTTTAGTCATATTAAATATAAATAAATAAAATGCCTGACAATTCACTTCATTTTTAATATAATAAACAATTGCATTTTAAGCAGAGTTCTCTGAGCAAGCTATAGAGATTAAGATGAGCAAATTTACACTAAACATTTATGATTTGCTTGGGCTCTCATGCATTATTCAACTATGCAAAACTGATCTGGACAGATGAGAAAACTGGCATACTGAAGTGCAGACAGAGTCACACTTGGCTTGCAGGTTGAAGGTTTGATTAGAAAATCAGCCGCTGTATGGAGCAAAGGTGGGAAAACAGAAATAAAATTTCTCTGTCTTCCTGCACAGTTCCTCTTTGAGTAAATAGGGCTTATTTATGCTGTTGATTGACTATGTGCCATCATAGTCAACAGATGGCACATAATAGGTTTTCTCTATGATGATTTGTTCTCAAAAATTTCTGTTTTCAGATTTTCAAATGGTGCATTGATCACTGTTCTAACTGAAATCATTCACCTTGCTGCCAGTCATCATTCTTTCTTTCCTTCCATCTTTCCAACATTAGAGCTTTCTTCATAGACTGTCCAAAACAGGTTAAATAGAGCCTCCTTACATTTGAAAAACTGCCCTCACTGTAAGTTGTAGAAATTTGTCAAAACAGACTGAATTTTCTTTGCAGAGCCTGTTTTTTTAACGGTGTAACTTCAAAAAGCATTCCTAACAGAAAGTGGTAACATATGGAAACTTGTCATATAGAAGACAAAATGAAGCCAAACATGTGGCTTTATTGAGACTCACATTTTAGCCATAGAAATGACATAGAGCACAAGTTCAAAAGACATGCCAAAGATTTGAACTGATGGCAGAACTCATTCAAAAGTTTAAATGGAATTCTTCTCCTTTCCTGCCAAGGGGCGGGTGGGGGGAGAGGGAGAGAGAGAGAGAATATGACTAATGATTGTGTTGGCAAGTTGAAAACCCTGCAGATTTATAATTATGAATCTTTTAGAGATATACATTTTTATGGAAATAATAATGTAGCTTAATTTTATGAACTCTGGAAAACAGTTGCCGTGTTACTATGAAGCCAACTTAGCATATTATTAATATGGAAAACAAATCTGTCTTTTCTGTTAAACTGGAGAAAAGGACCAACAAAAGCATTTGTGTGAATCCATTTAGCATATTCATGCTTAACACTGTACCTTAACCTGATGGGGATAACCCACAAATAAGACCTGGTGAGATCCTGCCAAACCAAATATGTAGCCCCAGATACTTATTGTAAGTCACCTGCCTAAAAGCCTCTGTGAATGAACCTGGAGAAGAAAATACACTCCATGTTTAGACTAGATATTTAATTTATAACTGGAATCTAATTAGCTAGGTTAGATTGGGTTAAAATGCTCACTTAGTTCAGTGGCATCTCATTTTGGCTGGTGCCCTTGATCAGGAAGAAATTACCCTTTGGGAATGCACATGCTTCATTTTGCCAGAAAACTGCTTTGGGCAAGGAACTTTCCCTGAAATTTTTGTGAAAACAGCAGGGGTGAAAAAGTAATGACCCTGCGATGAAACTTTCTGAAGGTCAGATGCAAGGCAAGCTCTGAATTTCAAAGACTGCTGCTGAAGCTAAGGGAGTACAAAGCTGCAAACTGGCCGGCTAAAACTGAAATTACTGTTTATAAAAATGAATTTGACCTTTTTAGCAGTTCAGTGTGGTCATCTACTTTAAGTCCCCAAGCCCTCAGAAACTGTTTCAGAGTGCCCTAGGCCAAGTCTCACTGCTGCCAATTTCAGAACAGTGAAGAAGAGATTAAAGCCTGCAGTTGACCAATGGGAGAAGGCAAAGGATGGAACCTAACCTGTGATCTGCCCTCATCTGATTTGACAGGTATGTCATCCCTTTGGAAAAAGTTGGAGCATTCTTGAAGGGGAAAGGAGAGGTTAGAAAATCTAACAGTCTGGCAAAAGATGGAAGGTTGTAAGTTTAGACCTATGGGAAGAAAGAAGAGCTCAGGAGCTCTAGGAATGCGAACAAAACTTTTGGGGTGCGAGTCTGAGATTGGTGCCAAAGGATCCAGAGCTAGTGTTTCTCATTGGAAAGTTAAAACTGATATGATATCCTCAAATTAAATAAATTGTGAATATATTGCATTCTTATCTCTTTCAAAATAAATAAATAAATAAAAGGCTAAGACTTTTCTTATATTCCACGACACTGTATGTTTCTCACAGGATCAAGGATGAGTAGAAACAGGTCTCTTTAACTCAACTGATATGCAGTGATAATTTTTCAGCAAATAAATAAAAAGTGATATTAAAAAAATATAGCAGCTTAGGTATAGCAAGCTGGAGTTGGGTCCTGGCGAAAAGACTGCAAAGTAAGAAGCTTAAGTTAGAATCTAAAACATATAGGAGGAGGCTAAAATATATAAACATGGGAGAGGTAAAACATATAAGGAACGGTTGCTGGAATTGGGTATGTCTAGTTTAATGAAGAGAAGGACGAGGGGGGACATGATAGCAGTGTTCCAATATCTCAGGGGTTGCCACAAAGAAGAGGGAGTCAAGCTATTGTCCAAGGTGCCTGAAGGCAGGACAAGAAGCAGCAGGTGGAAACTAAGCAAGGAGAGAAACAACCTAGAACTAAGGAGAAATTTTCCTGACAGTTAGAACAATTAACCAGTGGAACAACCTGCCTCCAGAAGTTGTGAATAATTCAATACTGGAAGTTTTTAAGAAGAGATTGGACAACCATTTGTCTGAAATGGTATAGGGTTTCCTGCCTGAGCAGGGGGTTGGACTAGAAGACCTCCAAGGTCGCTCTCAACTCTATTATTCTGTTATTCTGAATCTAGTTTCTTTTTTATGAAGGTGGCCACTTTCTTACATCACCATCACTGCATGGTGGTGGGTTAATAATATTATCAATCTGCATTGACTGTTTTAAGAGTATGAAGCTGCTGAGACACAAACAGAGTTAGTGCTATTAATTATAGCTGGAAAATCTACTTAGTGCAAGCTTACAGAGAGAACTTGCAATATTTTTATTCTCCCTCTAAGAGTGCCCATATCCTTTGGCAGATGGACAGATTTGTGCTGCCCTCTAGTCGATTTCCTAGAAAAAGCAGACAAACATTGACATAACTCTCTGGATTGAGCCATCGGATAAAATTGCTTAGTACTACACTTTTATATCTTTTTCAAAGACTGGCTTTGGGTCACTTGCCACAGTTGGTTTAAAATTCTCTGGAGAAGTCATTGAACAGAACCATAAATCTTCCATGGACCCCAATTTCCAAATACTGTAACTGCTTTGTGATAGACATAATGATTGAGAAGGAGATTGCCACTGCTGGAGGTAGTGTTGTACACTACTATAATAATTGTATCAAAGTTTGACTTAGTCAATGTGTTCTTCCAGAAAAAATAAGTCATTTTCCTCCCTGTGACTTTTTAGGTAATTTTTTAAAGGTTTCGGAAATAAAGAAACCTACTTGATATTGCAACAGCTATTTGAAATTACAGAACTGGAAATTGGCAGAGAATGAAATGTAAGCTGCGTCCAGAGCATGTCTAAAATACATGTTAGAATCTGAAAGTGTACATAACTCAAGCTGAAATCTTTTAATGTAGTTATTTAATTATGTTTGGAACCTGACCAGGCAAATATAGAGTGATTCATTTCCTTTCACTAAAAAGAAGGTAGCTTGGAGGTGATTAAATATAGAAACAGCAGCAAGCATAAAAACGAACTAGCTCTGTTCAGTTATATAAGTATACATTGGAATTATATGTTTAAAAAGTCTGTCTGTCTATCTGACCCAGAAAAGAGAATTGGGTACAAGAATGGAAGCTTTGGTTTTGGGGGGAAGCTAGGCAGAAGACTAAAGAAGAGGTTCAACATAGAAGTGGACAGTGTTTTGGTTGAACTGAAAGACAGTGAAGCAATGCTGACCACACCCCATTAATCCAAGTCTTCCCTCCCCTCCCCTCCCCTTCCCTTCCCTTCCCTCCCCTTCCCCATTTGCCCATTAATATTTCAGTTCCTTTTAAAGGATACTGCAGAACTAACATCAAGTTATCTGCAAAAGTCCTTAATGTTTCTTTTTTTAATCTTTACTCTCACAATGGCTCATCTTGTCATATCTCTATTTCAGTGTTTCAAAAACCAAAATAAACAAGAGAAGAGACAGTGGGCTTTCCTACCTTGTTCCTTTTTATATCTCACACAGTTTTGTCAAACTTCCACTGACAAATATTTGTGCTTTTTTTGTGAAGTGTAAATCGATCTTACCCATTTATAAAGTATCTTCCAAACCTTGAATAAGAAAGTCCAATTCAAATTGTCAAATGCCTTCTCTGCACCTAAGAAAATCAATGCAGCTTGCTTTTCATTATGTTGTTCCAAGTATTCCAAAATGTCTAATTCTTTTCTAACATTGTCATTTAACTGTCTTTTAGATAAATGCCCACATTAATCCTCATTAATATTTTCTTGTTAAAATCAAATCTTGTCCCTTTTCAAGCATTAATACTATATTGTCCTCTTTTCAGCTCTGGCATTTTTCCTCCCTGTAAAACAGAGTTCATTGTGTTTTGTAAAAGTTGTAGAAATTCATCCTCAAAATATTTTCAATAGGAACCTAACAATCCATCTAGGCCAGGCACAGTTCCTGGTTTAATCTTATCCCTTAAAGTTATAGGTCAGTTCATAATCTCTCTTCCTGTGTAATTTTCAGTATTTTTTTTTAAATATTCATCCATTTTTCTCTAGAGAGCTATCATTTATTTTATACAAGTTGAAACAATATTGATGAAGTGTTTTGTATGGCCACATTGTCCATTAATTCAGTATCGAATTTTGTAATTTCAATATCATTTTCTTTTCTTTTTCTTTTCATAATTTATATGCTATTCTTTTCCCTAGTTTATTGCCAAAATCTGTTTTGCTTTACATAATTCACTTGTATTTCAATTTTTTATTGATAATATAGACAGTTGCTATTGTAAAAGTTTAATTTGCTGAAAAATACTTAGTGTGTCTGAAAATTTCTTTAATTCTCTTTATGTCTTTAATTCTTTTCTCTTTATCTCATCCAAAATTACTTGTATTTTCTCTTGACTCTCTTTTTAAGTTCACTACTATGTTATATAAAATAACCCTTAATAAAATTAAAGGTTATTTATCAAAAATTTTCTTTGACCTCATTTTACTTGAATCTCAAACTATTCTCAAACCAGTGCATTTATCTAAGTTATTTTTTTTAAAAGAATAATTTCTTTTTTTACAGTCCTCTACTATTACTTCTTTCTATAGCAACATTTCATTTAGTCTCTATCTAAAAGAACTAGAACTTCTTATATAAAACAAACTGATAGGATTATGATGTGAAAATGTCTTTGGTAATTACGTTAGAAACTTTAGTAGCCAACTTCTTTGAATTTCATCATGTCTCTTCTTGAAAAAAGTCTCTCTGAAAAATATGTGCATTCTTTTGAATGCCCAGTTTTCAGTCTCCATAAATCAACCAGTCCTAAATTTCCATCACATCCAAGACAATTTTTGGTAATTTGCCTCACGTGATTTTAATATTTTTCTCTGAAATCTTATCCAATTGTAGGGAGATTGCTCCATTCCAATCCCCATTAAACACAAATTTTCATCAGAGAATCTTATTAATCTCCTCATAAGTTATTTGTAGAGCAATACTTTATCCTCATTTGAGACATAAATTCCCAATTTCAAAGTCTTAGGCCCATGCAACAACCCCAACAAATAGTTTTAAATATCGGAAAAACCAAAGATTGATTTCAGAAAAGGCAGGCACAGCCATACTTCTCTGTGCATTAATGATTCACCTGTGGAAATGGTTACCAGCATCAAATTCTTGGGTGTGCAGCTAACGAGTAGGCTGACTTGGTTGCTTAACAGCGAGAAACTGGTGAAGCGGGCACAGCAGCGTCTGCATTTTCTGTGTCGCATGAGAAAAGCACATCTTCCTTCCCCTGTCCTGACCACTTTCTATAGAGGGATGATTGAGAGCATCCTATCATACAGCATCACGGTCTGGTTTGGAGGCATCACTGCTTCAGATAGGAAGGCGGTGCAGAGAATGGTGAGAATGGCCGAAAAGACCATTGGCAGTTCCCTCCCTCCCATACAGGACATATAGCACAGAAGCATTGTTTGAGCAGGGTCCGCAAGATTATCTGGGACACTACACATCCTCTTCACGATCTGTTTTCCTTGTTACCTTCTGAGGAGGCTTCGTGGTATCTGTAGCAGAACATCCAGATTCAGCCATAGTTTCATCCCATACAGTATTAACTTTGTGAACTCTCAAGCTTCCTCCTTCCGTTATATATTCAAGATGGACAGTATTTAATATTTATTTGCTACATATATGTAGGGATGTGGGTCTGTACATATGTTGTTCATAGTATGTTTAGATGTGTGTCATGTATATGTTTCACTTTGAGAGTGGGCAACTAAATTTCATTTTTGATGTGTGCTGTTGTGCCCACAGTAAAAAAAAATGACAATAAAGGGTATCTTATCTTATCTTATCTTATCTTATCTTATCTTATCTTATCTTATCTTGTCTTGTCTTGTCTTGTCTTGTCTTGTCTTGTCTTGTCTTGTCTTGTCTTGCCTTGCCTTGCCTTGCCTTGCCTTGCCTTGCCTTGCCTTACCTTACCTTACCTCGTCTCATCTCGTCTCGTCTCGTCTCGTCTCGTCTCATCTCATCTCATCTTATCTTATCTTATCTTATCTTATCTTGCCTTATAATCTTATCTTATCTTATCTAAATCTACCACACTCATCAGTCAGTACAGTATACAAAATAACAGTTTCCTTTTTCTTTTTTGTTCCTACTGAAATAAATTCTACACCCAAATTTCAGCAAAATAGCACTCATTTTCTCAAATTTGCTCCTGACAGCTGATAGTCTTCTGGGCTAAGTCAAGGGGCTGGTCATTACCCATCAAGCTCTCTAAAGCTGTTCTTCAGATAATAGCTGTCTGCTTTACACAGTTTGATAAGAAGGAAAAGCTATGGATACTAACCTCTGGAGCCCAAGAGTTACCCCATCAATTTAACAGTTTACCCCCTGACGTCAGGCTAACCTCCACACTTTTATTTTGCAGGAAGCAGATAATAAACCATGATCATTTCCTAGGCTTTTAGTCAGTGGGTTTCATGGAAGACAACAGCCAGCTTCCAAAGTTTTTAATAATTTTAATATTTGTGGAAATTAATGAATATTTTAATGTAATATGGTGAAATGTACTCCAATGTCACAGGAAGGAGGGTTCTTTCCCAGGGAGCAAAGCGACAACATAATTTGGAATCTTTGATATGCAGAAAAAGGGCAAAAATGCCTCCTGCCCAGCAATTCCCAGGTTATATATAATAGTCATGCAAATAGTTGCTTTAGTTTGGCAAGATTCCAGTCTATAGGCAAGCAGTGATAAAGAAAGTGCTCTGAAGTACTTGAGTCATTTTGGGGGTTTGGGGGTGGCTGACATGTAACTTGTATAGAATTATTTGAATAGCAGCATCCAGATAATTGTGATAAACAGATAAAGCAATGGTTTAAGATTAAAAGATTAAAATACAGAGCAACTTCGAAGGAAATTTTAAAAAGAGTTTAAAAAGAAGTGGTTGGAAAGGATTAAACGGGTAGTCTCCTAAAGAGCGAGCAGAAGGTAATTATAAAAGTGATGAAGCAATTTTGGGTTGAAACTGAAGTGACAGGGTACTGAAAGGAATATTTTAAGAAGTGACAGTGTCATGTGGTGTGCTGAGGTCTGGAATTGAAAAGAATGCTATTCATGTCGGTGCACAAGAAAAAGAAAAATAATGTGATAACGTTGGAGATGGTATAACTAAAATAAAATAAAATATGCACTTGATTTACAGAGGGAACGTGTGACTTTGTACTGTGTATAAATATGACATCTGTGCCTGATAATTGGAATGATGCTGTTGTTTTTCCCTACACAAAGAGCAAAGTAGCAAGACTTTGGAAAACCTACTGGGAATTAATCTGTAAAGTGTGTTAAGAAAGGTATTAGAATTCTAGTTGAAGGGGCATAAAAGTGCACTACAACTTCATGGTGAGCGTGAAGTGTGAAAACCAGATTTTTCTTTCTTCAAGCAAGTCTCTGAGAAATGCATGTATGTCCGAAAGGAGTTCATTGTGGATTTGATGGTTTAGGGAACATGTATGATGAAGTGCACAGGCTTGAATTATGAAGTGTTTTATGCAAATATAGAGTTGCAAGTTGGTGGCTAGATGCGTTAGGAGCAAAGTGTGATGTATTAAAGCAGGCAGGAGAAAGGCATGTTTAGCTAATGGCTTTAATAATAAATAGGGAGCGCGTGGTGACTCCTTGATTGCTTAATGGATTGATGGGGACATATAGAGGGGCTGTTTGTTAAAAGGGTGCGTGTAGGTGGAAGTGTACGAAATGTGTCCTTTCCTGTATACATAAAATGCTGTGTGGTTAGTTGAGAGCCCAAATGATTGACGGTGAAAGAATAGATTGTATAAAGGAACATCTAAAAAGTAATCCACTGAAGACCAAGATAGTTGTGTTTGGCAAGGCAAATATAGCGAGCAATTTATGCATAAATGGTAAAAATAGCAGTCAATCCATTTCTGTACCTTTGTAGAATTTTACTAAAGAGGGAGGAAATGGATGGTGAAATTTTAAGAAGTTCTAAATGCTGAGAGAAAAGTAGTAGACACAATGAAGGAATTAATGTTTGTCATAAGAAGTTGTGTACATAAGAGCATGCTTGTGCCCACTCTGTTATATGAAACTGAGAAACAGATATGACAAGACAAGATAAACATAAAAATAAAATGAATGTAGTGGAAATGGGATATTCAACAAATATGTGAAGATACAGGATCAAGAATAAGTGGGTGTAAAATTAATATGGTTCAAAAGTGGTTGCCAATACTGTACAAAAGAGGTGTGTTACAGTGATTTAGTCATATAGCAATAATAAATCTACTCAAACCGAAAGGAAGAATGAATGGAAGGAAGGAAAAGACTTTTGGAGAGACACTGGCTGAGCTAGGGGGAGAAGTCAAATGGAGAATTAATCTGGAGTCCCTTCGTGGGCATAAGAGAGCAAAATCTGATCCCCTCCTCTGAATGCTGTTGAACCTTAACTAGTTTTACTCAACTGCAAACTATCAATCTGAAAAAAAAATCCTGTGCATAGGCTTGAGCAATAAAACAGCTAATTGATCTCTTCTCATGTGGATCTGGTTCTTGTGCCTGGCAAAGACTGAGAATTCATGGGGAAGCGGAGTTGATAAAATCCTTTAAAAAAGAGAGAAACAGTGTTTTGACATGGTAAAAGCAAAGTTCATTTAAAGGCATACAAAGGTATGAAGAAAAACAGAATTTGGTATAAATTATATTTAGATTTCTTTTTCTTATCTCCACTTGAATCTCTTTTGTTCATTATTTCTTACTTTTTTCAATACTTTTTTTCAGTACTTTCAATACTTTGGAGAGTACTGGAGAAGTATGGAATATTATTCTGGGAGGGGTATATAAAGACTTTAATGGTAGGAAGGGAATAGTAAAAGCCGGGGTCAGAAGGAGGTGAAAAGGAGGAGGTGAAGGCAATGCAAATCATGATCATTCACATAAATAGTGTTTCTGCAGGACAAATTACAGTAACTATGTCAGCATATAAAATGAAAAAAAAAATGGAAATCTGATGTACAGATGTGCAGCCCAATACTTTACTTAGAAATGTTCCTGCTTGTCTGAAGCTTTGATAAGGAAAGGGCATTCTGAGAGAAAGGCATGAATGGAGAGAATTGTTGTCTAATGGACTGTCATAGCCACCATCACAGCCATTTGTTGAAAATGCAAGCCCTAATTCAGGGCAGCTATTTCCAGGTACATCCACCAGCTTCAAAATGTTCGTGTCTTTGCTCCTAACTGGGCTCTGGAGTCTCAGCAAAATCTTTTCCACATTATCTTCTACCCAAGAGTCTCTTAGCTACAGTCTGAAGTAGAACCATTTGATTTATTTCTGAACTTCAGTGTTTTCCTCCAGAACTCATTTCTAGGGTCATTCAGGCCCAAGTCACTTCCTGTTTGGACTACTGTAACATGTTATACATGAGGCTGCTCTTGAAATCTATCTAGAAGCTTCAGCCAGTCTATACAGCAGCAACATGCACAGTTTGGGGCACTGTTTTACAACTGCTGCATAAGCTGGATGGTTACTGGTTACCTTCAAGTCAATTCAAAGTGCTAGCTGTCAGTTTTAAAGCCCTGAATAAAACAGGGCCATGTTAATTGTGGGATCCTCTCTCCATCTGCCTGTCCCATCAGATCTGACAGTGTGGGCCTGCTCTGGGTCCCTCTATCAAACAACATCATTTGGTGTGACTTAGGACGCAGGCCTTTTCTGTATCAGTGCCTCCCCTCTGAGTTCTAGGGGACCCTACTCTGACTCCCCTCAAGAGCTGAGCCAGATTGTGAATTCAGTTCATGTGTTCATTCACAGTACACATATTCAACTGCTGTGAGGTTTTTAGAGTTACCAGTTAGATTATGATGGTCTATAACTGGGGGGGGGCAGGGAGAAGTCTGTCTTTTGAATATATGATCGATGTCTTTAAATAATGAGATGCCTTTGTGATGTGAGAAGTTAGAGAGGCTCCAAACCACTGGAGAAATGATAAGAGTGCAAGACTTGCAATATTCCTCATCCACCTCATGAGAATGTCATTGACATTTTCTTCTCAGCTGGAAAAAAAATATGAAAGCTAAAAGATTTTTTTTAAAAAAAAAATCTACGAAGAACACTTGAGCAACAGTGCAATTCCATTTAAAGGTCATAAAATAAAAAAACATTGCATCTCCATCTTTTATCCAGATGGTGGGGAGTTGGCTGATAAACAGTTGGTTCAGAGGAAAAAAACTTGTCACATCTTTTCTGACCACACAAATGCAACATGTGCTAAGCTACCCAAAGCAACTTCCTTCCTTCCTTCCTTCCTTCCTTCCTTCCTTCCTTCCTTCCTTCCTTCCTTCCTTCCTTCCTTCCTTCCTTCCTCCCTCCCTCCCTCCCTCCCTCCCTCCCTCTCCCTCTCCCTCTCCCTCTCCCTCTCCCTCTCCCCCCCCCCTCTCTCTCTCTCTCTCTCTCTCTCTCTCTCTCTTTTCTTTTTTCCTCCCCAACAAAGACTCTGGAGAATTAGCAACTCTGTCAGGACTGTAGGTCTCATGATGGATTGCTGCTCAGTCATGCATGCACTCTGGATAGAGGATCACATGTTTCCCTTGACAGGAAGGAATGCTCTCTGCCCCCCCCTCCAAGGTTACCTTGGTTGAAAACATACAACTGAACACAGATGCTAATGAGAAAATAAATGCACAATGCAACCTTGTGAAATGGGATTGCCAAAGCTGTCAGGCCATCCCAGCCAATGAATTCCAAGGAGCAGCTCACTGTAGCTTCCAGTGCGGAGCCTGCTAGAGACGAGCAGGCATCGATTATGTGTTTAGTTGTGAGTTATAGTCTGCGCTCTAGCTTAGAGAGAGAGGGGAGAATTCGATAGTTGCTGAACTTGAAAAAAATATTGTTCTGCTTTCAGACAGTGAAAAGATTTATATGGAGGAAGTTTAATTGAGCTCAGGAGCAGGTGGATTTGGGGCTTGCTAGACCTACGAGCATTTCACCCTAAGCAGTGCAAAAGAAGAAGGTCAAATGGAAGTGTATCCTGAGGATTTAGCATCAGGTCATCCCTGAATACACACTTTACTTACTTACTTACTTAAAACATTTCCAGGCAGTCCTCAACTTACAGCCCTTCATATAGTGACCAAAGTTGCAACAGCCCTGAAAAAAGTGATCTATCACCATTTTTCCCACTTACGACTATTGCAGTATCTCATGGTCATGTGATCAAAATCTGGTCACTTGGAAACTGGCATGCACATATGACGCTTGCAGTGTCCTGGTGTCATATTGACCACCTTTTGTGAACTTCGGACAAGCAGTTGTCACTGGGGAAGCCAGATTCACTTAACAGCTGTGTTACTAACTTAAAAACTGCAGTGATTCACTTAACAGCTGTGTCAAGGAAGGTTGTAAAAGGAGGCAAAACTTACATAACAACTTAGCAATGGTTGATGTGGTTGCAAGTTGAGGATTTACCTGTATACAGCTGCACATCTTATATCACACACAGTTAAAAGCAATATCAGTGTATCATTAATGCTTAAGTATAGCTATTAAAACCAATAACAGTAGAAATTTGCACCTTCATATGCAATCCATCAATCTCACCCTATCCCAGTGCTTGGGGAAAAAAAAATCAGGTCTTAAGTGCTTTTCAGGTGATGATCTCCTTCCTACAACCTCTTCTCCATTCTCTTGTTTTCTCTGCTAAACTGGCAGGTCTGCCTGCTTTGTACTTCCACAACTGGGTCCATCTCACAGATGACCTGGTGGGCTATTAAGGGCCAACCCTACTGAAGAAGAGGATGTACAAGCTACTCGGTGGGCTGCTAGGAGTGGAATTTAACTAGCGGGGAAGGCTGAAACGGATCTCTGCAAGTGGTAAGGTTAGGAAGATCAAACTTTTACATGCATTTGAAAAATGAAATAAAAAATAAAACCTGCTTAAGCGTTTTATTTATTTATTCCTTCATTTGTTCACTTGCTTGCATTTTATATAGGGGACCCGTGACTTATGAGATCGGTCGGGACCAGAATTTCAGTGTTAAGGAAGGTCCATTTTGTGACCATTTTGCCAAGGTTGTTAAGCAAATCACTGTGGTTATCAAGTGAATCATACAGTTAAGTGAATCAGCTTCCCCCATTGACTTTGCTTGTTGGATGCCAGTTGGGAAAGTCTTGAATGCTAATCACTTGATCCCTGAATGCTGCACCCATTGTATTTACATGCTGGTTACCAAAGCACCTGAATTTTGATCACATGATCATGGGGATGCTGCTTGTAGGTGCAAGGATTGCTTGTAAATTACTTTTTTTGGTGCTGTTGTAATTTTGAACAGTCACTAAACAAATGGCTGTACCTTGAGGATATGGCTGACTGGGGGTATTTTGTTATCTATCCCTAGTAATATTTTATATTTCTTTACTGCACTGAATTTAATAAGTAACAGGGCTGGCCATTGACTGAAACAAGATGTGGGTTTCAGAGAAACTCTGATTTGTGACCCAACATACCTGCTTTCTTTTTGTTGAACTTCATCCCAATGCAATATATATCATAATGTAAAAAAAAATGTAAAGACTGTGTGCATGAGGTTAGCTTTCAGTTCTCAGCTGTTTTGTCTTATTTGTGCAAAGAATACTACTGAAAAGGATATGCACACAATCTTTACAATTTTTTTTTACATTCTGCTCATAACAACACATTAGAGTTTCAGTAGCCTTTGCTGTGTCTCTGGCCTGTCTCAAAGGCTGACAGTGGTCATTTCTGATCTATAGGAGTATTGGAGTGGAAAGCCATCTCCCCTGCTTTCAGAACCTGACAGTTCAAAAGGAAATTGTCACAGAAAATAAACAGGAAACTCATGGCAGAAAAAGACCTAGTGACTCTCTGAGTCTGCCCTTTGAGTTTCTTCTTTCTTTCTTTCTTTCTTTCTTTCTTTCTTTCTTTCTTTCTTTCTTTCTTTCTTTCTTTCTTTCTTCCTTCCTTCCTTCCTTCCTTCCTTCTTATTTTTTAATCATTATTTTTACATTTTATTAATTCATCTATAAAAATCTGGGCATAAATATCCTTAATTTAATTAATTGTAATTATTCCATTGAATTACAATGCTGTTTTTGATCTTAACTCCCTATTAGTATAATATCATTATCAGTTGTTGATTACCAAACCAACTGATGGTTGTTTTTATAATACATTTTTAAAGGAATGATAACGGAGCGCCTACGTATCTAAAAAATACATTGAAAAATAAATGGAATAACAATATTCCTGCTCCCGGACTTCCGGTGGCTCCGCTGGCGTCGCTAGAGTCTCCTCTGTGAGGCTCCGTTCCCTGGGTCTGTAAAGCCGTAAAAAACAGCGCACATCAGCTGTTTTTTTTTTGCGGTGAAAAATCCCCTCTTCGGGCAAAGAAGAGGTGTAGAGCATCAGGAGCAGGGTTGAGCACCTCTTAAATCCCTGAAAAAGTTTTCAGGGATCAAGAGTGATAGCTCCCTAAGCTCCTGAGGACGCTCCTGCCCAGAGACGCTTCTGTCATCAGACAGAGAAAGACGCCGCGACCGCTTCTGTTTATAAAAATAGAACACAAGAGAGACTGTAAGCAGACTGAGTGAATACAGGAGTTCTTATTGGATTGCAAGTATTTTTTTTATTGTTTTTCTGGCTATATATTTCTAACTTCTACAATCAACATAATGCTTTCAAAATGGCGAATAGCTTTCACTGCTTTCACTGTTAAAGGAAAGTGTTTGAAAGTGAAAGTGAATTCTCCATTTTTTTTCTCTCTCCTTGTTCTTGTAAGCGAAGCTAGAGAGACGGCGGTAGGAATTGTATTAAAGCCAGAGTGATTGTTTTAAATTTAAAATGGAGTGGAATTTACATTCAAATGTTAAATCTATTTTGGATCGTATTGATGAATCTCAAGAAGAAAGGCATGCAATAGTGAAAGAGATTAAAGCAATACTGAAAGAGACTATTACAGAAATATTTACCAGATTTTTTCTTCCAAATGAAACTGATTTACAACCGACTGCTGAATATTTTATAATACAATCTAAACAAGAAGAAGAACAAGAACAAGAAGAGGACAGTACTGAGAATAAAGAGAATAAAGGGAAATGGATCTTGCTTGATAAACAGTTCATCTATGGAGAGGAGGAAGAGGATTTGTTTCAAGAAAGGAGGGGATGGCTATTCCTTTTAGATAAGCAGCAAGAAGAGGATTTAATTGAGAAAAAAGAGACATGGATTCAGTTTAAGAAGCAACTTATTTATGGGGCTGAGGATCAGAAAAAGCAAAGACAGAGATTTGAATTGTTATCTCAACAAAAGTTTATGGCTAAGAATAACAGAGGACTAA
This sequence comes from Bothrops alternatus, assembly GCA_034064705.1. Lineage (NCBI taxonomy): Eukaryota > Metazoa > Chordata > Lepidosauria > Squamata > Viperidae > Bothrops > Bothrops alternatus. Next base: position 45,136,602 of record JARGCV010000007.1, on the reverse strand, counting down.
TGCAAAGGTTAAGATGGTTTATTTGGACTCAAATGATATTGCAAGTAAAGAAGAGAGACTTATTATTTGGAAGGGAGGCCTCGTTATGGAGGTTTACTTGGTTGAAGAAAAAACCTAGAATTCGTCTGAAGGAGTGAAATTTAAAATTGTATGCAAGGAATTATGGGTAATTCAAAATTATGGACTGATTTAAGGACTAAGATTATGAGTAAGATGTAAGAGAAGATGATTAATGGAAGATATAATTAAATTGATGAAGAATGTATTTGCTATGAAATGATCTAGGTTTGACATTAGATTGATTGACTGATGGGATAGATAAGCATTATGTGATTTGATAAGGTTGTAGGAATGTAAGTTAGAAATAGAATAAATAGATTGTATTTGTTATGGAGGTTTATTTGACAGATGAGAAAGCCCTGAAGTCGATTGAAGAAGTGAAATTTAAAATTAAATGTAAGGAATTAAGGCTAATCTAAGATTATGGGCTGAATTAAAGACCAATTTTATAAGTAAGATGTAAGAGAGGATGTTTAATGGAAGATATATTAAATTGATTAAGAACATATTTTTTTTTAATTGAGGGGTTTATTGATATTATTTGTTTATTTTTCTAAAAAGATGATTTTTTTTATTTGATGTTCAATGGTTTGAAAGAGGTTGATTACTGGAAGATGTATATAAAACTTGATTGTTTGGGCGATTTTATATAACCTCTCAATGGATTGAAGTGATTTAAGGTTTGACTTAGATTGATGGTTTAGATATGTAAATGAAAATTATTATTCTTAACAAGATGATTTGTTTGTTTTGTTTAATGGATTGCAATGATTTAGAGATTGTATATAGTATATAGTTTAAAATTCTTGTTAGGATTATATAATAATTTTGTTTGATGTAGTGGGTTTTCTTTTGTTTTACCCTGTACTCACTCTGGGAAGTCGGGAGGGAGGGTTAGGGAGGGTTTATAATTTTATATATGATGTTTTCTCAATTGTAATTGGGGTGGATGTAAGAATATGTAATTACTGTCATTAAGGGGTTGCTCGGGTGACCTCTGGGCACCACATCTGTTGGAAAGAGGAAGGAGGAGTGAAGGCTGATGTAAGTGGAAGTTGATAAGAAGGGGGAAGAGTAGGACGGAGATAGAGAAGGAGGGAGGAAAGTAGAAAGAAAGTAGAAAGAAAGTTGGTAAGAGGGGGGATGAGTAAGGAGGGTGGAGTAAAGTAGAGAAGGAGGGAGGAAAGTAGGTAGTTAGTTGGTAAGTGAGGGGGGAAGGTTAGGGTCAGGGGGGATGTGGTGGTGGGGGTACCGAGCAGTAATGTTAATTGTGTGGTATGATTATTTTCAGTTGAGTTATTAGTAATAGATGTATTGAAAAATGTACTTATGTTTTGTTTATGGATGATTGTTTATTTTAACACTATGATTTGATTTGAATAGTTTCTTCTTTCTGTAAAAATTAAAAAAACTAATAAAATATATTTTAAAAAAAAACAATATTCCTGCTCCCTAGAAATATGGTACAGTTAGGCTTTTTTTTTTTTTTTTGAAGAAGGACAGTGAATATTAGGGGACAAACTGCACATTTTATTTTGAAAGTTTGAAGGTCCTTGCTTCACTGCAGAACTTTCAATCAGTATTTGCCTGACCAAATTCTCCCCATGGATTTATATGAGTAATGCTGTAATGACAGCAGTACAGCTTGTAATAGACAGAATCATTACAGCATCATTAGCAAGAAATTGCTCTTGCAATTAGTAATGATTTCCAGATTCATAGTCAAATATTCATGTTCTCCTCATTAAATTAATCTGCTTTTGTCAAGTAAGTGACAAAAAGTGTGGTGTGACAGAAAAAGAAACAATTCCACAATCACTCCCTCCCCTTCCCTTTCCTCAGCTGATGTTCTTCAAACACTTTGAACGGAAAGAACTGTCTTCCTGGATAAATCACAGTCATTGAGCTTCATGGACTGTCAAAATATCCAGGTTTGGGGGGGGAAAACCCTGATTCTGTCCTGTTTGATCTGATTCTGCACATAGTCTAAATGGAATAACACTCCTCAGAAAATATTACAGTAGGAGAGAAATGATAACCAAAGACAGGCCAGAAATTATTCTGCCTGTCCTAAACGTGATAATTTGACAGTAGCTCTGCAGTGTATCAGAAACTGTGGGATTTTGGGAGGGGGGGGGAGCATTACCTTTCACAGAGTCAGCTTCAGCGATACAAAGTAGTTGATGACAACAGGCAAATCAGACCTACCACATGGCATGAAAATACAACAATATGTCATACCAGATTGAAATGTTTCAAAGGCATAGATGCATCTGTTTGATAATACAAGACGAACCCAGGAGTTTTTCAGGCACACAAATGCTGTTCAAACATTACCCCTTGATAAAATCAATCCAAGTAAAAGTACAGGAAGGGAAACTGGTTTGTTTCTAAATCCTACATCGCTTAGGAGATAGAGAGGTTAAATCTAATATACTTTGTGAGTTTTAATTCCTTCTTTATTTTTCTCCCATTAAAAATCAAACTGGAGAAAATGGAAGAGAACGATCATTTTTTTTAAAATTGAATAATTTATGGGAACTTGGCATGTAGGAAGATGATTTTAATCTATAATTCTGAAAACAATTTCCTGGTATAATCAGGGAAAAAGAAAAGAAAGGACACACCCTTAACCCAAAGGTGCTTTTTCCAAAAAGGTAATTGGACGTTCTTTCTTTTTTTTTCTTTGAAAATGTTTCACTTCTCATCCAAGAAGTTTACAAGTGAAGAAACTTCTTGGATGAGAAGTAAAACATTTTCAAAGGAAAAAAAAAAAGTCCAATTGCCTTTTGAAAAAAGCACCTTTGGGACAACCATGATGATTGGATGGTGGAGAATCTTCATAGACAGATACTCTCAAGCAATTGCCCACAGTCTGCCAAAATCCATTGTAGTATCCAGTAATATAATTACTCATAAGGAAGAGAATTCAGAATTTACAAGAGAACACTTAGTTTAAGTAATCATTTCCTCCCCCTCCCATCCTAAAACCCATAGCTATTTAGTCTTATCAGGACTAAGAAAAGACAGTTCTTCTCTATTGAGACCTGGACACCTTCCAGGCACTGGGAAAACATTTCAATTGCCTTATTTGGGTGGCCTGCAACAGGGATGTGTAATTATCAGTAGTATCCTGAGGTTTACTTGACCTTTTGCCTATGGATGACCTCACCATGCAGTTTCAAGTGCATGTTAGCTATGGGCAGGAAGAGAAGACAAGCCTCTAGAATGCCACAGACCTGAAGCCTAAGGCTAGATCTCTCCTCTTCTACCTACTGGAACAGAGGAAAGAGGACAACTGTGCCCCCATCACCACTCCCAACCTTTTCAGTCAATCCAGAAGAATCACATAATTGATGGCAGTGAAATCCACTGAGGGATGAAGGAGGGCCAGCATAAATATCCTACTCCCATCCTGCTTCCACCAGGGATCATTCATAAGGGTGAACTTGGCCTGAAACTGCAAGAGGTCCAGATAATCCATTTCCTTTCGAGACATTTGGTGCTGCAAGCCTATCACTTTCTCAACAACTTTTCCCAGAAAGGAAGGTTGATATCTGGATTGTTCAGTACTACTGTGTGCAGGGAAGACTCCTTGAGAATTGCTTTTAAGGCAGGTGATCCCATTCCCTCCTATACAGAGGTATTCAACTTTGCAAGGAACCAGCTACATATCACCTTCTGCAAGGCCTTGGCAAGCGAGGTCTATATGCATCTAACATATAGATATCATATAGATATCTAACATATAGATATCAAAACTTATATTTCCAAGCACCCTGTCTACTTTTTGGGATCAAACTCAGCCCAGATAATTGGACAAGACTGAGTCATAGTCATCTCTACAGGACTAGCACAGCTGGAGAGCAAATGAATCCAAGCAACTTTTCTGCCGGATGCCTGACATACCGTAATGCAGCAGCCCTGCAAGGTTTTCCCAGACTCCTAATTAACCAGTAGAAAGGATGTCACTCAAAACAGGAGGATTCAGAAAGGGCAGAGAAATATATATGTTTCACTGACTTTATCCCACAATAATCCTTAATGTGCTCAGTTCAATTCTTTGCTTTCATCCAGTAAAGCTCTAGACATCTTTTATGAGTTCCTCTGAAAACCAGGAGGATCTGCTCACAGAGGGAGTCCACATAGCCATAATCTGATCTCCAGCTGCTGTTGCTTGTTCATCTTATAGTCTTCCCTAATAAAGGGCTTGGTTGAATCATGTACCAGAGCTTTACTCCAAGTACCCTCTGGAACCCCAGAAAGCCCATGAGATAAGCCAATTACAGGGTAATTCCTATAATATATTTGCTTCTGCATTGTTGCTCATATTTTATGCATCATGCCCTAAATTCAAGAAAATGGAATAAATGTTCAGTCTCCTTTTTCCCTTAGTCCTTGTTTCTTTGTTAAATAAGTAATTTCCAAAATATATGGAATTTTTGCTTTGCTGCTAATTTCAGTTCTGACAAATGAGTTACTCATCAGTGGTCCGCTGGTTAACCAGCCATCTTGCAGATGTAGTTCCAGCTCTGCAAAGCAGCCTCTCCTCCTTCTAGTTTGAATCATTCCTGAAAAATCCATTCCTTACTTGCATGCACCATCACCGGAACCCAGAAGTCACTTTAGAAAAATTTTCTCCGTTGCTCGATTTTTGCCTTTAGTGGGAAGTATTGATGAGAATTCTATCTGGGCCCCAATATCCTTCAACTTCCTTTTTACATCCTAAACTCACTTCTGATATGTTGGAGGGGATGCCTTGCAGGATCCTTTGTGCCCACACGATAAGTAGGAAGGGTCTTTGTGCATCAGATCTGTTTGTCAGTCTTTCTGTTGCTTCTTGGATTTGGGCACCTGGGAGATACCGGAGATGAAAGATCTGGATGACAAACAAGCCCTTAAGAAAGGGTTGACTGCAAACATAATCTTTGTTTTCTTGTTGGTTGTAATGTACTGAGCTTAACTATGAAACAGGTGCAGGGAGCTGCACTGGAACCGTTAGCAGACCAGTAGCCTGCTAGCCAGACTTGCTGTCTACAAGACTGATTAGTATGTATTTGAGCGGGAGAATACGATGCATTCATTGGATGACACTGCCCCAAGCTGAATGTATAAATAGGGGCAGAACCATTTTTGTTCAAGTTCTGTTTTGTCTTCAGTAAAGAAGTACCTGTTTACTACTCTGGCCTCTTCAATGCTGAACTCAGCAGAAAACAGAACATTAGTAATTAGTGATGAATTGCTAGCACTTAGATCAGGTGATGAACCTTACGTGTGGAGATCTTTTTTTTTGGTCACTCAGGGTTATAAAAGCTTCATTGGTGGCTAGAGGTGGGAATTAGTTGCCAAGATCTAGGGATGACCAGCTTTGTGATCATTTTGCTTCTGATTGTGACATTTTTCCAGCTGTCTTCATTCTCATTTCTGATGAATGTGCATATGTACACAAATAACACATACATAATAATATAACTTCTAAAAGCTATAATACGCCCTTAGATTAGAAAGCTTGTATTATCAGGCCTTTAAAAAAGCCACTTGTGTCCTGAAATCATTCTGCCAAAATGCAAAACTATCTGAGTGGCTTTGTTAGAAAAGGAAGTCTTAATATAAATATGGTAAATAAATAAATTCAAAATATACTTATTCATGTGTTTATTATGTGGATTTGTACACCACTCACAAGGAATCTAGAAAGGTATACAGCAGTATTTCTCTCTTTGTTACATAATCCCATAGCTCAATCCTTCCTAACATACTACCCTCCAAATATGTTTATTTTCCTTATTATTTTGTAATCGTATCCCATATGTTTATTAAATAGAAGAGTCCAGAAAGGGAGAGAAAATAATGCAGACTCTATATTGAAATAATGTTCCACATATGAACATTGCATGCTTCAGCAAAGACAAGACTGTTTTCTCAGGTTATCAGACTTGGACTAGCTGTGAAATATGAGCAATGAATTAGTAATCAGTTATATGAGGAAAAATGCACAAAGGAATTTATTCAGAAACTGCCTCAGCTCCTCTTTAGTTTGTGACAGATATACTACGTTGAAATCTTTGATGTAGAAATATTTGAATATTTGAATTTGAATAGGTGGGTGCTATTCTGTACTATTTTGGTAATCTACTGATATTATTTTAGCTTGTTTTAATCTATAATAGAAAGATGTTTGAATAAAAAAAGAAAAAGAAAGCAAGACATTTAAAAAAAAAATAATAAAGATGTTCCTTGCATATCAAAACCTCCAGGAGATACAAATCCCCAAAGGGTGATCGAGCACTTTACGATACATGTGGCTGGAATTATAACAAATTGTTAATTAAAAGAGAATCATATTAAGAATTTTTTTCAATACAGAGCAATAGACCATCCAAGATAGTCCTTGTTTAGCAACTACCTTATACAGTGACCATTTGCAGATACAGTGAAATAACTCTGTGGCCTGTCCTTACCTTTGCAACCTTCACAGTTCTGTAAAGCAAAGGAAAGTGAAAGTAAGCTTAACAACCAAGTTGCAGGTCCCAATTGTGTTCACCAAATGAATTGAATGATCTGAGTAAAATTATAAGAGCAAACTGCAACCATTAATTTGAATGAACCAATATAAAAGCAGAAAGAAAAGAACAGCTTCAGAATTTGGACATGGAAACAACATATAATGTCTTTCTTATATGAAAGGATTTTTTGGTCTTTTTTGGAACACCATGATGTAAAAAAGATGTTGAGACTCTAGAAAGTGTACAGAAAAGAGCAACAGAGATAATTAGGTACTGGCAGCTAAAACATATAAAGAACAGTTGCTGGAATTGGGTATGTCTAGTTTAATTAAGAGAAGAATTAGGGGTGACATAATAGCAGTGTTCTAATATCTAAGGGGCTGCCACTAAGAAGACGGGGGGGGTCAACTATTCTCCAAAGCACCTGAAGGCAGGACAAGAAGCAATGGATGGAAACTAATCAAGGAGAGAACCAACCTAGAACTAAGGAGAAATTTCCAACAATTATTCAGTGGAATGACTTGCCTCCAAAAGTTGTGAATGCTCCAACACTGGAGGTTTTTAAGAAGAGATTGGACAACCATTTGTTTGAAATGGAATAGGGTTTCCTGCATGAGCAGGGGGCTGGACTAGAAGACCACCAAGCCCCTTCCAACTCTGTTATTCTATAATTCTGTTGCAAAGTTTTCCTATTAGCTTTTCCGCCTTTCTTCTCAGAGGGAAAAAAGATCATATTCAGGCAAAGTGATTCATGAACACAAGCTCTTCCAGGCACTTTAGTCTCTGTGCTTGTCTCTTGTCCAGCCACTCAATGTAATTGGCATTGATTAATGGCTATAGAAGAGTTATACTTTAAAGATTTCAGGCCCAGATATCTTCATCTTGGCAATAAGCCAATATTTAAGACTAAGCAACAGAAGTATAAGGGTTAATGGGGAGAAAACTTAATAGTTTGCCTTCTTGTAAATGAATGTTGACTAATCACATCATTCATGGCAGCCACTATATGATCAGAGAACCATCCCATGGCAGCCATTTTTAACAGCAGCCATTTCAAATTCCTGAAATTTCAGATGTGCCAGCCTGTCCCAAAGAGGTGTCTTTGTTAAAAATGTATTTATATTTTAAAACTTCATATTTTTTCCAATGATGGTTTGCACTGCAGAAATGGATTTGTTATTTGTGAATCATGAAACTTAATATTTATCTATTTAAAATGATTGGGACAATCTTTGGTTCTAATCAAGCCATAGTGAGCCACAGCTATGGCCCATGATTAAGTTAATATAATTCCTTTTGTTAGTTTTAACTGCAGCTGGATGGAGGCTTTTGATTTTCTGACTTCAGAAGTTTTAGCATTTGCTTCGTATGTGTGTTTGTGTGTGTGTGTGTGTGTGTGTGTGCTTTTCATGTTTTTCATGTTTTTTTTAGTTTTACTAAAGAGCAGCAAGCATCACTGCCAGCTTTGAAGCTGAATTTCTGTCATTCTTTGGAAGATGTAGTGGAGTGATATTTCATTTCTATGAATAGAATTAAGATAGTACACTACTATATAGATGTTGATAGCCAGTTATGTTTGTGCCCTTTATACTTAAAAGGGTTTCTAATTTGGAATTATCTGCAAAATTATTAGGCTGTGCAAATGCTATGAATGTTACATACATGTCCTTCTTTCAGAACCAGCCAAAATAATTCAGTTTGAACAACCCAAAATTTCTGTGCTCGTAGGTTTTACAAATAAAAGTACTTGAGACAGTAGAAGTTGAAAAGAGTTTTGAGAACATGGGTGGTCAAAGAACTGGGTGGCTAATTCTTCAGTCCTCAGGACATTGGGATTTTCCATAGTTTTGAAGGAAGGAACCCTTCGGAAAATTCATTATGTTGAATTGAGCCAAGAGCTGGATTAAATGACTTTTACAACTTCTTCCAACTCTATGATTTTACGAATCAATTGGAGCTGAGTTAGGCCAACTCATCCATCCTGAACTATTTGCTTCTTGAGCCATGAGTCTCAGGGACACAAACAGAAAATCCTTTTTCTTTGGCATCATTGTGTTTTCAAAGGTATAATATTCTCAACTAGCAAAAAACACAACAACACCCCAAACAGTACACTAGCCTCCATTCAATCCATTGGCTAGGGGAACCTGCTTTAGAGACGTGATGTAAATCAATTGGCCTCAGGTAACTATTATTGATTTCTCCCTGAGGATTGTTTTGCTGTGTGTGCTGACAAGTTTTATTCTAAGAGACAAGGAATCAACTCATCTTACAGCTCAGTGCCTATTGGGTTGTAATACAAAAGGGCAGGAAAGGACAAACATATATACAATTTGTCACTAGAATGAATTTCCACTAGAATGAAGTTCCATGAATTTCCACAAAAAAAAGGCCTGATGGAATGAAAATTTTGTCATGCCTCCTTGTTAAGAGAAAAACTCAATGTCATTTTGGGTGGTATGGAAGAGGGAGAGGGAGAAGACTGCAGTGATTAGCTGACAAGGTTGAGAGATTTAGAGCTACTGTATATTGTTTACACTGAGCAGAAGCCCAGAATCTCCTATAATGATAATGAAAGCCCGTCTGGAAATATGTTAAATAAATTAGTGCATGAAAAGTTGTTCTGACAGCGAACATGCAGGCAGAAGAGTTTGAGTTTTGGAACTCGGCTGAAGAGAGCCAGATCCAAAGTCATCTTTGACCTGTTGGGAGGATAAAAGAGAGGTGGAAAAATTTGTTTATTGGTTTTATTTTAGAGAATTTATATAACCACCTACTCTCTCACAGCTACTCTGGATGTTGTGAAAGTATATGTCTTGAGCTCCAGGAAGGATAGTGAGATACATACATGAGAAATAAGCAAATTAATGAAAATAATTTAATACATTTGGGCAGGGCTTTTTTTCTCATAGAACGCCCAGAATGGAGTTCCGGTACCTTTTTTGGATAGAACCTTGTAGGATAGGCAAGGCGGGTTGTATGATGTGTGTGAGTATACAAAAAAAGCACTGCATTTGGGATATTTCTAGTTGGACTTGCCAGAACACCTCTGCCCTTGTCTACGGTTATCAGTGCTGTACAGTGCTTTGGATTTGATTTTTTCTGCAAAGAGCAGTTAACAAAATCTTGGAAAAGAACCTTTAAAGAGTTACAGAAAGGTACTTCGTTTATGTTCCTGTGTGCTCTAAAATGCGAATCCTGTCTAACATGCACAGACCTAATAGCTCTATGAGATGGAAAATTGAGTTCTACTCTAAACTTTTCACAAACGATTCCATGCAGTGGAATTCCTTATGGATGGAGGGCAGTTTGCAAAGAAAAAAACTGATTCTTACTTCAATTTTCCAATGCTAGATTGAAAACACGAAAAAAAAATAGGGTGCAAATTAGGCTCACTAACTTTTGTTGGATATTTATGGCTAAGTAAATCTCTGCCATTAGTCACAACTTCACCTTCATACTTAAATCCATTTATTTTAATGGCAAGGAGGGTGGATAGTCATTCAAATATTATTTACAGAGAATGCAGATAAATAAGGTTTGAGCAAGTAACACTGGGCATATTCCAGTGAAAATTAAGCTCTTTTCAGCTCATTGATTTTATTGAAAAGCAGTTAAAACTGCATTAACTCCCAGTGAAAGGCGCAAGTGTTAAATGTCCCAATAGACTGCATAAACAATCATCTAGTTAGTTATTTAATTATTTAGTTAGTTAGATAAGTAGTTGTAATGCAAGATAATCTTAACTAAAGACAAGCTTAAAGTATGCTTAAAGATAATATGAATTTAATGTAAACTAGGCAATGCAGTGCAAAAATTTGCTGACTTAAAATAAGCTCCTTCCCAAGTACAAAATTGCTGGTCTGCAACCACATAACCCATTCCTGTACCACATCTGAAATAAACTAGCTTAAATTAGTTTAAACTAAAATGATTAACTACAGCATGGAAAGAATTTCATAGCACAACATGTTTTTCTCTATAGGATCCATAAGTACAAAAGCTGATCGATCTGTTTCTTGTAGGTATGATAAAGCGAGTATTGGTGAAAATTATTTGACATAGATCAGTTTTGCTCTTCTTGGATTTTATTTCTGTTTCATTCCTCCATGAAGAAATTTTGTTTCTGTTCATTTCTTCATTGGAGAAGAAATGTCAAAGGACAAAAAAAAAAAATCCTATTCTGAAATGAAATGGCAGGATATTAGGGTGAGAGATAAAGTAGTCAAGATAAAATAAAGGTAAATCAATTACTATATTAGGATATTTGAAGAATATGGCCACTGCTGAGTCTTTAAACAAAATTCAGAGGCAGGGAGGAGAGACTGCTCCTGAATCCAATGTAGCTGAAGATTCATGACTCAAAGAAATACCCCCTATGTCAGGAGTCTTCAAACCTGGCCCTTTTATGACTTGTGGACTTCAACTCCCAAAATTCATCAGCCAGCGTGCCTGGCTGAGGAATTCTGGGAGTTGAAGTCCACAAGTCATAAAAGGGCCAGGTTTGAAGACCCCTCTCCTATGTGGTGATGAAATCAATGTTTAGATATGCCTAGCTTAATTTGAAATCAATGTTTAGATATGCCTAGCTTAATAGTTATCAATATTTCCTTTTTAACTATGAGTTGGAGTTCATATTTTCGAGGCATAATAGCCTCTTTGGCCTAGAAAGATACTTCTAATTAAAATGGGCAAATCACTAGATGTTGCTAAATTAAGATTGTGAAGAATTCTTTTTTTAAAAAAAAGTCCTCAGAAAAGATTTCCTTTAGAGCAGTGGTGGCGAACCTATGGCATGGGTGCCAGAGGTGGCACTCAGAGTCCTCTCTGTGGGCACATGTGCTGTTGCCCCAGCTTTGCCTCCCCCCGTGACCCCCTCCTCTCCAGCTGCCCCCCTGAAGGAGACTCACCCTCGAGCGTGGCCACACGGACCAGCGCAGCCAAGGACATAGCAGCCAGGCAGCATAGTCAAGACTCTGCTCTCACACCCCATCATGCAGTTGATGCTGCAGGGCACGGGCAGAGGGTGTGGCCTCCATAGCACTGCTGGGCTGCCTGGGCGATCTGCAGTGGGCCCTGGAGGCGGTGAGTGATCCTGTGGGCAGGTGGGCGGGGGATGGGGGGACAGAGTGGGGGCGGGCAGGGGGGGTGGAGCAGGGGTGGGGCCAGTTTTGGGGCACTGGGCCTCTAAAAGTTTCGCCATCACTGCTTTAGAGCAAACCTACTTGGATTTTCTCCTCCCAAGCTGAACTTAGCCTACTAACCTTGCATGACAATTGCCAAACAGTTTGTAAACTTCCTGATATTGTTTTTTCTCAAGGCCATAAAACAAGGCACTCAACAGGTTCCACCACACAGCTAATGGTGTGACCCACTTGTGCCATTTATTCCTCTTTGCATGCTAGATTAGGCCAATGAAACATGAACACATCCATCGGGATGCTATAATATCTAAATTATATGCACGAATAAAGCTCACTAACAGCAACAGTAGTGATCTATGTATAATCTACTCATTTTAGTGAAATCTATATAACAATTTTCTGATGAATATTGGAACTGGTCATTATTTTCGGGTCTAGGACAAGTTCCCACGGACAACTTGCCATGGGACAACTTGCTGCAGGACAACTTAACGTGAAATAATTATAGTCTAGACCCGTTTTCTCTTAATATTGTTAGTATTATTATTATTATTATTATTATTATTAATCTTATAGTTAAGTCACATTGATTTGTCCTGCAGCGAGTTGGCGGTGATGAGTTGGCCATGGCAAGTTGTCTCTTTCCAATATTTTCATTTTAGCAAGTAGAGCAGAACAGTGAGAACAATTTGTATTAAATGTCTTTTCTTGACCCATTTTATTCTGGGTATGTCTGAATATACACCTACACTGCTTTACTAAACAACCTGTATCTACAGACTGAATGTGGTCAGGGGACCTTTCAACAATACTATTTATTGAAATTACCTGAACAACAAAATCAGATGCCTTGGTGAATGTTTCATGTTTTCTTTTTCCTTCAGCTACACCATATCTAATGTGGTCATTAATGAAAGCTGGCTTGGCTTCTTGGACAAGGCGTGATATATCACTGAATATCACTTGAAACTAGTGGGAAAAAATCTTTTAAAAGTCTGAAGTGGAATTATATCAATAAATTAATGATGCTTAACTAATAATAATAATTAATTAATTTGTCTGAAATGGTATAGGGTTTCCTGGCTGAGCAGAGGGTTGGACTAGATGTTGCAAATCAGTTTATTACAGCCATATGGCCAGAAACATATCCAATTTTAGGCTACTTATATAAATACATATATAAAAATGCAGTGAGCATGATCTAATGATGAATAAAACTGATTTGATTTGATTTAAATATTGTTTTTTAATCAAATATCTAGGAGCAATTATTGCAATATTCAAGGTAAAATTAATCTACACCAGATATTAATCTACACCATAAGCTTATGCTATATCCAAAGTATAGTATTTTTAATAGAAAGATGGGTTGAATATGTGTGAATTGTTAAAACTTCTGTCTGCTTTATTATGATAGTTCAGTGTTTTTATTCCACAGATCTTTTTAAAATGACAGATAATTTCAAAACCATTTATTTTTCCTTCCTGTTGGCTCATAAAGTGTGGAACCCTACTATATATCCTCACCTAATTTATAAAATTGTTAAAGTAAATTGCCCAAGAATCATTACAAAAATGGAAATAGCACTTCTTTTATTCTACGAAATATGATTTTCCTTGTTCTTACAGCAAATTAGCCTATTATATATATATATATATATATATATATATATATATATATATATATATATATATATATATATATATATATATATATATATATATATATATATATATATATATATATATATATATATATATATATATATATATATATATATATATATATATATATATATATATATATATATATATATATATATATATATATATATATATATTAATGTATTGCTGTTTGTATATAACATTCAGTGGTGTACATTGTTTGGCCTTTAAAAAATCAAGAAAATATGTATCCCATTAGACTTTTGAAAATCAAATCCAGACCTTGGAATAATCAATTTTAATTCTCACATCTCCATCCAATATTCTCTGTCCTCTTGCGGCTTCCCATCTATTAGCCCAGCTTTGGAATTAAATACTATTATGCATGTTATGTCAACCATCTTAAAGGAAAACCAAATAGATTGAAGAATAATATAATTCCTAAATTTTATTTTGGGTTATTGATTGAGTGGGAACCAATGTAGGTTATGTAGATTCACCACAATAATGTTCATTTTTAAAGATCTAAAGGAATGTCTTTTCCCACATGTCTCTGGACCTTAGGATCTTTAAACAAAGTTCTCCTCCAGCTTCTCTCACCAGAGGTGAGATGTTGCTTTGCAAGTGTCTCTTCTGGGGTGAAACCCCATTTATGCAATGTGTTCACCAAAGAGGTCCCAATGGCACCCCCCGTCCACATAATTTTATCATTAGATGCAAATCTTTTTATTTTATGCAAAAGGCTTTTTACATTGTATTTTAATAGTATTCTAATCATATTGATTTAGAGTTTGATGACAATCTTGCTGCTGCCTAGGGTTTGGGGGGGTTGGTATGTTGAGGGGATTAGCTCTCAGACAAGAGGTTCCATAATTCTTCACTTCCTACCATCTGAGGAGATATGCAGAAAGAGAGAGAGGGAGGGAGGGAGGGAGGGAGGGAGAGAGAGAGAGAGAGAGAGAGATTCACACATTTACATATTCTCCTGTGATATTTTTGTGGTTTAACAATTCAAAGAAAACAACATATGACTGATTTCATTCTCACTGGAACTCATCAAATATATGTACATATCCATTGTTTTTAATTTAAGATCGCTTATATAATTAATTTTAGATCTTCCTGTCAATAAGCACATGGTAAATAATAATAATAATAAAGTTGGAAGGGACCTTGGAGGTCATCGAGTCCAACTCCCTGCTCAGGCAGGAAGCCCTACACCATTTCGGACAAATGGCTGTCCAGTCTCTTATTAAAAACTTCCAATGTTGGAGCATTCACCGCTTCTGGAGGCAGATTGTTCCATTGGTTAATTGTTCTAACTGTCAGGAAGTTTCTCCTTAGTTCTAGGTTGCTTCTCTCCTTGATTAATTTCCATCCATTGCTTCTTGTCCTGCCCTCAGGTGCTTTGGAGAACAGCTTGACTCCCTCTTCTTTGTGACAGCCCCTGAGATATTGGAACACTGCTATCCTGTCCCCCCTCATCCTTCTCTTCGTTAAACTTGACATACCCAATTCCAGCAACCGTTCCTCATATGTTTTAGCCTCCAGTCCCCTAATCATCTTTGTTGCTCTTCTCTGTACTCTTTCTAGAGTCTCAGCATCTTTTTTACATCGTGGTGACCAAAACTGGATGCAGTATTCCAAGTGTGGCCTTACCAAGGCATTGTAAAGTGGTATTAATACTTCATGTGATCTTGATTCTATCCCTCTGTTAATGCAGCCCAGCACTGAGTTGGCTTTTTTGGCAGCTGCAGCACACTGCTGGGTCATATTTAAATGATTGTCCACTAGGACTCCGAGATCCCTCTCACAGTTACTGTTATGGTTCCGGCTAATGAAACACTTCAAAGAACTTATAGGCATTGATTTTCCTAAAAGTAATTTATTATGTTACAAAATGTCAGCACGGCAATACAAAGGGATGCTAAGATCTAAAATTCCCACCCACCGAGCAGAATTTTGCTAGCATTTCCACTCCCTACTTTACTGTCATGATATACGTTCACCAATTAGCATGAAGGGCAAAGGTTCCCTTCCTTTCTGTTTCACGGGCTTTTCCCTCCTCCTTCCTCTGCTCTGCATTAACTTTAAAAATACCAGACAGTTCTGCATATTTTGTCAAAGCAAGAATATATAGTATTTGCAGCGTTGACAACTGGCCCCCCTTACAAGAAGGACAGATCCTGTAAAGTAAACAAAAGCATATGTTAATGACTAGTTTTTGGTTTGTTGGGATGTTTCACATGAAACCTTTTGACCAATCTGTCAGCTTTCACTTCACTGGATTTCACCCAGGTGGCTTCAGACAACGGGTATCCCTTCCATTGTACTAGGTACTGCAATTTCCCTTTAAAGATTCTAGAGTCAAGAATACGTTTCATTTCATAGTGGGTCTGTCCCACAACTACGAGGGGCCCAGGAGCCTTCTTCAGGAGAGGTCTTAAAGTGGAACCCCAATAAGGTTTCAACAAGCTGCAATGGAAGACGGGGTGAATTCTCCCTAAAAGTCTAAGGAGTTTTAGTTCTACGGTGACTGGATTGATGATCCTTACTATGGGGAAAAGCCCCCAGAATTTTGGTCCCAATTTTTTGCTGGGCAATTTGAGGCATAGATATTTAGTTGACAAATAAACCTTTTCCCCAACTTGGAATGTTCTTTGGGGAGCCCTCTTTTTATCAGCCTGCTTTTAATAGGTTTCAAAAGTCTTTTTTAAAACAGTTTTTGTGTTTCTCCAAACTTATCCCACCCCCTCACCCACTGGTCAAGTGTCTGGGAAGCGGAGGGCAACTGAGGATATTCAGGTATTGGGCTGAACTCTTTTCCTGTGGCCACTCTGAAAGGCGTGTATCCGGTGCTACTGTGCACAGAATTATTGTACGCCGCAAAAGGGAGGAGGTCAATCCAGTTCGTCTGTTGGTAAGAAACGTAGCATCTAAGATATTGCTCCACCATTTTGTTAGCGGATTCTGCAGCTCCATTGGTGGCAGGATGAAAAGCAGATGATAAACCTTGAGATGATCCAATTAATTTAAGAAAACTCCTCCAAAACTTCGCTGTGAACTGCACCCCCCTGTCCAAAATTATTTACTTAGGGGTGCCATGCAGCCAGTAGATACGTTTCAGGAACAATTTGGTCTGTCGTTGGGCAGATGGGAGTCCTTTGCAGGCGATGAAATGAGCCTGCTTCGAGAACAGGTTTATTACAGTCCAAATGACAGTATTTCCACTACTTTCAGGTAGGTCTACTATAAAGTCCATAGCTATTTCTTCCCATGGTTGAGAAGGGTCTGCCACGGGTTGCAGTAACCCAGGGGTTTTCCCTGGGATTCTTTTCATTGTGGCACATACAGTACAACTTTTTGCATAGTTTTCCACATCCCTTTTCAGTCCCGGCCACCAAAATTGCTAGCTGGTGAGGTGTAGGGTTTTCAAATATCCAAAGTGTCCAGCCTGTTTTACATCATGGCTGTGTTTGAGAGCATTAAGATGGAAGGCTTCTGGCAAATATAGTTTCCCCCCTTTGTAAGCCAAACCATCCCGGCACATTAGGGAGGTTTGATTATCTTTGAACCATTGGTCGGTGAGGAGCTCTCGTTTTATTTTCTTTACCCCAGAGTCATCAGGATTGGGGATCCTGCAAGGTGTAAATTGAGTGGCAGTTTGTGGATTGAGGATAATTGCCTCGTTAACCTCCCATTCGCTTTTGTATTGGGGTAACCGGGATAGCGCATCAGCTAGGAAGTTTTTTCCTCCTGGTATGTACTTTAGAGTGAAGTTGAAGCGGTTAAAGTACTGTGCCCACCACAATTGCTTTGGGGACAATTTGCGGGGAGTTTTCAGTGCTTCTAGATTTTTGTGATCTGTCCATACCTCAAATAGTCTCTTTAAATTCTCAAAAGCTGTTTGACAGCCCATTGTCTATGCTAGTGTTGGTCTGGTCATGGCTTCCCTCCTCTTTTGCCTGTTTTGAGTAGTTCTGTAAGGAGTAGGGCAATCTCAGCAAAAGAGGGAATGAATTGACAATAAAAGTTGGCAAAACCCAGAAAGCGCTGGAGCTGTTTGCGAGTCTTTGGGGGCTGCCATTCGATTATAGCTTTCACCTTAGCTGCATCCATTTCAATACTCTCATTGGAAATTCTGTAGCCAAAATAAGTCTAATCAGGTTTGGTGAAATTCACATTTTGACAATTTGGCATAAAGCTTGGCATTCAATAGTTTCTTTAACACTTCTCTCACCAGCTTTATGTGATCAGTCATATTCATGCTGTATATCAGGATATCATCAAGATACACCAAAACCCCTTTGTACAAATGATCATGTAGGACCTCATTAATCAACTGCATAAATACAGCTGGGGCTCCTTGTAGTCCAAATGGCATGACTTTGAGCTCATAGCTCCCCATAGTTGCAGTTGAAGACAGGTTTCCACTCATTTCCCTCTTTTATTCTCACCCGGTAGTATGCCTCTCTCAGGTCTAATTTAGTGAAGACACTCCCCTTAGCCAGATGGGTTAATAAGTCCTTTAGGAGGGGGAGAGGGTATTTGTTTTCCACACTCACAGCATTGAGGCCCTTACAGTCTATGCAGAGATGAAGAGACCCATCTTTTTTCTCTTTCAACAACACAGGGGCTCCCATGGTGGATTTGGCCTGTTCAATGAACCCCCTCACTAGGTTTTTATTCACGTATCGCTGCATCTCCTCCATTTCGAGGGGGGGACATAGCATACATTCTCGGTCGTGGGAGTTTGGCTCCTGGCACCAGTTTGATGGAGCAGTCATTGGGTCTGTGAGGAGGTAGGGCATCACATTCTTTTTCACTAAAAGCCTCCGCCTGGTTTGCCTGGCAGCGGTGAGGTGGCCATGTGCACTCGCTCATTGGGTGGCCTAAGGTGCCTGCAACATCTGTTGAATCAAGGGGGGGATTAGGCCCTATAGGTAGTCTCATGGTTCTCATTCCTTTCTCCCACCAGATCAATGACTTCCATTTGTCTAACTAGGCTAGCCCTAGGATCACTGCCTTAGTCATTTTTGGAGCCACCAGGAAGCGAATAAACTCCCAGTGTGCACCTATTTCTAGGTGTAGGGGCTTGGTTAATTGTGTGACAAGAGTCCCTCCCATCAGGGAGCCATCGGTTTGCTCAAACCTGACAGGTTTGGAAAGCTGTTTTGCCTGTATGCCCATTTTTAAGGCAAACAGCAGAATAATAATGCAGCGAGTGCATCCCAATTCAATTAGCACGTTTAAGTCCATTTGTGCCCCAGACTTAGGAATTATAAGTTTGGCAGCCAGCGAAAAAGGCAGGATTTGTTGACTCACCATCAGATCATTTTCTCCTTCATCGTCACTGTCAAAGGAGGGTAGAGCAGGGGCAGGTCCACCCGGAGTCTCGACGTTCTCCTGCGTGGGGGATATAATCTGGGCAACAGGTTCCTGCGTGAGCCGGTTGGATTTTTCTCTCGTTAGTCGCTGAGCAGGTTTCTTTCTCATTGCTGGTTCCGGTCTGCTCTGCAGTCGGGGGTAGGGGACTGGACAGATTGCCGCTCGATGTCTCTCTTGTCCACACCGAAAACACTTAATTGATGGGTCTGTAGGTGGCCTGGGACTCTCAGCCATTGCAGTAGTTGAAGGCTTTCGTGGGGCTGGTTGCTGTCCGGGTAGCTCTGGTTGCTGCTCAGGTTCGTGTGGGGAAGGTTTCTTATAGCGGGCGAGCCAAACGTCTAGCTTCACTGCTGCCTGGTACCATTCGTGCAGCTGATCAGGTATGGCTCGATAGATTCATGCCTGAGAGAGGTGATCGTCTAATCCCTCAATGAAGTATTGGATCAGGGACTGTTCAGGCCACCCCTCTATTCAGCCTGCTATCTTGCAAAATTCCCGCGCATACTCCAGGGCAGGCCTGCTGGCTTGTTTTATTTTGTGGATCTGTTCTCTTGCTTTAAGACCAACAAATGGGTCCTCAAATCTTTCCCTCAGCTCTAGGAAGAAAAGTTGGGGGTCTTCCAATTTGGGGGCTCATTACATAAATAATTCAGCCATTTGGATGCTTCTCCCTCTAGGTTGGATGCAATGATATTGACCATGGCCCCGGGTCCGGGTAGAGATAGGCCCAGCAATTCAAATGAGAGTGCACTTGGTTGAGGAAAAAAAACAGCTTCTCTGGGTCCCCATCGAAGGTTGCTCTGAGGGGTGGTGCAATCATAGGCTGTTGTGGCCCCTACTCTGGCTGCTGGTGCAATGGCTGCTGGGCTCCCCTCTGCACCTGCGGCCCTCCCAGTTAAGAACATAAGAACATAAGAAGAGCCATGCTGAATCAGGCCAAAGCCCATCGAGTCCAGCATTCTGTGTCACACAGTGGCCTACCAATTGTACATGGGGATCTTGAGCAGAAAGAGAAGGCAAAACCCTCCCTTTCCCTTGACCCCCAACAAATGGTACTCAAGGGAATCCTGCCTGCCTCAACCAACATAGAGGCGGCACATGGACATCCGTTTTAATAACCACCGATACACTTTGCATCCATGAATCTATCTAGCCCTGCCTTGAAGCTGTCAAGGCTGACAGCTGTCACGACCCCTTCTGGAAGTGAATTCCATAAACCAACGACCCTCTGGGTGAAGAAATATTTCCCTTTATTTGTCCTCACTTTCTTAGCTATGAGCTTTAGGGAGTGCCCCCTTGTCCTGGTATTGTGTGATAGAGAAAAGAATTTTTCTCTATCCACCTTTTCTATCCCATGCATGATTTTTGGACTGCAGGGGCTAGTGGTATCCTTTGCTGCTGCAGGCCTCTCAATGGTTGCTGGATGGGTGGGGGTTGCTGCTGAACCTCCCTCATCTGTGGGCCCATCAGCTGTTGCTCTCTTGGCTTCTGCACCACCCCAAGCTGTTGCAAGGCCTCTATTAGCTGTGGTATGCTCAGCTTCTGCTGATCATCTACCTGTGGGGGGTGCCTATCTGCCCATTGCTGCAGAGGCCTCAGCCTGGGATTCCCTCTGTCTTCAGGAATGCAGTCCCTGATTGGGGAACCCAGGGTCTAATCTACGAGGGAGGGGCTGCAGGCTTCTCTCTGCAGGAATCGATTTCTGCTTTTCACATCTGGGGTCTGAAATCTTTCCAGTGATTCACCCAAATCTTCAGTTGCAGGTGGCCTGGCAGCTCTCCAATGATTTGTATTTGCCAAAATTCATCTTCCCACAGCATGCTGTCTTCAAGCAAACTCCCTTTTCTCATGATAGATTTTCTTCCCCTGAATCTTTACCAGCTCCTCTCAAGCTTAGAGGCAGTGGATGGAGTTCAGGACCCCAGGTCATTTGAAACGGATTGAGATCTTAGCATGATGTTATGGTTCCGGCTAATGAAACACTTCAAAGAACTTACAGGCATTGATTTTCCTAAAAGTAATTTATTATGTTACAAAATGTCGGCACGGCTAAGATAGATCTTTAGATGCTAAGATCTAAAATTCCCACCCACCGAGCAGAATTTTGCTAGCATTTCCACTCCCTACTTTGCTGTCATGATATACGTTCACCAATTAGAGTGAAGGGCAAAGGTTCCCTTCCTTTCTGTTTCACGGGCTTTCCCCTCCCTCCTCTGCGTTAACTCTAAAAATACCAGACAGTTCTGCATATTTTGTCAAAGCAAGAATATACAGTATTTGCAGCATTGACAGTTACTACTATTGAGCAAGGTACCCCCTATACCAGTGGTGGCAAACCTATGGCATGCGTGCCAGAGGTGGCACTCAGAGCCCTTCTGTGGGCATCCGTGCCGTGCCCCGGAGATGTTGAGGGACTGGCCCCACCACCTTGGACCCACCCACCAGTTTGCCATGACCACTGCAGCCACGCCCACCTGGCACCCAGTGATAAATAAATTAGTTTTGGGTTGCAGTTTGGGCACTGGGTCTCTAAAAGGGTTAGGGTTAGGGTTACTGCCCTATACTATACCTGTACATTTGGGTTTTTTTGCCTAAATGTAGAACCTTAGTTTTTTCACCATTGAATTTCATTTTGTTAGATAGCACCCAGTGTTCAAAGCTGTCCAAGTCCTCCTGTATCTTAAGCCTGTCTTCTGGAGTGTTGGCTATTCCTGCCAGCTTGGTGTCATCCGCAAATTTGATAAGTTCCCCGTCTATCCCCTCGTCCAAATTGTTGATGAAGATGTTGAAGAGCACTGGGCCTGGAACAGAGCCCTGGTGCACCCCACTACGCACTTCCCTCCATGTAGATGTGGTTCCATTGAGGACCACATGCTGAGTATGGCCGGTCAGCCAGCTATGAATCCATCTGGTGGTGATACTGTCTAACCCACATTTTTCTATCTTATCGAGTAGTAGGTTGTGATCTACTTTATCAAATGCTTTATTGAAGTCCAAGTAAATTATATCCACAGCATTCCTCTGATCCACTAATTTTGTTACTTGGTCAAAGAATGCAATAAGGTTTGTCTGGCATGATCTGTTTTTGACAAACCCATGTTGGCTTTTTAGTAGTGATTTTGTTTGCCTCTAGGTGTTCGCTGATTCGTTGTTTGATTATCTTTTCCAGAATCTTCCCAGGTATTGAGGTCAGGCTGATGGCAGCAGGAGATAATTTAATATTTACTTAGCTTATTTGCTGGGCTGATGTATATTGTCTTTCTAAAAAGTATGTTTTTGGTCAATTTGGGGGATATTTTAAAATTTAGAATAACTTTTTTTTAAAGGAATCTGATTTTGAGAGCTAAGGTTCTTTATCTCTGTTATGGTTCATTTGAAGCAGGAGCAAAGCTATGCTTTTCTTTGCAATACAGAGTTTGTGGTTTGCCCATTTTCTCCATGGATGGGGGATATTTAATTCACCTCATTTCCTAGCTCCTTGACTCTCTCTCCCTACTGCCAATATTTTATTACTTCACCTTGGGGGTTTGTGACCTTCCACCTCATGCCTTCTCACAACAACATGGAGGAAACCTGAACTAGGAATCAGTTTTATTTGTGAATTGTTTGGGATGAATTGTATGTGTGTTTTAATGATTCCCAGGACTTACAGAGACTCAGGAAGCAAAGCACTGACAGGATGTTTTTTACATTCTTTACCACTCGCCCTGGGGCTGGTTTGGTGCATGCTGATCTCTACATGTTCTCAGGGTTTCCAGGCCAGGAGAAGTGAAAATGGTGGCAGGCTGGCTTAAAACCACCTCAGAGAGACTGAGCAGTGGAAACGGGTGGTTGGAAGCAAGCTGAGAGTGACTGCTATAAATCAGGCTACCTTGAGCACACTGGGGCATTGGATATGGATATAATTCTGGACATTTGAGACTAATCCAGTGTTTCCCAAACTTTTTCCTTCATTATCCCAAACCACTTATCAGAAACTCCTTTCACCTTATTTAAGTAAAACATTATAAATCAATTTAAATGTCCCTGTTGTGATTGGGTAATGGGTTCAAGGTCATTACTCTAAGAAAAATAATTTTTTTGGCCAAGCTTGGATAATTTACATCGATTTGGGAAGAACTAGACTAATCAAACCAAGACCATCTGTTGCAGTTGCATTTCCGCTGATCTGAATTCCCTGTTGAGCTGTTGAGCTGTAGATTCACACGGGCTCCCCCTCTTTTAGCTGATTTATTTAGAGCCTGTTCTCTCAGCTTGAGGGACAGTGTTTTCCCATTATTCTAAGAAAGGACATTTTAAATAAAGCAATCGTAATCTCCCAATAAAATACTGCAGTAATAACAACAGCCAAGCAATTATTATATAATGTAGAACCATTTGCTCACTACAGGGTTCTAAATTATGTTCATTTTCCTATTTCAGTAGGAAATAGAAAGCTTGACAGTCACAGTTATGTTTGCTCCCCAAATGCAGGACACAATCCAGATGAGCACCTAGCTGTCCATTAGCTTTATTATTCTCTATTTAAAATCAACAGGTCATTAGTCCTATTGGGATGATTATAAATGTATTTGGATAAAATTCTAAATATGTATCTTGAAATGAATATGATCAATAGAGGTTTTTTCTCCTCCAATGGAGTAGGCTTCTGGAGGTAGCCATCATGCATTTCTTCCAATATATTGTCTGTTGAAACGATTCCATTTCTGGAGTGGCACACCTGGAAAAAAAAACTTGATTTCATATAGTATATTAAACAATGATGTGATTTGGTTGTTACTGGCTTAGTATGTGTGAGTGCAGTTTCAGTATCTTATAAATCATGACCTATGGCTTAGGATGAAAACTAGAAGTAAGCCAGTTGGCTCCTAAACTAAATTAGCAAGGTTGTGAACCCATTACTGAGAATAATTAAATAGGCAGTTCCTAATTTTGTTTTGGTTCTTTTTAAAATGAGGATTTTGATAACCAGTGAAGTGCGTGTGTGTGTGTAATATCTTTTATTTTAATGTTCAGAATATCTGTTCTGAATCTTGCTATTACAAGTCTTTATTTTTCGATTTTTTATTTTATGGTATTGTTGTTTTAATTATATATTTTCAGTTAATATTCTAAACCACCCAAAGAACAGCATATTTATTTACTAGATATAGTAAATAAATACCTAAATAATGGCAGTTGATCTTCATTTGAAACCTATCCAGTTAGCTTTAACCTTTCTTCCTATTAACCAAAAACTACCCTGTCTTCATAAGCCAGCAAAGGCTTCAGTGGTGCTTGGAAGTTGCATAGAAAAGTGTTGAAAAAAACTGAATAGTCTATATTTTGGTGAGGTCTGAATTTCATTACCCTGCAGTGTAAGTCTAGAAAAAAAAACTTATCATCTTAAAAAAAAGATCCTCACACTCCAGAATGGTGCTTAAAAGCTTTGCTTTCTTTCTGTTTTTAATCCTGACTCAGTTCCCTCTAGGGAAATGAATGGGATTTCGGGCAAGCAGGTAAATACAGGTAGTCCTTGACTTACAATGGTTTAGCGACTGTTCAAAGTTACAATGGCACTGAAAAAAGTGACTTATCACCATTTTTCATACTTACAACCATTGCAGCATCTCTGTGGTCATGTGATCAAAATTCAGATGCTTAGCAACTGACTCGTATTTATGACAGTTGCAGTGTCCCAGGGTCATGTGATCCCCTTTTGCGATTTTCTGACAAGCAACATTCATTAGGAAACCAGATTCACTTACCAACCTTGTTACTAACTTAACAACTGCAGTGATTCACTTAACAATGGTGGCAAGAAAGATCGAAAAATGGGGCAAAATTCACTTAACAAATGTCTCACTTAGCAACAGAAATTTTGGGCTCAGTTGTGGTTGTAAGTTAAGGACTACATTAGGGTGTACAATCATCTCTTCTTTTTTAATGATCTACCCAGGGTTATAAATTAAGGCACTTGTAAATTAGGAGTACTGATGGAATCTTGACCAAAGGGAATGCTTCTGTTTCAGATTAGAGACAGATCACAAAAACTAATACCTTTAATAGCTTCCTCTTCTATAACTTTGTCTCTTGTCCTAGTAAGCTAAGAAGCGGAAAACAACACATCCTGTTTCCCTATTTAGATGGGGTGTGGAAAACAGAACAATTGAACTTATTTTGAACTCTGACTGCAAAATCTTGAGTAGTACAGGATTCCCAACTACAGAATAAGTAGACCACAATAATGATGTTACTTATTCTGGTGGCTCCGCCGGCGCCGCTTGGGTCTCCTCGGTGAGACTCCGTCATCTGGAACTGTAAAGCCGCGAAAAACAGCGTTCATCAGCTGTTTTTTCGCGGTGAAAAATCCCCTCTCCGGGCAAAGGAGAGGTGAAGAGCATCGGGAGCAAGGTTGAGCCTTCTTAAATCCCTGGAAAATAAGTTTTCAGGGATTAAGAGTGAGCTCCCTATAGCTCCGGAGGACGCTCCTATCCAGAGACGCTTCTGTCTTCGGGCAGAGAAAGACGCCGCGACCACTTCTGCTTTTTTAAAATTCAACACTGGAGAGACTGTTAGCAGGCTGAATGAATACAGGAGCTTTAAATGGATTGCAAGTACTTTTATTGTTTCTTTTTAGTTATACATTTCTAACTTCTACAATCAACATGATGTTTTAAAATGGCGTTTAGCTTTCACTGTTTTCACTGGAAAGTGAAAGTGGATTTGTTACTTTTTACTCTCTTCCTGTTTTCTTAAGCGCAGCCAGAGAGACGGCTGTGATTACTTGATTTTAAAATGGAGGGGAATTTACAGCCAAATGCTAAACCTATGCTGGATTCTACTGATGAATTTTATGAGAAATGGTTTGATACAATGAGGATTTTTAAGCAAGAGTTTAAAGAAATGAAAGCAATATTGAAAGAGGCTTTTATAGATATTGAAGAACTAGCAACTAAATTAGCTAAATTCTTTCTTCCAAATGAAGTTGATTCACAATTTACTTCACAATCTGAACATGGAGAAGAATCAGATCAATTAACTGGAATTTTTTCTTCAAATGAAACTGATTTAACACAAGAGAAATTAGAAGATCAACAGGGAGAAGATGATAGTTTCGAGAATAAAGATTATAATTGGATTTTGCTAGATGAACAGTTCTTTTATGGAGAGGTTTTGTTTCAAAAAAGGGAATTCTACCCAGCCAAGCAGCAAGAAGAGGATTTAATTGATAAAAAGGGGACATTGTTTTACTTTATGATGCAATTAGACTATAAAGCGAAAAGGATTCTGTTTGATGAACAGTTTGTTTACGGAAAGCAGGATCTGATCCAAGAAAGGAAGACTCAACTTAAAAAGCAATTTGTTTATGGGGTTGAAGAAATAAAGAGGAGAGACTTATTATTTGGAAGGGTGGCCTTGGTATGGTGGTTTATTTGGTTAAAAAAAAACCTAGAATTCGTTTGAAGTAATGAATGGGTAATTTAAGGATTGAATCAAGGGCTAAGATTATGAGTAAGATGATTAATGGTTGATGTAATTAAATTAAATTGATGAAGGATGTATTTGTTTCGATGATCTAGGTTTGACATTAGATTGGAATGTAAGTTAGATATGGTACAAATAGTTTGTTTTTATTATGGAGGTTTATTTGTTAAGTGGGAGAGCCCAGAACTTGATTGATTAAATGAAATTTATAGCTAAATGAGAGAATTAAAGTTAATCTAAGATTATGAGTGGAATTAAAGATTAAGATTATAAGTAAGTTGTAAGATAGGATGTTTAAATGATATATTAAGTTATACTAAGATATATTATTACAAATTAAATGTATTAGATTTGACTTAGATTGGTGGTTTAGATGTAAATGATAAATACTATTCTTAACAAGATGAGTTGATTGTTTAAAGGAATTAAGGTTAATTTAAGATTATGGATTGAATTAAGGATAAATATTATAAGTAAGGTTTAGGAGAGGATGTTTAAATGAAGATATATATTAAGATATATTATGGTAAATTGAATTGAATAAGAATATAATTATTATTATTCTTTCTTTTTTTATATAGTTTAAAATTCTTGTTAAGATTATATAATTATTTTGTTTGATGTAGTGGGGTTTTCTTTTGTTTTACCCTGTATTCACTCTGGGAAGTCGGGGGGGGGGTTAGGGAGGCTCGATAATCTTATACATGATGTTTTCTCAACTGCAATTGGGGTTGGAGGAAGAATAATTACTGTTACTGTTATTAAGGGGTTGCTCGGGTGTCCTCTGGGCTCCACATCTGATGGGAAAAAGGAAGGAGGAGTGAAGGATGTAAGTGTAAGTTGATAAGAAGGGGGAAAAGGAGGATGGAGATAGAGAAGGAAGCAGAAAGAAGAGAAGGAGGGAGAAGGTAGGTAGTCAGTTGGTAAGTGAGGGGGAAGGATAGGGTTGGTGGGATGTGGTGGTGGGGGTGCCGAGCAGTGATGTTAATTGTTTGGGATGATTATTCTCAGTTGAGTTATTAGTACTAGATGTATTGAAATGTATTTATATTTTGTGTATGGAGGATTGTTTACTTTTATATTATGATTTGATATGACTAGTTTTTTTTCTCTGTTAAAATTATAAAAAAAACCAATAAAAATAATTATAAAAAAAATAATAATGATGTTACTTACTTGGGTAATGAAACATCTGCAAGAAAGCCATCATGCTCAGATAACACCAAGTATCCTACGGATTATTTATTTTATTTATTTTATTTATTATTTGGACTTATATGCCGCTCCTCTCCGAAGACTTGGAGCGGCTTACAACATATATAAACAATATTCAATCTAAGTCCAAATTAAAAATAGCATTAAAAATAAAAACACATTCATCATTCACACAACAATCCACAATAATCCCCAGGCCTGCCGGCAAAGATAGGTTTTAAGATTCTTTCAGAAGGCCGGGAGGGTGGGAGAAACGCGGACTTCAGGGGGCAGTTCGTTCCAGAGGGTGGGCGCCACAACAGAGAAGGCCCTCCCCCTAGGACACGCCAGACGACATTGTTTCGCTGACGGGACCTGGAGGAAGCCGACCCTGTGCGCTCTCACTGGTCGAAGGGAAGTATGTGGCAGAAGACGGTCCCGTAAGTATCCTGGTCCAATGCCATGAAGGGCTTTATAGGTAATAACCAACACTTTGAATTGCACTCGGAGACCGATAGGCAACCAATGCAGCATGCGGAGAGTTGGCGAAACGTGGGCACAACGTGGAAGGCCCACAACTGCTCGCGCAGCTGCATTTTGCACTAATTGTAGTCTCCGAACACTCTTCAAGGGTAGCCCCATGTAGAGAGCATTGCAGATTAAGTAGACATCAGCCATGTTTGTTGTCAGTGCTTCACTTTTCAGAGAAATTTGTCCTTGTGTGTATTTATTGTTCACTTCAACAATATATTGGGTTTGTGGTATAGTACCTCTAAAGCAGGGGTTGCCAACCTTGGCCACTTTATGACTTGTGAACTTCAACTGGCTGAGGAGTTCCACAAGTTGTAAAGTGGCCAAGGTTGGGGATCTCTGCTTTGAAGTGGCCAAGGTTGGAGACCTCTGCTCTAAAGAATAAGATGATGCTGCCACATTGCTTGGCCTTCCAGCATTCAGACAGCCTCTTCTGTCATCTATTTCGGCAATGGAAGATGCACCTGCAACTACAAACTGCTTGTCTGGCTATTGTACGCCAGAGGTGATAGACAAAGTAATGCCAAGAACCTAAGTGAGACAGTGCCTGGAGGCCATGCGGGTCTGGATGGGGAAGATGGGGAAGAACGGACTCAAACTCAACCCTTCCAAGGTAGCTGTGGCTACCGTCCTCCCGGTTTAGTCATTTGATTCCTTCGTTGTCCGTTGGGGGCG
Organism: Bothrops alternatus; assembly: GCA_034064705.1. NCBI lineage: Eukaryota > Metazoa > Chordata > Lepidosauria > Squamata > Viperidae > Bothrops > Bothrops alternatus. The sequence continues at coordinate 45,107,972 of JARGCV010000007.1, read as the reverse complement.
AAACAGTGGCCCCTGCGGAAAGGGTTCGCAATTTGGGAGTCCTCCTGGATTCACGGCTGTCTTTAGAGGACCATTTGACGGCCGTGGCCGGGAGGATGTTCTATCAGGTTCGCCTGGTACGCCAGTTGCGTCCCTTCCTAGACCGGGACTCGCTATGCACAGTTACTCATGCCTTCGTCACTTCCAGGCTGGACTACTGTAATGCTCTCTACATGGGGCTCCCCTTGAGGTGCACCCGGAGGCTTCAGCTGGCCCAGAATGCGGCCGCGCGGGTAGTGACCGGAGCGTCATGGCGCTCCCATGTAACATCGCTCCTGCATGAGCTGCACTGGTTGCTGGTGGCCTTCTGGGTGTGTTTCAAGGTGTTAGTGACCATCTTTAAAATGCTCCATGGCATCGGACCCGGATATTTACAGGACCGCCTTCTCCCAGCAAATACCTCCCGCCGTCCAGTACGCTCCCACAGAGTGGGTCTCCTCAGGGTGCCGTCGGCCAGACAATGTCGGCTGGTGACCCCCCAGGGGGAGGGCCTTCTCTGTGGGAGCTCCAATGCTTTGGAACGAGCTCCCCCCTGAACTCCGTACGATGACGGAATTGCGTTCCTTCCGTCGAGAATTAAAAACATATTTATTCCGACAAGCCGGCCTGGGATAGTAGCTCTGGTTCCAACAAGGCCATAATTGTTTTTAGGGGATTGAGTTTTTAGATTATGTATTGGGTTTTTAAATGATTGGGCCAAATTATTTAATTTATTTTATATAATTTTACTGTTTGTATGTTGACGTTTTTAATTGGGCTGTGCACCGCCCCGAGTCCTTCGGGAGGGGGACGGTATAAAAATCGTAAAATAAATAAATAAAATAAAATAAATTCTCATCCCACAGAGAAAATTTCCTCTATGGTACAAAATTAGAACTTTCTGGGTTGCGTTAATTTGTACATTTGCTGCCATAATTTTTTCAAACTTGCATGCTGTTATTAAGTTGGATTGGTTTATGTTTTATTTAATCACTTTGTATATAATTTCTTTTTTAAAATTAATTTTATAAAAGAAATTTTAACAGAATAAAAATAATACAGAGTTTTTAAAAAAGGAAAGTAATGGAAAATAAAGGAAATGGGATAAGTAAATAAGAAAGGAATAAAATTAAAGAGAAAACAAAAAGAAAAAAATATATAAATGAGCGGCTTTCAAAAAATTTTACAGAAATTATAAATGTATTTCTATTTTATCTTCTGGCATTATGGTTATATCATGGTTCCCTTATATCCATATTGCACCTTCTAAATCCCTGGAAAGACAACCAACTTGTCTTTTCCCTAATAGAACAAATCAAATTTGCTATCTCTGTATATTCTTTTGTCTTCACCAGCTGTTGCTCCATCATGGATATTTCAGAGTCGGTCTACTTGTATATCATTTCTCATCATTACAAATCCTGAAGCACTGAACAATTGTGGGAGAAACAAAATGCAAAGAAATGGAAACAATATACATATTAATTTATTAAACAGATACAACATATATTTATTTTTATCTTACCTTTCTACTCAGAGAGAATTTAGTTGCTTTTTTTAATTGAGTATTTACAGTTAGGAGTATTCATTCCTGTAGGCTATTTTTCCTCTAGATTTAGTGCACGAAATTTGGAATAAGTGGAGTATGATGGAAAATCGGTTTGAAAGATATCAAATTTTCCACTCTTATACCCTTCTGGGTATATTAAACTTCTATACTCATACTTCCTAACAATCAAGGCCTACAGCTATGTCAGCTTGGAATTGGTAAACCCATCTGAAGATCTCAGACTAATTAATGTTGCAGCAAAATAATTCATCAATTTTTATCATGAATTAACAATTTCCCTTTCTGCTACATTAAAAATTGCAATTGGGAGAGCTTTTAGAATGTCTTTGAAAATTTCATATAAGACATTGGGGGTGTTGCATGGAATTGTAGGATGTGATTGAAAAGAGGAATAATTGGCATGTGCTGTTATATAGCACATCCTCATTCTGATCTTTGCAAAGTAACTTTATGCATAAGGAGAAATTGACTTTTTAAATACAACATTGCAGGATTTTGTAAATCAAATTCTTTGCAGCACATAGTAGATCAGAATGTAAAATCCCAAAATGTTTTAAAAAATAAGTTCAAATTGGAAAGAGATTATGAAAATGTGGGCTAAATATTGACAACAATTTACCCTCAAAATGTCAGTTTCATATACTGTATAGTTTATAATGCTAGAAATACGAATTTTTATACTGGGCTTTGGACAATCAAGAATATAGGATAAGGAATTGAGCTGAAATACCATTTGTATGGAATTATTTTCAGGAACAGAAGATTTAGTAAACTCCAATTTTCAGCATCAGTAATTTAAAATTATTTATTAGCACTGATAGAAGTATAAATATTTATAGATCATTAACAACTTTCAAAAATATATTATCTGCCACTGAGAAAGCCCCAGAAAAAGAATTGATATTAAAAATATGTAAGATCATTTCAGCATTAAGTACACTGATTATATGTACATAAAAAGGATGAAAAATTCAATTTGAACTTATACAAAATTTGCATAAGTTGTTTTAAAAAAATTTTAAGTCCTCATATTTACTGAAACTATCTAGTATATTCCCATGTATCTGCAGAAAGAGCACTCAGCAGGAAGCAGGTAATAATGGAGATTGGAAAAAATGCATTTATTTACAACATCTTTGGAGGCAAATCCTCCCTCAATTAGTTCACATGACAAAAACATAGGCAGTACAACTGACCAAAAAGAATACTGTACTGAACATTTAAAATAAAAGCCATATTATTTTATAAGCTCCCATTTATACAAAAATAATTGGCATCTATCCATTCCATTTAAAAATAGGTAAAACCAAGGATGTTCATGTGTTTGTATGCAAGTTAAAATAAATCAAGATGAGATTTCAACCTTAAGATCAAAATCCTCTGTTTTTCATGTGTTGTGTGTGTAATAGTAACAGCAATAGCACGTAGACTTATATACCACTTCACAGTGCTTTACAACCAGTGGTGGGATTCAATATGTGAACAACCAGTTCTTTGTGTAGATGCTGCTTCCGGAAATCCATTCTGAGCTTGGGCAACAAAAAATTAGCTACCGGTTCTGCCAAAATGGTGCAAACTGGCTGAATCCCACCACTGTTTTCAGCCCTCTCTAAGCAGTTTACAGAGTCAGCCTATTGCCCCCAACAATCTGGGTCCTCATTTTACTGACCTCAGAACGGTGGAAGGCTGAGTCAACCTTGAGCTGGTGAGACTTGAACTGCTGGCAGTTGGCAGAATTAGCTTGCAATACTGCCTTCTAACCACTGCAACACCACTGCTCTAATACACGTTAAAAAACCAAGTTGGAGTTCAATCACAGAATCACAAATTTTTTTAAGCCTGTTCCAATGATGCATCTTAACAAAGGTTTTTAATGCCTTCAAAGTAGAGAGGGCCATATGCACAACAACAAGAATGGCGGCACCATCACAATAAATTCTGAACAAATTAGAAGATTGCAACCAGGAGTCCTTGTACCCCAATATTGGGAAGACACATTTGTTCTCAGGTATGCACCACTGTTGCCGTAAGACATAAACACAGCAAGACTAGATAGTAGCAATAATAATAACTTTGGTGGGAAGCACACAATTATTACATATTTATCATTTTGTTGTGAGCCGCCCTGAGTCTTGGGAGAAGGGCGGCATATAAGTCTAATCAAATCAAATCAAATCAAAATCATATTGTAATGATTTCATTTTAAATGCTGCAGATGAAAAAAGATAATTAGCCAATGACTGTAGATCAATACTTCATTTATTTTGTATGACAGTCAATATGCAATTGTCTTCCATCCTGGGCATACTGAGCCAGTAAAAACAATCTCTGTCATTCTTCTCTATGTTAATATATCAGAAACAATCCTAAGAAAAAAGTCCACTAGGTACACATTGCAGAAAGACATAACATACTGAAATAAACTGTCATGAAATACAGGCAATTGTAGAAGGTTTTTAATCAGAAAAGTCTAAAAAGTTTGAATCTTAATGAGCTAATTTGCATACCACACCGGCACAAAGCACATTATAACCAAGTGCAATGGGCAAACATTGTGATTTGTACACTATAATTCAGGATTTAACTTACTGTACAAACCAGACTGCTATAGTTTGATCCACAAAGTATATTTAAACATGACTTAATGTGATGCATGGTGCTAACTTATTTCCAGGGGACCTAATAACAAATATATGCAAGAATCTAGCCTTAGTTAATTTTAGACTTCATGACTTTGAACAATCTTCATATAATTCAGAATAGATGGGACATTCCACAGGAATTAACCCTGGGGGACAGTTATTGCTTGTTACTGTTTTTATACTGGATTTTTTTTTATCTTTCTAAGCCTGAGAGTCACTGAGTCACTGAGAGTGAATTGATGGCCATATACATTTTCTTTTGCCTATTTTTAAATGATTAAGTACAGGTACATGTTGTCTATTTGAATTAGTGTTATGAGGAAAGAAATTGCTGACAAGCAGAAAGACTAGAAAAAACTTAAAAGAGAGGACAAAAAAAATTTAAATGCATATCACAAACTTCGGATTTATAACAAACTGAACGCAGAAGGTCAAGGGGGTGAAACCTGAATTCTATAAAGTTAGCAGAATTTTTAAATGTTCTAAGACTAAATAAATGCTAAAGTCTAGGACAGCCTTTCCAAAACTAGAGTTGTTTAGATAAATCTTCGTTTTGGATTAAATCAACGTTCAGTAGCAGTAGTGTGGGATTCTGGGAGACGTAGTTTCTATGTTTCTGGGGAGCACTAAATTGGGGCAGGATGCTTTACAATAGTGGTCCCCAACCTTTCCGGCTTGGCAGCCAGGTAAGGGGGGGAGACCCACTAGTTGATTGCGACCTGGGAGTTGGGGACCCCTGCTTTAGAATATATACTACATGCTTAGATAGCATAAATTGTTCGCTTCATATTATAAGATTTGGTGTGTTTAGCAGATACTTTGTTGTATTTTCTTCTTGCTGAACTTTCAGAATAAGTAAGGGTAATCGTGTAACAATGAAACATACACAAATATTACATTTCCAATTGCTTTTCCAACTGCAGAGTTGGTAATTAAGTTATTGATATGTATAAGAACAAGTAGTTTGTTTAGCCAAATGTAATTGAAGCCAGTGAAGCATTTATTTAACCTTTCTCTTCTGAGGTTGAAATAAAGTTTACCATTTGTGAACTAGAAGGATATGAGAAGAAAAAATTGGAGGAATGTGCGGTATATGACAACTACTGTAATACATTGTGAAAAGAAAGGAAAATTATTTGGAAGAATCAATTGTACCAAAAAATGTGCAATATTTTGAAGGCATTTAAAAGAATAGATTGGTTCATTTTTGCTGAGCAGTGCCTTTGGAAACAGCATCAATGAAGGATTTTTTACAAAACGGTGAGATTTCTTCGGCCTTTAGGAACACCGCTAGAAACTTTGGCTTAAACTGTGGTACTTCACACTTTTTGAAGTTCCCTGATCTTCTTGCTTGTCTTCTTAAGAAATACAGTATATAGAAAGAATTGTCTGACTCTGGGTTATATTCTGTTCTTCATGGGACATGAGTTCTCTGTGTAGTTTCTAGCTGTCTTTGTCTCTGTTTGTGCAAATAGTTTTTGATGACTATCAATCCATCCATTCAAACCACAATGCTATAATCTCCCCCCCCCCCAGAGAAGGCCCATTTGTTTCACTGGGACCTACTCCCAGGCGAGCATACAAAAGGAACCTGGCATAAATGGTTGTCACAAGATATTTTGATTTTTGAATGTCCTCTCTCCCAAGTTAATGGTGTATAATATTCAAGTATCCTCTAAACATGGGCTAGAGGTCAGCAGTTCCACTACCACAAGGGAAACTGAGGTTATACTTCAGGAAAAAAAAACATGGATTCCTTTTTCTGGAATTTATATAGCTATCGTCCAGGTCTTATGTGATACTGGAATCTATGAGAAGTGATATTGGAGAAGAGTGAAGAACATAACAATGAATGACTGTTACAGCTTCTTCTGTAGAACAGAAAGTGAATATTTATATGCTTCACCAGGACTTGTATTTGACAAATAGGTTTTTATTTCCCTGAGTGACATACTTTTTCAAAAATTCAAAATGGTTTTCAACCATTTTCAATAACGATAGTAGTTTAAAGTAAGAACAGCAGATGGAAAGGACAATCACAATGCTTTTCCAGACAAAGCAGAACTCCATGCTTTGCATGGAAAAAGTTCTAGATTCAGTACTTGGCATCTGATTGAAGAACCACTGCCAGTCAATAATGACAACACTGAGCCAGATGAAGCAAAGGTCTCATAAAAGATTGGGCTGGTTTCTTTTATTCTTAGGTACTATAATGTCCAGGACCATGGACACAAGAGATTGACAGATATTGACTTCAGTTGGAAGGATTCACATAGTCACTATGTATAAATCTCTCTCTCTCTCTCTCTCTCTCTCTCTCTCTCTCTCTCTCTCTCTCTCTCTCTCTCTCTCTCTCTCTCTCTCTCTCTCTCTCTCTCTCTCTCTCTCTCTCTCTCTCTTATCTATCTACCTACCTACCTACCTACCTACCTACCTACCTATCTATCTGTCATCTATCTATCTGTCATCTATCATCTATCTATGCATATACACCAAAGTATTATCCTGATAAATGCCAAGAACAAATTTTAAACAGAGGGAACCCTTACCAATCCCCCTAAATCTAAAGGATATCTGTCGGTGCTGCAGTTTTTCAAAATAAATAAAACTTTTCCATAGCCAAGTAGGAAATGTAATTTCAGAATTGAAATAGTGATGCATTATATGGTTCTGAGCCAAGAGGTTAAATCAAAAACATCACAAATGGCAAAAATGCAGAACACGGATTCTCATTCTAACTTTGGAAGAAGCCAAAATAAATTTTGTTAAGAAGATTCTTTAAAACCACAATTCCTTATCCCTCCAAAAGTAATATTTGCCTTTGCAGAAACAGTGAATGAAACCTAATGGCTGCTAAGTGCTTCAGCTAATCCACTGTTGTACCTTGTGGCATTTGAATTTTGTATATTGGCACATAAATAATAATGTGGAATAAATTAGATCTAGTAAAGCATTTCCTGAATACATTTCTGTAACTGTTTGTGATTATTTATTCACTGATTGGTGCAGTACAAAGAGCCTGCCAAAGCCAGGCTAACAGGGTGTGACTAGAATGGCAAGAAAGGGAAGGGAAAAAAGGCAGTCCAAGAATTATCAGAAACAGCCACATCTGCACAAACCTAATTAAGTGGTTGGTACTTAGAAGCATGTTAATCTTTAAAGAAAATCAGTCTGGAGAGAAAACTTATTTGAGGCTTAGTAAAGAAGTTAGCTTACAATCCTTTTTGTTGTGGGCTTCTCTAAAGAACATCAGAAATGATCATAAGAGATCCCCGACAAGAACAATCCCATCATCCTCAGCAACTCACTGGTGTTAAAAATATATGGATCCTAATACATTGTTCCTGAGAGAAAAGGGTATTTTACCATCCAGTGAACAATTACCAAGATATTCCAGACTGAACTCAGTTGGCTAATTTTTGATGAGGTTTATATTTGGATGACACTATTGTTGATCATTATATTGGATGACCACAGCATTCAGCAGCATAGTTTGTTTGTTTTAATTCCTTTCCCAAGAAAAACCAGAAGAAATTCTTACAAATAATCAAGTTAATCTTAATAATATTGTTAAGTAGTCTGTAAAAATAAATGGTAAATTTAGAAGATTTCCAAACATTTTCCAATAGTAGTCCCAAGAATGCTTTTTCAAGAGACAACTGGACTGAACTGAAGAAGCATCTTGGATGAGAGGCGAAACGGCTTCAAGGAAAAACAAAGAAAGTGCAGTTGCTTCTTGAAAAAGCACATTTGGGACAACCATGACCTAGATGACTGAGATTCTCCATAGATATTTTTCCAATAGTACAAGTAATTTAGGAGTTTCAGAGACTGTTTACACATATAAAGCAATTTTGAGATGATTTTGGGTAGGTATAAAATAATTGTTAAGGAGTGACTTTCAGGAAAGATTAAACAATCCAGAAATGTAATAATTTAATAATAATGGCCCGAGCCGTGCATGCAGGCGCGACAGCCCAAACCGCGCATGCGCAGTGCGAGCACGACGACCCGAACCACATATGCGCAGTGCGATGGCCCGAACCGCGCATGTGGGCGCAACGGCCCGAACCGCGCATGCACGGCGCGATGGCCCGAACCGCGCATGCACGGCGCGACGGTCCAAACCATGCATGCACGGCGCGATGGCCCGAACTGCGCATGCAGACGCATGCGCGACGGCCCGAATCGCACATGCACGATGCAACTGCCCGAATCACGCATGCATGGCGCGTGCACGACGGCCGAGGGGAAATGGGGAAAAATGGCGGACTGCGTGTTGACGACCCCCGTGAAACGGTCGTTCGACCCCAAATGGGGTCGCGACCCACAGGTTGAGAACCGCTGGTTTAGTGTATGTATGGAAAGCATGGGACTTGATTTCAAGTTTCTGTTACAATACCCTACCATGATTAAGTTGTATTCTGGGAATCCCTGTGATGTCTGTTTCTTGATGAAGTCTACTGCAAAGGATTGACAACACATCAGATCCAATTTATGACGTCAAAAGATGTCTTAATTGAACATACTGCCAGTCAGTGGCATGTAATGTATTGTATCATCTATTTTTAATAATTTGTCTGGATAACAGCAAACTGATTTACAGTAAATATTTACTTGTGCCCAGTTTCCCCAAAACAATGTGCTTGCATTTTCCAAATGGGGACTATCCTAAAGTGTTGAATCTCAAGTCAACAAGGATTACAAGTAAACCTCTATTTCAGGATCTTCTGCAACTTTTAGTGCCAGAGAAATGACTGAATAATGGAGAGAGGAGAATCAAATTCCTGCCAGGATATTGAAGAATCAGATTGTAATTTTTGAATTGTGCCATATATTTAAATTAATATTAATTTGATATAAACTACTTCTATAGACCTATTTTTCTAAAGTAAAAAAGGTAAAGGTTTCCCCATCAGTCATGTCTGACTTTAGGGCACAGTGCTCATCTCTGTTGAGCCAGCATTGTCCGAAGACCATTTCTGTAGTCATGTGGCCATCGTGGCTATACACCGAAGGCACATGGAACGCTGTTACATTCCCACCAAAGTGGTACCTATTATTCTACTTGCATTTGCATGTTTTCGAACTGCTACATAATCAGATTTTCTAGGAATGATTATATTTAAAAGAATTTACAAATATATTTACCCACCCAATTAAATAAATGTATAATATATTAAAAGGTTTGGTAGAAAATATTGGTCATTATAAATAAGAGCTAAAATGGCATTTTCAAACACCATCATTTTGTGTCCAGCTCCAACAACATTTCAGTCTTGAAATGTCATCCAGTTGTTTGACGTGACAGGCCAAAAGTCCCAACCTCAAATTAAATAGAAAAGGCAAAGGCCACAAAATAACAGGTGAAGAAATAATTGCATTTGTAATCATTCTAGTTTATAGTTATCGTATTTTAATCCAATTGATAAAAAAACATCCAGAATATGTTCCAATAATTTAAATTGCATTACATCAAAATATTTTTATGTGTTCACTGTAAAATTCAGCTTCTCTCTGAAGCAATTTGTCCTTTTACAAAACCAGATTGTATAGGATAAATCACTAACAATAATTTAGTCTGAAGTCACTGTGTCAGAATTGTTGTCAGTACGTTTATTATCCATATTTAACAACAATAACAAGAAGAAGTAGCAAATTCTCTGGAATTTTTACCCACCTTCAATATTAAAGTGATAAAAGTATCATAAAAAGACCATTATGTACCTCTAATACCGTGTGAGCAGAATATTCAATATGTGATTTATACTTCTATATGAGGAATATACTACAGCTAAGAGCTTTCCCATTATACAGATTTCATATTATCATTTATTTCCTGTAATGATGATGACTTGATCATGTAAAATTTTTATTTTTTATTTAAAAAAATACTTAAGTTCTTCATTAGAAAGTGTTGAAAAAAAATGAAGAAGACTTCTAAGTTGGAACTATTCATATATACCCCAAGTACAATTTAAGATTGAGTGTGAAAATGAATTTTTTTTGTTGAATTAGCAAATTACATTCATTATATGCCTTACACCTGAAATCCTTAATTGTGGAAATATTATTATGCTGTTGGTACTATTTTAGTCTGAAAGTCAATAATTTTCCAGTTTGTTTTTCATTGCTCCCAGCAATCTTGTTTTATACAGTGAATAATTTAATTAATATTAAATTAATTACACTGCAAGGGTTCTGAATATGATTACCTTCCAATTTAGTAGATATGTATAATTCCAACTCAAGACTTCTCAACTTTCTTTTCCAAATACTGTGTTCTTTTTCTCTTTTTTTCCAAATATAAGCCAGCAAACCAAATTGGTATAACCTTTAACATTTTGGACTAGAAGAAGAGAGACCCAGGTTTTATCTCGCTCTCTGCCACAAAAGCAAAGCTGGTGACTTCAGCCCCTCCCTCCTCCCTCAGCTCAATCATTTCCACAGGTTTTTTATTGGGTAGAGAAAAGAAGAAAAAGCACTATGCATCATATTTTTCCATGTATAAGACACTATTTTTTCCTGCAAACATCCTGTTCAAAAACCAGGTGCATCTTATACAAGTGCAGCATCTTATACACGCAGCCCAGGGCATGCCTGTGTGGGTTCTTTACATGCCACTGCCATGCCGCCTGGTGCAGGTGTCAAGCCCCTGTGGGCTTGCCACTAATGGGAGGGAAATTAATGTTGATGGGAAATTATTGACATACATGTTTCTATATAAGGGGCCACTTCTTAATATTAGAATAGAAAAAAGAGGTAGGAAAGAAGGTTTTTGGGGACAAATGCTAATCCTCAACAATTGTCTTTGTGCTTTTTTTTTTTTAAAGAACCTGACTCTTGCAGTTACTCTGTTGATTGCAATTCCTGACTCCATTTGACATAAGCTTAGTGGTGATCCTTTGACTTTGGCTGAAAATATGCACACACACACACACTTGATCACAATTCAAATGGCTATCAGTGTTGCCTGCTGTGTGTCATTTCAAGTCGAGAGTCATGGCAGCCACAGGATTTGAATAAGAAATACAATAAAATAAACTTATGCAAATTTAGAGGCTTCTGACAACAAGTCCTGCAACCTTAATTCTAATAGATTATCAATACTAGGTTACAGTACCAGTAAACTGAGGGAGGGATCAGGATCCATTTACTTCTACCATGCACATTGTTGGTCCTGTGATAATACCAACTCCCAAACTAGCCATGTAAAATATATTGATGTACTTAAAGCACATTAATACCAATTTACCAGACCTGTAACTTTTTATGTGCTCATGAAATTACAAGTTTACCATTACATATAATAAAATCAATGAGGAGATTTAGAATTGGTTTCAACATTATATAAACTGTATTATTAAACGTGCTTAAATATATTCTGGCTTGTGCACTAAGCTAGATCTTGAGGAAGTTCCCTGAATGCCCAAATCCTGCTGAAAGTAATAGGGCAGTGTCCTAAATGCACACAATCCTAATCTTTGGGTAAAAGACCATGAGTTTAATATATTGTAAGTTACATTATTTACAGTTAAACATGGAATATATGCCATAAATCATCTCTTTTACTGCAAACTGTCTTTTTGGGTTGCTTTTTAAAATGGAGTCATTTCCATTTTTTAAAAAAATAATTTTTATTGAATTTTTTATTACAAATAGTAAAATCAAATACAAATTAAAATCAGAGAAAGAGAGAGAAAGAAAGAGTAAAAAGTGCAAGGAAGGGCAAAAAAAGAAAAAGAAAAAAGTAAGATAAAGAAAAAAATATTTCAAGAAGTGACTTCTGATCTTTACACAACAAATACAAGCAAACTTAATAACTCTTCACCCTGTATGTTACAAACAAATACATCTTTTTCCCATAACCTGTCCCTTATCTATATGCAAATCCATAATCATCAACATTTCCATCCTAGTGTTAGCAAAAAGTCCATAAAAGGTTACCAGAGCTTGATTGAAATATGCCTTGTTTTAACCTTGTTCAAAAAACAAATTATATATTCCTTCTCTTTATTTTAACAATCTTCCTGTTTAATTCATTCAAATGTTTTTACAGGAAAAACGGATTAATTTCCAAAGTAGAGGACAGTCATACTTTTAACTTCTTAGTTCATTCCATCACTTCAGTGTTATTGTCTTCTTGAAAAATGTGGTAGCTATATGTGTAGCTCTAAAATTTAAAAACAAAGAAGATAGGATTATATACACATAGGTAAGAGTAATTATGTTGGTAGATGAAGGGGATTTTTGCACTCGGTTCAAAAGCATTGATGTGCTTCCAGGTTGAAGGGATTAGCCGGTGACATCACTGATGTCTTGGGATGCCCGGTTGGGGGCTCCTTTCATGTCCCTGGTAGGAGCTGGAGTGAAGGATGAGAGCTCAACCCCACCCCATGGCAGCTCTCAGGTCTTGAACATTGGCTTGTTAATCTCCTGGCCAGCATTACAATCACTTGAGCCACCATGTTACTTGGTAGATAAAATTAGAACCCAACACCCATAACTTTTTATTAATTGAACACATAAAACAGTGCACTATGAAAAGTGCCCTCCACCAGACAAAATACAAACATTAACAAACATTAATCCCACCACCAATATGGAAGATTCAATTTCTATTACATATATACTTCTCAACTCTGGGTTACATTATTCATACTTTATAGAGTGACTGAATTTTATTCTTTATTTTTGCATCGCCTATTAAGTTCAACATATAATTTTTTACCTTTTCCCACCGCTTCATCGTTGCCACCAATTTACCTTCATTATAATTGCCCAACACCCATAACTTGATACTTCAAAGAAATCACATTTACCTGAAGAACTGCAATGAATATGTTTTGTTAAAAACAATAGGAAAGAAAATTTTTTGATCACAGATGGGTTGAGATGTTTCATATGGCATGCAAGTGAATCAGACATCATGTATAGATGGCAGTATAAATGAGCTCTTTAATTGGTTCACTTGATTTCAGTACAGTTTTTAAGATTTAGGCTTTATCATTATATAATATCCAAGCTTGCACACTTAACGCTAGTAAAGATTGTTTCAATGGTAGAATAATTTCATATCAGATCTGATTTTCCACCCCATAAAAATGATATAGTAGCAACTATCCATGACCAATCAAAATTATAATATACAACAACAAACTGTACTCCAAGATGTATAAACCTGCATAAAAGCTTCTCATAAAGAGTTACTGACATTTTAAACTAGTATTTAAAGCCATTGTCTCTGAAGAACAATAAATAATTGCTTTTCACTGAATAGCAAAAATAGAAGCAGCAGATGAAAACAAACATCCCTAATTGTAGAGTCCATTGAGAAATCTCAAGGCATGTTTACTTTGCTATCTCTGTTTAACCTACATTTTGGCAGATGTGGGATTGTATTGTGCAATAATCCTTTTTATATGGAAAGGGTTGATGGAAGATTATGTGTGATTCATTTTAAAAAAAAAACAAGTTTTAGAATCAGCCATAAATCCCCTTTTGCCTGAGACAAATGAAAGGCCAAGAAATAACACAGCATTTAATCTTGAGTCTCCTCAAGTTCTGTGCAATTATTTTGACAGTTAATTCAATGTATTTAACATAAGCTCCCAACCCAAGTAGTTCAAAGGAAATCTTGTTCTGAGCCACTACACTCAGAAATGAAGAAATGAAATAGCTAGGTTGCTTCACTGTTGTTGGAAAAATTACCTACCGGTACGCACTAGGTGAGAGAAAATGAATTTTATGAACAGTGCAGGTACAAAGGGGACAAAAGACCTGAACACCACCAACCTTTTCTGTCCTTGTATTGAGGCTAATAAGAATCCTTGCTTACAGATCAGCCTTGGGGAAGAGCTACAGTAAAGGTTATGCTCAAGCTGATTCCTGACCTTTCAAATCTGCTGAGAAAGACAAAGGATACAGTGCACTTCATGGTATTTTCCACTAAGTGGATGACCTCTGTTTATCTCCTGTGAAAGAAGGGCTACCATAGCTGTTCTGCCAAATGCCATACCAAAAAGGTCTCACACTTGTATGAGGGGAAAATCCCATTTTTCATTATCAGACTCTTTCTTCATGGCTTGCAATTTCCCCTATTTTAAAGAAACTCTTTCCCTTGGGCTTTTTTTCAGGATGGGAAATTTGGACAGTCAGGCTGACTGGTTGCTGTTTGATCACGTTGTTGTAAGAGGATAATTTAAAGCTGAATTAACTCCATACTGAATGCTTGTAATTAACACCATGCAAACTCATTCTTTGGCATTTTCCCCCCCAATATGCCTTCATTCAGTTTGATTAAACATATTGGACTTTCCATTTTCTTTCAAGGGCAAAGATAATTTAAAAGAGGTTCTCAGGAATTATTATCATTTTGTTTTTTATTGATTAAACAATTTATGGGTGGTCACACTGATTTTGTCAATGCTGATGGTGTTCAGGCGGTGCTCCAGTTGTTTTGTGATTGAACTCAAGGCATCTTGCTTTCTTTTGCCAGTCGTTCTATTATTATGGTTGGTTGCACAGTCAGCCAGATATTTAGACTGAGTTTGGCATTTTTATCCACCTATCAAGTCCCTCCCACTGACCAGGGATAGGCAGATGATGATGTTTGATGGTGTTAAAGGTATCATCATAGGATGTAAAGTGTTCCAGGTGAAACTGCCTTTTGCAATTAACCGATGGTGATTTTTGTCAATGCTGATGTTGTCTGAGTGGTGTTACGAATGCTCTGGGATTGCAGATATTTAATGCACCATTGTTTTGGTCATGCCATTGCTTATAGTCAGTCTGCGCCTCCCTTATGAAACCAGATTGCAATGCCTCGGTCTCTTCAGCCTTGAAAGACTGCGTTTAAGGGGTAACTTGATCAAAGTGTATAAAATCATGCATGGGATAGAAAAGGTGGATAGAGAAAAATTATTTTCTCTATCACACAATACCAGGACAAGGGGGCACTCCCTAAAGCTCATAGCTAAGAAAGTGAGGACAAATAAAGGGAAATATTTCTTCACCCAGAGGGTCGTTGGTTTATGGAATTGACTTCCAGAAGGGGTCGTGACAGCTGTCAGCCTTGACAGCTTCAAGGCAGGGTTAGACAGATTCATGGATGCAAAGTGTATCGGTGGTTATTAAAATGGATGTCCATGTGCCGCCTCTATGTTGGTTGAGGCAGGCAGGATTCCCTTGAGTACCATTTGTTGGGGGTCAAGGGAAAGGGAGGGTTTTGCCTTCTCTTTCTGCCCAAGATCCCCATGTACAATTGGTGGGCCACTGTGTGACACAGAATGCTGGACTCGATGGGCTTTGGCCTGATTCAGCATGGCTCTTCTTATGCGCAATCTTCTTGCAACAGCTAACTAGATGATCCACGGTTTTTTCAGCTTTTTTGCCAAGGCAGCGTTTGCTTGTTTGTTGCTGTCCTCTCAGTTCTGGCGCTGCATGAATTTGTTCTCAAGGCTTGGGTTTATGCAGCCAGAATTAGCCCTTCCGTCTCTTTCTTTCTTTCCTGCTCTTAACCATTGCCAGGTCTTGTTGTTATCTGCTTTGTTTTCTACCTTTTTAATGTACTGGCCATGCAATACTTTGACTTGCCCTGTCTTTTTTCTATTCTTCATTTGGTATTTTTGTAGGCCAGTTTGTTCTCTCCAGTACTCAGTAAGCCTTCCTGGTATACTAGCCTCAGTTCATATTCTTCACTGTCTTTCAGATATTCTTCCAATGCCCCTTTTTTCCCCATCTGTCTATGTACTTGCAACGTTCCACCCCCATCCTTGGCAAGTAGAGTCTGTCAACATTGCTGCATGGAAGAAGGGCATGATTCATTGTCATTATTTTTCTGGTCTTCCTGACCATGACTTTTAGGTCTGTTTGAATCTAATCCACTCTTCCAGCTGTGTATCTAAATATTAGAATTGCCCAGGTGTTAATGGCCTTGATAGTACTTCCTCCACTTATTTTGTACTTTAAGATTTTATTCACAGTTGCTATAATAATTTCTAACTTTCTTCTTGACTTCAGTGTGCTCTTTGCTTATTAAAAGACCTTTAATTTGCTCATCTTGTCTAATATCTCTGTTTAATGCTTTCAAAACCAAGATAAAAAAGTTGAGGTGACATGCGATCTCCTTGTTGTGTCCCCTTCTGTATTTGACATTATTTAGTTAAATCACCATTAACAATAATATGTGCTTCTGGGATGTGTAAATTGACTTAATCCCTTGTTAAAAGTTGTCTCCTAAATTCATATTTTCCACAATTCCACAGTTCAAATTATCAAAAGCTTTCTCTGCATCCAAAAGGATCTACATAATTTGTTTTCATTGTGATGTTGAAAATATTCCATTATGTCCAATACAGTTGTCACATTGTCTCTTAATTACCTTCTAGGTAAAAGTCCAGATTGATCATCATGAATAAAATTCTGTAAAAATAAATAAATAAATCTCTTGGCCAATATTGTTGTAAACATTTTATAGTCATTTTTCAACAATGAAATTAGTCCATAATTCTTATTAGAATTTTTTTTTCATCAGTAGTGAATAAAAGTCAGATTCTAGCAGAAATAATAAGCAATATGGGGAAAGGAAAAAGTATTATATAGATGTCCAAACATTTCAACGGTCAGTCTTTGTGTGCCACTATCATAAAACCATAAATTTGGGAGGTTCTTTCACCCTGTTATATCCAATCTCCTGCTGAGTGCAGAAATATAAATTAAAACTGCCTTGACAGATGGATGTCCAACCTCTGCTTGATCACCTCCAGTGACTAGAAACTCTCTACCTCCCTAGCTAATTGTTTCTCCACTGTTAAGTCGCCTTTACTCTTTGCTTTTTTCCTAACATTGAAACATGATATTCCTTCTGGTAACAAGTGCATTATTCTTCCTTCTGTGGTCTTTCTTCTTTATGACATCTCTTCAGGAAAAGAATTATTATCTCTTCCCACCTCTCCTTCCTTCAGGTCTTTTCATAAATCCCCAGATTATCCTCATTGTCCTTCATTGCACTAGGAGCGAACAAAGCCCTACCTTGAGCTCTTGCAAAATATTGGACAGCAAAATCATTTGTCCCGCCCAAGCCTCCCATTCTTTTTTTTTTTTCTGCCAGCACTTCAGAGGATATGGAGAGACAAGGAATTGGCACTGGCTGATACTCTTCCTCTTTGGGGATTTCATAATGGATGATTCAAAGATAACCAAAGCTAGCTGTTTCCTGATCTCCCTTGTCAAATGTAGAGTGGTTTGATTAAAAGCGCAATTAAATTGTTCTCTTATATTTGCATAGATTCTCACTCGTAAACACTGATCCGTCATTTCATTATAGATTTTTACAATGCGATTTAATTATTGTTTTCGATTCATTTGCAGACAATGTTAATCTAATTTAGAAGTGCTCACGAAGAAGTCTCTGATGAAATGGAAAGCTCTGCTGCTCCATTTTGCCCTGCAGAAAATGCCAGACTGTTCTGTGTCTAAGTTAAGTGATACTGAGAATAAAATTGTGAAAAAATATATGGGCTGACACCCTCAAATTCACAGTTCTAGACTCAACAGAAGAGATTCTTTGTGATTATTTTGTTTTTAATATAGTAAGGCTGGGTTTAATAGACAACATAAAAATCCTAAAAGCAAGGTTAGTGAAATAGTAACATGTGACAATATTTAATTGTGGAAAATGTTAAAATGGCCACAAAATTTCTAAAATTTTCCTCTCATTGCTTGACTAATTTCAGTAAAGTCAGCAGATGAACAATTATGCTCTTTTATAGGGTCTGCATTGCTGCTTCTGTGGGAACTAATCTCTATCCATACAAATTATAATTCTGTCTTTCTATTGCAATACACAATGAGATTTATATATAAAAATACAGAATTATTCTGCTTATACTTTTATGACCTTTCTAAATTATTTTGAACTTTTAATATCTATTTTGTGGCCTTTTTCCTTTTCTCTATACCCACCTTTTCTCATTAGCCCATACTACCCAGTTACTCTTGACCACATATTTGACATCTGGCCACAGATATCTGTGCAGCCCTTGGAACCTCTTTTTTTTGTGAATAATTCATGCAGTGCTTGTTTGTATACCTTTATTCATGGTGGGCACAATTTTTCCAACATGGAGTGCTCTTAGATCTGCTTCAGCAGCAAGATCTACGACTGAACTAGTCTTACCCCAAAGGCTTGCAATTAGCTCTATGCAGAAAATTTCTCCAACATTTTTTTTAACAGTTGTATATTCAATCTGAAGAAAAAGAATTGGCCTTCATGTTTCTCTTCAAAGATAAGAGAATTTCAGAGTAATGTTCTTGCAATTCTTTGGCTACAAGACAACTAATTGTCACTCCAGCAACACCTCTGGCTTCCCACTCTTCATTGCATTGCTAGGGGAGCTTCTCCCATGGAACTTTATCAGATTTGAAAGGGTGGAGCGATGGAATAATACTGAATAGAAAACAGAACAGTAGCACCAGGACCACATGCTTGACCATCTTTGACAATAACATAAACTCAGAAACACCATAAAAAGTTCTCAAACACTTTGAGAGGACAGAAAAAGCAAAAGTTTGTTTTTTCTATTGGCAGAACATTTGTTGAAATAGAAAAATAGAAAAAATGTTGCATGGCAGCCCTCTATTCTAGTACTTATAATGCTTAGGTATGGGATATTCTGAAGCTCTATTTTATTTTATTTTATTATTTTTCACATTTCTGAATTGCCCATCTCTCTCACAAACTATAGCAATAGCAATAGCACTTTGATTATATACTGTTCAGAGTGCAGTTTACAGAGTCAGCATATTGCCCCCAACAATCTGGGTCCTCATTTTACTGACCTCAGAAGGATGGAAGGCTAAGCCCCATCAGTGCTAAACTACAGGCTATGGGCAGAGTTAGCTTGCAATACTTTGTTCCAACCACTGTGCCTCCAAGGCAACCAGTATACATTTATGGTTTTTTTAATTGACCACATGTAATCTACATTAGAATATAAACAGTGCCCTGCTAGATTGGCCATCTAGTCCCGCAATCTCTTCTCACAGTGGCCAAACAACTGAAAACAAAGCCCACTGGTCTCCCCACAGAGGCACACACTACAATCAAAGTTTATAGCCATTGATGCCCATGACTTCCATGAATTGGTCCAATCCCTTTTACAAACCAGCTAAACTGGTAGTCAGCATCATACCTCATGGTAGCAAATTCCAAAGTTTAATGTATATAGTTCAGTAGATACAAAAAAATGTAAATACACTTTAATCTGCACAGAAATTAGCATGCCATTGTGATATACACACCAAGATTACACACCAACTCTGCTTCGCTCCTAGCACAAATTATGCATTCACGGTAACTCAGATGCTTGTTTGCTTACTTATTTATCAAATTTATATAATGGACCAACTCACCCAAGGTAACTCTATTTATATTATGTTGGTTCATCTTTGATGGCCCAATATTTGGAGCAGATTTTGAAAAGAATTCCAGTACTGCAGCTTCTTGACTGAGTTAAGAATCAGAATTTAATCCATCATTTAGCATTAATGGGAATGCTTGCAATTGCCAATCATACAGGCCAGGAACTACTAATGAAAAATGCTTCCTTCAGCAGTTTGTTGGCATTAGATTGTCAGAACAATTATTTTCTTCTCTATTCCCTCTTTTTCTTAATGATAGCTTGGGCAAGAAGCCAACTCCAAACTGTCAGTCAAATCATAAAAAAGTACAGGCTGCAGGGAAAGGTGTAACTATTCCAAACTTCATTTGGAAGCTGAATTTTCAAAACAGAGATGGGAACTATTTGCTTCTGGAACACTGGACCCAGGTACTATGCATAAATATTCCACCAGAGACCTTTATGGCTCCCACCCTAATGATGTTTCATACAACATTGCAAATATGGCCCTTCTCCCAGGTCTTGAGAAAGGGTGATAGGTGAGCCCCTATAATATTTTGCTTGGTATAATTTTGTCTGTTACTGCATACACATGGCATGGGAATACATATAAAAGCACAATTCATTTTATTATTTATAATGCAAAATCTAAGAGGATTAATAAAGGATACAAGGGCTATGAGTGATTCTGAATGTTGGATAGGCCATTCTTTGGGAACACTAAATCAATACATTAATACATCTTCAGAATAAATGGAAAAGGGACACAGAGAAAAAGGATGCAGATGCTGCTCCAGACAAAATGAAAAGAAAAATCCCCAGAAGTACAGGGAGTTAAACTGATGTGAAACATGAAAGGAGTGAGGTCTGTGAGTGAGGAAAAAAGAAGAGTAGAAATATGCAAAGAGGGCAATTGGAATGAATGCTTTTAATAGATAACTAATCCAAGAAAAAAAGTAATGAAAAGGAACTCAATAAATGTTAATAAGAACATGGAAAACTGCTAAGGCTGCACATGTAGATAGTATAACTGCAGAAATGTTAAAATGTGAAAGCATCTGTTTAATGCTTGCATGAAAACTGACAATTACAATAGAAAGATGCTGTTATTCTTTTTTCATACAAAGTTAAAAACAGCAAAAAGTGAATGCAAAAGCTCCAGGGAGATTAGTTTGCATCAGTAAAATGTGTGGAGTTATGTCAGGGAAGGAGAAGGCTGACATTATTTTTTCCTCATGGTTACCTCCCATAATCTTTTAATCAGAACTCCACCAAACAGCTTCCCAAGGACATTTTCAAGCCAGACGTTTGCCCTTTAACACATTGTGGAGACAATCCTGATGTAAAAAAGTTCATTGTACTTTGTTGATCTAAAACAGGGGTCTTCAAACTTGACCCTTTTATGACATGTGGACTTCAACTCCCAGAATTCCTCAGCTAGATGCCTGGCTGATGAATTCTGGGAGTAGAAGTCCACAAGTCATAAAAGGGCCAAGTTTAAAGACCCCTGATCTAAAGAAAGCTCGTGTTTGATTTATAAAAAGCTTTGTGTGACTATAGAAGGAAAGGTGATAAAAGTAATTTATGAATGTGATAAAAGTGGTTTATGATGGAATTAAAGCATGTGTGAGAATAAATTGAACTGTTCAATGTTGAATAAGAAAAGAATATGTGATGTCCTCTGTTTGCTAATGTATTTATGGATTAATATAAAGGAATGATTGTTACGATGTTAGTGATGTGTTTGTTGAGGTGTCTTTTGGTATGCAGACAAGGTCATGTTTTGGCTGAGAACCCAAAAGATTTATAGTGAATTTTAGATAGGTTGGATGCATGAGGAAAATGGAACTGAAAATTAATGATCAAGAAAATGAAATAAACCATTGCAGATTACTCATAAATGCCAAAGGGGGGGAACCAATTAGGTGAATTTGGGCATTTTTCTGGAATGTATTATTTACTAAAGATGGGAAAACAAATGGAGAAATTGTACAGTATGCAATACTGGCACAAAGATGGCAGATATCATGTGATCTGTGAGGAATGAATGCTGGTCAAAAGAAGTGAAAACTGCTCTGTGTAAAAGTGTGCTTCTACCCACTTTGTGATATGGCAGTGAGAGTGCATATGTCAAGAAAAAGCAGTTGAATGCAGTGGGAATAGAGTACTCAAGAATTGTGTATGTTTAAAACAAAGAGAGAGTCCAGAATGTATGTGTGTGTGATCAAAGCTCACAGCTGATTTCTTGATTTTTCTGACACCCACCTGTATGTTGCTGGATGGAAGAAAAATACATGGGTTGACAGAAGGGGAAGACTGAAAAAGCCATGGTAGAATGCAATTAAAGTGAGAAATAGGAAGTTTAAAAAACAAAAAAGCAAGGTATAAAAGAATGTATTGATGTGGTAGAAGCAATGGTGGTTTGTAAGTACTTGAAAGGACTGAAGAGATACAGTGAATGACCTTGTTTTAAATTAGATTTAGCTCTGATTTCTATTTCTCTTCTCTGCTTCCTGTGATTTGTTTTGCTCCCTACCTTTTTTCCTGCAATTTCCACAGTATTACTGTAGTTTTGTATGCAGCCCACAGTCCACTGGAAGAAAGCCTCATCTTCTTTACCAGCCATCTTCTTCCACCACTCCAAATCATCTATAAGGCCACACTTGATTTGCCTTTCCTAATTTGCCTCTCCCAAGGTTATCTCTCTTAATTTCCTGAACACTTCCCCATTCTCTCCCCCCATTACTCAGTGCCTGGTTTTAAGAGTGAGTTTAGGCAGTTGTCAACACACACTCCTTCAGAGCCCTTGTCCCAGCCCAAATTAAGAAGAGTGGTTTTCATCGGCTGGTGATATTGACTGGGAGGGGAGGGGAACAAAGTTGAGGGACTCCCCCAGTTCTTTCCCTTAACTTAAACCTCCTCCCCAACAGAAAAATAACATCATTTGATGACATCATTAACCATGGCAGGATAGGAGGCAGCACATATAGTTTTCAGCTGATTTCAAGATCAACCTTGGGGAAGATTCCATGGCCAAAAGGCAAAGGAAAGAGGCTGAAGACCTGTGGTAGGAACAAGAGGCTGATTGATAGCAAGTGCTGACAAGAAGACCAAAGTATTTTAATTCACTAGTTAGGGTTGTCTTCATTCTGGAAGGCAAAAGAAGTTGTAGCTGGTCAGCCTTATACGGCTTGTGCAAAAGAGAGTGGCAGGACAGGGTACATAAAGAGGTAAAAGAGCACATAGCCAATTTAAAGTAATCCAGACCTCCAGGACCGATTGAATAACATTTTAGGATACCAAAGAACTATCACAGAACTGACCAGTGTGTTCTTTGAGAATTCTTGGAAAACTAGGAGGGTTCCAGAAGACTGGCATGTTGACCTTATTTTCAGAAAAGGAAGGAGGAGGATCTGGGAAATTATAGCTTGATTCCTGTATTGGACAATGTCCCTGAGCAGCACATTAAATAGATTATGTATGACTGCTTGGATGGGAATGCAACAATTAACAAGTGCCAGCATAGGTGTGTCACAAATAAATCATGCCAGACCTTATCTGTTCATTTTACAATAGCTGCTAGCTTAGTAGAACAGTATATTGCTATAGCATAGCTTCACCTCAGTAAAGCTTTCAACAAGGTATCTCATGAGATTCTGCTTAATACAAAGGTGGACCAGATGACAGAAGTATAAGATGGATTCATAGCCAGATAAATGACTGTATCTAGGGAGTGTTCATAAATTCATAAAGACCTGAAGGAATGGCGGATGGAGGAGGCCATGCTTGACAATAATAAATGCAAACAAAAATCTGAGTAACGCATGTGATGCAACTGCTAAAAAGTCAATTGCTTTTCAGGCCTGCATTAATAGTACTAGAGGCCCTAAATTATGTGAAGTAATTGTCCCACTCTATTCTGACTTTGGAAGACACATTCTCTCCAGTTTGGGAGCCTGCTGTCTAAAAAGGACATTAATAAACTAGCATGAGTTCAAAGTGAGGGGGATTTGAATATTCTTTAAGAAACTATTAGGAACTGGGTATATTTAGCTTGCAGAAGAGAAGAGTGAGAGGAAATGCAACAGAAATCTTCAGATATCTATACATGAAGGAGCAGACGTGTCCCCTGTCACCCCAGAGGAGAGAAGAAGGATGAATGGATGGAAACTACAGGGAAGTAGATTAGATTTTAGGAAGAATCTCCTGAAGATAAGGATTGTCAATGAATGAAATAAATGGCTTCATGAAATGGTTAGTTCCTTTCACTGGATATCTTCAGAAGGAGGCTGGGCAGCCATCTGTTGAAAATGTTTTAGAGGTTTCTGCACTAACAGGAGCTGTAAAATACAACTCCCTTTCTATGATTGTAAATATCTGCCATCAGGGATTATCATAATGAGTCTAGTTTAGTATTTAGGATTATATTATCTACTCTGTTTCAACCCTACAACTTAAGAAAGAACAAAAGCAATCTTAAAGAAAAAAATAGTACTATATTAGTGATAGATTTTGACAGAAGAATGCTGGATTTTATTTTTTTTCAAGCGCAAGATGCTGAATAATTATAAAAAGGCAGATTTCTAAGGGAATGTTAAAAAATAGGGGGAAAAACTTCATTCTAGTAAGAGTATTTTTATATATTCCACTAGGCTTCCGATCTGCCTCAGATGCTTTACTTTGATTTCCTATGCTAAGTAACAGTTCAATTTGATGATTTCAGTGTCCCTCTTCTATTTCTTGGGATTCATAGAACTATGAAAGGCAAAGTGAGCTGTGCAGAAGATAGAAAAGCCTTTTATCCACAAAGCAACATGTAAATTTGGAGTGGCACGCATTTTATTTATGAGAAAAATGAGAGTTTCCAGTACAGTATCTTAAATACAGAAAAAAGAGACAGTTCTTTTACATATTTCTGCAGTAGATAAGATTTTAGTCCCTGGAATTTTCTTAAGTTGTAAGTTTCTTGCATTTCATATCAAGTCAGAGGCTCGCTTATCAATCATGCCCCAACATACATTTGTTAACCATGGTTTATTAATTAAAAAAACTGCTATATTGGCACCATACAACACCCCATGAAGAAAACCAAATTTGGTTTTGATGTGATATATGAATGCAGTCACTAACTGGGCTCACCTCACAATTACAGTTATAACTGTGGAATATGATACTCTCGTCACATGTCTTGGTGCTACAGATGATTTACAGATACTGATTTTCCACATAAATGTATGTAGCCTGAAATAGATTGGCAAGTAGATGCAAGGGAGATAATTATCATCTGCAGCAACCTGTCTTTGGCAGCTTTCCTGGGCTTGGAGTACATATTTGGTCCATTTAGGTGACCATCTTTTTTGTGTTGATTCCTGGTGAGTACCTGGACATGTCCTTGTAGTTTTCTTGGCAAGATTTCAAAAATGGTTTGCCATTCTTCCTTCCTAATGGTGAGAGAGAATGACTAGTCCAAAATCGCCCATTTCATGCCTAAGTGGGATTAGAACTCACGGTCTCCCAGTTTCCAGCCTGATCCCTTAAACATGATCCCAAACTGGCTCTCTCAGGTGACCACTAAGCCACCACCAATTCAGAGGATGGCCATATAGTTATATGTACATAGTTGCTTGCTAGCAGAGGTTCCTTCAGCAACTTGTGATGATGCACAGTGACAACACTTACACAATTATGTAATTAAATAAATGCCACAGTTATAGACTTGGACCCTAATGGCATTCGTTATGTCTCCTCATATGTGTGTTTCATTGTTTGTCTTTTCACCAACACTGCCTCCTCCTCCTTCTCCATGTTCATGTTCACTGTTCTCTATTAGATAATTGGTTCAGAATAAAAGGCACTAGGGAGAGATTTAAAAAAAACTATTACAGAATAGAGACTGTAAAAGTAGTATTCATATTGTTAGTAAAATGCTGGTTGGAATTTACATTTTCCCTTACATATGCCTTAAATTTTTTATTGCCATTATAACCCATGGATTATTATTATATCCAAGTCTCTGACTGTATTAATGTCCTTTAGAACGTATGTTTAAACCAACGGGTTTCATAGCTAAGCAAAACCTAAATATGGTATTTTTGTGTTTTTCATTGTCTGCTCTGAAATCTTACCAAAGCTACTTGTATTTTCTAAACAAAGATCAAAGAATGGAGCAGAATCTGTAATTACCTGGACTATAATGAAAACTTTAGAAAAAGATGAACATGGTTTTGATGACTGGAAAACATTAGGTAACAGAAAAAAAGAAAGAGATTTTTTTTGTAACCATAGAATAAAAAATAATTATGCAATCATAATTGCATTTGCTGCAGAAGAACTTGGAAGCTTCCTTCTATATCTTTTTATCTTTTCTTTTTGCACCTTTGTTCTTTCTTTCCTTCCTTTTTTCTTTCTTTACTTTGTATTAATTTTTGTTAGTTTATATCTTTTTAAAGCTTTTAATAAAATTAATACGTGACTATGAGGAAGACTTTAATTCAGCAGTCATTTTATGTAATTAACAGTAATTAATTGTAATAAATTAATTACTAATAAGAACGTCTGAATTTCTTTGAGCTTGAAACAGATTTAGACTAACTTACTTAGGCATAAATTGCTTGAATTAGATGTTTAGAATACTGTCCTGTTTAATGCTTTTATTGTATTGAATTCAGCGGAAGCCAAAATGTCTTACCTTTGGCTGGCATATCACTTTTAATTTAACATGTTATAATGCAGAAAATGTACTATGTAAGGGACTCTTGTATGGATGTATCAATGAAAATAAATGCTGTAATTCCAAACACAGGAAGTTTTCAGTTCACTGTCATTGATTAGAAGCAACTGCTAGATCAGCGGTTCTCAACCTGTGGGTCGCGACCCCATTTGGGGTCGAACGACCATTTCACAGGGGTCGCCAAACAACGCAGTCCGCCAATTTTTTTACCCTTTTCCTTAGCTGTGCTACTCCCTCTTATTTTATTGGCTTTTGAAAGCCAATAGAATAGACTCTCTTGAATAGAGTCTAATTCTATTAGCTTTCAAAAGCCAATAGGAATTGTCCAGGCTGTCTCTGCCCTGCTGAGCCTGCCAAAAGTCCCAGTCTGCAAACGGTGCTGCAAGTTGTCTGCAGTGAAGGCGAGCTATCCGGAACTTTCCACCCCTCCCTGCTGAGCAACTACTAAAAATGTAAGTAAAAGAGGGCCAGGGGTGGGAGGTGGGAGGCCGGCGGGTGCAGGGAGGGCAGCTGGTGCACATGGGGCCCGCCGGGTGCCTTACCTCCCTTGGGCTGGGCCACCTGGTGGCCCAGCCTGTGATCGCCCTGCACCGTCGCTGCTGCTTGCCGCGGCCGCCCAGGAGCACCTGGGCCTGCCTGCCGCCGCCCCAAACGGGCGGCAGCGAAGGTAAGGCTAGCGGGGCAGCGGCGGGCGCAGGGAGGGTTTTTGGTGCGCATGGGGCCAGGTGGGTGTTTTACCTCCCTTGGGCTGGGCCAGCTGGTGGCCCAGCCGGTGGTCGCCCTGCGCCGTCGCTGCTGCTTGCAGCCGCCCAGGAGCACCTGGGCCTGCCTGCCGCCACCCCAATGGGCGGCAGCGAAGGTAAGGCTAGCGGGGCAGCGGCGGGCACAGGGAGGGTTTTTGGCACACGTGGGGCCCGGCGGGTTTCTTACCTCCCTTGGGCTGGGCCAGCTGGTGGCCCAGCCCATGGTCACCCTGCGCCGTTGCTGCTGTGGCTGCCCAGGAACACCTAGGCCTGCCTGCCGCCGCCCCGAATGGGTGGCGGCCTACGCCTCGGCCGGCGCAGGGGGTAGCAACACACATGTGCGACGCAGGAGGTAGCAACACGCATGCACGGCGCTCGACAGGTCGGGGGTCGCGACTTAAAAAAGGTTGAGAACCACTGTGCTAGATGAATGAAACAGACTTTTTAATTGTCCTACTCCTCCAATGGTTGCACAAAGTTTGAAAATCCTCTCTTGATGTATGCCTCCACTTTGTTTTTCTGCACTACAAAGTGTCACCAAGTTTTGCAATGCCGTTGCCTCTCCCATAAATATTTATTTTCAAAGCTCAAGGGGTTTCTTCATTAAAGGAGCTCATCAAATTCCAGTTGCAGCCACTTCTAAAAATTCTGCACATGATCCAGCCAGAATGATTAATGTTTTCATTGGATTTTAGCATATGTTTAAATTCCTCTTACACTATATCTAAAAGTGCTCAAATGTATCTGGAACCTACTCTCACTTTCTGTTTATTTTATTTAAAGTTGGGTTACGTATTCCACCTTTTATAAACCAATAATTCTTTCTGATTTCAAACTATGTGGGCTGCTGAAGGCAAATTTGGCCTTTAATCCTCTGTACACTGATTTGTGGACACAACTTCTCTATGGGTGGGGGGGTGGGGGGATAAACAAAAATAGTTCTCTCTGTCCTTGATTTGATCTTTCAGATCTTTCTTTCTTTCTTTGTGTCCGAAGCATATTCAAATTATAGATATATGGCATTCAACACTGAGCAAGTCAAATAGGTATAAAGAAGGTCATAGAAATATAGCATGTGTAAAACATATGTAAAATAAATATGATTAAAATTAAATGGCATCTACCCAATATCGGGGCATGTCGACAGTATTTTCTCTTGCCAACATGAGAGCTTCCTCTGTATATATTGAAGGACATTGTATGCACCATAGCACATGCGAGATGGGTAGTTCTTCTCCAAATTCACACAGAGTGTGTTCTACAGGGAAGCCCCATTTTCTTAGATTGTCTTTTGATCGTCCTACCCTGACACAGTCTATTTGATGATCCTTTCAGCTGAGTTACTTCTTCTGTTACAACATTAAGGTAGCATGCATTTAGTTGTGATGGAAATCTCTGTATTTTTTTCCATATTCAGCTATAATTCAATCTTGGCTGTTTGCTTGCTATGTTTCACGTATTTGAGATTTATCCCATCACAAATATTTAATACAGTTATATTGGTGTACCGTGGTGTCTGTTTATCAACGAAGATTACAAGTTCAGGAATCACCTGCCCAAGGTGATTCAGCTAAAGGACCTGCAGTTTTCCCTTCAGTGATACGAAAACATGTTTGTAAACTGTGAAAGTTTTGAGTGCGTGACAAATTATTCTAACATCAAAGACCATGTTCTCATGGCACTTTTTGATGATGATGATGGTTCATCACACAATCAACCAGATATTTAGACTGGATTTGGAATTGTTGTTTACTATCAAGTCCTCCCCAAGGTCCTGAGATGGGCAGAAGTTGTTCTTTGATGGTATTAAGTTTTGAGTGCGTGACAAATTATTCTAACATCAAAGACCATGTTCTCATGGCACTTTTTGATGATGATGATGGTTCATCACACAATCAACCAGATATTTAGACTGGATTTGGAATTGTTGTTTACTATCAAGTCCTTCCCAAGGTCCTGAGATAGGCAGAAGTTGTTCTTTGATGGTATTAAAGGTATCCTCACAGATTGTTCCAAGTAAAGCTGGCTTTTGCAATTGATCAGTGGTGATTTTGTCAATGCCAAAATCACTGTCAATGTCAATGTCAAGTGGTGCTCCAACTGTTTTGGGATTGCATCCAAGGTGCCTCTTTACTACTGGCATTATCTTCCTTTTTACTTCCTTTTTCCACAGTCATTCTATTTCTATGTGCAGGTCTTTGTATTTTGTTATCTTCTCCAGTTCTTTCTGTTTCCAGAAAGATCTCTGAGACTAAAAATTTTATTAAGAACTAAACTTTCGTCAGCAGCTGCTGACGTTGTCAAAGTATAAGCCAGGATCTGGAGATGCTCGTTCATATTCGTGATTCCGGGTAGCTTACAATTAAAACATAAATGGTACCAAACAATCAAAAAAATAAAATAATACAAACAGACAACAGAAACATTAAAAACTATCGGATAATTAAAAGCCATACTATATGCAGTCACTGGGAGAGCACAGTCATTCAAGCAGGCTACAGCCATTTTATTGGCTCCACACCGCTCTGTGATCCCCAGACCAGATGGCAAAGTCTTCAGGCCCTTCCAGAAGGCCATGAAGGTCAGGATCAAAAAACACAAAGATTGCAGAGTAAATGGCCCCTGAGCACCATTACATAATCCTTTCATGATCTGCAATTCACAGGGCCTCTACAAAAGGATCTAGAATGAACTGAATGACATACAGGTTTAGAAACAAAAGTCACAATCCATTGTTACTCATTTGTTTAATATTCACATCTGTATTTGATTTATCTAATTATTAGATTTAATTAACTATATTCAAATTTGAATCAAATTAAATTTAGTTTTGTTCTGCCACCACCTACTTTTAGGACTTTATCCCTAACCATGTTATCCAGAGCCCAAGGTCAGCCCTGCCTCAGCCACATCACCCATATCTGCCAAAAGAGGTGAGTACTTCAGGGTAGTCATAATTGTTCGGATGACTTCATGCATTTGAATCCTTACTGTCTTTCACACTAACAAAGGGTTCTTCACACTAATGTTAATCATATCAGCAAAATAGTAGAGATTGAAGTAATTTCTGTGTAATCTATTTTATAGGAACATAATGGCTGCGATTGTGGAACATACTTTATTTGCTTACTCAGTTAAGCTGTTCTCTTAAGTTCACACTGTGCTCTAAAACACCCAAATCAAGATGAACATAAGCAAGCTTTGCATACTTTGTGATGCAATTGCTATGTCTTTAACGCACCTGATTAAGTGCATTGTGCAAACCTAGCCAAAAACTATTCATTTAAATATATACACGCTTGTCTGTTGCTCTGAAGTCTTGTTAAGCCCAAGGGATAGCTTGAAATATTTTCCTTATTACTAGTCATTATCTGCACCAGTGACCTGGAGTGGAAGAAAATCCATACCTGTCTTACCATTCCTTTGATTTTCTTTGTATTGCTGAGGGGACACAGTTTTCTATGCTAACTTATGAAAACCTGGATATGAACAACAGAATTTTTAAGCACTTCATATAACTCTTTTTAAGTGGTTGTAATTTTATCTGGGGAAAGATTCTCTCTCTCTCTCTCTCTCTCTCTCTCTCTCTCTCTCTCTCTCTCTCTCTCTCTCTCTCTCTCTCTCTCTCTCTCTCTCTCTCTCTCTCTCTCTCTCTCTCTGTCATTGATTTTAAGGAAGAAAGATTTAATCCATTTAGATCTGGACGTCAGGCTTCTAAACTGAAATCCAATGGCTTTAGATAGGAGACACTGCAAATTTACTCACAAGGCACATACCAGAATAACAGAGTTGGAAGGGACCTTGGAGGTCTTCTAGTCCAACCCCCGTTCAAGCAGGAGATCCTATACCATTTTAGAGAAATGGTTGTCCAGTCCCTTCTTAAAAATCTCCAGTTTTGGAACACCCACAATTTCTGGAAGCAAGCAGCACTGTGTGTATGTATGTGCATCTCTCTCTGTGTTTTAAATGCTTACCTTGTAATTTCAAACCCTGTGATGAAAAGCATGCCTTGCACAAAACAAGATTTATTATGCCCTGCACTCCACATTATAGCTGCTCTGCTAACCATAATGCACAAGCTATGAAAAGCAATCATGTAGATAATGCTAAGGAGGAGGTGAGGGATTCCACTCTTCCATTTTAACTATTTTCACATCCCTTGATCCTGATGACATTCTTCTATGAAATAATATTTCTGGTTGGAACACTTGTTTTTGAACAGCTTATTAAAATACAGGCATAGCACGAGCCACCCATGCGGCTTATAATCAGTATGGTAACTGTTCTTCCTTATATAAGGATGGCTAATTTCCTTTATGTCATCAATCTGTGATGGGATATTGATTTGCAAATGAATGTACTTAATCTCAAATTCCTGCCTTACCTTTGTGAAAAGGCTCGGAGAGCATGATAGGCTGTGGCTTGAGTGGCACAGATTTGCAGTGATCACGGCAGACATAACAAACTTACTTTTAAATACAGATAGTCCTTGACTTATAACCAGTAGTGGAATTCAGCCGGTTCGCACAGTTCGGCAGAACCAGTAGCTAAATTTTACTGAGTTCGGAGAACCGGCTTAATGCACAGTGCTTCCAGAAGTCCATTTTAGGCCTCGGAGGCCTGGAGGAGGCCTCCCAGGCTTAGAACGGCCTGTTGGAAGTGCACGGATGCCACTTCTGGAAGTCCGTTCTAGGCCTTGGAGGCCCAGGCCTGCATCCAATAAGAGAACCGGTTGTTCAGGTATCTGAATCCCACCATTGCTTATAACCCATTCATTTAGTAACTGTTTGAAGTTGCAATAGCACTGGAAAAAGTGACTTATGAACTATCCTTGCACTTACAACCATGGAAGCATCGCCATAGTTATGTGATCAGAATTTGGGCAAAATTTGACAACCAGCATATATTTATGATGGTTGCAGTGTCCCAGGGTCACAAGATGGTCAGCATATAAATTTAATTTAATAAATAAATAAATAAAAGTAAATGTGATCACCATTTACAACCTTCCTAATTGGCTTGGGACAAGCAAGATCAATGGGAGAAGCTGGACCTTGTGATTCACTTAACTGCAGTGATTTGCTTAACAAGCATGGTAAAAAAGTTGTAAAATGGGGCATATGACTCACTTAACAATCACCTTGTTTAGCAATGGAAACTCTGATCCCAATTCTGATTGTAAGGTGTATGTCATTATGTTCCCAGGTCAACATGCTTGGGGGTCTAGTTCCCATGAGTCCAAAAGTTCTCCTTTAAATCTGATTTTTTTTCCCTCACAAATTAGTGCCAAGAAATATGAACAGTTAGGACCCTTGTGACTGCTGAATTCCAAATTGCGGATAGGGAACACAGCTTAGTAGAATCCCATCTAAAAGTGGAAAGAAGTCAGCAATCCGAATCTTGGATACATGAGACACTTGCAGCAGAAGTACATCAGGGTTCCTCAAAGTTTAGCCAGACTTTAAAATAGCAGAGCTCCAGATGTCCAAAGGATTACGTGTAGTCCATGGTCAAGGGTCATGCCAAGGTTTAAAAGTCCAGTTGAGTCAGCTGAGTCAACATCCTTGGAGACCTTCCAAATGAGAACACAGTCCTAATGGTGGGGTGAGATTGGCCTCTTAATAATCAAGCACTTTCAATTGCAATCATTTGGAATAAGTATTATATATAAATGAGCTGTGGTGGCGCAGTGGTTAGAATACAGTATTGCAGGCTAATTCAGCTCATTGCCGGGAGTTCGATCCTGACTGACTCAAGGTCGACTCGGCCTTCCATCCTTCTGAGGTCGGTAAAATGAGGACGCAGATTGTTGGGGGTAATGTGCAAAATGTGCATCATATTATTGTCTTACATTTCAAGAGGTACCCTGGACTCCCTTTGAGAAAACTCTTCCTTCATGCAGTCTGGCATAAGAGAATGACTTCCACCTTCTGGATTCATTGCACAACAGCAGACAGAGTGAAGCTTTGCTCCTTTACCACATCCTGTCACAGAACCTGATGATCCACTCTTAAAGTTTTCAATGTGTAGGAGAACATTTTTTTCCTCTCGCCTTCTCCTCCCTTTCACCAAATCAAGTATGAGAAAGGTGCCTCAATGAAATGTTGGAACTGAAAATTACAGAGGTTGGTGAGGCAGCAGAGATGATCAGGAGGCTTTGGAAGGCTTTCAGTACATTTCTTCATCTTTAATCTTCTCTGATTTAGCTTTTCTCAAATTTCTTCTACAATTTATTAATACATTTTTGCAATGTCAGACACGTGTTCACAAATGAAGAAAAGCATGGAGCACATTTTATTCCTTTTTTCTCTCTCAGCAGAATAAAGGCATGCTGGTTTAGCAACAGAAAGCCTGGAAATAGATTGTGGGAGGAGGAGGAGGAGGAGGGCAAGAGGGGCGCAGGACCAGGTGGAGGGAGAAAAGGGGGAAGAGGAGGAGGAAAGCAGGAGAGGGAGCAGGAGGAGGAAGAAGGGGAGGCGTAGGAGGAGTAGAAGGAGGGGGAGCAGGAGGGGAGCAGGAGTTGGGGGAAGAGGAGTTGGGGAAGAGGAGGAGGAGGAGAGCAGGATGGGGAGCAGGAGGAGGAGGAGGAAGAAAGGGAGGCATAGGAGGAGTAGAAGGAGGGGGAGCAGGAGTTGGGGGAGATGAGTTGGGGGAAGAGGAGGAGGAGAGCAGGATGGGGAGCAGGAGGAGGAGGAGGAGGAAGAAGGGGAAGCATAGGAGTAGAAGGAGGGAGCAGGAGGGAAGCAGGAGTTGGGGGAAGAGGAGGAGGAGAGCAGGATGGGGAGCAGGAGGAGGAGGAAGAAGGGGAGGCATAGGAGGAGTAGAAGGAGGGGGAGCAGGAGGGGAGCAGGAGTTGGGGGGAGAGGAGTTGGGGGAAGAGGAGGAGCAGAGCAGGAGGGGGAGGAGGAGGAAGAGATCCTATATATGGCTAGGCTTGTCATACTAAATATGCTAGGCACTGCTAGGCATCTTGTCTGGAGTAAGTGACCAATCTGCCAGTGTGGATAATTTTTGAGTACTCTGGCCAGGCAGCAAATTAAATGGCTAATGCAGGAAACTAAGCTAGAAATGTCTTAATTGATTTCCAAAGAAAGGGAGCCCTTCAGCACTTTGGATAAAAAACTAAAAGGACAATTGGTCATTAAAAATAATGATGCTATAGTTAAAGAAAAAAAATCTAAGCAACCACTTACTATTTTATTCTTATGAAATGAGACCCTCCATATAATAATTATTACTCTTTAGACTGAATAGCTCTGTGAGAGTTTTATTTTTTGTTTTATTACATATTCAAAGGCATATGAAAGAAAAATATAGAAAACAAATAAAGGAGCAAAAAATATATAAAAGAATTCTTATTCCATTTTATGCCAATGAATAAGAATTTTCAAAGGAATATTAGATTAGTACTGTGTATAAAGCTGTTCTACAATTAATTTGCTACTTGAACATCATTGTTAAAATCAAATCAATTAGCAAAAGATAGACAATATAATAAGAATCCTAAACCAGAATAAAAAATTAATAGGAATCTCTATTTAAGCCAGTGGTTCTCAACCTTTTTTAGGTCGAAACCCCTGATCTGTCAAGCACCGCGCATGCACGGTGCTACCTCCTGCACCGCACATGCACGGTGCTACCTCCTGCGCCGTGCATGTGTGGTGCTACCCCCTGCACCGGCCAAGGCGTAGGCCACCGTCCGTTTAGGACGGCGGCAGGCAGGCCCAGGCACTCCTGGGCGGCCGCAGCAGCGACGGCGCAGGGCAACCACCGGCTGGGCCACCAGCTGGCCCAGTCCAAGGGAGGTAAGCCACCCGCCGGGCCCCATGCATGCCAAAAATTCTCCCTGCACCTGCCGCTGCCCTGCTAGCCTTACCTTCGCCGCCGCCCATTTGGGGCGGTGGCAGACAGGCCCAGGCGCTCCTGGGCGGCCGCAACAAGCAGCAGCGATGGCGCAGGGCGACCACCGGCTGGGCCACCAGCTGGCCCAGCCCAAGGGAGGTAAACCACCCGCCGGGCCCCACGCACACCAGCTCCCCTCCCTGCACCCACCAGCCTCCCACCTCCCACCCCTGGCCCTCTTTTACTTACATTTTTAGTAGTTGCTCAGCAGGGAGGGGTGGAAAGTTCCGGATAGCTCGCCTTCGCTGCAGACAACTTGCAGCACTGTTTACAGACTGGGACTTTTGGCGGGCTCAGCAGGGCAGAGACAGCCTGGACAATTCCTATTGGCTTTTGAAAGCCAATAGAATTAGACTCTATTCAAGAGAGTCTATTCTATTGGCTTTCAAAAGCCAATAGAATAAGAGGGAGTAGCACAGCTAAGGAAAAGGGGAAAAAATGACGTAGCACAGCTAAGGAAAAGGGGAAAAAATGGCGGATTGCGTTGTTTGGCGACCCCCGTGAAATGGTCATTCGACCCCAAATGGGGTCGCGACCCACAGGTTGAGAACCGCTGATTTAAGCAGAGAAATCCTGCCCTTGTTAAAACATTTGAAGCAAGATATAATATTTTAAAATCTTATGTTAAGAAAAACCTAAATTTTCAATGTGGCACAGTCCATAAATAATTTCTAGGTTAAATTAAATTCAGAATCAGACGCTTTCATATTGAGACATGCTGCTACAGTTTAATCTGCTTAAGAGAAATTATGTGTAATTTCAAGTAAGAAGCATAAAGTATCCTAGCAACAATTATCATATACAGAGTCAACAAAGCATACTGTATAGGCATGTGAGGCTCAGTGATGCTCAACAGAAAAACAGCAAGATGGAAAAGTCAATATATGAAATATATTGTGGTCTACTTTGTCAAATGCCTTACTGAAGTCCAAGTAAATTATATCCACAGCATTCCTCTGGTCCACTAATTTTGTCACTTGGTCAAAGAATGCAATAAGATTTGTCTGGCATGATCTGTTTTTGACAAACCCATGTTGGCTTTTAGTAATGACTTTGTTTGTCTGTAGGTGTTCGCTGATTCGTTGTTTGATTATCTTTTCCAGAATCTTCCCAGGTATTGAGGTCAGGCTGATAGGTCTGTAATTTCCTGGGTCCTTTTTTTTCCCTTTTTTGAAGATGGGAACTACATCAGCTCCTTTCCAGTCCTCTGGTAGTGCCCCAGTGCTCCAGGATCTTTGAAAAATATAGTTCAGTGGTTCTGAGATCACATCTGCCAGTTTCTTAAGAACCTTGGGGTGTAATCCATCTGGTCCTGAGGATTTGAATTCGTCTAGGCTGGACAGGTGTTCACTTACCATTTTCTTGCCTATCTTAACTTGTATTTCTATTTTGTTTTTTATGGCACTATTTTTGATAGGTTGCTCTGTTTTTTCCCTTTGTGTAAAGACAGATGCAAAAAACGAGTTAAATAGTTCTGCTTTCTCCCTGTTGCTTGTCACCTTCTTGCCACTTTCACCCACTAATGGACCAATCGTTTCCTTCACTTTTTCTTGTTTTTTACATGTTGAAAGAAGCTTTTTTTGTTATTTTTGACTTTGGTTGCAAAGTTCATTTTGAGTCTTAGCTTTCCTCACTTCGTCTTTGCAGGCTCGGGCTATTTGCTGATATTCTGACTTAGTTATGTGTCCCTCTTTCCACTTTCTATACTTGTCCTTTTTATCTTTCAATTGATCAGAGAGTTCTTTATGCAGCCATGCTGGTTTCTTTTGAGAGCTTTTATTTTTCCTCTTTGTTGGTATTGTGCTAGACTGAGCCTTTATTATCTCACTTTTCAAAATTTCCCAAGCCTCTTGAGTTGTTTTCCCCTGGAGGATTCTTATCCATGGAATCATTCCCAAACTCTCTCTAAGTTTATTGAAATTAGCTCTCTTGAAGTCCAAGACTCTAATTTGACTGTGTTCTATTGCTTGTGCTTCCATAATGTTGAATTCCAATACTGCATGATCACTTCCTCCCAAGGTTCCTATGGCTTCAACACCTTCTATCAGTTCATCTCTGTTAGTGAGAATTAGGTCCAACATGGCTAATCTCCTAGTTCCCTTCTCTACTTTTTGGGAGACAAAGTTGTCTGCTAGGTTTGTCAGGAATCTGTTTGATCTTCCACTTGGTGCAGAGTTTGTCTTCCAGTTGATGTCAGGGTAGTTAAAATCCCCCATTACCATTGTGATGTGCTTCCTACATACCTTAGTTAGCTGACTAGCAAAAAGTTCATCTATTTCCTGTGTTTGGTTGGGTGGCCTATAGTATACACCTATGGCAATGTCATTCCCCCCCCCTCTTTTATATTGACCCATATGTATTCAGGACAGTTTTCATCATTGTTGTGCTCTATTTCTGTAGAGATATAGTTATTTCTTATATAGAGAGCAACTCCACCTCCTCTTTTATTTGGTCTGTTTCTTTTAAATAATTTAAATCCCTCTAGCTGTGTGTTCCATTTGTGGGTTTCGTCCCATCATGTTTCCGTTATGGCAACAATATCATATCTGCCCTCATTAATCTGAATTTCTAGTTCACCCTGTTTTCTGTTCATACTCTGTGCATTTGTGTATAGACATTTGAATCCTTTATGACTGACCCTGTGTTTACTTCCTACATAACCTGTGAGGTGCCTGAGTTCCCCTAATGTCTTACCATTAAATAAATAAATTAAAACCAAGGAATAAAATTACGGACACATGGGGAAGTTGGGGGCAAAATGGGGAAAGATGGGATCTGTTGTTACTTGATCAACCACTTCCACTGTGTTGTTTCCCCAGGCCAATTGGCAAAGGAAGGCCTTTAGGCCCTTATAAAAGGATAGGAGGGTTATATATACTCTTTATTCATGTGAAAAAAATTCAGATTGCAATTCATCTTCTACATTGTGAGCACAAAAGCCCATTCCAAATTATTAAAAGCTTTCTCTAGATCACGAAATATCACAGCTGTGTTCTTATTTTTCTGATTAATATATTTTCAATAGCATTCAAGGTATATCTAATATTATCCCTTATATATCTCTTTGTGACAAACTTGATCTGATCAGAATGAATTAGAGCAGCTAGAAAGCCAGGTAACTTCTTTGGAAATACAGCTATAAAAAAGATTATAATCTACATTCAGTAAAGGGATATGCCTTTATGATTCTGGACGAGTTGGAACATTCTCCTCTTTATAAATCAAAGCCAATAAAAGCCTTTTGCCACAAAGAAGGAAAGATTTGATATTGTTATATCTCATCAATTAGCTGGGCCAATGGTTTTATCAGCTTTTCTTTAAAGTCTTATAATTTATTGCAGAAAAAGCATTAAGGTTTGGGATTCATTCCATTTTACTTTTGTATTTTTTTATGTTTCATCTTTTGTAGCTGGCTTATTTAGAGTCTCCTTTTATTGTTCTGTAAATGTCATATTCTGTGTTGCATTTGAATATTCTGTAATCTTCTCCAGACTTGTATTGTTAAGAATAATATTTAATAAATTCAGTGTTTTTTCTGAAGACAAGATATATCTATTTTCATTCCAGACTGAAATAATCCTTCCTTCCTTCCTCCCCCTGTTGATAAGCTAACGATTTGTCTATTACTTTTCTATTTTTTTCCTATTTCATGAAATTCATCTTCCTGATATATATTTATCTTCTTTCACTTGCTCCATTAAAACTGGAGGTGGTGTGAGTTTGAAACAAACTGTTTAATTCAAATGGACACTTCAATTTAACATTAATTTAATATTATTAAAATAATAAGCAATTCAATCTCCATCTTTTTGAACCAAAGGTTCCCCTGTGCAGTCTTACAGTTATTAATGGGTTATGATCTGCATAAATAAGAGCTGCAACTTCCATATCTATAAATATAATTAACAATGAATTAGATATCCAACACATGCCTATTCTAGAGCAAGTATTGTGAGCAGAAGAAAGGTATATTATTTTTCCAAAAGATATTTAAATCTTCATCCAAGGAGGAAAGTAATAACATACAATGTAGAACTGTATATTTGAAAGTTTTCAAAATTTCTTTCGTATAAAGAAATTATTGGGGGTTGTTTGGCAGATTTGTTTTAATGCTGTAAGCTGTCCAAAGTCATTTATGAGATAGGCAGCCATATGAATTATATAAATAAATTTATCAAGTGTTATGCACATTTGGAGAGTCAAGCAAGGTTTGTCAGTTTGTCTAGGTCAGAGTTTCAAATGCTTATACAAGCAGAAGGCTATGACATGTCAGAAATCAGATGACTGTCTTCAGCTAGGAAACTTGGGTCAGAGCTGTCTCTTAAATCAGGCTGCAGCCAGCTGTCCTTAATTAAAGCACGTACACCTTTGTTTGGGAAGGAGTCCCACTAAGTGTCTTGGCTCTGCTCTCCAACCTACTTACTGAATCCGAGGTCTTGGTACATCATCATCTGACTGTTTCATCTGTTCTGATAGTGTCAGGGTTTGATCACATCGGGTTATTTCTGACTTGGGGGTCTCCTCAGGCTGATATTCCACTAGTTCCCTGGAGCAATGGAACATGACACAGGACACTACTTGGGTAACTCTGGGTGGAAATGTAGAACTGGGTATCATCAGCCTAATGTTGGATGACCTTACCCTGTGACTTTGTGTAGATGTCTATGGAGATTCTCAGTCATGTTGTCCCAAAGGTGCTTTTTTCATGAAGCAGCTGGACTTCCTTGTTTTTCTTGAAGACGTTTTGCTTCTCATCCAAGAAGCTTCTTCAGCTCTGACTGGGACAGCTCCCCACCATCCAGTCAGAGCTGAAGAAGCTTCTTGGATAAGAAGCAAGAAAAACAAGAAAGTCCATTTGCCTTGTAAAAAAATCACCTTTGGGCTTTGTGCAGATGTTAAATAGGAGAGCTTCATACCCTGATGGGACCCACAGAGGAGGGCCTTGGGTCTAGATATTTGCCTCCAATCAAACCCAACTGGGTGACTTTGGACCTATCTCAGCCTAACTCATCTCACAGGGTTGTTGGGGAGAAAATAAGAACAAAGAAGAATATTAGGTGATTGCCACCTTCAATTAGTTATAAAAATAATAAAGGTAGGATAAATAAATCTTAAAAAAGCATTCTAAACTTATACTGGCTCAGAGGAAGGTGAAGAATCAGTGTATAATTGCCAGTCCCACCACAGAGGTGTTCCAGGATAGCAAGATTAATGGTATTAAAAGTGCTGAGGAATCAGTGAGAACCAGGATGGATGAATCACTTCCATCCTCTTCCTGCCAGAGGTCACCCATAAGCACAATCAATGCCATTTCATTTTCCTGTCCAGATCTGAAAGCCAACTGAAAAGGTCCAGGTAATTTGTTTCCTTCAATGTTTTCTGAAATTGCAGTGCAACTATCTTCTCAACAACTTTCCCTAAAAAGAGAAAGTTGGAGACTAGACAAAAATTATCCAA
The DNA here is from genome assembly GCA_034064705.1 of Bothrops alternatus. NCBI lineage: Eukaryota > Metazoa > Chordata > Lepidosauria > Squamata > Viperidae > Bothrops > Bothrops alternatus. The sequence goes on along the minus strand of JARGCV010000007.1, from coordinate 45,067,509 downwards.
AATAGTTGGCTTCAGCAATGACGTCTTAAGGAGGAGATAAAACATCACCTCTTTAAGTAGTGACAGAATCACCCACCCTTTCAAAAATGAATTCATGAGTTAATCAAATATATGCTGCCCAGAGTCACTTTTGATAGCAAGATAGGTGGTATATAAAATTAATAATAAAAAATAATAATAATAATATTCTGGAAAGCCTTAGCTAATCAAGAGAGATATGGATCCAACATACAAATAGCTGAGCTAACAGTTCCAAGATCTCTGTGAACATCATTAGGACCAACAGACCTCTGTAACCACCCTGGAATCTGCTTCAAAACCACAGTCCAACTTAGATGAAATCGAAGAGAACGTCTCCAACATATGTCTTGTCCGATCCCTGACATGGGACCTGGAATAAACACCTGCAACTTAACCTTCCCTAGAAGGAGTCAGGTCACTCTAAGCAGGCCCACTGGACAGTTATGTGCAGATGGCAATAAAAGTGGAGAAGTTTTGATGTTTCAGTGTTAAAACCATGGTGCTCATTCATGTTTGGTCAGGTTCACTCCAAAGGTGGTGTAGGTGTCTGCTTCATCCCCCTCAGCATCCCAGTAAACTGAGGATATGCAAAAGAAGGGGGACTATACTGGTACAATGCAATCCATAGTCCCAGCCATCCTCTCATTCCAAACAATGGCAAAGGTTTTGGTGAGGTCATGGACCAGGCTTTCATAAAGAACCCCAACCTCCCTTTGAAACCCAGTGGAGTCTATTAGTCACCATTTAGTTTTTCCAGGTTCAGTGGCGAGTTTATGAAGTAATCGCTCCATTTTTCTGTCTACCACAGGCCAACATTGTTTTACCTAAATGCATTTTAAATATTAGCATTGCCTTTTAAAATATATGCCTTCTGAATATGTATTTGCATTTTCTTGTTTTAATTTCAAATATATATTTTTCTTTTGCTAAAGGCAGTGTTGCATTCAGTCTATTTATGTTAGTTAAAAATATTTTTATTTGATCCAGGATGTCAGTTATCAATGTAATTTATGAAAATAGAGCTGTTGTTTGATTTAGTTTTGATCATCTGTCTGTTCTGGATCTTTTGTGGCTTGTTCTGTTACTGTCAATGACTCAAGCACTTTAATAATGTCCTCTGCTTTGCCGTCATCCATAAAAACCTTGAGATGAAATTGAATGGCCCATGGGTATTTGATCTTTCTTTCATGGAGACAAGATGTCAAAAATCTCACATCTCTTTGCTTTCAAAATATATCCAGAGGGGCCTCTGGCAAAATCTCTATTCTTGTGACTCCAAGCTGAACAGAATACATGCCTTTTTAATTGCAGTGCTGAATTCTTTGCCTTTAAATATCTAAACCTGACAAATATGTTCTGTGGTAAGTTTCTTCTACTTGCTGTCCAAGAGCTCATTCTGTAGTCAGTCCAAACAGAATAGTTTTGCTTTTTGTTGAATCTATTTAATTATAATCTCTTTTGAGTTTTCAAATTTTAAAGGCTACCCAACTCAAGCATTGTGATTCTTGGCTGCCTTTAACAAAAAATAAACAGTAATGAAACCCTACCTCATTAAAACAACCCTCCAAAGTATAAAATGGTAAACCAAAGGGAATAACTGAACAATTAAAAGGGATTCCAGTGCCTAAGGAAAAAGCCTGACTTTAATGGCTTTTATACAGGCAAGGAGATTGGGGAATCATCATGAATCAAGGATGGGTATCCCTCTGAGAAACAGGGATAGCCATTAAAAAGGTACACAACCTTGATCCTATAAGATGACAGTGTTTAAATGAAGGAAACTGTAACATGCTCTGTCTGTAAGAGCATGTGGTGTGAAAGATATTCTAGAGAGAAGGTGATATCTTGGATAGTCTAGTCATATATCATGTAAGGCAGCGGTCCCTAACCTTTCTGGGTTAGCGGTCCAGCATGGGAGGAGAAGGGAATGGTTTTGCATGAGGGACAGGAGTGCGTGCGTGCACACAGCTTCATTTGTGTGAGCGGGGCTGCACGCACAAGTTGCGAGGGCACACACACTCACCCATTGCTCACATGGCCTTGTTCCGAATGGGGACCCCTATATAGGACTATAAAAGTGAATTGTCTATTGGAAGCCAGTCCACGTGTATTAATACACAATTTCCAAACGTGCTTAGAAAAGGAAGTATTCTTTTAAAGTACTGGTCACAGTTTGAGCAGATGGCTATTCTCTCATCTCCAGTGCTCAACTCCATTGGAAAGCACTGTATTGCAGTCTTCTTGTGAGGAGCAACTGCCTAGAGCAGGTGTGGGTGATATCTTACCCTCTTTCACTCACCAGCTCTTTATTCTTCACCACAGTCATCAACTACACTTTTCATGGATCCATCTTCAGGTTGCCTTTTCTTCCTCCAGATAGTTTTCAAGGGTAAATAGTTTTCCAGATAGTTTTCAGATGCAACCCAGCATGGAGAACCTTGCTGTAACCCAATTAGGAGGTTACTCAAGTGTGAGTGAGAATATGGAAGGCCTCCTAATCAGGGAATAGCTGCAATTGGCCTTGATAGCTGTGCAAAGGATCCTCTGACCACTGTTGTCACCCTGCTGTTCATGCATGGATTTTGAGTTCACAAAGACTTCCAGATTGTGCACCAAATCTGAACCAAGGTAATGCTCCACCATCCAGAACCAAAGGGGACTTACTCTGTTCGCATGAAAATAAATCTCTAATTTTTGATAGACCTGTAAGTGAATCACCTTCCTTTCCTCCATTCTGCCATCTCTTACTCATTTTTAACCAATGGAAAAATGCATTTTCTCTAAACAAGCTCAGAAAAAGATATTAATTTGTTAAAAGCAAGGTAATCTTTAAGGCTTCTACTTCAGCATTTAATGCTCACTCCTTCAAATCAAGTATTTGTGGGGGGGTGTGATATTTTTATAATATAGCTGGACCTTTTCAAAGAGTTCTGCAATATTGATTGTACTTGATGCAACACATTCATTATGGACTCAGGTATGTATTAGCTTATATGAAAGGCAAGAAATACATTTGCTAGTCTGCACCGAGATGATTTGTCAGCATTTAATTAATTGGAGACCAACAGAGCAGATTATTTTAGTCCACCCTTCAAAAACTTATAGACAGAACATTAATTTGTGCCATAAATGCTCTAGTGCATTAGCATCATCCTGTTAGAATGTGGAAATGTGTGGCCACAGAGATCATAACAGAACGCAATTTGCTGTTTGCTCCCTTTAGGATTATTCCAACCGCATTTTATTATATTGTCATGAAACTTTTTTTTAGCTAGCTGAAGAATAGCCTAAGATAAGAGGGATGTGATTTTGTATCTCAGCTTTCCTAACCTTGAATACCACTGAGGCTTTGGAAATAAATATTTACTTAGGAGTTGGGGATGGGATGAGAACTGTAAACATCAGACAAAAATAAAAGAAAATTCCACAAAACGTTATTTCAAAGCAGAGGTGTACCATGCCTCTACAAAGCCTGGGAAACTACAGGCAGTCCTCGACTTACAACCGTTCATTTAGTGACCATTCACGGTTACAACAGCACTGAAAAAAACCTTTATGACTTATGACCATTTTTCATACTTACGACCGCTGCAGCTTCCCTCTGGTCACGTGATCAAAATTGGGCCATTTGGCAACTGGCATGTATTTGTGATGATTGTAGTGATCATGTGACCACCTTTTGTGACCTTCTGACAAGCAAAGTCAATGGGGAAGCCAGATTCACTTAACAACCATGTTACTAGCTTAACAACTGCAGTATTTCACTTAACAATTGGGGCAAGAACGGTCGTATAATGTGGCAAAACTCACTTAACGTCTGTCTTGCTCAGCAACAGAAATGTTGGGCTCAGTTGTGGTTGTAAATCGAGGACTACACAATGGGTTAGAATGTTTGCAGTGCATATTTCCAAAGAAGTGGAATGACCACATGGAGAAGAGCTGGAGATGGAGATGGTATCAACCAGATCTGCTGACATGTTGAATTGGAGATCTTCTGCTGTCAACGGGCAAGGCAAGTTGCTACATTGTCTGTTTCTACATGAAGGGAACAACATTCTGTTTCTCTTTTTGGAAAACAGCTCCAGATCTAAGGATCTTTTCTTTTCCAGAGTCAGGACCTTGGCAATTGGCAACAGCCACATCCCATCCATTAGGAGAAGGAGAATAGGAAAGGAAGGCCGTCTATGGAGATTCTCCATAAGTCATGATTGTCCCAAAAATGCTTTTTCCAAAAGGCAACTGATCTTTCTTGGGGGGGTGGGTGGGGGGTTTGTTCCTTTGAAAACACTTAGCTTGTCATCCAAGAAGTTTCTTCAGTGGACTGAGAAAGAGAGAAGCCAATCTGACCATAAGCAGAATGCCAGCTACGCTGTCTCCACCTAAGAACACATTTGACAACCATGCCATTTAGACCACCTTGAAATGCATCTAGGACAACTTACCATAGCCAACTCAAAGCAGGACAATTCAATGCTGTATTAATCATTTCATTCATGTACTTTTATTATTGGTGACCACGTTTTCATAGAAATTATTGTAACTCTTATATTTCTGGGTTGACTTTTTATTTTATTATTATTGGCCACAGTTCGATCAAAACTAATTTAAGTTTTGTATTTGTTGAATTATCCCACAGCAAGTTGTCCCGTGGTGGGTTAGCCACGGTGAGTTGGCTGTAGTGAGTTGTCCCATTCCACCTTGGAATACTGTCAACCCTATTCCATTGGCTCATCAAAGAGGATCTGATAATACTGGCCAGGAAGAGAGAGAGACAACATTTCTCTCTGACTTGCTTAAATCCAACACTTTAACCATCTGTTTTTGTTTATCAGCTAGACCTAAACTTGTTAATTCCACCTGAGTCTCTAGCAGCCAAATAAAAAATACTTCTATTAGTAGGACAAGTGCTTTAAATCACAGCCTACATAGTAGTTTTTCCCATCTGGCCAATTTTTCCCTTTGAACTTTGAGACGTCTTGAACAGACAAGCCAGTAGTAGGCGAAATTCATTTTAAGTAGTATCAACAGAACGGGCAGTATGTTTGTTTCTCAGCAGTACAAAGAGTTGACACTGACAATCAATTTATCTTGCGTTGATTTTCAGAATAACAATTGGGCTTTGGTACCAGATTAGTTGTGCAAAAGTCTGATTAAAGCCCACAACAAGATCACATTTTAGTACCTCTAAAATGTGAGTCTTCACCACTTCATCACCCAGGTCATCCTCCTTTGACAGGAGACAGAGAATTTTTTATGGTTGCCTGGCAACCTATCATGCAAGAAAATCACTTGCTGGATTTCTATTCTTGCTGTACTATTGCTGGGCTGTTTCCCTTTGGTACTAGGTTAAGATTTCTCCTGGGGGATGAGCTTCACTAGAAACAAGCAATGAGGGAGAAGACTTAATCAACCAGATATTGAGCATCTGTTATAATTCCTTGCTCTCTAGTCTACTGCACGGTGCTAAGTCACTAAGTTAGGGAGAGCAGTAACAGGGTGAGGAGAGAAACAGATGCTGATTAGGATGTGAAAAGATTTGAAAATAACAGTCTTTCCACTCAAGCTGAGCCCTGATGCCTACATACACATGGTTTTCCTGTCTGTTTTCTGAATGTAGTTTCCTATTGCTTTATTCTGAGGTGTTTTTTTCCCCTTCTCAACTGAGTCTACCATCAGGTGGTTCCTTCATTCAACTGCTAACTGAACCTTGAATTGAATCTGGAAGCAGATTGTCAACCAAGCAGATTGGCAATCAAAGCAGTAGAAATGTAATGTGCAGTTCTAGGGGCATGCATAACTGCCCATACCATTGTTGAAGCTTCCAGATGCTCTACAAGGGCAGCCTCATGTAGATACACTCACCAAACTCTTTGATATTTCCTCCTTTACAAATACAGATTTCTTTGTCTATTTATAATCTATTTATAGACATATTTGTTTTCTCCAAGAGCAGATGGGGGAGAGTAGAAAACTGAAAATATTTCTCCTTTACCCCATGGAAAACTGAATTTACATTTCTCTTTGTTCAACCAACCAGTGAAATCAAAATTAAAACCTGCCATAGTAAATACATTGTGTATTTATACTTTTCCTCAATACCTCATTCTTTGGGGTCTTTACAGTGGTGGGATTTAGCCAGTTCGCACCTGTCCAGCAGAACCGCTAGCTAATTTTTTGTTGCCCAGGCCCAGAATGGACTTCCAGAAGCAGCATCCACACAGAGAACTGGTTGTTCACATATTTGAATCCCACCACGGGTCTTTATTTAATAAACTTTATTTTATGGACTTAGGAAAATTAAAAGGGGTAACAGAAACCAGGAATAGTCATTCCCAGTATGTGGTGACTGAGCCCAAATTACAGTTCACTTAACTATTGTAGATAAATAAATATGGGTTACATATTCCAAATCATGGTAATAGCAATAATATATTTGGGCACATTTCTTTTACAGTTTTTAAAGAGGAGACTGGCCAGTTTGGAGGGATTGCCTGGTCTGACAGAAGAGCTGCTGCTCTCCCGGGATCCAGCGAAAGTCCCTCCTTGCTGGTCGCCTCTTTGGGGTGACTTTTGGCCCTTTTCAGGGCCCCCCAGCGATGTGAAACTGAATGGGGGAGAGAGAGCAAGTCTCCCAACCGTCCATTGCACTGTGTAACGAACCAAAAGGACCGGCCATAGAAATATGGCTTGTCCCTAGGCTGCAAACAGCCGAAGTCACACTACCATCTGGCAACTTCAAAGCAGTGTGGACAGGACTGGGTGAGGTTTGCCTCTCTTACATCCTAACGACTTAATTACCTGCATAAGCTGCTAAAGTACTTTTCCCCCTGTGGTGAGGGAAGGAGGATTCTAGCCCTCCCTCCAGAAACAGCACTTATCAACCACTTGGGAGTTTAAAACGTTGGAAAAATACTGAGATCTTAATTGGAATCCTATTTCCTAAAATTGGTGGATTATAAGATTTGCAACTTTCTGCTCTCTCTATATATATTTCTTCCTTGACTTTTATTCTAATTACTATTGAAGATTTGGGGGGTTTTCCCCTTAAAATAGAGTGAAAAAAAACCCTAAAAAGATCCAACTAACTTTAAGACGTAACCTGCTATTCTCTAAGAGACTTGTTGACAGCTTTGAATAGACAAGATAAAAAAATAACCTTGAAACATCATCTGCAAAATTCAGCTCAGCTCCCTATTTGGTGGACTTTCTGACTGTCAGCTTATTTCTCTTGAGTTTAATATATTACCATGGAAGGAGAACAGGAAAGGATTTCTTCTACAGAGGAAGTACAGGAACAAATTCTTTGTATGTTAAAAGCGATGATCCAAACTCTGCGTATGCAAGCTCTGGATATACAAACTCAAACTATGACTTCAATCAAAGAATTATCTATACAGAATTCTATAGAGAAAGTGAAACAACCAAATGTTATGACAGAAGACTTAGATACTCAACAAATACAGGCAATAGAAAACACAAAAAAGGAAATGATAATAGAGAACAAGGAAAGGGCGTTTCTTATAAACCTGAAGGAATTTGAAGATAAACAAGAAAAACAGATGAAAGAGAAGATAAATACTTCGGGACAACTGCATCGAACTGGAAAAATAAAGAGACTACCGGCTAAATCAAGTCCTCTTAAGAAAACATCAACTGGACATTCTTATCAACATCAAACAATAGCCACAACAATACAAGGAGATTTTTTTTGATGATTTAAAGGCAAAAATACGAAAAATGACCTGGCAGAGGAAAAAAGCTAGAATAAGATTGAAAAAGATTGGGGTTCTGATCTATATAAGAGATCTAAAATAGAATATATCTAAATAGATAGAAAATGTATTTTGAACACAAGACATTGTAATGATTTGAGATAAAGAAAATTTTGGTCATATAAAATCTAGAAATATGTTGAAATAAGAATATTATATTGTCATTAGATGGGTAAGATAGAGGGTAGAAGTTATATATAAGGTGTGTATTTTAAATATTAGAATGTATGAGCAATTGGGATAAAGGAATTGTGTTTAATTAAAATTTGGAAAAATTAAATAGTAAATGTAATCTGAACATCTACAAATAATTAAGATTTGAATTTAAGATATTGTTATGAGTTGAGACAAAGGTTAATAAAACTTAAAAGTATAAGTACTAATAATTAAATTTGTATATGGGTTTGTGGTATAAATGTTGGTGGTTTATTTTCAATTTTTTTTCTCTTTCTGGAAAGGAAGAAAGGAAGAAAAGAAAAAAAAATTATTAGCTCCAAATGTGAGATAGGAGACTTAGAAATTGGAATCATTTAAAACCTGGAAATGATAAAGATTAAATGTTAAACTTAAATATCAATGGCAAATTAAAGTTAAGAAAAACTTACTAGGCTATTGTCTAAAAGGTGGAATGTCAAATTACTTAAGATATGTATAGACTGAAGATTATTGATGAATATTAGAAAGGTATTTTTGTTTGATTAATAGAATAAGAACTGTATTGATTTGAACATGACAGTAGATATCATGGGGGAAAGAGAGGGAATTAGTTTGTTGTAATAATTTGAGATTTGTACTGATGATATTCAAATGTAACGGAATTACTGTGCTCAGCCACCACGCTACTTTTCAAATATGTAAATGTAATATTGTAAAATTAATAAAAAAAACTTGAAACTCAAAAAAAAAATAAAGAGGAGACTGGCATGAGAAAAACTCTTGGAATATATGGTTTAAACTTTGGGTTATGGTTAATGATTAATTGGATCTCTATCATGTTCCTTCATGCTGCTTATACTTCATCTCCCAAAGTTCCTCTGAAAACCAGGTTGGCCAGGATCTGCTCACAGAGGGAGTCCACATAGTCATAATCTGATCCCCAACTGCTGTTGCTTGTTCATCCTAAAAAAGGGTAGTAAAAAAGGGCTTGGTTGAACCAGGTACCAGAGCTTTAAGAGTTACTCCAGGTACTCTCTGGAACCCCAGAAAGCCCATGAGACAAACCAATTATGGGGTAATTCCTGTAATGTATTTGCTTCTGCATTGTTGCTCATATTTTATGCATCATGCCCTAAATTCAGATAATGGAATAGACTCCCTGTGTTCAGTCTCCTTTTTCCCTTAGTTGTGTTCAAGATGGCGGCAACAGAAGAAGCATGCTCACATCACGGGGAGAAAAGTTGCCATTAAATTAAGACAAAATGGTAGGAGAAGAGGTCAAGAAGGAAAAATAGGTCATTGAAAAAGAAAAAAGACTGGAGAAGGAAAAAGGAGAGGAAAAGACTCAAGAAATCAGGAGGAAAACACCAACAAGGGCAGTAGCCTACAGCAAACTTGCCTGCTGAGAGAGGCCCAGCTGCACTCAAGAGGCCTGCCCAGAGACTGGAGCCCACCAAAGAGGAACCAGAGCAGGCGTCCCCATCAGACAAAGCGGCGTAGCAAACTGGCGACGCGGCACACCAGCAGCTCGAGCAGCGGAGAAGAGGTAGCTGGCAGCAACATGGAGCTACTGACTAGTGAGGTGGCTGGGGGCAGTGCCAAGGAGGCGACCAACAGTAGCACAAAGCAGCAGACTGGCGAGGTGGCTGGGGATAGTGCAGAGGAGGTGGCTAGCGGCAGCAGGGACTGGAAGGCCTGCAGGCAGTGATGAGGCAGCATGAAAGAGGCAGCAGAGCAGCGGAGGACCAGACCAGCAGCTGGAAAGAACCTGGCTGAATGTTGAAGATGAAGCAACAGCTAAAGACAACTGAGGGCAACTAGAAAGATCGGCTGAGCACAGAAAGGCAGTCAAAAAAGCAAAGTAGAGAGGATAGAGTTAAATAAGAAACAAATTAAGAAAAGGAAGGACAGGGACGAACTTAGAAGAGGAATTTGAAGGGGAACTCATCGAATTTGCTGATGACACCAAACTGACAGGAGTAGCCAACATCCCAGAAAACAAACTCAGGATCTAAAAAGATCTTGACAAACTTGAACACTGAGCCCTATCCAACAAAATGAGTTTCAATGTGGAGAAAAGCAAAGTTTTACATTTATGCAGGAAAAATCAAAGGTACAAGTACAGATTGGCTCAAAAACAGTAACTGTGAGAGGGACCTTGGAGTCCTAGTGGATGATCACTTAACCATGAACCAGCAGTGTGCAGCAGCAGCCAAAAAAGCTAATACAATCCTGGGTTGTATAAACAGAGGCATAGAATCAAGATCACTCAAAGTATTAGTACCGCTTCATAAAACCCTAGTAAGACCACACCTGGAATACTGAAGCCAATTTTGGTCACCATATCACAAAAAAGATGTTGAGAGTTTGGAAAAAAAATCAGAGAAGAGCAACTAATCAAAGGCCTGGAGACTAAAACATACAAAGAACGGCTGTGGGACTTGGGTTTGGCTAGTCTAAAGAAAGGAAGAAATAGGGGAGACATGATAGCAGTATTCCAGTATTTGAGGGGCTGCCACCAAGAAGAGATGGTCATATTATTCACCAAAGCACCAGAGGGCAGGACAAGAAACAATGGTTGGAAACTGATCAAAGAGAGAAGCAATCTGGAATTAAGGAGAAACTTCCTTACACTGAGGACAATTAACCAGTGGAACAGCTTGCCTCCAGAAATTGTGGATGCTCCATCACTAGAGGTTTTTAAGAAGAGATTAGAGAAGTCACTTGTTTGAGATGGTATAGGTTCTCCTGCTTGAGCAGGGGGATGGACTAGAAGACCTCCAAGATCCCTTCCAGATCTATTCTATTTCTATTTCTGAGTTCAAATTTGGCCAGTCTCTAATTCTGACATATGTCCGTCTGTATTTAAATTGTGTACACTTGCTTTTTTGGTTAACAGATCTGCCATTAACTCAAACCTATTTTGTTTCACAAAAGAAGGGAAATAAAATGTCTCAGGATAATGTTGCAGGATCCAGTCTAGGTTAGTCACTGGGACCAGAGGTTTAGTCTTCTGAGTTTTTGGATTTGTGCTGGAGCCCATCCTCAGGGAACTTCTTTCTCATCAGAATGTGTGCTTTGGGCTATTCTATGTGTAGTATTTATATGGTGCCTGGTTATGCATGGCTTTTTAATTGTTGATTGGGGTGCTTATTTTGTTTGCACTCTCTCTCCCCCACCTGTTTCTAGAAATATGTGTTCCTAGGAATTGCCAGATCATTCTTAATAATGAATTCCTGAGTATAGTTGGAAAAAGCAGTATGATATTCCACATTCATTTCTTCTTTAACAATTCATTACATGAATAACACTAATGAAGCTTGCAAATGCCAAAGCAAAGATTGGGCTTCTTTAGCTATGTTGTCAAACAGATTCATCTTCTGTGGATTTTCTAAACAGATGTTTTGAAAATGCTAAAATACAACCAACTATTTTCTAGACACTAAAAAGCAAACACAAATGATTGAATGATACAATTCATAGATAACCAGCTTATTGTAAAATATGGAAAAATATGACTGACTTAACCAAGTCACTCAAGAATATCTAACTGCCTGCATAGTTTTGTTTTGTTTTGTTTTTAAAAAAGGTTATTTTTTTTTGCAGCCTCATGTTTGTTTTTCAGCCATAAAAACCTCAACAGAGATTACAAATGAAATCTTTGATTTCACTTCTGACCCCATACTGGCTGCCTACCCATTTTTTTCTTTTTGTGGAGTGAACAAATCTTTTCATAACTATCATCCTTCAGAGACCTTGGGAATTTGTATCCAATATGAAGTCCCAAGACAACAAGAAGGTGCCAGGTTGAGTGGAAAAATAGAGAACAATGCTGAAATTTGTTGGATATCTGAAAGTGAAAACATGCCTCTTGGAAAATACAGTGTGTGCTTAATATTACAGAAAGAGTGTCTTTTGGATACTGTGATTGATTAAAACCAGCTTTTGACAGATTACATTCTACTGGTCATAAAAAGAAAAAGCTTTATGGATATCATCAAGTTGAAAAGATAGGAAAGTGTCAGAGCCTGATTAATTTTCTCTCGTATCTGAATATTTATATGATCTTCCAGATTTGCTATTGTCCAAGAACCAACCAGTTCTTCCCTTTCCCTTAAAATCTGATGGAAAGAACGATACTTCATCCAAGAGAGAGAAAACAAAATTAATCATCCCACCATGCTCACTATTTCAGAAGAATGAATTAAAGTGACATTTGCATACCTCCTATGAGGGTGATGTATAAACCTGGTTTCTGTTGGTGGAGGAAGAAACATGATTAATCATTATCAAGAGGAAGCATATGTTGTGTTCACTACAAAATGTTTATGAAAAATGGTATTGGAGCAGGGCTAATGTAAGCTTATTTGGTCAATTTGGGATTAGACAATAGTATTTGTTACATTTATGTCTCTGTGTGTGCGCATTATAGTCTGTCATAGCTCTCTTTGTGAGCCTTCATGGGAATTTTAAGACAGGCCTCGCCATGTTTCACACTGAGTTGTTAATTTGACTCACTTTATGAAACGGTAGATGAACACAATGAAAGAAAGGCTGGTCTGCCAAGACTGAGAAGCATGGAGAAGAATGGTGAATAGTATTGACTATATTTATCTATAGTTATTCTCTGTCCTTATCTTATGTGTTTAATTTATTTGCCTTGGAGATGAGCTTTCTCTCCATTTTAGTGGCTGCATGCATACAGACACCTAAACAAACTCTGTACTAATTCTCTGTAATAGGCTTTGCTGATAAGGACTTGGAAATAGATGACTATTTAGATTCTCATGGGGCATTGTGCTCATTGGAGAAGGGAGGGGCAGCAGAGGCAGAGTTAGCAAAAGAAAGGATATCTGAAACCCTCCAGATGGTGCTGGAACATCAAAGAGAATTCCGAGGAGGAGCAGGGATGGAAGGTAGCTAAAGGTGCTACCATGGCAACAATTACCTGAGCCATTTCTTGTGGCCATATTAAGTATAACTTATTGAGCTTAATCTATAGAAGGAGCGGCTAGTGATCCCAAAATGAATTAAGTAGTCTTTTGTCCTTCTGAAGGCTCATCTGTTCATGACTGGACTGGAGTCTATGATTTTGCTTGAGCATGAGACCAGGGAAAGCACCATGAGATCCATCATAACAATGCAGATAGCATGGAGGCTGTGCCAAAAGACAGACAGGAAGAACGTGATCAAAGTTGTACCTGTCAGAAGGTTATTAATAAGTTCCAAAACAGCTGTTAATTCATCTCACTGAGAGATATGGAAAGTTTACTACTAGATTCTGCAAGCCTGTTCATTAAATCTAAGGAATATAAGAGTAGCTTTAGTATTCAGGGACCTAAAGAACTGGGTACACGCATAACGTAACTTGCAAAGATGAGCTTACTTAGAGTTGCTCTATAAGTGGTCTGGCTCTTTTACATTAGGTTGAGAGGGAAAAGCACTTCCAAAGGAATGCAAAATAATGAATGAGTTGGAAAAGTGTCTTGACTAAGCTTGAAAATTGCTTTTTACTGTCTTTTAAAATCAGATACCTTGAACTTGTAGACATACCCCATATTTCCTAACCCTTTTCTGAATTTTCCATAATATTGCCTATCCTGAAAAAAGGGATCATATGATGGGTATTTATATATACATGCTGGTGTGTGTGTTACTTTAGAACGCATGAAATATCCATTATTGTTTAATGTTTGTGAATTAATATACCATAGCTTGTTCAGCAATTATGCTTTAAACATTCCATCTTATTGTCACTTGTGAACCCAACATCAAATGCTTAATTAATTCCTAGGCTTTACATGAGACTTATATTCTGTCACAATTTTTACTCAAAGGTTAATCAGCCAAGTCCAAACATGAACTAAGCTCAGTGACTCCACCACCCGGGACATGATAAATTTTTCCAGTTCTTCACTTGGAAACAAAAGGAATTTGGGGTATTCAATATTTATTGATTTAAAACATTTATATAGCAATCTCTCTTAAAAACAACCCTGGATGGATTGCAACCAATAAAATAATATAAAATAGTATAAAATAAACAGCAACCACCATCCCCCCAAAACCAGGAAAAATGAGAAAGAACCACATAGTGCCACAGCTTGGATAATCTCAGGTACGTAAAAATTGAGGGGAAAGCCTGTTCCCCTCCCCACTGGCCTAGCCATTTTCTATTATCATGTCCTTTCTGAAAAAGAATATTTTTTTAAAATAAAGAAGGAAGAATATTTTTAAAAATATAGTTATATAACTCCAGACCACAGAAAGATGGCCCATACCAATTCCTGCTGGGTGTTCTATTGCAAATGTTTTTCCTTTCATTAACCTTCCTTGAAGGAAAATTGATGGATCGTTTCTGTTCATTATCAAGCAAGAAATCTAACAAAAGATGGGCAACCAGAACCAACTTTCCTAATAACATCTAATGTGCCGTGGCATACTTTATCATTTTATTTTTGTCATTATTCAGCTTTCCAAGAAAGAACCAAATCTATTTCCAAGAGTAATTATCCATGCAGCCCAGCATTCTAGTTCCTTAGTTGCTAATTAAGTACGAATAAGAAAAAAGAAACTATTTCAAATACAGGAATGAAGGGGACATTACTCTAGTATTCTGAATTGGGCCACTGTGGTACAATGCTAAGGATGCTGGACTAGAATCAAGAAGATGCATATTCCTGTTTCTCCTCAACCACTGAAGTTCACTAGATTGTTTGGAGCTAGATCTAAATGCTCAGCCTAACCTACCATGTAGGTTTTTGTAGTAGCAAAAAAATAGATGAAGAAAATGCTATATAAAACATCTTAAGCTCCCCAAGAAAATTCACAGTATAAAACATAGGAATAATAATTAGTTTAAATCATATTTATTACACAAACTTTCATTTATATTATCCTGTTCAGGACTGGGGGAAAAATCCAATGCAAGTTACAATTGGTTTAAGGTTTGACAATATTACACAGAAGGCCACCAGGCTGATATGATAGATAGATAGATAGATAGATAGATAGATAGATAGATAGATAGATAGATAGATAGATAGATAGATAGGTAGGTAGGTAGGTAGGTAGGTAGGTAGGTAGGTAGGTAGGTAGGTAGGTAGGTAGGTAGGTAGGTAGGTAGATAGATAGATAGATAGATAGATAGATAGATAGATAGATAGATAGATAGATAGATAGATAGATAGATAGATAGATAGATAGATAGATAGATAGATAGATAGATAGATAGATAGATAGGCAGGCAGGCAGGCAGGCAGGCAGGCAGGCAGGCAGGCAGGCAGGCAGGCAGGCAGGCAGGCAGGCAGGCAGATATAGAGTAGAAAACCAATGGTCTAGTTTTTTGAAAGTTCTCTGGAAGGTGTAGAGCATAAGAAAGGTGATCTTGGCAGAAATATGCAAGAACTGTTACGTAGGCAAAAGGTGGTGGAACATTTTTTTAAAAAAAAATCAGAAAACTGAGTCAGCACTCAGACGTAGCTCAAGAAGATGCCATCCCAATTCAGTTGTCTTTTTAGAAGCTGATATAGCATTGAAAATATTGTTCCAGGATATTATTTGTTGCGTTTGGTTATCAGACTGAAGGATGACAGATGGACTTTAGCTTTTGGACTAAAATTCTTCTGAACTGGGTAGTGAAGACATGATCTGAGACCAGACTATAGCCTCTAACAATGGCAACGGGAGTCCCGAAAACTGAATCACTAGTATCAATCAATCAAAGTCATACTGATTGCCAAGAAAATATTAGTAACTTCTCAACTAGGAAAACTTTCTCAGCCTCTAAAATGGCAAACAAAATGTCAAAATGTTTAATTCATCTGACCTTGAATTGGAAAACAATTTAAAATGGAGATCTTCACAACAAGTGATTTGTTCATCCCTTAATTGTTTTATTGGAAACCATTAAGGAATGCATAGAACATTTCCTGAAAGTTTATTTCAACGGTATAAGGTATTGACAGCCAATTGGAGTAAAAAAAGACTGACCTATTAAGTCAATGCCTTCTATGGTTCTTGGAAGTACTTAAAGTTATATGTTAATAGTCTTAAGTTCCTTTAGCTGATTGGCAGGTTTCAATGCATCTGAATTGACTTAAATTTTCTTGCTCAAGTTATATGTTACTGTTCATTCCTTTTGTCCTAAGTGCTTGTTTTTTTTTTTTTTCAAATTTGGAGGCATCAGTTGTTCCTGTTCACGGATTCATTGTTTTAAATTTTTCTTTTGCATCTTATTTATATCTCCAACAGAATAAATATAAAATGAAATAGACCTCATATACCTTTGAGCATATTGCTAGGTTATGATCACCAGTGTTATATTCCAATCCTGAATTCACAAAGCCAAAAGGAAAAAAAGAAAATCCAAATCCAAGCCACATTATGGCTGAATGCAAAGTGTGTGGAAGAGGGCTGGAGAGATATCTCAAGAGGAGGGGTTCTTACAGGATGGCAGCAATAAAGTTTTTTGTTTAGGTCCCAATAAGAATCAGGTTATCTGCATGGAATTAATTCTTCAGCATTAAAAAAATATCTGCATGTCCTCAGGTGGGGCAAGGGCAATAGTGGATGGAGGCAAATGTTACTACATGGTGGCAAGGGAAGAAACTGGCAAATCAGGCTCATTTAGACCACTTTCAGTTAAAGGCACCTGATCAGATGGTCTAGTGCAGTGGTTCTTAACCTGGGCGATATCGTCCCCCAGGGAGCGATTTTGTTTCTCGGGGGTGATGGAACGAAAAGGGGCGACACGGGGCAAAGGAACGAAAAGGGGGCGATATGGGGGACGATGGAGCGAGAAGTTTTGGGGACACCTTTGAGACTTTTTCGTACAGTGAATCGCTGTATATCTGTCATACAAAAACATTAGATCGCTCGCTATT
This sequence comes from Bothrops alternatus, assembly GCA_034064705.1. Lineage (NCBI taxonomy): Eukaryota > Metazoa > Chordata > Lepidosauria > Squamata > Viperidae > Bothrops > Bothrops alternatus. The sequence goes on along the minus strand of JARGCV010000007.1, from coordinate 45,050,675 downwards.
AGTGGATTGAATTGTGTTTTCAAACGTTCCTTCAGCTAGCTTCAGTACAGAACGCCGTACATATGTGAATATGCATCAGCTTCGTTTTCTAATTGTTGTTGTGCTCTGTAAAACATTTTGTGTGTCTCCTTGTATTGTACTTTTTTAGCGTGCACTCCAGTTCGATATTATATTTTCTTTGTGTCTTTTTAATCCTTTTTACAGTGTGCGTGACCATATATACTTTCCTTGAATCTTAATTTAATTTCAGAGTTTTCGTCTTGAAATTCTTAGTTCCTGCATTGCGGTTTGTTCTTACGCCCTTTTTATATTTATTTTTGCATCTTAAATTTCACCTGTAATTCAATCATTAAATGTTACTGTTTTTCTTTTCGGGCATTTCACTTTCTTGCAATTGAATTTTGTTTTCAGTGGTCATTACATTTAAGTATCTTAAATAAATAAGATAATAATGAAATACATGTATCACAAAGTTTGGGAATAAAGTGATGGGTAGCACCAAAATTTTTCACACAGTTGAGATATGGGAAAAAGACTGGAAATAAATTATTTGCATCGATATGTCCTGATGACAATTTTAAAGAAAACAAAAAAAGTGCTTGCATAAATTGAAGAATTATTTCCTATGAGAGGTTATGTTGGGGGAGGGGGGTGATGACAACTTCCTCATTGGCTCAAGGGGGTGATTCGTTCAAAAAGGTTAAGAAACACTGGTCTAGTGTATAGATCAGGTTGATTATTAGACTATAATTCATGGGAAGGGTAGCATATATTCTGCATGGAATCAAATACTGTGGCCCTTTAAATGGCTTCTACTTTAGACTGCTACCGGTAATACCTCATTCAGAATAACAGAATAACAAAGTTGTAAGGGACCTTATCAGTCTTTTAGTCCAGCACCCTGCTCAAACAGGAAACCCTATACCGTTTCAGACAAGAAACAAAATACACAAACAAAGCATAATCAAGACACGACACTTCAGAGCCACTTCAGTTACAGAGAATATTACTGGAATCTGATCAGTATCTTCCAGTAGTTGTCTGGGGCTGTTCTTTAAGAATGGACTTTGAAAGTTATAAATTTGGCAGAAATGGCTAAAATATCGGCATATTTGAAGGATCGCTCAAATGAAAAATATATGTTGGACTGGAAACATTGGATAGACTACATACAAGAGGAACACCAATCAAAGAAAATGTATCTGGCTTATAGTTAGATCTTGATATACGGAGTGAAGAATGTTTACAAATTTAAATTGATTGTATTAAGTTGAATAGCAGTTAACTTGAAATTTTTCCTGGTTTACATGTACAAATATATATCTATTAATAAAAAATGTTATATAAAAAAAAACTAATGGCACGTAACTTCAGGAATCTTTTTTTTTTTAAATTATAAAAATTCTTTTATTAAGAACAATCAGCATTGGACATAAAAACATATTATGCCAATCAAAATAAAATGTAACAGGAGTATAGTTGAGGCTGGACGCGAGGAGGGGGGGAAAAAGGCCTACTAAGTCAGACGTTTTCAAAGACTAATACTTAGTATTGTATAACTTCAGGAATCTTAACAGAGCCTCTTTTCCATTGGGTTGTGTTATTTTGGCATCCAGGATACTGATAAGAACAAAATTGCAACAGAGACCGTGAACATCAGTTCAATATGTTTAGTTTTGTGTGTTATTTGTTAATCAGAATCAGTTTAACTGTTGATAGATGAAATCTATCACTGTAGATCACTAGAATGGTGAGATTATGGATTGTTCTGAAGGGTTTCCAATTTCTTTTTTCCATCACTGTATTTAGTTTCATTGCAACTGAGTTTTTGAGTCTCCGTGCTACCCTTTTTTTTACAATTGCTTATTTATTTTACATGTACGTATTAATATAATATTCTAAAACAAGGCACCTCCACCTCAGAAATATATATTACTTGTGAAAATAATTTGATTTCTATAAATGTCTATAATTCACTAAAATTCAGACTTTAAACTCTGATCAATACACTACTACTATAGGCAACACATTCCACAGAGAGATCTTTTTCAGAAATAGTTGTAGTAGTAACACTCTTTTGTTTGCATGGAGCAACTGGTCATACATCACTTGTTTCAGTGCCATTGTAACTTTAAATGGTCACTAAATGAAAAAGTTGTAAGTTGAGGACTACCTGTATTAAATACTATGGATAAGCATATTTTTATGACTATACTCATTGCTTATTTGTTTGCTTGCTTATTAAATTTGTATACTTGCAGTGGCTTATAATAACATAGGAACACGCTAAAAGGTCCATTGTAAAATAACAATGTGGACTACAATTTCACAAATCAAAACAAAATAGATACAATATATAATACCAAATAAATAAACTGATTGATAACATTTCATTCCAGATGGTGCGTTTCCCTCTTAAGATCTCCCAGCACAGCATGAAAGTCTGTGGGTAAGACTGTTGCTTTCTCCTTTTTAATCACTCAGATGAAACCCTTTTGAACTTCACTCTCACATCTACTACACGAAAGTGATGGAAATGTAGCCTTTTCTCAGATGATGCACCATTTAAATCAACCATTTCATTTCTCCAACACATTGAGGTCTTTCTTCCTTGCTGCATTGTCTGGGTGTGAATTATTCAGCAAAGACTGCCTGCAAGATTAGAGCAGAAGCTCCACTAATTACTTATAAAGGGAAACAATTTTAAGTATTTGGTAAGTCTATAAAAGTAATTAACCTATTCACCTTGCCCCTAATCTTCCCCTGAATGAGAAGTATCAGCCTCTCTTTTTGGTATCACTTCTCTGTAACAAAATCACTAGACATTCAATACTCTCTGTCCAAATTAATTAACCCAACAGGTCCAGCAGGAGGAAGACAAGAGTTAAGTGTCAGAAACAGAAGCAGAACAATGGAACTAAATCTACATTTTTAAAAAAGAAATATTTTTTCTATCCTTTTTCCGCCACATTTTTTATCTACCTTATTGTTTACTATTGTTCACATCTTGATTTTTTCTCTAATTTTTAACTCTAACTAAATCACTACAGATAAAAATAAAATATAACTTAAATACTTTGATCTTCTATTGATTTCATTCCCCCCCCCTCCATTTAAGTGAACAAGCTGTAGGGAACCTAAATGTTTGCTGGATGGTGTTTTGTATCTCCCTCACCTTTGCCTGCAGTATGTTGAAATCCCTCTTTTTCTTTCCAGTTCAATTCATTCTTTTTTCCCATTACTTCTGAATTCTTTCCAGGTTCTAGCTGCTTCTTTTACTTGTCTGAAGAGTAGGGAGGGTCCACAGAGAACCCCTGATTGCAGGAACCTTGATGCTCACTTGCTAACTACTGATGATGTTACCTAGTTTGATAATGAAATATCTGCAAGAAAACCACCAAGCTCAAAGCCCAATAAATTCAACCATAAGCTACAAATACTCTCTTCTGCTCCAATGCCTGATTTCCTGATGCTTCACAAGCAACTGTGACTGGCATCTTGACCAGCATTAAAACCTTGAAGCCCAACACTGCCCAACCTGAAGACTGGTGATGAGTTGATGAGTTGCACAGTGGTGGATTCAAAATTATAAACTATTATAAACTGGTTACCCTATTCTCAATGTCTTTTTAAAATATAGATATATACTCTGGACTGACCTCTTAGATGTTTCTGAATTTAATCTTTTCTTCATATGTTATTTAATACAATTTGATATTATTTACTGGTGCTTTTTTATACTAGTTTCCTTTCTTTTTAGTAACGTGTCTGTGTATTATTTGAATGTTAACTACCTTAAAACTTTACAAAACATTGAAATACAGTAGTATTTTCTTGACTGTATTGGCTGGGAACTTTGGGACCTGTAGTTCCATACACATGAAAAATCACCATGTGTGTTTCCATGCAATAATATATTAAATTAATACAGTAAGTAGTTTTAGAGGTCTGGTTTCTTCACCTCCCAGCTACATCTTCCATTATTTTGATATATCTACCACCTTATAGTTCTTACTCTGATTAACCCTGGATGTGTTTATTTCAATTGTACAAAATATCTATGCTCTGGTTGTACTGCAGTTGCTTTATCATCCAATGGACAAATAAAAAGGAACTGATCATCAATTACCTACATTTGCTCACTTTATCAGATGGCACTTACCAATGGCCCAATCCACAGAGCAACTCTATTTTTTCAAACTACAGAAATAAGTGCTTACAATTAAATCTTAAAGTGAAATTTCACAAGATTCTGTTCTTCCCCATTTTCACATGAGTACAAACCTACTTCTTTCCCATAATAGAAACACAGCAATTACTATGTCTTAATGAGTACTCAATACTCAACATGAGAAGTTTGCTAGATCTCCCTTTTCTACTTGAAAAAAAGCAATTTAGTTGGGCTAAAAGGTGTTTCAGAGCATGTGGAGAATAAGCATAGCACCTGTCTGCCACACCTTAACATTTTATTCATGTTAAAATTTTACATAACAAGATTGTACACTAATCACTATGGCCAATTAAAAACACCCAGATATTTTATATAAAATTTTTCTTCATTTATTTTAGCCTGATGTAATCATCAATAGTGACTTTAATCAAAGTTTGGGGTTTTTTTTACTTGATTACAGTACAGATTACAATTGCTAAATTGTTATTTATTTAATGGAATTTGGTTTGTTAGATACATGGTGATTTCTGAATGACATCTCAGCGTGAATATATAATTATTGAAATTTGATAAATCAGCCATTTCCCCATTGATTTAAAGGCATCAGGTGTGAAAGTAAAATATGTTTTAACATTAAAAAGTCTCCGAAAGATCGCTCAGGATCAAGCAATGTATTTAGCTGCATTATTACAATTTCAAGAAGTAATGGATATTATTACACTAATGAATTTGGGTAAGAAAGCTGGTATAAATGTCTGATTGGAACAAGTTTTTATTGATATTCTTAGTCTTATGCTTTTCTATCTTTTATTGATATTTTTACAACTGATTTTGAAACTGATAAAGATATCCAAATTTTATTTTTTTTTACAAAAATTTTATTGTTTTTTTTTAAATTTTTACAACAAAATGCTCAAAGCACACCATGGTGTTAGGGTAAACAATCATCCAAAAGCAAAACATTTATACATACTTCAATCAATACTTCTAGTATTAATCAATACCTCTTTCCCCTTAACTAACATAGTTTATTTAAAATAGTTCAATCTGATTTAAATTTAGTCAACCTATACCTGTTTCTAACACTTTAAAAAAAATATACAACCATAATCAAATTAACTTTAAATACAAACTCTATCAGTTCGGGTATTCCTTCCAACTATATTCTGGTACCTTAGTTTTTATTGTAAATTTTATTTAACTCTTCTTCGACTGATATCCCTTAATTAAACTAAAACATTAATCTATCCTATATATATATCTATTCTATCAACTAATCAATGTCTTATAGCTAACAGATAAAATCAAATCTTAAATTTTTTCAATCCATTAAACATAATTCAATTCATATCCAATTAAATTGTCATAACCAATAACATCAATCTTATCAAGCAGAAATCATCTTATTAGGTTAGTTCAAGATTACATAATAATTTTCTTACAAATAACCCTATTGTCCTAAACAAAAAAAAGAAAAGAAAAGAAAAAAGAACAAATACATTTTTAAAAGATTTAATATGTATTTCATTAGTCACTCCTTTTTTCTCTTATATCTCTTTTTTAAACTAAAGTATTAATCTGTCCTAAAGCTATATAAACCATCAGTCAACTTTAAACTAACAAGATAATATCAAACTTTAAGATATTTCAATTCATTAATCATCAAACCAGTAAATCATCAGTAATTTGCATGTAGATAAATTTTATATCTTCCATTAATCCCATTTTTCTTAGATCTAACTTATAATCTTTGTCCTTAAGTCAGTCCATAGTTCTAGATTGCCTTTAGTCCATTACTCAAAACTTTCACTTTCATTTTTTAAAAATCTTATTCTAGATTTTTTCAAATGCCAAGCAGGTTTCCATAGCAAAGCTTCCTTTCCAATAGATAAGTCTCTCTTTGTTGCTTATAATATCTTTTGAATCAGTGAGAACCATCTTGACCTCTGAATTGGCCTTCTGATTTTTTTTTGCATAAAGTCTCGTTGCTTTAAAGTTCCAAGTCCCAGTCTTTGCTTTTCCTGATTCTCAACGCCATAACTGAGTTGCATATAAAGCAGAGTCAATTTCTCTTTGTTCTCAGTTAGGTCCTCTTTTTGTAGAGTCTGTTTAATAGAAGAGTCAGGTGCAATCTGAAAGTCAGTTTTAAAGTTTGAAGAAGAGATTCTGGCTCTTAGTTCTGTAGTAAGCTCTTTCATTGTAGCACATATTTCCTCTTTAGTCTCATAAATTTTCTCCAGAATAAGTTTGCAATTTAAATGTGAGTACAGCTCCATTTTAGAAAAAAAATTCAAACATCCAGTTAATTTTCATATAAAAAGATCATCTCCTCTCCAATTGCAATATTGCTTTTTAACCAGTAGATGTCCTCAGAAAGCTAAAAAAATAAATAAATCCATTTCCCCCCAAAGTCATTTCACTTTTCATTCGTCTTTCTTTACTCAAAAAAAACCAACAACAACAACATAGGCTAATAATAAAGTTCGTAAAAGAAGTTTTTCCGATACCCAAAAGTACTTATATGAAAAAAAACAACGTAATTTCTAAAACTTTACTTTGTTCCATTGTTTGCCTTTCTTCCCCAACGAGTAAAAGCTGCCTTTCCAAGCTAGGGAAATCTTTCCAACACAGCTCTTACAGGCAAAAAACAAACAAAAAAAAACGAAGAGAGGGGAAAAAAGGAAAGGTCTCACCCGGATTCACCATGGTGGGTCTGCAGCTTAGATGTTCTTTGGATTTGCGGTTTCTTGCAGCAGAGTGATCAGCCATTTTATTGGCCGATCTTCTTCTCCGTCGGCCCTCGGAGTTCCGTCCGGACAGCTGGAGGAGCCGCTGCTCCTCCGCTGCCGAAATGCTGCCTCCTCGTAGGAAAGCCGCGCCCTCCAGGGCGACTTTGGACCCGCATAAGGGTCCGCCGACGGAGGGAAAACTAGTCGGTGGGGAGAGCAATCTCACCACTCAACTAGCGACGCTGCGACCGGAACCGGAAGTCCAAAATCTTTTTAATATGTGTTCAAATTTTGACTGTGATATTGGCTCAAAGTCTTTAAGTCTCATTACCTTAAATAGTTAATTCTGAACATCCTGGTTTTACAAAAAGAAGTCAACTCTTGGACAATATTAGAATATTAGTGGATATAATTATTATTTAGTCATATAATTGATTCAAAGTTGAATGTGGAGAAAGTCCACATTAATATGGTTGTGCTATGTAAGCCTTAGACTGCAAACAGAAAGTAAGGCAATTACAAACCTTAAAACTTTAATTAGCATGTTATAAATCTTCCGTCATAGCCAAAACAGAGCTAAGAGCCGGTAATTTAAACAAGGTCTTAGAGAGTTGAAGGAAAGATTGCTTGCCTCATAAATTATACCAGAGGAACATGCTACTAGTTTGAAAAATTCAGAGGCAGGAATGTCAAGAGCAATCAAGACAGTCTATAAGTGCAACACCAGAGAATTCCACAGAAGGGCTACAAGCAGGGGGAACCTGGAACAGACTGGAAGCTGGAATGTTATTTCCAACAAGAAGAGGGATCTGGAGCATGTTGTTATATAGCCATAATGCATCCGATGTCTACACATTCCATCCTCTTCTGCTGCTGGCCCCCTCCCTCTTCAGCATTCTCCCAAGGACTTCTTACTTTTGGAATTAGTCATCAATTGCACTAAGTCAATCACATCACTTGAAGGAGGTCACTGACAGTCTGTTGCATCTTGAACTTCAGATGGAGTCTGCTTGTTCCTCCTCTTCAGCATTGGAGTCAGAAGATTCCCTAACAACAGTACAGGATTGTTTTTTGATCACAGCTGGTCCTCGATTATACAACCACAATTGGCACTGGAACTTCTGTTACTAACTAATGTGGACATTAAGTGAGCTGTGCCTAATTTTACAAAAAAAATTGGTCATCATCGTTAAGTAAACCACTGTGTTCGTCTGGTGTCCCCTATTGACTTCGCTTGTTGGAAGCCCCCTGGGAAGGTTTCAAATGGTGATCTCATGACCCTGGGATGCCGCAACTATTATAAATACATGCCAGTTGCCAAGCACCCAAAGTTTCATCATATGATTGCCAGAACACTGCAGTGATCGAGGACCAGTCATAAGTCACTTTTTCAGTATCATCACAACTTTGAACTATGGTTAAACAAATGGTTGTAAGTAAGGTCTACCTGTAAAATTAGGAAGCTTAATCCACTCCCCAATGTTAACAAAATACAGAAAAACACAAAAGCTCTTGACTTCTCTGGATCAAATCTGGTTGGTTTGCTTGCTTGCTTGCTTGCTTGCTTGCTTGCTTGCTTGCTTGCTTGCTTGCTTGCTTGCTTGCTTGCTTGCTTGCTTGCTTGCTTGCTTGCTCTGCTTATCTTTGGCTTCGTCCAGCCCTCCAAGATAGTCACAAATTGGATGGTTTTCAAGATGTCAATAACTTGTTTTCTGTTCTGTCCCAGCCTACATGAGTCCTTGTTATGCTCACAAGGAGAAACCCCTCTTCCAAGAAACAGGCAGGAACTGCAAGAAAAAACCAACCCCTTTTATTCTCACAGACCTGAGTCAATGTCCAAGGCAAACAAACACAGTCCACAGAAACTCGATCCTCAACACAAAGGATTGCCTTTGGCAACCAGCACCTCTCTCACCTTCCTTTTTATAATTCAGCCAAGGAGTGGCTTCCTAATGCCTTCTCCTTTGCCTTTGGAGCCACCCCATTGCATTCTTCTGTCCTACTCGCTTCTCTTGCCTGTGCTTTTGTGCATCCTGGATTTGTCACAACTGTTCTTCATCACTGTCCAATTCAGGCTCCCAGCATAGTTGTGTCTCAGCCTGAGCGCAAGTAGAGGTGTCAGGCTCCTCGTCCGACTGTAAGTCTTGGAGCTCCTCAGAGCCTTCCTCTGACTCTAATGTCACTCCAGGCCCCTCCTCCTCATCTGATTCCTCAGACTCAACTGCCAGATCCACTGGCTGGCAAGGAATCACAACACTTTCTCTCGATCATCCAATCCAAGAAAGAAAGTTTGCCACTAGCCTTTTGCTGTTCATGGCACCAGCCCACTTATCTTTAGTACTTTGAAACTTGTTAGGTTGTCACGGCAACCATGAAACCCTGCATTTCTTTTAGATAGAGTAGCAGATGTTGAAGTCCTTCAGGGCTATCACTGTGGGAATCTTCAACACTAACTCTGAGACAGCCTTAATTGTGTTAGGCAGCAAACCTCCTGGGCCGCAGAAGGAGCTGTAGAATCCCAGCCTGCCCTGAATTTTAAACACAAGATACAAAACTTCCAAATTTGTATTTGTCCACACCAATATCCAAGAGATGCCAAAGAAGAAGATGGAAATCCTATGGATGGTAGTAACCTATATAGCTGATCCTATATACCACCAATGCCCTAGGTACCTTTTTGAGCGCCATGCACAATTCTTTCTTGGCTGTTGATGACTATCTTGGAGAGCTGGATGAACATCTCAACAATTCTCTTTCATACCCTCTCATGTATTTAAATCAACATTTAATTTTTATTCATTGTTCTTTTTCCCCCCTTAATTATTTGCAGAGCAATGACTGAATTCCTCTAATTTTTATTCATGCTATCATGCACATTTATTAAACCCAGAACTAAAAACAACAGAGATAAATATGCCAAATAAATAAAGATTCCCAAAGGAAAATTCTGACCAATGTGAATGGACCAAATATCAATTAGATCTGTCTTATGAAAATGCCTATCTTAAAATATATCAGCTAAATAGTTAAAATAAACTCTGTTCAATACTTGCTATTTAACTTGTGTCTTGGAAGAGTGTCGTGGTATTTTATTCTTTTATTCTTTTGCTGCTAAAATATTTTGGAATTTAAATAGGGAATAGCAGTGAGAAAGACTTAAGTGATTCCAAAGCACAGTCCTCTGTCTATTTGTATGCTCTGCATTTTAACATGATCCTCCTCTTTGAATAGATATAGCTGCCCTGGAGAGGTGAGAAGAATTGAATAATTGTAATTATTGCACTATGTGCAGTGTGCTGTAAATATGTTCATTGAATGAGAATCGCACACAAAAGGCAGTTTATCTGTCTTGTGGGCTGTAAATCCTGTTCAGTGATAATACATTTTCCCAGCTCATATAAGAAGCTGGAGATGCAAGGCTTGCCTGATGTTTTAAGGCTTTGAAAGCCCAGTGTAAGCAGGGTTTTTGCATCATCATAAAATCCCCAAACAGCTGCATCTGTCAAAGAAGCAGTTGCTTTAAATTTCATCCTTATTGAAAAAGTTGGTAACTAACCTATTTGACTTTGACTTTGAGTATTAGGTATATCCAAAGAATCCAAGCAGCAGTTTTGGACTGTGATTGGTAACATATGGAATACAAAAGTATACCCATCCAGTGCTGTGTATTGTACAGGTCGATTTTGAATTATGTTGGAACCCACCCATCACAATCATACTCATGACGGTGGCAAAGTGGTGACCATTGCAGTGGTCATTAAGCAATGGTTTCCTAAGGATGCAGTTTTCCTGAAGATTGGAAATAAAAGCTGGTTTTCAGCAAAACTGTTATAAAACCCAGTCACAAGATAGATGCTGCAAGAGGCCGTAAGTGCAGCCCGATTGCCAAATGCCCACAAAAATAGGAGGGAGACTTGCACTATATGTAAGAGAAAACTACATATCTACATATCTGCTGCACACATGATCCGGGATCCAGTGTGCAGCAGCAGCCAAAAAAACTAATACAATCCTGGGTTGTACAAACAGAAGCATAGAATCAAGATCACGCAAAGTATTAGTACCGCTTTATAAAACCCTAGTAAGACCACACCTGGAATACTGCAGCCAATTTTGGTCACCATATCACAAAAAAGATGTTGAGAGTTTGGAAAAAATTCAGGGAAGAGCAACTAAAATGATCAAAGGCCTGGAGGCTAAAACATACGAAGAACAGCTGCAGGACTTGGGTTTGGCTAGCTAGTCTAAAGAAAAGAAGAAATAGGGAAGACATGATAGCAGTATACCAGTATTTGAGGGGCTGCCACAAAAGCACCAGAGGGCAGGACAAGAAACAATGGTTAGAAACTGATCAAAGAGAGAAGCAACCTGGAATTAAGGAGAAACTTCCGGACAGTGAGGACAATTAACCAGTGGAATAGCTTGCCCTCAGAAGTTGTAGATGTTCCATCACTGGAGATTTTTAAGAAGAGGCTAGACAGTCACTTGTCTGAGATGGTATAGGTTCTCCTGCTTGAGCAGGGGGATGGACTAGAAGACCTCCAAGGTCCCTTCCAGCTCTATTCTATTCTAATATTCTAAACAGTGCAGTCACGTGTCTGTGTGGGGGAAAACATCAGAATTTCAAATGTCGGTCTACTTAGAAACTGCTTCTGGACATTGTGCTTGAGGTAGAAAAAAATGAAACTTTGATTTTGGGTTTTACCAACTAGGTAGGTTTGTTGTTATAGTAACTACTAGTTTATATTATTATGTAAAAGTAAAAAGTTGAGGTTTGATGCTATTATCTTATTCTATTGCACCAAAGGGAATCGGAAGTCAACACCTTGTCTTTTTTTCCCCCTTTGCCCTCCCTTATTTTCATACTATTTTCTTTTGTATTTTTGTATTTTATATTATAAACAAATAAATAATAATATGAAAAAGAACTTATAATGTGGGTCATTAAGTACCTACCAAGTAGATCTACCAGAACATCCAACACACTAAGCAACCATTTGTATTGGATGTTACAGCTACTGATAGGCTAATAAAAATATAACACTGGTGGAACCTCAGAAAATGTTGATTGTGGGAGGGATTATTTTGGTCACTTATTTCTTTACTTTGGGATTAGGTTAACATTTCCTGAGTTCCCCCTCAACAATCCTTTAACTCACATATCAAAGTTCTTGGTATGCAACACAAAACAACAAAAAGAAATCCCAGAGATGCTTTTTCATGAGGCAACTGGACTTTCTTGCTTTTCTTATATTTTAGAGTATAAATCTTTCCATTCCCCACCATCCAGTCAGAGCTGAAGAAGCTCCTTGGATGAAAAAAAAAACACAAGAAAGTCCAGTTGCCTCATGAAAAAGCATCTTTGGGATAAATATGGCCTGGATGACTGAGAATCTTAATAGACAACAAAAAGGAAAAACAACAACATTATAAGTACAGAATTTCTATTTAAAACATGCACATGTCTTTCAGAAAGAGTTGTCCATTATGATTGATCAAAAATTAGGAAGAGTCAAGATTCATTTTGGTCGGCCATTAGATGAAACCACTATCTATCGACCACTCCACTTAGATCAGTTTACATTTGGGATGGCTTTTTCTTTAGTGATCCCTTCCACCTCTGTTGAGGCCTTCACTGAAACCAGAGCACAAAGTGGATGGAGCTGCAAACATTGTATTGTGTGCTATCCAGATTGTCTTTAAGGTGGGCAGCCAGATAAATCTTTAAATAAATAAATAGGTGATTCTAATCTTCATTTCAGCATACAGACTCCCATGGAGACATTTTCTTACTAGAAGTAAGAGTAAACACAGTTGTGGAATAACTGGCATTTAACATTGGTTGGAGAAAGAATTACAATATTAATTTAAATATTAGTTTGGTTACAATATACCTGGCACGTTAGAAATATAAACAAATAAATGTAAGGTGACCAATCGTCCTCCTTTAGGGAGGACAGTCCTCCTTTTGTGAGTTCTGTCCTCTCTCGAAAAGTGTCCTCCTACATGTCCTCCTTTTCAATATTTGAAGACTAATGTGCAGGGTTGTTTTTTTTTCTCATAGAACACTCAGAACAGCGTTCCGGCACCTTTTTTTATGTTTTCTTTTTCAACTTTTGCATGAGCTGTGCTACTCCCCCTATTGGCTTTCGAAAGCCAATAGAAATTGCTGCTGAGCGTGCCAAAACACCTGGCCGGCAAACTTTGCACATGTAAATTGTCTGCAGCAAAGGTGAATTGTCAGGAACTTTGCACCCCTCCCTACTACCCAAGTAATCTCCTAGTTCAGACATGTCAAACACAAGGCCTGGGGGCCAGATGCAGCCCATGAAGTGGTTTCATGTGGTCCCCGAAGCCATCCTGGAAACAGTGAGGGAATGGCCCCCTCTGCCTTGGCCCTGGCCCAGGCCAGCTGGGAGCCAATGTACAATTTTGTGGTGGCTATCTATGCTGAAATGCATTCAGTCTTAGCTCCAGAAGCCTCCCCCCTGCATGGTCTTGAGAGGAACAGTGAGGCTCCTCCAGTGGATCATGCCTTGGCACTTGCCCTGGTCCCACCCCCTTCTGCCAGAGACCCTCAGCGCCCGCTCTACATGGCGGGGCAGCAGTGCTGGCGGGGCGGCTGTGGGCGGGGATGCGGCATATAAGCATAATTACAATATAAAATATTATTGTTATAAATGTTTTTATTATGCGTTTATCATATTATAGTGTATTCTGTATTATTGTTGCAATGAATAAAATGTTTCTTTTATTTACGATATTTTTTCTTCAATTTATTTGTGTCCTCCTTTTCATTGTAAAAAAGTTGGTCACCTTAATAAGTGAGAAATTAAAACAGGCCACCCATTTTTCTTGCTTTGGGCAGTGTGGATTTAAACTTCAATAGGTTCTCTCCAAAACACGGCATTAGAGCAACCCCACAGCTCACCATAATGAAAACTGTAAGTCCCAAAGGTGCATTTCCAAAAGACTATTGGACTTTCTTGGTTTTTCCCTTGAAAACATTTTGCTTCTCGTCCAAAAAGCTTCTTCAGTCCTCAGCAATTGGATGAGAAGCAAAAAAAATTTTCAAGAGAAAAAAAACAAAGTCCAGTTGCCTTTGGGACAACCATGACCTGGATGATTGAGAGTCTCCCAGGCAAAACTATAAGCCAGTGTTGTTCTTAAAAGCTGAATACTTGAATATTTAAGCTCCTACAATGAACAAGAATATCTTTGCTAAACTACATAAGAGGAATCACATAGATGCTTATTCTGAAAGTCCATAGGCTCAGGTCTCTTCTCAAGACCAAGCCACTGAAATCTAGAAGCAAAATGCCAAACATGTCCTGCTAATTTTGGGAGGAAAAGAAAGGAGGGAGACGGGTTAAGAGTTTTACAGGCCTCCAGTACCTACAAGACAAACCATCTCAGTGTATATGGGGGTTCGCAAAAAGTGATGCACAGTTCAGGAAAGGAAGAGGAGCTGTACAATTCAGTGGGGTGCACCGGAGGTCAATGCAAGAGCTACTGCATGGGATGGGGAAAGTGCTCAGACGTGATACAGGTTAGCGGAGCATCAGGGGGGAGGGGGTGGCATAGGCCAGAAAGGGTGCTTCTCTCCTCCCTTTCCTCTCTTTCTTCCCTGTGAGTGGATTCCTAAAATAACTTGGTAATTAACTTTCCCTTTGTTGGCCCTTCTTCTATGGACTCCATTTTGTGACATGCTGTAAGGCAGAGATTCTGAATCTTTCTTCACTTCATTCTTGAGACCCTACCTTTGTTTCTGAATAGTTGGAACGTGACATTTTTGTTTATATTTACTTAACTAGAAGTGTCACAGATCAAGCTTTAAAGGGTTTAAGTCAGAAAAGATCAAATAATGATACTGTATGTAAAAAAGATTTTAAAAAAGAGAGCAACTATTGATTTCTTATTTTTCCCTTTCAATTTTGAAAATAAACTCCAGTAGTGACACCTAGTGGCTATTCTCTAGCCATACATTTTTCATACGTTTTGATTTCAAGGTTTAAACCAATTGAAATGGCCGACAAATTGGTTCTTTTGGGCTTTTAACAGAACAGCGTGGCATGAAAGTGATTTTATTCTGTGTACCTGCCTATTTCATGCTTCTCTAGTGACATTGAATTTCCAGGTTCTTCTTGCTATTAATTGCAAAGATTTAACTGATTCATTTTGCAGTAGCTACGGTATCATGTACCATAAATCTACAAGGGAGGGAGGAGGATTACATTTTGTGCTCTGCTGAATTCTTATGTTTCCCCAGAGATTGAATGAAATGGACATATTTAGCCCTGGGAAGAGAAAAACTTAGAGGGAAATGATAGCATTAATTGAATGTTAGGAGAAATATCCTAACAGTAAGAGCAGTGAGTGAACTGATGTATGTGGTAAAATAGAGGCTAGAGGAGCTGTAATCTAGATTAATCTGCTAGGAGAGCTTTAATCTGGATTCTTGCATTAAGCAGAATATTGTGCATAGTAATCCAATGTCTCTCTCCAACTTCTGTTATTCTGTTTTATGTTTATGTATATTTTGTTTCTCTATTTGAGGGCCTATTTGGATAAACAGAAATGTGTGAAGGAACCCAAGGTATTTAAATAATTAACTGAATTACAGTTCAGTCAAAGTCATCATTTCAATATCATAACCCCTTTTTGTTTGTGAGTCTAACACTATTGTACATGCATGCTCATACACAGACATACATAAACGCACACCACCCTGCCTGTACACATTTAATCTGCAACCTGTTTTTCCTTAAACAAAATACTATTTAGAATTATGTAATTGGCAATTTAGCCACAACAGATATTTTTGAATGTGCTTTTCACAAGCTCTCAGATTTCCAGATGTGTCCCTTTCCCCAAAAAGATGCTTATCCTATTCTTGTCAGGAGCCCACCTCTTTGTGCTAATGGAATACAGAAGTGCTTTTGAAGGCGATGATTATTTTCCAGTCTAGTTATATTTTAATAGCTACAGTAGTTACTACTCCATTTTCTGGAGGTGAAGACTAGAATCTAGCCCCCTTGAGACACAACCTTGATGATCCTAGAAAGACTGGGTGAAGTGAAAACCCAGCCATCTGTCTGACTTTGTAACATACTCATTCTATGCAGCTAAGAGCGCACTGATCTAAATCTTTTGGCTATTGCCACTGCTCACACTCAGATTCACCCTAATTGCCTTCATCAGCAAGAGCAAGAGAGGAAATGTATTATGCAGCACATTAATTTCATATTTCTAATGCTTCAGTTGGGGATTATAACCTGCTAATGTGCTGGTCCATGCACATGTGCACAGATTCATAAGTTGATTCATAAATTGATGAGCTAAATTCCTCCCAAGCTTTTTCCCTCTGTAACTTTAATTCATAAGATGTAGTCCTTTGCCATCAGCCAGTGGTAGGATTCAAATATGTGAACAACTGTGGGGATGCCACTTCTGGAAGTCCATTCTGAGCCTGGACACAAAAAATTAGCTACCGGTTCTGCCAAAGTGGTGCAAATCGGCTGAATCCCACCACTGCCATCAGCCTGTGAGGATGATATGCCAAAGCTAAACTCTCTGGGTTTGAGGATACCAAATCCAGCAAAGATCCAGAGCCAGTGGCTACCATTGACACTATCGGGGATACAATACTGATTTCATTAAAATGGTTTTCAGTTACGTATTTTTTTTAATGAATATATTAGTTATCCATAGTAATGGTGCTTTCAGATAAACTGTTCCTATTCCATAATACATAAAATACATTATGCATCCATTTTATTTCTTACCTATCTCTTTAATGGGTTTTCTTTGCTAAGGAAAAAAAGCAATGGGAAAAGCACAGGAGAGCCTTTCATCTGATGCCCTCTGAATGCTCCACAAACAAGCCAGAATGATTGGACAATTAAAACAATACACACACACACACACACACACACACACACACAAAAACTTTTCTTCCAGATTCCAGAAGAACTTTGTTTCCTTCTTTCAATTTTGACAATCTCTAATGCACAAATTAAAGCTCATCTGTACAGTAATGTTTTTAATTGGAGGAGATTGCACCAAGTCCATATGGTATTTCAAGAGAATTTCTCTCTTTTACAATGAAGATTGGGGGGAGACCCCGAATGTTAAAATTTCCATAAATCATCAAAACAATTAACAAACGAAAATTAGAATATTTAGGACATGTGATGCGACACCCAGAAAAATGTGGCATTTAATCTTCCAGGGAAAGATTGAAGGCAAACGAGGTCCAGGCAGAAGAAGAACATCATGGCTTCAAAATCTAAGGGACTGGTTTGGACAAAACTCAGCAACACTTTTTCGTGTGGCTGCTGATAAAAAAACATGATCGCCATCGTCCAATAACGGATATGGCACAAGAAGAAGAAGAAGAATTGAAATATTTGAGCCAAGATATTGAATGATACTTAAGCTGCAAGACCTTCTGAGACCAGTAATATGCTACATGTGAAAAAGAAAAAGGCATGTTTTTTTTGCCAAAACTTGTGGGGATTGGAGGGTGGGGATGTCTCGCAGGAAATTATATTCCAAAATGAAAGAAGTGACAGGAACTTATTTTCATGACTGTGGGAAGTTCTAAACAATAACATTAACCAATATGAAATTCAACTTACAATAAATAAGAATTAGGATCACTGAAAATCAGTGTTTGGTAAAGCAAGAATCAGTTTGGTGTAGTAGTTAAGACATGTGGCTAGAAACCAGGAGACCATGAGTTCTAGTTCCATCTTAGATATGAAGCCAGCTAGGTGACCTTGGGCCAGTTACTTTCTCTAAGCCCTAGGAAACAGACAATGGCACATTGTTTCTGAAATCTTGCTAAGAAAACTGCAGGGATTTGTCCAGATAGTTGTCACAAGTCAGCAGACACTCCAAGATACAATAAACTCCCACACAGATACCCACAAAACATATACATTACATATAAACATTTAAGTGGCCTGAGGAAACAACTTAGCCCCCCCCCAAACCCAATAGTTAAGGACCATTTTCATAGCCTTCCTAAATGCTACCAATATGGGAGCTATCCAAAATTCAAAAGGTAGGCTATTCCATAAAAATGGGGGCCACACTAAGAACATCTGCTTAACACACACCCCCAGGAGAGGAATTAAAGTATCTGTCCGAGTTTGAACACATGGGATGGACAGATCAGATGAAGACCTGGTCCCAGCAATACAGAAGGATTATACCATATAGTGATTTAGAGCAGAGGTCCCCAACCTTTTGGGCATCAGGGACCATTTCCGTGGAGAAAGGTTTTTCCACAGACCGGAGAATGCATGGTTTTGTGTGCTGCCTGCATCCCACGGATGGGGCTTTGCTTGTTTGTGCAGTTGCTGGCATGCTGCTGGCATGCTGCGGCCCAGTACTGGTCCACAGACAGGGAGTTGGGGACTCCTGCTTTAGAGGTCAAAAACAGAATTTTGCTCTGAACACAGAAAATTATTGCCAGCACCCTTACTTCAGGGGGAACAGTACTGAAGTGTTTCTCATTCATGTGTAAATAGACTTGTCACATTCTGTATCAACTAACATTTCCAGTTAGTCTCCAAAGGCAAAATGTCTAGCTACCATATAATAGTGATACTTCATCCACCCTTACTGAAAATGGTATGAGCTATCTTAAAAAAAAAGACAACATTCAATTAATTGGGAGCAGACAATTATTTGTCCCATACTGTAGTATAGGCATGAATCTGAATTCATACTTGTACTCAGTCTTCACTTCTTATCTTTTACCATCAGTGTTCAATCATTCACTTTTTGCCCCATCATCTCCATGAGCTCCTAAGGAAATCAAGGGTCTTCAGGTTTGGTGAACAGAAAAAGGGTACCTGGAGGCAAGACTCATCATCTCTCCATACAAGAGCTCATTGGGATGCATGTGAGGTGTATCTGCCAGACTACTTGGCAAATCTCCAAACTTCTCTTGAAAAATAGCTAGATCCATGATGAATCTGGAGTGAACCATCAAAATCGACTCTGTCACTTCGACAGAAATCAAAGATGCCAATAAACCGTACCATAATATTATTTTAAAATCAGGTATCTCTTCCTGTATTTCAGTAATGATCAAAGGCAGAATCTTACAAACAACTTAAAAAAGAATATTTGCAGGCGTCTTATTCCATACTTTATGGTTTTGACTATGAGTAGAGGATGGGGGAATAGCGAAATTAAATAACTGAAAATATCAGTAAATTGCACATGATGTCTCAAGAAATATTGAAAGGACAAGAAGCTCATCATTTCATTTCTATATAATTAATTGCAAAATATAACACAGAGTGGTTCCAGTATGGTAATTTTATGTACAAATTAACTCTAGAATATGTTCATTCTGGTTCTTTATGTGGACAATATGGTTCTATTTTTCCAATACCCCAAATATTGCAGATGCCAGGAACAATCCTGTTCTGGTTGATTCAAAAATGACATATTGCAAATTTAAGACAAATACACATTTGTATTATTTATCAAGATCAGTTTCAAGATTCAATTTTAAAATTTATCCCTCATGGTACATAGAGAACAAGGGCAAGATAAGAATAGCCTCACTGCTACAACAAATTATGGACATTTGGTGCATGGCTTGAGGACAGCTTCAGGACACAGAATTCATTTCAGAAGTATATTCCTATTCCATCTTTGTAGCTTTCAGGCTCCAGAAAGACACAATACCTGAGTGAGGTATTAATGTATTAATATAAATGGTTATGAATGAAGGCAAATATACGAGTCCCCAGGATAATGTTGCAGGATCCAATCTAGGTAGGTCACCAGGACCAGATATTTAATCTTCTGAGCTTTCAGACTCCTGCTGGTTACATTTATGTACACATACATGTCAGGGTATACATCTGTGTGTATGTCTGTATGCACCCACACACAGAGAGAAATCAGCAAAAATGAAGTTTACATTGGAGTTGGAAAGTATTTGTTGAAGAATACAAATAGGAGAACACTTACATTACTCCAGTCTCATATTCTTGAATGGCTGGTGTAAGATTCTCCAGTTTTGTTCATATGGGAAAGGAAAGAATATTCAATAGTGAATGATTTGCCATAATATTCCTGTTAGGTTTTTTTTTTTACTTATAGGAAAATATATAGATCTCTTTCTTCAAGAAAAGCTATTTGCTTAAATAAGCAAAACACAAATGCCAAACTGGCAGGCAGGCATGTAACAGTAACAGGTATTTCTTGAGTTTGAGAAAGCACACACCAAACTACTTTATTTCTACTACTCACTGTTAAACAGAGGAATTATGTAAATGGATTCTTCAGCATTGCCAACAACTTAGATAGTGAGAAACAAACATAATCATATCTTAATCTTGCTTTCCCTATCCTAATGACCTTTACTTGTATTGGGCAACAGTTTTAATCTTCTCAACTACCATGATGGGAGTTGTCATATAATGGGTGGCAGCAGGTTGGGAATGTTGTGTTGGTATCACCCATTGGCACTGGCATTACTAGCCTTTTATCCCAATTATTTATACCAGTGAATCTAAAGGGAACTTGTACACTCTAGTTGTGCTGCTGCTGTTTCACAGCCAAGAGTAGCTTGGCAGATATTTGAACGGAAGCAAGAAACTAGCAATTCACTGAAGAGAGTTCCTCCCACTGATGCTGCATATGAGAAAGGGAGGATAATGAAAGGGTGGTGGCAGACAGACTTAAGCCCTTACTGCAAGACGACATGGGAAGCATGGCAATGTGAGGGGCTTCCCATTCCTTATCAAGAACAAAGTCAGGAGTGAAACAAGAATCCCATAAAACTGGATTATTATTTCCAAGCATCTGAGAAGCTTCAGACAGCTGCAACTGGGATAAGACCTCCATGTCCAGTGTCAAATTGGAGAACAGGCAAAACCAAAAGCTACTCCTCACCTAGAAAAAAGCCGATTGTGCTTTTCAAACAAGCTTTGAGATCTAATCAAATAATTACCTAGATAATACGAAGCTGGGATTAAAACTGAAGTTTTGGTTTTTTTAATCAGGCATAAGCATAAAGAAGAATTTCCAGGGGCTAATAAGACGACAACAAATATTTGAGGGACAGCCGACAGCTTGGAACAAGGCCAGATGAACAACGGTCGCGAATACTCCATTTCACACAACAACATTTCCACGTGTCAAAGTTTCTTGCGGTGCCACTTTGCCCATCTAAAGAAGCAGATGGCCCAACAGAGGGCAGAGTATGAAGCTATTATTTTAAGGTAAATATTCAAGTTCACAATATGTCAACAACTGGGACAGGGCTTACTGTATTTATTTATTTATTTGTTTGTTTGTTTGTTTGTTTGTTTGTTTATCAAATTTATATGGCTGCCCGTCACGCACAAAGCAATTCTAGGCAGCGTAACATGCATTTGAATATCCTATGTGTTGCTATTGTCAGAAACCCAGCAGAAATATTGTTTGTGGAAAAATTTATGGAATGGTTGGAATGAATACTTATAAATTAGATTACAATCTACCAATAATGAGAATAACTATTTTTCTTGTACTTTATATACTTCTAGCAATGCATTGTGAAAGACCAGTTAATATGGTTGCACTTTGCATAGTAAACAGCAAGCTGCAAACAGAAAAATAAATCACATATAATTTGCATGTATTGAGCGACCACCCTAATTCACATTTCATAGGGCAGTTTTGTTTTTTTACTGCCACTTTATTGAACTACAATACAGTGTTTGGGCTACTAGTGTCAGATTCATTTTCTTCCTGTGAATAACTGAAAGTAGTGATTTCAACACATGACAGGGATAAAAGAGACAAAGATGAGTGTGATTATAACCTGAGATGTTACTTTTTAAACCAAGTTATTACAACGATGCCTGAGCATCCTTCTTTAGCTTGTGGCTCTTGATTTATGTTGCTAAGAATCTAAAATAAAACCTTTCAAGTACTTTCTACTTTCGATATGAAAATAACTCGGAATAAAGCCAGAGAAATGAAGCACTTGTAAAATGAAAAACCACACTGTCTTTTTTTTTATGCCAACAGCCTGGAGCAACAGAATAAAGAAATGGACATCGAGGTTAAGGATCTACGTTCAAAATTGGATCAGCAACAGCAGTGGCATCGTTTAATGGAAATTAAAATATGCAATGTGGAGAGGGCATGCAAAGATGCAGAGAGAAGAAATGAAACTCTTCAGAGAGAAATGGAAGACTTTTTTTGTACATTTGGAAAACTGACAAGTGAAAAAAAGCTGCTGGAGTAAATTACTCCAAGCTTTTAGATGCTATCTTATCCTAACTTCATCCAACAACAAAAAAAACTACACATGTACTCATTATCCAAATCCTTAAAGGAAAAAATTACAAATAAAGATCCTCTTTATTGTATTTTTTAAAATACTAAATGTTTAGTAAATTTTTGTTTGAATGGTTAGAGAATTACATTTTTAAAACTGGGCCTGGAAAAATTTAAGTACTGGAAGGAAAAACTGAAGTATGTCATTAAGAGTAGAAAAAAGAATTTCTATAGCAAGCCCATTCTTGCAAGAGAATGCAAGAGAGAGAAAAGAAAGAAAGACTGACTGAGGGTTGCTTTGAATTGGGAAATCTAGTTTAGGGATCCTGCAACGAATCCAAACATCTCTCAAGATTCTAATGTATTGTTAAAATTACTGATAGACTATAATTATATGCTATCGGACTTCCATTCAAAAAGATAGAAACACCTCTGTGAAAGTAACAGTAGATCCTAGGACAGGGCAACCAACCATTATTCTATAATTTTATTGTGTAACTCCATGCCATGAAACATAGTGTACTAGAGCTAAGCTAATTACAGTGAGGAAGCAATGAGGAAAAAGAAAATGAATATTAAATATTAGATACAATTAGACATATTTTCTTTTATTCTAGCACTGAAAATTACTTCAGATGATTTAATGGGAAAGATCTTCAAATTTCTACAACAATTTAGCTGATTGATACACAAGACACCCAACCTTTTGGGAGTCGCAGTTTTGCTGAAAAGCAACTGGACAGTTTGGCTGCTTTTTTTTTTTGTAAGAGAATATTTCCCCTCCCACCATGCATTTTACAAGTACAGTTATGGCATCTAGTGGGATACATATTTGGCATCTTGGTAAATGTCTTAGGAAATGTCAAGGTTCAAGACATTGAGGCTCAGTCGTAGGAGTCATTATACAGTTGTGTGGACATTTTGTATGAGCCTATTTTCCAGAAGAATTTTCTATTTTGTAATAAAGTCCATCAGCTTTTTGTTTAGTGTTTTGTAGATGTCTCTGTAATAGGAAATCTTGGCATAGCAACAAAAAGAGGAAGAAAAAAAATGTTCTCTGTTTTTCTGTTATATATTGGAAATACAGATGTTTAATTTTAATGAACATTACCAAAAATATTTATTTTTGAAGTTTCTTTCTGTATGTTCAGGCCAAGAACATACTTACTTTGGAATCTGTAAATGCATTTAAAGTCAGTAGATCAAACAATCCATTTCTTTAAATCATGGAAATGCATGTAATGATAAAATACAAATATTTTAAATTGAAAAAGATGTCCCTAATCCATAATTGCACTACGAGGTATTTGTTAGCCTAGGCCTGACTCTGGTTTGCTATTTGGTGCAAACTGTTTGGGGTTTGTATAAATTTTGTTTTAATGACGTCCATTTTTCTGTTTATAAATGTCAATTTATATATATATATATATTCTTTTTTACTGACTGTTCTACATCATCCAGAGACATTTCTCATGAGATGAGTGGCTATGTAAGTCTGATTAATAAACAGATTGTAGCAATAAATGTGTTGTATTATTAAATCTAGTGTGTTTCACTGTTCCTGAACCTGCTAGATCTGCTAGTCATTATCTATACTTCCGTAAGTTACAGAAGGAGACTACTGCAATGTGCTGTACATGAGGTGCTCTTAAATAATATATGGAAGTTCAAATAGTGCAAAAATGCAGGAGCAGTAGTAGGAGCAGCTAAGTTTGATTTTTAACCTTTAAACCTTAGCTAGCTTAGAGGCCAATTGCCTGACAGAACACCTTCCTTGTTATGGATTTTCTATGCACTAAAAATATTATTGAGGGCCTCTCTTAAAACATATTAGGATTTCGAAGGTGCCTCATTTCCAAGCATTAGCGTGCATGCTCTTTGACACTTGCACTTAGCCCCACTATGTTCTTAGGAAAGGCTATGAATTAGACCAGTGATTATTTTAGCTGGTGTTCTAAACAAGGTTGTAACTAATTGATATTTTTGTAGGGGATGTGTTTTGAAAATTATTCAGGGGAGACGTTTTGGGACATGTGACTGCAGTAGCACTTTTAGAATTCCATTTTTCCATTCCATGAGATGTTGCAAAACTACATGGCTGTTTTAATAAGCTGTGGCAGACTCATTAAACCTGCAGAACCTTTTCTCAGGCTTCTGCAGAAACCATGAAAAAGTATAGTAATAATTTACTGTAAAGTTTTGTAAGTCCTGAAGCACCTTTTTCATATTATTTTCAAAGCATTCACAGCCCTAACAGAATGCCTTAGTCTGCTTTAATCTCCTTAGAAATGGAATAAGGGGTACAAATTTAAATAAAACAATGGGAAAAATTGTATTATCCCCACCCATTCCAACAATATAGGGTATTTATTTCATGAAACAAGGCTCAGTGAGTGAGAGATTGTATACATATTTCAATCAACATTTAACTTTTATAGTAGCTTTAAAATTGAATAGAGTCCAGCAAGATTATGAGCAAGAGGAGGTGAATCCAGTTTAAAATATATTACCAAAAGTTACCTTGCCAAAAGTTGTTTTTTTTAATCTTTTTGAAAATCATCATCATCATAATAATAATAATCATAATAGTAATAATAATAATCATAATAATAAATTGAAGGAAAATGTGATAACAACTTGACATGAACATGGCTTAAGATGGGAACCATCAAGAAAGAAACAGAAGGCTTAATACTGTCTGCTCAAGAACAAGCACTACAAACTAATGCCATGAAAGCGAAGATACAAAAATCCACTGACAATCCAAATTGCCAACTTTGCAATGACAAAGTTGAAACTGTTTCACATCTAATATGTGAGTGCAGCAAAATCATACAAACTGACTACAAAGCTAGACATGACCGAGTTGCTAAATTAATCCACTGGACATTGTGTAAAAAATACGACTTGCCTGTGTCCGAAAAGTCATGGGAACATAGGGTGGAAAAAGTTATTGAGAATGAGAGGGTGAAGATCTTGTGGGACTTTCGAATACAGACAGATCGCCATTTGGAACACAATACGCCGGATATCGCAGTTGTAGAGAACCGAAGTGTACAGCTGATTGATATCGCTGTACCAGGAGATGCCACAGTCGAAGAAAAAGAACTGGAAAAATGACAAAATATCGCGACTTGGCCATCGAAACTGCGCGATTATGGATGAAACATGTAACAGTGATACCCATTGTCATCGGGGCACTGGGAACTATGACAAAAACTTGTGC
This sequence comes from Bothrops alternatus, assembly GCA_034064705.1. Classification (NCBI taxonomy): domain Eukaryota; kingdom Metazoa; phylum Chordata; class Lepidosauria; order Squamata; family Viperidae; genus Bothrops; species Bothrops alternatus. Next base: position 45,025,249 of record JARGCV010000007.1, on the reverse strand, counting down.
AAAATATTTCAAGAAACTACAGCTTCCTGCAATAACTCTAGCAATGCTACAAAAAAACTGCGCTACTCAGAACACCTTACATTTTAAGGAGGTACTTGGTTGATACCTAGGATGCTGGCAGCAATCTGTGTCAACCATCAGCGCCAATCAATTTGAATGTTCAGTTGACTGAGGTTCACATCAAATAACAATAACAATAATAATAATAGTTGGAAGGGACCTTGGAGGTCTTCTAATCTAACCTCCTGCTCAGACAGGAAGCCCTATACCATTTCAGACAAATGGTTGTCCAGTCTCTTTTTAAGAACTTCCAGTATTGGAGCATTCACACCTTCTTATTCCACTGATTAATTGTTCTGCCAGGAAATTTCTCCTTAGTTTTAGATTGCTTCTCTGTTTGATTAATTTCCATCCATTGCTTCTTGTCCTGCCCTCAGGTGCTTTGGAGAATAGCTTGACTCCCTCTTCTTTGTGGCAGCCCCTGAGAAATTGGAACACTACTATCATGTCATCCCTAGTCCTTCTCTTCATTAGACTAGACATACCCAATTCCAACAATCGTTCATTATATGTTTTAGCCTCCAGTCCTCTAATCATCTTTGTTGCTCGTCTATACTCTTTCTAGAGTCTCAACATCTTTTTTTACATTGTGGTGACCAAAACTGGATGCAGTATTCCATGTGTGGCCTTACCAAGGCATTATAAAGTGGTATTAACACTTCATATGATCATGATTCTATCCCTTTGTTAATGCAGCCTAGCACTGTGTTGGCTTTTTTTGGCAGCTGCAGCACACTACTGGCTCATATTTAAGTGACTGTCCACTAGGAATCCAAGATCCCTCTCACAGTTACTACTATTGAGCAAGATATCACCTATACAGTACCTGTGCATTTGGTTTTTCTTGCCTAAATGTAGATTTTTTTCACATTGAATTTCACTTTGTTAGATAGTGCCCAATGTTCAAGTCTGTAAAAATCCTTCTGTATCTTAAGCCTAAATTGGTTTTTGGTTATGACTTTGCCTCTAGGTGTTCTCTGATTCGTTGCTTATCTTTTCCAGATATTGAGATCAGGCTGATAGGTCTCTAGGTTTCTGGATACATTTTTTCCTTTTTTGAAGATGGGAACTACATCTACAACTACTTTTCCAGTCCTCTGGTGATTCCCCAGTGCTCCAGGATCTTTGAAAGATATAGTTCAGTGGTTCTGAGATCACATCTGCCAGTTCCTTCAGAACTTTGGGGTGTAATCCATCTGGTCCTGGTGATTTGAACTCATCTAGGGTGGACAGTGCTCACTTACCATTTTATTGCCTATTTGAACTTGTGTTTTTAATTGGTTTTTTACAGTAGTTTTTGATAGGTTGGACTATTTTCCCCTTTGTGTAAAGACGGATGCAAAAAAACAAGTAGTTCTGCTTTCTCCCTGTTGCTCGTCACCTTCCTACCACTTTCTCCCACTAATGGACCAATTATTTCCTTTTTTCTTGTTTTTAACACGATGAAAGCTTTTTTGGTTATTTTTTACTTTTGTTGCAAGCCTTAGTTTATTTTGAGCCTTAAGCTTTCCTCCTTCATCTTTGCAAGCTCGGGCTATTTGCTGATATTCTACCTTAGTTATGTGCCCCCCTTTCCACTTTTTATACTTGTCCTTTTTGTCTTTCAATTTATCAGAGTTCTTTATGCAGCCATGCTGGTTTTGAGAGCTGTTATTTTTCTTCTTTGTTGGTATTGTGCTAGACTGGGCTTTTATAATCTCACTTTCAAAATTTCCCAAGCTTCTTGAGTTGTTTTCCCCTTGAGGAAGTTTATTGAAATTAGCTCTCTTAAAATCCAAGACTCTAGTTTGATTAGGTTCTATTGCTTGTGCTTGCATAATGTTGAATTTTAATATTGCATGATCACTCCTCCCCCACAAGGTTCCTGTAGTTTCAACATCTTCTATAATTTCATCTTCTGTTAGTGAGAATTAAGTCCAATATGGCTGATCCCTTAGTTCCCTTCTCTACTTTTTGGGAGACAAAGTTGTCTGCTAGATTTGTCAGGAATCTGTTTGATCTTCCACTTGGTGCAGTTTGTCTCCCAGTTGATGTCAGGGTAATTAATCCAATTCGTTTCTACTTCTTGTTGAAAAATCTCACCTAAGCATTAAAATATTTTATTTATCTGTTTCTATATAAAGGTATAGTGCAGTTTTTCATTTACAACATTGTACCTAATGTGCCCTGCAAGAGCAGTAAAATGTGGTCACTGTGTATATACTTCACCTTAAAGGAAAGAAGTAAAGCTCTCCTTCATTTATACAATAATTTCTCTTAATTAAGAGCGCAGTATTACTAGCATGATTATGATTAGCATAATGGTTCAGAGGCTAAAGAGGCTGAGCTTCTCAGTTGGAAAGCTAACAGCCTGGGTTTGAGAACTGAGCGCCGTTTGACAGGGTAAGCTCCTGTTACTTGCCCCAGCTCCTGCCCACTTAACAGTTCAAAAGCATGCAAATGCAAGTAGATAAACAATAGATAAATCACTTTGGTGAGAAGGTAATAGCATTCCGTGTGCCTCAGTTAAGAAACAGAGATGGGAATTTGCCCTCTAGAGTCAGATACAACTGGACAGGAGAAACCTTTACCTTTAGGATTTTCTTAACAAAGGTTTTGTTTGTGTGTATATGTATGTGTGAGAGAGATATACTTAAAGTACACTATAAAAATGTAATTTTTATAGTATTACAATGGACTCTAAAATGTTTATATTATAAATATAAAAAAGCAAATCTATGATAAATTGCTAATCTTTTATTGTCAAATCTTAAGAAATGAACTGATTGCTAATACTGATATCTTTACATCTAAGAAAAAAAGATGCGCTTAGGTCACTCTGAAATCAACTCAACAAATGTTTAAATGTAGATTGAAAAAATTAGCGAATACTTCACTCACAGAACTTTAAACATATGGATTTTTAAAGTTACTGCTCCATTACTAGGCCATAAACCTGAAGTCATAATGAAAGCCTGTAAACTTAGTAATTTTCTAACTGAAGTTAGTGGAAAATAAATATGCCAAGAAAATTTATTTGTTAAGCTAGGACCTCATAGCGACCATGACTTCCTGCAGGCTTTCCCATTGACTTTTCCTGTGGGAAGTTGGCAGGGAAGATCGCAAAGTGCAATTACATGACTATGGGGTGCTGCAACTGCAAGATGGGCACTAGCACCTAGACCAGGGGTAGGGAACCTTGGCTCTTTTATGACTTGTGGACTTCAACTCCCAGAATTTCTGAGTCAGCATGACTGGTTCAGGAATTCTGGGTATTGAAGTCCACAAGTCATAAAAGAGCCAAGGTTACCTACCCTGACCTAGACCATGTGACCACAGAGATGCTGCGCTGATGGCTAATCAGAACTACCATTCATTCATCACCACCATACGTTTCATAAGTTTGATTGCTCTCTTAATCTGCAGTTGTTAAATGAGGACCACCTATATGTGCAACCATATATAAACCATGAAAATAAGGAAAATATTACTTTTATATATAGGTATTTGTAAGAGCTGGTGCTATAGTTGTGTTGAACTGCATCAATCTCAATTGTAATATACAAAATGCTATAAATGATTTACCAATAAAGACAGGAGGCATGAATATACTGAGAAGAATTAACATGCTTAAATTTTTTTAAAAAATTACTGGAGTGCAAAAAGTGAACAGCAGCATGACAACATGAACATTAAGATTTTAAATAACACAATGTAAATTTTAAACACATTTTAAACATTTATTTCTCGATTTTCAAAAGAATTCATTTCTTAATTTTAGAACCAATTAAACTTGGGGTTTAATTAAATGTTACTACTTCCAAGACATTATTTTTTTAAAATTGTGTAAGTATTGAAATATAGGACCCAAGCTTATCTACAATATCCACAATGAGTTAGTGGCAGTGAAATTCACAATCAGAATTACAATTATAAAAATAAAATATAATTTTATAATTCAAAAATGAGAATGGTATTTTTTTTGTTTTGTACATATAAGGAGTAGATGGCTTGCAATTCTTCAATACAAAGTTCTAATCATGCACAGTGCATATAACATGAGACTTGTTACATAATGGCATTAAAAAGATTCTAAGCAAATTATTTAAATATTTGGCAAATTTTCATGTCCCAATGTATAAAATATGATCTCAGAAGTATACATGATGGAAGAAAGACATAAAATATCAGGGAGTCTTCTGAGAGAAATGAATTTGAGGCTCAAGTTCTAGACTTGGGAATCGGTAAAACATACATGTACTTCAATTAAGTTCTACAAATACATTCATCACCAGGAAGAAATTCCACTCCAATGGAATTGCTAAATTTATATGCCCTGATTAGTTTTATACATCACAACTTCAACCAGCTTTACAGGCACTATTGATTTTAGATTCATAAAATTTAATCAAGGTTCTTAATATGCATTTCTTCAGTTCTGGATTTTGCAGTTCAACTATTTATTATACATAGACCTCATTACTGCAAACTGTATCTGCACTTGGAAAAAAGTATTTGGCCATTTTAGGAATTTTTATCCAGCAAGCAATTCTCAAACTATAAAGGTCACCAATTCTGTTTTGGAACTCAGAATCTCTGAGATTCAGACATTATTAACTTGGCAATTTGCAGTACAGCCTAGCACAAATTTGTAGACTGCATATATGCATTTTCCCTAATTCATGGAGCGCTACATAATGGCCCAAAGGTACAGATCAATACTATTACATCCTATTACTTTAGCCTTAATCCAACAAATACTTAATTATACTTATACTTAATTCTATACATCAAAGGAGCTTTCAGAATAATTTCCCAAGTTCAGCAGACGACAAATATCTTGTGAAGCTAACAGAGTTTCAAAAACATATTCGTGATATGACCTGTGATCTGCCATTCAAAGGAAAATGAGAGTCAAGGCACACTGGGCACATCCAGGCCTAAATTAGGAATATGGTCTAAGCCCTTCTCTCTAAATTCATGTTTTTTAATAAAAAAAATCATGTAAACATGATGTAACAGCAACAAAAGACTTCAGCAGAAGTGTTGCAGAAAAAGTTTTAGATAGAATGGATCAGTGAAGGTGCAGGTGTTACAATTCTTAAACCAACTCTGAACCATAATGTAAACAGACACTGAAGTCATCTGAAAAGTAAACATTTGGATGCATAAATATTCCCTTTTAATTATATTTTAATTACTGTAGTCTAAATTTCTGACAATTTAATCTAAACTAAAACAGCTTTGTTCAACTTCCTTTAAGCCTTTGGCACACATTATTGGAAGCAGCAGGAAGCACTACTGACTTCTGCCTTCACTTTTAAACTGTGCTGCAGTATTAACAAAAGGTCATTTCATCCATTTTCCTAGTGAGCCACTCTTTTTGCTTCTTTTGTTGCTGCATCATGAAATGTATCTCTTGGCTTTTTTTAAAAAAATGATATGCACAGACATGTGCCTCTCTTCATAAATTTTATCATAAATAGGCAGTTTGTGTAAACTCATTTCCTTAAAGCACTTTCCAAACAATCCAGACTGTAATGTTTCTGAACAAAGAAGAGGGCACATAGAAAAATAATTTGTAAAACCATTCTATCTCTGCAATGCCATTCAGCTACTCAGTATATTTAAAATAATATGTATAGTACAGAAATTGAACATTTGCTAGCCAATTTGCTTCATTCTCCTTTTTTTTTTCAGGTGAGCAGTTAAATACAGGAAGTACACACATTATGCCTATTAAAACATTTCACAGTAATGTCAGCGCATGCTACAGCAGACAAGCGCATGGCAGGATTTTTACAAAAAAGACTTGCACATTTACAAATACACACTTGGCTTTTGGAATAGTAACACTGAACTAATTTGAATATGTCAAACTACAGGTGACCGAAAGTATTTAGTAATTATATACTATTTGATCTAAACTGGTAAGAAATGACTCTACTGAAATGTAGGATTCATCATCAAACTTATAAACAAAAAATTGAAAGCAATCCATGTTATATCCTTCTTACATTCTTTTGTAGAAAGAAAACAAGTTGTGAAAATGTATGCTTCAGGCTTAGAACTCTGTCCTTATACTTTGACTAGTTTTTTTTTAATCTTTTCAACTCAATGAATAAATGTTAGAACTGTGTCATACTTAGGCTGGTGCCGATATAATGCTAGCCAAACATTACCAATAGTTAAGATATGGAAAATGGCCATTGAATCATAAAGTTCAATTCATTGTTCCTCCCTTCACATACTTGGAGTTGTCCATGTTTTTCTTAATGAATTAATGCCATACCCATTGCTCAAAAGAATACTGTCAACTGATTTATAACAAGGACATTATCTATGTCCTCCAATCAATTTATAATGTTATAAAACTCTAAGGAGTGATGTAGAAGAAAAAAATCTAGGCAAGTGAGGTTAAATATTTCTCTCCATCACTTAAATTTTGTGTGTGTATGTATGTATGTATGTATGTATGTATGTATGTATGTATGTGTGTGTGTGTGTCTGTCTGTCTGTCATTTAATGGGACAGTGATATTTACTATTATTAATTCTATCTCATGATTTTTGCAAAGTAGGAAAGAAGTATAGGGTACTATAGCATTAATATTTCTACAGCTGCTATAAAAGTTGCATCTACCTGACCCTCTGTATGCATGGATGCAGTGCACTTCAATGGTTGTCCCAGTGCAACTACATGTACATACAACCACATATTTCTGTCTCCTCAGATACATAAAACAAAAAAGCTATAACATATAATTAGAGCATACATTATTCCCTATTAAATGATAATCCATTCATTTATCGCTTTATACTTTCTTTAGCACACCCAGGATTTAGCCGATGATACTTCTCAATTTAGTTATAGCTAAGATACTCTTATGCTGCATGCCTTCAGAATTCAGAAACAGCTGAATTGTTTCATAAGTTACCACTTTTTTTTAAAAAAAAAATTAAAGTGAAGAAAAATCAAGGGAGATTTTTCAAGATGGAAAGCATAGAAATTTGAGAGCTAATTAACCTATCTAATCTGGCCTCAAACTATTACAGTACTGGATTCATTCCATAGAATCAATGGGTATTTAAATTCCAAACCCCTTTTCTTCTCCAAAATGGAAATATCCTATATGTGATATGCCTATACCAATGCTTAAGAAATAATAGGTTCCTCTTATGTCAAGGGTTGAGTATGTAAATGCCATTTTCTACTACTGCTGAACAATATATTGTAAAGGCAGACACATTTTTTCAATATTCAATGTGCCTATAGATGAATGAATGCCCATATTTACAAAAAATAGTCCAAACACAATATTATTTTCACAGTACTTCTGAAAGTACAATGCAAACTCTTAAAAGAGTTACGCCATGTAACCTTACATTATTTAGCTTTATTTAAAGTTACATAATTCTTATATAAGTTCATAATTTCAAGCTCATTAAAGATCTTTTTGGAAGAAAGTTCTTTTACAGGAACACAAAGCAAAGCCTGTATTGTCAGGCATTGTAAGACCTCGACAATTAAAAAATGTGTGAATGTATCAACTCTACCTCCTCCAACTCCAACATGGAATGGGAAAGGCTGCAGAGAAATTCTGATCATACAGAGAATTTCAGCTATACCCCCCTAAACCCAAATAATTTGCTATGAATGATGTAGCGGTATTTTACATTTGCTGCTAATAGAACAAGCTATGAAAACAAAGGAATTAGCATGAAGTACAAATAGTTAAAGGGATCATGCTACAAAGCCTGAATTTCTCTGAAGATTGCATATATGCTCTCTAGTCCTTCTTGGCTAGATTTTGGAAGTAGTTCACCACTGTCTGCTGAGAGTCAGTGGTTGGCTTTGTACCTAAGCTGAGACTAGAACTTACAGTCTCCTGGTTAGCCTGTGCATTAACACTATACCAAACTGTCTTTCTTTCTTTATGAAAATTAGCTTGAATTCAAACATTTTAATGATAATTGGCTTGTCCTTTCTTTTCTTTCCTTCTTTGCCTAGTAACTCTTCCCAACACCTAATCTCCAGCCAGTTTGCTCCCACCCCTTCTCTTTCTTTCCATTCTTACTGCAGCCATCGGTTCATCTTATTCTATATCCATCCTGTTCTGTTGTTGGCTTCTGCTGGAAAAAAAGGGGGAAAATACATCTGTGTACTTGAATGATTCTGTATGCAATGGGGGCGGGGTGTATGGGTGAGTGAATGTTGGTATATGAAGATGGGGATCAATTAATATTGTGAACAAGGGACCTAAGTCTTACAGGCAATGAGTTTTCATTAGTAGTTTTTAGTTCAATCAATATACATTCATATCTTGTCAAACTCCTATTCTCATCTTCTTTTTGGTTAAATACAGTACCAACTAGGATCCTGATCCTACGTGAATTTCAAAAAGTTTAATCTCCCCAGTGTAGCCTAAGAAAAATTGTAACTATGGCTTTATGGTTGTTTGGCCGAATGGGATGAATTCAAAAGCAAATCTGCAAATCTATCTTTTTACAATGTGCTAAATGTGATTGATAGTACGGGGAAAAGTGATTATTTTGGGACACAATATTGTATTTCAAAATAGATAGCATTTACAGTGAGAAATGTTCTTCCTAAATTTCATGCAGGTAAATTGAGTGGGTTTTGTGCAAAAGAAGGGGTGGTGGAATGCTTAACAACTTTATGAATTAAGCTTTAGTGGACATGGTCAAACACCTTTCTTTGTTCTTTCACTTCAATTTTTTCCCCTGTTTCCTATGTTTATTTAATGAGCAATGAGATATGTTTTATTTAATTTTATTCATTAATATTGTCTTCTGAAATATTTTACTAGGGTAAATAATAGATTATATGTCTGTACATCATATAATTTATATTTATATTCATTTAAGGATAAATATGAATGTGGATTTTTCTGCTAATTGCTAACATGTAATGGAAGCTCTCACAGGCATTTCATGTGATATCTGAAACAGAATGTTTAAGGAAGGCAATATGTTCAGTTGCAACTTAGTAACTGAACTTTATCAAGTGATAAAATTTCATGAATATCTTAGAGCTATAATATCTGATAACAAATTCTACCTGGAGAAATCAGGAGTATAGGGCTCATTCTGAAAGTGTGTTTTGAAGAACATATTGCTAAAAAAAAATGTTCTCTCTAAAAAACAATGAATTTATGCAGTAATCCCATATCACACTTATTAAACTCAATAGGACTTGTTCCCAATCATATGTTTGTGCTGCTAGTAAAGTGCTGGTGCCTGGAAAAAAAAGGCAGTAATACACAATATGCCTTTCCCAGTCTCTTCTAAGGGAACTGCCCCTCCTCCAGCCTGGAAATCTGCAATAACTGTAACACCTAGCTTTGATGCACAACTTAGTTCCATGCACCATACCTTCCCTCAAACACATTGCTCACCAGCCAATGTACCTACATGGTCACATAAATATTTTCCTGTTATATAAACTTCGCTCATGCTCAGAACTAGGAAGAAATTGAACCAAAGCAATTAGGTATTTATTTATTTATTTAAAAAAAACCCATCCTTACATATTTGGTATGTAATTATATAAGTAGTCCTCACATAATTGCCATTTATTTAGCAACCATTCAAAATTATGCTGTCACTGAACATATGGTAGTTACGCTCAAAAGTTATGGCTGCTGCAGCACACCCACATGTGATCAAAATTCAGGCACTTGTCAATCACCCACATTTATGACTGCAGGGTGCCTTGTCAGCAGTGGGAGAAAGAAGATGGCAAAGGTCAGCTGGGGACAGTGAGGGGTAGGTGGCAAAGGTGGAATGCAAGGCAGCCAAGAGCCCAGATAGGTGAGTGAAGGTAATTGAAGCGGAAAGGAGTGCGGCAAGGCAGGAGAAGGGTGAAGTCCTTGCCTAACGCATGCAAATGAGACTACCAGAAGTGCAGTCACTAAGTGGGGTTTTGCCTAATGACTGCTTCGCTTACCAATGGAAAGCCCAATCCCAGTTAGTGTTGCTAAGTGAGGATTACCTGTAATTCTTACCTCTGTATTTTAGTTCCAGAAATGGTTCCTTTCACTTTTTATAATGTATTTCAATTTTTTCTATACGTGAATTTTGAAAAGTAATTATAAGCCATATAGTGGTCCCGTATAACCTACAAAAAGCAACTAAAGGTATATCTATTAAGGGGCTCAAAGTAAGCTCCAATTTGATGTCAACATCGGATTCTCTATGTTAATACCAGGAAAAGGCAATTGAGACATAGTTCCTACAAGTGTTTAGTAACTTCTTAAAAACAGGTGCCAACGTTGCTATTTTAAAAACAAACCCTAATTCTGATAAGTATTAAGACTTATCTTTACTAATCCCACCTACTCCTCAAAGAAAAGCACTGAAAGAATACATTCAGAAACACATTTAGATGTAAAATATGAAGCAAAAATTCACACATTTGCTTCTTCTATGGGAAGGCGTACAATATTATTTGGTGATGGAGAGAAAAAGGCCTCAAGAAAAGTGCTATACAGAAAAACAATTGCGTCTATATTATACAGTACTGAGAATACCAGCAAGGTATATTAAGAATGGCATATGACTGCAACTGAATAGTTAAGAAACAGAATTTTACATCTTCCTTCCTTCCTTCCTCCCTCCCTCCTCTCTCTCTCTCTCACACACACACATATTTGTTTTATAAACATGTTTTTTTTTAAAAAAACTGTGAGAATGCCCGTGGATTTGTTTGATCTTGTTATTTTAACTGCTCACCTGATATAGGTCAAAACAGAACAGGTTATATTAATGTTTATATTTCGTTTGCCTTGAGATACAAAGTTGCTTTCACTCTACAATATTAAGCAGACAGTTTTACTGCAACTGAGTAAAATCACAGGCATTATTTTAGAGGAACATGCAGAACATGAAGTTTTCTATTTGGCTCCATGAACTTACAAGCAATAGAGGCCCAACAGAAGCAAAGATTCTTTGCTAATCTTAATCTTCGAAGCTGATCACCGACATCCTTCAAGTGTTCCTGTCAAAGCATCAAGGCTGCTGTCCGTGTCTGAAGCCAATGTTTGTTCTGTTGACATGGATGAAATGTCATTGACTGATGATGACTGAGAAGGGCTGGTATTGCTGTTCACTGCTGCATCTGTGCTAAGTAAACCAAGCATAAGAAAATCTGAGGCAAGACATGGTTGAAAGCATAGGTGTTTTATGTGGCATAAAGGTATGTGCACTTAAAAACATATGCACGGAAAAACAATCCCAATTTGAAAAACGTCTCTTCAAAGGCAGTCTCTAAGGTAACAAAACCAGGCAGAATGTAGGGAAGACACACAATCAATATAGAAACAAACGCAGCTTCAATAAATATTTTTTCGTGAAAGTTTTTTTTTTTAAAAAAAAAAGAATTTTAAAACAGGTTCGCTTATTTTTGCAAATTATCCATATCCTGTCAAAATTAGCCTTTACTACCCCTGAGATTATTCCTAGTACTACCATCTTGACAAGGGATGGCATTCACAGTCTTGAATACCTCAGATGTGTCCTTTTACCTCTACCTTCCCAAACTGTCTCTCCATGTTTCCTCCTCCTAGAAATATAACTAGGAAGAGGGTGCCATCCTTTGATTAGCAGTTTCACGCCATAACAATCCTACTCGACAAGGAATGTTGTCAAACATCCAGTTTCATATTAACAGCTCCATTCTCTATGCTTCATTTTCACAAGGGAAACAAAAGAGCTGTAACTATCTACAGTGTTGCAAGAAAATCACATTTAGCATTACAGATAGATAATACTTTCGATAATGCTGTCTGCCAGGCCACAGGCCTGTGATTTACTCAGGAGAAATAATAGCTTGGATACTAATAGACTTTGCATTTTCAAAAGTGATGGAAATAATTATTTTGATTTGTTCCTGAAAACTAGGTGCAAACTGACACCCTTAACACTCCCTTAGCGTGCAAATCAGGCAATGTTTCTATTTACCTGTATCATATACTGCAATTAAGAAAGCTTACAGAGAGCAAATTCTTGCTTCTCATGAAGAGCAATGAATCTGCGCCGCCCCCAGGAAAATATTTCTGAATAAACCAGAATTCCCAGCAACCAAGCATACACCAAGTAAAATTGTTTGAAAAGAGAAATGACATATCTCTCCATCTGTGTAAAAGTTTTTAACTTTTTACAGCCTCTTTTTTGTAATCAAAAAGCTTTTTTATCTGGTTCCTAGTCATGTGTGTATATTATCCATTGCAAGATATATAACTTATTTAGTACCCATCCTTTGTTAGCAATTGTGAATAAAACAACCTACCATAAAAAATGTAAAAGGAAAAAATAATCTATTATATCAATGACTAACCTGAAGACTGTTCTTTTACCAAACCATTCTTATTTCTTTCTTCCCAATCCATTACTTCCTTATATATTAACTCTGCATATAAAGAAGAGAATAAATATGGACATAAGACACAATAATACACTTGTTGCTTTCACTGCCTTTCATAATCTTGAAATGTTTAAAACAGTCTTTAACAAGATTTTCATTGTTCTCATGACAAAATTATATATATAGCATCGTCATCATTTTAGCCATTGTCTATCCATTGCAGAATGAAGACCTCTTCTGCATGTTTCCAACCTATATGGTCCTGAGCTTTCTTTTGCCAATTGAGCCTGCAATACTTGCTGAATATATATATAACAGACCAAAATGAACAAATAGTCAAATACATCCCTTAAATCTGCTACATCTATAGCACCATCAGAAAAACACTTTGTACAGTCGAAAATCTCTGGTGAAAGTATTGATTTAATGGGAAAATGACAGAGAATGAAGAATACCAGAAGTTTCATTAATAAACTGGAGTATATTGAACTTTGCAAGACCATAACAAAATGTATCCAAGAAAAAATACATCAATTGAAGAAAGCAAAGAGATTAATAGAGCAAAATGCAAGCTTATAAATATAAGACAGAAAGTTTTTGCATTAAAACGTGAAGATGGCTCTGTGTGCAGAACAAGACAGGAAATTTTAGAAATAATTAGAAAATTCTATTTAGAGCTACACAAATATCAAGATCACTCAAAAGTAACAACACCCACAAAAGAGGAAATGCCAGATATACTAGTGGAAGAAGTACCAAGTGCCATAAAATCAATGAAAAATGGCAAAGCTTCAGGAAATTACTGTGTTATGGTTGAGATGCTGAAAGCTGGTGGTCACAGTTTACACAAGATACTAGCAAAACTATATTTGAGATGCCTTAGAGAAGAAAAAATACCCAATACATCGAAAAATGCTAAAGTGATTCTTCTACACAAGAAAGGGGTCCAAGATGATTTAAAGAACTATCACCCAACAAGTCTTCTTTCATTCCTCCACAAGGTTTTCACCAAGATAATAGCAAAAAGAATATTGAGAACATTAAATGATGCACAGCCAAAGACCAAGCAGGGTTCAGAAGTGGCTAAAGCACAATGGATCACATCCAGATTGTTCAGCAAATCATTGAAAGGCACAACGAGTACACCATGCCTCTGTGCATGGCTTCATTGACTACGAAAAGGCATTTGACTCAGTATTCCAGCAAGCAATAATTAATGCATTGCTCAACCAAAGCATAGACACTGCTTACATAAATTTACTACAATCAATATATAAAAAACAATGACAATTTGCCTTAATGATTTTAAAGTGGAAATCAACATAGAACGAGGTGTATGACAAGGAAATACAATACCACCTATCCTTTTCTCAGCCTGCCTTGAAGAAGTATTTCACAAACAAGACTGGGCAAAAGATGGAATAAAAATCAATGGCACCTATTTAAATCCCTTAAGATTTGCAGATGATGTTGTTCTCTTCTCACAAGACCCAGAAGAGCTACAAAGACACCTACAAGTGCTGCACAAAGTGTGAGAACCATTTAGCTTAAAAATAAACCTGAAAAAGATATGTTTAATAAATTCACCAAAGAAAGAATTTTTTTTATATCTGGACAAGAACTAGATGTAGTAGACCACTACCTATACCTTGACCAATAGATCTCAATGGAAGGTGATATATTAAAAAAAAATTGAACAGTGTGTTAAATGTGATTGGCAGGCATTCAGCAAGCTAAGCATCATTTTCAAGAACAACCTCCCCCTCTGCCTGAAAAGTTTTCGATCAGTGCGTGCGACCTGCTGTAACATATATGCCGTGAAACACGGACACTAACCTCACCATCGCTACAAAAGCCGTGAGTGGTGCAAAGAGCTGTGGAAAGATACACGCTCGGCATTACAAGAAAAGATAGAAACACCTGCACATGGATTAGAGAACAAATGAAGGTATACGATGCCATCAAGAGAGTAAAAGAATTGAAATGAAAATGATCACCTAGCAAGAATAACTGATGGCAGGTGGAGCAAGGCAGTCATAGAATGGGTCCCAGTTGATAAAAAGCATCCACGAAAGAGACCTAAAACAAGATGGATTAAGGACATCAGCAAGTATTGGCAAAAGAAAGCTTAGGACCGTATTGGTTGGAAACATATGGAAGAGGCCTTCATCCTGCAGAGAGAGAGAGAGAGAGGAAGGAAGGGAGGGAGGGGGAGAGGAAGGGAGAGGGAGAGGGAGTGGAAGGGAGAAGGAAAGAGAGAGAGGGAGAGAGGGGGAGGGAGGGGGAGAGGAAGGGAGAGGGAGAGAAGGAGGAAGGGGGAGGGAGGCAGAGGAAGGGAGAGGGAGAGAGAGAGAGGGAGGAAGGGAGGGAGAGGGAGGGAGAGGGAGAGAGAGAGAAAGAGAGTGAGAGCGCACATATGTTCATGGAAGCTAAATGATTAGTCGCTTTGCAATACCAAAGCTGAAGACCTGTATCCACTTAGGCTTACTTTGAATAATCCCTTAAGAAAATTTGACAGCATACAATAAAGTAGTTATTTTTAATTCATTTTTAGATACTGCTGAGAATACTTTTCAGTATTGCCAAGAGAAAAAGAATGATACAATAAAATCAGAGTAAGTTTTGCTTGGACAAAATCTTTAAAGTTCTAAATTTTATTGCAGATGAAAATGTTTTTATTGTTGATGATGAAAACAACATGACATTTAAATTAAAACAACCCAATTTTAAATATCAACATTGATATTTAGTAGAATATAAATTTGCTTAGCAGGAACATGCACTATGATTTATGCAAAAGGGTATATTCACTTTATCTCTATTCCAGTTCCCTATGGGATATCCGCAAAATATTTTATCAAAGTTGCCGAATATATTGCAAGTTTTACTTACCTTTCCATTCTTCAATGGCATGTTCCCTTTCTTCCAACTGTGCATCATAGATTTGGGGAGGTGGCTATAAACAAAGAAACTGTGCTACTTTATCTTTCGATAAGATACAGCTGTAAATATTACAGTTAAAAATGAAACCATTGCTTATGGAGCTAGGAACAGTATTTTGGTGCACTCTTGAGGTGGTGGTAGTGATTGTGATGATGATATGATGGTATGTTGTCATCTGAACTGGAATCTATTAAGTTTTCAAGTCCAATTCAACTGTTGGAATTAATATTTTTTTATACAGACCCAAAGACTACCTATAAATGCCCTATACGCAGAATCCTTACTAAATGACTTATCAATGACTTACCAAGGTGAAATGCAAGAGTCATCCATTCTGATTGGTCTTTCCAATATTAAAATCTTTTAGTGAATTTTAAATTATTACTTTTAAGTTTTTAAGAAGAGACTGGACAGCCATTTGTCTGAAATGGTATAAGGTTTCCTGCCTGAGCAGGGGGTTGGACTAGTTGACCTCCAAGGTCCATTATTATTATTATTATTATTATTATTATTATTATTATTATTATTATTATTATTATTATTATTATCGTCGTCATAATCATCATCATCATTATTTTATTATTATGCTTTCTTCAGATGATTTATCTCTTCCTTATATGTTATGTAAATTATAGTAAAATATTAAATTCATGAAAAAAGAAGGCAATATTTGTTACTGAGCGTTATATACATAAAAATAAAAAGATCTTAAGGTATACTTACTGCTTCTGCTTCAGCTGGGTCATACCAAACTGTGATATATGGATGTCGCAAAGCTTCATCTACTGAAATTCGTTTGTCTGGATCTACTACTAGCATTTTTGATAGTAAATCTCTAGCTTGACTCGCTAGAAAACAGGAATAGAAAAAATGTCTTGCAATTAAAATTTTGATGCATAAAGATAAAATTCTATCATCTATCTATCTATCTATCTATCTATCTATCTATCTATCTATCTATCTATCTATAGTGTTAAAGGCATTTCATTGTTAAAGATAATTTATTCTTTTGTTTGTTTATTAATATCAGGTACTAAGTAATATCAGAACTTGGGATATTCACAATATCAGATAATGAAACTGATAGGCATACTACTTGTAAATATAATCAGACAATTAAAAACAGATATCCACAATTTCTTACATTAGAGACAGTATTAAGAATATGTATAGAACAGAATAAAAACTTTATTGCCACTGTAAATGTACACTAATCAGCATACATTAAAATGAAATTTCATTGCATTCAGCTCTCAAAAAACACCATTGTGCATATACACACATATATATGACACAGAGAAACATCAGTCTAGTTCGAATGTATACATATACATGGCCAAAAAAAAAAAAAAAAGAATCCTGCAAATTTACAAGATGGATGGCATAAGGAACACAGATGCTATTAGAATCTAGTAGACCTGCTGGAAATACTTTGAAACCTCCTCCCAGAAGGGAAACAGACCGTGAAGTGGGTGTGTGGGGTCTCTAACAATGCTTTGAGCTCTAAGCACATAGCGCTTACAAGCAGTGTCCTGAATAAAGGGAAGCGAGCTTCCTATGACCTTCTCAGCTGTCCTTACCACTCTCTGTATGGATCTTCTGAGGCACTGCTGCCACCAAACCAGACAGTGATGCATTTTGTTAAAATGCTCTCAATCGTGCTTTTATAAAAAGTGGCCAGGACAGAAGGAGATGTGCTCTCCTCATCCAAAGCAAGAAATGCAAATGCTGGTTTGCACGCTTCACTAAGGATAATGTATGAAGAGACCAAGTCGGATTGCTAGTTATCTGAACCCCCAGGCACTTAATACTATTGACCACCTCCACAGCTGCAGCCTTGATACACTCTGTTGGTTCTTTCTAAAATCAACAACAATAATAATAATAATAATAAAGTTGGAAGGGACCTTGGAGGTCATAAAGTCCAACCCCCTACTCAGGCAGGAAACCCTACACCGTTTCGGACAAATGGCTGTCCAGTCTCTTCTTAAAAATTTCCAGTGTTGGAGCATTCACCGCTTCTGGAGGCAGGTTGTTCCACTGATTAATTGTTCTAACTGTCAGGAAGTTTCTCCTTAGTTCTAGGTTGCTTCTCTCTTTGGTTAATTTCCATCCGTTGCTTCTTGTCCTGCCTTCAGGTGCCTTGGAAAATAGCTTGACTCCCTCTTCTTTGTGGCAGCCCCTGAGATACTGGAACACTGCTATCATGTCCCCCCTTGTCCTTCTCTTCGTTAAACTAGACATACCCAATTCCAGCAGCCTTTCCTTATATGCTTTAGCCTCCAGGCCCCTAATCATCTTTGTTGCTCTTCTCTGTACTCTTTCTAGAGTCTCAACATCTTTTTTACATTGTGGTGACCAAAACTGGATGCAATATTCCAAGTGTGGCCTTACCAAGGC
Organism: Bothrops alternatus; assembly: GCA_034064705.1. Taxonomy (NCBI): domain Eukaryota; kingdom Metazoa; phylum Chordata; class Lepidosauria; order Squamata; family Viperidae; genus Bothrops; species Bothrops alternatus. The sequence continues at coordinate 45,007,483 of JARGCV010000007.1, read as the reverse complement.
ATTGTAAGGTGGTATTAATACTTCACGTAATCTAAAACCAGGTTATTTTTATTTTTATGTATCAACTAGAATAAGTATTGTACTTTTCTTCAACAGTTAAACTATTGTTCAAAATGCTAAATTTCAAAGTTTGATCTTGGAGCTTGATATCTGAATTTCCACAGATTAAATTATTTCACTGGAATCTCAGGCTAATTCAGTTGGAAAAAAATGAAATAATAAATCAACAAGTTAGCACGATAGATTCTGACTGTAACCTGACAAATACAATTTCTACAAAATTGTAGCAAAACGAAACAAAAATCCTAGTTCTTTACTAAACTTGTACACATACACTTACTTTTTAGCTTATCACGATCAGACTCTGATGGAAATATCCAGTCTGGGAACAGTTCTTCAAATTTGATACCTGGATATTTCGGCCTGTTTTCTACATAATTCCGTACAGTGGGCTGTAGTTTTTTCATGAAATCTGCTGACGGTGTACCTAATTGTTCAATAACTTTATTCCACTGATCAATATCTGCAAAATTTTTCATTTAGGAAAATAACATTTTTTCCCTCCAACTTTATATTGCAAGTATGTGGAACTTTGGAAAATGTAGGTGCTATTTTAAACAACACCTTTATTTTACAAAACAGGTTCTTACAGAAATTGTGGTTAAAAAAAAACAAAATCTCAAGACCATTAATTTGAATGAACGAAGTTCACAAGACTGACCGGATAATGCTGCCAAAATTCATAGGGTATATGTAGGCTTGTTTTTAGCTTCTGCTTCACTCTGAACCCATTCTCTTCAATATGATTTCATGATATCTTGAATATTTTTTAAAAAGCCTGAAAATCAAATAGTTAAAGCACATTGACCACCAGGAGGCAGTAGGTGACCAGTTTCATCCTTAGTGGGAACTGTCAGATATAAGCAATGCAGATCTTATTTTATGGGATTCAAACCTCCTACTGGGTTCAGAATTCATAGCCCATTGCACTTTAGATGACTCTATACAAAGCATTAGCTTTAAAAGCTACCCAGGTCCTGTTGCTTAGTAGCGTTTCAGAAAGGGATTGGTAGCTGTATAAATAAGCTACAAAACTAGAAAGCTAGAGAGCTAGACAGGCAAAAATATAGACTCTGTCGGAACGGCATACCGGTATATGATCCACCTTCTCTGTAGCTCTTAATATACTATCTATAGAGTAAGATCTAGCTACATACAACTGAAGATTCCCAGTAAGAATGAAACTAATTACATAGTGCCTCCTGGTAGTTAATATATTTCATATACTGTACACCCTATTTGCCTCTAGCTACCCTAATCATGTGACAATTTGCATAAGCATGAGATTGTCAGCTGAATTAACATATTACATAGAAGATTCAAAATGAAACTTCCTTCTTTTGAAAAGGTTCTCTTTTGGGGGAGACAGGTGGCTATATAAATTTTATATACAAAATTTAGTACTATAAAATATCAAAACAATCAGATAGTAAATTGTGCAAATAAAGCCAGTTATTGATCTATATAGGTAAATATTTTTATTAAAGAACTCCATCAGCCTGGAGCAAAAAAAGTGTTTGTGTGTCTGTGTGCATAAACTTATTTAAAATATTAATACAATGACTCTTTATTTTCTTGGCTTTACTCAAAAGTATAAAACAACAGTCTGTACAATGATCAATATGATCATAGATACTCACCACTAACATAATTACATCAGATTCTGAAAGGAATCCATAGGACAGATAAAGAAATCACTATATCAACTCGACAACCCAACAGGAAAAAAGTACTTAGAAAATATATTGAAGAAGCATGGCTGCAGAGCAAGACGTATAAAGGAGGGGAAAACAAACCCAATATAAAGATAAGAATTTTCAACATAAATATGGAAGGAAATTGTTGCACATTTCAAAAGTAATGCTATTTTTTTTTAAAAAAAACTGTGCCTTTCATGCTGGAGATATGATGTTATCAACATGATCTTTCTGAGTTTTTAATATTCCATCCACTGATGAGACTAATCTCATGGCTTGCTCTCTATGAATCCAAGTTTTTATACTTCTGAAGAACATCAGATTAGGGAATTAATAGCACAGTTAAAGTTGCAATGTAGATTCTCCTAGATGTTAGGAAGGGGAAAGGGCACAAATCTGAAGATGAGATTTGTAGCAATATGCTTCCTAGGGCAATATACATCAATATAAATCCCGCCCTCCCCCCCCCCGCTGACAAATATAACAAAGGCAAAAAAAAAAAATCAATCACATCTCACTGCATCACTAGTCCTCCGGGTCAAGAAGGCTAAGTTACAGCCTTCACCTTAAAATGTCATCCACTCTTAACCTAAAACATTAATATGTGAAGACCACTGCTTTCTCTGGATCTGTTCCTGTTCAATCATAAACAGAAACTTACACTTCTGAAGAAACTGCAATTATTTCTGCAACTTATGTTCAACCCAATGCAACTTCAGTAATAAAAAGTAACAACAAGGGTACCAGGTTGGCAAGATTCTCATAACTTGGTTTTACTAAGCATGAAAGACACATATATGAAGACAGCAAATATGAAAATCAGCATTAACATGAAATCCACAGGAGACACAGCATTCATGAAGAATTGTGTTAGGTTGGTCATAAGGCTTTAGAGAATAAAAGAATACAGGGAGAAATTAAAAAAAATGAAAATCAAGTTTCCTCTCTTTTATTGTGTCAATAGGTTAATACATAATCAACCATTAAAATACCTAAAATTAAGCATTTGTAATTATACTTTTCTAACCTTCATGCCTTCTTTAGGTATGTAGCAGAATAAGAAGTGACAAGATAAAACCATAGTTGAATCCATTTCCATCATACAGAAAAATGAAAAAAAAAAGCAATCGGTTTAAATTTTGAGCAACAGTTTGCAGAATTTTCAGTTTAAATAAATGTGTTGCGTTATTAAAACTGCAAAAATATAAAACTCCTGTAATGGACAATTAATGTTCAAAAACTAAAGTTAATGCAATTAATATGAGAATAAAAGTTTAGCTGTTTTATTGAAACAACAAATTTCACAAATTTGGTTCATACAAGAAAGAACTGTTCCACTGAGTATATGGGATTAGCATCTTTTATATCCATAAATCAAATAACGTGTTGTTAAATATGAATTAGGATTCAAAGATTATTAGGGAAGGATACGATCAGTGCCTTGGAATATCACACAACCTTTCACCAATTCTCCCATGATGCAACCAACTGACCAGATATCAACTGAAAGTAAAAGTGAAATGATAAAAATTATGAAGTTATGAACTAAAGCAGAAAACGAAAAAACATTTTTACATTTAAAACATAACAATGCATAAAGTAAAACATCTAACATGTTTTGAAACAATATGGACAGGAATAATGATCTAATTACAAATTTAAAATATCAGAACATCATTAAAAGTAAATTTTGTGTATACCCATATATATATATAAAACGGGCATACAAGAAATTTGCTTTACACACACACATGCATACACAGCACACACACACACACACACACACACACACACACACACACACACACGTCAATCTTATTTTGAATAATCTGAACTCCCTGAAAGAGCTGCAAAGGATACAATCTCTTCCAGGAAACAGGACCTTATGGAGAACCATTTCGGCCATTATGCACCCAACAGACCAGATATCCACTATTAAACATTAAGTGTAATGGGGATAACATTAAACATTTTAAAAAACTCTATACATATATTTTCATAAAATAATTGTATTGTAAAGGAGTCATTGACAAATGTAGTGCACATATTCATGAATTAGCCAAGAATCTTAAATGCCAAAATACACCCAAAGAATTGAGTTTGGCTCACCCACAGATGGGCTTTTCTGCAAATATATATGGTAATGCTTTTTAAAAGTACCTACATATCCTATATAATTCTACCGATAAAGCCAACCATGAATAAGCTGTATTTTCAACCAAAATACTGTGAAAGACGCACCCATCTGTGGATAAGCCAATTGTGAAAATTAAAAAACACTTGGCTTATTCACAAGTGGCACTTTTTACCATTAACATTCCAATTTAGCAATTCAGAAAATTAATTTTATCATTAGCTTTCATTCTGTACTCATGAAGATATTGCAGAAGGTTTCTGTCAACTATCATGTGTACAATAATCAAGGATAGAAGTACCACGTTTACTGTAAGCAATCCGCAGGTACTTCCCAGAAAGTGCTGAGAACTTAAGTGGCATAATTGAGCAGCTGGGTCAAGTGTGGAACTGCTACTGGCCAAAACATTATCTCCTGTTACTAAAGCTATTTCCTACACTAGGCCAAAGCATGAAATCCTCTTCATTCCAGGGGGCTGTTTAGTATCAATGGCTGAGTTGTCTCACTTGCTGTTATATTATGCCATTTCCATCTTCAAAAGAAAGACTCCTTCTCTGAACAAGCCTTGCCAAACTGACCCAGGTAATTACCTCACAGGGGAAGAAAACTAAGTTACAGTCTGAAACTAGTAGGCTTATGGTGAGACAGTGAAAAAACAGAAAAATCTAACCATTGATCAAGTACTCTAAACATGTCACTTCTATCCTGTAACTTACCATTCTCTTTGTATCCCATGCCAAGAATAACTTCTGGTGCTCTATAATATCGTGTTACTACATATGGGGTCATCATGAAATTAGTACATGCTGTTCTTGCAAGTCCAAAGTCAAGGATTTTGAGAGTACAATCTGATTTTACTACTATATTGCTGGGTTTTAAATCCTAAGGACAAAAAATGCATTCAGTTAAATGCTGAAAAAGTAGTGTAATCCTTAAAAGTCGGCACATTCTGCCATACATGACAAGCAAAACCTATTGATGAATTAATCACATTGAACAGATGATGAAAGATGTCATGGATGCTTTCCAGCTGACTGAAAATTCCAATGAATCCTGCTCTGTTACCTCTATGCAAAAAGTTATTTGGAACTGAAACATTAATCCCATTTTGCCTTAGCACTGGTATATTTTCAACAGCTGGAAAAGTGCTTACATTTCTTTGTAAATTTATCTAGTGTTCAAAGTTTACTAATAATACTGACAGCGTAGCCCACATTAAGAACTCCCCAAGTTCTTAAAATAAATGTAAAAGTAACTGGAACATCCAGGTAGGCTATACAATCTTAAATTATTAAGCCTAATTCTGAATGAAATGACAGGTAACAGCTAAGAACATGCAGTACTGGGTAGAGGCTAATTTGAAGGGGAAAAAAGACATTCTCTAAATTTCAACTTAAGAATTGGATGCCTTCAGAGAGATGGTTCCTACACCAGTACAATCAAAAGGCATCACCATCTTTTTCTACTTAGTGGATTCCCCTTTTCTGGAAGGAAAAAAAAGGAACTTATGGTGAAAAAATATAGAGAGAGGTTACGGCAAATCAAACCCAACAACATTTAGCTATTGGTACATTTCTGTAAGGCATGGTGATTTCATAATATTAGCATTATAAGCATACAACCATTATGAATTTAAATGCAGGTATCTAATAATATATTTAAATTTCAAATATTTCCACTCTAGGGACGTAACAGGAGGATGAATATATGTGACAATTAATGGACACAAGGTGGTGCTGCTTGCCATGAAGAAGGAGAAAACAATGCAGACTCTCCTCAAGAAGCGAATAATTTGACTCTTATTATATATTTTAATATTACTCCTATAAGCTGTTGAGAGCCACATTTGGTTGGAGTGGAACAGAATAAATAAACTGTGTAAAATACCTGTGCATTCTTCACCCTGATGTCAAAATCCACAGATGAGTATCAAAGCAACAATATAGCTCTAAAGAAATCTTACCCAATTATATATTTTGATAAAACCATGGCAGATAAGATTCTTAGTAACAGTGCATCTAAGTAATCCATGAAAATTAAGGTCATTTTATACACTTTTATTTTTTTGCATAGGAATATAAGATGATCTAGAGAAAGATTTTTAGAAGATATAGTCGTAACAATGCAAAATAAAAGTCAACTAACAGTGTGATTATAACAGCACTACCTACTCTGTGGATGATACCAGCTGAATGAAGATGTTTGATCCCACACAACATCTGGTATAAAAGATAGGACATTCTCTCATGATCCAGCTCCATATGAATAACTTGGCATAAATTAGCATCCATCAATTCCATAACCAAATACCTGAAATATTTTTTTTAAAAAAAATAATTATCATCCATTCTATTTCATGCATACACATTTCAAGCTATCAAGTGTATTTTTTTCAACATAAAATAATTCCAGTACAATAAGTGAGATAACACAGGCTTAAAATTATAGTATAGGTAGTCCTTGCTTAATTAACACAATTGGGACCAGCAACTCAGTCACTAAATGATGTGGTCACTAAGTGAAATATCACATGACCATGACGGATTTCTGACATCATCTCCTATTCGGTCATTAAGTGAGAAAACACATGACCATGACTTGCCATTTTCCTTCTGGCTTCTCCATTGACTTTCCTTATGGGAAGCTGGCTGTGAAGCATACAAATTGCGAAAACATGACTGGAAAATACTACCGAATGAGTTCGTAAATCCCTGCTGGTTATAAGTGCATAAATCTTGATCATATGATTACAGGGACCTTGTGATGGCCGTAGGTGTGAGGTCTGATTGTACTTTTTCAGCAGCACAATAACTTTGAATAATCACTCTACAGGGTAGTCATTAAGCGAGGACTACCTGCATGCTACGGGAGAGGGGCGGTATAAAAATTTAATAAATAAATAAATAAAATGCTTATGCAGAAATCATTTTAATCAAGGATTGTCATAGTGTTTAACCTTTTTATTTTATTTTAAAATCAAATAGAAAACGTTTAGTAAAATGGAACAAAGAACAGAGTATTACAATTAAAATGAAATAGTTGATTAAAGTGTTAAACTTGAACCATTGAATTATTAAATTTTTCTCCATAGCAACAACTCTGTTAGGTCAGGTGGGTCAAGAAATAAAGACTAACCAAACTCACCCAATAAGCTTGAGAGTAGGCTAGCAGCTGGATCTTCCCAGTGCTCATTCAATACCTTAACTATATGACAGTGGTGGCGAACCTATGGGACGGGTGCCAGGGGTGGCACTCAGAGCCCTCTCTGTGGGCACGCGCACCATCGCCCCAGTCCTAGGCCTTCAGCTGGGTTTTATAAAACCTTTTCACTTTAGGCCTCCGCCGCCGTGTGCAAAAAAAAAAAAAAAAGGTTCAATCAGTCAATTTCAACTTATGCGGGAAAAAAAAGATCTTGCAAAGTTGGAATTGATTGATTGAACTTTTTAGTCCCACCTAGTCTGCTGTTATTACCGCAGCTACGCCCACCCAGTTGGCCACGCCCACCCAGCACTCGACAATGCATAAGTGGGTTTGGGGTTGCAGTTTGGCCACTCAGTCTCTAAAAGGTTCGCCTTCACTGCTATATGACATTAGCTTAAAATTTAATAAACCAGGAAAACAAATTGGCAATAGAAGAGCATATTTTAGCTCAGGTTTGAAGGGGGTCCTTGGTGATCTCTGAGCATGGTTGTTTTTTTTGCAGATCAAAACTAAATAAACACCATCAGTGCTAGTAGGAAGGGGCCATTAGTATATACACTGAGAACACGTATACACTTCCCACTAGCACTGATGATGTTACTGGTTTGGATAATGAAACATCTGCAAGAAAACAACCAAGCTCAGAGGAAACAAGCTGAATTAAAAAAGCAACGTATAATTCATGTGTAGCATAGCAAAATGTATTGTATCACAATAGCTCAATCAATTTTTCTGGAAATTAGGGACCCAAAAAGTATTTTCCAGTACTTTTGTGGACTGGTCTCCCACTAAAGACTGGAGTGAAACCTACAGCATTAGCATTTCTGAAATAGGACAAGTCTTTTCTGGACAATGTTGAGAGAGTTATTGGAGAGGTGCTGTCTGCTGTTACAGCTAAATTTACTATTGTTAGTTTCTGTTATACTTTGTATTTTTATTGTGGGTTTTAATTTTTATTTAATAAGAGATAAGATAACCTTTATTGTCATTTTTTTACTGTGGGCACACTGGAACATATTAAAAATGAAATTTTGTTGCCTTCTCTCAAAGGTGTTCACATACATAACACACATATAAACATGCTATATACAACATATGTATATACTTACACCTTTACATATAAGTACATATAAATATTAATCACTGTCCATCTTGAATACATAGCTACAGTATGTAGCAGTGATGCTTCCAAAGCAGACTGTAATCCAATATGACAGGATGCTCTCAATCGTCCCTCTATAGAAAGTAGTAAAGACAGGGGACGGAAGATGTACTTCTCACATGCTATGCAGAAAATGCAGGAGCTGCTGTACCTGCTTCACCAGTGTCTCACTGTTGAGTGACCAAGCCAGCCTACTTGTTAGCTCCACACCAGAAATTTGAAGGTGTTAACCATCTCCACAAGTCAATCATTTATACAAAGAGGAGTGTGGTTGTGCCTGCCTTTTCTGAAATGGACAATGATCTCTTTAGTTTTTCCAACATTTAAAACTAAGCTGTTTTTCTTACACCAGTTCAGCAAACTTTCTACCTCTTCCTTGTCATCTTGAATACGGCCCACTACTGTTGTATCGTCCGCATACTTAACAATAAGTGGGGCTGCCACAAAAAAGAGAGAGTCAAGCTATTCTCCAAAGTGCCTGAAGGCAGGACGAGAAGCAACAGATGGAAACTAATCAAGGAGAGAAGCAACCTAGAACTAAGGAGAAACTTCCTGACAGTTAGAACAATTAACCAGTGGAACAACCTGCCTCCAGAAGCGGTGAATGCTCCAACACTGGAAGTTTTTAAGAAGAGACTGGATAGCCATTTGTCTGAAATAGTATAGGGTTTCCTGCCTGAGCAGGGGGGTTGAACTCGATGACCTCCAAGGTCCCTTCCAATTTTTTAAATTATTTATTATTATTATTATTATTATTATTATTATTATTTGGATAACTACAGAAGATTAGATAGATAGATAGATAGATAGATAGATAGATAGATAGATAGATAGATAGATAGATAGATAGATAGATAGATAGACAGAGAGACAGACAGACAGACAGACAGACAGACAGACAGATTTTTTAAATTGGCATGTTGTCCATAACAAAGTAGAGTATAGTTAAAACAAGAATGTGAACTATATACCAAACAGGTTATTGTACCTCCAAAATCAGTTCCAATGTGCACTTTAATGGGAAGAATCACTTGTCTTACTACTATTCTTAGCTGAACAAATTAGATAGACAGACAGATATATTATATACATACATTTCTCATATTTACTGAAAGATCATTAAGGATACATTAGGAAGCATCATATGTTGAGCTAATTATTGGTCAAAATGTATATTTATGAAAAAAATAATAAATTAAAAAAATAAACTTACACATCTTGAAATTCTTCTAATGACTTCTGTGGTGTAAATACATTTAATAGACTAATTATCTGTAAAACCAGAAGTCAGAGAGAAATAAACAAAATTAGCACAGTCACAAAATTGCACAATGATGATGTAATAACCAGATCATTCAGTAACTGTTAATACAGTATGAAACATTCTGGGAGTGCTAAGATCAAAGAATATTACAGCATAAATATTCTAAAATACTGAAGTAAAAACGCAGAATAATCAAGTATATATGAGTTTGGGGGGAGTAAGAGTCACAAAACCATAAAGAGCAGTCAAGATGTTATTGTCTAAACTATTTTAATAAGTTTATACAAATATTGGTTGCAAATTTATGAAGCAAGTCAATGGACCATCATTCCACTTTCAGCAATGTCTGGCAAAATTAATATATATGGTAAATAGATTTTTATGAAAAATTTGAACGTTTTCAGTTTTTTCTAATATAATAATAGAACTTCTGTGTTTCAACAATATTATCTCAATTTCTTATATACAGTTTTATATGGCTGCACTGAACATATAATTATATCTGAAATTTTACAGTTGAAGTACATATTAAAGAAAAAAACTTTTCAAACAGCTTTCACAGTAGATTTATTACAAAGTGAAACAAAAGCTAAGGTAAATAAAATTATTTTTAGGATAATAAATTCTACACATTTCTTACCTTATAGAAAGCAATTTCTATAATTATCATGTTTCATTAATATTGGTAAAAGGTTTTAATGCAAACTATTAAGATTTGCTCCATACAGTCTTAGACTGTAATGACAACTGACAGATACATTTACTCCAAAACTATAATATGAATGTTTTCTATTAACACTCAAATCTACAAATATTATTCAGCATTAAACTTCTGTCCTTTTTTTCCTTTTGTGCTTTCAAGTGAGAGTTAACTCCTAGCAAGTGCATAGACAATCCCTGCAGTTTTTCAGGCAAGATTTCAGAAGTGTTTTGCCATTGCTTGCTTTCTAGGGTTGAGATAGAATGACTGGCTCAAGCTTTTTATTTTATATAAAAGCTTACTTGTATAATTTCACATGTCAGTATAAGCAATCTTAAAAGGTACAGTAAACACGGTAATCTTATATGCTATTAAAAATATTAAAATAAATGAAATTACCAACAATGTAATTCAAGCTGCTGTGCTAACATGCTGTATTAGTAATTATGCCAAATAAGCCTAATGCAGGAAATGGTTGAAAATTCTTCAATAAAAAAGGAAGGAAAATTAAATATTGACATTATTGTTAAATATTTAGCACATTCCCAGATTATCTATCCATCCATCCATAACATTATTTGGTAGTCATGTGGTTTCAAATATAATACATATATGCTGTATCAATATATGCTATATTAAATTTACTCACATTTTTGTGATTCACACACTTTAGCAGCACTAGTTCTCTGTAAGCTCGTTTTGCATGGGTTTGATTCTGAAAAGGGCGACTTAGCTTCTTTACAGCAACATTTATTCCAAGGACGGTATCAAATGCAGCACTGAAAGATTGAAGCAGCAACATTCCAACTCAGGTTCTTTGAAAATAAGGCTAATGTACACACCCCTGGCTCCAAGAAGACATGAGTCGATGAGTTCACAGGTGGCTGGAACAAACTTTGTTTGTTGTTTATGTAACTAAACACATGCCAGAAGTTCCTTGATTAAATCTAGCCACCTGTGAACTCATCGACTCGTGTCCTCTTGGAGCCAGGGATGTGGTAAGGGTTTCTGACAGAAAGTCAGCGCTCCCATTTTTCTTTGTTTTCCTTTTTGTCCCTACCCATTACCCTTGGTGGGCTGACAGCATTCTGTTCAGGTGCTGGGGGAATGACTGAGAGTACACAGGAGATGGGGCCTGTGGGCGAGGGGCCGAAGCAGCCGTGGAGCTGATGACCATGCTGCCACGCTCTGCCCATTGACAGGCCAGGTAATAGAAGGAGAGGGAAGGTCTGTCAGCGCAGGTCGCTGGTTTCCTCCGCCGCCCCAGACGCTGTTCACGCCCTTTCCCCCCGCCCGTTAGTGTCGAGCCCACAGAGCCTTGACACACAGTGTTTGCTACAAATAAAAGATGATGGCTCTCCATACAAATAACCTTACTAGGTTTCTTTGGGATGAACCAAGAAAAGATAAGCGCTGCCATTTCTTTGCCTACTCACCAAACAATGCCTTGAGCCCCAGATCCAATAGGTTTCAATTGCTGGTAGCGTTTTAGTACAGTGAATGTTGAATCTGCAACTTGAACACTGTAAAATTGTGTGTCACATTTATTCTCGCTCATGTTGTAGTGTCATGTAGTCTTTGTCTCAGAATTGGGCAGTTCTCAGGATCTGTGTGAAAAGAATTTTTGAAATGTGAAACATCTTTTAAGATAGATAAGATAATCTTTATTGTCATTTTTTACCGTGAGCATCCTGGCACACATTAAAAATGAAATTCTGTTGCCTGCTCTCCAAAGAAAGTATGTATCTATCAAAACACATACATAACACACATAAACATGCTATATACATACATATATATACCTACACCCATACATATATATATATTAACCACTGTCCATTTTGAATAGCAATAGCACTTAGACTTATATACCACTTCACAGTGCTGTACAGCCCTCTCTAAGAGGTTTAGTCAGCATATTGTCCCCAACAACCTGGGTCCCCATTTTACCAACCTCAGAAGGATGGAAGGCTGAGTCAATCTTGAGCTGGTGAGAATCAAACTGCCAAACTGCTGGCAATTGGCAATGAGCAGAATTAGCCTGCAATACTGCATTCTAATCACTGTACCATCACGGCTTTTAGTGGAAAGAGGAAACTTGAGCATTCACAAAGTTGATACTATGTGGAATAAAACTGCGACTGAATCTAGATGTTCTGCTTTGGATACCACGAAGTCTCATCCCAAAAGGTAACAGGGAAAAGAGATCATGAAGAGGATGTGTAGTGTCCCGGACAATACTGCAGACCCTGCTCAAGCAATGCTTATAAGCTATGTCCTGGATGGAAGGGAGTGAATTACCAATAATCTTTTCTGCCATTTTCACTACTCTCTGCACCGCCTTCCTATCCGAAGCGGTAATCCTTCCAAACCAGACAATAATGCCAGGATGCTCTCAATTGTCCCTCTAGAGAAAGTGGTAGGGACAGGAGAAGGAAGATGTACTTTTCTCATGTGATGCAGGAAATTCAGCGGCTGCTGAGCCCACTTCACCAGTGTCTCACTTTTGAGCAACCAAGCTAACCTACTCATTAGCTGCACATCTAGAAACTTGATGCTGCTAACCACCTCCATAGGTGAATCATTAATACACAGAGATGTATGGTTATACCTACCTTTTCTGAAATCGACAATGATCTCTTTAGCTTTTCCTATGTTTACGACGAGGCTGTTTTTATTACACCAGCTTACCAAACCTTCTACCTCCTTGCAGTAAGCACCCTCATTGTCATCCTGAATAAGGCTCACAACTGTTGTATCATCCACATACTTCACAATATGGTTGGTGGCAAACCTTGTAGAATAGTCATGGGTCAACAGAGAGATCAGTGGACTTAGCACATAGCCCTGAGGAGAACCTGTGCTCAAGAAAACGGTGTTAGAAATATTAGTCCCAACTTGCACTGCTGTGCAAGGTTTGCCATCAACCATATTGTGGCCTATCAATAAGGAAATCAAGAATCTAGTTGCACAAAAGAATATTAAAGCCTAAAGGGCCCCGTTTGTCTACTAGATACTGAGGAATGGTTGTATTAAATGCCAAACTGAAGTCGACAAACAGCATTTGCCCATGAGTATTTCTTTCATTTAAGTGTGCCAAGCTCAGATGGAGAACAGAAGAAATAGCATCCCCTGTAGAACAATTTGGATGGTAAACAAACTGAAGTGAGCCAAATGCTGCAGGGAGGCTGGATATAATAATGTCCTTTATCAGCCTCCCAAAACATGTCATAATGATGGATGTAAGTGCAACTGGACAGTAATCATTAAGACGTGTAATCATAGACATTTTTGGCACTGGAAAAATAATGGCAGTCTTAAAATATGATGGGACCACTGTTTGCTGCGATGAAAGATTGAAAATATCTATAAGAACACAAGCCAACTCATCTGCACATTCCCTAAGAACGTGCCCAGGGATATTATCTGGGCCTGCTTCTTTCCAAATGTTAACTTCCCGCAATTTTAAAATCTCAAGTAAAATGTTTATAAGTATAATGAATCAACTAAAGCTAAACCCTTTCTCTTTAATGGGTAATAGGTATCACCCCCTCCCTATACAGTACATGTCATCCTATAAGGTGCCCCCATACATGTGAATTGCTTAAAGTGCCCTTGAAGAAAATATTTACAACAAGCTGAACTGCCCAAGTGGTGACAGAGATAAGACTCATTTAGGAACCTGTGACCCAGTAAATCAAATTGTTTTTATTCACTACCCACATCTCAAAGATTCTACTGTTTCTCCCCTTTCTTTGTTTTGCCATTGCCTTTGTGTAATGTAGTGGGCCAAAGATATATAAGCCTTGATTCTGCTTTTGTTCATGGCTGCTCAGCAAAGTATCAAAGCTTTGCTAGGAGCCTGGTATAGACTGTATTATTGCTTATAAGCATACAAATAAAAGTATATTGTATCTTCAAACTGATATGATTGCTAAAGGTGAACCTACGTCTGGCCACAGTAATTTAATATTATGATTTGGATTTGAGTCAAGGTTGCTGTGAAAATACCATGTGAATTTGGATGACCATTCTAAAAGGTTGATCAGTATGACACAGTACTGAAGTGAAATTTTAGCATCATTGTAATCACGTGTTTTCCAGGATAGAGCAAATTACCTATTATGCCTAAGCCTAATGTGCCCCTGAGCATTCCGGCTATTTGATATCATAACAAATCTATCATACCATGCTAACTATTGTAACAAGTAAATGCTTCTGATGCCATTAAAACACACACGTGTGTGTGTGTGTGTGTGTGTGTGAGAGAGAGAGAGAGAGAGAGAGAGACAGACAGACAGACAGACAGACATACAAAGAGAAAGAAAGAGAGAAAGAGACACAGAGAATAATGATAAATTTTATTGTAACATTTTAATTCAAGGTTGGAAAGAATTTGAATATTTAATTAATACAGTACTGGTATTGTTCTTGATCTGACTGGATGTACATACAGCATTTTTAAGCTAAATCACAGAGATACAGTATAGCTATTACAGTTATATCCGTTTTCTGAAATATATGAAAATACTGTTCTATTAACTAGGATCACACACAAAGCTGACAAAGGAAAAATTAAATCACAAAGCTCTCACAGGACCAGAACTGATTCACAAAAATAGATGAATGAATCATAACATTAACTATACATCTAGTTCAGGGGTAGCCAAGGTTGCCTACCCCTGATCTAGTTGGTTGGCATCTAAAAGCAAGTATGTTGATGTTAACTTGTTCCGTCCCAGAGTGAAAGGTACTCTTGGTACTGGAGCTGTAACAGTTAAAAAATAAATTTGGGAAGAAGAATTTCTGCAAACTTCTAATTTCAGCATTAATTTTTGAATGAAAAAAATTAAACATCTATATCAGCGGTTCTCAACCTGTGAGTCGCAACCCCATTTGGGGTCAAACGACCATTTCACGGGGTCGTCAAACAATGCAGTCCGCCATTTTTTTCCCCTTTTCCTTAGCTGTGCTACACCATTTTTCCCCTTTTCCTTAGCTGTGCTACTCCCTCTTATTCTATTGGCTTTTGAAAGCCAATAGAATAGACTCTCTTGAATAGAGTCTAATTCTATTGGCTTTCAAAAGCCAATAGGAATTGTCCAGGCTGTCTCTGCCCTGCTGAGCCCGCCAAAAGTCCCAGTCTGCAAACAGTGCTGCAAGTTGTCTGCAGCGAAGGCGAGCAGTCCGGAACTTTCCACCCCTCCCTGCTGAGCAACTATTAAAAATGTAAGTAAAAGAGGGCCAGGGGTGGGAGGCCGGCGGGCGCAGGGAGGGCAGCTGGCGTGTGTGGGGCCTGGCAGATGCCTTACCTCCCTTGGGCTGGGCCAGCTGGTGGCCCAGCCGGTGGTCTCCCTGCACTGTCACTGCTGTTTGCCGCAGCCACCCAGGAGCGCCTGGGCCTGCCTGCCGCCGCCCCGAACAGGCGGCAGCGAAGGTAAGCTAGCGGGGCATCGGCAGACGCAGGGAGAGTTTTTGGCACGCATGGGGCCCGACGGGTGGCTTACCTCACTTGGGCTGGGCCAGCTGGTGGCCCAGCCCGTGGTCACCCTGCGCCGTCGCTGCTGCGGCCGCCCAGGAGCACCTGGGCTTGCCTGCCGCCGCCCCGAATGGGTGGCGGCCTATGCCTCGGCCGGCGCAGGGGGCAGCACCACGCATGCGCGGTGCAGGGGGCAGAACCACGCATGCGCAGCGCAGGAGGTAGCATCGCGCATGCGCAGCGCTCGACAGATCGGGGGTCGCGACCTAAAAAAGGTTGAGAACCGCTGATCTATTTTAAATATTTCTAGTTAAAATAAAATCTGGGTCTATAAAGGTAATCTATTAAGAAAAAAATCCTCTCATCTTGCATTAACAAGCTGGAAGCCAACAGCAATCAGTGAATCAATTCTTACTGCTCACTGCCATTATTATTAAGAAAGATGGGTAATAAACCAACATCAAGATTAATTAATCAAATACTGTTTCATGATTTTCCTCACTTCTTGAAGAACTTTCAAGCAAAAACCAATGCCAAACTCCAATTCAGCGTTCTTACTAAAGATGGTAATACATGAAATACAGTGTGGAAAATTTACACAGTAATTACAGAGTTTGGTGTAATTTTAGTATAGTATAACTGTAGTTCTCAGGTTTCTTTATAAATAATTTAGTATGACTTTTGAAATATTTTAAAAATGATTATCACAAAAAGTTAAGTTCTAATAATATTTATAAAGTTTAAATCCCATATTCTTAACTCGAATATTTTAAGCCTCTCAAGAGAATATTATTGTACATCTATCCATCTATTTGGATATTTCCTTGTATTAGAAAAATTCATTTTTTTCTAATGGATAATAAGGTTAACATTCCCCAATAGTCTAGGAAGCCATTTTAGGACAGAAATCCAATATTCTGAAGAATTTTTTTATAAGGATAATTTAACATTTTATCACAAATAGAAATAAATTAACTGAAAATAAATCTATACTTCTTTGCTGTTAGGACCATCCAGATTTTTGTAGTTCAAATCTGATAATGCTAGATAACCTCTTGCTATGGCTCCTAAATAAAACTTGTGAAATTATTGCTTTGGTTTGGAAGCATATTTGTCCTGAATTACAGTAAATATTAGCAAAAAATAAGTAAAAACGATTATCTAAACAGCAATAGCTCATTAACCAAACATTTCCTGTTCTGCGCAATAATTAATAGACATTAAAGTAACATATTAAAACTCAGATCCACACTGTCAAAGCATTTTATCAGGGCAAATAGAACTGCTAGTATTTTTTTTAATATTAATTACCAGCATGCTGTTCCACAATCTCTTGCTGCAACATTCTGGTTTTTTTCCCAATTGATAAATATATTTACATGAAAAACTGCACGCAAATAATCTACATATTTCGACTGAATGGACAGATAAGGAGTTCTTCTTGTTCTCCTGCACATCTCAGATTTATTCCACAGAATGCAAGAGAGAGGATTGAGAAAACTGATCTGCCAGCAATGTCTGCAAACTTGATGGATGGACACAACTGGACATAAAGGAAGTTTTTCCTTCATAAATAAATAAGGTTCAGATATATTAATACAAATGAGCAGGAAGAGACTTGTGTGTCTCGACTTTGTTGACAATATTTGCATTGTATGTTATCATCTAGATCAGGATGAACAACATTTGAATATACAATTCAAATTACACATACAATTCAATCCCCCAACCTTACAGAGGGACCACGTAAAGCTATCCAATGGTGTGGTGGTATCATTGAGGTGGGATTTATTTACTTTTTCAGTAATCTTTTCAGGGTTCTATTGCTTTATTTATTGGGAATCTTTTTATGCAGATTTGGCTTTCTAAACAACATACAAGTAAAAAAAACAACAATAAAGAAACAATAAAATTTCGTATGATTATAATTTGGGCCTGGATATCCATAATATCTATAAAGAATATTAAAACTCCACAATTTCTATTTTTTTTTTTTTTTAGTTTGGGAAAGCCCTCAAAGCCCCAAATATGACTACTTCAACACCAAATTTTGATTGTACAATGAGATAACTGGAAGTTACAAGTCTTCAACTTATAAGTTTGTTTAGTGACCATTCAAAATTACAATCACACCGAAACTCTGACTTATCACACCTATATAACTTTTCACTTATGACTGTTGCAGTCTCTCCATGGTCACATGCTTAAAATTCACACACTTGGCAACTACAGTATCTCATATTTATGATGGTTGCAGTGTCCTGAGGTCATGTGATCACTTTTTACAACCTTCTGACAAGCAAAGTCAATGGGGAATCCAGGTTGACTTAAAAATTGTTACTAACTTAACAAATGCAATGATTCACTGAAAAACGCTGTCAAAAAAGTCTTAATGGGGCAAAACTCATTTAACAATTCAAACAACAGAGGCAACAGAAATTTTGTATGATCCGTAGATGCAGAAATCCTATGCACTAATAAAAACAATTTTAGAAACATTGATGATTTATAGCAGGGGTGTCAAACTGCCGGCCCATGGACCGGATGCAGCCCATTGCTGGCAATAGCAAAACCGGCCAATTACGTTGCACGACGTCACATGATGTCGCAAGTTTGACATGTCTGATTTATAGCATTACGCTCTCATTCCATCACTAGAGGTGTTATTTATAGGCTGCCCTATAATCCTTATCTAAACTCAAATCCAGAACCAACTTTCAGTAGCAAGCCACTGAATCACAAGGAATACTTTTTAAATATGTTGCTAGTCATAGATCAATTTTTTGTTCTGTAGTAAAGACAGTATTTGTATGGTTGCTTGCCAGGACAGGACAAGATAGGACAGGACAAGATAGAGCTGGAAGGGACCTTGGAGGTCTTCTAGTCCAGCCCCACTGCTCAAGCAGGAAAACCTATACCATCTCAGACAGATGAATGTCCAGTCTCTTTTTAAAAATCTCCAGGGATGGAGCACCCACAATTTCTGGGGGCAAGCTGTTCCACTAGTTGATTGTCCTCACTGTCAGGAAGTTTCTCCTTAATTCCAGATTGCTTCTCTCTTTGATCAGTTTCCAACCATCGTTTCTCATCCTTCCCTCTGGTGCTTTGGTGAACAACCTGGCCCCCTCTGCCTTGTGGCAGTCCCTCAAATATTGGAATACTGCTATCATGTCTCTCTTATTTCTTCTTTTCTTTAGACTAGCCAAACCCAAGTCCCGTAGCCGTTCTTCATATGTTTTAGTCTGCAGGCCTTTAATCATCTTAGTTGCTCTTCTCTGAATTTCTTCCAAACTTTCAACATCTTTTTTGTGATACGGTGACCAAAATTGGCTGCAGTATTCCAGGTGTGGTGTTACTAGGGTTTTATAAAGTGGTAATAATATTTCACATGATTTTGATTCTATACTGCTGTTTATACAACCAAGGATTGTATTAGCTTTTTTGGTTGCTGCTGCACACTGCTGGAAAGAGCTCTTTTGATGTAACTTTGCAAAAGTAGCAACCATTGTGTTGAAACAACTGTTCTGCATGCCTGCCATGGTCTTCTATGCACATGGGCAGAAGTCAATTCTTTGAAATTGGGTATTTTTGATTAGAACACTGAAATAAAGCAACTTGCTTTTCTGTGTTGTGGTACTGTTTCCTCCAGCTTTATGTAGCTCCATAAAGCAAAATATTGTAAAGTAGGGGTATCAAACTGCTGGTCCATGGGCCGGATGCGTCATGCCAAAACCGTGCCCACCTCATTGCCAGCAATGGAAAAAAAGTCGCGATACATCATGTGACATTGCGAGTTTGACACTGTTGTAAAGAAATATTATATAACACAAAGAATTTTTATAAATACTAGTATAAAAATAGGAAGCTTTATTTCATATACCATGTAAAGTTTTAATGGCTGCATTTTCTAGGGTACCAGCAAATATATGTATTTAAAAGCCTTATTGGCAATGAAATGCTTGGTAAGTCATTCAACTAATATTTTAAGAGGGATTTTTACAGGTATGCAGAAATCAAAAGAGATATTGCATGGACTCAAGCAATGGTAAGGGAACTCAACGCTTTAAAAATTATTGTTGTCAAACTAATGGCTAGTTTAAAATAGCAGGCTAGTTACTATAATTGTGCATATCTACAAAAGAATGCTTTGCTTCAGGTTTCAAGTTTCAAGAAAAACACCCCCTTCGACCTGCTTTGCTGAGCAACATGAACCCTTCATTTTTAAGAGCAGAGAAAAACAGCCCTCCTCAGTATTCTCCAGCACTTGCAAAATTCAAAAAAGACTTTTACAAACAACTGCACAGAAGCCTTTTCTGGATTGGGTGACTGCTACAGGCTCCTGCTTTTGCATATACGGTATTAGAGGATGTTAAGAGTAGGTAAGCTGCAAAGAAATACTTTCCTTTTAGCAGTTACCAATGTTGTCCAAAGATGAAAAGGTTTCTGTGCTTTACTTCACAAGATGCCTCTCTTGTAGCTTTGCAGATGATAGAAGAAGACAACATAGAGAAGCTTTAAGATGCTAAAAAGTATTCCTTCAAGGTAAAAATTACATCTTTATTACCTTGATAAAAAGAACCACATCTTTCCTTTGCAGCATGAAACAGCTCACTGACATGAATATATAACTCATCATGTACCAGCCCTAATTTCTTTTGGCAGCGAGGATGTTTTGGAACCTAAAAGTAGTCAATTATATGAATTCTGCTTGCTCTTTGAAAGTGTGTATTAACTAGGCATATTCTTACCACTTTTTCAGCTATTCTGAATATTAGGCCTGAAATTGTGATGATCAACCTTCAAGAATTCAGGACTGTAATTTCCAAGCATCCAAAGCTGAAAGAGACAGCTCTGAAAGAACCAAGAAGAAAACTGAAAACATGGAAATAAATATGCGAGCAAACAGATATTTTTAAATGTGATTTTCCCCCAACCCCCAGCATTCTCCATCTGTCTATATCAAGAACATATTGTGTGTACTGTTTTCGATGCAATGAAGAGGTGCCAAGATACTCTTTTGCCTATTCTGTTTGTATTTCTTCCCTATTCCTTCCTGTTTTCCATCAACCAGCTTCCTGTATAAGCTGTAGACTTTTCTAGTACAGCTGAACATGGACAACTAGTTTCTGAGTATTACTGACATGAATTTGAATTTTATGCACAACCACACTAAATCAACATCAGAAAGTTTGTGATTTCATTTTTCTCCCTCTAAAATTTATATGAAATACTATATTTTAATATTTTTGGCAATTCAAAGTATAGTATGGAAAGAAATTAAATCAAGAACCACATCTTGTATTAACATGACATAATAATAGTATGCAATTCATACTATTTTTGTTAAATGGGGAACTTCAAATCAAAATCTTCTAATAGTGACTAACACCAAACTACAGCTGGTCATGTTTTAATCAAATGTCTAAATCAAAAGCAAAGTACTGTTCTACTGCAAATGCATCAAATAACCACTGTCACAAATCTGTTGTGAAAACAAAATACTGTTAGAAGTTTATTTTATTATTTTACGAAATATTGTACAATAAAAATCTTTATATAGTGATATATAAGTTTACCTAGTAAAGACAACTTTTCAATTTTATAGGAAAACCTTTCCCATAAAAATATTTAAGCCTATTTAAAAGACTGAAATCTTTCAATCTATAATGTATAAGAAGTAAAAGAAAGTGAGAATGATGAACATGATGTTCCTTTTGGGGAATATGGGAAACAAAGGAACAGAAAAAGATATAATCAGCAAAAGAAATTAAAGGCAAAAATTAACAAACAAGAGAAAAAGTAGTCCAAAGATTACACCAACACTATTTGTAATATTTCTCCAAATGCTACCAATCTAATAAATCATCCTTGCTTCCATCATGTTCATACACAACTTCATACATTACCATTTTTAAGCTTTTCATCAACTCTACACAATCAATATTCTCAGGTTTTTTTTCCTCTCTGTAAGCCATTCCCCTTTTCTTCATATATTTGTTTTACAATTTGATTCTCATTGATCAATCTACCTTAATTTATTTCTGTAAGTGATACAGTTTTCTATTTGATTTACAACAGTACTTAAAATGTGTGTGGTAATGTTAGCTTTAGTACACAAATTTCAAGTACTCTATTCTAGTACAAACAGATCAGCTTTATGTTTCTCCTGACATACCCAACTACACTGACACACCCAACAAAGACTTTTTTTTTGTCCACAGACACTTTGCTGCTTTTGACAAATATTCCTCACAACAAATTATATATGGTCTATTTATAAATATCTAAGGTGACCAACCGTCCTCCTTTAGGGAGGACGGTCCTCCTTTTGTAAATTCTGTCCTCCCTTGAAAAGTGTCCTCCTACATGTCCTCCTTTTCCATATTTGAAGACTAATCTGCAGGGCTTTTTTTTTTCTCATAGAACACTCAGAACGGCGTTCCGGCACTTTTTTTGATGCTTTTTTTTCAACTTTTGCATGAGATGTGCTACTCCTATTGGCTTTCGAAAGCCAATAGGAATTGCTGCTGAGCACGCCAAAACACCCAGCCAGCAAACTTTGCACATGTAAGTTGTCTGCATCGAGGCGAATTCGCAGGAATTTTGCTCCCCTCCCTGCTACCCAACTACACCATATCCTAGTTAGTCCCGAAGATACCTGGGGGAGACTGGAGCAGCGATGCCACGGTAACTTTCTCTTGATCCTCGGTCCTGCTAGGGCAATAATGGCTGCAGGCGCAACAGGCAGGGGTGGCGGGGTTGGTGCAAGCAGGGGTGTGAGGGGCGGCGGTGGCCGGCTACCCCCGTGCTGTGGGAGCCGCGGGCCTGCTCTACATGGGGCTGCACAGGGCGGGCGGTGGTGCTGGCGGGGCGGCTGCAGGCGGGCTGCCCCCAGGGCCGGAGCCGGCACAGCTGGTGTTTTGGGAGCCACAGGGCCCACTCCAAACAGCGGTGCAGCAGTGCTGGCGGGGCGGCTGTGGATGGGTGCATGGCATGTAAGCATAATTACAATATAAAATGTTATTCTTACAAATGTTTTTATTATGCATTTATCATATTATAGTGTATTCTGTATTATTGTTGCAATGAATAAAATGTTTCTTTTATTTACGATATTTTTTTCTTCAATTTATTTGTGTCCTCCTTTTCATTATAAAAAAGTTGGTCACCTTAAAATATCAGCACTTGTACACATAAATTATATCTATACCCCTATCCCCATCTTTAATTTCCATTTTCTATGAAGGTACACAAATTCATCCACTTGCTCTAGTTTTTCATACATATGAATCTTAAAAACATTCACTCCTCTTTAATTGTCAACCATATCTATCATGATTTTCATTCAGTGAAATGGCCAGTAAGTGAATCAAAATACTGTTTATTCAATCAATAACCAGAAAATACAACATCAAAGTAAAATAAATTTATTTTATTTAATCTAAAATAACAAACTAAAATAACAAATAAATAATGTAATATAAACTACTAAAATGTGTGTTAATTCCTGTGCAACTGTAAATCTAAAATATTACTATCTATTAAGTAAAAGTATGTATCATCTAAAACAAGATAGTTAGTGTTGTATCCTGGGCCTGATGAGGAAACTCAGCAGACCCAGAAATGTTGCAAATGGTCCCGGGCAACCTAAAAGCTGCCCGGGACCAGACTGGCTGGCACCGGACTACTGTGCATGCGCAAGGTGCGAAGAAAGAAGGATTATGGTTGACTGGACTGCCTGGGGATTGGAAAACTATAAAAGGCCTACGTGCCTGTTTGCTCTTGCTTGGAGTAGAGTTAAGGAGAAATAAAGAAGTTTGCTTTACGATGTGTTGTGCTTCAATGCCTCAAATCCTGAAACACAAAAGTTAGCATGTATATTAACCTAAGTGACAAATAAAACAAGTGGTCATTTCTGTGACCAGTTATGCTTATTTTAATCACAGCAACACAGAATTTGGTTGCTGTTCGTGAGAAAGTGTTCTAAGTGTATTTTGAAGATAGTTCACATAGATGTCCTGGAAATTTAGATATTAAAGACGGAATATAAGCAAATCTGATACTCCTGTGGAATTTAAATGTAATAACACAGTGATCAAAATGGTTTTGATCTCCTTGTCACCACAGGGGGCAGCTCTGCTAAGTTAATGGAATTTTGGAATATCTGCCTCGCAGCAGTATGGATGGTAAAATCTTATTTTTGCATTGAAAAAAAATGCTATCAGCTTGGGGAAAGTTAGATTTTGCTGGTTCCTAAATGCCCTCATTTATCCAATTTTTGCCATGTTGGCAGCCTATTAAGTTCAGTCTGAAATCCTTATTCCTGATCACTAAATTGGAAAAAAAGAGAGATGCTGTGAAGAATACTGGTTACTGCCATCTCATTCAGATAAAGATACAGTATCCTGTGCCTGAACCCTTTGTCTCCAAATGGAATAGACACAATTAGTAAAACAAACTATCTCTTCCTGAACTGTTCCCTACTACACACATGCAGTACCACACTTCCTTAAAAAATGCTAACTATTGCTTAAGAAGTTCAGCTCTGTGCCTTAATTAGTTGATTAGACACCTTAGTTTTCTGATGCTGCTGCTTGAAACTGACTAGACCTTAATCAGCTTCACACTGAAGGCTTTTCTTATCAGGTGCATAAAATTTGCTCTTAGTATGCATTGGTTGGAAAATTATTTATTTTTCTACTACCATTTATTATCATCATATTTTTAAATGGTCCCTAACCAAGATAGTGGATGCAGTGCAAATTACTCACATACAAAAGTATACAAACATTCATATCTCCAACAAACATATCTCCTTACTCAGTGCTGAACTATGTAATATGCATTTATTCCATTGCATCACATAGTTTATTTCCATCATTCAACTGTCTTATTGCATTCAACAACCAAACTTCAAATTGCATTCACATTACATACCTGAAGCCAATTATCATACACTTTTCCTATATCAACAATCGTACAACAAACTTTTTATAACTATATATTTTTCAGTTAATATTATGTTATATGCGCCCTTTTTAGGAACAATAAGAACAAAAATGCAAGGCCACGTTATTAACAATTGGCTACCTCTAATGCAGAGAATATTAACCTTGATATTAGCAGTCTATATTCTTGTATTAGTAATCAAATCACTATTTTAATCTTATTTTTATTAAAATTAAAGAGATGTTGAACTTAGTTGTAGCTCTAGGCTTAATTGTTTAATTTTCATATTACAGATAGTTCTCAACTTATGACTATCATTTAATTACTTAAAAGTTATGAGAATTTTAAAAAGCTACTTATGATGCATTCTCGAAGTTATGCTGCTCCCCAATTACATGGTCACATTTCAGGCACCAGACAACTAGTTCACATTTAAAAACCGGTTGCAATGTCCCATGGTTATGTGACCATGATTTGCAAGGGTTTTTTTGTTGCAAAAAACACCCAATTTGCTTAACAACCTGATGTCCATGATGCCTTGATGCATGACCACAATAAGTTAGAACCAAAATTCCAGCCCCAATTGTAGTTGCAAGTTGAGGATTACCTATTGTTATTATATTTTAAGATGTTCATGCCTTAATATTTTAAGACCTGTGGTTACAATAACATTCACTCATTCATTCAATAATCTTCTAAAGAGCAAAACTCTGGTCTCCACATTTTCTCCCCAGCAGAAAATAAAATTGCACTTCTCAAATTTTGTTCACTGTCATCCCTAATAGACTTTCAAGTATGCCTTTGCCTATACAATGGGTCGGCAACGCACAGCTCTGGAGCCGCATGTGGCTCTTTGAGCCTTCTCCTGCAGCTCCCAGCATCCTCCACCATTTGCAGAGAGACAGAGAGAGAGAGAGAGGCTCTTGCGCTTCCCTTCTCTCTCTCTCTCTCTCTCTCTCTCTCTCTCTCTCTCTTTCTCTCTCTCTCTCTCTCTCTCTCTCTCTCTCTCTCTCTCCCTCCCTCTCTCTCTCTCTCTCTGTGTGTGTGTGTGTGTGTGTGTAAAAGAGAGTGGCCTCACACTCTTCTCGGACAAGCTGACAAGTGCAAGTTTTGCGGCTCCCAGTGTTTTCTTTTCTCTGGGAAATGGGTCCAAGTGGCTCTTTGAGTGTTTCAGGTTGCCGACCTCTGGTCTATACATTTAACAAGCTAATGCTTTTGTAGTTTTGGCATTAATGCTTGTCATCAATTATGGCATTCTTCTGTTAGAACAAATACAATTGTCACACATACATTAAACAAGTCATATAGCCACTCCGTAAAAACACCAATATTTTAACATTTTCCAATTGCTGCACCAATTATTTGGCTCGCTGCTTTTTTCAATATTATTTCAGCATTTATGACTTCCCTTTCACCAATTTTTATTTGGACACTAGCATTTATTTCAATTTTATTCTTCAATGTATCCTTTCATTCCCATATACATCTCTAAAAGCATCCTTCCAACATTCTCTCATTGAGTTGTCTCTCAAATGATGTCATCATTTTCATTCTCTGCTAGAACCTTCTTGTTTAGCCCATTTCATCAAAATCACTCTGTATGTTCTCTGTTTCTTTTAAACATGATGTTGTTTGATTGTATTCTTTGCAACTATAATTTCCATTATATTCACATTATACAGTACATATTTTCTTTTCCTACAGCCATTCTATTTTGGTTCTACTGTACCTTTAAACTTTTTTTTCCTTTTCTCTGAATCAATATACCACAAGTGCAACCAAACCATGTGTTTTTCTAGGCAAGGATCTCTATTTTAAATACTATCTTGAAAGCCAATGTACTGTTGCTCATATTCCAAAAATGAAGTACAGCGAACTGATATATTCTGAATGTAATAATCCAGCTTAATTAATTTTGTTTAATTAATTTAGAATGCAAAAAACATATATTTTAATATTCCATTGAAGACGTTTTCATATTTTAAATACTGTAGTAGATGCATAGAAACAGCATAATTATTTGCTTTTGGTACATTTGTAGTCCTTATATAGGTAGTCCTTGACTTGCAGCCATTCATTTAGTGACCAAAGTTATAACTCCATTGAAATAGTGACCTGTGACTGGTCTTCACACTCACAATTGTTGCAGCATCCCCATAGTCACATGATCAAAATTAAGGCATTTGACAATTGGCATGTATTAACAATGATTTCAGTGTTCCAGATTTATGTGATCACCATTTGTGACCTTCCTAGCTGGCCTTGGGCAAGCAAAGTCAACGGGTGAAGCCAGAATTGCTTAAGGAACATGTGATTTACTTAACTGCAGTGATTCACTTAAGAACCATGACCAAAAAAAGTTGTAAAATGGAGCATGACTCGTTTTAACAATTGCCTTGCTTAGAAAATTTTGCACTCAACTGTGGTCATACATTGAAGACCATATATATTACAATCAAGGCCAATTTATAAATCATACTTACCTGAAATACTAGAAGGGATTTTCTTTCTGTGTGATCATATGTATACTTCAAAGCAAATTTTACTGAACTTAGTGTTGTTTAGTTCTGAGTGATTTTTCCCCCCAAATTTTTTACTGTGTTTTATAGGGTTGGGGATAGAATAGGATCGGGATAAGGATTAAGGTTTAGGGTAGGATTGAGATCAGGATTGGTGTTGGGAGGGGGTTGGGGTCAA
Organism: Bothrops alternatus; assembly: GCA_034064705.1. Classification (NCBI taxonomy): domain Eukaryota; kingdom Metazoa; phylum Chordata; class Lepidosauria; order Squamata; family Viperidae; genus Bothrops; species Bothrops alternatus. The sequence continues at coordinate 44,980,140 of JARGCV010000007.1, read as the reverse complement.
CATTGGGGTTATCCCCCAATAACATTTTCAATCTTTAGCAAACAGACTATTGTCTGGGTACATATGTTCAGTTAACAATAGTTGATTTAGAAATAAGCAACTGTAGTAAGTATAATAAATGATAATCATAAACAGTATCAATTAGTTAATGCATATCATTCTTTTTACTAATATATATTCAAAATATCATATCACATTCATTTCTCACTAGTTCGTTTTCCTAACCATTGGTAAAAATTATCCCATGTTCTAAAGTAAACTGAATCTTTTTTTTCTTTAATCTCTAAACTCAATCTATCCATTTTTGCACATTCTAAGATTTTCTTAATTAAAATCTCTTCAACTGATAAGTTCTGAGTGATTTTTATAGGTTTGAAGTGTGATAGATTTGTTCCCAGAAAAGCATATATTTGAAGTTCCAGAATATATATCAGCTGCTTATAACACTATTATGAAGTTTTATTGGAAAATATATTGAGTTTGAATTTAATTTGTAACCTCACTTAAGCTATGCATTCATTGCATAGCCTTGAACAAATGAAATTTCTCAGAACAATGTTGACACTGCATAAATATTAGACTTAGTGACTAAGAACAGAAGAAAAAACTATAATAAACTTTAAAAGTAGCAAGTAACATACTAATGGCCCATTCTATAAGATCATAGAAGATAAGGATGCTTCAGGTCTCTACCCTGACACAACAATGCCTAATTGGACCTTCTCTGTTGCTATGCCTGACCTTTGAAATAATGATGATCCTCTTAGCTTTCTGTAGAGCCTGTAAAAATCTGGCTTTTCCCCTCCGATGAATTTGTACTGTGACATGAACATGAGGGTTTTTTTTTTCATTTTTGTTGTTCTTTTCTGATATTTAGAATATCAGAGTCACCAACTATGACAACTTAAATAAATGACTCAAATAAATAAAAAATAGAAGATAAAAATCTCTGTTACATAAATAATCCTACTTCCAACTGAACTATTTAACATATCAATATTCTATACTATTTAAAAGACAGCTATAAATTTCACACAAGAGTGACTGCAAATATTGCCAGGCAGAACAATAGATATGCTATTGCATTAAACAATTACTACAGCTTCAATGGTTAATTTCTATCCTTTTTCTATTGATAAGTATTTTAAATAACACTTCATGGACGCAAAAGTGAGATGGGATACTGGCTACACAAAAGAAAGGTTGGGCAGAAGTTTCTTGAAAGTTAAAATCAATGAATTTCCTAAATGAACATATGGAGGAATCTGTTACTGAATAGTGAGATTTATCTCATAAATAATAAATATTATATTATTAATGAACTAACATTTATACAAAACAGCACTTCAATACAAAGTTGATTAATATATTTTTGATCTAAGAATATTGAAAAAGATGCCAGTGTTCTTTTGTTTTTATTATATTTTGTGGGGTTGCGTGTGTTTATATGAATGGAAAGCCCTTGTACATAACTGGAAGCATGGAAGTATATCAGCTTACATTGCTTTTTCACATTTTTAAAAATAGTACTCTGGAGGAATAAAAATAATTGTGATCTCTCTGTACTGCACACCGAAAGACTTTCAGCATATATTTTTTTTTCTTTTAGATCCCCTATGTTTTATACTACTCTTGTTTTTCAAAATTACTTATTTGGTTTGCTATTTCATTCTGAAAGGGCTCTTTATAAAGCAGGAAAATAAAAGCTCTCCTCTGTGCCAAACTAGAGAGTACACTGAATATACAGGTATTTCAAAAGGCTATTTAATACTGCCCCTTTTATTAGAAAGGAAACCCTGTGATGAGAAGAGGTAATCAAACAATAATTAGCAATTGTTCCTCTTTTTCTTTGTCCCACAGCTGATGCTGAAAGAACACAAAAAAGCAGGAAGTTTCCAGCTCCTCCCCTCACCATAACACTTTGCTACTGAAAATGAAAAAGTAGTGTGGAAACAAGAGAGGGCAGCACCAGCTTTTATTTGTTCTTTCTTCCTTGGCCTCTATGGGTACTGCAGGGAGAAAAGATTTTCGCTCAGGAATCTGCTTAGTGAGAAAACAACGACAAACTCTGGCCATGGTCACCCTCTGAGCTAAGCAGCAGAGAGGGTTTTGGATACGCCTTATACTGAGTCAGAGTATGGGTCCAATTAATTCCAATAGTAAGCACATCAACTCAGAGCAATTTTTAGTGATTTAGAGGAGTGCTTTTCATCTTACCTGACCGAAAATATTCCAATGTAGTCCATATAGTCAACCATTAAACTACAGTACTATCCCCTCCCCACTGCATCCAACTCAGTATAATTGAGCATTGCAGCCTAAGTTGCTTGCCTCCCATGATGCTCCCGGATGTTTCTTCAATATCAGAAATTCCAAACCAGTATCAGAAAATGTAGCCAGCAGGCAACAGGTCAGGCTGCTGCTCAGCCTGGACTAAATCCATTGCAAGACGTGCATGGTTCTTCACCTGCTAATTGCCCTTCCCATCCTGGCAGGGAAGGCAAACCTCACTGGCTGGTTTTGGTATGGACCGGTCACCAATACCTGCCTTTTTCTTTTAGGAATTGCTGCTACCCCTTTCTTTCGATTTCCCAGAAATTTGTACACACCAATGACTTTACTTCCCCCTCCCAAATTCTCTTCTATGACATTGACACAGACACTTTTTTTTCTTATGGTATCATCATAGCTCTGAGGATACAGTTCAATTAGTTTTCAGTTATGACCATAACTGGGACCAGCAACTTCCTTGCCAAGTAAAGTGGTCATTATGTGAGATATTATGTGACTGTGACTTGTGATTTTATTGCTGGCTTCTCCACCGACTCTGCTTGTAATCGTAAATGCTCACCAGATTGTGAAGCACCCAAATCTTGATCACAGGACCATGGGGATGCTGCAGCGGTTGTAAACATGAGTTTATAAAGTTCATAAAGTTACTTTTTCAACCCTATAATTTTAAATGGTCACTAAACAAAGCAGTCATTAAACGAGGACTACTTGTAATCAAAGCAATAGAGACGTTGGCTTTCTTTCATTCCTATCTTCCTCAGTAAGTTAATAGAAACTCTATAGCAGGAAACAACTCATGGTTCAGCTTCACAAAATTAAAGCAACCCATTCCTTAGTTACAACTTAAAGGGGAGATGAAGAGAGGGAAAAATAAAATACCTAAATACAATAACAACAACAAAAAAGGAAACTGCAATTCTGTGGGCTGGAATGCGAAAGCTAGGAATATGTTTTACCCAGCATGGGAACAAAGAGGAAGAGGGTCCATGGAAGATGTAAATATTGGTGTATAAGGGTGTGTCAAATATATGTTGGACATGTAATCAATGTGAAGGTACTTTTTTTACCATCTTTGGTGAACATGTAAGACAGCTATGCAAATATAGGGTTCAGATATGTACTTTAATTCAGAGAATTCTTACAATAAATGTACAATTGAAACCAGAGGGGGTTTGATAAATAGAAAAAAACCATGGGATTTTGTTTTATATGTAACAGCAGCAAGACTTTTGCATGCAGAGCGATGGAAGGATTTACAAATTCCTACAATAGAAGAATGAATGATAAGGTTAATGGAGTTGGCAGAGTGGGCAAAACTGATTGCTTTGATTAAAAAAGGAATTGAAAACCTCTTTTGGACTTTTTGCTTGAAACTGAAAGAAATAAGTGTAAGATGTAAAGGAGGGGGGGTCAATTAAAAAAAAGAGCTTTGGATAGGAAGATACATTATGGGATTTCCACCTTCTACTTTAAGGAGACCAAGAGAGAGAGAAGCAACTTCACTCACATTATTAACATAAATACTACTCTGACCCTCAAATAAGATTAGGTGCAACCAAGTGAATCCTTCATAAAATTCGGACTGCTCTTGGAATAAGATATAATAAATACATTCTTTTTGTTGCATTGGCCAAGTCACAGAATGCAAAGCAGCATATTATACAAAGAAGAAAAGCTGAAGGATTGTATAGAAGTATTGACTACAGCTTTCTTTATCACATGTTTCTCCTGTATAGCATAGTTGAAGGAATGAATGTTAAGAAAAGCATGTTAATTACAGGAAAGAAATACCTTATCCTACCAATCCCTCTTGTTCATGTTTTCTGGGCCCTGTTCCTTCAGATAATAGCAATAGCAGTATATTTTGTTCACTCTCTCACCATTCCTCCTATTAACTGATGAAGCAACAGGATAGTGGCAGGAGCATAATTCTCTACCATGTAAATCTGGACACCTACCACTTCTGGATAGCAAAATGGTACAGCTACAACTCAGAAAACTGAATTTTCTTGGAGGGCAAGTAATTTGTTGTCAGAGGCATGTAATCTACCAATTTCCTGAGATTTTCTGGACATGAAAAGCTATGTAAATCATGGCTGCTGCTGTGTAATTTCTTGCTTGCCAGCTTAGCCTCACTTTTTAGGCAATATATGTGATGTTTAAAAGGGACACTGAGCGAGTCAACCAAAAAAATAAGGTAACTGTCCAGTTTCCTCATCTTCCTATACAGAACAAAGAAGAGCAAACAAATAAGAGAGGGGTTATCGAGAGAAGACTTTATTTGGAGAGGAACTGTCAACCTAACTTGCTCCTTAACCTTCTTTTCCTTGGTGATATGGACCTCTGAAGCGATTAAGTGTAATCTTCCCAACACCATTCAAAATGATAGTACATCTGAATATATAGATAGCAAGTGACACCATCCTTCCGAGATGTCCCTGTATGCTGTATGCTGTCTAGGTAAAGAGAGCAATGACAACTGCTCTTCCTTTTTAAATGGGCAGCACTGAGGCCAGCCCTCCTTTTCCTGTTATAACCAAAGCTGCACCTTTAAAAGACAGGAGTTACTGCTGCTTTTGCTTACCTATTTCTTAACTCTTAGAAGCAACAAAATACTTGGAAAAACTCAAAAAGAAATCTCACCTTGGAAAGAGAGGACACTATGGGGAGGATTTCCTGCCAAGAGGTCCCTCATCACCCGTTAGTTTCTACTCTCTATCGAAAATAAAAAAGAAAATAAGATAAGATTCTATTCACTATGGAAATCTCTCTCCTCTTATGATTGGTTCAAAGTAGAAGAGGTGATGACTGAAATATGTTTGACCTCTCATGTAGTTCAGTTATCAGTTTATATTTTTCTCTATGGTGACTGTTGGGCAGGATAGAAACATGTGAATTCAAAAGCATGGTTTCTTGATATGATGTGGCCAAAACTATCCCCAACTCAAGACTTGGAAATTATTTACTTCGGTTTGCCTTCCCCTTCAGCATAAGACCCTGCTGAAACAGGTTAAAAAAAAAAATGGGTGGAAAGGAATGCCTTTCCTTTTTGCCCTCATGATTTTGAAATCATTTGCCCCTAAAAGTTGCTCAACCCACCCACGCGTAATGCCTCGCTCTACCCTCCGACCAATCACTCCAGTTGCCAGATAAGAGCACCAGCAGCCACCAACACCACCTCGAACGAGCTGCCAATAGTGAAAGGACACAGCGCCAAGGGAGAGGCAGGGATGTCGACCGAACCGGGCGTCACATATGCCGTTCGTACCGAGTCAGAGCTCAGGTCCAGCCAGCCCGACGATGCCTGACGACAACCGACCGGGGAGGGGGCGCCGGACTGGGCTCGGTCCCCACGGACTGAGACGGGGTTTGCTTCACGCGCAACGGGCTCTGCGCAAGGGCGACCGGCGGGCCCCCTTTTCCAGGCACCAGAGCGCAGAAGAGGCGCGCCGCGGCAACAGGGCGGGGGGGGGAGTGCCAAGACAGGAAGCTGCCTGGAGCCCCAAGCGGAGTCTCTGCGGTACCCGCGCCCAGCCAGGAGGCCGAAGAGGCGACGCGATGCCGGGGAAACTTTCCAGGCAAATCGCCGGGTGGGGGAGGGGGCTAAAGCCCTAGAGGGGCGCTGCTCCTGCCGCTGTCATCGCCAAGCCCCTCGGCCGCCCCGCCTGCCCGTCCCGCACAGAGAGCCTCACCCCCTCCACTCCCGCCTCACCTCCTCTGGTGCCCCCGGGCGAGCCGCTTTGCGTCTTTATCGAGCTCTCATACACTCTCGAGCCGCAATGGCCTCCCTCAGCGCCTCACAGGCCGCACCAGAACCAGGCATGCTGATGAGCACCCGTGCCACCCAATCACCGCAGAGGTTTGGCAGGTGTCTACCAACCAGCTTTCGGAGGCGAGTCCGAAGACCACTATATAAAGTAGGCGCGACAGGCGCCTTCCTCTTAAGAGGCTGGGGGCGGGGGGGGGATGTTCTGGGGCAAAGCGGTCTACGTCTGGGAGGCTGAAATGCCACACGACTTGTGCGTGACTTTGGCTAAGACGAGTTTTCCGATTCGGTGCTCAGTTTGAAAATACATCATGACTAATGTCTGCTCCCCGGTAACAACAGAAATGGTATATATCAACATAAGACTACAAGAAAAAATTGCTGTATTTAATGCACTAATTTAATTATGGCATGAGGTAGGGTAAAGGCATGTAGGATGGGCAGAAATAGGCATTGTTAACTACTGTATCTGTAGTTTTCTCAGCCCCATTTTCTATAAGATATACTTATAAACTGATATACTCAGGCCAGGTTCACATAATAGTCTAGATTAAAATGTGATTGGATATATTGTGATATAGTGTGCTGTCTAATGACAGATCTCATAAGTGAGTATTTTGATCATTAGACTAATACATTCTTTTTATTTACTTATTTTCCCACTCATCTTACAATAATTCTGGGTGGTTTATAGCAAAAACTTAAAAAAGAAACATGAGCTCAAACAAAGGGGGACGGTTAGCCCATGTTACTGTACAGCTGCCTTCAATTGAGCTCTCATGTTTTTGCTTCAATCTTTGGCAACAATCTTATTGGGCCAAACCCACATCTCTAAAACCATGAATACAAAACTGAGGCTATCTGGCTCAGAACAGCACAAAAAGTATCTGTTGCAGCCACGCTTTACCGCCTTACCAACCATTTTTCTACACCAAATACAAACTAAGAATGAAACCCCATGAAAAAATTATCCCTTTGGGGGAAACTATGCTTAATGCTACCTATAAAAGAAAAATAAATAAATAAAAGCATCTGATTTAATGAAGCAGGATGGACAGAGAATGATTTTTGCCAGCACTTGAAGCCTAGTTTCCCTCTGACACCTCTACATTTGGCTACCTGGCAGTGGGCACAACATATTTTGGCAAGTAAGGCAATGGCTATTTGTACTATCTTTCTCTTACCACAACAGGAAGGACCTGCTGTTTGTACCACCCTCTCTTTGCAGAGCAAATGATTGGTCTTAGAAAGAACAGCTATCTCATCCTATTTCTCATCTGTGTTCTCTCTCCCCAAAGAATGAACATTAGGTAATGGCTACTTCTCTGCTGAAATGCTCATTTGTCTTCTTTTACTTAAGAACCTCTCCTTCTCTACAGACAAGGCAGTGGAAACAATTGTGCCTGCCAGAACATGCTTGATGTGGGAAATAAAAGGTGGTCTTCCCTGACATGAGGTAGAGAGGGAAGGAACAAATGAAAATGAGCAAGCACAATATGGTTGCTCATTTGAATAGCAGTCATCATCTCTTCTGATCACATACCCTCTTGCTAGTTGGTATGAAGAATTAGGCTAGCCGTTGCACTATCCTAAAACAAGTTGCTTAAGAGAGAGAGGAATAACCACTTTCCCCAGTTGCACTAAGAAGCTGTAGGATTTAGTAGATGGGAGGTAAGACTGCAGAAGACTTCAGGAGCCTCTGTGCCTTCTTTTCCCAACTGAGTTTCAGGGTTGGGTAAAGGAAGAGGAAGAGGAATTGATTTGTTTTAATTATGGGTATTTGCCCAGTATCAAGGTGGCACTGTTACGTATGGTTTTTGAAATTTGGGTTGAAGTTTATAATCTTCATAGAAAATTATACTTATATTTTTATGAAACCCAAGAATGTCTTTGGGAGGAACTATTGAAATGAACTGAAAATATAAATTGGTGGTAAAGAAAAAAATCAGAGATTCTGAGGAAGAATGGTATGGATCATTCAGACACAAACCTGTTTGTTACACTGCTCTATTGTACTATGTTTAAAATATCGGCCTGCCTGCCTTCCTTCCTTCCTTTCCTTTCTCCCTCCCTCCTTCCTCTATCCTGGAGGAAGGTGCTGATTAAGGTAGCATTTGGGCAGAAAGATTTTCACCAGCTATGTTTTAAAGGGCTTTTCAAAAATAATGAGTGGCTGATTTGAAGATTTGAAAGTAGATGGCTGGTGGCATTATTTTTGTTAAATAGAGAATGGAAGGAAATGTCTGAGATATTCTTGTACAGTAAGAGTTGCTCAGGGAACACAGTAAGAAAATCCTTAATCTCCCACTTAAGTATACTTTTTTAACAGCTGGACTTTCAGGGTCTAACAACCCACCCCCCCAGTTGCTTTACTTCCACATATATGTTAATTTTTTAAAAAGCAACCCACCTTCTGATTAGGACTGTTATAAAATGTTACGTTCTTGGTCTTGATTGTTGGTGCCTGGCAAGGTGTGTTTTTTATTGTTTTATTTTTAAGATGTATTTCTACTGGGTACGGAGGGTCATATTTTCAAAAGCAAGTATGTGGCTTATCCTTGATCCAAAGCCAAATATGAAAATCTATCAAACTTTTCTGCTTTTCTTTTTCATTTTAAATGATGAAAATAGTAGGGATTTGTAACCTAATGTCATGGGCACAGTACATTCAGGGATACTTCTCTTAGTTCCCACTACATATTGCAGAGAACTTTTAAGTCTATGATAGCCAAAAATTAGGAGATGCCTGATTGCACCCTTTCTGATTAATACTTTTTATTAAAACGCATTAAGTTTCTACAAGTTTTAGTTTACTTCATCAGATTTATGCAGTGGTTGATCGATGTATGATTTTAAAGGGTTATTGGCAAAAGAAGTTGGGAGAAACGATGATTATAAAAGTTACATGTGAGACACATTACAAGTATCACATCATTTACTTAAGACCTAATATCCCAGGAGGCAGACTTCAAGGTCAGTATTTAAGAATAAAACTCATCAGCATTATCGGAGCTGGCAGGCATAGTCAATAACCCCAAAGACAGGCTTAAGATACAGAAGAATCTTGACATACTTGAACACTGGGCCCTATCTAACAAAATGAAATTCAAAGGTGAGGAAGGTAAACTTACATTTAGGCAAGAAAAACCAAATGCACAGGTATAAAACAGGTGATACCTGGCTCAATTGTAGTAACAGAGAGGGACCTTGGAGTCCTAGTGGACTCCCAAGATTAGTCATTTAAATATGAACCAGCAGTGCACTTCAGCTGCCAAAAAAAGCCACCGTAGTTCTAGGCTGCATTAACAGAGGCATAGAATCAAGATCATGTGAAGTATTAATACCACTTTATAATGCCTTGGTATTGTTGCATTCAGTTTTGATCACCACCATATTAAAAAGATGTTGAAACTAAGAGTGCAAAGAGCAACAAAGATGCTTAGGGGACTGGAGACTAAAACATAAAAAACGGTTGCTGGAATTGAGTATGTCTTGTTTAATGAAGAGAAGGACTAGGGGTGTGACACGATAGCAGTGTTCCAATATTTGAGGAGCTGCCACAAGGAAGAGGGGATCATCTATTTTGTAAAAGTCTAAAGCACCTGAAGGCCGGAGAAAAAGCAATGTATGGAAACTAATCAAGGAGAGAACCAGCCTAGAACTAAGGAGAAATTTCCTGACAGAACAATTGATCAGTGGAACGAGTTGCCTCCAGAGGTTAGGAGTGCTCCATCACTGGAGATTTTTAATTAGAGATTGGACAACTATTTGTCTGAAATGGTATAGGGATTCTCTTGAGCAGAGGGTTGGATTAGAAGACCTCCAATGTCCCTTCCAACTGTGTTATTGTTATCTCAGATCATAACACAATGGGTTTTCAACAGATGCTACATGCTAATTGAAAAGTACTTGCAATCTCTCTAGTGTGCAACCTGCAACTGTATCATCACCATTTTTCTACTCATATGCTTCTGGCTCATACCTTTTTTTAAAACAAGGTGTAATGGTTAAGATACTAAATTAGAAACTGGGAGGCTACTCCTCTCCTACACATCAAAGCCAGTCAGGTCACTTTGGGCCGGTCATTCTCTCTTAGTTCAAACTACCTCAAGGAGTTTTTGTGGGAAAAGTGAGATTTGTATGTTGCTTTGAATTGCACAAAATAAAGATGGATTATAAATCTGATTAGTGATCAAGCTACATCAATTCAACCACTATACATTTGATTTATGTTAATTACAACTCAATAAAGTGTACATTTTTAATAAAATTTGTGAATCCCTATAAAGACTTGTTGTCCTAAAGTAGAGGGCTAATATGAAACAAACAAAAGTGTCAGTCCCTAGCATCACCTATATTGTATTTATAAAGTATTTCAGCCTCAAACATATCTCTATGCATTTTTATATGGTACAATTTAAAATTGTGTTTACATGTCCAGATAGGGCAATAAAGCATCCTGGTAAGCTGAGGGCAACAGAAGGGATCAAAATAATCAATTCAACTTCTGATAAATGGGATTTTTGTGCCTGATCAGATTAAAACTAACTAGAATCCCATTGGGGATTGGGGTTTGCGTTCTTTTCAACAGTCCTCTAAATTTTTGCTTACAACCTGCCACTGACTCCAGACTTTAAAAATTAAATGTGATCCATTCTGCTTAGTTACAGAATATTGTTGACAGCTTTTATACATAACAGTTCTAGTAAAAAAAACAACAAGATGCAACCAAATAAAGACATTTTTTGTAATCAACGATTTCTTTAATTGGCATAGCATTTTGGTTGTATGATAGTTAAGTAGAAATACTCACAAAATATGCAATAAACGTATAGGGTTAAATAAAACTATTCAAGAAAATAATCTGAGGCACGTATAATGTATTTTATCTAAACACAACAGTTTAACAAAAAAACACCCAATCAAGTTTAAATGATGCTTGAGAAGTTTTCATTAAAGACAGTACAGAAATATAAAAAGTTAGGTAAATGCAATAGAAATTCAGTTAAAAGTACAACTGCCCAAAGTAAAATAGTCAATATACAAATGACTGCATTCACATATTATGCTTAAACCAGATTCATTCGTGATCTTTAAACACTTCTGCTTGGCTTTCCTATAGCTTCCAACTCTGGTTTGTAAGCAGGCAGAACAACTGAGAGTTCCTGATTTAGTTATGTTAACCAAACCACAGAATTGGATTCTATGGTTATTTGAACTGCTCTGGCAGGAGGCTCAGGTGAGAGTGACTGCATCATTTATTCTGCCTTTGTGAGATGTGTAAATGTAACAAATCAATACAAACTTAATGAGCCTAGGATTAATTCTTAGGCATTATCTACGAGTAGAGGTAATCCATAGGCTAAATAACTTAAATGCTATACATTTGTGTATATATAAATAATTTGTATTTAAAAGCAAGGCAACCATTGTATGTACACATACCCAGAAGCAAATCCTACCAACTTCATAAGGACTTAGTTTGAGTAAACGTGTAGCATCAGGCTGCTCATAGTGTTGATTTATTCACAGTAACTCAGAAAGAAAGCTATATACATATATTGCACAGTTGTAAAAAAAACCCCTCACTATTCATTAAACATATGTAAACAACAGTTTTTTTTCTTTCTTTGGCAATTTGATTATTTCAGTAACACTACAAGCAAGAGCACTTAGTAAGGTATGTGACAAATATTTAAAGGCACATTAAGCAGGTTTTTTTTTTCAAAAGTAAGGACATCTTTCCAAATATTTTCTAGTGAACAATATACTGGTTATCAGTTCATTACTCTCATGTTAAAAAAAACTCACAGTAAAAAAAAAGTTATGGTTTGAAGTGAAGGGTCAGAGTAATTAGAATACTTGTTTGAAACCTAAAAAAGATAATTAAACAAACCAGAATCAATCTCTCAGTCAAAAAGTAACCATGCGTTGTCCTGTGAACTCCTCCTGATTGCTTTCTCTACCATTTCCTAAGCATCCACATCACATAAAGGATGGGACTGCCTGTAGTAATGGTAGGTGTGCCCCTATATTTTATATGGGTAATTGTCCCTATATTTCTAAAGGTGTTTGTTTATTGTACATCTTCCCTGTGTTCTTGTGGATAATGGGCTTGTTGTATGTGTTTTATACTTTTTGAAAAGGATTGTATATGCTTTGCTTCTGGATTGCTACATTTTAAAAAAATGTACATAAGATTTTGTGATTTTTATTAAGATGTGCTTTCCTAATGACATTTTACTGAGCCTCATTAGTTTCCCTTCTGAGAAATGGAAATTGAAATTTTAGGAAAATGAGATGCTTGGTTTCTGCCTTACACATAGAGAGCTCACCTTGGGAAGAAAAATATTAACAGGAAAATTAAGGATTTGGGAAAGAAAAGAAGAGCAGTTTATTCTGATGAATGGTACCTTTTAAAACTACTCTTAAATTGCACTGACAAAGTTCAAAAACAAACCAGAAGTCCGAGTTTAGACATAACAAGTTGATTAAAATAAATCAGGATTTGAAAATCAATTTCAGATCATGGCTTCAAACTGCCAAGAAAAAGCCATGTGGTGAGTTTAGCCACTGAAACTAGCCAAATTTAGGTTAAACAAAGCCTAACTTAGTATTATGACATGATCAGGCTATATTTTGTAATACAATACTTATTCCACAGTCACAGATTTAGCCAAATTTCTTGGGAAATCCACCTGAAAAAGAAAAAAAAATCATCATACAACAATAGAAATTATCCTATTTTAAAAGGGAAAAAAATGTCCTAATGGCTGTATGCCTTCCCAAACTATATAAATATATGCCAAACCACTAACATCCTTAGGAAGCTGCTTTAGTTTGACTTCTGCTTGACTCTATCTTCTCTTTGTTTCATTTCATTTGTACCATGATCCCAGACCCCATCTTCTTTGTCAACTTTTCATCTGTTTATGATCTTTTTACATGCTAAGAAAATGACAGTGAAAATCTACAGTATTCAACAATGGTGATTCTGCAAATACTCTTATCACAATCACTGCTTGGCTTTTATTCTTATATTTTGGATAATAGGAATTACACACCAAGCAAGATGGTTAGTTTTATCTTTACTAAAGTTTCTGGTTCAAGTTAAAACACTGGTGTCAAACTTGCTGTGTCATGTGACATGTCACGACATAGCGTGACTTTTTTCGCATTGCCAGATCTGGAATGGGCACGGCCTCCGCATGATGCAACCGGTCTGTGGGCCAGCAGTTTGACACCCCTGAGTTAAAAGATGCCTAAACTCTAATCATTTCTTAATCTTTATAGAGATCACAATCTTTATAGAGACTACAATTATGTATAGCTATTTGTTTAAAGCCTATCACTCATTCTTGTCACCAATTTGAAGAAACTGAGAAGTATCCAACTGTGCTTGCAGCCTTGCTTTAATTGGAATGACTAAATATGGAAGTAACTTACATCATATCCTCTGAGAACTGCCAGGTGGAACGAAAGCAGCTGTAGAGGGATCACACTCAAAACTCCCTGTAGACAATCGACTGTCTGTGGCAACTCAATTGTTTTGTAAGCAAATTTGGAGCTCTCTGTGTCTTCTCTAGAACATAAAATAATAGGGCGGCCCTAAGAAACAAGTCAAGTAGTGTGGATTAATTTTAATGATTAATCAATTATTGATTGTACATAGTTTTAATGTATTTTGCAAACACATTTCCAACATTAGCAGGTTATTTTTAGTGATTTAATTAATTTTTTTATGCTGCCCATCTCCCCCCCTTCAAGTTAGGTTTTTAAGTCACCCAAAGTCACTGAGCGTGACATCTCACTTTCTCCAAGAGGAATAAGTAAATTTAATGAAGGAGAAGTAGTGATTGAGATCTTCTTAACGTAACTTATAACATTATAGACAATACAGAACAAATGGGAATATTTTTCACATTTTCTCTTGTAACTCTGCTAATTTGAAATCATCCATTCAGAACAGATAAAATCCTCATATATATATATATGCTATACATATGAAATGACAAAATATGACAGCTAGGTTAGTTGACTCCAAAAAGAGATTGTATCCACTATCCATGAATTTATTATTAAAAGCAGTTTTAATAAGAACAATTTCATCACATCCACTATCAAAAGCACACCAGTCAAGGAAACTAGAAAGCTTTTTGGCTAATCCCAAACTCTTTGTGAAGAGAGATCATACTAGCTTGACTTCAGTTCTCTTGTTTCTTTGACAGCTATGGACTTATTGGCTGTTTTAGGATGCCCTTAAGAGATAAAATCTTCTTTGAGTAAAATTCTGTTCTTGGCAAGTTCATGGAAATATCTACATAGTTTCTTGCAAGTAATTTGCTATTGCCTTTTTGAGAATATTTTTTCAACTTTTTGATTTAGCTAACAGCACTGAAATTCACAGATTCTAGCTAATTAAATATAGATGGCTGAAACAATAACCAAGAAGAGGATTTTTCCTCTAATGGGGATATATCTTGTTTTTATATTAGAAGAGAGATAAGCTCCTTATCAGTAAGAACTAGTTAGCATTTGAAGATTTTAAGGATTTAAGAGGCAATAATATGTGCTCTTCAAAAGATAAGTTTTTACAAAATTGTCTTTTTTCTCCCACTCTAAGCTGTTTACCGAGCTTTGAAGAATCCACTTCAGCTGAAAATTACATATTCCCAGTGATCTTCCAGATAATAATAGTATGGCAAAATTATACTGTTCTTAGTGTATTATTAAATTATTAATATTGTACACATTGAGTCTCATAGTTTTAGTGATTCAAATAATTTTTATGAAATTAAAATTTGTAAGAAAGCTTGATAAGATTAATCCTACTCCTGAAACATCAAACTCTGAACTTACAAACCCTCTGTTTGCATTGTCTCAATTAATTTAGCAAAAATTTACTTTGTCTGCTTTTGGAGTCAAATTTGTTATACCCTGACATTCAGACAAAACTCAGGTCCATCATATTTTGGCTTTTAAATCAAAGATTGCAAAACCTGTGTTTTGCCATATGAGGAATTTTAGTACATTACTTTATCAGATGTTTATGTTTATACTTATGCAGTGTTTAATCTCCTCCAATTATCAATTATATAGTTCAGGCCTTCAATAATAAATTTTATTTAAAATATAAACTTTTCTGAGAATTAAGATTTATAGTCTACTACTGTTTGATCCAAACATTAAGGTTTGCAGCACGTCATTCTTCAAATAATCTTTCAAATTTAAATGCTTTTTATAAGGATTCAATTCAGTTATTCCCCAGATGATCTTGCTCATGTATGTTCAGTTAGTTTAATATTATTTTGGTCTTTGCTTAAGTGCGACTTCTCATCTAGCTAGCTTTCCAAGTCTCAGTAGACTTCTTAAGAATTTTAATAAAGTTAAAATTATTCTTTTGACATCTGTGATAAGCAAGTAAAAGCAATTCTGTTTAGACAGTCTTTTGACCTTGCATCTTATTGCTGCTGAAATATGGTACGTTATTAGTGGAATTTTTATTAAATGAATTCTAATGATTTAATTATAATTTTATCAGCATTATACATTATACAGTTAGCCATCTGCCACCACTGCTGTGGTGGCGCAGTGGTTAGAATGCAGTATTGCAGGCTGACTGCATTCCACTGCCAGCAGTTCGATCCTGACCAGCTCAAGATTGACTCAGCCTCCATCCCTCCAAGGTGGGTAAAATGAGGACCCAGACTATTGGGGGCAATATGCTGACTCTGTAAACCGCTTAGAAAGAGCTGTAAAGCACTGTGAAGCGGTATATAAATCTAAGTGCTATTGCTATTGAAGGAGCAAGTAGAGTGAAAAAGCATGAAATATATTTCATTAATATTCTTTATTGTATTTTATTCTTGCAAGAAATGTACAGATTAAACATAAAGATGAAATACGAATTACAGCATTTACCTGTCGGGCAGTGACCTGCTGTAAAGCATTCTGGCACTTGGTAAAACAGGGATCCTTCATAATTATCATAATAACAGGCATTTGTTTATCTATAAGAGCCAATGGCCCATGCTTCAATTCCCCAGCGAGGATGCCTTCAGAATGCATATATGTAATCTCTTTGATTTTCTGCAAAGCAAATGAAAGAAAATCGGGAAGGACAAAATACAAATGTATTATGTTGCTGATAGCAAGCACAGATAAATGACACCAAAGTCAGAACCTCAAAGTTGCTTTTTTGCATGCCCAAATTTTAATTAGTAATCGTTGCTATGATACGCAATTTTTTTGAATTGCCTAAGTACTGTACACATACAGTACAAATTCTTAAATGCAAGCTAACATCAAATATGTGTTGAGTCTAAGACAGCGGTTCTCAGCCTGTGGGTCGCGACCCCATTTGGGGTCAAACGACCATTTCACGGGGGTCACCAAACAACGCAGTCCGCCATTTTTTTCCCCTTTTCCTTAGCTGTGCTACTCCCTCTTATTCTATTGGCTTTTGAAAGCCAATAGAATGGACTCTCTTGAATAGAATCTAATTCTATTGGCTTTCAAAAGCCAATAGGAATTGTCCAGGCTGTCTCCGCCCTGCTGAGCCCGCCAAAAGTCCCAGTCTGCAAACGGTGCTGCAAGTTGTCTGCAGCGAAGGCAAGCTCTCTGGAAGTTTCCACCCCTACCTGCTGAGCAACTACTAAAACTGTAAGTAAAAGAGGGCCAGGGGTGGGAGGCCGGCGGGCGCAGGGAGGGTTTTTGGTGCGCGTGGGGCCTGGCGGGTTTTTTTTACCTCCCTTGGGCAGGGCCAGCTGGTGGCCCAGCCCGTGGTCACCTTGCGCTGTCGCTGCCGCGGCCGCCCAGGAGCGCCTGGGCCTGCCTGCCACCGCCCCGAATGGGCGGCAGTGAAGGTAAGGCTAACGGGGCAGCGGCGGGCTCAGGGAAGGTTTTTGGCGCGTGTGGGGCCTGGCGGGTTTTTTACCTCCCTTGGACTGGGCCAGCTGGTGGCCCAGCCCGTGGTCACCCTGCGCTGCCGCAGCCGCCCAGGAGCACCTGGGCCTGCCTGCCGCCACCCCGAACGGGCGGCGGCCTACGCCTCAACCGGCGCAGGGGGCAGCACCACGCATGCGCGGCGCAGGGGGTAGCACCACGCATGCGTGGCGCAGGGGGTAGCACCACGCATGCGTGGCGCTTGACAGGTCAGGGTCGCGGCCTGAAAAAGGTTGAGAACTGCTGGTCTAAGATGAAGAATCCCAATTAATAACCATCCATTAAAACATTAATCATGTATCTTTTCAGTACACTTTAAAATTTGTTCTATGGATTTCTCTCTATACATTTCAGTTTAAGAAACAGAAGTTGCAAAGCATCAATAGTGTGGATGTATTGGTGAACAAATACATCCTGATATGAAGGACATATCAATCTTTTTACTTTCTCCAAAGCACTATTTACAAATAGTTTTACCTATAGCTATAACATTTAGTTGTACTTTTGAAAAACTCAAAGTTAAGGATTCATACCAGTGCCCCTTCCAAGCAAGTGGCATAATTGTATCCTCGACCCATAACCAAAAGTGATCGTTGTTTATATAGTTCAAGCGCCAGATCATGTATTTTCTCATCCAAAGACAGTACTTCTTTAATCATCTCTGCAAAACAAATTAAAACTGAGAATGAATTTCATTCTTGCAATAATATCAAATTTCAAAATTTGAAATATTTCAAAATATTGGTGGCAGATTGAGCCAGAATATATCAATTGATTCCTCTGCTTTACAGTATAAAAATATTATTTTACCCTTTGATAGCAGCTAAAATTTTCATGAAATTTTACAGAGATACAAGCTTCAACAGTTCTTTATCCTAAAGCCCTGAATAATAATTAGCCTTCACTAAGGGCTCACATTTTCCTTAGATAGTCTCAACTGGAGTGCTAAATAAGTTCTTACTTAATGTAAGTTACCAAGCAGTTTTTTAAATTATTTGTCAGTTTTTAAGTTTCGAATTCTGTTACTGCTATACAATTTGAAAGAGAGATTTTAATTTAAAAAGCAGAGCCCTTAGCTTACTGTGCATAAGTGTAAATTTGCTCATCTATTAATAGTATGTCATACTATTTATCCTCAAAGCATGATTCTATTTTATAAGCCTGATGTCCAGTTTTGTTGTTCTCTTACCTTTTTCTCAACAGAGAAATTAAAGTGCAAGCAAATAATAAGAATCCTATAATGGCATGCCTTTCAAAATTACAAAACCAAAAACTGATTTACAAGTTTGTGACAATATTTTTTTCCTTTTCACAACAAACTTTAATTCCCCATATGAACATACCAGGTAATGACTTTAAACTACTTATGATCTCCTCTCTTCTTTTTTGCAAGGATATCCTGTCTTCTGACATCATCAGACCAAACATCACGAGAGAAATGAACTGGCTGGTATAAGCCTGAAAATAAAACAAAACAAAAAAAAATCCTTTATGTGGTTGTATTATGATCCTAAGACTATCTATTAGCATTTGCTTTGATGAAACAAGAAGGCTGTAGGTCTACAGTACAACACATGTCTGTGGGTATCAGATCATAGCTCAGTCACTCATATCCATAGGTAAAGCTGCAGAAAGGATGTTTTGAAATCCTAGAGTCTCTACAGGTTGGTATAGATCAGTGATGGCGAACCTTTTAGAGACTGAGTGCCCAAACTCGGTGGACATGGTCCATTGTGTGGACGTGGCTACAGTGGTAACGGCAGAACTGGGTGGGACTAAAAAGTTCAATCAATCAATTTCAACTTTGTGAGTTCTTTTTTTTCCTGCGAGAAGTTGAAATTGGTTGATTGATTAAACCTTTTTTTTTTCACACAGCGGCGGAGGCCTAAAGCGAAAAGATTTTATAAAATCCAGCTGAAGGCCTAGGACTGGGGCAATGGCGCGTGTACCCACAGATAGGGCTCTGCATGCCACCTGTGGCACACATGCCATAGGTTCGCCACCACAGGTATAGATAGTATTGACACTTTCCTGCAACACAATGCTTTCTTAACGAGGAAGATACTTTACTCCTGCTCCAGGCAATACCAAGGCTATGATTTGGTCCAAAAGAGAAAAAAGTCAATTACAAAAAAGGAAAGTTACCTTTGTACTTGCAACGCCAATTTCAGGTCCTGCATTGATATGTACACCGCAATCTGTATCCCTGGATATTGAACTTCCCACCGTGTTTGTAATGCCAACAGTCAAAGCTCGACGATTCTTACAATACCGTAAAGCCATCAACGTATCAGCAGTTTCTCCTTTAACACATTACAACAATGACATTATTAGATTTGAATGGCGGTCAAATTTAGAATGGTCTGATCTGCTCTATTCATCATGATACCGAACAGCTTTCCTGTTTTGTGACTTTGCCAAAGTGTTGTGTTTCTTGTTTTGGCTGTTTTAAATAGGAAGTGAGAATCATCCTCAAAATCTTTAAAAATGACTGCCATCCATCTACTTGACTTTAGTAGGAAGTAAAGTATCATAGAACATTCCTCGTGCGGAGAAGATTTGTGTTTTAGAGTGCAAAATCAAATTTTAAATTGGCTTCAGAAGTAGGAGTAATATTTTCTTTAAAATACAGGCACAGAGAACCTCAGTTTTGAAAAGCTTACATTTCAAAACTGCCAGATGCAGTTTCTGAGATACTCAGTGGAAAGCCCATTACACCAATAATAAAAACCAACATGTGAATTATAGTAACAAGATCTTGATGCTGGGATAGCAATGTAAATACAATTAAAAGTTTACAATCAGGAATCTTGGTATAAATTAAGGTAATAATATATTCCAATAAAGCACATTTGTCAAATTCCCAATATTTCCCAAATTAAAATGTAAGGCAATTTACCTGACTGGCTGATAAAAAAGCACACATCATCTCGGAATACAGGGGTATTCCGATCCAGAAAATCACTAGCCAGTTCCACCATGACAGGTAACTCTGTCAGTTCTTCCAATACTTGTCGTGTCTGAATAAACAAAAACAATGCATCTGGCTTTAATTCATCATGTGAGATTAGCATATTAGCAGAGTGAAGCAAAATTAATCAGCTTCGTAGGACTAAATGCAAATTACTGCTTTAATTTACACTAAAAGGTTCAAGGTGAAACACGCAAAAGAGTGAGATAACTGTATACACTCTGCTTATTTATTCAACCTATATGCCGAATATATTCCTCAGGTTATGACGGCAATTTGGACCATTAATTAAGAAACATAGTACAGACCAGCATTTGATAGAACACCCTTGAAGGAATTATATATTCAAGATGTGGCTCTACCTACAAAGTTCAGAATCATGGAGGTTTGTAACAGTTCATGGAAACAATATTTGCACTTTGAAGAAGCAGTATAGAAAGAGTTTCAATGCTTTTGAACTCTGATGATGGAGAAGATTCCTGAGAATACCATGGGTAGCCAAGAAAACAAGCTAAAGGATAATCAAACAAATCAAACCAAAGTTTTCACTCAAGGCCAGATTCAAATTATCATACTGTGACACATTATGCAAAGACAGTTCACTGTTTACAATGCAGGTTCCTTGGTGCTTTCTGACGGTTGTTTTCTTGCAGATGTTTCATTACCCAAACAGTGCTAGACTAGCAGTAATGATGTTACCTAGTTTGGGTAATGTAATATCTGCAAGAAAATAACTAAGCTCAGAGAGCACTAAGGACCCCTGACTTCAACCCTGAGCTACAAATATTCTCCTTTAAGAAGTTTACAATGCTGGAAAAGATGGACTAAAAGAGAAAGAGAATAACGAATAACAAGTGGATAGATTCAATTATGTACTATTGGAAAATCTGAAAAACCAAGTTGGGAATCAACAGCGACTGGATAGGTTATAATCAAAGAGATTCATAGTTCTATGATTAATGTCACTCCAAAAATTGGTTCTTTAAAACAGAAAACTCCTATAAACATACTATGAAGAACTTTCTTACACGTTTTCATATGTTGAAGTATTTTAAACTTACAGCCACAGCAGCATGATAACTGGTTCCACATCCAATAATTATTAATCGACGGCATCTTCTGATTTCTTTCAAGTGATCTTTCAAGCCACCTAAAAGAACTGTAATTTCCACAAAAAGAAATGATATGAAAACTTTAGTCCTGGGCAAGTTTCTATCAGACATTAATGGTAACATTAAGAGAGATTAGAATTTTCTTCACATTTACCTTTGTTGGTTTCAAAGTTCACTCGTCCTCTCATAGTATTGAAAACAGATTCTGGTTGTTCAAATATTTCCTTCTGCATGAAAGCACTGAAATTCCCTGTTGTTGTTGTTTGAATAAAAATGGTCTATTAATGTTATTATTTAATCCAGAAAATTTATAGCAAAATAATCTGGGACAGAATGGCAGTTTCACTCACAAGCCAAATTGCTCACACTTGGTTAAAGGAATGCCTATTCCCATATGATCTGACCATGATGAGAGATTTCCTTGGGGCCTTTTTGGTTATTACATTACCAAACAAAGGCTATACTTCCAAGGATTAGATTTTTACAAACATTTAATTTTTAGGAACAGTTAAAGATTAATAATGGAATCTGTCGATCAGGTAAAGATGATTAAAAATCCCTTTAAAAACATGTTCCACTTACAATCTTAATAGAGCCTGGAATTTCCATTATATAGCCTGACAATCGTTAAGTCAAAGTATCCATGTGACCAAACCCATTTTATGATATATTCTGTGGCAATCGTAAAGTATTGCCTGCAATGGGCGATTTTTGCCCGAAACTGGAAGTTAATGCCAGTTTACAGCAAATACATCATGGCCATATGACTGTGAGACACTGCAAACAGCTCTAAATGTGGACGAGTTGCTGAACACCTAAAATACAATCATTTTGCACTGGGGACGTGTCTGTTGGAATTGCAAATCTAAGTCATAAGTACCTTTGGGGGGATTTGTTGTAATTTCACTGCAGACTCACTAAGTGATTGATCATAAGTCAAGGACTACCTGTACCACTACTATGGTTTACCTCATTTTATGGCATTTCAAAATGATATTGTTTATATTTAGACAACAGATTGCAGGTATAAAAAAAGTTTGATAAAATACCATACAGCCTTACAGGAAAATAGAAAGTGCTCCTTAAATATGTCTGCCAAATACCCACATTTTATTTATTATATATTATATATATATATATTATTTGACATTTGTTACATGATTTGTTGGCAAAGTAGGTTCAATTACATTTTGTGATATTTTAGTTTTATAATAATAATAGACTATATTGGTGACTTCATAAGTCTCCAATGCTAGATAGGTAGAATATAAACAGTTTCAATGTTTATTTGTTTATATTGTGGTGTAATGAAAATAATCTTACACTTAACACCACAAAAACTAAAGAACTTATAATCGACTTTAGGAGGAAGAGAGATGCGCATCTACCGTTGTACATAAATGGTGTGGAGGTGGAGAGGATGGGTAGTTTTAAATTTTGGGGCACTTATGTCTCAGAGGACCTCTCATGGTCTATGAATGTTAACATGCTTGTGAAGAAGGTACAGAAGAGGCTGTACTTCTTGAGAATGCTCAGGAAGATAAATCTATCTCAACATCTACTTCTGTCTTACTATCACAGCACCATTGAGAGTGTCCTGACATACGGCATTCTTGCATGGTATGGGAGCAGCTCTGTAGCGGACAAAAAAGCTCTACAGAGAATTATTAAAATTGCCCAGAGTATTATTGAACTCCAGCTACCAGCCCTGGACAACATCTTCGAATCTCGTTGTTTGAGGAAGTTGCGTAACATTCTCAGATTCTTCCCATCCTGCTTACAATCTTTTTGGACTGTTGCATTCTGATAGAAGATATAGAACATTTAAAACTCGGACCACCCATTTTCTGAATAGTTTTTATCTCAGAGCTATAATTGCACTTAATAATGAACTAAAGGGTCACCATCAGTGAACTGTTGGATAGTACTACTTGGTCTGTTGGGTGGATGCTGGGTGGTTTTGGGGGTGGGGAATTGTGGTGGGTGGGAGTGTGTTTGGGGATTATGTTTGTGGGACCTGGTCTTTGGGTGTCATGTAAATTTCGTTGTATGTGTATACTGTGTATACACACACAATGACAATAAAGTTATTATTATTATTATATACTACTCAACTCCCAACAGATTCCAGATGATACACACAAGGCTTAATAACTTTAAAACCGATATTAAAGCAAAAACAGTAAGCAGATGGTCTTCCAAAACAACACATTATGGAAGAAGGTCCAAGAAAAAAAAAACCTCATCTTTTTTGCCCTTGCAAAAATGGGAAGGGTACGAGCAAAGTGTATTTCCAGAAGCAGTGAATTCTACAGTTGGGGCGATCTCCAAAAAGTCACACCCTCCTCATGTAGATGAAATCCTTAAAAGATCTGTTCTGGGTTTCTCTAGACAGACTGAGCAGGATTATGTTGTAGATGCAAGGTATTAACTTATTATTAACTTATTATTTATTTGTTAAATATGTTTGCCATCTATCTCGCCATAGGTCCTAACTAACACTTTCAATACTTTTTTCCCCAATCAGTACCTTCTTTTTTTGTGGCTAAGTGTGCATCTAAACTCTCATGGAAAAAGATTGATACTAGGAAAACTTTTCTGCTGGGCTTACCCTTCATGATTTGCTGCAGCTCCAGTTGCAAAGTTTGAATGGCTCGAGATGGGTCATCAGTAGCAGCACGTTTTAGCCGATGAATGGAAAGCTTTCCATCAGCCACTGCTGCAATGTCATCATCTTCCAGAAAAATAACTCTGTTGGTGTGTTCAATTATGGCACTGCAAAAAACAAAACCAAAAACCAAATCCAGGTTAAGGTGTGAATTTTCAAGTGCAGCAAAGCTTTGTTCCGTGGGTGTAGGTAAGAGCTATAAATGACCAGAAGCAGGAATTATGCATCATCCAGTTCTTGACTGCAGCACATGCATGTCAGGTTACAGTTCATCTGCAGAGTTTAAAGAATCTGGAATCTGCATACAGCTACTAGAAACAGTTTGTATTATTTGATATTATGATATTGTTGACATTCACCCAAGCTATACTATATATGATCATGGAGAGCACATGTTTATGAATTACCATTTAGATTCAGGCACTCCCCCTCCTGACAATTTAGAACCTATTTCTCCTTGGATATGAGCCAGTAGCAGTTCACCAGTTTTTCCAGAATTGTTTTGCACCACTGGCTAATTAAGAATCAGGATCTAAGGCTATACAAAGCAACTTTTAAAAGTGCTTGACAAACTCAGCTGGCTTGAGCAAAGGACCCCTCCTCAAACAATGAAATAGCCTCATCACCCAGAAGAGTGAGCACTGCTGCTCCGTAGGCTTTCTCTAGTTCTCTGCATCTGCACACATAGACAGGACACCCTTTGAAAATGTCAACAAAGCAACCGGGGACATTGCTGAAGCAGCTAAGTTCAGCCTCCCAGAATCTGCGTCTATTTCATTGTTTCACTTGGGCTTGCATGCTTTGCACTATCCTGCTAAGACTACACATTGTTATGTCTGTTACCTTGCATCTGAAGCAAAGAAAAATTCAACTGCTTTATCACCCACAGCATGAAGGCAGGTTGAACTGTCCAGTCTTTTCATTTGAGTTTTGCATATGTGCTTTACATTTTCTATATTACCTATCAATGAAAAAGTATGTAACATCTTTAAACCATCAGCAATGAGTTGAAATCAAATATTTGAACTTCGTGAATTATACTAGAATCATTACTACACCTCATTAAAAATTACTAAGAAAACGAGACAAGAATGTTAGGCATACACACTATTTTAATTTCAATATATAAATATAAAATTTTGAAGTAAGGGTTTATTTAACATAGTTAATATTTCTAGTACCATAGATTTGTGATTAATAGACTGATAAGAAAGAATTCTGGCCAATATAATCAGTTCCTTCTCCCCACAACCCGCAACCCTCCCAAAATACAGCAACGGTGATAGTACTACGGTATAATAACTTACATGTTCGATATAAAATGGGAATTTGTTCTGTGGAGAGCTTAGATTCACTACGAACTCCAATAAGTAGAGGACTCCCCCTCCTGACAAATGATAAAACAGCAATGAAAGTGGTTACATTCATTTTAAGAAATACATTCAAATATTTTGCTTCAATGAAAGGTCTAAATCTTGGGTGCGAGTTCTGTGCTGATACCTATTTATTAAGCATCATAGCCCAATTTATAGTTTTATTTACTTACCTGGTAGCAACAGCTTCCCCTGGATAATGTATACTTTTGAATACCAGCGCAAATGCACCTTCCTACAGAAGAGGAACATTAATATTAAAAAATGAATGGGATGCATGTCAAGATTATCTAAAGAATGAGTAAGATAATATATTAGTCAAAATCCCATTTTCATATTTTTAGTGATCCCTAAGGAAGGAGTAAATAAAAAAAGTAGCAAATACACTTCATTCACTGACAACAATGTTGGCATAAACAGTAGGAAGACAATCCCCAATTAATATTTCTAATGATGAACAAATTAGCTTCCTGATTATCAGTGAGAAGACTTGTATTTTTAATCCATGTCCAGCTATAGAATCCATATATTGAGCACTATTAAGTGATTATTTAGAGGCTGCGGCCTGACCCTTGATATCAGACTGATAGTTCTAAAGAAAAACAACTACAGATTCTAGGAATACATCTGGATTTCATTTGGGTTTACGTCTCCTTTTTCACCTATGCTCTGGATAAGTAAAAATAAGTTTTTGTGAACAAGAAAATACAGCAAGGCATTTTAAAAAGGATCATCTCTTTTTAAAACACACTCACCAACCTCATTTGGTTAAACTCAGTACAAGAAGGTAATTCAATATTATGTAAACATTACTGATGCTAGGAAATAAGAGAATCTCCCACTCACCAGCTGCTGAATGACTCTTTCAACCAAGATAGAAAAACTCGTTTCTTCAGTTTCTTTATTATCATATAAATATTTGATCAATTTTGGAATTGTTTCAGTATCTGTTTCAGATTCAAATTCATAACCTTTGGTCTCCTAGAATATTTTAAACAAAATGTTAGATCTGATTTTCTTACCTAAGGCTGTTTTCATTCATATGCAATAGCGTCATGGGACATCTAATGCCTTGATCACTACTGCGATAGTTCCCGCTCTACAGTACAATCACATTTGCAAGCTAGATTTTATTTATTTAGATTTTATTTATTAGGACTTTATTAAACATGCCATGGAAACAGCATGAAACTAACATTGCCTGGCAACAATATAGAAACACAAGATTAATTCCTGCCAGAAACAACATTGTGTTATTCTCTAACTCAGTGTTCCTCACACTTAGCCATTTTAATGTCTGGGTTGAGGGATTCTGGGATCTGAATTCCACACATCTTAAAGTTGCCAAAGTTGAGAAATGCTGCTCTAGCTGATATCCAGACTGCCCTATGCTGATACTGGGATCACATAGGAAGGGAGAGGAAAAAGCGGCAGACAAACAACTACCTCTACAAGGAGGAGACTGAATCTGGAACTCATCGTCTGGCATTAAATCTAAAGGCAGGCAAGGGCAGATCTTTCTACATATAAAAACAAATCCTGTCACAGTTTGGAGTGACACAATTTTACTATATGTTTTAGATTACTATCAGCTTACCAAAAACTTCCGTAGGTCTTTGTAATTTGTAATGATTCCATTATGGATAACAACAAATTCTGAAAGGAATATATATGGAAATAAATAAATAAATAAATAAATAAATAAATAAATAAATAAATAAATAAATAGGTAAGAGCAAACAATGAGACCTTAATTCAAAAAGTCGATTGAAGCTGTATATTTATTAAATTGGCACTAGTAAGGTGTTTCATAGAATTCTAGTTTTCTGTGTTCTTTCAGCAATGTGTCATGGCCAGCTTGGACTCTGTCAGAGACCGACAATGAACAGCCATTTCCAGAGTTGCCAGATGAACTGCTGAGCAGCTGCAGGGAGAGCCGACTGCACCACCCAGTAATCAGGAGAGGAGTCTGAGCTGCTACCCCCCTCCCAGTCCAAGGGCTTGTCATGCGATGAGCAGAGCAAAGGCATTCTGCAAGGCTCCTTTGCCTTCCAAATGAGCAATCCTGGGCTGATTTGGATATGGGACTCTCTCGTGGCAAGGTTGCTTGACTTTGGTTGACTTGATTTTTCTAGTGTGCATGTCTGTGTGTGTATGCACATTTGCACTCACATTTCCTTTGCTGCTCATTTGCTTCAAAAACTTCTCCACAAAGTTTTCAACCACCTATCCATGTTTGTGAGTGCGTAGCTTGAGACAGAGCACAGTAGAGGTCAAGCAGTATAACTAAACCAGTGAAGTTTTGGTTTAAAAATCAGAGTGTATTGGTTGTTTGGAGAATACCTTGATTTGTTAATATAGGATGCTCTAATTCAGGTTTCAGGTCCGTCTTTCATGTGTCCAGAATACTACACATGCAAAATTGCTTTCTG
This sequence comes from Bothrops alternatus, assembly GCA_034064705.1. Taxonomy (NCBI): domain Eukaryota; kingdom Metazoa; phylum Chordata; class Lepidosauria; order Squamata; family Viperidae; genus Bothrops; species Bothrops alternatus. The sequence continues at coordinate 44,952,582 of JARGCV010000007.1, read as the reverse complement.
AATCACCTATCTCATTTAATACACACTAATACGTGATGATGGTTCATCAGTTTCAACAACTACATCTAAGGATTTCTGTTTGATTTCCCCCCTTTCCAGAAATTACCTACCATTACTTTTGTCTGATCGTTGCGGATGACTGTTGACAGCATTCGGTACCCCATGAGTAGCCCAACGAGTGTGAGCAATGCCAAAATGTGTCTCAAAGTCTGCCTTTAAATCCAAGTCTTCTTGCTCTGTACAGGACAAATGTATAATAATTTATATTCAAAAAGATGGGCAATTCTAAATTTCCAACTTTTCAATAATGGTTTGTGGCTCTAAAGATTTTTTTACATTATGACCATAATTGAGCCCAGAATTACATTGTTAAGTCACTGTGGTATTTAAGTGGGTATATGTGATCACGCCCCATTTTATGACCATGCTTGTGATGGTCATTAAGCACCGCGGCCATTAAGCAAACACAATAGTTGCTAAGCAAATCCATTTTATCCAATGGGTGGGTTTGGCCAGAAACCATGAGTAAATGCCAGAAACTGGCAAAAAAGGATAAAAATTGTTTTCATGTAATCACGGGATGTTACAAATGGTCCTTGAACTGATTGCCAAGCATGCAACATGCAAGCATGTGACCGCAGTGTGTGAATGTGTGCAGTCGTTGGAACTTTAAAATTAGGTCATAAATATCTTTGGGGGGAGGGTCCATTGTTACTTTGAACGGTCGCTAAATGACTGGCTGTTAAGTGAGGACTACCTGTATACAGGTATATTGTAACAATATCACAAATACTACTATAAACATATTCCATGCAGAAATCATTATATACAAACACACACAGTTAACTTCTCAATACAAAATGCATTACTTCCAACACTGAGCAAATTCAAAATCCAAATGAAAATGTCTACCACTGATGGGGGGGAGGGGTCCAACAATAATTTATTTCTATTTTGATAGAAAAAATTTGCTTTAAAGCCCTTTTATTAAAATTATACCAAAAATGATTTAATGTTTTGTTAATGAAATACATAACTTGCATGGCTTGCTTTTTTATGATTTAGGTGTGACTTCTGTTACAGTTAATTAGATCTCAAATTAAAGTAAGATTTACATCATCCTCCACTGGTAGATTTAACTTCACAACATAGAAAGTATATTTCCATCTTGTCTTTCCTAGGATTTCCTAGGAGCCATTGGTGATGCAGTGGTTAGAATGCAGTATTGCAGGCGGTATATAAGTGCTATTGCTATATTCTTACTCCTATCACAGGTTTAGATTCAACATGACATTGAAATATTAGGGAAAGGTTTGGCTTGTGGGATTGTACACACTTTCTTAAACAAAAATATCACATGTACACAGAATTCATATTGAATATTACTCAACAATCCCATGTTGTATCATAACTGCCCTGCCATTATATATGTATGAATAAGACTTATAAAGGAAAGATAGTAAAATGTTCAGAAAGTGTTTGGGAGTAAAATGTAGCATTAGGACAGATGACATTTTTGTTTAAGAAAGTGTAATTGTAACTCCATCAATTGCTAGATGATTAATCAATACAGCAAGGTTCTTAGTCTCCCACTGAAATTCTACTTCTAAATAAGCGTGCTATATTAAACATTGGCCATAAATATACCAAATGCAGATGTTTTGTTATACTTACTTTGCAATTCCTCATCAAGAGCCTTTACTTTTCCTCTTTTTTTCACTAATTTGATGTACCGTTCTTTATCTTTATTATTATTCCCATCAATTGCAACACCTGTAATATAGAATATTGTATAGTGTTTCTGATTATTTAACATACTATAACTTCCACTTTCGCAGTGGATCATGGGGAATACCAAGGCTTGCACATCATGACATTTGAATATCTTTTCCAAGGCATTCATCGCTACTCTACCAAATGCTAATCAGTGATGCATTTCTTGCCTACTTGTTCCTTTACTGTTGAAAGTTGATCCAAAGATATCCTTTGATATCTTCATTGATAATTCTAAGGCTGGTTGCCCTACCTATTGCCATTTATAGTCTTTGTTATATTTAATTTTAGTCCCATTTTCATTGTGCTCCATGACTTTAATATTAGGGCTTGCAGATTCTTTGCATTTTTGGCTATGTATCATCAACCTAGCACAAATTATTGCTGTTTCCTCCTCCAGTTTTAAAACCACACTCATATTCTTCCAATCCAGTTTTCTTTAATATGTATTCCATATATAGGTTGAACAAATAAAGGGAGAGAATGCAGCCCTGTCACACTCTGCTGCCAACTTAGACCCAGTCTATTTCATCATGTTCTCTCCATACTGTGGTTTCCTGGCTTGTATATAAGTTGACCCAACCTGTTATAAGTGACCCTATAGGTTGAAGTTATTACAAAATAAATAAATAAAACTCTATCTAAATTATCTTATAAATTTATTTGTATCTCATGTCAATGGTTCAGCAGTTTATTTTTAAACATTGTCCAAGAACCAAATACATCTCACAAAATGAAACTGTGGCTGGGTTAATTGCAATATGGGAGCCCAATCAATATCTAGTCTATTCAGAGCCTGTTTCTAACAATCTTTGGGAAAAGCAATAGAAGCAAGATAAGACAAAAATTGTCAGTGTCCGTGTAAGACATTTTACATACCTGCGGAATCATACCCTCTGTATTCTAGTCTTTGCAGTCCTTTTATCAGTGTTTCAAATATCTCTTTCCTTGTCCGAGGTACTTTGTAGTTCAAATAAGCAAAGATACCTGTTGAAGAGAGGACAGTAAAAAAAAAATGAAATACCAATATGCTAATATTTTGTCATTCCTAAGTTAATATGAATTCCTTCTTGCCTAATTATCCCATTTTACAATACAGGTGATCCTCGACTTATGACCCCATTTGAATCCCAAATTTCCATTGCTAAGCAAGACAGTTAAGTGAGTTTTGCTCCATTTTACAATATTTTTGCCATGCTTGCTAGTGAATCACAGCAGTTAAATTAGTAATGTGGTTGTTAAATGAATCTGGCTTCCCCATTGACTTTCTTGGCAGAAGGTCGCAAAGGTGATCACATGACCCCAGGACACTGCAACTGTCATAACTAGTTGCCAAGTGTCTGAATTTTGATCTCTCTCTCTCTCTCCCTCCCTCCAAGTTTGCCAACTGAAATAAAATCTTTTCAGTTATTCTATCATGATAGTATTTCTTATAAAGAAGATAGCTTTATGGTTTACTTGCTGTACGTAGTTTCATTAAGAAAAAGGATAATTAAAATACTATTGCCTGATAATCTTAGCTATTTTAATTTGGACAATTATTTGATTACATCTGACCAATTTATTTTGGTTGACTGCTTATTTCTGTTTTAGCTCATTTAAAACAAGATAACACGAATCTTTTACTAATCAGATCTTGAGCTACAGATGGCAACACAGTGCTAGGCTGCATTAACAGAGGGATAGAATCAAGATCACGTGAAGTATTAATACCACTTTACAATGCCTTGCTAAGGCCACACTTGAAATACTGCATCCAGTTTTGGTCACCACAATGTAAAAAAGATGCTGAGACTCTAGAAACTAGAGTACATTGAAGAGCAACAAATATGATTAGGGGACTGGAGGCTAAAACATATAAGGAACGGTTGCTGGAATTGGGTATGTCTAGTTTAATGAAGAGAAGGACGAGGGGGGACATGATAGCAGTGTTCCAATATCTCAGGGGCTGCCACAAAGAAGAGGGAGTCAAGCTATTCTCCAAAGCACCTGAAGGCAGGACAAGAACCAACGGATGGAAACTGATCAAGGAGAGAAGCAACTTAGAACTAAGGAGAAACTTCCTGACAGTTAGAACAATTAACCAATGGAACAACCTGCCTCCAGAAGCGGTGAATGCTCCAACACTGGAAGTTTCTAAGAAGAGACTGGACAGCTATTTGTCTGAAATGGTATAGGGTTTCCTGCCTGAGCAGGGGGTTGGACTCGATGACTTCCAAGGTTCCTTCCAACTTTATTATTATTATTATTATTATCATCATCATCATCATCATCATCATCATCTAGCACCAAAAGTTGTACTTTTTGAACCACAGTTAAGCAGCTATTATTCTCTGCCTTCCCAAAAATAGATTCACAAGACTAAGTCAGAATTTAGCCAAGAACTGACCTGGATAACTCTAGATTATAGCTAGTATTTCACAAATCTATTAGGGAGATTTCTAGTAAAACTTATTAAATCCTGTTTGCTGGCATGAATCACAACAGAAACGTTGCCCCAGTCCAGCACAAAAATCTCCTGAGGCTAGGGCTGTTAACAATTTTCTCATGGATTCAGCTCAAGTTTTTTCTATTTTTCCAGAGCAACGTTTAAAATACTTCTAACATTTTTGCACATTCTCAGAAGTTTTATACCCTCAAAAGACAGACATGTACATATGTACATACATGCATACATACACATATAAAAGTTCTAACAAGAGTTTTCATTTGAGGCAATATTTTTATGCTTTGGTCTCTCCAGGAAAGGCCTTTTTGAGGGATCTATCCACAATGGAGCCAATGTGTTGAGCTTGGTAAGGATTCCTTGTTTATACTGAATTCTAGCAATGCTCCTATTTAAGCATACAAAGAGACTCAGAGGCCACTAGAGACTTTTCATTGAGAATGATAGCAGCAGTCTAGACTGCCAAGGAATATATTACAGTTATTTAGGGTTGAGGAAAGAAGGTTTAGTTTCAACATATACATCCCCTTGTGCCTCCCATTAAACGCACCGACTGTTCACTTTTAAAACATAAAGGCCACAATCCAACACAAAGTTAAAGTTCAGACCACAGGACTGATTCTTAAGTCCATGGTTTAATAGTAGGTGTGACTAATAGCACCCCCCTCCTCATTTTCCTTCTTCCATAAACAGATGGGCCTCTCTTGTTTTAGTGCTGCTCAAACTGGTTTAGAAATAGCTTGTATTATATGATAAATCATCCTGAAGTTCCAAGAGATTTAAAAAAAAACAAACCCTGAACAATCCAAAGTCTAAATTCACAATGAATAAACTTCTGTATCATATTCTGCATTTTTCCTTATTGAAATGAAAGTCACAAATGTTAATCATAGTTGAAAATACCCTATTTCTTCTCTAGTGTGAAGGATCCTTTTTTTTATTCTTGCAATTCCATTTGGAAATTGATATATTATGTCAATTTTGTCTTTTAAATGCTATTATTTCTTATAAGCAATAACATTACACTTAAAATTAGACAGTTTAAAAAGATATACAGTTTTTAATGTTCAGACAAGAAAGAAATCTAAAAATCCTTGTGGCAGTGTAAAATAGGCATCATTTTATTGTGGCACAAAATAGCTATGGCAAATGCACAAACATGAATAACCTGTAGTACAAACATTATCTAGAGGATAAAGTTCTATTGTTAACTAAACCACTTCCCCTTTGACCTCATAATCTTTTCTCTTCAGCATGTTATTCTTTTCATTATTCAAGAGATAAGAAAGGGCTTTAAGTACTTCTACTTACAGAAGACCTAATCATTGGGTTTGATAAAAACAGAAGGGATAGAGTTGTTTTAAAATGATTGCATAGAAATAATGTCACAGGAAAGGGCCTTAGTCTCCATAAATGAATGAAGCACTTCTGCTATGACACTAAAAAAAATAGTTCAAACAGAGAGTTAGCTAGCAGTCATACAAGCTAACCTTTGTTTTGAGATTCCTCCTTTAATATCCTAAAAAGACTTTGAAGCTCTTGATTCCTTTTTCAAGAATGCAACTGGTTGGTAAAGAAAAGGCTCATGGGGAAATTCCACAAGAATGTCAATGCTTATTTAACCATAATCAAGCTAGGATCCTTTTATATTTTATTCATAACAAGTAAGCTCATCACCCTTTCCCTTATCTTTGTTGCTTAGCTATGTACTGAAGCTTCTTCAAACAAGTTGCCTTTCACATGTGTTTGGACTGAAGCTCTCAGAATTTCTCAGCTATTGTCTATACTGGCTAGGAATCTTAGGTGTTTTAATCCAAGCAAATCTAGGAGATGCCATGTTAAGGAAAAATGATGCATTGCTCACTATGTTAAAGTTCACTTCCTCACCAAGAAATCTATTTTCCATGATGAAAACAATTTGTTGAGTGGATTCATCTCTAGCTATAATTTCCTTGTAACTATTTTGCTTCCTCTTTCCTCTTACGAAATATTCCATTTTTAAAACGTATTGAATTCCCTCCTCCATTCTACAAACAGTGATCCTGTATTCTCATGCAGTTAATTAGTCAAATGTGAAATGTACCTATTGATCATCTTTAGATACTTGACAGAAAATTATCCTTTAAAACAGTTGAAAGACATCATAAAAAGAATCCATCCCAACCATCATTGGTCAGGAAGGCATCTTCAAAGGTATATAAGATTGGAAATGGAGAGTTAGATTTGTTCACTGAAGAATGGAGGGCCATGCTCAGCACCTTGAACTGTTGGAGGAAATTCAGGACATACATCTAATAAATAACTTAATAGTGGCCAACTTTGTAACCCTAGATACTGTTGGATTCCTATTAGCTATGCCCATTGGTTATGCTAGCTGGGAATAATAGGAATATAGGGCAATCACATCTGGGGATCCTGTTGATATGAAATTCTGGAAGTGGTAGCTCCAAATTATCTAGGGATCTCCTTTAGTTGAAGTAGACTGTACTAGTATTAGACTTTAAGTCTCTTTTGCTTAACCAAGCACTATAGTTCTAATGTGCTAGAAATCCCTCCATTTAAAATAATGTACTAACTTAGAAACCTAGGCTTTTGCTTAATGACCTCATTGGTAAAGTTATTAAACTCATTGATATTTCTACTTATGGAGTAAAAGATTGGCACAAAAAATGGTCAGCCTGGCTTATTATTTATAATGCTAACTATACACAACTAGATTGCTACATATAACAACATTGTGGAACATCACACAAACTTTACATTTCTTACATAGCTTTTGTTTGGGTGGAGATATTTTAAAGACCTTTTCATTTCAAAGTAGGAAGCTTCCCTTCACCACTTCAGGCAACATTTGGTTTATATCTTATTTTAATCTCACCAAACATTTCTAGAACATCAATAATGGAAAGTGCTTTAAAATCACACCAAACCCTTGACCTAGTATTCTGACTCAGCCATACAATCTCTTGATTAGCATTTGGTTGAGCAATGGAACATCCCTATGTCTGAGTCAAAGCACAAATGTCTCACTTTAGATAAAGTGGTTTCAGTATGTTTGTTGATATGTCTTGAGTGGGTAACCAAGATTAACACAAGACATTCCTTACCAGCTTGAGCACAATAAACTAATTCTGAACAATTTAGATATAACAGGTTTTCTGGAACAAAATAATCTTTTAGAACTCAAAGCTGTAACTTGTTCACCTTGCAAAGAAAATACATGACTTAATTGTCTGAAAGGAAGCTGATTTCCTGTTCTAATATACAAATTTAAAACAAGTTTTATTTGATATTCTCAATCCAAAACCTTATTTATGGTTCAGTTGTATAATCCATACAATCCATTTTATTATACTTTATTATATTTATGGGCACCGGTCCTTTTCTCTGTATTATGCCACTATCATAGCTATGCCTTTTTCAGATGCTTAAAAGTGCATGAAAAAACAGGCATTGCAAGGAATTGGAAAAGAAAACTTACCCCCCTCCATCCCAGCTTAATACATGCAGAGAAACTGCATGTAAGGAAGGCTTTATCTGCACTTAACAGAAACCATGGCCCTGTGCGTGTATAGTTCAAGCACCTTTTTCACATTTGACAAGGCTTATACTGTTGTTTCTGGTAAAATGCAGTTTGAGCAATAATGTACTACAAGTTCACTTATCTTAGACCAAGGACCTATTTGCCATCAATACACTGCAGTCCAGGAAGGAAACTACATACTTGAACTGTCCCAACAAGAAGGATTTGCATCCACTAAAATAATTCCTGAAACTAACTCTCACTGTAGTTTTACTTCCCCTGTTGTAGGCAAAAATAATTTTAAATGTGTGCTTTGCTGGCAATCCAGTAAAAAACATTTTTTAAAGTAGTATTCAAATATGCCATATGCTAAATAATCACCAAGTAGTATTCCCCAAGTATGGAACTTGGAGAAGGAAAATTAAAAAGAACCCTGGATGAAAATTTAGCAGCTAGCAAATAACCCTGGAGGAGCACTTTTGCTTATCAACGTTCACTTTCATTAAAGATTGGTCCTGCTAATAATCAGAAGTTAGATTTTCTACAGTATCCACTGCTTCACAGTCACATTTCAGGCCAAAAGGCTAGAAGGAAGAAGCTCCTTCTTGCCCGGCTGCTTTCATGTCCTTGCCACGTATCTCTCTTTGAGAGACACCAACCCAATGGGGCTCTCTTTGAGAAGATGCACCAACCCAATGGGGCAAAACTTAAGTTTGGCTTTAAACTACTGTACTCCATCAAAAACTAAAGGGGGAGGATGCTAGAGGAGCAAAGCCAAGCAAGCACATGGCCAGGTCGTCCTATTCCAATGGCCACCCGCGGGAAGGAGGGGCAGTGGAAGGAAGAAAAAAGAAAGGGAAATGAGGATGGGAATGGGAAGGGAAAATAGAGGGAAGTGTGGCTCAGAAGCACGCCTCCTCCTGCGCCTTTTTATGGGCGGGCGGGGGGAAAGAGTGTCGGAGGGTCAAAGCATTCAGCTTCCATTTCCTTTCCGACCACCAGGCACCCCCTTAGGAAGAAGGTAGATCTTACTGCTCGGTTGGAACGGCGGAGCTTTTACATGGCAGACGTTCTTTCTCTTCTTCTCCCGCCCCATCTCCCCCTCCCGCAGTCCGAACAAACTAGCACCCCTGCTTTGGGCCCACATGTGCAGCCTTTCCGCCGCTCTAACTGCGCGGAGAAGCTGGCAATCAGCCAACACCGCTCCTTCCTTCCCTCCCTCCCTCTTCCCTTCCCTTCCTCACTCACCGCACATGGTTGGTGCCCGACCGCACACGCAGCCCCGCTCAGTCGCTGAGAAGCCCGGAACCCCGCGTACCTCCCTGTCACCTCCTCTTTCTCCTTCGCCTGCCTCTTTATAACGTGTCTTGGACCAACCCCCTTGGGTGGTTCATTGGTTGAAAGAGGGAGCGCAGGGAGATGGAGGGGGGGGAGAGAAGAAGAAGGTTGCTCTCAGTTTCTTGCGGGCTCCAGCCGTCACCCTGACTCGCGAGATGGAACCAAGATGGGGGGTGGGGGGGCTAGGAGGTCGAAGTAAAGGAGGGGACTTTTTGTTCCCGGGAGGAGCCGCCTACGTCCCGGGATGGGGGTCCGGTCTGCCTCCAGATGTTCCCGAACTCCAATTCCCAGCAACCCTGACCAGCGTGGTCAACGAGAGGTGGGGTTTTGGAATTTCTAGACTCGGGTTCCTCCTCCTTAAATTAGCGGCTGAAGAGTAGCAAATGATCTTCATCTTCTCTACCCCGATGGATCGATCAGCTTCATAATAAGCCTTTTTCATCCTTCACCTCTCACAATACTTTTGGGCATGCTGCGGGGCGGGGGGGGGCTATTAAAGTCCAAAGCATCAGGGAAGGATTTTTTTTTATCTTTTTATCTTTCTTCCAAGGGATTATGTATTACTGTTTATCAAAAGAATCCTATATAGGGCAATTAGAAAGGTTTGAAATCATACCTTTATCCCAGCCCACAGGATTTCAAACTGTTGTTTCCCAACCCAACTTACCCGAGGCCAGAAATGGCACCTGTAGGCAAAGATATGGCCCTCTTTTTCAATAGGCTGATCTGGAAAACCCATGAGCGTCTGGCACCCAGAAAAGACTAAAGCAGTGGTGGCAAACCTATGGCACGTGTGCCAGAGACAGCACTCAGAGCCCTCTCTGTGGGCACGCACACCGTAACCCCAGCATAGTTATAGACCCCTCGGAGAAGGTGCGCAACTTGGGAGTCCTCCTCGATCCACGGCTGACATTGGAACATCATTTGTCGGCTGTGGCGAAGGGGGCATTTGCCCAGGTTTGCCTGGTTCACCAGTTGCGCCCTTATTTGGATTGGGAGTCTCTACTCACAGTCACACATGCCCTTGTCATCTCGAGGATTGACTACTGCAATGCTCTCTACATGGGGCTACCCTTGAAGAGTGTTCGGAGACTACAATTAGTGCAAAATGCAGCTGCGCGAGTGGTTGTGGGCCTGTCCCGTCGTGCCCACATTTCATCAACTCTCCGCATGCTGCATTGGCTGCCTATTGGTCTCCGTGCGCAATTCAAAGTGTTGGTTATTACCTATAAAGCCCTTTATGGCATTGGACCAGGATATTTACGGACGTCTTCTGCCACATACTTCCCTTCGACCTGTGAGAGCGCACAGGGTCGGCCTCCTCCGGGTCCCGTCAGTCCCATCTGGCGGGTCCTAGGGGGAGGGCCTTCTCTGTTGTGGCGCCCACCCTGAAGTCCGCGTTTCCCCCACTCTCCCGGCCTTCCGGAAGAATTTGAAAACTTATCTATGCCGGCAGGCCTGGGGATGATTGTGATTGTGTCTGTATGATTAATGTGTTTGGGGGGTCTTTTAAATGCTTTGTCAACTTGGTTTTTGGTTTTTAAATGCTGTGATGTTGTTTTTTTGTTCATGTTGTTAGCCGCTCCGAGTCCTTTGGAGAGGAGCGGCATAAAAATCCAATTAATAAATAAATAATAAATAAATAGTTCGCACTCAGTCTCTAAAAGGTTCGCCATCACTAGGCTAAAGATTTAAAGATGCAAGTACTGTTGCGTAACTTTTGTGGACTACAGACATGATCATATGTGTGGGGTATGGTCCTACAAAGGAAGGGAGGAATAATAATAAGAAAGACCTCAGAGAAAAACAGCATAATGGTCATTCAGTTGTTGGGTGTGACTTAACATCTTTTTGCATGGGTGAACAGATATGCAATCAAAAATCTTGGGTCTCTGTTTAATGCTTGAAAAACTTGTTGACTTTTCAGGTGGTCACAAGCATTTCTTTTTGCTGTTCCCTGGAATGTTTACTGTTCAGACACCTTGGCAGCCATGTCTGCTGATCCTATTTAACTGATAGCTGGAACATTCAGTCTACTCAAACTGTACCTAAAAGAAAAAGCTACACAATTTCTAACTATGCAGGAAATAATATACCACTGCATTTTGAAACTTTTCTTTTTAGAACAAATAGAGTTCAAAGGGTTTCCACTTCAGGCTTAGAATACCTGTCTTCATGAGGATTTTATTCAAGGAAGTTCTGTGAGTTCCTGCAGGCATATTCTATTTATGGTATTTCTAAATGACTAAATTCTTGAATCAGCATAATTGATAAAGATGAGAGAATTTGCATATTTAATATTAATTTTACATATCAGCAATATTGCTTTTCTAATCCTCAAAAGACAATTTACTACCTCAGCATAAAGGGATGGCCTTCCACTTGGATGTCCTAAATATATAATTTATTTAATTAAATTTTTGTTTACATTGTTATTTATCATTATATTTTTATCTATTCCTATCCAGTCACTTGTGCAAGATATACTATAATTTGAATTTATTTATAGATTATAGGGAATCATCTTAGGCATAAGCTAATTGAAAGGAACATTTTACTCTATAATTCAATAAAATGTAATAAATAGAAAAAAAGAAAGAAACTAGATTGGACAATTTCAGTCAGAAAATCATATTGTTTACTATTCAGGATATGAAATTACAGAGAAGGAATACCATCTCATTCATAGTTAGGAAAAATACAGTATAACAAAGCCAGTACTTGAATACAATGTGGTCAATGACTAAATAAGATTAAATACACTTTGCTGACAATCTTCAAATGTGACATTTATTCAGGTTTATGCTCTAAATCACTGATGCAGAAAAAGAGGAGCTTGTTGAGTGTTATTTGAGTCTTCATTCACAAACAGCAGATCTTGCTTGCATATTTTGTTGATACTAGAAAGTATCAACAAAATGTGCAAGTAAGATGTGCTGTTTGTGAATAAAGATTCAAAGGCCAAAGTTAAAAATAGTAAGGAGGAAAATGTCGTTGGATTGTATGACCTAGTATAGGATCCCTAACCCCAGGGCTGCGGACCAGCATTAGTCCATGGCCCATCAGGAACCAGGCCGCACAAGCGACAGAAGCCCTATCCATGCATGCACAGGATGCAGGCAGCATGGGAAACCATGCTCCCCCATCTGTGAAAAAAACCATTCTCCATGAAACCTGGCACCCAAAAGGGCTAGGAAACAGAAATGAAGCTGGAGAATAAAATTTCAGGAGAATCTCTCTAGTATTAAAAAAAATGAAGCCAGTAATCAGTACGCCTCTATTGAAAAGTTATCAGAATCAACAATGTTGGAAGATCAGAAGGACCAGGTTGGGGACAGATCATTCTGGAAAAGATTTATTTATGTGGGTATTTATTTAATCATATTTGTATAGTTGCTCATCTCACATGGTGACTATAGGCAACATATAATCAAAATATATATAAACCATTAAAACAACCAATTTAAATTAAAAAACAAACAAGTAAAAATTAGAAGAAGAAAGTGGTGACAAAATAGAGAGTGTATTCTATTAATTGTCATATATCTAACAGTTCCCATTCCATCATGGGATCTCCAACTAGTTGAAAGGACCATGTTTTAAGGGCCAGCAGGATTGGGACCAGCCTCACCTCTGGGGAAATGATTTTACCATAGGGCAGGGACCACAGCAGAAAGACTTTCTTCCTAGGTCCTGCTCAACAAACTCTATGGCTGATAGGACCCATAATATGCCTCTCCTACTGGATAACCATCTGATAGCACAGAATTAATCAAAATCACAAAAACCCATCTGGTTCTATTCCATCAGTTTCAAAGTATTTGATAAAGTAGACCACAACCTACTCCTTGGTAAGCTACAAAAAGGTAGAATAGACAACATCACCACCAAATGGATCTGTAGCTGGCTGGCAAACCATACTCAACAAATAGTCCTCAATGGCACTACATCCACATAGAAGTAAGCAGTGAGGTACCACAAGGTTCCATCTTAGGCCCAGTACTCTTCAATATCTTCATCAATGACTTAGATGAGAGAATTGAAGTGGAACTCATCAAATTTGCAGATGACACCGAACTGGCAAGAGTAGCCAACACCGCAGAAGATAAACTCAGGATCCAAAAAGATCTTGAGAAACTTAAACAATGGGCCCTATCCAGTGGTGGATTCAGCCAGTTCATACGAGTTCATCAGAACCGGTAGCTAATTTTTTGTTGCCCAGGCCCAGAATGGACTTCCGGAAGTGGCATCCACACAGAGAACCAGTTGTTCACATATTTGAATCCCGCCATTGAACTAAGTCCATCCACCTAGCTGCTGATCTTCATCTTTTCTTCTTTCCTTCTACTTTTCCCAACACAGGACAATTTAAGCCTAGTCACTTCTGCTTTGAATGAGAACACAAGGTTGTGGTTTCAATGTGAAGAAAAGCAAAGTTTTACATTTAGTCAGGAAAAATCAAAGGTATAAACAGATTGGATGAGACCTGGCTTAAAAACAATAACTGTGAGAAGGACCTTGGAGTCATAGTGGACGATCACTTAACCATGAGCCAGCAGTGTGCAGCAGCAGCAGCCAAAAAAACTAATACAACTGGGTTGTATTAACAGGCATAGAATCAAGATCACACAAGGTATTAGTACCGCTTTACAAAACCCTAGTAAGACCTCACCTGGAATACTGCAGCCAATTTTGGTCACCATATCACAAAAAAAGATGTTGAGAGTTTGGAAAAAAATCAGAGAAGAACAACTAAGATGATCCAAGGCCTGGAGGTTAAAACATATGAAGAACAGCTGCAGGACTTGGGTTTGGCTAGTCTAAAGAAAAAAAGAAATAGGGGAGACATGATAGTAGTATTCCAGTATTTGAGGGGCTGCCACAAAGAAGAGGTGGTCACGTTATTCACAAAAGCACCAGAGGGAAGGATGGGAAACAATGGTTGGAAACTGATCAAAGAGAGAAGCAACCTGAAATTAAGGAGAAACTTCCTGACAGTGAGGACAATTAACCAGTGGAACAGCTTGCCCCCAGAAATCATGGGTGCTTCATCACTGGAGATTTTAAAAAAGAGGCTAGACAGTCACTTGTCTGAGATGGTATAGGTCCACCTGTTTGAGAAAGGGGCTGGACTAGAAGGCCTCCAAGGTCCCTTCCAGCTCTATTCTATTCTACTGTGAATAATATTGTGAATAGGCCAAAGATTATAGACCTTTCTCATGTGGCTTTCCTTTTATCTCTTTTCAGTGGTCAAACATCTTCTTGTCAAGATACTGTAGCATGAATGGGAATAGTATGACTTCTGCGCAACTGGTTCCATCCTGTAGAGTTGGAAAACTGAAATTGACAGATGATCAGCAAAAGCCTGTTATTTTCTGGTCACTGCATCAGCAAAGGTCAGGTTACTGCCTCTAAAAGAAAATAGACTCATAGATAACATTTCTGAATACAACTGAAAGAGCATTTAAAAACAACATTGCATTATTATGTCCCCTCTTTTTAATCTGTTGATTTACTTACATAATATGATATATTCCCCATCTCAGGATTCTGAACAGTTTTCTATAATAAAGATTAATGTGTATGAAAAATAAAATTAGAAGTCTGCTCTCTGCCCTTTGACCTTAAAAGGTAAAAAGAATAAAAAAGGATCTAAAAAAATGGGGTGTGGAAGTTGATAGGAAACTCAGAAAACAAAGTGCTGAATGAGAGAACAAAGGCTGAGAGATAAATACATACATACTGTTTTTATTATCAGTATATTTAGTGATGCCTTGTGAGATAAATTTGGGTTGTCGAGGCATGACTATCCCATAATAAATTACAAGTGAGAACAAGACCATTATAATATATTTGAGGACAATATGAGTTGCTAATGGATTTTGCATGTGCATCTGGTTGACCATTGTGGATCCAGTCAGGATGTCTGGATCAATGGGCATTTTGTTCTGATTTAACTTTATTCATCTTGCATTCTCTGGATAGTTTTCAATGAAAGAACTTCCGGTGTGTGTGTGTCAGTACATTGCAGATATCTCTTGACTAGTGGGATCCAGTATGTTGGCAGTCTTTAGATCAGAAATACTATTGTGCCTAGAAATCTGTAAGATTATTAAATGTATGACTTGGCTTTGGTTGGGCTTCTGGCATACTGGTCAAAATTTGCCTAAACTGGAGATATTGTTCTTACTGTTAGCAGGAAATGTTGCATCTGGCACTGGTATGACTAGGGCTAGGATCTATTTTACTAAAAAGGGATGTGTGAAAGCCTCAATTGTTCAGAGCCATGTCTTTTTAGTTGATTTTTTTTTAGTTTCTATTTTTTACACATTTTTTAGAATGGTAGAAACAGTATCTTTTTCTTTCATTTCTTCTAATTGCATAGTTCAGGGATGTCCAACTCAATTTCATTGAGGGCTGCATCAGCACTGCGGTTGTCCTCGGGGGGGCTGGGTGTGTGGCCTATTAGGTGGGTGTGGACAGAGTGGGTGTGGCCTATTGGGTGGGCATGGCCAGCTCTACATCGTTCGCATCAAGAGTGCCTGTGGGGGCCTGGGCAGTAGTGGAACAGATCTGAGGGTCTCTGACAGAAGGGGGTGGGACCAGGGCAAGTGCCAAGGCATGGTCCAATGGAGGAGCCTCACTGCCTGCTGAAACCCCTCCACCGGAGCCCATCAAGCTGGATATGTGAAGTAGGCAAGGGCCATTTGTTGGCCACTTCCAGGCGATGGTGCATTTCTTCATTCCTCACAAAGGGTGACACATCCCCAACATGCACCCAGGGGGCAGGGCTGATATGGCAGGGGCTGGTTCCTTGCTGTTTCCAGACAGCCTTGTGGAGCTAAGACTGAATGCGTTTCAGCATTCAAAATTGTACATTGGCTCCCGGCTCGCCTGGGCCAGGGCCAAGGCAGTGGGGGCCGTTCCCTCACTGTTTCCAGGATGGCTTCGCGGGCCATATGAAACCACTTTGCGGGCCGCATCTGGCCCCTGGGCCTTGTGTTTGACATGTCTGGCATAGTTATTCTACTAATAATAGTAATTAAAAATGAGAATGACTGAAAGGATGTTAGAAAATATGAACTGGGAAAATGTACATCGCC
Source organism: Bothrops alternatus (assembly GCA_034064705.1). NCBI lineage: Eukaryota > Metazoa > Chordata > Lepidosauria > Squamata > Viperidae > Bothrops > Bothrops alternatus. The sequence continues at coordinate 44,936,399 of JARGCV010000007.1, read as the reverse complement.
AGGGATGTGTATGAAAACAGAAATCCGTAAGTTGATCATAACTGCATGTTATGCTTCAGGGAATAGTGATAATCAAAGGACCAGAGGTGTATTTTGGGTAAAATGGTACAACCAATTGTGAGTGAATGCAATTCATTAGAAAAAAAAATTCTGCTCATGACAAATGCATGAGTGGGAAAAATATGAGAATGTACAGAAAGTTTAAGTGCTATATGAAAAACTATTAGAAGGCAGACTAATTTGATAACAGACTGATTTGAAGCTCATATAGGAAAAGAGGAATACAAAATGCTTGGAATAGAGTGAAAAATATTATGTTAAATTATGTTAAATCATCCTACTTTCCACATATAATATAAGCTTGCACTGTTTCTGGCCCCTCAATTCTCAGGAGAGCCCTGGTGAAACTGATCTCCTCTGACCTGTAGAACTGCCTGCCATTTTGCTGGGAGGAGGCGGATCCAAGTAACCATGGATCACAAGGAAAAATCTCCCCCCCCCCCGCTCTCCATTCCTCAAAGGTGCCCTCCCTCCAAAGAGGAAGAGAGCTCACCCTTGAACTGCCAGTGCCTCCTGCTCTTTAGCAGCCTCCAATCACTCTGCCCTTTCTCTGTCCACATATAGGCTTACGCCATTTCCCCTCCATTCACAACCCTCTAGAGATCCCTAGTAAAACTGCTCTTTTTTTTCTCTTCAGGTGACCCACAGAACTGCCTGCCACTCTTTGTGGGGAAGGGGAACAAAGGGGGCTACGGACTTTGAGGAAAATAATACCACTGCTCCCCATTTTGATATATTCCCAAGAACTCCTGCCCTGTAGGGAGGAAGTAAACTCCCTCATTGACCTTTAATGCCCCCAGCTATCACAAACTTGGCAGCAGGCATCCAGGTTGCTTCCTCATTCTTCCCTCATTAGTCACTGGCATTAAGAGATTTCAAATTTTGACCTCAGCCCCAAGGCCAATTGGGAACAGAAGCCAGGGGGAAGGTGGAAAAGAGGATAGGGATATACCCCTCCACTCTTCCCTTCCGCCACACAATGTGTACGTTTCTGGGAAATGTACTTGGAAAGTGTGGTGATCCTGCCAAATTTTAATCCCACAGGAGTCATGGACCACAGAATTTGGATGCATTCTATCAGTTAGCCCATTTGAAGTATCTTGATTCAAAAATTGTTGCTCTATGATTCACCATTTCACTCAATTGAAGGCTACTAAGTATTAAACAGGCACAACAATTTTGGATGTATATAGATGGAATACCGGAGAAGTGCATATAATTACACTAATGGGAAATGTGAAAAAGAAAGCTTAGCGGAATGATGAAGCTACAGAATCTCTGGATAAAGAAAAAAAGGCTTTCAAGGGAATGATTACTGCAGAAAGGAAGGCTGAGATATTGCATCATAGGCATAGAAAGAAAAACTGCAAAGAATGTAGTCAGAGAGAACAAAGAACAGTTAGATTAAAAAAAGGAGAGAAAGTGAATTCTTATGATGGAAATAAAAAATTGTTGGGGCAGGGGGGAGATTAACCAAGAAGCTTCCAGCACAGCAAATGTAAATGAAAAATAAAAGTTATGAAATTGCTTGGAATGAAACTGAAGTGAGGGAATGCTGAAATGAATGTTTTGGTAGATTGATATGGGAATGATAGTGATATGTTGAAAATAGAACTGAAATAAATGTTATAAATGTTGGTGTTCAAAACAAAAAGAAAGACGAAAAGGAAGTAATAAATTCTGTTATAATATTGAAAAATTGTGAGTGTGCATTGTAGACGATGTTATTGAAGAACTATTAAAAGATAGGCTGTGATATGCTTATGGGTGACTACGCAATTTATTTAAAATGAATGTGAAGACTGCCTCTGAGCCTGATAATTGAATAAACATTATTCTTCCTTTGTACAAAATGACAAGCATAAAAAATGAAGTGGGTTATGTGCCCAGTAATTCAATCAAATTCTTATTGAAGGGGTAAAAAAGATGGCTATGATCAAAATGGTGGAAGGCTTTAAGCTTTAAGGCTTCTCTCAATAACACTAAAAATATAAGTAAGCATTATCAGCATTCAACTATGCAAACATCTTATAAGATTTATGATAAGAAAACCAATGATGAAAATATTCTAGCAACTGCTATCTATTAAAAATAAGCCCTATTTATAATGAAATCAAGATTCAGTTCCTGCTAATTTTTCTCTCTCTCACGAATGGTGCAAAAGGCTTGAAAATCACTTTTAAATGGGAGGGATAGTTTTTACCTGTCTCTTATTTGCGGAATGGACTTCGCTGGTTTCAAACTTTTTGCTTCTAATGCTATGAAAACTGGTTCTCACAGCAGTTTTCTGCCAGACAGTGGATATGCTCACCGACTTTTAAGAGTCATTGAGAACTGTATTAATGTGAGTAGTGAAATGTTTTATATCTTTGAAAAAGTATATGGTAAAATGAAGTGGCTTCAGTTCTAGAATGTTTTACAAAAATATAAATTGAAACTTGAAAAGTATGATGAATATAAAGGATTATCAATTGCAAGAGGAATGGATTTCCCATGATTAAAGACTAAGCTCTGAATGAAGGAAGAAAAATAGCAGGTTATGACTATCACATCACACACTTCCAGAAAACTCTTGGTTGGCATTTTTAGAGAGAGCAGGGTGATCTGTATAGAAATGATTGGATTCAGATTTCGTATCTGTTCCTTCTTAGCCATTCTATTATTCCTGGGAATGATGGTGCTAACAAGTAATAATTTGAAGCAGATTTAGCATAATACATTTTAACATATAATAATATTTCATTACTTCTTTCTTACATAACTTGAAGAGAATATTCTCTAAGAGCCCACCTTTTTAAAAGTTCTCCTTTTTCTGCATTCATATTAATAAAATCAAAATTACTTTAAAATGTAGTACATAGAATTACATTTAAGAATCTTCTACTAATTACATATAGTTAAAGGCTTTATGAAACATTTGGTAATTTTTATTGGCTAAGTAAAGCAAAAACTGACCCATCTGATCATGAGCTCTTATAAAAACAAGTAATGTTACCTTTCATTATTTAAAACATGTAAACTTACATTGGATTAAGGAATTGCCTTGCAAATAGTTTATTTTCTTAATTATAAACTTAGGTAAGATTGTGTTTGATAAATAGATAATATAATAGAAATACTTCCATGTTAAAATAAATTTTAATTTAGTTTAAATGCCTTCTAAAAGAAAAGGACTAAAATGGTGATTTCATTATCAAAACATAATATCCCCACATAATAACATAATATGAGAGCCACTTTGGTCTAGTGGTTAAGGCACCAGGCTAGAAGCCAGGAGGTTGTGAATTCTAGTCCCAGCTTAGCTATGACAGCCAGGTGGGTGACTTTCAGCCAATTACTCTCTCTCAGCGCAATTCATGTCACAGGATAGTTGCTATGGAGAAAATAGGAGGAGGAAGGAATATTTTGTGTGTTCACCACCTTGAATTATTTATACAAATAATAAAGGTGGAATATAAATAAATATATCTGGATTATGCAGAAGCAATACAATACTGTATGCAAATCTTTTTAATAAACAGTAACTTTTACTGCCCTTGCTCTAAAAACTGTATTATTGTTGGTATTACAAGTAATAATATATAAGAGAAACAGATTTTGAAGATGGCTCAAGAATTATACTAATTTTGATTTAAAAATTATCCTTGCCTGAAATAAAAACAATATTCAAAGAAATAAACAATAAAAAGGTAAATTAAACCATGTTTAAAGGATAAATAAATATAATACATTACTTGCACACAAAATAATCATTTAAAACTTATGAAAAATTATAAAAGCTAAATTGGAAATAAATATATTGATGCTTTTTCTTGGGAACAACATAAGAAGTCCTTTTTTGCACACTAAAAAGCAATCCTCTGAAAGTGAGATCTTCTTAAGGTATAAACAATTCTATAACGTGTCAGACAGTGTCTCAGATAGCTAAGTCTTCAGCTATCAAATGTGTTTAAATTTTAACACCAACATCTTCAGCTGAACTCAGAAAGCATGGCTAGGCAACACTCACTGATTCAGCAATGAACATTCCATAGAACTCAGGAATATTATATTCCACCTCTGAGGAGAATAGCAGTTCCAAGACACCTTGCAGTATTTCCAATCCTGATAAATTGCTTCTGGAAATTGCCAAACTGTCACTGAAATGTCATGGTTAGGAGGTTTGATATAGTCTACTCTAAAGGAAGAGCAAACTGCTATGGGTTTTGTTTTTTTTTACTACATCCTGTTCCCAAATTGGCGAACTTTTTACATCTTTCTCAAAAAAGAAAAAAGGCAATCAAATGAGTTCATAGTACCATGCATTATATAGTTGCTACATTTTGCACCTACGATCTTAGCTGTAAAGTTCCAGGGGTTCTCAACTGGCTGGCTGGCCAGTTGGCTGAGGAATTCTGGGAGATGAAGTCCACAAGTCTTAAAGTTGCCAAGGTTGAGAATCCCTGCAAAACAGAATATGTATAATTGTTCCCATATTGAATTCATTCGGAAATAGCAACATAATGTAACATAACATATAACATAATACACAATATAACATAACATAAAAAAACAACAAACATAACAACATAACATAATAAATATAACATAATATAACCTTCCCCATTTGTGAGCTGGTCACAGACAATTTTATTATTCTTTTCCTGGAACAACTAAGGAAGAAAAAGAGGAAGGCTAAAGCCATGTGAATCACATTCAACTCCTGCTTTGTTAATGGAAGTAATAGACTGCAATTTTAAATGTCCATTAAAACAAATTGATATTTACCCTATGTTTCACCTTTACGTTTATTTCTTTAAAAAAAACTTTTTTTCAAAATCAGAGGTAAAAACATTGAACTTATAGGCTATGAAACAATTTGGAATACTATTAATAATAATATGCAGAGTACTTTAATGTAATTAAATTCCAAATATACATATGCATATGATACACTAGAAATTATGTATAGTATAAAGTAGTTTAGCTATGTAGTACTGGATATATGTATGGTATTTACTGTATATGTGTGTGTGTACAGTGTATATGCACACTGCATGTGTGTGTGTGTGTGTGTGTGTGTGTGTGTGTGTGTGTGTGGTCTCAGCAGTCCTTGTAATATCCTGCCAGTTTCCAACAAATAAAGTTAATGGGGAAGTTCAAAGTGGCTTGCAGGCAAATAAGTGTGGCTGGCTATAGAAACTAAATTAAGTAAATAAAAAGAAATAAGTGGCTGCTACAGAGCAGGGCAAGGGGTGTGAAGGTCATGTACAGAGCAGCATGAGTACAGAGAGGCTTGGGGTGGCTGCTGTAGGGCAGGGGAGGGCATGTGAGGGTCCAGTGCAGTGCAAGCACAGTGAGGTTTGTGGTGGCTGCCGTGAAGTGCGGGAAGGTGTGTGAGGGTACACAAGGGCTATTGCAACATGAGATTTATTATTATTATTAATTTGACTTCTATGCCGCCCTATTCCGGAGAACTCAGGGCAGCTCACAACATAATAGAAATCAACAATTAAAAATACATATATATTAAAACCCCTAATTTAAAAGAAAAAAACCAATCATTCAACATACACACAGACATACACTGGCTAGGGGCAAGATGTTAACTACCCCAGGCCTGCCGGCAGAGGTGTGTTTTAAGTAATTTACCTGAGCAGCTTGCAACTTTCTTTGCAGCTTCCCCATTGAAATCGCTTGCAGGAAGTCAGCAGGAAAGGTTGAAAACTTATTCAGCACCATCATAACTTTGAAAGGTTGCTGAGCAAGTGGTTGTTATCTGAGGACTAATTCTAATACAGGCATGTCAACTTGCCAGCCCATGGGCATGTGTCATGCCAAAACCACGCCCACCCCATTGCCGGCAATGGGGGAAAAGTCGCGATACGTCATGCGACATCATGTGACGTCATGAGTTTGACATGCCTGTTCTAATACATTAGACTGGAATGATTTAGAATTAGAATTAAAATGGAGTACATTAAGCGTGGTTTCATGTATTGGCACTACTACAATCATGGGATTTTGTGCAATAATCATGAAATTGATGTCCACATTATTGGTCATCCTAAAACAGTTAAGCCAATATAATTGCATGAAAATTCCTGAAGGAATTCTTGAAAGAAAGGAAAAAAGTGCATAATCTGCTAACCCTCTACTTCCATTATCCTTAAACAACATAACTGATGTCTGTGCTAGCTAGGAATTGTGGGAGTTAACATATTATACAACTGCAGGATTAATTGGGAAAGACTATGGTAGCTAATAGACATTTGAAGATACCCAGCTGGTCTGCCTGACTATCACATATGGAAAACAAATTAAGATAAAACAGATTTAAGAATGATCTGCCAAAATGATGTGGTCAAAGGTATCAGGCAGTCATCTATGTGCTAAATTCTTTTCCAGTGACCTCACTTAAAAGGATTCACACATTTCCTTATATATGATAACACTTGTGTACTTTGGAGGATATGTTAAATGAGACAAATAATTTTTCTTGAGCAAAAGAGGCAAAACAAACAGTGATAGGTGTCATCTGCTAAAGATGCAATTTGCAGGAAACAACATGTATTAGGAAAGGTTAAAAATAGTATAAATTGCCAACAGTAACTTTTTATCACTGGCACTAAATACTAGACTTGGTATCCATGATACATGGATTACATGCTGTTTCTTTTATGAAATATAAGATGAGGCAAAAATAGGTTCCTTCCAGCCCAAACTGATTTGCCAGACCTTCCATCATATAAATGATGGAAAGGTAGCCTAAATATTTGTAGTGGGGGAGGGGAAAAGGTTCATATATTAGCTAATCTGTCAAGGAGTAAACAAGACTGATAATTAAAACTCTTCCTCCTCCCCATCAATACTGTAGCCAGAGCATAAGCATCCCCTCCAAAGGCCAAAGATGATGCACAGATATTTCTTAGCACATTTCCCCCTAAGCTTCGGCCATTTAATTGGGTCAATATACACCAGGGAATGGGAAGGGCAGATGACAGAAGAGGGTGGAAGTAATGGGAACAGGAAGAAGTAGTTGTTCCAGCTGTTGCCCTTCCAAAATGTCAAGCTTGTTGTTTGTCTACCGACGGCCTGCTTTGTTTTTAGAAGTATGAAAAACAACATGCTTTTATCATCTATTTTTTTCCCTGAAGTTGGTTTTTAAAATGTCTTTAAAAAAATAACTCCGTTCCAGAGGAAATACTCTGATTATTCCATCCCCACAGATTAATGCTTGTAAATGTATCTATATGGACAGTATATAGATTGCATAATTTACTTTCCGAATCACAGATGTAGGGATCAACTTCTTTTGCAACAATAGATAGTCCTCACTTAGCGACCACAACTGGGACTGGTAACTCTGTTGTTAAGCAGCATGGTTGCTAAGTGAGACATTGCACAATCATGACATACTCACCATGTCTCTGATCATTCAGTGATTAAGTGAGTCACTATGGGTTATTATGTGAGATATCACATGACCATGAATTGCAATTTTGCTGACAGCTTCTACATTAACTTGGCTTGTCAGGAGCTGGTTGTGAATCATGGAAATGACAATCTTGTAACCACGGGGAAACTGTGACAGTTGTAAATATCTGCTGGTTGCAAAGAGCCCTGGATGTCAATTATGTAATTACAGGGATGTGGTGGCAGTCATAAGTACAAGGACTGCTCATAAAGTTTTTTTTTTTCAAGGCAGTCATTAACTACTTCCAATGTCCAAAGGATAAGTATGAAAAACAAACACAGGAATCACTGAACAATATATACAGGAAGTTACTTTCCCACCTGGATGAATTCTATTCAGTAACATTCTGGAAAGGGCAACAGAAAGTATCACTGAAGACTAGATTTCAGGGCAGATGCTTTATAGAAACCTCTATTGCCAATTATCTATTTTCCTTCCTTCCTCTCAGTTGAATAAAGGCAGCCTTCAAGGGGCAGAAAAAAGAAGCTCAAAAGGGTTTTTTTTTTTTTGATCAGACAAAATTAACAGGTGGAATAAGTGGAATACAACTTGGATTCCTATAAAAACTGAAGGTCCTCATCAGATCACTCTCCTAAGCCATCTTGATATTCTTCTTTGTAGAGGTTATCTCAGTATAAATAGAGAAACCACTGTTAGTTTTTGTCTTAACCAATTTATGAACAGAACATTTGGTCAAACTATTCCAGCTCGAAGCCTAACATTAGTACAGACTCATGTCTGTTGATTTTACTCTTTTATATATAAAGTCTTTACACAACATGAATATTAGTTAATTGAGCTTGCCAGCTTCTTTTACTCCTAGCCCACAGAATTCTGAAACATATAAAGTTAATAAGCATAAGAATTATGTTTTACAGATAACATAGCATACTATTCTCTTTTCTTTTACTTCCTAATCCTTGCATTACTCTGAAAATTACGCAGTGTACAGAATTTTATTCTTTAACAAAATGTCAAATATTCTCTTGATAAAAATGTTGTACTTCCTGCAAAATGTCCAAGTAAATGCAAAGGAATTCATGCTGACACACAAAAGCATTGCTTTATCTCAACATTAAATGAGCATGTACATTACGAAATATTGTTTCTGATATTAGTTGAGCCCTTGTTCTAATGACATTATGCTACCCTCACTGACAGACTAGTACAGTATTACACAACTGGGGGATACTTCAGAGATTGTTTCCCAATCCACATTTTCTGCAACAGAATTCCTAACATCAAGCCCAGCTGTAATTTTACATGCCAAGATTGCTTCTCCCACATCTCATTAATTCAATTTCTTTTAGAGTGATCAATTTTGAATGCCAAATTTTCTCCAGGCCTAGTACTAAAGAAAATAAAAGCAAGATTCCTTCCAAAATAAAACCCTCCCCCAAACTCAAGAAAAATAAACAGCAAAAAAGCCATTTGGGGTCATGTTCCTATTTCTTAAAAAAGATAGTAGGAGGTCTGGTTACCAGTCTGAAATGCCTGTTTTTAAGCTATGAGTTCTGACAAGTGTATCTTTTTCCACTGGTAGCATTCAGCCATAACACCAAACATCTCTTTCTATATTCTCTCCCTTATGCTTACAGCCTGCTGCCTCATTCTAGTTTACCTTGTAAAGAATTTGTAAAGCTTAACAGAAAATTATCTTGATGAATGACAGACATCCACAGATCAAAGTTTCCTGCTTAATCCAAAGATTCTTTGTCTGCCTTCTCTACTGTGGTGTCTACCCTGTGGAACATCATTCCCCAAAGGTTTGGAAGATCCTCACCTTTCTGTCCATTATAAAATTTGGTTCTACCCCAGGGGATAGGATCAGATTATGGGCTGGTCATGTCTAGAATTAAAGGCCAAGATTGAGATATCTATGAGGTGGCCTTGGTTAATTATTTTCCTGTTATTTCTATTACTTCATATCCTATTATTCATTTTTTCTGTCTGAAATGTTTAATATATTGTCTTCATGTTTCTATAAACTCTAAGTTGCTCAGAGTTGTTTGGTGAGTTGAGTGACTTATTAACTGCATGCAGACTTGAATTCAATGGTCTCGTCTGATAGATAGATAGATAGATAGATAGATAGATAGATAGATAGATAGATAGATAGATAGATAGATAGATAGCCTTTATAGTCATTTTTTTTACTGTGGGCACACTGGCACACATTAAAAATGAAATTCTGTCGTCTGGTCTCAAAAGTGTACACATACATAATATACATATAAACATGCTATATACAACATATGCATATACCTGCACCCTTACATATAAACAACATATAAATATCAATCACTTTCCATTTTGAATACACAGCAGAAAGAGGAAGCTGGATGTTCTGCTTCAGATACCACGAAGCCTCCTCCCAGAAGGTAACAAGGAAAACAGATTGTGAAGAGGATGTGTAGTGTCCCATATAATCCTGCGGACCCTGCTCAAGCAACACTTATATGCTATGTCCTGGATGGAAGGGAGTGAACTGCCAATATTATCTTTTCTGCCATCTTTACCACTCTCTGCACTCTTTGCATGTCCCATGATTTTGGTATGGTAGCCTCGTGATATAGGTTGCTTCGAAACCAGTAAGCAGTGAGGCATTTATTGGAATTCTGAATTGAAAACTCAATTCAAATTCCAAGAAACACACATTAAAAGTTTGTCAAGGAAGCTGTGTTTCTGGAACAAACCACTGGGACACTGTAATACTGTAGTAAGAGCTGAATAATTCTTCCTTATAACAGAATGTTCTGTAACCCCCTTAATGCTGATTTATTACACTGGATTCTAAATGGGCTAGAGTTATTATCTTGAATTATTATATCAGGAAATTTCTAAGTCTTCTTCTCTGAAAATACAGAATTAACATTCACAGAAGAAAAATTTACCAGATAAACTATTTTAATGCCTATTCATCTTCAGTAAATGAGATCTGTGAACCTCCTCCACATCTGTAGATTCCTGCATCATTTGCTTTAACTATTTCTTCTGAAGATTCCACACACACCCCAAAAAATCCGCTAATGGACTCCAGAGCCTTGAACTCTTCAAACAGCTGTATTTTCTAAAGGCTCAGTTGCAAATGGAGTCCAGCTGCATGAATAAAATAATATGGACACAACTGTGATTGCTGTATGTTTATTCACTTTATAATGTATAAAGTAAAGTGACAAATGCAACATCTAAAGTGATCTAAACTAATGAGAATGTGTAAATGTGTAAACCAAAATCTTTACTATGGTCATAGACCAGAATAATAAAAATAAAATAGAAAATAATTTTAGAAACTAAGAAATGATGATGATGCTGGGCCGCCTGGGCAATCTACTGCGGTGGGCTGTGGAGACGGTGGGTGGCCTTGCGGGGGAGCGGGGTGGAGAGGGCGTGGCGCGGAGTGGGGCGGGCGGAGAGGCAGGAGTGGGTTTTGGGCACTCAGTCTCTAAAAGGTTTGCCTTCACTGTTCTATGATATATAGATCTATCTAGATTTATATCCACAAGAATATGTTTTTTTTCAAATTTCTGAAAATAATATGTTATTGAATATGCTAAGTGTGCTATGGAAAAATTTTTGTGGAAATATATAATGGTTTAAGTTTTCACAATAGAAACAAACAGTATTTTGTTTTGATTCCCACTGCAGAAAAGATGGAGCAAAAATAGCTCCAGAGAGGGGAAAGATAAATCCTGTCAGCATGTGTAACTAGCTAAATCCTACAGAAAATTACTCTTTTCCTTTGGACAGAGAAGGGGCAAAATAATGGACAACTACAGAGACACTGACAAACGTTAAAATGCCGCCTCTTCCTTCCCAAATGAAATAATGGAGATCTGCTCTCCTCTCCACTTGTCTGCATATTGGGAGCTTCAAGTGAAGTTGGCATTCACAACAGAAAGTGAGGATATGTGCTATGTGTGGCAATGGACCAGGATACTTGCAGGACCATCTTCTGCCTCATGAATCCCAGCGACCGGTTAGGGCACATAGGGTTGGCCTCCTACGGGTCCCGTCTGTCAGGCAATGTCATCTGGCGGGGCCTAGGGCTAGGGCCTTCTCCGTTGCTGCCCCAGCCCTCTGGAATCAGCTTCCCTCAGAGGTTCGTACTGCTTCCTCCCTCCTAGCTTTCCGGAAATTGTTAAAGACGCATTTATGCCAACAGGCTTGGGGCGTATGAGCTGTGCTCTGCCCCTGGGCCTAGGAATGTCCCTCCATCAGCGACTGTGAGTTGACTGTGATTGTATGTTGTATGAATGTGATTAATTTTATTGTATAATTTTATTGTATTGTTTTGTAAGCCGCCCTGGGTCCTAGGAGAAGGGCGGCATATAAGTTTAAGTATAAATTAAATAAATAAATAAATAAATAAATAAATAAATAAATAAATAAATAAATAAATAAATAAATAAATAAATAAATAAATAAACAAACAAGATGAAAGGTAAAATGATTGGGATCATTATGTGCCATCAACTTGGTGACAGGAGAGAGATTTCTTCAGGATGATATGTCCCCAATGTATTCTCCAGTCTCCCAACAGTGCACCTATTGCTGCCATAATTGAATCTATCCACCTTGTCCAGAATGATGTAGAGTCTTCTCCAAGGTCCCTTTCAACTCTGTTATTCTGTATTCTACTGATGGCCATCTTCATATTAGCCCTTTGAGATAGACCAGACAAGGAAACCAAAATTATGAATGCTGCTATATATTTATTAAAGGGTTACAATAATAGAATTTTGCAAGTGATTCACTTAACTATTACAGGGAAATGATGTCATAAGTCCGCTGTGGTCACATGAAGTTTCACTTAATAACCATGTTTCACTTAACAACCATGTTTCTTTTTCTGTCAACAAGTGGCAGAGCTGCCAGTCCCAATAGTCTTTGTTAAGCAAGGACTATTTGTACCACTCTGTGTATACTTAATTTTGGAATTATGCCAAGAAAAACAGGATATTTTGGGGTGACCTTATCAAGATAGGGATTGGAGAGACAATTTTGCAGCAACTCTGGTACTTCCCAGAAAAAAAGTTTTAGAAAATGAAGTTGGAGAACATTTTGGGCTGTGTGGTTCACTTCTAACTCATGTACTCTTTAATCTGTGGATATAAAATTGCTAAAAAAAACCGATGGAGTCTCACATTAACATGGAAAGCTGAGTTATGGTACTGTGCATGGTATTTCTTTGCCTCTCAAGCAAGGAAATAAAGAGTTATATAGTGAGAGTTTTAAAAGACAATAGTGGGCTTTCCTCTGAGATCAGTGAAGATTAACTGTTCTAAGTACTTTTGTTACCTAGCAACAAAGGGGGGGAGCAAGTTTGCTATTTCCCCTATATACGAAGAGGTTAGCAGTATTTTTCTTTAGCTAAAATAGGACTATCATGTTTAGACTGCAAAAAATACAGATGAGTACTAGACAGCAGCAGAGTTTCTATATATTATTTCCAAGAGGTTGTCTAAATGTTTGTAATCCAAATATGCTAGCCTTTGCTGAGATAATGATTTGAGAACAATTTCAGCTGATGTATCATCAACTTGGTGTTGATTCTAGCAACCACATAGATCTGTGCTTCCCAAACATCTTACTTCATTACTCAAAACCACTTATCATAAAGTCCTTTTTACCTGATACATTTAAAGCACTTAAAGTCAATGTAAATATCCCTGGTGTGGCTAGGTTTATCTGTCTACAGAAAAACCACTTTTACCCAGCTTTGAGAAGTATTGGCAGAGATAAATCATCTTCTGGTTCTTCAAGTCTTCCTATGGTACACTCACCACCACTGCAACTAAGTCAGTGGTGGGATTCAGCCAGTTCGCACCAGTTTGGCAGAACCGGTAGCTAATTTTTTGTTGCCCAGGCCCAGGATGAACCTCTGGAAGAGGCATCCACACAGAGAACTGATTGTTCACATATTTGAATCCCACCACTGAATTAAGTCCATCCACCTAGCTGCTGATCTTCATCTTTTCTTCTTTCCTTCTACTTTTCCCAACACAGGACAATTTAAGCCTGGTCACTTCTGCTCTGAAAGAGAACTCAAGGTTACTTTCCTTGATGAACCATTTGTTTGTTTTTCTTGGCAGTCCATCATATTCTCAGTTTTCTCCAACACCAAAGTTCAAAAGTATCAATACTCTTTCTACCCAGCTTCTAAATAAACTGATGCACCTTCAGTTTCTTTCTACATCAGTAAAATTTGAGGAACTCTTGCTAGACCCCATGAGTTTAATTTGGCCATTTCTGTTAGTAGTACCGTAGTATTGGACTGAGTTACACTCTGTTTAACAGATTAAGATCGAGGTGTATTCCTAGACCCTGTGCTAACTGTAAACTAAAATGTTTTCACATAGTTTTTATGGTGTGCCAGCAATAAATACGGTGTCAATCTCAGATTATAAATCCTATAATTGTCAGCTAATATGGTATAACCATTTTTAATAAAAAAAACTTCATAAAATATATCACATTAATAGCATGAATCCATGGATATTTATTCTGAAAAGTACCAATATATATATAGTCTCTCTTAATCCTTCTTAATAATTACTATCATAAACCTTCCTTGTTTTGCCGCCCCTCTTGTGTGGGCGGGGTTGAGGGGGTTATGCTACTGCCAATCGGGAAAAGGAGCTGAGGTGAGTCTGCGAGCTGCCGCTGAAGAGGCGATCGGAGGCTGAGCAGAGCGCCCCCCGCCCCCCCACACTTCCAGAGCCATGGCTGAAGGGGGCGAAGGAGGGGAAGACGAGATACAGTTCCTACGAACTGTGAGTATCCGTGCGTGCATCGGTGTCGGGGTTTCTAGAGCAGCAACCCGGTTTGTTTCCCTCCAGGTCTTCCGAGCGGGTTGCATTACTAAACAAGGTTTCTTCCCCAGTCCCTTAAGCTTTTGCTTAGAGTGAGTGTTTGGGGAAGTGGGAGAATCTTATTACAAGCAACGGCGCTTGCGTCACATCCCCTCTGCTCCAGCGCCTCCCCCCCCTGCCTGCATCTTCGCTCCATAGGGCGCTGCTGATTTTTCCTCCTACTTTGGGACGAAAAAACCTGCGCCCTATGGAGCGAAAAATACGGTAAACACATTCCAAAATGGGCCAATTCCTATTTAAAAATGTTACACAAATTTGCGTAGAATATAATAAGAATATCTTATTTTTTTTAGAATATCATCTTGTTATGGAACAGAAAGTTCAAAACATTGAAGAATTTACTTTATACCAGAGTCACTGATTCATAATGTATTGAAAGTCAAATGCTTGCTTTTGATGTGACTGAATCCTGAGTTCACCACTCCATTTTTGTTTATCTGGAAGCCGGTAACTATGAAAAAACAATGTTAGTGACACATCAAAATTATTACATAAATTTACTCTGAGCAACAGTTAAGTGTTAGGAATCTTGTGTTTATATTTGTGCAAATACACGTGCTTCTATGTATTCTCATTAACAAAACATAACAATAGCAGTCAGTCAAACATTCCTGCAGTTTAATTGCCTGGTGATTCAATAACAGAGTAAAAATGATCAGAATTGCTATTCATACATCTTACAACAATTTTGATTCCATCAGAATATGGCACTCATTTTGATTTTTAACATTTAGCTTTGCCTTGGCTAATATATTTATAGCCAGCAAAAATAAAAACAAAACACTGATTCTCAAGTAAAATCCAGGCTATGTTCTTTTTAAAAAAACTTTTTTAATTGATTTTCTATTTTTACACTTAAATATTTGAGAAGCAACATGGCGGCTGAGTTGGTCAATAATTCAATAACATACAAATATCTTTAGTAAAGATTTCAAACTATTACATTAAATATTTCCTCTCTTTTCCCCTAGGTATTCACTGTCTCACGTTTAAATTAATACAATTCTTACTGTATCAATTAGATAAAAATAACTTTCTTACATTTATCAATATTTTTTGTTTATACATATCCTACTTGTTTTAATATTCAATCTTTTTAGACAATCAATGTCCTGGTTAGTTTTTCCCACTTTTTAGTTTCTCATTAATATTTAAATTTAATGTTTAGTTTTGGTCACCATGATGTAAAAAAGATGTTGAGACTCTAGAAAGAGTACAGAGAAGAGCAACAAAGATGATTAGGGAACTGGAGGCTAAAGCATATAAGGAAAGACTGCTGGAATTGGGTATGTCTAGTTTAATGAAGAGAAGGGACGAGGGGGGATATGATAGCAGTGTTCTAATATCTTAGGGGCTGCCACAAAAAAGAGGGAGTCAAGACTTCCGGTGGCTCCGCCGGCGCTGCTGGGTCTCCTTTGTGAGACTCCGCTCTCTGGATTTGTAAAGCCGCGAAAAACAGCGCTCATCAGCTGTTTTTTCGCGGTGAAAAATCCCCTCTCCGGGCAAAGGAGAGGTGTAGAGCATCGGGAGTAAGGTTGAGCCTTCTTAGATCCCTGGAAAATAAGTTTTCAGGGATTAAGAGTGAGCTCCCTATAGCTCCGGAGAACGCTCCTTTCCAGAGATGCCTCTGTCTTCTGACAGAGAAAGACGCCGCGACCACCTCTGCTTTTTTTAAGTTCAACACTGGAGAGACTGTAAGCAGGCTGAATGAATACAGGAGTCTTAAATGGATTGCAAGTATTTTTATTGTTTCTTTTTGGCTATACATTTCTAACGTACACAATCAACATAATGCTTCAAAATGGCGCTTAACTTTCACTGCTTTCATTGTTAGGGAAAGTGCTGGATAGTGAAAGTGGATTTGTTACTTCTCACTTCCTGCTTCTTTAAGTGCAGTTAGAGAGATGGCTCTGACTGTCTGAAATTTAAAATGGAGCGGAATTTACAGTTAAATGCTGAACCTATGTTCAGTACAATCTGATGAATTTTATGAAGAAAGACCTGATACACAGGGGATTTTTATTTTTACGCAAGAGTTTAAAGAGATTAATGCACTTTTGAAGGAGGCTTTTACAGAAATATTTACTATATGTACTAAATTCCTTCCTTTAAATGAAGCTGAACAACTTACTGCTGAACAATTTATATCACAATTTGAATATGGAGAAGAGTTAGAACATTCAACTGGAATCTCTCCTTCAAATGAATTACAATCCTCTGTTGAGTATTATACAATACAAGAGAAATTAGGAGATCAACAGGGAAATGAAGAGGATACTTCTGAAAATAAAGACTATAACTGGATTTTGCTTGATGAAAAGTTTATTTATGGAGAGGAAGAGGTTTTGCTTCAAGAAAAGGAATTCTATCCAGCTAAGCACCAAGAAGAGGATTTAATTCACAAAAGAGAGACATTGTTTCACCTCAAGAAGCAATTAGGCTACAAAGTGAAATGTACTTTGCTTGATGAGCAGTTTATTTATGGAGAGCAAGAGGAATTGATTCAAGAAAGGAAGATTCAGTTTCAGAAGCAATTTATTTACGGGGCTGAAGAAATAACGAAGAGAGACTTATTATTTGAAAGGGTGGCCCTGTTATGGCGGCTTGTTTGGTTAGGAAAAAAACCTAGAGTTCGTTTGAAATAATGAAATTTAAACTTGTATGTAAGGAATTATTGGCAATTTAAAATTATGGACTGAATTGAGGACCAAGATTAGGAGTAAGATGCAAGAGAAGATGTTTAATGGTTGACACAATTAAATAGACGAAGGATGTATTTGTTTTGATGATCTGGGTTTGACATTAGATTGACTTAATGATGAGATAGATAGATTGGATAAAATTGAAGGAATGTAAGTTAGAAATGCTATAAACAGTTTGTTTGTATTATGGAGGTTTATTTCTTAGATGAGAGAGCCCAGAAGTCGATTGATTAAATGAAATTTATAGAATGATAAATATTATTCTTAACAAGATGAGTTAATTGTTTAATAAGGAATTAAGCTTAATTTAAGATTATGGGTTGAATTAAAGATAAATATTATAGCTAAGGTTTTGGTGAGGATGGTTAAATGAAGATATATTAAGATATATTATGAGAAATTAAATTGATTAGAATGTAACTGATATTGCTACTATTATTATTATTATTATTTTTCTTTTTTTTGAACTGAGGGATTTATTGATATTGTTATTGCTATTAATATCATCTGTTTAATTCTAATAAGATGAGTTTTTTTTAGAATGTAATTGATATTGCTACTACTATTATTATTATTATTTTTCTTTTTTTCAACTGAGGGATTTATTGATATTGTTATCGTCATTAATATCATCTGTTTAATTTTAATAAGATGAGTTTTTTTTAATGGATTGTTTTGATTTAGAGAATGTATATATTACATAGTTTAAAATTCTTGTTAAGATTATACAATAATTATGTTTGATGTAGTGGGGTTTTCTTTTGTTATACCCTGTAAGCATTCTGGGAAGTCGTGGGTTAGGGAGGGATTATAATTTTAGATAAGATGTTTTCTCAACTGTATTTGGGGCTGGTGGAAGAATAATTAATTATTGTTACTAAAGGGTTGTCTGGGTGGCCTTTGGTGGAGTGAAGATTGATTTAAGTGGAAGTTTATAAGAAGGGGGAATAATAGGATGGAGATAGAGAACGATGAAGGTTATTTGTTTGAGATGTTTATTTTCAGTTGAGTTATTATCATTAGATGCATTGGAAAATGTATTTATGCTCTGTTTATGGATGATTGTTTATTTTAATACTATGATTTGATATGACTAGTTTCTTTTTTCTGTTAAAATTTAAAAAAAAAAACCAATAAAAATATTTAAAAAAAAAAAAAAAAGAGGGAGTCAAGCTATTTTCCAAGGCACCTGAAGGCAGGACAAGAAGCAACGGATGGAAACTAATCAAGGAGAGAAGCAACCTAGAACTAAGGAGAAACTTCCTGACAGTTAGAACAATTAACCAGTGGAACAACCTGCCTCCAGAAGTGGTGAATGCTCCAACACTGGAAGTTTTTAAGAAGAGACTGGACAGCCATTTGTGCGAAATGGTATAGGGTTTCCTGCCTGAGCAGGGGGTTGGACTAGATGACCTCCAAGGTCCCTTCCAATTTTTATTATTATTATTATTATTATTATTATTATTATTATTATTATTATTATTATTATTATTATTATTATTATTATTAATGATTTCCAAGTTTTAATTAATCTCAATTCCTTTTATCACAATTCATCACAAAATCTAATATTCAAGATACATGTCTTATCTATTTGAATTCTCGCCATCTTACATCAACCAATTAATAGTACAATATAATATTCTTATTTTCTAATAATTTCCAAATATCTTTAATTTAATAACCAAAATTTCTCTTATTTCAACATTTAATACTTCCTCTCTTCTTCTCTTAATATCTAGTATCTCATATTTAAGCTTATAATTTTTTACTGCTATATAAGAACATATTTATTACATTCATCAATAAATTTTAGCTTATATATATCTTAATTACCTTTACATTTAACCTTTATAAGCAAATCAATGTTCAAATTCAACTGTTAATGTTTCTACTTCCAAGTTTTAAATGATCAAAGTTTTCTTTATCTCCATTCATAACAATATCTAGTATTCAAGATACACATTTTATCTATCTGAGTATATTCTATTTTAATTCTCTTTACATTTACTTCTACATTTGGACTCACAGGTCCACAGCACCTCACTTTTCTTCAGTCTTATTCTAGCTTGCTTTCTTTGCCAAATCATCTTCCATGTCCGTGCTTTTGAATCATCAAATAAATCTCCCTATATTGTTATGAATATTGTTTGACATAGAAGAAACCATCCGGTTGCCATTTTTTTGAGAGGACTGACAAATCTTCTCTCTATTTTTCATCTTGACATGGTTGTACTGAGCTATTTATCTTCTCTTCAATCTGTTCTTCTTGATCCTCAGGTTTCTTCTGATTTGTGTAGAAAGCCTTTTCCCTTTTCCATATTGTTAGTCCTTTTCTGGATTTTCCATTGACTGTATGTGTTGATCAGTTGAGTCTTCTGTCATATTTAATTGTTCCACTTTTTCTGTTACATTCTATATAGTTAATTCTTTAATTGTAGTCAAAGTTTGAGTTTGAATCTCTGGGCTGACATCTTGTTCTTTTCTGTAACCTCTTATTTCATCAATAGCTGTTAGAATAGTTTGATGAATTGCTTTCAACATAAAGAGAATCTGTTCCTGATGTTCATCCATATTCTTTTAGTAGAGCACTAGGTTAACAGCTTTACAATCAGAAAATGCAGGAAATTTTTTTTATCACTAAGTATGGAACACCGCTGGGCTTCTCACAGCTGATGTCTCAAGGTTACAGTCTTATCTATTGTCTGGACTGCTGGCCAAGTCTGTATTAAGCAATAACAAACTGTAATATCAGGTTCAGCCACAAGTTGTCACCCTTAATTTAAAGTTTTATTTTGAATCCAATGGTTTTAAAATCTTTTTAGTTTAGCTTCTTTTTTATAAGTAAAAAAACCCAGATCTTCTGTAAGAATAGAAAGTCTTTTAGTCCACAAACTTTAAGAAATAAAATTCCAATTAGGATCAAGTTGTTCTTGCAACGTTTTTAAACTCCCCTGGATAGTCAGTCGCCGCTGTTTCTAGAGGGAGGGATAAAATCTCCCTTCCTTCTCCACGGGGAAAGTACTTTAGGCAGCTTATGCAGGAAAAAATAGTTAGGATTTAAGAGAAGTAGATCTTACCCAGTCTCGTCCATGCTGCTTTATAATTGCCTGGCGGTAAGTGTGACTTCGGCTGTCTGCAGCCTAGTGATGAGCCATATTGCTATGGCCGGTCTTTCATCTGCCAGTTTGGAGGGCTGCCCCAGATCAAACAGAAGGGCTACTGCCCTCCCACGATCAAGCAGGGATCCCCTCCTTGCTGGTCACCCCTACAGGGCAACTTTCGACCCTTTCCAGGGTCCCCCAGTGAAATGAAACTGGACGTGGAAGACAGAACTCGCCTTCTAAACATCCATGGCAGCTGTGTTGGCAAACCGGAAGTCCTAAAATCCAGGCTAGATTCTTATACAGTTTTAATAATTCTAATCAGCTCTCACCCTCTTTCCTTTCACTAGTTTTCATTCATTTTAATGTTTTCTTTTTCATCCAACAAATTGAAATATATTTCTTTTGTCAGTTAGGCTGTTACAATGTCTAACTGGGGAAATGGGGGAACCATCCCTTCATGCTATAATTCCAAGTTGTGCTGTCCAACTCAAAGCTTGCAAATAAGTCCTTTAGGGAAAAGGAGAAAAGACAGCATCCAATTACACACACACACACACAGTATGCAGGAAGTAGAAAGGTAATAGTTTGGCTTTTTCATGGCTTGCATATGCAAAGCTGGATAGATATTAAAACTCAGTTCCATTCCATCTGGAAGAGCCCACAGGAAAGTCAGAGTTCTCCACAGTTACTATTCTAAAGAGCAAATCCTAACTAAAGGTTGAATGAGAAACAGTGGCTGTCTCAAAAATAAAACCCAGATTTCAGGAATTAGGCAAAAGAAAGCAAGTTCATTCTTCCTTTTAAAAATGGTTTAAAACGATAACTTTATTGTTTATTTCCAGTGAAAATGTTTCATTATACAAACCTGCAAGATTCTCTCATTTTATCTGATATGTAGGCTAAAAATTAGTTATTAAAAATAAGTGATATATTCTCTTCCAATACTAACACCAATGGAATCATGGTTTATTCACACAGTGGTAAAACACCTCTCTAAACCAGTAAACTGCAACTCAGCAGATTTAATACATTAGAAGGAAGAGAGTCACATAAATGCAAAAGAAAAAAAAGTGCTGAAGTTGCTTATGTGAAAATTCTCTCTGTGGTTTAGCATTGCTCAATTTTGTAGTCATTCCATCAAAAAATCTAGACAGTTGTTTAAAACTTCAAAGCCTGATTAAGAACTTCCATGGTGGGTCAACTTAAGTCAATATTACATTATTTCAACTTTCTGGCACAACAATAAAAAATATTAACTAAAAGCTTTTAAACAAAATAAATTAAAAATGTATTTAATGGGTATATAATAATTCACTGTTGCAAAAGCAGAAACTTTCCTGGTAACAATTATTGTTAATTTCCTAAGATTCTAAATCCCTTATATTTTCCACAAATTATAGTATTAGCAATTTAATTAAGTTAGCTACAATACTTATGTAGCCAAATAGCATAACCCAGACACTAGACAAAGTTCAACTAACTTGCAAAAATTCTGTCATTTGCTGAATATAGTTGGTACCGGAGCCTGGGATAGTAGCTCCGGTACCAACAAGGCCATAATTGTTTTAGGGGATTGTTGCTTTTAAGACAATGTATTGGGTTTTTAATGATTTTGGGCCAAATTGTTTAATCTATTTTTAATTCATTTTACTTTTTGTATGTTGATGTTTTTAATTGGGCTGTACACCGCCCCGAGTCCTTCGGGAGGGGGGCGGTATAGAAATTGCAAAATAAATAAATAAATAAATAAAATAAAGTACAAAGCCCTTTCCAAAAATTTCTGGAATTAAAGAATCTTATAGAACAGTCCAGTATAATGTTGACATTAAATACTAAATAGAAATACTGAACATAAAAATGAAGAGAGGAAGGCTGGTGTGGCTGGAATCAAAACCACAAGCATCTTTGCTTTGCAACATTTAATTGCAGTTCTCATTTATATATATCATGGATGGATAAATGGATGAATACACAGTGGTCATATATGTAAACATTAGTTGACGTTTCTCATAAGAGCTCAGGATGAGATTGTTGAATTCTTATATTTCAGTTACCTTTAGCAAGCTTAAATTTTGTCAAAATGGAAAAAAAATGTGCAGTGGGACATTACAGTTCAAATGCCATGCCTGTTACAATGTCACAATGCAAATATAAAATAGAATTTGTGTTGCAATCTCACAATGCATGCTTATCATTATATATTTTACAGTAAACTCAATTCTTACAACAGCAGCTTTTACTTAGCTATTCAGGCAAAGGAGAGTTACCACTGGATTCAGGAATACAGAAAATATTTAGGAGAAATTCTGAGGGAATTTTGTGCCTCCTCCCCAAAATATATCCAGCAACCATAGATTGCTGGGAGGAAGATATAAGAAAGCCAAGGAATGGTACAGAAATTATTTCAGTATAGGTTTTTTGATCTTTTCATTGCTAGTAAGTCAGAGCTAGAGGTTCAATGTCAGATGAGGCACTTCTGACATTGCAAACTCCAAGCACCTACTGCAAAATAGGTGTCAGAGAGAGAGTGTGAAGAACCAGAGGGAGTCTGGGAGATGGAAACAAAGCATTTAAAAATACATTCCTATTTTATTAACCCCCTTATCCTTCAATGTTGCTTGAGGATACAATATATTTTAACTGAATATTGTAGTGGATACTAATATCTGTTTTTTTCCAGAATTAATTTTTTAAAAGCTGCAGACCTAATTCAATCATACTGATACAATTACTATTCAGATATTATTCATAGTATAGAGCAGACATGTCAGACTCGCGACGTCATGTGACGTCACACAACATATCAGAGCTTTTTCGCCGTTGCCGGCAATGGGGTGAGCGTGGCTCCGGTATGATGAAACCGGCCCACGGCCGGCAGTTTGACACCCCTGGTATAGAGATACCATTTGGTCATTTTGGAAACTTTTCTTCAAATCAAGAAGTTAAGACTTTTTTAAAAGTGGGTTTCACTAATATCTTAATGAATGAATGAATGAATGAATGAAACATATTTTCATTAGAATCATATTCATTGAAACCTGAATTCAGCTGCGGTGAAGCAATATAAATAAATGTTCCCATAAATGAAGATATAGCTCATAAACTTTAGTTCTGAATTTTGTGAATATTTTCTTTCATAGTAATAGGTAGCCTGGCATCAGAAATGGATAAGTAGGACTTGTGATGGTAAAGGAAGGAGATGCAAAAACTGACTACATTTTTATTTTAGCCTTATATAATTTGAGTTTTTCTTTTATTTTTGGTGTTATCTACTGATGCTAGAGAGGAATTTTTCCCATGCCAAATTTGATCCCTCTCAACTGAACAGACAGCAACTGAGCCATTTGCTTGTTAGAAAAAATGCAGGTTCAAGGATAGGTATGACGTATGGTTCCAAATGGCATTACAGACTGAAGTCTGGTTAAATATTTTCAGAGGAGCAGCATCTTGATTCTCCTAAGCATGATTTTAAGAAAGGTAGATGTTACCGCAGGGAGGGGGGCTGCCTAGCACAGGTCTTCTTTTGTTAACAAAAAAACCAGAAGAACCTGTTGTACATATTTTTCCTTAATAGATTTTTGTTGAAAAGAAATATTATGGGTTCTGGATGACTTCCTTGCCAGACAAAATGGGTGGTGTTTGTGGCTGGGAAATGAGAATTCAGAGTTTTGGGAATGGAGATGAGTCATATTCTACTGCATAACAAATCATTTAGACCTGAAGAAAT
Source organism: Bothrops alternatus (assembly GCA_034064705.1). Taxonomy (NCBI): domain Eukaryota; kingdom Metazoa; phylum Chordata; class Lepidosauria; order Squamata; family Viperidae; genus Bothrops; species Bothrops alternatus. The sequence goes on along the minus strand of JARGCV010000007.1, from coordinate 44,912,472 downwards.
TTGGAACCCTCACATATTTTAGGACATAGAATGTGGCATTTTAGGACATAGAGTGGCATTTTTGATATAAATTTAGAAAAAGGATTTTTTTGGGTGGTGGTGGTGGTAAAATAGAAAAATTAGAGATCTTCAACTTGATGATAAATATTTTGCTCTCATATAGAAAAAAAAAGTTGCCATTGCACATACTATGGCAGCATAACCTAATCTAGATATGAATGAACAAATCCTTTAACCACTGATAAAAAATAAGGGTATCTTTCAATATGTTCTTATGTCTATATATATTATGTCTATACATTGAATGGCATGCATAGTGAAGATCTACTTCAAATCAGACATTTGGATTGATATATTCTCCACCAGGAAAAGAGCCCTCTTGGGCTTTTCAGAACATCTTACTGCCTCATATTGAGAGCCCTTAGGTACCAGAATAGGTGACTCTCTCATTTAATTGCCTCTAAGAATGACTTTGTTTAAGCTCTATTGAGAATAAGCTACTGGGAAATTTGTCCACTTCTTAGATACCTTTCTATGAGCTATTCAAATTTTTGATACAGTTTTCAGAATAGCTGTCATCCTTATGCCTCACTTTGATGTCCTCTCAGAATAATGAGGGTGTCTGCTTAAGGAGGTCTCAGAGCAAAGCATTTTATTAACTAACTGGTCTAGCTGGAAAATCAGAAGAATCAATGAATTGGGCCTAGCTTTTTTCCTATATCCTTTCTAAGGCAGAGAATTTATTCTGTCTGGTGTGCAGACCATTCTGCTTTAGAGAGGAAGATTGGTGGATATTCAAGATGTCACATTTATAGCTACGAAGTTGGCCATTCCTCAAAAGTGATTATGGGGTATTATTGCCTGGCCCCATTGGCCATTAGCATTCTTGACTTTGTTTTCATTCTTATGGTTTTAATAAATTTACACAAAGTTGCTAGGAGATATCATCCAGTGTTATAGAACTGTATTTTAGGTGGAAGATACATAATTCAAGATCTTTTAGGGTCTTGAGTCATTGTCTGGATACAGTAAATAATTAGAGATAGATCAATACAGTATGGATGAATAAGATGTCTTTCTGGATAGGCCTACCCAAGACTGGACATTGAAAATGAATCCAGAAAGTTGAATTTTCTTCTTAGGAATCAATCAGTTTGTGGAATTCAATTCTGAAAAGGAGTAGTTACCGGTAGATGGCAATGAGAATCAAGCCAGTCTATGCTCAGCTTCAATTTTTGCACTAGTTGCATCCCTGCCTATGAAAGAAAGATCTGGTCCCAATTTACATTACTGGAATACAGGGTCTGTCCTTGAAGAGCGTTACAAAACACAAATCCAGATGTGGCGGTCAGGTTATCTATTATGTGACTTGAAACACTGCTATTCCAATTCCTTTTTAAGCCTAAGCCAAAAAGATCCTATAAGATTTACAGTGAGCATCTGAAAAACTGCCTTCTGTTTAATAGCATCTGATGAGTGTTCAGTCCATAGTCTAATCTACTGTATGTAGTAATAGCTCAGTTCTCAGTAAACTTTCTCTTTATTGTCTTTCAGATAATATTGTTCCATGATCAGTGCTGCTATTTGGAATTAATATTTCCATAAAGTCAATGTGGAAAGGAAAGTCTGAAACTTTTTAATTATTTTGCCATTTTTAATTTTTAATTCTTTTTGTTCATTTATTTGTAATATTCAAGGATTCATTGGAGGGTTTCACACAATATAAAAATGATGCTTTAAAACAAATAACCATCACTGATGAGGACAGGTCTGAACTTTATATAATTTATATTATGATCAGCCCATTCATTAGTGTGGCCAACTGACATTTTATGCCCAATGATTGACGCAAGATTGTAAAAGGTTTCTTTTTAGAAATACTTTGAAACAGGAATAAAATATTTAGAGGAGTCAGCTCTTAAAACTTTTTATCTTCAGAATCCATGTCAATATAGAATGACTCCATAATTGTTTCCAGATGCTGAACTTCCTGAAGCCTCTCTCTCTCTCTCTCTCTCTCTCTCTCTCTCTCTCTCTCTCTCTCTCTCTCTCTCTCTCTCTCTCTCTCTCTCTCTCTCCCCTCTTTACTCTCATGCACACATTTGGAAATTGCTCAGTAATAAATGTCTAACCATAATCACAGATTAAAATAAATGCATACAGAAGTTAAATAAATCCATTCTATTTCACAGGGCCTATCAGAAGCATTATTCCATGTCTGAGGTCAACTGCACCCCTTTACCTCCTCCCACCACTTAATGAAGTGAGCTTAAGGGGTAAAAATAAGAGGCACTGAATAAGACAAATGTAAACATTTTCATTATTACAAATCCACTCAAGGTCTGTTTCAGTTTATCAGAATTATTCCTTTAACTGACTAATATCCATTTTCCCCAATCCAATTCATTCCAGATGTGTTGGGACTCCATTTCCCAGCCAGCATGACACTTAAGAGCAGTAGTGAAGAAAGGCTGAAGGACATTATCTGGCCTCCCTAAACTGAAAGAGAAAACTAGAGAGGAAACTGTAGCCCATAATAAAGGAAATGTAACAGCTCCATCTTCTCCTTTCATTCTTTCCATACTTTATTGCCCTAGCCATATCTAGAATGGAAGAATATTTAGCCTAATGTTTATGAATCTCACAGCTGGGATATTAAGCCTCTGAGTTTGAAGAAAAAAGTGGACCATTAAAATAAAGGAGAAAACACTTCTGTGCAGCTGTGTTTGCTTATTGCTAGCTTTTGTAGTAATCTTGTATGAAGTGAGGGGCTTCATCCATCATGTAGGTTTTTACCCTTTGATATATGGTTTTTAATATGTTGTTAGCCACCCAGTTGCATTTGTGAGGTGGGAGCCATATGAATCAGAATAAATAAATAAATTTATTTATTTATTTATTTATTAGGGGTGACATGATAGCAGCATTCCAGTATTTGAGAGGCTGCCACAAAGAAGAGGTGTCAAATTATTCTCCAAAGCACCAGAGGGCAGGACAAGAAACAATGATTGGAAACTGATCAAAGAAAGAAGCAACCTGGAATTAAAAGAAAGTTCCTAACAGTGAGGACAATTAACCAGTGGAACAGCTTTCCTCCAGAAATCGTGGACGCTTCATCACTGGAGATTTTTAATAATGATGATGATGATGATGATGATGTAGGAAGGGACCTTGACAGTCACTTGTCTGAGATGGTATAAGTTCTCCTGCTTGAGCGGGGGGGGGGAGTGGCTGAACTAGAAGATCTCCAAGATCCCTTCCAGCTCTATTCTATTCTAACTAATTCTAAAATTTGAAATGAAATGACATTTTTCTTGTATGCTAGCAAGATAATGCTCAAGATTTTACAATACAGACTTCAGCAATACACAAAATGCAAACTGCTAGATATATAAGCTGGATTCAGAAGAGGATGGGATACCTAACTTCATACAAGCATTTGATGGACAAGACAGTTCCAAAAAGCCAAGACAGTTCCAAAAAGATGTCTATGTTTGCTTATATTAAGCTTGTTGGCTATATAGATTGCAATGAATTTTTAAGTGGATATCCTTTAAAGCTTAGATATATTGAGTTAACTTCTCTGTCGTTAGAATAGTTATGGAACAATTAAATTAGAATAGTTATGGAACAATTAAATTGTTTACAACTGAAAAAACAGTGTGCCAAAGTTGCAAACTATCTCTTTTATTAAACTTATATGCTGAATATATGAGAAATGCACTAGAAATACTGGAATTGAAATTGTTGGGGGGAAAGGAAAACACTAATCTCATAATGCTAGTGATAATACTTCAGTGTTTAGAAGCATGTAAGATTTAAGATGAGACTGCAAAAGCTGGTTTGTTGCTCAATATTTAAAAAGTAGTAAGAATATGTCAATGCAAATAGTCCAAGAAACAAATTGATAAAGTAAGACTTTATCTTCTTTTGCTCAAACAATCACAGAAGAAAGATTGAATAAAGAAAAAAAAACCTGTGCAGATAAAAGTGTTCAGAATAACCTGAACCCCACCCCATTCCCCCACATTAATTGTTCAATAGTAGATAAAGTGAAACAGCTCACTGGCAGCTAAAGTTAAACATTTTGGACATATAATGCAAAGCCAAGAATCACTGGGGAAAACCCTTATGGTTGGAAAAAATGAAGGGAACTGAAGACAAGGTGATCAGATATTATCACAAATAACACAAGCAAGAGCTAACAATAACACAAAAACTCAGTTAATTACATTCCTGGTACCATGATACCTACATGGTCACAGAGTTAGAAGTGTCTGAAGAATAATAACCATGTGCCAAATTTTCAACCACCTCAAACCCTTTGCTCTTCTTTTCGTCCCCTGTCATCCTATGCCTGAGGAGAGAATGGAAATTCAGAATGGTATGGGTATAATCCTGACACCAAGTGTGTGCGCTCTGCAAATTTAAAGCAGTGCGAATTTCATTGGGAAGAGGGAGGTGAAGGGGAGTGAAATAGGCCAGATAACTTTAAAATTAAAACATCTCTGGTTTACCCATTTCTACATAATTGGCAGAAACTGTCATTCAATTGGCCAGCGCACCAAGATTCCAAAGAATGTAAAAAGAGCCTTTTACCGGATCAAAGAAATGTATATTTAATAAAGCAACGTTCTCCCACAATGAGTAACAGAAGGACCAGAAACCTATACTGTAGTACTATAGCACTGAAGCACAGTCAGTGAATAGATTGCAGGATTTTTAAAAAGATGGCAATTCATTTAAATGTTTGGTAACATATTTTATTTATTTTTTAAAAATAAATATTTTATTTCTCGGACCAGATTGCACATCTGAATCAAACCTGGGTCTTGTTTTGCCATGCTAGCTTCAGATAAGATGTACATTTTAAAAATGTGCCTTTAAGGTTAACAAGCAGTGAATAAAAATCAGTTAAAGTAGGTACTGTACAAATTGGAACATATAAAATACGTTCTTTAATTTGGATGTGATCACACATGGCTAGAACGAGACATGATGCCGCATGAGTAGATAGACACGGTTAGTTCAAATCCTTGACTAAACACTGCGTCATCGAGTATGCTTGTAAATCTATCCATCCTTTAAGGAAACTCTGTTTGTGGTTTTGTTCGGACACTATGAATAGTTGGCAGCAAAACACTTGTTTGGAAAACATACATCATTAATTCTAGCATTTAGCTGGTATTATGGATGCAAAGCTTATTGCAAAATGTGCCACATGAAAGAGCCTGTGAATGAGGAAATAAAATAAAATAAAATAAAATAAAATAAAATAGATGTGAAGTGCAGAAGCAAGACCAGCTTGGAATAGCTTTGAGATAAACTCTCCTGTACGCAAAAGAAGAGTCAACCACAAATAAGAACAATTAGGGTTCATAATGCATCCTGAAAGCTCCCTTCTTCATCCTGTAATCTTGGACTATCTAGCACAGCGGTTCTCAACCTGTGGGTCACGACCCCATTTGGGGTCGAACGACCATTTCACGGGGGTCGCCAAGCACCGCAGTCCGCCATTTTTTTTTGGTCAGCCATTTTTTTTTGGTCGGCCACTTTTTTTGGGGGGGTCGGCCATTTTTTTCCCTATCGCGATGCGCCCCTTCGTGCCGCGCATGCGCGGTGTGGGCCCGCCATTTTTTTTTTGATTGGCCATTTTTTTTGGGGTCGGCCATTTTTTCCCCGCCACGGCGCGCATGCGCGATGCGGGCCGGGGTTGAGCCCCGGAAAAGGTTGAGAAACGCTGATCTAGCATAAGATAGACAATACAGGTAGTCCTCAACTTATGACCACAATTGAGCTCAAAATTTATGTTGCTAAGCAAGAAATTTGTTAAATGAGTTTTGCCCCATTTTACAATTTTTCTTACCACATTTATTAAGTGGATCACTGTAGTTTTCAAATTAGTAACACAGCTGTTAAGTGAATCTGGTTTCCCCACTGACTTTGTCAGAAGTTTACACAAGATGATCACATGACCCCAGGGCACTGCAACCATCATCAACATGAGTCAGTTGCCAAGCGGCTGAACTTCGATCACGTAACCATGAGCAGGCTGCAGTATTTGTACGTGTGAAAAATGATCGTGTCACTTTTTTCAGTGCTGTTGTAACTTTGAACTGTCACTAAATGAACTATTGTTAAGTTGAGGACTACTTGTATAGAGGACTATATCCAATAAGAAGAAGGCCAAAGTAATGACAACACATACAAAACTCAGTTTTAGAATTGATAATTAAGACACTAAGGTACTGCGTATCTTCTAAGACCGACTATCAACAGTAAATGAACCACAGTCAAGAAATGTGCCTCAAGCTGCTCATGGTAGAGTAGTGAAAAGATATTTAGATGCCATTGCATGGCTGTGGTAAAGATTGGAACTATGCAGGTAATGATTTTATTTTGACATTCTATGGTGGCATTGGACCAGGATACTTACGGGACCGTCTTCTGCCACATACTTCCCTTCGACCGGTGGGAGCGCACAGGGTCGGCCTCCTCCGGGTCCCGTCAGCGAAACAATGCCGTCTGGTGGGTCCTAGGGGGAGGGCCTTCTCTGTTGTGGCGCCCACCCTCTGGAACCAACTGCCCCCTGAAGTCCACGTTTCCCCCACTCTCCCGGCCTTCTGGAAGAATTTGAAAACTTATCTATGCCAGCAGGCCTGGGGATGATTGTGATTGTGTCTGTATGATGAATGTGTTTGGGGGGTCTTTTAAATGCTTTGTCGACTCGGTTTTTGGTTTTTAAATGCTGTGATGTTGTTTTTTTGTTCATGTTGTTAGCCGCTCCGAGTCCTTTGGAGAGGAGCGGCATAAAAACCCAATAAATAAATAAATAAATAAATAAATAAATAAATAAATAAATAAATAAATAAATAAATAAATAAATAAATAAATAAAAAAAAGTCAGTCTTTGAACAAGCAGATAAAGTATTGGACACTTTTGAACTTGGTAATGAGAATACCATTTATACCTTAAGAAAACAAAGACATGGATCATACAACAAATCAATCCAGAATTCTCACTCAAGGCACAAATGACCAAGTTCAGATTATTGCATTTTGGGCACATTATGCAAAGCCCCAGCTCTCTGGAGAAATTCATAATGGTAGAAAAAGTTGAAAAACAAAAGAAGAAGACAACTGGCACCATGGTTGAATTACCACGGTGATGGTATACCTTAGAAGACTCAAAGGTCAGGTTGGAATCAGATTATTCTGTGCCCAGTTTATAGTACTTGGGTTTTGGTATTATTATTGTTCTAAGCCACCCAGAGTTATGTTTTACAAGATGGATGACCAAATAAATTTTGCAAATTAATACATAAATAAATAAATTCTCCTTTTGTGGCATATATCAAAGAGGATTTTTTAAAAATGAGATTGTACCAGTATATTAATTTTCTAGAATGTGTTTAAGACATCCATCCAGATTTTATTATGGCTTTTGCCTCAGCAAAGGGATTCAGAAACTCTAATCTTATATACTGAAAAAAATGATTTAAGATACACTTTTGTTATATGCCAGAAATCTCATATCAAATATTTGTAGCAGCAATATTTGAACTACAATAACAAGATCTTGAACAATTAGAATATTCTTTGAATATTATTAGCGTCCTCCCATTTAGTTTACTTTCAATCACCTAATGTACCCTTTTTCCCCACTGTTTATCAACATTTTTTATATTTGTTTGTAGTTTTATTTCATGATTAAAAATAAAATTAAACAAGTAAATGGAATTGTATTAAGCACATTAAAAAGACTGATACATTTATTAAAATCTACTATATATACTTAATACGATTAATAATTATCACTGAATACTTGCATTTTTATAATTAAAGTAAATAATGACACCACTATACAATACATAATATTCACATCATTATACTGATCAATTTTACTTCAGAAATTTAAAATGCGTAGGACTGTATTGCTGAATATTCATCCTAAAAAATTACTAAGTAGATTCCAATTTGATGTCAATCATCTTGTATTGTTCCTCAGCCAGTGATCTTGTCCTGGCTCAGGAGCCACGCAGGATAAGAAACTACCCCTGATAAAATGAAAGGGCATTTGTAGCAGGCTTTATCTTTACTGCATAATATGAATGATACTGTTATTGCAGAATAACAATTATTATGTACAAAAGCAATTGGTGCATAGTTTGCATTTGTTATGAATGTGACAGATTTCATCTAAAGCCTTTTAGCAGCAGTATTTCTATCTGTGTGTTGGGAGAAAAAAAAGGGGTGTGGTGAAGGCTGCAAGGATGAAGTCAGTAGCTGCCAGTCATGGTTTTTTATAAAAAAATGTTTGTCCATGCAAACGTAGCCAAAATACATACAAGGCAGTCAGGATTGTGCCAAGGATCACATCAGTGCAGATAATCCTTCAATAAGAGTTTGAACCCTGGCCCATGTGGATAAATCTCAGAAGATTCCAGTGAATTCAACTGTGCTCATCAGCCAGTCTTAAAGCAGGCACTGCCTTTCAGTCTACAGAGATAAATTATGTCTGTGAATGAATTGTTTCTTTCAAAAATCAAATTATATGAGAGGAGAAATCACACAAGATGTCTTGGGTGTAACCCTATCCTCACATGGGTGCTGATGTGGGAAATACTGGGATTAAGATGGAGAGGCTGAAATTTAAATCCCAGTTCAGCTAGATTCCAGCAATCCTAGTTTGCTAGAAGACTTTTGGACACTAAATAATGACAGCCTCACTTACTTCTTAAACCTTTTATGAGAAGAAATGAATAAATGAAATTATGAAGTATGAGAAAAACTTTATTGCTTCAGTGAAACTGCCAGGGAAATTTAAAGCCAAATAGTACAGAAAATAAAACACAACACAGACCAATTAATAAAGCAGTAGAAAGCACCAATTCAAAGCAATTTGCAAGAGGGTGGTCAAAATATCTAGAGTCCAATTTAATAAATAAAAATATCTTTGACCAATTGACACCCTGAAAGAATCTCCAGAGAAGACTTTTACAGGTACTGTGAAAGTACTTTTCTTCCATAGCTTTTGATGGAAAAAGACATGATAGTTGAACATGGTCACATGATAGCCTTCCAGGAACCCAATCATAAGGCTTTCCAGGATTAATGGGTTCTTTGAACTATGCTTAGGAACAAACAGGGAGCCTAGTTTTGTTGACATTTCCAAAAGCATATTCCCATTAAGAGAAGTATCACCTATTAGCAGAGCATTTTTTAAAAAAAATCAGCTAAGGCAACTTCACATACTGTATATTCCACATAATGCCTAGTTGAGAACACCTAGTACGTTTTTGAGTAATACAATATTTACCAGGAATTTCCTACTTGTACTGTATTGTTATCTAAGTACATTTTCCAGAACAATGCAAATCGTTGTGGCTAATGAAAGAGTGGAATTCTGTAGCAGGAGAGAACAAGAGCCCAACTGCTTCTTGGGTTGAGTCCTGAGACTAGCATCAGATGGGGCTTGGCATATAATTTTGTGCATCATTTAACATGCAGAACACTATGTAGGATTATGTTTATAGTAAACATTAAAACGTACGTAGTAATATGAGACAAATGGTTCTTTCTGTCAGACAGCAATTTGTAATGACAGAACTTGTTCCTCTTTGAAATAAGAAACACCCCGGTGACTAAGGACACATGTTTGGCCCACAGATCTTAGAACGTTTTTTTAAAAACCAATCTTGTCTTTTCATTTCCATGTTTCCTCAGAATTCACTTTCCCAACACATGGAAGCTTGCCTTTTTTCAGTTTTTGCTTTACACTGTCATTTTATATAAAACAGGCCCATAACATCCTGAAACAGCACTGCCCTCCCTAACAGGAGGAAAATTGATAGAGTCTCTTCTATTTCCTTCTTTCCAGCCTTCCTTTGGTGGAGAAATTCCAGAGAACTTTCAGCCACAACCACTTCTGTTTCTGACACAAGTCTTTCCAAGCCACACCATGTCCTCCTCCATCACCAAACACTGTTGTAACTATAATAGTTTCTTAAGCATTACATAGGAGTACTTTCTTCTCTGTTTCCAGGATCTCCTCTCCTGCTTTCTTCAAGGCTAGAAAAAAATTCCAATATTTAACAGTAAACATCTTATATCAAATTGATCCTTTTTCTCTCCTCAGAGTTTCAGTTTGAAAAAGACTAATTTTTTAAAAAAAACTAACCCAACTCCTCAACAGAAAAAGTAAAAGCTACAAACTCCCACAAACCATGTAAAGTTTTAAAATATATGTAAATAAAGTCTCCCTGAATTGAACACAGTTCCAGTGATCACAGGGACATGTAGATTTGTGGCATGAATATGTAAGTGATTTGCCAATGCTTAATTGTTACTTTTAACCTCAGCTAAGCTTATAGATCTGAGTCCTGAAATCCAAGGAAATCAGAGAGCAGCCTTAATTTTTTTAAAGAAAAAAAGCATAATTAATCTAATAAATACAGCAAACAACTATGCCAGATAAAATTTCTGGTATTGCTAATTTTTGTATTTATTGGATACACAGTAATAGGCAGCCTTCCAACTATTTCTGAATGCCAATTCAGAGATTCAGCAATATCTGGGGGGTTGCCTGCTGTGTACCCATTATCTTAACAGATCAAGGAATCATTCAGAATCTTAGAAGTATATGGTTTTCTTTCAAGGCAATGTGGGAAGTTAAACTAATTCGCTTCTATAATTAGAAAATATATTTAAATTATGTAACTGTACCCATACATACATTTAGATCACACTATTCCTTTTTGGGTTAAACAACATGATGCAGAGGGCAAAAAAGAAGTAACAAATGAACAGTGAGAAATCTACTTCTGCTGCTGTACCATTCTGACAGCACTTTTATTTCTTTTTCACAATTTTTTCTTGGACTCTATAACATTTATAACATTTGCCAGAATTATATTCTTCAATGTATCAATGTCATTCCCATACGAATCTCCAAAACACTCTTTCTAGTTTTCCCTCACTTCCTTTTCTTTCCAAACAATTTCATCACTTTTGTTTTTAATTAAGCTCACTCTGCTGGAGACTCCATGGTTAGCGCACTTTACCACTTCCAAATATTTTTTTAATTTAAATATAAACCTCAAAGTTACTCTATAATTTTTTGGCATCTTTTAATCTTAAATGTTTCTTGCTCTCTTTGATGACATTCTTTAACTGTCTTTTTTCTTCTATACACATAGGATCTTATTCTGATTCTTTTTTTTACCATTCTTTTAAATGCATTTTTAAAAATCTGAGCCAGTCCATCCCATCATTCCACCAAAAATACATTTTGTACCACCCATTACTGAAATGCCATATACTTCTGTGATACTCTGTAACACATTTTTTATTCTGTTTTAAGCAGCTTCCACATAGCTTTTATTTATGATTATTTTCCATTCATGTATTTCTCCCTAATTCTCAGTTTTTCATGAAAAACCATCAAATCACAATCAGTGATTTTAAATTTCTATTCATTATATTATTGAATAGCACATAGAGTAGGGTAGGGTAGGGTACAATAGAAATAGAACAGAACAGAATAGAATAGAAATCTCGTCAGCCACTATTGTCATTCATTCTCAGGTCTCCAAATGACCCAATCATTTTTTAAAAAACTCATCTTGTTCCCATTAATGGTTCAATTCCTGTCATCTAGCAGAATAAATTATCAGAATGGTGTAGTTTTCCCCAAATTTATTCCTGGTTATCACTACTCAGTGTAGTGTAACATGCAGCTATCATCAAGATATTCTATTTTCGTAAGTACCCACAACTTAGATGACAGTGATTATCATCTCTGACATACATTTTAGCCTTTTATTCATAATTAAATCTTTTACATCCCTATATGTATTTTTAAATCTCATTTGACAAATTTGAAATACTGCCCAGCCAATACAAATAGGTCTCATCTAAAACACCATATAGCTATTGCCCAAGAAACATTACATACATATCCTAAATGATGCTTCCAACTATATATTTTAAATATGATTTTCTTAAGAAGCAAATTCTATTACAAGTTGCAAGCAAATTAATTACAAGAAAAAAACAGGAAGATGGTTTTCAAAACAAACATATTTTATTCTTGCTATTTAGTTGAGGAAAATGCTTCTTTGCTATATATTTCCCAATTTTTTATTGACTGTACTCAGTTCAAAAAACATTTGTATTACATTGGATTTAGTTGAATCTTGGATTCTGAGGTAAAGTGTGTAATTCAGAACAGATTTTCATTTTCCAAGTCAGGGCAGATAGAATTCCTGTTTTGATACATGATCTTAACAAAGGTTCTAGCCCAAATTCTGTTTTTTTCAGAGGCAGTGTTGAAAAAGGTGGGGGAGGTGGGGATTTAATATTTATATAAAACTGATGAAGAAGGGAGTTAAGTATTGAATTCCATGATTTCTCCCAAAATGGAAGCAGGTAGAGAATGATTCTTATGATTAAGCCAATGTTGGCCAACTCAATCTCAGCATACAGGTAGTCCTTGATTTACCACAGTTCATTTAGTGATCATTCAATGTTACAACGGCACTGAAAAAAGTGGCTTATGAACATTTTTCACAGTTATGATCTTTGCAGCATCTCCCTGTGCCTGTGATAAAAATTCAGATGCTTGGCAACTGGTTCATATTTATGACTGTTGCTATGTCCTGGGATCATGTGACCACCTTTTGTGACCTTCTGACAGGCAAAGTCAATTGGGAAGCCAGTTTCAACCATGTTACTAACCTAACAACTGCAGTGATTCACTTAACAGCTGTGGCAAAAGGCCATAAAATGGGGCAAAACTCACTTAACAAATGTCTCATTTAACAACAGAAATTTTGGACTCAATTTTGGTGATAAGTCGAGGGCTGCCTGTATTTAGAGTTGAGAGGGATTCTTAGTTTTACCATTTGCTCTGCATGCTTGTACTGACCAGATTATATGAAGCACAGTAATCTGAAATTTAAAAACAGCACTGGTTAAGATTTGTTAGGAATTTGGAAAAAAATAATAAAAGTTATTTACTAAAAAATATCTGAATACAGATATGTCTATATTTAAGTTATCCTCTGCTTCCTCCAGATATGCATATGTTCTATCTGAATTTCAAAGTTGGATCACCTTCCTCCTCCTCCTTCTCCTCCTCCTTCATACATAGAATTTTTGGGAAATAGATACTATGTCATTATGAGAGATGAGGCTTTGTTCTCATAATATCCTTGGCATCAAATTAAAAGTTACTAGTTGCCTAATTCTTAGATTTTTAAAGTTTTCAATAGTAAAACTACTGAACTTAATTCATAATTTCATTTCTATTGTAGTTGTGCAGAGTATAAATACTGAAGATTCATTAATTTGTTCTTAACACTACATATTTAATATTGCTATATAATATTCCCAACAAATGAAAATCATCAGTGGTTAACAGATGTTCTTTCTTTTATTATTAATCATTACTACCTTTCATTTATGCAACTTTTTAAAATTGTTTCTAAATAGTTAACTTTGCTAGTTTTCTTAAAATCTGTTTGCTTTATTATAGCCCAGGGTTGCTATAGAAATAATGCAATTGCGACATTTCTGTCTTATTCACAGAAAGAAGATCATGACGCAGTTTTGGTTTTGTACTCTGCAGTCTGCTACTAAAATATTTCCAAAGTTCACTCAGAGTCCCAAAAGCAATCCTGCTTTTCTGTGAATAAGCCTTGATCACATAATCTGATCAGACTGAATAGCCCATAAATGCAGACATATGATGACTGGATTTTATCATTACCCCAGAGGACCTCCAGATTTATATCTATTCAAGGCAGCATATAATCAAAATACTGTACCATGACAAATATCATTTCCATATAAACTTTAGCATAAACATTATCACCAGACTAACAAACAGTTATTGTATTAAATTATCAATAGAATAAAATGTATATTGCTGTTTTATTACCCAACTAGGTAACATCATCAGCGTGTAACAGTGTACTGATGATCTTACCTAGTCAAGTAATACAACAAACATAGCTGAAAGAATACCAAGGGCTCTGCTGTCATTAAATTAAGCTTTATTGTGGCAAACAGTTTGTATTTCATGTGAAAATATACTTTTTTATATTATCAGTCCATTTGTCTATGTAATTTAAGCTATTCCCTATTTACCAGGCAGCCTTTCAACTGGTAATGTTGGAGTCTTTCTTCATCTTTAAACCATGATAGAACTGTGATTAATCACTATGTGGTGTTAAAAATCCTTTTGTAGAAAATATCCAATTCTAAACTTGTCTTAATGTCCTAATTAATTTTCTATTTTACATATTCTAATACACTGCAATGACATGCAGGGTCCAGCATCTGAAACTGAAGTGAAATGACAACTTTCACATTTTAAAGGCATTTTTAAATACTGCATGAGAACAATCTTAGGAAAAGATTATTATCAAACATCACAATGACTATGGATCATTCAGTCAGAAAATAAAAACCAGGATAAGTTCTTAATTTAAATCCACATTTCTCACCCTTGAATTTCTTTTAAAATGAAATTACATCTATTACATTTTTTTCTGTATTAACTGGTTCAACAGTAAATAATAAAATGAGCAAAGATGCTTGTTTTTGTGAAAAGGAAAACAGTAGCCTCTAGTGGCACACACTGGAATCTCTGTGAAGAAGTGTTACAAAACACAGCATTTGGATGTTTACTTCTATTCTTCATTGAACTAGACAAATATATAGTACATTTCTACTTTGAGGTGATGCATACAAAATACAGTGTGGAGTTCAACAATGATCCAGATTTATAGAGAAAACAGTGGTTTGGGATGTACACTCTTCTTTGTACCTCCTTAAATTCCTAATGTCTCTTCCTGTTGTTAAGTGAACCCAGGAGAAAATACAGTTTCTTTAAGACACCCACACCCACACCCTCCCAATTGGATTTTCCTTTTCTAATCTGGGCAACTACATAGGTCTATAAAGTTATGCAAAAGTAGTATTTAATTGAGTACTGTGATATGTACTTTGGATATCTTTAGATTTCAAACCTAGGGCAATTTGCTTTATTAATTTCAGAGCTGGGAGACCATTTATTTGTGAACCAATAGTTGCTCTTAACCCACCAGTTAATAGTCTTTACCTTTTGAGAATCCAGCATTTACCTTTAGCAATAATATGCTGTATGGCTGTTGGTTACTACAGTGTCTATCATCTTAATATTTAGTCCTTGGTATAAACCTTTAATTAAAAAAAACCACATAGCAAGTGCTTAAAAAAATAAGTGAAAAAAATACAACAGAAAAAGTATAAAGAATAATGTGCTGCTGCAGAAAACAGTTTCAATTCTATACGTAATTATATAATGCAAACTGAAACTAAAAATTCTGCCACTAGAAAAAGAAGAGAGATGTCAACTTTCAGATCACTCATAATAGCATAAGATGCTTTAAATATACAACTTCAAATCTACAGCAAAAAAGAAAATCTACAGAAAAAATGGTGGAAGGAGCAACATTGCTGTTTTAGTAGAGACAAAACTCATTCTCCACTCCTAGTGAAACTATAGATGTCCTATATGAAGAAATCAGAAACCTCTTCATTAAGCTGTGTAAAAATGATAATCCAAGCACAGCTAATGGAAACTAGATTGCCCAAATTTAGACATAAGGACTACACTATAGCCTAGAGTTTCACAGTCTGAAGGGGCCTCTCAAAATGTCCATTATTTTTCTCATTTGTTACCCTTTTATTATACTTTCATACAGTATATGAATACCTCCATAAATTAAGCACTCCTGTATGACTCACGCAGTTCTTATTTGATTAAGATATGCTTGATTTCTGTGTGCCTTCATATTTTCTGTGCAAAGAGGGCTTTTCTCTACTCTATCACAGAGTTGTTATACATCTGCAGGACATTCTTGCCAAGTTCAGATGTTACATAATTTTATTTTCTGTTAGTATTTGCCAATAAAGCTTCTACAGCTTCACTTAAGCTGAGGGCTTCATCATCTCTAAATCTAGCCTTGAGGTTGGAAAAGCTAGGCAATAATCAGGATATAAGAGAGCAAACAGAACACCGAAGTGAAGCCAGCAGACTCTCTAAGCAGGATAATCTTATGTACCTGTTTTTGTTAAGAGTTTTCTCTACGATTCATTCTCACATTATTACACTACAGCTTTTCTCTGCTTACTGCATCCTGTGTATGTTTACCCATACACAAGCTGCACAAATTTGGTAAAAGATGAAATATAAGTTACAAGATAAAATGACATCAGATTTTCTGTTTTTGACTAACAAATATATCCCACATATTATGGCTTATTTTCAATTTTGATTTTTTTTCTAATTCTTCTATGTTGTTATCTTTAAGGCTGTATCTTTTTTTTAACCTCTCACAAAACTTACTGGGTTGCTATAAAGCTACTTCATTAATAACTCCATCATTAATAACTCCAATCATCTTCTGTGTACAGAGTAGCAAACTCTGATCTCACTTGCTTTCCCAACATTGTAATTTGCTATTCCAAACTAGCTACAGTGGTAGGAGTTGCAGAACAACGTATGTGAGGTACAGGATTGGGAGTAATTTTAGGGATATATGCCTTTGAGGAAATGAGAATCTAGAAATCTTCATAGAATTAACTTTGAAGGTGGTGGTCCAGACCCTCTTGGTGACTGAATTTGGGCAATGATAATTTTATATGAAAAAAAAAACCTCAGAACATGCATTTTTTTTTAAAAAAAAGAGGCAATGGATTCAGCAGAACATATTATCAAGGTAAACAAAAAGTCGCTTATAGATGTTTACAGTTCTAGCTTCATGCAATATATACTGCATACAGTTTTTTCTAATGTGCTTTGAAATGAAGTAATCAAAACGTCTGGAAATATTTAGGCAGCATATTATAAGGAACATTGAGGAAGACATTCAACAAACCCTGTGATAAACTACACAAGTCATTATTAATAAAATTAAAGAAAAATATAGTTATCAACACTATTTGGATAGGTTTTTAGCTACTAGTTGTTTTGTAGTTAACATTTAAAATGGATAGAATTCCCCCAGCAATGTTCTCCTGTGTAAAAAATGCATTATTATTACATTCAATCCAAATAGGTTTCTTCAGCACTTTAATAATGGAGCAAGTGCAGTATTCCAATTGTACATTTCAGAAAATTTCTTTTTCCCCTTCCCCAACCTAGAGCCGTAATTGGAACTTTCTGAAAAAGTGGTTGTGTGTGAATTGTATCAAGTGCTCATTGTGTTATTAATTCCTAAATCTGTATCATTTTGTTCAGATTTCATTTTAATTAGGTAGGATCCAGATATTACAAAAAGAATGATTGAAATAATCCATTTTGTTTAGCCTTTTTCATACTTCCCAATCTATTTTTAATTTATATGAAAATGTCTCCATTTTCTTACTTTTAATTTTAACAATTTTCCTTTCCTTGATTGCACTGTATAAAGCATCTTTTCTGTGTAAATTGTATCTTTCTCTCAATTTCATTCTTTGCTACATTCTATTATGTACAATTTTTTCCTCTTCCTCAGCCTTTTTCATTTTATCAAACCTTTTCCATACTTTTGATTATTATAACCACATTGACTTCTATAGTACATAATTATTTTTACTGTTTTAAAGAGCTTTCATATGCTCTTTCCTATGTGGAAATTAATAGATCCTCTCATAATCTTCATACAGGATTTGTACTTGTTTCCTTTTCTTCTAGTCCATTTCTTCCCAAGTTACACTCTTAATACTACTAAATTGTGTCACACATTTAGAACCTCTCATCATTCTTCAATTTTCTTTCTCCAGTTTCATAATTGGTTTTAACTATGAGCTTCAACATTAGGGAAGGAGTGTTTTTCCTGCTTCCACACTTCTGATTGACACATTTCAGTAGTCCCAAGCACGCTCTCCCCAATCGGTAGAGGATACGTTCTAAAAGAAACATATTAGTATGGAAGTGCGTCCAGCAAATTTATATTGAGTTGTTGGAAAGTTGTGGTGTTATGGTAGAGATATCCAATATATGATGGTGTTGTATGGTTTGGTTGATTACCTTTATTGTTTTATTGGATAATGTGAGCTGCCTAGAATTTCATGTCTTACATTATCATGTAAGATCGGTATAAGATAGGCAGCCATATAAAATTTCTAAATAAGTATACTTTCTTTCATCCCTAACAGGAAAACAATAATATTGTAACTACTGATTTTCTCATGTTGGCCAATCAATTCAATTCAATTGTGGTGACAGACTCTATGCTCTATGAATGAATATGAATATATATATTCTATCCTAACAGATGATAAACAAAATAAAATTTAAGAGAATTAAAACACATTTATAAAACATACATCTATAAGCAAGGTCTAGAATGAAGCTTATATTAAACTATAAGATATATTATGTAATAATTGTTTCATGTTGGAGAAGATGTGAGGGCAATAGACTAAGATAGAAAATATTTTAGATTTATGCCAAGATGAAGACTAAAACCCAGATCAAAGATTAAATCATAGTTGTCCAATCTTTTGGTTTGCCTGGGCTACATTAAGTGAAGAGGAATTGTCTTGGGCTACATATAAAATATATAATAAATTTAATATATATAAATAACAAACTTCTTCTAGTTGTTAATATTTTTAATTATCTTGTGGGGTTGTATTACTAACTGTTCAGGGCTGCATGCAGGCCATGGGTCACAGATTGGACATGCTTGAGTTAAATTATCTTCATCCCTAGTGGCTTTATGATCTTAGTCCCTTCACAAATCCACACTCCTTCTTCTGTTACAGGGAGAAAGAGGTTTCATGTAGGAGGATCTGCAAAGAAATGGCTTGAGTTTCTCAACTTTGATCTACGGTAATTTTCTGTCAGTTACTTAAGAAAAAAGGGAGGTTTTGCTTAAATGTAGTTTGATCCCCGATTATGATATAGAGTATGGTGACCAACCGTCCTCCTTTAGGGAGGACAGTCCTCCTTTTGTGAGTTCTGTCCTCTCTCAAAAAGTGTCCTCCTACATGTCCTCCTTTTTGATATTTGAAGACTAATCTGCAGGGCTTTTTTCTCATAGAACACTCAGAACGGTGTTCCTGCACCTTTTTTAAATGTTTTTTTTTCAACTTTTGCATGAGCTGTGCTACTCCCCCTATTGGCTTTCGAAAGCCAATAGGAATTGCTGCTGAGCGCGTATGAAAAAACCCGGCCGGCAAACTTTGCACATGTAAGTTGTCTGCAGTGAAGGCGAATTGGCAAGAACTTTGCACCCCTCCCTGCTACCCAACTACACCATCTCTTAGTTAGTCCCGAAGATACCTGGAGGAGACTGGAGTGGCGACGCCACGGTAACTTTCTCTTGATCTTCGGCCCTGCTAGGGCAATAATGCCTGCGGGCGCAAGAGGCAGGGGTGGCGGGGCTGCTGCGGGTGGGGGTGTGAGGGGCGGCAGTGGCCGGCTGCCCTCCATGCTGTGGGAGCTGTGGGGCCTGCTCTACATGGGGCTGCGCAGGGTGGGCGGTGGTGCTGGCAAGGCGGCTGCAGGCGGGGTGTGTTGATGGCGGGCTGCCCCCTGGGGCCGGAGCCGGCGCAGCTGGTGCTTTGGGAGCCATGGGGCCCGCTCTACACGGTGGGGCAGCAGTGCTGGCAGGGTGGCTGCGGGCGGGGGCACGGCATGTAAGCATAATTACAATATAAAATGTTATTGTTACAAATGTTTTTTATTATGCATTTATCATATTATAGTGTATTCTGTATTATTGTTGCAATTAATAAAATGTTTCTTTTATTTACGATATTTTTTCTTCAATTTATTTGTGTCCTCCTTTTCATTGTAAAAAGGTTGGTCACCTTACATAGAGATGTCCATATTATTTCTACTTTTCTTTTTTGAGTTTGCTTTTAAATAACACTACAGCAAATTAAATATAATACTGTACTTAAAAGAGAAGAGTAGTAGTACTAATGACAATCATTTGAAGAAGGGAAAATCATAGAAGTTCAAAGCAGCAGAAAGAAAAGTTTGAACATTCTTAAATCAAGGAAGTAAATAAACCAGTAACCTTTTTACAGGAAATAGTTCTAATATTATTTACATGTTCTCTGGAAGAAAGAGGTTAAATGTCAGTGAAGGGTTACTTTAAGCAACTGAAAGTAGCTTCCTCTGATCTTAATATGAAGCTAATATAGCAAAGAATGCTTTAAGCAACTGAAAGTAGCTTCCTCTGACCTTAATATGAAGCTAATATAGCAAAGAATGCTTTCTGTATATTTGTTATCTCAAAACATATTTAATACTGTAAGGATTAGTTGCAATTCTCTTACTATTGGAGGTAAAACTCAGGAATTGGTACAGAAACACTATCACTTTGCTATATTTTGAGTGGAAATAAGATTCGAGGAAAAGCGCTGTGTGTTAAATATGTATATTCTCTTCTTGGGAAGGATTGACATTTGATTTGGAATCAAAAACTACGGATTTTTGGGAATGAGAACTGGCTAAAAGAATGATTATGCAATATTATAATTATAGATTTGCAGTAAAAATTTGTTGATACATGTAATTGTCAACAGTTGAATTAAGGATCATGTTTAAATTGTTTTGAAGTTTTCTATTTATAACAGAATCACCATAATTTTTCATACCTTGTCCTTTATTATTTTATTTTGCTGATAACTAAATTTGAGGTTACGTTATATTTCTAATACTGTATGCATATTTTTCCTTTTGATAATTAGTTTCCTGATGAGGATAGCGGCTTGAATAAGTTGGTGGAAAAAGCTAAGAAAACCACTAGATGATAGCAAAGGGTTAGGTTTTTCTGTATCTCTTACATATCCCAAGTATGATAACCATTATTACTAATATGTAATTAGTAAGTGCATTAATACATTACCAAGCAAGATCACAAGACCAGTAAAGATTATTCTTTTGGTAGGTTTTGACAAGATTAATTTTACATAATATATTTGAAAAGGCAATTAGTCAGATTCTATTCAGTGTACAAACCTTCCACTAATTACATACAAAAAATGTTTGCATTATTTCAGTAAATATATGCAACAAAATAGATTCACAGGTGCCAGGTACTTTTCAATTAAAAAGCCTTCTAGTATTACCTTGCAATACCTACTCTATCCCATAAATGTATGACAGCTTCTAACAGCAAGGTCCAGCTAAAACGCTTTAATGAAATAAATTCAGTATTTTCAAAACTCTGAATAGTACAATCTCTAAATTCAGAAAACTAGAAATTATGTTGCATACTATTAACCTTACAGTTGAATTTACTTGTAGCATAATGTAAACAATTACATGGATAGATTTTTTTTAAAAAGGACTCTGATTTTTCCAGTTACTGGATTAAATAAGGAACATTTTCATGTGATAATTTAATACATTATGAAATATCTACATTTGTATAATAGATATTTTAAATACAATAAGAAATTTAGTTCCATTTTTTATTTATGAAAAGTTGCTGCAATAATGGTTTTTAAAACAAGTCCCCAAACATTTACATCTACATTTTTAGTCTTCTTAATTTTCTCTTTAAAAAATGGCTTAGTCAAATGTTAAAATGAAAGATAAACATTGAGACAAAGTCATCCCTGTTACATTAAAACAAGTTAATGGTTTAATATTTTTCCAACTAAGTGAGTAAATACAGGTAATCCTCAACTGAGCCAAAAATGTCGATCGCTGGGACAGTTAATTTTGCCCCATTTTACAACCTTCCTTGGTACACTGCTAAGTGAATCACTGCAGATGTTAAGTTAATAACACAGTTATTAAGTGAATGTGGCTTCCTCATTGATTTTGTCAGGTTACAAAAGGGGATGATCCCCAAACTCTGCAACTATCTTGAATATGAGTCAGTTGTCAAGCATCTGAATTTTGATCATGTGATCATGGGGATATTGCAGTGGTCATAAGTATGAAAAAAGTCACTTTTTCAGCGCTGTTGTAACTCTGAATGGTCAGTAAATGAACTGTTGTAAGTCAAGGACTACCTATACAATAATTAGTCGTTGCTTTCTTCCTGGATTTTTAAAAACTTAATATCTGAGGAGACCTTTACATGATTTGCTGATTTGGTGCAGGAGTGACAGTCGCCTGGCACCTCACTTCCCAGCAACTACTGTTTAAGACATGCTGCCAATGACTGAAGACGTAAACTATGGTCACTAATCCTCCTAACCAGTCTTTTTAAAACCATCCAATCTGGCTCCCATTACTACAACCGTTGGCAGTGAATTACACGCCTCCTGCTTGCTAGAGTAAATATTATTGCCCCTGCATTTATAGGCCAGAGTTTCAAGTCTACTCAATACAGCCCTGAGATATCCTGATTGACAGTCTCTCCAACCATTCGGGCCCCACACCTGCACTACTGAGCCCCGCGGAGCTCTCTCCCGAGACGGGCAAATGCCTCGACTTGCACCGCTCCTCTTCGGCGGGGCTGCGGACACGGCTCCTTCCCCACCGCTCCCCTCTAAAGGCCAGCCCTCCCCGTCTCCGCCCGCGTCCCTCTGGCTCTGCGCAGCCATAGCCCCCCGCCGAGCCTGCCTCGCGCTGGCCGTCCAATCGCGGCGAGGAGTGGGCGGCCGAGCCGAGCGATGTGGGCCGGGCCTAGGCGCTCCCCGTGCAGTCGTCGCCGCTGCCGCCATGATGCTTGTTTGCTTTCAATGAGTGTGAGAAGGAGGCGGAGGAGGAAAAGGAGGAGGAGGCGAAGGAGGCGGGGGGAGCCAGTTCTCCTGTCCGGCCCGCGGCAGGAAACAAAGAGCCAGGCCGGCAGCTCAGAGACGGGGATGCTGCAGTTACAGGTACGGGGAGGTGTGGGGGGGCGAGGGAGGGGGAGGCGCCGGCGGGGCTGTTCCGCTCCCTCCCTCCGTCCCCCCCCCGGAGGATCGATCGAGCGTGGGGGGGGGCTGGCCTCGGGACAGACAGGAGGGGGCGGAGGTGGGCAACAGTGGAGGAGGGAAACGGTCAGGGCTCCTCTGAGTTAATGACTGCCGAAGTGAGTCTGCTGGGAGGCAGAAAGATCTGCTTGGTGGGGGGGGGGAGAGCGGGCGCTAATATTCCGGAGCTGGGGAGAAAGCGAGGAAAGCGACCGTGGGACGGGATGTCGGGATGGGGGATGATGGGTGCTGTTGGAGGTCAGGGCAGCAGATGGTGAGCGCCCGCTGGTCCGAGGAGGGGGGTGTATTCGTGGGCCGGGAGAGCCAGCGCAATAGTAAGTGCGGGTGGGGAAGAAGAGGAAGCGAGAATTACTACTCTGGAGAGTAAGAGAGGTGTTGTTCTCTGGGGAGAGAGGGAGGGGATGGGAATGAAGCGAATGCGAGATCCCCCCCCAGCCAGCCGGGAGAGGGTGAGGGGCATTAATTGGGCGGAGCGGTTGGTGAGGAATTCTGAAGAGGATGGAGGGGGGGCTCCGGCGGGGGGGGGCTGCCAGCACTACCGGAAGGAAACGGGCTTGGGGAGCATTCGCTCGAAAGGGGTCTATTGCCGTCGGGGGAGGGTTGCGTACAAGGTCTCTTTAAATCTTTACGGGGGGGTGGGTATATGTGTATATGTGCGTGCGAGTGTGTGTGTGTGTGGTGTGTGTGTGAGAGAGAGAGAGCAATGTGGTGATGGCGATATGGGAGCTTTAGAGCTGACAGAATGGATCCAGAAAGCAGGGCTTTTTAGGGGAGGCAAGGAGCCTTCTAAAGGGTGGCAGGAACTGTCCGAGTCCCTAAGAAGAAAAAGTTTGAGTCTGTGAAAGAGGATGGGTGTTTTGCACTAAAAGGGGCGGGTGAGTCTTCCTGGAAGCTATGGGAAGGTTCTGGAGGAAGTGACGTGCTCAGTCCTTGTTGACAAGAGCTGGGGTGGTTGTGGGGGGGGGGAATAGAAGCTTTTCCTTGACGTTTTATTAGGTTTTTGGAAACTCATTAGTAACTTGGTCTGCCAAAAAGAGAGACGCTTGTACCAATATCCCTTTAGTATCCGTTTATACTAAAAAAAAAAAAGGAATAATGATATGAGATGAAACTGGTTTAACAAAACGGAAGGCTACAACTCTTTTGAGTTATTTAGGAATAAGTAAAGGAAAAGAGGGATTCCACCACTAAAACAGTGTCTCTTTTATCTGCCATCTCAAAAAAAAAAAGATTACGACTTTAATGAAATATATAGACAAATAAGCCTGATTGCTAGGAACAGGATCCACATAGTTCCTGATAAATTGAAGCTTGCTTGCACTATATGTGTTGCTGAAAGGCCTGATAATACGGATGTGACAATAGACTGTGTCTGAAATAGAAAGGAATTAGCTGAAATGATTGGCAGCTATGCTAGCCAATGTAGTAAAACAAGGGCAGGAATTGAGTGTAGGTGTAGAAAGGCAGCTGGGCTACGGAAACAGCAAACCTCAAGTATAGGTGTAAACTGAAGAATTGAAATGCAAATGTTTGAGGCTAGGGTATAAAAATAAGACTGTTCTTTGAGTAGAGAGGGTTGTTTAGTAAATGCTAGTATGTTGCTGAGAAACCTGAACTTTCTTATGGTTGAGAATAAAGGAAAAGCCTACTTGGGCAACCAAAATTGTAAATTGCACTTTTGGAAGCCATGTTTTACGTGATATTTCCATATGCAGTGTTATTTTCATATTGGCCATTTTGAATATGTAAGAATTTAATCTGTAAATGTTTGCTAATAAACTTTTGTGATAACTTATGAGTAAGTTACCTGTTGTCTGATGCAACAGTCTAATTATTAATCTTATCTGATGTGTGGCAAGAGAGTTGTTAACATTTTCCAAAATATTACAAATGTTAATATCTGGATCATTTCAGGATTTTTCAATCTTAATAAACTAGGTAATGATATGATTTACTCTTAACTCTTTGTGTTCATGTGAATATGTTAAACAAATTCCAATGAAGATGTGAACTGTGTTCCAAATAGTTATATATTTTGGCAATATTTGATACATTTCAAAATTATGTCATCAGGTTGATAACTAACTTAAAATTCAAGAGGATTAATCTTTTATAGGAAAGGTTTGCATTTGTGATTGTATTGTATTTTGCATTTGTTTTTATGCTAGAGCAAATGTCATAATTGGGGATTTATCAACATTTTCACTAGGGTAATTTTACAGAATTACCTATCCACCTTGTGTTCTCCCTACTGATTTGAATGGACTCTGGAGTGTGCTGCTAGAAATGAAGCCTTCTCTGAAGATTTATTCATATTATTCTTGAAATCATTTACATGTGGATTAAAGCTTTATTTTTTTTCATCTAAATTTTGGATCAGTTCATTTTTATAAAGGTGACTGATATGTATCATGTTCTTGAACTTTTGAACACTCATGATAAGTTCAGTCTGTTAAATGTATCTGAATCATTGAGAAAGGACATATTAAAATAAATACTAAAATAAACCTTTTTTTAGTATTTTATGTCTACATTTTTTTCTATTTTGATTCCTTGAGATTACACTTTACATAATGCAAACTTTTGCAGTTCTCATTGTAAAAGAAAAACTAAATTCAGTGGTACTATTGTATGATAATTTTTCTATGGTGGAAAAGTTAGTTAAATCAGGGCAATACAGAATGTTCCTAAATGAAATGAATTTGTCTATATTAAATTTTGTTCATTGAATGAAATAGATATGATTTAAATACATAGCCATATGTTGAGATTCAGTTTCCGAATGCAGGATTTGGAGGATCATATTCCAATTACTATGTGGCCAATGCAAGTTGTGTGATTTTGTACATTTTAATTTTTGTTTTGTAGATTCTGCACTGATGGGGTGTACATTTGTTCATGAAATCCATAAGCCTATGTGCAAAAGATTATTTTAGCTGATATGAGTATGGGGCATGATGTTATGAACTCCAGTTGTAACAGTTGAACTAAAAGGCAGAACAATAGGATGATTTTCGATTTTATAAAGTTACTGGCCTTCAAACTATAACTTCTTATTTTGTTTTGGTAATGATAGGTGTATGGAACTTTTGGTCTGTTCTTTGTCAACATTTATGAATAAAAATTAGTCTAGTGAAACATCCCATAGGATAGGAAGGAACAGTATGTGGCGATTTACACTTGTACCTGGAAGAGGCTTTCACTGGTGGTGATGAGTTGAAGTGATCACATTTCTTTTGCAGGTCTTTTTCTTGCTATTTGCAATATATTTACAGAAAAAAAACATTTTTCCTCATGAATAAAAACCAGACCTCCTTTCTTTGGTCCGTCTTCCATTGTGAACCTTTTTGTTCCTTCCTTAACCTATGATTTTAAGTACTATCTTACTCATGCATCATAAATTACAAAGCAAGATGGAAGAGCGCAGCTTCCCTTTATCACAAACGGCTACATCTTTGTACAGTATTGATTTTTTAAAAAAGTGTAGTTTGTTCATGCAAGACCAGCAGTTACTATATTTATATGTGCCCCCAAAATTCACTATGTGTTTAATATAGCAATACCTCATGCTGGTAGCAGAGGAAAGACATAATCCTTTATAAGCTTTGCTACCAACTCCTTGGGTCTTACATTAGACAAATAAATACATTAGACCAGGGATGTCAAACTCAATTTCATTGAGGGCCGCATCAGCACTGTGGTTGCCCTCGGGGCTGGGTGGGTGTGGCCAGGGTGGGTGCAGCCTGCTTAGTGGGCATGGATGGAGTGGGTGTGGTCTACTGGGTGGGCGTGGCCAGCTCTACGTCGTTCGCGTCAAGGGTGCCTGTGGGGGCCTGGGCAGGAGTGGGACAGATGTGAGGGTCTCTGGCAGAAGGGGGTGGGACCAGGGCAAGTGCCAAGGCATGGTCCACTGGAGGAGCCTCATTGTTCCTCTCAGGCCATGCTGGGGGGGGGCTGGATGGTGGTGCAGGCTGCCCAGAGCCCTGGGCAGCGGAGGTCAAATGCCCAGCCTGGCCCTGGATTACTCGTGGCACCAAACCCACCCCCACTTCCTCGAGGCTGCTGCTCAAGGTTCTCCTGGTTCCTCGCTGTTTCCAGACAGCCTTGTGGAGCTAAGACTGAATGTGTTTCAGCATAGATGGCCACCACAAAATTGTACATTGGCTTCTGGCCAGCCTGGACCAGGGCCAAGGCAGAGGGGGCCGTTCCCTCACTGTTTCCAGGATGGCTTCGCGGGCCACATGAAACCACTTCGTGGGCCGCATCTGGCCCCCAGGCCTTGTGTTTGACATGTCTGCATTAGACTTTTGCATCATCTATGCCCAAAATGGAAACATAGCAGATTGGTAAATGAGGATGGATGAAATGCTTCATATTATTGCTTGAACGCTTCTATTTTCTATGATGAATGAGATTTCGGTCTTACCTCATTTAAACAGAAACACAATGAACCGTCAGGGGCAAAGCATTCCAGCCCTCTTTTAGTAATCTCGCTCAACTAGATGAAACATTTATTGCAGCCAGGAGAGTGAGTCATATGTTGCATTAATCTATAGTTTACACATTTATAGTGATGTGATTCACATATAATGCAGATCTAACAGCTAGCCACACAATTTCTTAGTGCAATAAGTTACATTAGCTTATATTGTGAGAGCATTCTGCTTAAAATATTCTAGACAACATGGTTACAGTATAACAGAACAGAGTTGGAAGGGACCTTGGAGGTCTTCTAGTCTAGGGGTCCCCAACCCCCGGTCTGTGGACTGGTACCAGGCCATGGCATGCCAGCAACCGGTCTGCACAAACAAGCAAAGCTCCATCTGCAGGATGCAGGCACACACAAAACCACGCCCCCTCCAGTCCGCAGTCCAACCCCCCCCCCCCGCTCAGGCAGGAAACCCTACACAATTTCAGACAAATGGTTGTCCAATCTCTTCTTAAAAACTTCCAGTTGTTGGAGCATTCACAACTCCTGGAGCAAGTTGTTCCACTGATTAATTGTTCTAACAGGAAAATTTTCCTTAGTTCTAGATTGCTTCTCTCCTTGATTAGTTTCCATCCATTGCTTCTTGTCTTGCCTTGAGGTTACTTTGGAGAACAGCTTGATTCCCTCTTCTATGTGGCACCCCTGAGATATTGGAACACTGCTATCATGTAACACTAGGATTCTAAGTCAGCTTTTTCTCATACACTTTCATTTGGATAACGATAAGAAATTAGTCATTTGAATCCCTTATTGTTTCAGTGGATGTTTTCCCCTGTGTTTTTAGATGAAAAGTGTGCAAATGAAAAAATGATACCACATGTTCATTTTACTTGCATAGGGAGCTGGATTGAAAATTGGGCCTAGGAAGACACATGCGGAGCAGGAATTATTTCCCCATGTAAACAGATATAGCAAAGTTTGTGTAAAGCTTAGGGAATTTGCTTATGCTAACACCGAATAGAAAACCGCTTGCATTTTTATTTAGATGCCTTGCAGAATCTGCAGTAATATAAAACCACAAATAAGTAAAACAGATTTTTCCTTAGCAAAACGAATCATGGTCTGATATAATTAACATTTAATAAACAAGATTTTTCCTGCTGTCACTGAAAGTAAAACTAATGGGCAGTGTAGAACTCTGTTTTAATATTGTAATCCTTGGTAGCAGTCTACAAACATTAATAGATTACTGGAATTGCATCTTTTTATGCAATATAAAGTCTTTTCTACAGTGTAGGGATCGGTTGTTAAAATTGTTGCATGGCACGTAGCTTGCTGAACCTCAGAACTAATAGGTGGCTGTTGTGTTTTGTTATATTTCCATAAATTGCAAAAAAATGTATAGCACTGGTATTTGTTGCAGGAGAAGTCAAATTAATTGAGAAGTCACTAACTCATCCTTGCTTTTCTATATTGTCTATTGACACCAATAATAAATTGTATGATTAGGATATTTTATAATGTGTGTGTAACAAGGTTTCAGAATCTAAGGTATAATAAACCACATTTGATAATACAGAATTTGAATGTGGGAAATATTTTCTTCTTTAAGAAAGAAATTGCATGGTACAATGTGAAGTTTCTTAATTACTCTGAAAAGAATTTCAATTGTTACATGAGTCTTAAGCCAAATGCTAACTTGATTTACCCAGTTTTGTTTTTGTAATAAGTACTCAAACACAAATGCCGATGTGGACAATCTCCTGTCCAGCATCCACTTACCTACCAATACTATTTGTCTCTCTTAATTTGCTTGAAGCACAGTCTACTTATAACATAATTAGGTCTAGAAAGAAGCTTAACTGGGGCTGTATTTTGCTAGAAAACTACATTCACTTATGTTGTGCACTTAATATAGCTTTCTTGTTTATTACCACAACATCTGTTTACTCAAGTATCGGTTCCTCATTTTTCTATCATTTGTTTCTACTACTTATGATTGGAAACGATTATATGCTTGCATATGTCTTTATAGTATGCTCTTTCCTACTAAGGTTTAGGGTCTTCAATATAATATGTTCTGCTTCTTTTTGAACTAATCTTTTCAGTGTTACATAATCTCTACCATGGAGCCATTTTTATGTAGGCTCATTGAAGCTAGTGAAAGCCAGTTTGACTTGTGGGATGTCATGTCTTTTTAACACATGACTGATCTATTTCTGTTAACTGGTTTTCATTATGTCCAAAATTACCATTTATACTTTTCTGTTTTTTTTCACTTCAGCTAATTATTGGAAATATAATGTCAAAGATTCCACGTAAACCACAATAGTAAAAAAAAAAACTTTAGTGTTTTACCATCTTAAACTACAATAGGCTACAATAGACCTAAATCATATTACTATGTACCATTGTATCAAAAGGTATTGTTATCTAAAACCCAATTCAGGATTTCTATATATTTTTAAAAAAATACTGCTTATTTTTATAGTTTATCCAAGAATGCTTGCATTTTGGTGAAACTTTCTTCTTAAAGACCAAGATTTATTTATTAATTTATTTCAGTCAATGATCAATCCAAATTTAAAAAAGTGGGAGAGAGAGAGAAAGAGTGCAGTTAAAACAAGTGTACAAATACGTTACGAGTAAACAAATAAGTGATACAACAGTGCATATTATTAAACTAAAATTCTTGAATGAAAATTAGATCTCAAAAGAGGAAGTAAATATTCAACTTATAAAATAATTTAACCAAAGGCATAAATCATCCTATTAATTTTTTTAAAAAATATAAATCACAGCATCTACGAGAATACAAATATAAAAGTAATTACTAATATAAGTTGGAAACCAATTGTTTATGCACATGCACGGCGATAATACAAATCAAGTCCATTTGGTTGGAATTTTCTATATACCGGTAACAGAAGAAAATTGTCTTAAAATACCTCAGGCCAACCTGGAACATAGGATGAGAGAGGAAAGATTAGACCTGTTTGAAAATCACAGTGTAACAGTACATGCAAGATGGGTTCAGTTGAACCCTCATCACAAGAGTTGATTGAGCTAGGCATATAATTTTATTAAATTTCCCATATAGAGCTGTTGAATCTGGCTCTTAAAAAGAACTTTAATTGTGATGGGAGATTAATGAATTTATATAATCGGCTGATTACCCTCTGAAATAATTAAACTGAACTCATATAGATTTAGGAATAAGATCTTTCTTATTCTGATAATGTCCAGGAGCCATTCTCTAATTACTTTCTTAGTCTGAATAAATTCAAAAAGCTGTGAGAATTCAAAAGAAAAGCCACAGGGAAGATGGATTATTTTTGACCATGTAGTTTAGCAGATAGAATGGATGGAATCAATGGAAGCCACTGGAATATAGTGGCATTTGACCCAGTAATTAATAATTAATAACCAAGCTCTTAACCTACTTTTAGATATGTATTTTGAGACATGGCACAGAATTCTGTTAAACTTAGTTTGCATCATTTCCATTTACCTATAATTTGGGGTAAGGACTTCGCTGGAAACTATAAAGCAGCTGAGCCAGAGAGTTAGCTGTTAATAGTTTTAAAGCCACAGGGATACATTCTTCATCTTTAGTGTAAAAGAACTATAGAATGGTTAAATATTTACTCCATGATCCTATATCTTGAAGATCATACCTAAGTATTCAAAAAACATTCTCCTGCTCAGTCTCCTAGCCTTCTGGTATCCAGTGGAGATTCCAAAATATTTTAGCAAAGACTTATTTTGGTCTTCTAGCAGTTAATCACAAATTGATATTCCCTGTAGTAGCACTCCAAGGTGTTAAGAGTGTGGCCAAGGCCAGCTGCAATGGGGAAATAATGACTGCATCATCTGCATTAAATAATAAAAGAACATTCACATGTGCAGTTTTGGGGGGATGAAAGTCTGGGTCTTAGAGTTCCTTAGCAACCAGTTCATGCATATATTAAGTAGAGTAGGCACAATGATACATCCATGGCCAACATTTCTGTGTGCTGAAATTAGCTTAGATGGTATAGTACAGGGATAGGCAACCCAAAACACTCAGAGAGCCACTTGGACCCATTTCCCACCGAAAACAAAACACCGGGAGCCGCAAAACCCTTTTGATATCTAAAATGAAGATAACACTGCATATATCCCTTTTTACCTTTATTATAAGTCTCTCTCTCTCTCTCTCTCTCTCTCTCTCTCTCTCTCTCTCTCTCTCTCTCTCTCTCTCTCTCTCTCTCTCTCTCTCTGTGTGTGTGTGTGTATATATATATAAAAAAGGATATATGCAGTGTTATCTTCATTTTAGATGTCAAAAGAGTCTCTCTCTCTCTGTCTCCCTCCCTCCCTCTCTCTCAATCTGCCCTTGGTCTGCCAGTCCTCTTCCCCCACTCTCTTTCTTTCTCTCTCTCTTTCCTCTCTCTCTCCCTCCCTCCCTCTCTCTCTCTCTTTCTCTCCCCCCCTCTCTCCCTCTCTCCTATCTGCTGCTCACCTGGCAAGCTGGCTTCAAGCATGCTCCAACAAGCTCGGGTAGGCAACCTCTTTTATGACTCATGGACTTCAACTCCCAGAATTCCTGAGTCAGCATAGCTGGGCTAGCTAGCTCTCTCCTGCCCTTCCTTCTTCCTGTTTCCTGCAGAGAGGCAGCAAAGGGAGGAGCCACGCCCCAAAAGATTTTCAGTTCCTCGGAGAACACTGTGAGTGCATTGTCTTTTATATATACATATACATACACACACACACACACACACACACACACACCAAACACACACACACACACACAGAGAGAGAGAGAGAGAGAGAGAGAGAGAGAGAGAGAGAGAGAGAGAGAGAGAGAGAGAGAGAGAGAGAGAGAGAGAGAGAAGCAGGGAAGCGCAAGTGCCTCTCTCTGTCTCTGTCTGTTTCTGCAAATGGCAGAGGAGGCTGGGAGCCACAGGGGAAGGCTCAAAGAGCCGCACGCGGCTCCGGAGCCGCAGGTTGCCGACCTGCGATATAGTCTAATCTTGGAGTTATTATATAATCTCTCTTTGAGAAACAGTAATCTCAAGACAGTACCGAAACGTTTTGAGTTTTGCCCATAGGAGAGGCCTTGAAATCAAATCAAATGCCAATTAAAAATCAGCAAATGTCAGGCTTGAACAACCAGATCCACACATGAAGAGTTCAATAAGTAAAGAGTTCAATAAATAGTACTTTATTGCTCATGCCTATTTTACAGAAATCTTCACAGACTGATGATTTGCACCTGGGCCAGACTAGATAAAGTTCAATGGCATTCAAGGGGTGGTACTATCAGACCTTGCCCTCTTGTCCTATGTAAAAGTTTCAGACTAATTTGCAACTTGACTCCTAACTTGATGAAATATATTTGTGCATTGTATTGTTGAAACAATTTACAAACACTGACTAGAGCACTTTTAGACATCACATACTCATGATCAAACCATCTCCTTTCTATAGTTTATAATTGTTTTAGATTGTTTGGCAACCTGTTTTTGCAGGTCTGATTAAAGAAAACTAGTTTTCAAGGAGATGTGGTCCCATAAAATTTCTCAGAGTTCCATGCAACTTCTTCATCTCTGGAAAACTGTATTCAAAAGTTCTCCTACCCATAGAAATAAAGGCACAAGATGTATATGTCAAATGGAATAGAAAAGTCTTTTTCTTTTAGGAATCTCCTATATTGACATACTCCCTGTGCTTTTTCAGTGGGTAACTGTGTTAAGAAAATCTATTTGGTTTTGTAGACCCAGTTCCTCCTAATATTCTGATTGGAAACATGAGACCTAGCATGGCATAATGGTTAATGTGCTCGATATAAAAACACAGGTTCTAGTCCTCCCTTAGGCATGGAAGCCAGCTGGATGACCTTGGCATAGTCACTCGCTCTCATCCCAATCAGTGTCAGGCACTGCATTAAGCTGGCTGAATCAAAATTCCTCATTGCACCATGAATGGATAAGCTTCACTGAAAGAACTAGATGAGCACAATGCAAGTCAAGCAACCTGTGTAACCAAGCAAGAAACACACTAAGAAAAAACAACAACCCTGTTTTGATTGAAATAATTTCTTATATATTAACACTTTTATAGACTGAAAATGAAGTCAGTGTATGTAAAATAATATGCTTAATTTCCTTGTAGTATTATATTTTTTTGTGATATGTAAAATGATAAGAAACTTAAAATAGTTTTCAGAGAAAATGCCTTTGAGGATGTGAACAATTGCCAGATGAGTACTGTATTATGCAACTGGGAAAGATAGAGACAGAGAAAGAAAATCTATTTTAGCAGATATCAGATGCTAATCTAAGGATAGGATTGTATGGAGTGTAGTGAATAGCAATGATGAAAGTATTCTTTGAGATAGTGTTCAGTTTCCTCCCCCCCCCATTTTTAAGAAGCACATTTCAAAGAATGTTGGTGTCGGAGAGCTATTAGGATGGACTTGTATATATTGTTATCTGAAATACTTGCATTCTACATGTGTTGTTTGCGTATTAGAAATTATATATACCATATAATGACTGACCCAAGAGGCTAATTCTTGTTGCACCCTGTGTTCTTTGTACTATTGCCATATATGAATTCTTGGTTTCAGCTCTCAACCTCTCACTAGGCTACTGTATGATCTGATTGATGTGCCAGAGTTGGATTGGCTTACCTATTGATCTAATGTGTAATAGATCAATTCAATTTATCACTTGTTTGGTATTTCCACCTTTCTTGTTGACTGTTTTCCTAAGTGACCTGGTGAGATTTAAAGTTAAAAATGCAGAGGTTCCTAGAGGAATCATTGTTTTTCTCCAGCATGGGTGGATTGCGAATCCACCAATGGGTTAACATAGCCTATTTGCCCAATGATAGACTAGGTCTGAATTTTAGCCCCGCCTCCGGCCGGATGTTCCCAGTTTTTGCCTAGTCTTGCAGCCCGAAGCATCTTGTTGTGGTAGCTCCGTGACTTAGTGTTTTTTGTTGGCTAAGATTGGTAAAGGCTTTTTTTCTTAAATTCTAGGAGTTTAGTTTTGATTGGACAAGACTAAATTTAGAGGAAATTTTTTAATTTTTCCTTTATTGCGAGTTTTTATTTTCTTCCCTCCTCTACTCCGTCGGGATCGTGGCAGTGAGGCCGTCCCGGGCCTAGGGCCCTTGGGAGAGCGGGAACCGCAGGGGGAAACGTCCCTGGGCTCCCAGCTGCCACCAGACCGTGTCCCGAGACTCCCCAAGAGTCGCAGGCGTCGAGCGGAGAGGTGGACCGGAGGATTCCGCCAGTCTCACCAGACCGGTCGACGCGCAGATAGCGGAGGACCGCTACAACTAAACGCAAGTGTGGAAAAGGAGTGGGGAGGAGATCGCCGGACCACCGAAGGGGTGGAAATCAGCGGGAGCCGTTCTCCCACCGGGCGGGTAGACCTGGGGCCGTGGGCGGTAGGCACCGTGTGGCCAGGGATACGGGAGCTCCGACCAAAAATTTGGTGCGGCGGCCATCTTTAAAAGGGGGAGGTCCCTTCTCCAGGCACGAAACGCCATCTTGGAAAGGGGGCGGTTTCCTTCCTCCTGCGCTCTCTGGTTGGGTACTTCGCTCTGGCGCGAAAACCCACTTTGGAAAGAGGGCGGTGAATCTTCCTTTGTTCCCACTGGCGCGAAGGCCCAGGGAAGGAAGGACTCTGCTGGCAAGGCAGCGGTTTTGAGTCACCGGCTCAGGTTAGATCAGTGATTATTGAGAGCCGGTTTGAGAAGGGAGAGTTTCTTCCGGAGGTGTGTTGTTTGGTTTCTTTGGAATTTTAGCAGCGGTTGAGCACCGGAACAAACCCCTAGTGGAGTTAGGGCGGCGAAACGCCATCAAACAGAACAAGGATCGAAGTCCTTTGTCTACGGGCCTACGTAGCCGCTACCCACTACCGCCGGCGCAAGTTAGGGAAAAACTCCCTTCAGCGCTGCCGGCCCAAGCTGTGCCTGCCAGTAACCGCTCCCTCCCAGTGAGGTCGTGATACCCGGAAAGGGTGCTATAACGAGCATGGCTATGGCAGATGGCACCTCGGCTCAAGGCTCAGCTCCTCCGTCGTCGCCAAAACGCAGAACGGAACAGGAGCCGGGGGGGGGGGGCAAGAAGAAGGCCAAGACGAAACATCTGACTGAGCCGTCAAAAGCAGCTGAGCGACAGGCCATAAGGAGACACCAGGCTTTGGAGAAGGAGTTTGCCAAAGCGCAGAGACTCAGGGCCAGCGGAGCAGAGATGGTGGCCCTGCCCCTACTGGACACACCCATACCTTTTGGGCCTTCAGGGTCAGCTGGACAAGGATCCAGGGCCTGGTCTCCCAGGAGGGAGACAGAAGGGGAGGTGTCTCCTATCTCAGTGCCATCCTCACCAGAATATTCTGAACCTACAACCAGCCAGGAGGAGGCTGGGCACAGATGTAGGAAAAGGAAGAGGTCTGGTAAGTGGTCATCACAGGTTCATTCCTTTATACAGGAGGCCCTTGAGCACTTCATGGCCTCTAAGGGTGTTCCTTCCCCTCAGAGCTCACACACACCACTGGGACACGCCCCCCGCGGGGGGAAGGTAGTGTTTCATGATTCTGATGTGTCTGAGACTTCTTCACAGGTTGCAGAGGAGGAACTAGAGGACTGGGACGCTGACGGGGCTCCGCTGTCGGAAGATGAGGATGCAGTTCCACAACCGGTTCCAGTCTCAGGTTTATTTGACCACACTCTATTTCACTCCCTTATGCTGAAGACTTGTTCCGTACTTGGTCTGCCAGCTAAGACCAAGGAAGCCAGACCACCATCCTTGGAAGAGGAAGACGCAAAAGACCCGCTAATGCATTCACCGGTGTCAGAGGTGATCCAGGTACCATGCACCAAGCTGTTCAGGTCAACGGTGCGGTCCCAGTGGACCAACTTAGGGACCATTCCCTCTCCAAATAGCGTGGAGAAAAAGATGTTCAATGTCTGTAATCCCTTCGCATCGCTAATAGAGGTGCCACAGGTTGATGCACCGCTAATCTCTCTGTTTTCTTCCTCAGCCATCCCAGGAGACATGGCAGAGTCGATGAAGGCGGAGGACAAGAAAGTAGAGCTCTCCCTCCGCAGAGTCCATCACTCATCGGCCTGGGCCATTAGGGCTGCATCCTCTGCCTCAGTCGTCTCCAGGGCAGTGATTAGGTGGCTTCGAGAGATCCAGGCAAGTGTCCCTTCGGACCAGGTACGTATACAACAGACACTGACCAAGCTACTGACGGCAGCAGAATTCACAGCAGACGCCACTCT
Source organism: Bothrops alternatus (assembly GCA_034064705.1). NCBI lineage: Eukaryota > Metazoa > Chordata > Lepidosauria > Squamata > Viperidae > Bothrops > Bothrops alternatus. The sequence continues at coordinate 44,875,838 of JARGCV010000007.1, read as the reverse complement.
GTTTGCCTCACGATACTCGGCCAGGTCCATCGGAGGGACAGTGGCCGTTAGGAGGCTTGTCTGGCTCAAAAATTGGAAGGCTGATCTGAAGTCAAAGTGGTGGCTAGCCACATCTAAGTATTGAAGCTGTTCGGAGCGATCCTGGATCCTTACGTGATCGAGGACAAAGGAAAAAGGAAAGTCTTAGCTCATCCTTCCAAAAGGACAGACAGGGGAACTCAGGAGTTCCGTAGACAGGCACCCCGTCAGAACGGGAGCGGGGAATGGAGGCAGCCCTTTCAAGGGGGATGGTCCTGGGAGGGGCCCAGAACTCCATGCAACTTCTCATATAGACAGGAGCGCGGCCAGGACCGTCCGGCCTCCAGCAGGGGCCAACCTTCAAAGCGACCCTTCAAGGGGGCGGGAGGCCGGCCCTACAGACGTACCAAGTGACGCCTGGGACAGCCCCATATGGGGTCGTCTGGCACTGTTCAGCAGGGTGTGGCAGACGACCACGACAGACGCCTGGGTCAGGGAGACGGTGTCCCGGGGCCTAGCAATAGAATTCTACGCCCCACCATCAAACCACTTCATAAGATGTCCGGTGTCTCGCAACCTGGCCAAGGCGGGACTATTAGATCTGGCCATAGAGCACCTGGAGGAGATAAGAGCTATAGAGCTGGTTCCTCCAGGACAGGAGGGACAAGGATTCTACTCCATCCTCTTCCTTGTGCCAAAGCCATCTGGGGATTGGAGGGCAATCCTCGACCTCAAGCGGTTAAACCGCTACGTGGTGTACAAAAAATTCAAAATGCAGTCCCTCAGATCCATACTGGCCAGCATTTGAAGAGGGGACCTGCTGTCATCCATAGATCTCACAGAGGCATACCTACACATTCCAATAAGGCCGGAACACAGAAGGTTCCTCCGATTCTGTCACAGGAGTCGGCATTACCAGTACAGGGCCCTACCATTCGGTCTGTCCTCAGCCCCCGAGTGTTCACAAAGGTCCTGGCGGCATTGGGAGCGCACCTACGCATGATACCGGTGCGAGTCCAATGCTACCTGGACGACATCTTGATCCTTTCAAGCTCCTCCCAGGCAGCACAGGCAGACCTTCGGGTCACCCTAAGCACCCTCCAGGACCACGGCTTCTCAGTAAACCACCAAAAAAGTCACCTCACGCCCTCAAGGAGGCTACTACACCTAGGGGCCATCATAGATTCAGAGCAGTGCATGTTGTATCTCTCCCAGGAGCGCAGGGAGAGCCTACGGAAGCTAGCACGCCTGGTAGAACAGAGGAAGGTGGTTACGATAGTACAACTGTCTCAACTCCTGGGGAAGATGATATCATGCCTGGGCATTGTTCCATGGGCAAGGCTTCACTCCAGAAGTCTCCAATGGTTCCTACTCCCTTACGAAAGGCAAAACCAGAGCGCTTCGCTCAGGAGAGTCAGGGTACCACCCCAGGTCCTAGCATCCCTCAGATGGTGGAGATCAAGTGCCCTAAGCAAGGGGACCCCGCTCAGGGAACCAGACCGGATCACGGTCACGACCGACGCAAGCCTGTTCGGTTGGGGGGCCCATTCCATGGACCAGATAGCCCAGGGAAGGTGGAGTCCACGGGACCTGGGCCACAGGATCAATTGGCTCGAGCTGAGGGCCATTCACCTGGCCCTTCTATAGTTCTCATCCCACCTGGCAGGGAGTCACGTGCTAGTCCTAACGGACAATGTAACAGCGATGGCACACGTGAACAAGCAGGGAGGGACCAGGTCAGTGGCCCTCATGCAGGAGGCTCGGGCTCTGGGTCTGTGGGCAGAACAGCACCTGGCCTCACTCAAAGCAGAACACATATCAGGGGAGGCAAACCACCAGGCGGACTCTCTCAGCAGAGTCACGGTAGATCACGCAGAGTGGAGACTGGATCCGGAGCTGTTCGAGGCAGTCTCGATCAGATTCGGACGCCCCTCTCTGGACCTCTTCGCGTCCCCAGAAAACACACAGACTCCCCGTTTCTTTTCCAGATTCCAGACCCGGGGAGCGGAGGGGACGGACGCGCTCAGATGCAGGTGGCCCCAGGGACTACTGTATGCCTTCCCGCCTCCGCCCCTGATACAAGCAACAATCCGCAAGCTGATACTGGAACAGGCGGAGGTGGTATTAATTGCTCCATACTGGCCGCGGCGTCCGTGGTTTGCAGACCTGGTGGACCTATCGCTTTCGCCAGTATGGAGACTTCCTCCGAGCCAGGTCTCTCTGAGTCAAGGGAAGCTTCAACACCCAGACCCGCAGTGACTACAACTAGCCGCTTGGCACTTGAGTGGGAGGGACTAAGCAGGCAGGCCTTCTTAGAGGGCGTCATCTCAGTCATCCAGGATGCTCGCCGACCTTCCACCAATAGGATTTACGATGCCACCTGGAAGAACTTCTCTTCCTGGTGCAGTAGGCAGGGATTAAGTCCCCTGGCTGTCACTATCCCCAACATCCTAGAGTATTTGTGGGAGGGTATGAACAAGGGACTAGCAACCAACACCATTCGCAGACAGGTTACAGCACTACAAACGGTCCTCGTCTGTGAGGACCGGGGACCCCTATCACAGCATCCGGCAATGAGCGCCTTCCTAAAAGGGGCGGTCACAAGACGGCCCCCTGTAATTCACCGTTTTCCCTCCTGGGACCTTCCCAAGGTCCTGCAAGCGTTAACTGAGGCTCCTTTTGAGCCACTGGGGGCTTGCACACTCCGTTTCCTGTCACTAAAGGTGGCCTTCCTAGTGGCCATCACCTCAGGAAGACGGGTTTCGGAGTTGGCAGCCCTTTTGGTCCGATCGGACCTCATCACATTTGCAGAGGACAAAGTGACCCTACGTCTGGACCCATCCTTTTTACCTAAGGTCAATTCATGGTTTCACAGGTCCCAGGACCTGGTCCTACCTAACTTCTGCCCGAATCCCAAACATCGTCTGGAGAGACGATGGCATACACTGGATGTGCACAGGGCTCTGCGTCACTATGTTGACAGGACGGCTCCCTTCAGGAGGTCAGAGGCCCTATTTGTCTCTTATCAACCTTCGTCCAGGGGACAGAAGGTGTCATCCTCAACTATTGGCAGGTGGATCAGGGCCTGCATAGCCAGGGCCTACGTTTCATTGTCACTACCGGTACCATCTAATATCACGGCTCACTCCACAAGGAGCGCGGCCACATCGGCAGCCTGGCGCACACAGGCATCAGTGGAGGAAATTTGCAGAGCGGCCACGTGGGCCTCTCCGTCCTCCTTTGTGAAACATTACAAGATCGATCAATTTGCTGCAGCTGAAGGTTCGTTTGGCAGGAGAGCTCTGCAGCAGATTGTTGAGCCCTAGTAAGAGATAGCCTAGACTCCCACCCGAAGGGACATGAGAGGGCTTGGGTACGTCCCATCGGTGGATTTGCAATCCACCCATGCTGGAGAAGAAGCGTTGGCTTACCTGAACGCCTTTTCTCAGCATGGGGGATGGAGAATCCACACCCTCCTCTAGCTAGTCTAGGCAGGGGTTTCTCTTACAGGACTCTTGAATGGAGCTACATGGTCCGACCTTCTTGAAAGCTTCGCCTGGCAAAAACTGGGAACATCCGGCCGGAGGCGGGGCTAAAATTCGGACCTAGTCTATCATTGGGCAAATAGGCTATGTTAACCCATCGGTGGATTCTCCATCCACCCATGCTGAGAAAAGGCGTTCAGGTAAGCCAACGCTTCTTCTTTTATCACTACCTTTTCTAGACAGGCTGCCTGATGCATCATGCTGAGTTCATGCATCATGCTTATAAGGTGGTTTGCTAGTTTTTGGCTTCTATTATTGTGTGAAGCTTTTGACTAGATTTACATATGCAAAGCATGGTTTGCCTAACCCATGATTTAATGTATAAGCCACAGTTTGGGAAAGTTATTGTTAAGCCATAAATTACATTTTACCAACAATGAAGTTCACATATCATGCTAAACCAAGATAACTTACGGCCTAACATGTTGTGCAATTCAGATTGCTGTTTCAGGCATTCTCTATCATCTCCATTTCCTTACTTGCCTTGGATCCAGCTCATGGTCCTATTCTTCCACATCTTAGTGATCCAATTCATTTTTCTTTATTCATTGCTAACATCAATATCCACATTGTGTTAAGTATTTTATCTGGAATAATGCAATCTCCTCACAAATGAGATCATTAAATGATTGAATTATAAGGTTCATAACAATTAACTGGATTTTAACTCTTATTTAAGCGCTAAAAAGAAAATGAAACATTACATAATTTTAAATTGCATTACATCAACAGGCTTTATTGTAAAAATAGTTCATTCCAGTTTCTGAGTTCCACTTCTTGAAAATGTTAGAGATGGTGATCTTGACTTTCAAATATCTGAGTATATATATTTTATTTTCTAAGAAGGCTTAAATTACTTCAATAAATATGAATTATTTGAAATTCTTGAGACTCTAGAAAACGTTGAGACTCTAGAAAGGGTACAGAGAAGAGCAACAAAGATGATTAGGGGACTGGAGGCTAAAACATATAAGGAATGGTTGCTGAATGTATGTCTAGTTTAATGAAGAGAAGGATGAGGAGGCACCTGATAGCAATGTTCCAATATCTCAAGGGCTGCCACAAAGAAGAGGGAGCCAAGCTATTCTCCAAGGCGCCTGAAGGCAGGACAAGAAACAACAGATGGAAACTGATCAAGGAAAGAAGCAACCTAGAATTAAGGAGAAACTTCCTGACAGTTAGAACAATTAACCAGTGGAACAACCTGCCTCCAGAAGCGGTGAATGCTCCAACACTGGAAGTTTTTAAGAAGAGACTGGACAGCCATTTGTCCGAAATGATATAGGGTTTCCTGCCTGAGCAGGGGATTAGACTAGATGACCTCCAAGGTCCCTTCCAACTTTACTACTACTACTACTACTACTACTACTACTACTACTACTATTATGTATTTAGCAGTAAAATGATAGGAATTCAAATATTCTGCTTTAAATTGAAGCAGTATAAATAAGCTCTTAAGGTGTCCACTTTTTAGCATATTTGCTCAAATTCCTTTTTTTCCAAATAAGAACATTACTCTAACATTTTTTCTTCTTCTTCTTAATTTGTTTTGAAATTCTAGTGATCAGACCTATGCGGTTTCCAGTGTGGATTAGACTGCAAATCTAACATCAGGGGATGTAAAATCCAGAGAAGTGTGAAATTTCCTTAATATTCTAGCACACTTTTACCAGTAAATATTCTGTAAAATTGGAAGCTTTACATCATTTGGGTGATAGGACTTCAGTGAGAAAATCTTTGTTTGAAAAATCATAGGATACTGTAAATATATCTAAGATACTGAAAAGCTAGGCCTGCACGTTTAGAGACTTGATGCTTGACATCTTCATTCTTTATATTTAAAGCAAATAATTATTTTTCAAAAATATATCTTTTAAAACATTCATTCCAGGCTATTATATGGTATAACATTCCCAGTGTCTATTATTTAGAAAAAGAGTTTCTTTTCAGGAAGCTAGTGCTCTAATAGGATTCTGTTTGGACTTAACTGAAGTGAACAAATAATAAAAGCTTTATGATAGCGTATAAGAATCACTTTCATAAAAAGTTAATGGGTGCTAAACATATAATGTCTCTCAATCCTTGGATCTATTTTTAAAATTGAAGATAGCTAGGAATTTGCTGAGCTGTTTGAATGAGCTCTTTGTTTCTCTTAGCAAACATATGTCTATATTGTAGTTGCTCTGGAATTTAGTATTTATATCTGAAATTTGCTGACATAGAGCTAATTTATTTAAAATATAGTGGTTGCATATTTTGAAGATATTTTTGAATGCAACTTTCATCAAACTGGAATTGTCATACTCTTGGGACTGCAATGACCAGAATTAAGAGTATATTTAATCAATCATGATTTATTGTAACCTAAAATAGAGTTATCACGATGTAAAAAAGATATTGAGACTCTTGAAAGAGTACAGAGAAGAGCAACAAAGATGATTAGGGGACTGGAGGCTAAAATATATAAGGAATGGTTGCTGGATTTGGGTATGTCTAGTTTAATGAAGAGAAGGACGAGGGAGGACATGACAGCAGTGTTCCAATACCTTCGGCTGCCACAAAGAAGAGGGAGTCAAGCTATTCTCCAAAGCACCTGAAGGCAGGACAAGAAGCAATGGATGGAAACTAATCAAGGAGAGAAGCAACTTAGAACTAAGGAGAAACTTCCTGACAGTTAGAACAATTAACCAGTGTAACAACCTGCCTCCAGAAGCGGTGAATGCTCCAACACTGGAAGTTTTTAAGAAGAGATTGGACAGCCATTTGTCCAAAATGGTATAGGGTTTCCTGCCTGAGCAGGGGGTTGGACTAGATGACCTCCAAGGTTCCTTCAAACTTTTTATTATTATTATTATTATTATTATTATTATTATTATTATTATTATTAATAATAATAATAATAATAATAATATTGTTAGTGCATTGAATTACATGTATCCTGGTATCTATTAATCTTTCTTATGCTTCTGATACTGTACATTGCAATTTAACTATGATTTGTTTTTGGGGTAATCCTGGCTAGTGAACTTCCAAAAGCTAATATGATTGGGTTTTTTTTGTTTTTTTCTGTTATTTTTCAATTTTCTCATCCATTTTAGTTTGTGTATACAAAATAAGATAAACTAAGAGTTAAACTCACCTCATTGCTTACTGAATATCTGATTATGGCTGAGGCCTAATTAAATTGACTGAATTCATAAAACAAGGTCATTAATAATACTTCTTTTAACTTTATAGTAAATTTTTTTAGTATTTCTTCCATCTAATTTAGATCTACCATGAATTGGTGATTGTTAGAATATACAAACAACTGAATAAATAGTACAAACGTGTAAATAAGTAAATCTAAAACACAATTGAAGATTCAAGTACTTGAGTTTTCAGGTATGTCAATACTTGAAGGGATTTAACCACATTACGTGAACTTTCCTGTATATTTTGTAGATCAGAAATGTGGAATCATGTTAAAAAAAATTTCACCTGAGTATATGGATGAATCTTGCTAGTAGAACATATCTAGAAATCGTGATGATGTGGAATCATTTAGTAAGTTACAAAATTGAGTAAAGGAAGAAAAATTAGATTAAAATTAGGCAGAAAATAAAAAATACAAAAAACTTATTTGACTACATTGATATGGCTGTTTAATCATGTTTATGGATACATGATTTGTAAAGTCTGAAATGAAATGAAAAAGGGAAATTGTTTATGTCTTGAAACAGATAATCCACAAATGTCCATCATTCTTTAATAACCTATAGATTTTAAAAGCCAGATTTAATGTCTGGAATGCATAGCTTCATGATTTTTTTCTTAGATGATACAGTTAAAGAAATACATATAGATAGCTAATGTTGTTCAGTATTCCAAAGTCAGACCTGCAACAGAAACTACAAAGTACAGGAAGTCCTACAAGTGAACTAATCAGTCTGTTTTGCTTCCTGTTAGGATGGAAAGTAAGAGAGTTGTGAAGAAATTACCGGTACATAGAGAGACATGGAGTCTTGGATTTAATCAAAGTTGCTTTTTGTTTTTTGAAAACAAATCACATTGCCTAACCAGTCAATGTTAGTGAAATATTACAGCAGTAAACATGCAAATTGATAAAATCTGAATCCAAATTATGCCACCTGATTTCACTATGTATCAAATTATATAGTGGGCTATTCAAACATAGACTAATTAAAGAAATATCAGCTACTCTGACCACATTTTAGCTAATGAAATCTAAATGGTCTCTGTTTTGATTTTTTGCCTTAAAAATTAAAATCTTGTAAAAAGGAATTTGTTGCAGCTATTTTTACTGCTTCTATATTACCCGCATCGCACATGCGTTATGTGCCCGCATCGCGCATGCGCGGCAAGATGGCCCGCATCGCGCATGCACGGCGCGCACGCGATGGCCTGCATCGCGCATGTGCAGCGCGACAGCCCGCATCGCGCATGTGCGGCGTGATGGTCCGCATCGCGCATATGCGGTGCTGCCCCCTGCGCCAGCCGAGGGGAAAAGGGCGAAAAAAATGGCGGACTGCAGTGTTTGGCGACCCCCATGAAATGGTCGTTCGACCCCAAATGGGGTCGCGACCCATAGGTTAGAACCGCTGGTCTAGCCCTATGTGTTTTTATTTTTGGGGGCATGGACAATCTTTTGTTGTTGAGCCTCAGACCACTCAAATTAAGCCTCATTTGTTAACTCTAATCCAGTGAATCATAAGCATAGGAGAATGGCCTGTAATTCTTGCTGTGAAGCCTCCCAGGGCAGGTTATAGTCTCTCTCTTATTTATGTTGCCCGCTCATTCTAGTGGTTTCTTGAGGTTGATACCGGTAGCATTGATCATATATTGGGTAGGTACAAGATGCCAGAAGTACAATACATTTGCTTTCCTGAGCTTAAAATAGATATAGCCATATTTTTATAGTTTTCCCACCATTTTACATGTATTTTATCAACTGCGGGTAGTCCTCAACTTACAACAGTTCATTTAGTGATGGTTCAAAGTTACAACATCACTGAAAAAAGTGACATTTGACCATTTTTCACACTTACGACCTTTGTAGCATTCCCATGATCATGTAATCAAAATTCAGATGCTTGGCAACTGATTCAAACTTATGACCCTTGCTGTATCCCAAGGTCATGTGATCATCTTTTGCGACCTTTTGACAAGCAAAATCAATGGGGAAGCCAGATTTTCTTAACAACAACAACAACTTACTAACTTAACAACTGCAGTGAGTTGCTTAACAACTGGCAAGAAAAGTCTTAAAATGGGGCAAAATTCACTTAACAAATGTCTCACTTAACAACAGAAATTTTGGGCCCAATTACGGTCGTAAGTCGACTACTTATAAAATCCATTTACAGAAAGCTTTTGATTTTGTGTAGGCTGACATGAGTTCGCATTTGCAATTTCTCTTTTTTGTTTATGACCCTTTCCTCTATCTCTGAAATTTTTCCAAAGGGTGTTGAAATGCTCTGGAGCAAATTCATAGAAACACAGGGGCTACAGAAAAAGAGATTGGGGAGGGGGGATTCTTTCCTCTTTCATTTAGGGATATTTGAACCGATTCATAGATTTTTAATCTGTTGACACAGGTATATATATATCTTTTTTACAAAGTTCAGGATTTGTTTTATTATGATCTTGTTGATTTATCTATTACTTTATATGCCTGAGAAAATGGAATATAAATCAGAGTTATAAAAGTAAAATTCTAGTGTACATGGAGATCATACAAAATTTCTATCTGAAGTTTTCCCCATTTCAGTAGTTTTCAGGATCCATGTGAATTGTGTTGTCATTCAGTGTGATGTGGATGGTAGGGAATGATTATGAGAGCTATAACAATTTCTTATTCCCTCCCTTCCTCTTTTTTTTTAAAGGTTAACTGGAAAAGACAAACAAGTAATCTATAGCTTTTCCTGTGTACAGAAAATTAAATTTAACACCAGAATAATTGCTATTATTTTTTAATCTAATTAAAAGTACAGAGCTTTAACTTCATTTGCACTTAGGCATTTTTTTAAAAAAGAAATATTGTATTGGACTTGTCAGAATATATAACAGGTTTAGCCAGTTAGCTGAAAAATGGGATTGGGGGTCGGTCATAAATTGATGAATGCAAGAATTTAATTTTTATTCTGTCACTTATTTTACTGATGGATACAAGTTACACCCACCAGAACAAAAGCCTTTTCCTTTTTTATCCATCTGTGCTGAGATTTATATTTGTTCCACAATTTAGATTGACCCAGATTAGATCAATTTGCATCTGAGAATGTAGGCATCTAAAATGTAAGGATAACTGCATTCCTCACACACTTGATATCTGAAAAAGAAGTTGAGAATACCCTAGAGAATAAATTCTGATTTATGCAGCAACATTTTATATAACTACTGTAAATAAGGTCATTGAATAGGGTATATTAGGATGGATTTTCGACTTGACTAATTTTTAAAAATTATCTGAGCCTTTTAGAAGGAAACCCTCATCTAAAATCTCTTCAGGAAAGCAAACTGCTATTGTTGTATGTACTATATTAATACTATATATGTGTGTGTGTGTGTGTGTGTGTATGTATGTGTGTGTGTGTGTATATATATATATATATATATATATATATATATATATATATATATATATATATATATATATATATATACTATTTCACATGTGAAATTCTGTTGAATTACTATATATAGTATAATATACTATTTCACATGTGAAATTCTGTTGAATTACTAAATTAACATAAATAATGACAATAAATATATAGCTTAGGAAAGAAATTGTAAAGCATATAACAGACATCCCAAAGTAAGAGAGTAGAAAAATATTCTCTGCCAGTTGGTAAAGGGAATGTCATTATCAGTAAAATTTCATACTGACATTTTCAATCATCCCTTTGCTTATTACTTCCTGGCTCTACAGTGACATTAGATGATGAGGTTTTACGTTCTCAACCTCAGAGATTCCAAGATATAAACTATTAAATATTATATGTTTATTTCTTCAGAGTTATGTTAACGGTTAGTGGTATAGAATTGTTTGAAATAAATGGCTTGCAAACAGCAATTTATGTTATAAATTTTGGCTATGGAGTAAATTGCTTAATATGCTGTCACATTTGGCACTTTCATTGAAAGCACATTTTGGTAATTTAAATCCATGTCATATGGATTTAAATTTTTCTGATAGACTGAAAAGTAAACCACATATTTATCAATCATATGTGTATAATATCAATTATGATTTGTAGCTTTTTCTTATCTATATTCCATTTAGTTAGAGCAGCAGTCAGAGAAGCAAGTGTGCAGATCTGTAAGATCTTAGAATTAAAATTTAATATCTACAAAGCACTCTTAGGTAATACATTTAACTAGCAGCAGGCTTGGTCTTCATTTTTAAGCACTCATACCACACCCTAGCATCCTTGGAGAGTTTTTTGATGCTGCTTCAGAAAAAGTAAGCCAGCAAAGTGTACCTGGAAAGCTAATTCATTTATTCTCTCTCCCTCCCTCCCTCCCTCCCTCTTCTTTTTATCATCTATGTAACTAAATTTATAAATTTATATTTATGGATTTATTTTCAACCCCTAAGATTCAAAGGCTACAGATAGTTTCGAACAACAGAACGCAGTAGTGCATCATTCTCCAGCACTAGGAGATGGAGAATCCACCAATGGGTTATGACTGTATTCCTGCCCAATCAGATCAAGTCAGCCAAAGCTGCCACGCCCCTTCCTGGACCTTATCCCAGTTTTTTTACTTGATCTGGCCCAGGACGGACATGAAACGTGGCTCCTAGGCAGATACAGTCACCTATTGGTGGATTCTTCATCAGGTTAGAGCAGGTTTTTAAGAAATTATTCCAGTTTAAGCAGGGGTTGGGAGCTTGTCTCCTAGCCTCCCCTAGAAGAAGCAAGCTAGAAGCAGCTGCAGTTAAGCGGGGGGAGTTGTAAAATAGGAATAAAAGAGGACAAACTGCTTTATTCTGCAAGCAGTGGAAGGAAATTCCCATTTTCAGAAGTATATTTTCACAGTTTGAGCTGTAGAACATTCAGAAGGGTTGACAGAACAGTTGGAAGAAAGGGGAAAAAATACAAATACAGAAAGTATAGAATCACAAAATTTATTTTTCTTCCTAGTTTTTCCCCACAAATACAGAGACCACTTTTTTCAGATCAACTAACTGTTGATTCATTGGTTGCAACTAGAATTGACAAATCAGCTTGTCGTCTGAGTCTGATGTCATGGGCTGGGCGACAGTGACTGGTCCAAAATCACCGAGGCAGCTTTCTTGCCTAGAACTCAACAGTCTCCTGGTTTTTAGCCCGGTGCCTTAACCAGTAGACCAAATCAACTCTCTGAATCACAAAATGTGAGTAGTATTGCAAACTACAAAAACAAATCAATACATTATCTTGGGGTTTTGATAACCTTCAGTATGCATTTGAATTTTGGAACAATTTCTTTCTTACCAAAATGAAGGAACAAACTATCATTAATTATCTATAGGACAGAAATTCTTCATAATATGTAATTCATCAAACCCAGTTCCAATCACCAGTCAAAATTAAGGCCTGGTAGCGTCAGCAATCCCAGGCAGCCAAAGGTAATAGGTTTAGCAAGCCCCTGATGAGGCACAGGATATGACTGTGAGTCTCTGTTCTGTTTGATGGGTCGCAGCAGGCGTATGTTAAGAATGACATTAAAACTAGCAGGATTAAGGAAATGAAATGGAGCAATTTAATATTAGCATTAACTCTGAAGCAGAATGCATTAATAAACAAAAGAAATAGAGCTACACGGGTAGTACTAGAAATAACTGATATCATTTATTTTGCCAATAATTTTGACTACTCTAGATCAGATCTTTTGTCTTTCATTCTGGGCTTTCTGAAATCTTTCCTTGCTGTGCTTTCATAGTGCTAAAGAATTTAAGAGCAGAGTAGGCTGTCAGCCTCTACCTTGAATTCTTTTAGCACTTATATAATATATGAGAGTGTTTCATTTTCCCTCTAAACTGAATGCTCTCAGCCATGTAGCCTTGTTAAAAAGACTTATTGTCATTGATTTATAAAGGTATGTTTAAAAACATTTTTAGTTACATAGGTGGTGTTCTTCCATAGAAACAGATTCTTCTCTTAGAATTCATGAGATCAGCTTCAAAGTGGCCACTAAAACTAGTAGGTACTTTGAAATACAGAAATGTTTGTGTGTGACTTGAAAGACATAATATAGCATATATTTTCTTCCTATGTAGACTTGGAAAGAACAGCCTGAATCTGTTTTTCTTAGAAGTTGTCTAAGACATCTAAGAAAAAATCTTATTTTTTTCCATTTAAGAAGAACATAAAATGGTGATTTGGAAATTATAAACCTTAGCAATTTTTTTTAGTTTGGTTTATAAAATGCAAAGCTCAGAGCTCTTTATCCACTTGACTCTCTATGGCTAGTTTTACTGTTGAAAATTTAGTCTATGAAAGGTTCTTACAAACAATTTACAGAAATATTCTGTTCGTTACCATGTATTTAGATTATTAGTAGGAATATATTTATGAAACTAAATAAGATTGCTTGCTATTGTTAAAGTTCTAATTCACCCCAAACCCACATTTTGACAAATTAAAAAAATAAGACAAAGCAAAATGAAAACATTTGAAATGTGAACTAATGAAAACAATAGCATTAAATAGCACAAGCCAATGTAAAATATTATATACACACAGAATCTATGGGGTTCTTGCATGGGTCTTACATGATTTTTAACTTATTCTTGTCGAGCTGATCTTCATTGCTTTACTTCTTAGGTCTTTTAAAGCCTAAAATTTTAAAAGACCAGTGTACGATTTGTCATCATACACTAGAAATTGTTATGTTATGAATTTGATATGTGACGATTCCCTTTTTTGTAGCTTTCAGAAACAAGGAAACTGTCTGTTAAAGGGCTGGGGAAATTTGGAATGTATTGTACAGGGAAATACATGCCAAATTATTAAATTAGTAGGTCTGATGTTGAATGTAACTTTTGTAACTGATTTTTATGGAACGTTAGCTGTTATCTGTACATTGTCATGACTGATGACTGAGCATCACTTTTCCTGACTGAAAATAATAGTGTTCATTGCCTTAGTGAAAACATGGAATGACCCTGACATAGGCCACATGCTTCTGAAATACTTCTCACAAGGTTTGTTTTGTATAAACAGTTCGGATTCAGCACTATGCAATTTTTTTTCAGGAATGCCCAAAGAAAAGTACGATCCACCTGATCCACGGAGGATGTACACAATTATGTCCTCAGAGGAAGCAGCCAATGGGAAAAAATCACACTGGGCAGAGTTGGAAATAAGCGGTAAGAGAAAAAAAATGTGGGTCCATGGCAAAAAATTGATTTTGGATTAGTTATTGACAAGTCTGACCTCTTCATTATAACTTCAGTTATAGTAAACATTTTATTAAAATTTAATCTAGTTTGAAATGAATGTAATATGCTCATATTAATTTCAAACTTGGAACTAAATTCTTCATTTGGATTAAACAGGCTACTGTACTTTATTAAAGAATATAGATAATCCTCAACTTATGACCCTTAGTTATGGTGGTACTGAACGTAAGGACTTACAATTGGTCCCCAAAGTTATGGCCATTGCGGTGTCCTCAAGGTCATGTGATCAGAATTCAGGCATTTGTCAGCCCTCCCACACTTAAGACCATCGGTTTGCTTCGGCTTCTCCAATCGCCTCTTTCCCTCCTCATCTAGGCTCTTTTGACACCCTGCACTCTATGGTCCCTGTTGTCCTAGCTGACCTTTTCCTTTTCCATTTCCCCCCCAATGCTGACTAAGCTTGTCTGACCTGTTCCTTTGCAAGGCAGCTACTGGCTGCATGAGACTTTCTTCCATAGATTACAAATGGTGGTTTCCTTATAAGACCTGGAGAAGATGGCCTCTGTGTCCAGCAGCTGCCTTGCAAAGGATCAGCCTTGGCACATCTTGTCAGCAGTGGAACAAGAGGTCCATAAGCCAGGTGGTATTGTGGGAGCACAGGGTGGCAGGAACCTCAGAGTGCAGAAGCAAGGGCATCTGGGATTGGTCCAGGGCAGCTGCAGCTTCATGCTGTGTTACAGCTCAGAGGCTTCTTGTAGCCCAAGGACCATGGAGTGCTAAAAGTGCATTACACTTCTGGACTTGGGTTTGCACTGTGCTGCAGCTCAGGAGCTTCTTGAGCCTGAGAGCTGTGGTGGATCAAAAAGGATCAAAAAGTCCTGTGAGCAGCCTGTTGCACTAAGCTTTGTACCACTGGGGTTTCCCAGAGTGTAGTGGGTTTGTGCTGGCTGGATCGGAGCAGCCAAAGCTTCCAGAGGTGGCTGCATCTTCATACTGCCCTGTGGTTCAGGGGCTTCTAAGAAAAGCCACACTGTACTCTTTCCCCAGCCTCTCTCACTTGCATAAATGCACTTATCTCGCCTGCTTTTTTGCTGGCCTCCTGAGCTCTGCATTGCCTCTCCCACCTTCACCCCAAACTCATGCATGGCCTGAAGACTCCCTCCCGCCTTTCCTGGTAGCCCCTTTGCTTCCTGCTTAATGACCCACGTGTCCAGAGCTGTAGTGGTGACTGGGAATTCTGGGTAGTCACATGATGTCACACATTAGGACGCCATCACTTAATAGAAATTTTGGTCCCGATTTTTGTAAGTCGAGGACTATCTTTATAATTCCAAACATTATGTATAAATCTTATTGGAGCTTGCATATGGTATTACTATAAAAAACTTTGGGTCCGATCCAGTCCTGCTTTGTTCCCTCCCTCCACCTACTTCACAGGAGAAACAAAATAGATATTAGTGAATGCCCCCATTGTAATCTTCTGTTATTTATATGCTAAAGCAAGAATAAAAATAACGTATTGAATGAAAGTGGAAAATTGGAGGATGATAAGAGAGAAATGTGTGCTGGGGAAATGGTTTCTTACTGACAGTCTTTGACATTGCTTCTAGAAAATTCTGAATCATAAGTGCTTTTGTTCAGTATCTTAGCTAGAGGACAAAGAGCAGAAAAAGGCATCCCATCTTTGATATTTTATGTTGACCTTCCCTAATATACTTTAGTGAAAGCCCTGTTCGGTCAGATAAACAGGTTATCTAGCAGTGACCCATCTGTCTCTCTACAGGATATTAAGCCCTACAGTACTCCAAGGCTTAGGTTTCTGCTCATAGATTTTCCATTTTCTTTTATACATTTATAATCCAAGAATGTAATTCCTTTTAAAAAGCAACCAAGTTAGGGAAGAACGTTTTTTTTTTTTTTTGCAGAGAGGGTGAGTCTCTTCTGATCTTATTGAAAGTCTCTAGATCAGCAGTTCTCAACCTGTGGATCACAACCCTTTTGGGGGTCGCACGAGCCTTTCACAGGGGTTGCCTAAGACCATCGGAAAACATATATTTCCGATGGTCTTAGGCAGGGCTTGTCAACCACCTTCTCTCCCCCCACGGCAGTGCCTCCCTCTCCCCCTGCGCTCCACCTCACTTGTTTGTGGAAAATATGCTGCTTGGCGGCAGTCTGCACGAACTCTACCAAATGTGCCCTGCAGGGGGCGCATGAAGAGCACAGGTGCAGAGCAAGGTCCCGCCCTCCCCAGAGACTCATTGTGCAGCAACCAGATTGACTTCTTCTCGTGCACACAGGTCACCGAAGGGGAGGCCGCCGCAGCACCCAACTCCTGCGCCCGTCAGCTGGCGACCCATCCCATCCCAGAGACACAGATTCCCCCCCCCCACAGGCACTCTGCAACCTGAGTGATCAGTTGGCCATTGATCATGTGACCCTTATGACTGTGAACGTCATAAGTATGAATCAGTTGTCAAGCATCCAAATGAAATCACATGACCCTGGAGATGCTGCAACAATCATAAGTGTGAAAAATGATCATAATTCGCTTTTTCAGTGCTGTTGTAACTTCAAACAGTCACTAAGCAAATTGTAAGCCGAGAACTACCTATACTTTCCCATTTTTTCCTTTTTTTTTTTTGGTCAAGTTTTTGATACCCCCCGGCCAGCTGGATGGGGATTTGGGGGTCACCACAACATGAGGAACTGTATCAAAGGGTCGCGGCATTAGGAAGGTTGAGAACCACTGCTCTAGATCCTAATTTTTTTCACCTTTGCACAAATGCCATCTGTATACTGTGTTTTCCTACAAAGCTTGTACCAGATATTGCTTAAACACAGCTCCTAGCATCTCTCATTCCCTAGCCTTCATAGGAATCATGGAGGTTGCTAATAAGTAACTTTTAGAATGCCACATGTTATACCACTATTTTGTTTCAGCTTATTCTAAAACAGTGGTTCTCAACCTGTGGATCGCGACCCCATTTGGGGTCGAACGACCGTTTCACGGGGGTCGCCAAACACGGCAGTACACCATTTTTCCCCCCATTTTTCTCCCATTCCCCCCCCATTTCCCCTCAGCCATCACGCGCGCGCCGCGCATGCGTGATTCGGCGCATCGTGCATGCGCGGTTTGGCCCGCTATGCATACGCGGTTCGGCCCGTCGCGCGCGCATGCCGCGCATGTGCGATTCGGCCCGTCGTGCCGCGCATGCGCCGTTCGGTCCATCGTGCGTGCGTCGTGTATGCGCGATCCGGCCCGCCGCGCATTCGCGGTTTGGGCCGTCGGGCGCACCACGCATGCGCGATTCGGCCTGTTGCACGCGCCACGCATGCGCAGTTCGGGCCGTCGTACACGCTGTGCATGCGCGGCGCAGGTCGGGGTCGCGCAGCGCATGGGCGGCGCAGGTGGGGTCTCGGCCTGAAAAAGGTTGAGAACCGCTGTTCTAAAACTATGAATAAATTACCTATCTTTTTTGTTTAATATTTCTGAAATGCATTGTAGTGTTTCTCTTTGTTTATTTCTTTGGATTCTTTATTTTCATGTAATCTCTAGATTTGGCTCCTAATATTTGCTGGATTTCTTTTATCCACAAGGTTGTTAGTGATTAAAAAAAATTAGAAAAGTGTGTTGAGGAAACTTCCCTTTGCAGAAATTATGCTGAATGTTCTTGAGCTATTGGTTGGTTTTGCATATGTTTAATATTTCTACTTAATATAAAAATCTTTCCCACTATTTATCTGGATTAAATATTAAGGAATCTGTACTTCTTCCATTCACAGTATTTCCATCTTCTAGTAAGAAGAGTAGTTTTAGTTACTATGTTTTTAGTATCACAGTAATTTTGCATTTAAATTCTTTAATATTCAAGCTTTTCCTCTGTAAAGATGTAACATTTAATATTTCATTATCTCATTTGTTTTCTATTTATTCTTCTTTATTCAAAGTTCCGTAATTTTCTAATAAACTGACTGCCTGCCTTTCCAGGGAGATTGGCATTACATTCAGTAATTTTATTTGCAGACCCTTTCCAAATACAAGTGGCTCTCGACTTATGACCACAACAACTGAGACCAAAATTTCCATTGCTAAGTAAGATGGTTGTTAAGTGAGTTTTGCCCCATTGTATGAACTTTACTGGCCACCGTTGTTAAGTGAATCACTGCAATTGTTAAGTTAGTTACACGGTTGTTAAGTGAATCTGGCTTCCCCATTGACTTTACCTGTCAGAAGGGGACAAAAAGTGATCACATGACCCTGAGACACTCCAACCGTCAGTTGCCCAGCATCTGAATTTTGATTGTCTGACCGTGGGGATGCCGCAACGGTCGTAAGGGTGAAAAATGGTCATAGATCAATTTTTTTAGTGCTATTATAATTTCAAACGGTCACTAAATGAATGGTTGTAAGTCGGGGGCTCATTTTACCAGGGGAAAATAGCATTCAGTAGAACTTTCTGACTGAGGAAGGCAGAGCGATGATTTTTTTGGTAATTATCTGTTTTTGCTGATTACCACTCCAGTTAGCGCTGACCCTTTTCTCAGTCAGCAACAGGAGAGATTGTGATGGTATTGCACACTCTATTTCTCCTTAGGACAGCCACCTCTAGTCAAACATCTCCAGCTGGTAATTGCTGCCACTTTCCATCCATGGAGAATTGGGTTTAATGTGTCCCTTTTTGTACCATTTCTTTGGGACTTGTTCGTTTATCCAAGTGATTGTAATTGAATTCTTTACAGTCGTTTCTAATGTTTTCCTTACCTCTAGGGCAGCGGTTCTCAACCTGTGGGTCGCGACCCCATTTTGGGGTCGAACGACCATTTCACGGGGGTCGCCAAACACCTCAGTCCACCATTTTTTTTGGGTCAGCCATTTTTTTTGGGTCGGCCATTTTTTTTTGGCTTGGCCATTTTTTTCCCCTTTGCGATGCGGGCCGTCATGCCGCACATGCGCGATGCGCCCCGATGCGCCGCGCATGCGCGATGCGGGCCGGGGTCGAGCCCTGGAAAAGGTTGAGAACCGCTGCTCTAGGGTGACAAACCAAGAAAGTACTGTTATGCCATTGTCTCTGACTACTGTGCCATCTTAAGCCAAGTGTTTCCAGTTCTTTTTGGATGTTTCAGAAAAATCAATTTGAAAAGCACAGTGACCTTTTTGATGCTAGCTACTGGTTGTTATCCAGTGAACCTGAAATTCTGATATGGAATATATAAATGACCATGTCAAAGTATAGGCATGCTTGTTACTAGCAAAATGTTCAGTATACGTTTCTTTGGGGACTGGAGTAAACCTTCTTTTAATCTATCCATGTTGGGTGCTGCACCAGTGAACTGGAGACATGTGATAATGCTCATTTGTAATACAAGTAGTCCTTAACTTACAACCACAATTGAGCTCAGGATTACTAAGTGAGACAGGGTAACTTCCAAAGGGCAATTCTGGGCAGCTAATACAGGTAGTCCTTGAGTTTGTTTGAGTTTGTTTTGTGACCTGAGTTATAACAGTACTGAAAAAAGTGAGCATCTCCATTCTTAACTCGATCAAAATCCAGATGCTTGGCAACTGACTCATATTTATGGTGTTGCAGTGTCCCGGGGTCATGTGATCACTTTTTGTCACCTTCTGACCAACAAAGTCAATGGGGAGATCGATTTACTTAACAACCCTGTTACTAACTTCACAACTGCAGTGATTCACTTAGCAACTGTGACAAGCAAGGTTGTGAAATGGGGCAAAGCTCACTTAACAAAAGTCTCACTTAACAACAGAAATGTTGGGCTCAATTGTGGTTCCAAGTTGAGGACTGCCTGTATGTAAACAACAAACCATCTTTTATTTTATTTTTTTTAAAAAATATTTTTTATTACCTTCTGGGGCTGTGTTAACCAGGCATGTCATGCCTGCTTTAAATTTTATGCTCAAATTTGCTTTCTTTTGTAATTTTGCTTTGAAGAATCATTTGATTGCTCCGGGCACTGCTGAACTACAGTTCTCAGCAGCCTCAACTAGCATGGCCAGTGGTAAAGGAAGCTAGAGCTTGTCAATTAGTAACATCTGGAGGCCACTTTGCCTCAACGTTTAGAAGTGGAAGTGATCTAAAATAGCCGTATCCTTTTTGTTTTTTAGGAAAAGTCAGAAGCTTGAGTTCATCCTTGTGGTCACTGACCCACTTGACAGCTTTGCATCTCAGTGACAATTCCTTATCCCGTATTCCTTCAGATATTGCCAAGCTTCATAATCTGATATATTTGGATCTGTCATCTAATAAGATTCGCAGTTTACCAGCTGAGCTCGGAAACATGGTGTCACTCAGGTAAGCGACAGTTTTATCAGCAAGACCCTTGTGAAATCATTTCAGATTCTTTGTCTTCTTGCATTGTGATTTTGCAGAAAGCTTCAAGTTCAATTGCCATGAAAATATACATCGAGTCAAAGCTAAAGAATTTGTATTTTTTTTGGAGACTTCAGTTTCCTTGTGCTTACTAATCTGTGTTAAACTTAGTGGATCTGATTCCTTATTAGTTGCAGACTGAAACCTGCTATGTGTATTTCATTAATAAGGTGAATAGTACATTCTGTAACTGTTAAAAAACAGTAGCATATTTGAGAGGGGGGAAGGTAATAAGAGATTAATACTCTGCACGTTGACCTCTTTTCCCACTCTATCCACCCCTTTTGGGCACTTTGGCTTATGCATTGCTTCAGTGTTTTCTTGTGAAAACCTCTACAAGTTCTCTCTACTTCCCCAGTTAGTTATCTTTCTTGATGCACATGTCCTCAAATATAGTCCTACCCACTGTCTATCCACATAATACCTAGTTTTG
Organism: Bothrops alternatus; assembly: GCA_034064705.1. Lineage (NCBI taxonomy): Eukaryota > Metazoa > Chordata > Lepidosauria > Squamata > Viperidae > Bothrops > Bothrops alternatus. The sequence goes on along the minus strand of JARGCV010000007.1, from coordinate 44,855,057 downwards.
TTTTTTCCTGTTTTATCTTTGGAGCTGTGTTGTAGGTTGCACTATGAGCAGTGCAGTAGTAATTAGCCCTACTTGATTTCAGTTGGTTCTGTAATAAAAGTCTGGATGCAACATGTTTCATCAGTACTGAATATGTATATATTTTAAATCACTTATAATGTTATTGTTGCTTGGAATGAATTTAATTGGAATGCTTGGGATAAAAATGAGTTCAGTCTTTCCCTTTTCAAACAGTACTAGATAGCCTTGTGATTCACTGGGCTAATCCTCTCCTTTGAGGGAAAGGTAGGGTAACGTGACCAGAATGACATTTTAAGCTGACCATTATTTTTTTTTTTACCCCAGTGCTGGATGATCCCATGATCATATATCATACATACAAAAATAATTGCAATGGCAAACAAACTTTAATAGTAAGTCCTAAAGTTCTTATCTAAACAGATAAACAGAATGGCCACAGATAGGCAAAACAGTGGGAATGAGAGTGATGTCCAAGCCTGCTGGCTTTCTCATTGATTTTGCTTGTGAGAAGCTGACAGGGAACATTGGAAATCATAATCTCATGACCACAAAAACACTGCAATGGCCACAGTTTTGCAAATAAAATTGATCTGAACACTGTAGAAATTTGAATTCCACAGGAGTTAGATTTTTAAAGCATTCTTTAACGTAGAGGAGGAGTTTAGGTTGTTGTTGTTAGTTGCGAAGTCGTGTCCGACCCATCGCAACCCCATGGACAATGTTCCTCCAGGCCTTCCTGTCGTCTACCATCTTCTGGAGTCCATTTAAGCTCACGCCTATTGCTTCAATGACTCCATCCAGCCACCTCATTCTCTGTCGTCCCCATCTTCTATTGCCCTCAATCTTTCCCAGCATTAGGCTCTTCTCCAGTGAGTCCTTCCTTCTCATTAGGAGGCCAAAGTACTTGAGTTTCAACTTCAGGATCTGGCCTTCTAAAGAGCAGTCAGGGTTGATCTCTTGTAGGACTGACCAGTTTGATCACCTTGCAGTCCAGGGGTTGTGATATCATGCACCATTTCGGCTAACTTAAGGTTACAAACAGATAAATGAAATGAGACTTAGTAGTCTATAAATGGATACAAATGATGTTGTTCCTTCAAGTAGAGCAATGGGTCAGAAGTCAAATATTCTGGTTTTGTGTAAAAATCTAATTTACTCATTTTGAAGTAAGGAATGATGTTTATGAATTTTAGCAACAACAATAATAGAGTTGGAAGGGACCTTTGAGGTCTTCTAGTCCAACCCCCTGCTCAGGCAGGAAACCCTACACCATTTCAGACAAATGGCTGTCCAGTCTCTTCTTAAAAACTTACAGCATTGGAGCATTCACCGCTTCTGGAAGCAGGTTGTTCCACTGATTAATTGTTCTAACTGATAGGAAATTTCTCCTTAGTTCTAGGCTGCTTCTCACCTTGATTAGTTTCCATCCGTTGCTTCTTGTCCTGTCTTCAGGTGCTTTGGAGAATAGTTTGACTTCCTCTTCTTTGTGGAAGCCCCTGAGATATTGGAAAACTGCTATCATGTCCCCCCTCGTCCTTCTCTTCATTAAACTAGACATACCAATTCCAGCAATCGTTCCTTGTATGTTTTAGCTTCCAGTCCCCTAATCATGTTTGTTGCTCTTCTATGCACTCAACATCTTTTTTACATTGTGGTGACCAAAACTACATTGTGGTGACCAAAACTAATTTTATTCAGGTCTGAATAAGAATTTTTGAGTTATAATGTGTGTTCATTAGATTAGCACTAGGAAATTGGAGTTCAAAGTCCCACTCAGTCACGAAATCCTCTGAGTGACCTTAAGCCAGTCATTGTCTTTTGGCTACCAATTAAGAACTATTTAATGTATTAGCTCCTTAAATAATTTTGATTAGTAATGCTGGCTTAGGAATTACTGGTTCATTGTTTTACTTTCTTAATAGTTTAATAGGATTATGTTTAGAACACTAGCGGGTTTGTTTTAACTCATCATGTTCAGTATTATTTTATTAATCATTATATTCTGTAGTGTCCAATATTCCTAATCATTATGGTTCAAGCTTCTTGTCTTTTTGGTGTGTGCTTTAATATTGTTTCTATTTTTCACTGAAATGTTTAATTTAATTAAATATATTATCGTACCACTTTTGTCTTTATGTGACTTAACATCAGGGAACTCCATTTAAATAACAACCTGTTACGAGTTCTACCATTTGAGCTGGGAAAACTGTTCCAGTTACAGATCTTGGGTTTGAAAGGTATGCATTTTTCCTTTTGTACTTTTTCTCCATTTTTTATTTTGTTTTACTTCCAGCATCCATCACTTTCTGTCTGATATTAAATAAACAAGACCAGATTCAAGCAGCTTTAAATTATATTCATAAATATCTTTGTTCTGCATTCTATTTCTGTTTTAAGATTTCCCCTTTTTAAGGCACTAAATCAGTCTTATTTTTTTTGTCTGAACAAAAAGTAGTGTTTGAATTTCTTCTCTCTCTCTTTCCCCAACCCCCCAGCTGAATCCAATCTGGTTTACTGATAATTTTATGAAGTGAGAACCTCAGGTTTTCAGTAATTACTTCTGGTATTTTGAACTAAATTTCCTAGATACTAGCTGTAATAATAAAACACTTAAATCTGTGTTGTTGGGCTTTCATTCTTCCTTTTGTCTAATCATTTCTACAGGAAACCCACTTTCACAGGATATTCTGAATCTTTATCAGGAACCAGATGGAACAAGAAGGCTACTGAATTATTTGCTTGATAATCTGGCAGGTACTGCAAAAAGAAGTAAGTAGTACTTTCCGAATACATATATGTGTTCTTTATCATAAATACTCTTTTATTATTGAGATATTTTTGTTTTCCTCATTAGTTTCAACAGAACAGCCTCCTCCCAGATCTTGGATTATGCTGCAAGAACCTGATAGGGCAAGGCCAACAGGTAATGGTGAAGTGATCTTTTTAATGGCTTTGCTTAAGCAATTTCTTCAATTACAGTTCTTTCATTTTAGAGATGCATATGCATATGGTAGCTTGAGGCTAATCATGAAAGAAAGCTTCAATTATTTTAGTTATCTTTTTTCTAGAAAAAGTTCCTTTAGTTCTTAATATAGAGTGATCTTGGATTGACTGTTACAAAAAATATTTTGCAAAATTTTGCAATTTATTCTAAAGACATTTGTGTGACAGTATAAATTTAAATGCCAAAAGGGGTTGGTGTATGTTTATATGTGCTTTTACTTAGATTAAAAAAATTATATTCTCTTCTGATTCAAAAATTGGTGATGTTTTAAATTAGCAATTAATAAAAGCTACGCTATAAATTAGTTAACTTAGAAGATTTATAGTCAACAGTCAAACCAAAACATAGAATATGAATAATATTCCATAATAATAATTGTATTCCGGGTCTTTGGAGGGGGCGGCATATAAATATGATTTAAATAAATAAAATAAATAAATAAATTTAGTATTTGTTTGGTTATTTCCTCCCTACTTCACCTTGGAAGCTTACAACAATAAAAACAAAGAAATAAAAAGAAGTGTAGACATAATAGTAGTAAAATAATGAAACAATGAAATAAACAATGAAAATACAGTAATGTGAGATTTAAAGATGGGCGGGAGAAGCAACAATGTGGGGGGGAGGTTTGCTGTCTGATATCTAGGGATACTTGATTTTCAAATATAAATGAGTAAAATTTTAAAAAATATTTAAAATTATATCTATTAGAACATTTATTTACTTATTGAAATGGTCTGGGTGAAACTTTTTTTTTTGTCTCTAGCTCTGTTCTCTGTCATGTGTTACAATGTTTTGTGTGATAAATATGCTACTCGGCAGCTATACGGATACTGCCCATCATGGGCACTGAACTGGGAATACAGGAAAAAAGCTATAATTCAGGAAATTTTGAGTTGTAATGCTGACATCATAAGTCTTCAGGTAAGAAAATGTATTTCCTTCTGTAATACGATAATCACTTTTTAAAGCTGTTAATATATAAGTTACAATGCATTTTTGTCATCTGTAGTATCCCCTGACTGCCTTTATCACTAAAATGAGCCCTTAGTTTCTGTTTGTGAACTCTTTGGAGGTAATCACAGACAAATGAATAGAGCAATAGTAAACAAGAACTATGAAGCTTAAATATTTTCTACCCTCATCCCATAGTGAGAGGCACATGAAAGTCATTTCCTGATTTATCATTCATCTGTTGTGATTCAGTTGCCTTCCCATCTGTTTTAAGGATGGGCTACATGGTCACAGATGATGTGCCAAACTAACAGATGTATTGAAAAAAAAGTTGCAGAGCTTCTCTGCTAGGGATTACATGGGCTTTGAAGCAGAAAACAGGAATTAGAGTCAGCCTGGCTGGCTAGCGCACACTTCACCAAGGCAGGGAAATGCTAATTTGTTTTTTTGTGTTAAATGTAGCTTGTCATCTCATGAGTTTATATTATATTATAGCTTGTCATCTCATGAGTTTAAAGTGTCCATCAATAGATATAAATTGGATGCTTTCTAAAGAGTAATTAAATAGGCAAAAATTGTCTAGATTTCTAACCCTGTCTTTTGGAGTTTCATTTTCTCTTCTGTTCTTCAAATGTGTAGTTATTTCATTGTGACCTAGTTTTTTTCTTACTGCTATGAACAGATTTTTGGATTGGTAGTTAATATTTTTAATCTTATCTTTTATGTGAGGCACTTACCACTAGAATTCTGGCATAAATAATAACTCTCTTTTATGATATGTCTTTGTCTCCTAGTTTATTGAGGAAACTACATATTATAGGTCTCAAGTTTCTTAAGAGCTATTCTTTATCGGTCTGTATTTTTTCTAATTTTGAAAAATGCTCATTGTCAAAGGCCGATATGTTGCTCCATAAATATACAAGCTTTTATAGCTGTATATTTGTATATTCAAGTACTTGATGCATCACTAGCAGTGAACAAATACAAGATTATTGCAGTTACTAATGTGTTAAATAAAAAAAAAATGCTTAGAATTGAGCTCATGAATTTTGGGGTCTACCTGCCATTCAGCTTGATCTTTTGTAAGTTCAGTGGACTCTAAACTAAATTCTTGATTGGCTGAAGTAACAAAATAATTTTTTTGTAAAGATAGTTTAGTTAGGGACTACCATGAGATCTTACAAATCCTATGCATTAATTGTTTTTGTACATTGTATTGTTCTTCCTTCTCTTAATATATTTATCTTCCAATTTTATTTTTTACTTCAATAGTTATTCTATTGCTAACTGATACCCTTACCTTTTTGAAGTTTTAGACTATTCAGTCAATTATTATTGCAATTAGTTTAATTAGATCTGCACCTGTGCGCTTTAGATAGTGCTTCATTTCAAGCTCAGTACAAAAGAGGCCCATATTAAAGCAGATTGAATTGGAACCACCTCTTCACAGCAGAGAGTGTCATCTTTGTATTGTTAAATAAACCCCTGAGACATACAGCCAGCACGCAGAGAACAAAGGGAGCGAATCGCTCATTGACAGTCTTTCTATCAGCACCCAGTTTAGCAGTTAACAAACATTTAGTTCTTTAACAGAGCAGGCCTGCTGCTCCTCTGGAAAGACCAGAAGAAGCCTGGCTACCCAGTACAGATACGTTGTGTTCACTATGACGCATTGTTTTGATATTACAGAAAATTACTTTGAAATTATTGCACTGCAACCTAGCATTGCCCATAATAATTCTCATACAAAGGTATGTTGATTAGGGAAAGAGAGATTGCACAGTACCATAACATAAGCTATTCTTTTGCCAGCAAGAAATAATGAAAAGCTCACAAGACAAAGAATAGTCACACATATATAGGGCTCAAGTCAAGAAAAATTAAACCGAGCAGAAGCCTAGCAACACAGAAAGATAAGAAAAGCTCACTGAAAACCACCAAACAACATTGTCTCTGTTCTGGCATTTTTAAATATTTTGGAACCCCAATTCAGCAGGGAGGCAAAAGAGCACTCATGAGTTGCTCAGATGTACCAAAGCTTAACAAACCAACACTGTGCAGGAATAGTAGTCTTTTTGCATTTATAATATCACTAGCAATATGCAAGCGCATATTTGAGTTACCTTCATGCAAAGAAAGACTCAGCAAAGCAAACAGTGAACTCTAGTAGTAATTTACCATTCACATAAACTTTAATTTGCCCATTGGAAAGAATTTTTTTAAAAAATAACACAACCTTCTAGGCAGTCTCTTTCTGTTTAGCTGCATGCTTAATTTCTGCTTCCTTCTCAATACTCCTTTGACATGACCTCATCATTTCTAAACCAGTAGCATCAGGTATTATGAGCAGGTACCAATAGCTAGGTAAGGATGAGAGATTTGAAGAAAAAAAAATCCAGCTGCATTGTTCTAAATTTTGCAACAAAACAGTGAGTTTTATCATGAATTTATTCTGAATTAAGCACGAATATATTTTGTTTCGTGCCAAGAATGCTTTAACCGAATTGAAATGGGATGTATAGGTAGTCCTTGACCCATGATCGCAATTGAGCCCCAAATTTCTATTGCTGAGCAAGGAAGTTGTTAAGTGAGTTTTATCCCATTTTTACGACCTTTCTTGCTTCGGTTGTTAAGTGAATCGCTACAAACATTTAAGTTAGCAACGCAGTTGTTAAGTGAATCTGGCTTTCCCATTGACTTTGGTCGTCAATAGGTCGCCAAATCATATGAGCCTGGGACACTGCCATCGTCATAAATATGAACTAGTTGCCAAGCATCTGAATGTTTGATCGTGTGACCATGGGGATGCTGCGATGGTCATAAGTGTGAAAAATGATCATGTCATTTTTTTTTCAGTGCCATTGTAATTTCAATGGTCACTAAATGAATGTAAGTCGAGGACTATCTATATATTCCTACAGTAGTCTACTCTTTTCTCCAGCATGGGGGGATGGAGAATCCACCAATGGGTTATCACAGCCTGTTGCCCAATGATTGACTAGGTCCGAATTTTAGCCCCGCCTCCGGCCGGATGCTCCAGTTTTTACCTAGTCTGAAGCCCAAAGCAGCTCTTTGCTTTGTTCTAGTTAGACAGCAGAACTATTCTGACAATTGGTGCTTTTCATGGCTAGGCTTATTCCATCAGTTTACATGTAATTTCAATTATTCTTTTAGGGCTCATGTTTGTTTTAAATTAAAAGCATCCAGAGGGGGCTGGGGGAAAGGTTAATGCACTGATACAAAACCAGCTCTGACCTTTTGTATATATGTTGCATGAAAGGAATAGTGCATACAGTATGACAGTTTTTTGTCATTTTGATGAATGTTCTGGATGCCTCTGGTTTAAGCCATATTGTAATGACTTAATTTTGGGATGGTTATATATCATTTCCTTATAGCAATTTATGTGAAATTTAAATATTTCTACATTCTTAGGCTCTCGGGTATTTGAATAGTGCCAAAACATCAAAAAAAACCAAAAAACAACACAAAGCAATTAGCTGAAGAATTTGTCTATTGGAGCAGCCCAATATAACTTCATTTTCCTCACAGAGGTTGTCACCAGAGATGTGCAAAATTGTTCAGTTGCAAATTTTGTGGCTTCAAGAGCTAGTTTTGGGGGCTTTGACTGTTCAGAGCAGTACAATTGGGCAATAGTTTTTTTGTTGTTAATTGGGTTCTTTTTGTCAGCCATTTTCCAGCCATGTCCTAGCTACTTATGCTTTAAACACATGATCAGACAGAAAAAACCTGCTTGAAGCTTCATGCCTGGCAGCCTACCAAGTTCCTGCCATAAAAAAAAGCGACTTGTGCTATGGGGAAATTAAGAGTTCATGTAGGAGGGAGAGCTCTGATTTGTTTTGCAGATAAGTAATGCAAAGGTTTATGTGTGCATGTATTTTATACAGAAATGTTCATATTAGTAGTCTTGACGTATAGACAGTGTTTTAGTTTGTTTAATCTTGATGTACATGGGTATGCTGTGCGTATTTTGAATCTTGTAAAGTTAATGATATTTGTTCAATTATTTCTGCAGCCAGCAATCAGGACAACAAAGTTGCTTTTGTTAAGCTTGCATGTGATATAAGGCTATGGAAGGAAAGTAGGGAGGAAGAAACAGTAACTGTTAAAATCAGATAAGGGGATTATTTAAAAAAAACCACAAATCATAGTGCAGATTAATTAACTGAAAGACATTTTAAAGAGTTGAGCACTTTCAGTACCCTATTAACTGAAGAGCTTTATTTAAAGAACTTGAAAAGACAACTGTCAGTTTTGATAATACATTCTAATTTAATCTAATTTTTCAGTTAGATAAGAGCAATATTTCCATTGTTTCCTGCAGGAATTTATGCTATTAATAATATTGAATAGGCACATTTTTTTTTTGCACTTTTAGTAGTAGGTAGCATTCAGCACACAAATCTGTTCCATCTACTTTGGAACCATGAGGGAGCAGAAACAAGCCCCAGAGTTTCATTATTTCATATGGTCAGAATACTTAAAAATAGAAGATTTGTGCTGCTAGGGATTTTATTCCAATTTGGCAGTAACCTGAGTGTCAGTGTCTATGTCTAAAGTTGGGCACACTTTGGGGCGGTTGCTGGTGAACTATGCAACAGCAATATTTGATCTAAGAATCTTTAGGCTGTCAGTATTTCCCAGACCATATGCAGATGATATTGTAGCTAGCACTTTCTTGGCAATATTATCTTTTGAACTTATGGACCATAAGAAAGTATATAAGATACTTTGCGCTGCGAGCTATGACACCTATGGGATGAATCCATAACCCTTAGTAGATACTTTAGGCAACCAGGAGTGAGGTGCGGGGAAATGAATCCAGGATATTATTAAATGCTTCTTTGATAGAGGAAGTAAGTGAAAGAAGAGTTGGATTGCCTGTTCCTTAAGAGGCCCTCTCTCAATTAATCAACTTCCTTTAGGGGAAAATTTTGATGAAGCTTCAGTTGCAAATTGTTCTAGGTAAAGTGGATTGACTGGATCCCAGACTTGGACACGAGACCAAGACAGTTCTGATTGATGAACTTGTACAGACTTCAGTGAAGAGAGCACACCTGCCCAAGTCCTTTAGTGTTAGGAATCAGTCTGAGTCTTCAGAAGCTGAAGAGCTCAACCACTGACCCTGAGGCTACATCACAGGAATTAGCTGAAGAGATTGTTAAGAAGACACAGTGCAGGTTGAGTCAGCTGATCCAGAGCCTGAGTTAGGCCAACTCCTAAGCCCAGTAATGCATCCCAAATTGCAAAGAGAAGACCAAATGAAGTCACACCATACTGAAAGAAAGAAGCATGGCTCAGCAAATTAATCAAGATGATAGTAAAGGCTATACAAAGGAAACTTGACAATTACCCCTCCCCCCCATCAATCTACATGCATGTGACCTTAGATCAATGCTTTTTTGGATTGCCTGGATGAATTTTAAAACCTGATCATTCTAGAATCACTTCTGAATTGGCCTTTATTTCTCTCTGGACTACAGTAAATTGTCATGTTTTCATTCCCTAAGCAGAAAGTCTGCTGTTTGCAATGTGTTTATGCCACAATAGATAAGGATTTAAGACTACAATAAAGACCTTGAATTTTTATCAAAGCTGACTATGTATGTGCAATTGGCAGCACAAGACAGATTGAAAGTAACCCCTTTAATTGCAGTCATTGACAATTGAAAACACAGCATTTCATCTGATCATACAACATTTACAATATAGAATGTATCAGCACCTCCAGCACCGTTTCAAAAATGCCCTGCGGTAGTGCCTGAAAATGGGATTTTGATGGGACTTTGACCAGGCTTTAGCCTTTTTAGCCCAGTGCAATTTATATATGAGTTTTTGCCTTGAAAACTTCCCATACACCATTTTCAGGTTGATTTCGTTTTTACTATCTAGTTCAGTAGCAAAATGGGTTACACCTCGGTAGCTTCATTGTTTCATTATAGTGAGTTTGTCAACCACTTCAAGTTGAAATCTGAAGCTAGTCAGTCATGCAAATGATTGTGGCCTCCTCTCACAAGAATTGAAATGGAATGAGATAGCTGAGATGGTTGCAGAAAAGATTGACAGACAGAATCCTGGATGATTTGCCCGGAATAAAGTGCCTGATCTCTGTGCAAGACCTGATTCACTTATGTCTGGATTATCCCATCCAGTTCTCCCTTGGCTGCAATCTCAGTTTGGGTCAGTTTGAAAAGTTCATTCAAATAATCAGAAGCTGGTCTCATCTATGTCTAGAAATTAAACTATATGCAGGGATGCAGGAACATGTCTATATGCCATATGCACAGCCAAAGAAATCACATTCTACCATGTTTGAGTACAGCTGACTAAATAGGCTCCTAGATTAGGAAACTGTGGCCATTCATGTAGATCCATTTGATCCTATCTATTAAGATTCAGACTCAAGCCATGATTGATTCTGGATCCTTTAGGAATTTCATTGACCTCACATTTGCTGAAACCTTCATTTTGAACTTTTCAGAACTTTCAACTACTTCAACTTACCTTCTCCAGCACTGGAGATGGATAATCCACCAATGGGTTTAGACTGTGTTCCTGCCCAATCAGATCAAGTCAGCCAAAGTTGCCACACCCGTCCTGGACCATAGAGATCCCAGTCTTGACTTGATTTCGCCCAGGCACAGGCACCCTTCTTGGGAGCTTCCATGGGTTCTTCGGGCCCTGACCAAGTCGCCCTTTGAGCCTCTAAAAACGTGCGACGTGCGCTATCTGTCCCAGAAGGTGACATTCTTGGTGGCGATCACGTCGGTGTGACGCATTTCTGAATTGGCAGCACTTTCTACCCAGGATGACCTGTGCATTTTCCACCAGGATCGAGTGGTCCTCCGCCTCGATTCTATCTTTCTTACAAAAATCAATTCCCTTTTCCACAGGGCCCAGGAAATTGTGCTCCCAGATTTCTGTCCTAACCCATTGCATGATTGGGAACGGCAATGGCATCTACTGGATGTCCGCAGAGCGCTCCGGTACTATATCTCACGGACAGCGGCGTTCCGCAACTCAGGGGCCCTCTTTGTCTCCTTCCGCCCTTCCTCCAGGGGTCAGAAGGTCTCCTCCTCCACGATTGGCAGGTGGATTAGGGCATGTATTGTGGGGGCGTATCAAGCCGCTTCATTGCCGCTTCCATGATGGATTACGGCCCACTCTACTCGGAGTGCTGCTACTTCCACGGCCTGGGCCACTCAGGCGTCCATTGAAGACATCTGCAGGGCAACCACATGGTCTTCACCATCTCCTTTTATATGGCACTATAAGATTGATAGGTTTGCCTCAGCGGAGGCCTCCTTTGGTAGGAGGGTTCTTCAACAGATCGTACTTCAAAGTGCCACGCCAGAACGGCCTGCTCCCCTCCCTCAGGGACAGTGGGCTTTGATATGTCCCATTGGTGGATTATCCAGAATGTAGTCCAGAATGTGGCCACGCGAGCCGTCATGGGTCTCCCAAGACATGCTCATATCACTCCAGCCCTCCGTGAGCTGCACTGGCTACCAATTGGTCTCCGAACACAATTCAAAGTGTTGGTTATGACCTATAAAGCCCTTTATGGCAACGGGCCAGGATACTTGCGGGATCGTCTTCTGCCCTATGAATCCCAGCGACCGGTTAGGGTGCATAGGGTTGGCCTCCTACGAGTCCCGTCTGTTAGACAATGTCATCTGGCGGGGCCTAGGGTTAGGGCCTTCTCTGTTGCTGCCCCATCCCTCTGGAACCAACTTCCCTCAGTGGTTCGTACTGCTCCCTCCCTCCTAGCTTTTCGAAAACTCTTAAAAACACATTTATGCAGGCAGGTTTGGGGCATGTGAGTTGCACTCTGCCCCGGGGCCTCTGATTGTGACTGTGTGTTGTATGAGTGGAAATAGTTTTATAGTTTTTACATTGTTAATTAGTATTTTAATTGATTTATACTATATTTTTGTACTTGTATTTTTTCTGTGAGCCGCCCTGAGTCTTGGGAGAAGGGAGGCATATAAGTCAAATAAATAATAATAATAATAAATATCCATCTCCAGTGCTGAAGAAGGGGCGTTGTCTTACCTGAACACCTTTTCTCAGCACGGAGATGGATAATCCACTCCCGCCCTTGCAGGTTACTTAGGCCTAGGGCTAGATTGATGAGCCAACATGTCTTGCTGTCAGTCAGTGGCTACGTTCGCGTCAAGACTGGGATCTCTATGGTCCGGGACGGGCGTGGCAACTTTGGCTAACATGATCTGATTGGGCAGGAACACCATCTAAACCCATTGGTGGATTATCCATCTCCGTGCTGAGAAAAGGCGTTCAGGCAAGACAACGCCCCTTCTCTGAAAAAGTGCACCATCCAGATGGTATACCCCAGCCAATTCTAAGAACTAAATGAATTCTTCTCCACCTAGCCTATCTTCCAACATCCTAATCCTGCTGAACCATTTGCAATGGAAACTAATGTTGCTGATATCACAACAAAGTTATTTCAACTAGAAGGCAATATCTGTAGCTCAGGGTTGAATTGTGGAGTCTGAGCCTTGGTGCTCTCTGAGCTTGGTTGTTTGCTGGCAGATATTTCATTATCCAACTAGGTAATGTCACTAAGAACTGATGGTGTTATCTAGATAGGTAATGAAACATTTGCAACCAAACAACCAAGTTGAGAGAGCTCCAAGGACTCCAAAGGTTAATTGGCTATGAGCTGCAGTAAAAATACAAACCTTGCTTCCCTGTGCCTATAACTAGATAAAATTAAATTGATCAAAAATAGCGTCTGGGATAAGAAACTCTTAGCTATGTAGATAGCCTTTGACACTTTGAGGCATTTACTGGAAGAAGCTCAAAACCCTGTTGAAGTAGGAACTGATCACTGTAATTTTCAATACTTACAAGCTGTTCAGAAGTGCTACTAGCTGTTGCCAGAGACCAACCAAGGAAATGCACAAGGCTTTTATTTCTACTACCTATGCTACCTAGCCTCTGGAAAAGTATATCTGGTCTTCATGATTGACTTATCAAACCCTAAGATGTTGAACAAAAGTGTTGACCTTTTTTCTAAAATGGTACATTTTATACCTTCCTCAGGCTTGGCAACAGATTAGCTCAACTGTTCCTGAACCACTTTCCCTAGCTTTATGCACTGCACAAACATTTTATTTTGGAGCATGAAACCCCATTCACACGAGAGCCAGTTTGCTGTAATGATTAAAGGCATTGGACTAGACACCAGGATATTCTGTGCTCCAGTCCCGCCTCAGGCATGATCTGAGTAACTTTAGGTCACTCTTTCAGTTCTAGAAGACTGGAAAAACTGCTTGTTCCTGGCCAAATTTTTGGTTACAAGTTCTTAAGTTAAGCCTTTTTCTGGGACACTAACCCAAAATCCAGTATATGGTAAAAAGGCTAAACTACTTTGCTATTAACAACAAAAAATCCTATGGGGTACAAATGTAAACATAACATACATTCACAGGAATAACACCTTATTTTGCAAACTGGCTAAACTACTTTTTTATCGTTTGCCTACTTTAAAGCATTAGAGCCAGCCTTCGAATCTACACAACTGGAAATTCAAAGTGGTGCATCAGGTGCTTAAGGATCAAACAAGGAAATATGCAAACATTTTGCTGACTGACACAACTTGGTCCCACTCTTTCAGTTGGTCTGGTTATCATCAGATTTCAAAACAGTCCTCCAAGAATCTGACAGTACAATGGAGGCTTTTCCCATTTTGCCCATGGTCAATTGAATACCCTGCTGTTCAAAGCTCTCTTCATACCTGAACGTTCACGTAGTATTCAATAAATCCTTGCTAATTGCTGCTGCATTCCTGATATGGATCATGTGCGCTTCACCTCCTGTCGTGGTCTAGAATGACAGAGTATGAGAATACTGGAGAAAGCTCCTGTATCTCATTGACTGAAAAGGATATGGGCCTGAGGAGCAGTCCTGGGAACATGCAGACAAGGTACATGCACCCAGGTTAGTCTGTTAGTTTCACCTATAGTATTTCCTGAATCCTAACACCATCCCCCCCTTCCCCCGTTGTAGAAATAGAAAGGCTTAGAGCAAAGATAGTGTTAGGGATTAGTCTGAATCTTCAAATTCAGAAACTGAAGAGTTTGACCTGACCGAGCCTCAACCTGCATCACAGCTACTAACTGAAGACAGTATATCTGGAGAAACAGTGTAAGTTAAGTCAGCTGATTTAGAATCTGAGCTAGGCAAGGCCCATTACATTACACAGTTTACAAAGACAAGAGCAAGTGGAATCACGTCATCTACTTGAAATAAAAAAGCATGGCTCAGCAAATGAATTAAACTGGTAGTAGGGCTATATAAAGGAAACTGGCTTGACTGGCTCTTTCTGGCAATCAGTTTTCTATCTAACCACTCTTCATCTGCCTATCACCTTATCTCTATGCTGCTTTGAATTACTAGTTCCATACCTTCCTGAGTAGGTGATTCTAATCAGTGATCATAAGAGAAGGAATAATCCCGTCACAGTTGCTGTGTTGTGGGATAATATAGGACTCAGCTTTTACACTTATCTGAAACATCTACATAAAATGAACAGGTATGGTCAGCCATTTGGATGAGGAGTCATCAGTATGCATCACCATCTCAAATTGGAGATGGAGTGGAGTTCATACTTGGTGTCTAGAGACTGAATGGAGCAAAAAGAAACCTCTACCCTCAAATAAGTGGATCTACTGGATACTATGAGTAATCGGTCTAGATCTGGAGGAACAGGCCTGTGACTTGAGGGGTTTCCTAAACTCTCAACTTCTGTTTGAGTAGCAAATAGGGAGGCCATGGTCATGGGAGCCTTTGCCCAGCTTTGGCTGGCACTTCTGTGGTAGCTTCTGAGTTATGAAGCTTAAGTTAAGTTATAATGTTATATTTAGACTATTACAATGGCTCTGTGTTTGAAGATAATTCAGCAACTGCAGTTGGCTGAAAACAGCAGCTGGTGAAATCTAGCAACTTTAGGACTATAACATCTGATGTTTCCATAACTTCAGTGTTTACTAGTAGACTTCCTGTTCCAATGCATACTTCAGTCTTCAACCTATAAACTCCTTCATGATTCAGTTCTCATGTATTTTCACAGCCAATTACTCTGGCAAGAATCAGACCATTCTATCTATTCATCCAGGAATACATGCTTATAGTCTTTACAGGAAGTAAAGAGAAGTGATGTAGGAGGTCACCAGGTTGAACCCGAGGGAGAGGTCAAATATGTCATCAGTCTTGAGTCCCTTCACACCCATAAGAAATCTAAGTCCAGTCCATCTTGAATTCCATTGACTCTTATCTACCACCAATTTGCTTTGTCTGTTAGTAGTTCAGATTCTTGTGGAGGGCATTAGTATACAATAAACCATTTGAACTGCCTGGATTCCTGATTTCCTGTACTTAACAAGTCATCCTTCTTGATCATGGCAATCCCAGGTTTATAGAACAGCTTGCTTTCACAAAGCCATTCATATTCATATGGACTGCCTTTTGGGAAGAGGGTATATTTTACTGTTTTGCCTGTTTTCAGTCAACAGTTTTCAGTTAATGTGATTTTTCTTTGTTTTGTGGGTCTCAGGGATTTTTGAATGTTATGTTTTCATTATTACGTTGTAAACTACCTTGGATTGGGTGATATACAAATCTTTGTAATAATTACACATAATTACACTATATTTTGTATTCAACTAATAATCTGTTTTCTTATATTTTAGGAGGTTGAAACTGAGCAGTACTACAGTTTTTTCCTAGCAGAATTGAAAGAGCATGGGTACAATGGATTCTTTAGTCCAAAATCCAGAGCTAGAACAATGTCTGAACAAGAAAGAAAGCATGTTGATGGTTGTGCAATATTTTTTAAGACAGAAAAGTAAGCAAATGCTTTTTCCCTGGCTCACATGCATTAAGCTGTATAACAAAATCAGTTTTCTTCTTGCAACAAAAGCTATTTCTTTAGCTTTAGTTACCGTACTTTGCATTGAAAGTTCTTTTTATAAGTTACTGATTTAAGAATCTTGTAATACCTCAGCCATTAACAGCAAAAATGTTCATTAATGAGATATGAAGAAAGGGGGCTGTGGATTTTAAAGTAAGAATCTGAAATATATTTCAAACTGAATTGCCTCAAATCTGAAACGCCCATGTTGTGTGCAAAATGGCCCACGCAAGGTTATGAAATACCTGTTTGATGTATGAGATGGGCAGTTTCAAGTGTTTGGGGAATGCTGCAAACAAGAGAACAGAATTTGAGCTCAAAATACTTCAGAGCTATATAAAACAGCCTGTTTTCCATTCAAGATGGAGGATTTCATATTTTAATGAGGAGTTTGGCACTTGAAACTGTTGGCATCAGATATTTTGCACACCACTTTCCTCAGCATTATTTTCCTAATAGTAAGGAGATTTGATTGCTATTGAAGAGTCAGTATTGATTTTTTTTCATAGAGCTTCAGAAGTTTAGAATTATTTAGTATACTGGTTGAAAGCAGTTTTTTGTTTTCTTTGTGTTTGACATGAATGTGTATTTGTAGCTGGAAGAATATTAATATTCATTTTAGATACCTGCGTTGGAGTTACACCGTAAGAGTACTGGTGTAGGGTGGAAACGTTGAGTTATATGAATTGAGGCATCTTGGTTTGCCGCCTTGAATAATTTGTAAAAATAATCAAGGTGGGATACAAACAAACAAATACACAAATAAATAAATATAAAAACTCTGCAGCAAGCTCACCAGGCAATCTTGAGCAGTTGTCTTCCCTTTCACTATCAACCTCACTCTCTCCATGCACAATAGGAGACATGATGCTTATGATGTTATGGGTTTTTATTTTCTGTCAATTTTAATAAAAACCCAATGTGGTATACAGGTGGTCCTTGACTTATGACCACAATTGAGCCCAACATTTCTGTTGCTAAGTGAGACGTTTGTTAAGTGAATGTTTCCCCATTTGACGACCTTTCTTGCCAGAGTTGTTAAGTGAATCGCTGCAGTTGTGAAGTTAGTGAAATGATTGTTAAGTGAATCTGGCTTCCCCCATTGACTTTGTTCAGAAGGTCGTAAAAGATGATCACATGATTTTCAGACATGGCAACCATCATAAATACATGCCAGTTGCCAAGTAGCTCAATGTTTATCATGTCACGATCATGTGTGACAAATGGTCATAAGTCACTTTTTCAGTGCCATTGTAACTTTGAATGGTCACTAAACGAACTGTTGTAAGTCGAGGACCACCTGTACTGTTTAAAATATATCAAATCAGGATCTGGAAGATCCAGTGAAGAGTATTCTTAGCCCTGGAGATTCTTTGGGTGGCTTTGGGCCAGTCACACTATCTCAGTCCAATCTATCCTGGAAGATTGTGATTGTTGTTGGAAAAATGATGCAAGGAAACGGTGTGTTTGCTACTTTTGAGTTCCTGATCAAAAGGCAGCCTATAAATCTAATAAATAAGCTGTGTGATATATTCTTTATATTTAAATGCTATTTCTTTTGGCAAAACGCAACAGATTTTATAAAAAGAACTTTTGATATAATAGCTAAGCTAATAAATTTCCAAATCACTAAATTATCTTGGTTATGAAACTCAATATGCTGAATCTTAAATGAATTCATATATTCAGCCTGCTGCATTGTACAGTACTGAAGCATTGGCATTCATTAAGTATTATATTCAGGGATTCACTAAAATAATTCTGTAACATTTTAAAATTCACTTGGTTCTCAAATAACGAAGGCAAGATAACATTATTTGCAAAATGAAGTATTTTCTATTTTTAAAGAAGACTATATATACATCAGCTGTTACAATTAACTAAAGCAATTGTAAACATGTAGCATTTTTTAGTTTGGATTAGACTACAATTTAGTTTGGTCGTCTTTTAGTAGGAATAAGTAAAGCAGTGTCTTCTTCAACTCCTAATGATTTCATGGAACTTGAAACATCCAAGTTATTTTCTTGGCGACAATATGGAACTGGTTTGCCACTACACTACTTCTTTTTTGTTTTACTTTATTAACTTTACTAAATTTGAGCACAACCCTACACTTCCTTATATAGAGGCTATTTGCAGCATATATTGGCATAAAACTCCTTCAAAAATTTCTGTAGATTGAAAATGAATGCTAGCAGCCAAGTGCTGACATCTCAGTGCATATAACCTGGTTATTTGTTTCGTTCTGCCAAGAAATCACTCTTTTTTGCCTAATCAGAAATTTAGCCTGAGTGATCTTTACTTACATATTGCATAAGCTATCATTTCATTGCTCTGTCTATATTAAACACATTTAACTATCACTTCATTGCATTATCTGTATTAAATAGATACATTTCACTGTTATCATTTCTATATTTTAAAAAGCCTGTTCTTGAGTAAATAAGATGCGTCAAGTATAAATTTCAAAAGATTGAAATCTTCGTTTCTGCTATGTTCTTTTAAGGTTCACCTTGGTTCAAAAACATACTGTTGAATTTAACCAATTGGCCATGGCAAACTCCGAAGGATCTGAAGCAATGCTGAACAGAGTCATGACAAAAGACAACATTGGGGTTGCTGTGCTGTTAGAACTGCGAAAGGAGTTAATAGAAATGTCATGTAAGTTTGTTAATCTAGTAGTAGATTGGATTGACTCATTTCATATACCCTATTTTGGGAGGGAAAAATCATTTGGAAGGGCTGTAAAAAACCAAAAAGATTGATGACTAATCAGTGATGCTTTGAAGCTTTCTGTGTTGTGATTGATTTAAGAATGAAAATGTATTTTTATAATACTTTTCCGGCCTTTACAGGTAGTCTTCATTTGGCAATCACAATTGTGACTAGCAAATCAGTCATTTCAGCAAAACATTTTTTAAATGAAACTGCATTTGTGCTTACAATCTTTTGCTTTTTTTTCCTTTCTAGACGTGTAAATGTCTAGAAACTTATTTTTTCATCATTGTTGTAATTGTGAACAGTCATTAAACAAGGCAATTACTAAATGAGGACTACCTGTACTGCTATTTACAACATGGCTAGCTGGAAGTGAGAAAAAAACCCTGTTCTTCATATATCAGAATTTCCTAGCTTTTAACATTACTAAAAGAGCAAACCTTCAATTTTTGTAGCAAAGAAAAATATTTTATCTGACCAAGCTACAACTGATAATGTTACTTAGTACACAAGAGGTGGCTATACCTTTCATTTTTGCAATACAAAAGACCCGTTGAGGTCAGAAAATTGAAAGTAAAAATGTAACATGAATATTCCTATGAGTTAGTACAGCTTGCTTTTCATCTCATGTTTTTATATTTTTGTGTATGTTTTGTTAATGTTTAATGAAAATTAGATCATATAAAAATGGACATATATACAGTATTTCATGTAACCATGTAAGGATGCCACTTTTGAATTGTTTTATAAAAAATGCTGATCCCTTGTACTGTCAGAGGAGAACAGATTTCTTTGGTAGTGCTACAACAGATTCTTTAGTTATTCACACAAAGGGGTAACTTGAATAAAAACTTCTAGAACAGTTTATTAGCATTTACTCCTGCCTCTAAGTAACATGGCACTTTCTTTTTTATTTGTTAAGGTATCGCTTCTGCAAGGGAAACCATTGTCTATTCATGGGAGTCCCTGTGTGACTTAGAGATCTGATATGCTCATATTTCTGGTCATGCAGGGAGCCTCTATGAAGAGAAAATGTAGAAATTATATTGGAAGATAGAAAATTAAAGCAACAATGAGAGTCAAGTTAAAGATATACTGTAGTTCTTTTTTATTTCTACTGTCCCTTAGAGAGGGTATAAATTCCTGGGTAAATTTCTAAATTTCTTTGTTTTTTTTTTTCCATTTACAAAATCTATGTGTTGCCTCTGATTTTCTGAGCAGACAGTGCAAAGACTAAAGGATCATCTTGGCTACATAGTTATAGATAGCAGCATTTTTTTTAGAGCAACACAATTTGTGTGCAGATTATTGTGACGTGTTGTGACATATCACGACTTTTTTTTCATTGCTGGCAATGGTGGCGTGGTTTTGGCATGATGCAACCGGCCCATGGGCCGGCAATTTGACATCCCTGTTTTAGTGTTAGTAATGTAATGCCAACAAAAATGACACTGAGCTAATTTTTCTTTTTAAGTGGTAAAATGGCTAGATAGGCTAAAGAATCCTGGTTAATTTTCATTGACAATCTCAATTTAGTTGCCCAGAAGTAGGCTAGAGTAAATTAACCATTAAGGTCCATACAGTTCAGTCCCATTCTTGCCGCATTGTAATATTATGTTTTTTTTTATTTTAGCTGGCAAACCACACTCTGTAATGGATAAACAGCTGGTTCTGGTAGCAAATGCACACATGCACTGGGACCCAGAATATTCTGATGTGAAGCTGGTCCAGACAATGATGTTCCTTTCTGAAGTAAAGAACATAATTGACAAAGCTTCACGGAATCTCAGGCCTAGTGCTTCGGGGGAACATGTAACAATTCCACTTGTACTGTGTGCAGATTTGAATTCCTTGCCAGATTCTGGTAAGCAGATAAAATATTCTAATTATTAGAACAATGATATTACTGATTAATTTTTTGTACAGTCTAAAAGAGTTTACATTTTATTTACTGAAATACCTCTGAAGGTATAGGATAGATTCCTTGCTGTTAGTTAGAACTTCAGAAACTTGAAGCTGCTACAGTATTCTTGAGCACACTATTGTGCAGAAATGATCAGTTCTGAATTCAGGTTCAATTAGTGCTTCTAAAAAATAAAAAAAAGGCAGAGGGTGGAGTACAAAATTAAAATGTCAGAGGTGCCCAAGTAGTTATGTATGGTTCAAAATTCAAAACTATGAGTAACAGAGGTCCAAAGCACTCTAAATTCTCTGCTTGGCCATCACTTGCTCAGTTTCTGAGTTAAGCGGGCATTTAATTGAGGATGGGTGTGTAAAGATTTTTATGGATTTAGCGTTTGTATTCGATTTGTGTTCCATTTTTCCTCCAGATATTCAAAGTGACATACATACCATTCCTCCTTCAGTTTTCTCCACAGTAATAATATTGTCAGTCAATTTGGTGACCTCAAATGACTAGCCCAAAGTAACCTAATGAGCTTCCATGACTGAGCGTGACTTGAATCTAGATCTCTCTAGTCCTAGTCCAGCACCTTAACTAGTACATCTAATAAATTTAATTTCAATTCAGTCTCGCTGCACCAGCTGGATATTTTTCTAATCTCCCATACGTAACCTGGAATAATACTGACCTTCAATAAAGCATTACACAATTGGTGAAATGGAAGAATTTCAAAGACTGAAATTTGATATGAATATTAAATACAGGTAGTGCTCGAGCTAGGATTGCAATTGAGCCAAAAATTTACATTGCTAAGCAAGATAGTTGTTAAGTGAGTTTTGCCCCATTTTATGACCTTGTTTTTTGTCACAGCTGTTAAGTGAATTACTACAGTTAAGTTAGTAAACATGGTAACTTAACAACTGTCCATCTGGCTTCTCTATTGGCTTTGTTTGTCAGAAGGTTGCAAAAGGTGATCACATAACCCTGTTTCACTGCAACTATCACAAGTACATGCCAGTTGCCAATCGTTCAAATTTTGATTATGTGACCATGGGGATGCTATAGTAGTATAAAAAATTGGTTATAAATCACTTTTTTCAGTACCTTTGTAATCGCAACGGTCACTCAATCAATGATTGTAAGTCACGGACTACCAGTAGTGAAGTTAGGCTTGTATTATTAATCTTTGGCTCACAAAAATGTAGAACATCACAGTGTCTTTAATTTAGTTGATTTGGTCCAAATCATACTTAATGTTGCATAGACAACAAAAACTATGGTAAGCTGGTAAATATTTCCAGCTTCTTGGTCAATAAAAGCAGTATAAAAATAAAACAGATGGTAATATTCTCCTTTGGCCATGATGGAACAGTAGTATGAAATGAACAAATTTGCTTTCTTATTAATAGTTCTTTTGTTAATTCACATTGTAATAGGTGTGGTTGAATATTTGAGCACTGGTGGCGTAGAAACAAATCATAAAGATTTTAAGGAACTGAGATATAATGAAAGTCTCACTAACTTCAGTTATAATGGGAAAAATGGAACTACCAATGGAAGGATTACTCATGGTTTCAAGTTGAAGAGTGCCTATGAGAATGGTTTAATGCCTTATACAAATTACACATTTGATTTCAAGGTAAGCTTGATTTTACACAGAGATTATGACTTCTTAAATTCCCATTGCACTAATGTTGCTTTAAGGTTTATATAGTTTAGTGTGGAAAATCCAATCTGGAAACATGAAATGTGAAGTCAGTTATGGGAAAAATTAGGCATGTACAGGCTGAGAATGTACAGGGTTTTGGAAATTGAAAAGAAAGAAATAATTTCCTGTTGTAATTATCTAGAAGTGTCCCCTAAAGTTTTGTTATTTCATATGTATATGAAGTTTCTGGAAAGGATCATCACAGGATTAGAGCTAATTGTTGCTAATATGTTGTTTATTTTTATTGTTCTGTAAATTCAGGACATCTCATAAAATCTTGATATTCCCAGGTAGTTTGGGAGAACAAACTGAAATTAAACCAGGAACAGACATGTTTGTTACTAAATATGGGAGATGGACTTAACAATTTTGAAGAAACACCTATGATGAGTGGAGGGGGATGGCATTTATTCTTAAGTATCAGGACAGAGTGGGGTTATTCTATTTGATTCATCATTGTTGAAGGAACAATCATACAACATGGTTGACCGTGTGGATCTTTCATCATTTTCATCTGATAAATCAGACATGTTCCTGCCTGGTGAGGGAGACCTGGCTTTGGTGACTCATCTCCTCTTGGCCTCAAAAGAAGCACTTACTGCTTATCTTGCCAGAGATGCATCTGACACCAGCGATTAATTCTGCTTTCTCTAGATATAACAGATGGCCTCAGGAGATGAAGCAAGCTCCTTTCTTATGACAGCTTAGAGGGGGCTCGGAAAATACCTGAGTTTTTATTTGCTTTTAAAAATAGGGTAGAATGCTCAAAAAGGGAGGATTGTTTTTATATATTGTTTTTATATATGTTGTAAGCTGCTCCGAGTCTTCGGAGAGGAGCGACATATAAGTCCAAAATAAATAAATAAATTTGGGGGGGGGGCACAAATAAGGAAATGACCAAAGCATGTTATGCTACACATAAAACCTTTTATTTCTTCCATTTATATAGCTGTGTATATCACTTTTATGTGACTCTAGGCAGCTTGCAGTAAAACAAATGAAATGCATAAACTGTTCGATATATATAAAAAATAAAACTCATAGCAGTCAGCATAATCTAACCAGTCATTCACACAGCCAAGTGGTAGGTTACATGCCCAGGCACCAGGCTAGGGCACAGAGCCAAGATTTCAAGGCTTTACAAAAAGCCAAGAGGGCCAAAGCCAATCTAATATGGGGGAATGATGTTCCAAAGGGTTGGTGCCATAGCAAAAAAGGCTTTCTTGGGCCCCACCCAGCCAATACTTCTTAGCTCAGGGGTCTTCAAACTTGGCCCTTTTATGACTTGTGGACTTCAACTCCCAGAATTCCTCAGCCAGTGTGCCTCACTGAGGAATTCTGGGAGTTGAAGTCCACAAGTCATAAAAGGGCCAAGTTTGAAGAACCCTGTCTTAATTGAAAATACCTAGAGAATGCCCCACCCTGCCATATCAGGAAGGACAATTAGCCCAATTTTTAAACATACTCATTTTTGACCCTATGAAATAATATCAGGTTTTCCATTGCCTTGATAAATAGCCAGCTCATAATCACACAACAAACACATATTGTCCAATCCAAAATTGCAAATTGAAGGTCACCCTGTTTTTGCAACATGAAGAGATACACTTGTTGCTATTTCACTCCCAAAGTTCAGTGAAATCAGTAATTTTTGATACAGTGAGAACTTACATTTTGTGTATACATTCGCACCTTTAAGCCACATTGATGTTTGTAACAGTACAATTACAAATTTAATGAATATTAAACCAAAATTTGATGATAATGGATCAGAACCAGATCATATGACGTAAGTGTCCTGTCATCCATTTTACTCTTCTAAAACAGATAGACAGCCAGACATGGTTTCAGTGTTCTAATGTTAGAAGTTTATTGTTACAATGTTTTTTTGTTTTTACCACACCTTTGTAAGCTGCCCAGAGCCATTAAGTGGATGAGAGTACTGTATATTAATTTTTTGAATATATAAACTCCAGATTAGGAAATCTATTTATAGCTAATACTCTTACTTCACATTATCTCATTGATGCTTCTCTCATGTCTCTTGTCTTTCTTATACTGATTTTGATTTTGGAAAAAATCCTTGGCTCAGCGAGTTTAGTTTAGTTTTATTAAATTTCTATACCGCCCCTCTCCCGTAGGACTCGGGGCGGTTTACAACCCAATAAAAACATAATAACAATAAATATTTAAAAATAAATTAAATTAATATTAATACAAGGCTGTTACTAAAACCTATTAAAAACACAATTCTAAAACCCGAACAGCCTTGTTTAAAAATTTTAAAACCCGAGGAGATCTAGGCCAGGCCGGCTTGATTGAAGAGATGAGTCTTCAATTCTCTTCTGAAGGTGTGGAGATCATGACACGTCCGGAGTTCTGGGGGGAGCTCGTTCCACACCGTCGGTGCCCCCACAGAAAAGGCTCTCCCCCTGGGCGCCACCAGCCGACACTGGTGGTATCTGCATCATAAGATGAATGTTTTTTTCTACTGTATTGGATCAAGGCAATATTCTTATTATGTATGTTAGCTAAATTATTGACATTTTTCAAGACCTACTGGCACTAGTGTATTATTCAAGATGCCTGACAAATGGGGAATTAATTCAGCCACCCTAGTTTCATTATCTAGAATTGTTCATAGCTTAGCAGTCTGGTCCCGACTATCACAGCCAGAGCCAAGCATTTTGAACCCATCCTATTCTGTCCTAAGAAGTAGAATTGAACTTCTTCTAGGCCAGTAGCATGAAGATTTCTGTTCTGCCTGTGGAAGCAATTGATTTCAAACTAGGAAAATGTATATTGGAACAGACATTTTTATATGTCTGAGAAGTCTGCATAAGCTGGCCATCTAAAAACACACCAGTAGATATTTTAAGATGAAATTAATGTGTTCGTACAAACCTATAGTTTATTGTTGTAAAAATATTAACGCAGTTCCTTTCTCCTTCCTTTTTTTTTAGGGTATTATTGATTACATCTTCTACTCTAAACCTCAGCTGAATATTCTTGGCATCTTAGGACCTTTGGATCATCATTGGCTAATAGAGAACAATATAAGTGGCTGTCCACACCCACTCATTCCTTCTGACCACTTCTCACTTTTTGCACAACTGGAGCTGGTGCTGCCTTTCCTGCCCCCGGTAAATGGAATCCATCTGCCTAGCAGGAGGTAGTCAAGTACATTTTAGAGGACAACCTCAGTGTAATTTGTAAAATTGTAAAATCTGAATATAGAGGAGTGAGGTATGGCCAACAGGGATCTTTCTTAATGATCTTAATTTTAAATCTAATAATTTGTTAAAGAAATAGTAAAAGCCAGGTGCTATCAGACACACAATTCTGAGCCCAACATGCTTTATATACTGTTAGACAGGGATTGGTGCATGGGGCACCTTTCTTAGATTTGTTACCAATAATCTGTTTGTTTTATCCAATGTAATATTTCATGCCTTGAAAATAGGGAATTACTATAATAAATTCTCTTTTGCACAGAAATCTGTAGCACTACTTTTTGAGGCCAGTAGTTAAAAATCAAAAGACCATTCTTCCATACTTCACTCCCTTCTTTTTCAGACTTGTTTGTTTGTAAAATATAGAATTTGAATTTAGCCTTTATTGATTGTATATGAACAACAGAAAACCTGATTTATGAGATTTTGTACTTTAAAAAAAATCAGATTTGGAAAATGATTGTATTGTAAACTAAGGCTAAATTTTTATCTGTTTCATGTGTTATAAAGGCCAGCTTGTAAAAGAAGTTGCACCAGATTTTCTCTGCTAATGATTTGCACTGTTAGGGCTTTTAGCCCATATGTACTACTTCATTTTTTTAAATTGAGAACACCGCTTTTAAATCTGAATTTGGTAAATTCATAGTTAACATGCATCCGTTTCTTTCTTTCTTTTAACTTAAAAGTGGCAACTTTCACTTGTTTTTTGGAACAGAGAAGCTAAGCAGTGTCTGATTAGGCTTTTGTGGATGGATAGCACTCATCAGTATGATCACTCTAGCATTTTTCTGTCAGAAGTGGGTTGGGCAGAACATTGTGTACAGCTCTTTAGTTTCTGTGTTGAGTCACCAATTTCCTATCTCCACTGTGCCTGCTTGATTTTGTTCTCAATTAGCACTGCCTGTGCATGCAGAGGGAACCTGGGCATCCTCTTTTATTTTTAAAAATAATGTTAACATTTTGTGAAAATTTTATGAAGATACTTTTGTATAAGCTGTGGCATCTATTTTGTTTTCCTTTTGTGAAGCGTTGGAATATCACTTTTATGAACATGCTCAGATGGTGGGTACACAAATTCTAAGCTTCTGATTACCCCTGCACTGCTTCTTTCAATGTTATTGCATAATGCTGTTTCTTTCCTAGCCTCACTCCCCCACTAAATACCATCATGTGAATTCCTTTTCAATTTAACTGTATTCCTCAGTCCTTGAAGATTAAGTATACCGTCTTCTATTTTATGAAGCAGTGTAATTAGAAATGCTTTTTCAGTACAGGTTCCCTAGACAACATTTCAGATCAATCATTAAAGTGACCAAGTCCTTTTCTGTAAAGTGTCAACAAAAATAAAATTGTGTACCCACATAGTGCCATTAGTGTTCGAAAGCCGTGTGTGTGTGTGTACGCATGTGTGTATACAAACACACTTTTTGTATACACACACGCAATGTGTTCTAAAGGGGAATTTTATCGAATCCTAAGTAAGCGTACCTTCAATATTACCTTATATAAAGAAAGAACTTGGTCAAACTGCTTTTGTTTCAACTGCAGGCAGAGAAATAAAAGCTCGCTCTTGTATTGAGATTCTGAAAATAATGACTTTTAAAAAAAATAAAAATGGATCTTAATAATTTGAATATTTTATAAAGAGGAAATTATCTGCACTTAGAAGTGCTTAATCATTTTGTTTTGAAGAGAACAATAAATTTGCAATGAATTCATGTTTAAAACATTTTAAAAGTTTCAGTAGAAAAAGGGGAGATCTTGAATCCTTGTCTAGGACCTGATTTTTTTTTCTTTTGTCGTTGTTGTGGGGTTTTTTGTTTTTTGTTTTGTTTTGGTTGTTTTGGGTTTTTTTTAGTTATTCAAATACCAAACATGTCCAGTTTATAATCAGTACATCGGAATGCTAGTAACAATTGATGTAGTAGATCCAATGAGTAGTGATGTTTTTTTTTTGTTCTTTTGTTCTTATTTTTTGGTTGGGGTTATTTTGTAAAAGTGTGAATAAAAGGTGTTTTACTCATCTTTCCTTAACAATGTGTTGGTAATGTATGTCATGACAATTTTCTATGACAGTGGAACCAATTTAGCTGGTCATATTTTACAACTCTTTTGTTTCCTGATCATCTGGATTATTTAGTAGTATGTCCAGAAAGCTTTATAGAAGGGAAGCACTTATACATTTTATATTTCTTGGAAGGAGTTGATTTTTTTTCCATTTGAATTGGAGCTTGAGTGCACTTGGTAAATCTTAAAGGTTTAAGCTTTACAAATCCTTTTTCACTTTTAGTTGTTCAGTCTTAAATACATATCTGTATGAATTTGTGGTAGCATATTCAGTGCTTAGAAGCCTATTTGGGTGCTCTTCTATTCTTGCCTGGACATATTGCAGTCTCTGAGCTGCTCAATTTAATTTTCTGTGTTTGGATAAGAAGATGAAGAATGAAATCTCACCAGAAACAATAGAGCCCCTTTGGCATCAGTGGACCTTTGGTCAGATCCTGCAGCAATGAATTGAAGCTCACTTCAAGGAAATAATCTGCAACTTTACTGAATGATACATTAATTGCACCAAGGAGTGTAATACTATTTTTAAATCATTTCTGCATCAAATTCAGATATTTAATAAATAAATGCAATAAACTATGTCTTCACAAAATGCTAATTTCCAGTAACTTTAACACTTTATTTACTTAAGGTGGCTTTGGATGTTGCCATAATATGTGTTCAGTATTTCTTATTAATGTAATCACATATATTAAGTCAAAAGCATAGAGCATTACTGGGCATGAAGTGTCCTGTCCCTATCCCCTAGTTTAAGAAAAAGAACTACATATGTCTATTTGGTTCTGAAATGTGCATACATTCAGTTGTTACAGAACTTATATGGAAAATATAAATGTTAGGGATTTTGGAAATGTTAAGATCACCAAGAATAATATCGAGGATATGTGTGTAATTATTTTGTCCCTGTTTATTTGTGGGTTTAAAACATACAAGTCTCCATTGTAAAACTAACCATTCAAAATGCAGACTTGCACCCACTTATGTAAATCTCCGATAAAATTATATGAATTTTGCTGTGGCTTAAACATAGAATAGTAGGTTCAGATATCACGTTCTCACTTCATCCATAGGACAAAGAACTCAAAAGACAAAATAATTGCACTACCATTTTTCAACAGAGTTAATCACTGCAAATTTCCAAGTCAAATTTACTGCTTAAATAGTGAATCTGTTTTATTTTCTCATCCAGCCTGACACAGTATTTTCATATATGTTAACTCCTGATATACTTTTCAGTTGTGTAAGCTTCTTTAAAATGTAGGTATCTTGGTATGTTTAAGTAGTGTCTAAATTTTAGATAGTCTCTATTCACAGTACTTCTGTATAACGTGTAATGCACTGGACTAACTCTTGTTTACCATATGTGTAACAAAAAAAAAAAACCAGCACATCATCTGCACTAAGCTCAAAGAATGTTGCATTTGTCCATAGGCAGCTCTTCAATATGATAAATGGGAAATTGAATATGGTCTGATGGTAAACAAGGGCTTTTACTGTTCTCTTCAGTGGAACTTTCTTCTTGGTCAAATTTTAACTAGCTAGTATTATATTTATATACAGGGTTGTCTTTTTTTTCTTTACCAATGTATTTTCCTACTCATAGCTGACCAATAAATTCAATATCTGTTTCAAATCTCCTTGAAGTCTAATTTTCATATTTCATTTGTGTATGAATATATCTAATTTCATTAGATTGTTCAGTTTTTACAGTAAGGGTGAATCTTTGTATTAAGGAAGATCCCCGACAAGTCATAATTCCTTTTAATTGACCAGAGCAATTGAGACTGAAAATGCAAGTGGGTACACTTTGAATCCTTGGATTTCTATCAGAAACAAATGGCCTTTCTATTTTGTTTGCTTTTTGTCTTTCATTTTTGCCATTTAAACAGGAAGTTACTTTTTAAAAAAAAATCTATGGTAAATTTTTAAACCATGTTAAGTTTTCACTCGTATTCCAAGTTGCCAAATACCTTTACTGAGCCATATAGCTGTGTAAAACTTTGACTCAGATATGTTGTTCTATTGTTTTATGATTTCTGCTAATGGGTTTGCTGTGGCAATCTTGTTTCCTTTCTCTTATTTGTAAAGCTAGTCAAAGTCCTAATAAAATAATTTCATTTTGTTTACATTGCTGAGAAGATTGAAATAAGTGATTCTGAAGCCTTAGTGGATATAACTCTAGAGCAGTGGTTCTCAACCTTCCTAATGCCGCGACCCTTTAATACAGTTCCTCATGTTGTGGTGACCCCTAACCCCCCATCCAGCTGGCCGGGGGTAATCAAAAACTTGACCAAAAAAAAGAGGAAAAAATGGGAAAGTATAGGTAGTCCTCAAGTTACAACAATTCGCTTAGTGACTGTTTGAAGTTACAACAGCACTGAAAAAGCGAATTATGATCATTTTTCACACTTATGATTGTTGCAGCATCCCCAGGGTCATGTGATTTACATTTGGATGCTTGACAACTGATTCATACTTATGACGTTCACAGTCATAAGGGTCACATGATCAATGGCCAGCTGATCACTCAGGTTGCAGAGTGCCTGTGGGGGGGGGATCTGGGTCTCTGGGATGGGATTGGGGTGGGTGCCTGCCTTCCCTCCCTTCTCTCCCCTTGTCCCTTCTTCTGTTCCTTCACCTCCCTCTTAGTCTCTTCCGCCTTCCCTCCCTCTTTCCCATTGTCCTTTCCTTCCCCTCCCTCTTAGTCCCTTCCTTCCTTCTCTCCCTTCCATTGTTCCTTCCTTCCCTCTCTCATTGTTCCTTACTTCCCTCCCTCTTTGTCCCTTTCTTCCTCCCCCCCCTCCGTGCCCAGGAAGGGACAAGGGGAGGGGGACAGGCTGCCAGAGGCAGAGGAGAGCTTCGGCCAGCTCACTTGCTCAGCTTCGCCAGAAAACATGCTGCTTGCTAAGTTAGCAGAAGCCCCAGGATCAGCGCTGGGCTACAGCTGATTCGCGCTTCTGCTAAATTAGCAAGCGGCATGTTTTCTAGCAAAGCTCGAGCAAATTTGCTGGGCAGGAGCCAAGGAGAGCTGCTACAGCTGACGTGCTTCTTGGCTGCTCTGCAAAAGCGCAGATCAGCTGTAGAGGTTTACCCCGATCCTAGACAAGAGGGAAGGAAGGAAGGACGGAAGGGACAAGGGGAAAGGGAGGGAAGGAGGGACAAAGAGGAAGGCAAAGGAAAAGAAGGAAGGAAGGAAGGGACAATGGGAGAGAGAAGGAAGGAGGAAGAGACCAAGAGAGAGGGAAGGAAAGGGAAGTTCCAGCCAGCAGAGGCTTGGCAGCCTGGCTGCCAAGGAACAGAAGAGTGCAAAGCCAAGGAGAAGAAGGTGGCGGTTTCCTCCCAAAGGGGCCTCCTTTTCTCCACCCCTTCCCTGGGTTTGTGGGGAATTTCTCATCACCAATGCTGACAGGTGCTCCTTCAAGCCTGCCGCAAGCTTTCTCACCCCCTTTGCTTCTCCCCCTCCCCCACTTTCATGAGGATTGTGGCGCCCTTGGGAAGCCGATCGTGCTTTGAAGCTTAGGGGAGGAGTCGGAGTCCCTCCTTCCCTCCCTGTCAAGCCCCGGTGGGCTCGACATGAACAGGCGGAGGAGGAATCGAGGACGGGCGGGGTGGCAAAGGAGGCGCGGCCATTGCCAGACCTCCCAGCTGACAAGCGCAAGTTCGGGGGTCGCCAGGTGATGGGCGCAGGAGTTGGGTGCTGCGGCAGCCTCCCCTTCGCTGACCTGCGTGCACGAGAAGAAGTCAATCCGGTTGCTGCACAATGAGTCTCTGGGGAGGGCAGGGTCTTGCTCTACACCTGCGCTCTTCATGTGCCCCCTGCAGGGCACATTTGGTAGAGTTCGTGCAGACTGCCGCCAAGCAGCATATTTTCCACAAACAAGTGAGGTGGAGCAGAGGGGGGGGGAAGGAGAGAAGACGGTTGACAAGCCCTTCCTAAGACCATCAAAAATATGTGTTTTCCGATGGTCTTAGGCGACCCCTGTGAAAGGCTCGTGCGACCCCCAAAAGGATCGCGACCCACAGGTTAAGAACCGCTGCTCTAGATGATGCAGTGAAGAGGGAAAAATACTCCTAAATATTCAGATACAAAAGAATTAAACATACATTTACCAATCTAGATAGTGGGTGCAGTCCAGCAAAGCCCAGCTAACTCAAACTGTAAGCAACTGATTAGGAGCAAGAAAGCTCTTCACAGATTAATTTTGCAAGATGGAAAATGGACCCTATTAGACCTTTGTTCTACATTGTATCTTACCATCAAGAAGAGGAAACCTCTCCTGGCTTGCTCTTCCTAAGGGAAAACCAATTGTCCCAATCCCAGATGAGGATTGGAAAATCAGAAGAAATTCATCCTCTGGGAAAATATGGAACTAGATCCAGTTATGATTCTTCTAGTAATGTGTATTATAGATTGAACTAAACTTTTTTTTGCGTACCTGCCGCATACAGTCCTGTTTTGGATAGGAATCCTCATTTCCTTGTTCCCCTTTTGTCTTTTTAATTCTAAACTGGTTCCTTAACAGTTAATATACAATAAATCTTAAAGCATCTTATTATCCTGACATTTCTTCTGCCAAGGAAGAAAACTAACACCTTGCAGTATTGATGCTATAGAAGAGAATGAAAGGAATAATAAGCAAGAGGACTTTCCACTGCCTTCCAGAGTGTGGAAAATTTGTCGCTGTGTGAAAGCAGTAGCAACACTTCAAAATTGTGGTTGCAACAGCAAAGATTGTGAGGGAAAGATTAATATATTCCAGAAGGGCCAACCTGCTACACTTGGGTGCAGAGGTGTCTTAAGTATATACTAAGTGTATACTCTTGCAGTGAGACACAAGTCAATGAAATATTAAGGAGCTTAAAAATTATTATGAATAAAAAATAGAATAACAGAATGCTTATAAATATATGCCTGTATTTTTCAAGAAATAACGGGAGCATTCAGTAATAAAGGGTCCTGATTCTAGAGATCTACAGTTACGTAGTAGCTGTGACAAACATACAAAAAGCTACCAGCTAGTGATCTAAATTGCATTAAAATAAATATTTATTGAATCTGTGTGGGTATATTAAAAATGATTTTAAAACAAGGACTGGAATTCTTACAGTTTTGAGAACACTTAAGAGTACTGTTTTTTAAAAGTTAAACCTAAAAGGGGAAATATTACCTACTTTATTTTTCTGACAAATGGAAAGATGTATCCATGCCTTTTCTCTGGTGCATCCCCCACGAGACAAATATCTAAATAATAAATAACTGCTCTTTCTTCTTCAGAAATATTCCATTTGTCATGGTACTGTTTTTGGAAGTTGGGATATTTTGCATTGTGATTACTTTAGATCAAGTGGATGGAAACTAATCAAGGAGAGAAGCAACCTAGAACTAAGAAGAAATTTCCTGATAGTTACAGTGGAACAATTAATCAGTGGAACAACTTGTCTCCAGAAATTATGAATGCTCCAACACTGGAGGTTTTAAAGAAGAGATTGGATAACCATTTCTCCGAAATGTATAGGGTTTCCTGCCTATGCAGAGGGTTGGATTAGAAGACTTCCAAAGTATTCTATTCTATTCTAATGCAGATCCCATGAGCCAGAGAATGTCATCCGGTGGGATCCAGGAAGATAGCCTTTTTTGTTCAAACATCTACCAAGTGGAACATCTTCCCCCTGGAGATCTGATGGGCCCTGACCCTGCTGGCTTTTTGCAGAACCTTGAAGACAGGAATACAGGAGTGTGGCTATGCTAGTGGTTATGCTGTACTGAATTTGATGATTGGGAGTATGAGCTCTTTTATGTATCTTACAATGCCATTTAAATAGGCTTTTATATTGTTTCTAGTTTTTTAAAATTATATTGCGTTCTTTTTGTATTTGTTTAATTGTTTGTAACAACAGCAACAATATAAAGAATCTGCTTCAATTATTGGGCTAGCTTTCACAGCATTAAGTATCTGCAGAATAACAGTTATGAAAAATGCTTGGCATTTTAAAGATATGGGTATTTATTTTCTTCAATTTGGAATATTATGCTTCCGAGATTTGTGTCAGAACTATTAAATCAATCCACTAGCAACTTGATAAACACATCAGTCTCACTTTTCTAAGCTTGTTCTAAAAAAGAAGCCTAACATTCAAAATACTTAGCAAAGCCTTATACTTTTTCACATCAAGAAAATAAAAATGTATTAAATCCTTTTATCAATAGACAAGAGAATATTAACATTTTATTTCTACTTTAAAGTTACTGAGGAATGCAGATGAGGGTACTTGGCAAAAATTAGCAAATATTTTCCAACCATGGTTAGTTATCCATCATATTAAAAATACCCTCATAAGGGAGGTGGTGGTCATTTATTAATTGCATTTGACATTTCATTGGTTTTTTTGTATTTATGCACCTTATTTTTTATAATCTTGCTATAAAACCAGTAACAAGGGGGAACCATCATAATTTAATTTCTGAAGCATCCGTGATAGTACTATCATTTATAGCGCTGTCTGTGCTGCAAACATTTTCATAAAACTCTTAATCTTCCTGAAATTCAGTTTTATAGGCGTCACATCCAGTTTACTAATTAACCATCCAAAATTGATGAGTGACAATGTTTTAAAAGCTCTCTACAAATGGAGAACACAATATTGTATATGGACCTAAGGCATTGCTTAAGATATATCTAAGCTAATAATTTGTGTGAGATTCAGTTCATATTTTATATTTCTGCATGTTTTCTAAAAATCAAATTAGGAGTTTGGATTTTGTATAACATGCAAACCAAAATTAATAAGATAGAAGCTTGTGTTATTAATATTAGACATATTCACCACCTTGAGTTGTTTATAAAAAATAATGGCAGTATATAAATAAAATATAATAAAAGATATCTTACTAAGTTTGAAAGCATTAGATTCAGTATTATACTTCGTTGTCCCATTCAAGTTATAGAATTCAGTTTCCCTTTAGATATCAGTAGACCTTATGTGAAGTTCTGATGATGTTCAGTGGTAAAAGTATGCAAGCCCTTCAGAAAAACTGAAGGGGCAAATTATTTTTTCACCACAATGTATATTACTTATAGCCTTGTGCAAAATGCTACATTACCACGAGATGGCAGAATTGATGTGTATATGCATAATGGGAGGAAATCTAGTCTAGAGCATTCGGCTAATAAACAGTGCCATCCCTGTCAAAATGCATGTCTTGTAATCCATCATCAGCAACATTGGAATATTTATTAGCTGTCACAGAATAAAGTTTGCTACCAGCGAATTGTTCAGTTGCAAAGGAAATTGTACAATTGTTTGGAGATCAATTGTGTATAGTACATTGCGAAGGAGGGGAGCACATCTGCTCGGAGAAAGGCTGAAGTCATTACTATAGTGAATTTTATCAGAGCTGTTCAACCTCTTTGAAGTAAATGATTCTATTCTAAGGTGAAATATCTGAAACCTCAAATGCCACATCCATTAGGAAGAGACAGAAGGTGTTCAACAATCAGGGGTCCTATTAGCACTTTTCCCTCAAACACTCCATTAAAAATATAGCAGGAAAAAGAAAGGGGAAGTGGGAATATGTAATGGACAGGAACAATCGTATCGGGGTATTTATCATAGGGATGCTGGGGGAATTTCCCATTTGGGGCCAACTGAAAAAGCAGCAAAGATTAGAACACGTTTTTCTGCATCCTAACCCTTCAAAAGTTGAATCAATTGTTTTCTGAAATTTGACAAGTTACTGGCATAGCAATTTTTCCATTTTATGCTATTCTGATTAAAATTGTCCCCAGGAATCCCTTTCATTTTAACCTCTTTTGCCCTCCCCCCTCCAAACCTCTGTGGGAATCCATCTGAAATCTGTATGGCTTCAGCTTCTGAGGACACTGTGCTTGGAAGTATTTCCTAGTTTTGTGGTAATGGGAACTTTATAACCATTTCTTCTTCTCCATCTTAATTAAATAGGAAGATATACCAAGCCCCAGTTTTCAAAATATCCCTTCTGTTTTGGTAACCAGAGTGAGTATAGGTACTCCTGCATATATCTAGGAGCTGGTGGGATGTGGGGAAGTCTACATTAATTTGCAAAGTAGACCTTGGATCAGAGATTCTACCTAACATAAAATAGGGGGAATATACTCAGGGTAAACTGAGTTTTGTTTGTGCTTTTAG
Organism: Bothrops alternatus; assembly: GCA_034064705.1. Classification (NCBI taxonomy): domain Eukaryota; kingdom Metazoa; phylum Chordata; class Lepidosauria; order Squamata; family Viperidae; genus Bothrops; species Bothrops alternatus. The sequence goes on along the minus strand of JARGCV010000007.1, from coordinate 44,819,324 downwards.
CACACCTCACACCCAAACGGGGTAAAACTGTGGTTGTCCTTAAGGCTAGCTGGAAATACTGCAGCTGGCAGAGGTGTGATTAAGTCTAGGGTCTAATCTCCACCTTCTAAATAAAAAAAAAATCATGTGAAAGCTTTAATGGGTGCTAGAGGTGGGCACAACATTGGCAACAGAGTTTAAACAACTAATGTTAGTTTGGTGAAAGCAAATTTGGTTGATCAAAAAATTATAATGTCATATAAATTATAATATTACTAGTAAGTAATATTATATGAGAAAGGATACTCTGTGAAATGTGGAACAGGAATAAAAATGTTATAAAAGACTGCAATAAATGAGGATGAGAGAAAAATAATACATATAAGGTGCACATAGAGAAAAAGATAGCTGCAAAAGAATGTAGCCATAGCGATTTGTCTGAAATGGTATAGGGTTTCCTGCCTGAGCAGGTATTATTATTATTGTTATTATTATTATTATTATTATTATTATTATTATTATTAGTAGTAGTAGTAGTAGTAGTAGTAGTAGTACAAGAAATGGTGAAAAAGAACAGAGAAAATATAGAGCAATTCTGATGGGGGAAAAATGTAAGCAGATGAAGTATGCTAAATAAGGAGCCTCCGGCAGTGTGGGTGAAATTAAGAATAAAAGTGATGATGTGATTTGGGATGAAACTAGAGGGAGAGAATGCTGAAAGAAAGATATTAAAGACTGCATGAGAATATTGTTAATGTCTCCAAGAGTGGAATTGAACCAAATACTACACATGTGATGGTACATGAAAGACTACATCAGTGATAAATGAAAGAAGACTATTATGGTTCCCCTATTCAAAAGGAAATATAAATGCAGGAAAATTATCTTGCTAATTGTTCCAGTCTCCAGACTGCACCTTTCCAGCTTCTTTAATCCCACTCCTTAAAACATCCATTTCTACCATAACGCTATCTTCCTATCTTTGATATTCTTTTTTGCTAAAGAAAGGAAGTGACAGTATGCAGAATAGGAGAACAGACTGGATTTGATTATTTCTGAGAAATTATTTATGCTTTTTTTTTATCCTAGGAGAGTTTGTTAAACTAAGAAGAGTCAAATATCACTTTGGAGAATCCCTTTGCATTCATTATAGGAGTCTGTAATCATTATGTGCACATCACATTACCCCAATGGCCTTTTTAAAGCTAGCAATGCTTGCAAATGCAGACATAATGGATTCATAATATGAATTTTCATTGCTCCAATACTACTTTTTTATTCAGAATTACACACAAAACCCTTAATACTTTCGCCTGAACAATAAGGCAGCTCCAACAGAGGGGAAGGAGGATAAACAGAATCATCAAAATGATTTCAGAGATGTGGAACACCACAAAAATAGAAATCAACTTCCTGCTATTTTGGAGACTTTCTAAAACACAATTATGCTGTTCAAAATGATTTAATGAAATCTAAAAACGTACAAAATACAATGAGCAGAATATCCATGAAATGTCTACTTCTAATAAAAGGTGTGAAGAACAAAATGATTGGTTTGTATTCTTTGGAGTTATGTGAGATTATATAATTTCTGGGGAAGTATACATTATTAAATAATTAAGTAAGTATCATGAAAAAAGGCTCGAATTCCATTTCCATATGTTCCACGCTGCACTCTGAATTACTACCTTTCCACATAACTCATTCCATATTTGCTTAATCATGATATAATAAATTAAGCAAAACTTGGCTATTTATGCCATGCTAAACCATAAACTATGGTTTATATTGATGGTTTCTGTAACATGCTAAGCCAGCACCAAAGTCAACCATCTGTTTTATGGAGTCAGCATTTCTTTTGATAGAAGGTAGAAGGCCTTCCAAATACTCCTGGGCTTAGGTCGCTTTCTTTATTTTATTTTGTTTAGAGAGTGGTGTTAGCCTTGTGCAGTAGTCTAGACAAAAAGCACATCCAGAAGTATTAACTCTAACTTTATTGTAAGATTATGCTAACAGAATCTCTTCCCCCCTCACCTTTACAGTCCAAGAAAGGGGAGGCATTTCTTCTGAGGTATTTGTCCTGCCCCCATTTCTTCTTCAGGCTCAGCTGCTTCTTGTCAGCCAGTTATCCACAGCATGGAGGGGGGAAAGGAACAGCCTAAAGAAGGAGGCAGTAAGAAAAGTCAACCAACTAGTAACTCCTGATAAAGGCTGCCTTTTTGGCATCTTGGGGGATAGAAGTATGTCAGAAGATCATCAAAAGAGCTTTTTTTCATATTCATGTTGTGCTGGAGAGGAAGAGAAAGAGAGAGAGAGGGAGAGGGAGAGGGAGAGAGGGAAGAAGAATCAGGCCCATTAGTACTTTAATGGTGTTAGAAGGATCAGATACCTTTTTTCACATTTCATGTTGAAGTCAGGAATCCAATAAAACATGCCGGACAATCCATGCTGGCCAAAGAAAATATATTTATTCAACCCAAGATTGTCAAGTGACATTGGGTAGTTACCACAAAGGGACTGTTCCTCTATGTCCCTTATGGGCTTTTAGTCTAAAGAATCAGCCAATAGAATCAAATGCATTAACTTATTTCTCTTCTGAAATCCTTCTTTTTATATTCTCTTAAAACAGATGTGTATATAAATGGGCATTTTGTCTTTCCCATATATTTGTCTTCCTGTACACAGAAGGTTTTGCTATGTGATGTATTCACTCATTTATGATGGCAGGAATCAGCCTTTTTCTTTTTATAAAATGTCATTACTACTGCCTATAAAACCTTTCACCAATTCTTAATTTAAACTTATTCTAGACATATAACAAAAATATGCCAACAATGAGAAATTACCACAAAGTCATAGAGCTGTAAGAATGAAGAAACCCCTACCAATTGGCTTCCCTATTGTTGCTAAGTCACAGGAATGAATTGAGAATGTATATATTATAAAACTATTTCAGGTGATATAACCATGCCTAAAAAAAACAAAACTAAATAAATAAATTAAAAAAGATCTTGAGACTCTAGAAAGAGTGAAGAGAAGAATGGTTGTGGGAATTGGATATGTCTAGTTTAATGAAAAGAAGGATTAGGGCTGACATTATAGCAGTGTTCCAATATTTGAGGGGATCAATCTATTCTCCCCTGCACAAGGAAGAGGGGTCAATCTATTTTCCAAACTACCTGAAGGCAGGAGAAGAAGCAATGGATGGAAACTAATCAAGGAGAGAACCAACCTAGAATTAAGGAAAAATTTCCTGACAGTTAGAACAATTAATCAGTGGAATTAGTTACTTCCAGAGGTTGTGGATGTTCCAACATTGGAGGATTTTAAGAAGATATTGGACAACCATTTGTCTGATTAGATATAGAGTTTCCTGCTTGAGCAGGGGGTTGGACTAGAAGACCTCCAAAGTCCCTTCTACCTGCTAGGGCAGCGGTTCTCAACCTGTGGGTCACGACCCCATTTGGGGTCGAATGACCATTTCACGGGGGTCGCCAAACACCGCAGTCCACCATTATTATTTTTTTTGGTCGGCCATTTTTTTTGGTCGGCCATTTTTTTTGGTCGGCCATTTTTTCCCCCTTTGCGATGTGGGCCGTCGTGCCGTGCATGCGCGATGCGCCCGTCGCGCTGCACATGTGCGATGCGGGCCAGGGTCGAGCCCCGGAAAAGGTTGAGAACCGCTGTGCTAGGGTTAGATGGCAAGGACTGGCCCAGGACAATGCCCTGATTTACTCATTCCTTAAGCCAGAGTGCAGCAGTGAAGGCGAGGCAAAGCCCCCCTTTTTGACAGCATGCTCAGTTACACCGTGGAGTTTAGTAGAGTGGAAAAACCAAGGCAGAACATTTCCAATAGCTTCTTTATCTTTCACTGATAATGAACGTTGCATAGGATGCACAGGTCTCTGTTTATTGCTGCTGTTTGTCACAGGATTAGTGGCATAAATTTCAGGAGGTGCCAGCTTTGGTGCTGTTATCAAAGCACAGTAATTAGCCTAGAATGTTGTGCAAATCCAACTCATAGGATTATTTTATAGTTCAACATGTCATGAGAAGAGCTTAGGTTAATTCAATAAAACATGGTTTAATTAAATGTGAAAACAGCCAATTAAGAGGATTGTGGTGGTAAAAATAGTGTGGTTGGCAAGATGCAGAAACCTAATGTGCTTCCAGATGGTATGCTAATATTTTTCAGACATTACTTTTTTCTTGAAAGCTAGTATAGAAAGTACAGTAGCTACAAGCAGAATTACAGTTTATTTTTTTCACTCTGGTCCTTCCCCCAAATTGAGATTTTTATGTATTTATTAAATTTATATGTCACCCGTCTCACTGGCAAGTGACTGACTCTGGATGGCTTAATACAATTCTTTCCACCAAATTTTTCACTGTGTGCTTTCCTACTCATATCACAGGGAAATTGTGTTGCTATTTCAGTTCTTATCCCCCAAAACAAATTTAGGGAACAGAACAACACTAGGTAAATGCAGAAGGGTCACTGGACAATGGTTACAACATCTAGATTGTAAAATGTGACTAAAGTAGAGGGGTGTGTGTGTGTGTGTGTGTGTGTGTGTGAGAGAGAGAGAGAGAGAGAGAGAGAGAGAGAGAGAGAGAGAGAGAGAGAGAGAGAGAGAGAGAGAGAGAGAGAGAGAGAGAGAGAGAGAGAGAGAGAGAGAGAGAGAGAGAGAGAGAGAGAGAGAGAGAGAATTGGCCTGACCACTGCCTGGGCTAGTTCCTACAATTTTCTTGGCAAGATTTTGGAAGTGGTTTGCCATCCTAGGACTGAGAAAGAATGGGTGGCCCAAGGTCACCCAGCTGGGAATGGAACGACTCACTGCAGCCAGGTGGGCATGACCGGGTAGGCATGGCCATCTGAGTGCTGCCAGGTGGGCATGGGTAAGTGGGCATGGCCGTGTTGACGTGAAGGATTAGGTGCAGCCCACTTGGGGCGGAAAACTCAGGGCAGATGACTTGAGGCAGGTGAGTGGGAGAAGCCAAGTAGACACAACCACGTTGATGTGGCTGGCTAGGGGCCACCAGGTGAGCACGACCAGGTGGGCCAAAACAAGTCACCACAGGCAACTGGATATGGAGCCAACTCAGCATTCTGCCAAACCAAAAATCACCCAGAGACGTGCTGGCAAACAGGAAGCAGGGAAGTGGCAAAATTTGAAAGACAAAGGGTGGATTTCCCTCCCCTCTCTTTTAGAGAAACGCTGCTTTTTTCTTGCTGCTTCCTGAGCAGAGATTGCTATCTCTGGCAGGGAAGGGAGGGGCTGAATGGATTTCCCCCCACCCTTTTGGTGAAGCAGAACATTTTTGCTCTGCTATCTCTGCCAGGGAAGGCAAAGACAAGGCTGTGAGAGTAAAAAAAGAAACTGTCACACTGTTGCCAACAGTTCCTGTACTCTTAGTTTTTACTTCCCTCAGTGAATAGTAAAATAAAAGTGTTCCTTTAAGGATATCATCATGAAAAAATATTTTTGAGCGATGGTCAAGACTGAACTGTAAAAAGGCAGCTGTTAAAGAATTTCCAGTTATACAGCTTAACAATAACAACAAAAAAACCCCAGATCTTCTCACTAGTTGCACCTTACCAAGATAGAACCATTCCCAGACGACAAGAGTCGTCTTCCTTAGCGCAACCCATGACATGGCCCTGTACATGAATGATGGCACCATTATGTGATTTGATTAAAAAAAAAAGTCAATGGTCTCCTATCACAGTGTTGTGGTACAGGTAGTCCTTGACTTAAATCATTCATTGAATGACCCTTCAAACGACACTACAAAGAGTGACTTATGACCATTTTTCACAATTATGATCATTGCAGCATTCCTGTCGTCACATTATCAAAATCCAGAAGCTTGGCAACCGGAATGTATTTATGATGGCTACTTTTTGAGACTGCCCTATGCAACCAGAACACAGGGCTGCTTTGAAGAGTTGCCTGTAGGTATTATATTTGCATGTTTATCACTCTTCAGAGCACTAGTGTGTAACTCAATCCAAAGTACTGTGTAGCTGTACATATTAAACACTATAGAAGAACATTTTATCTGGTTGCACAATAGAATCTTTGGTGGGGTGATGATGGTGATGTTTGTAGCTATTTTACAGACATGTAAGTCTTGTTCACTCAATGTGAACATCCAGATTCCTTCTGGTAGTGAGGACAATCTCTTTTGATAAATGTAGTTGGTATACCATATTTATATATTGTCCAACAGCTTAAGAGTGTGTGTTCAGTGTGTGTGTGTGAGTGTACTGTATATGCCTGACCACTGTGAAAACCAAGAGAATGGAGTTGGATCCATTACCCAGAACTTCTTTAATATATACATACTTTATCCCTTTTGTATTTAGTATTCATGGCAGATGCACATACAGCAGGACAACAGCAGAAATGGATGGATTTTTGCCTTGATCCATTTGAGTAGTGTATTTCAACTACTACAGAACTGTAAATGTTATCTGGTTCTGGAACATCCTGTTTTCCAAGTTGCTGCGCTAGTGTAGCAGTTGGATGTTTAGTCCTGTGTTTCTCAACCTTGCCCGCTTTAAGATGTGCTGATGACCACTGTCAGAATTTCTCAGCCAGAATTCTGGGTGTTGCAGGTCACACATCTTAAAATGACCGAGGCTGCAAGACACTGGCTTTGCCTCTAGTCAAGGATGAGAAAAAAAATGCATACATGGCAAGGGACGTAAATTAGGCCTGCTACATCCTTGTAAATGACCCATCACCAGGTTTCTCTGACTTTCTCACTGAAAGCATATATTCTAATCCTCCACAAAATTCCCAGTAGTAAATTTTAAGAAACTTAAGATACACCCCTCCCAAACATAATGGTTACTTTGAGATTTGACATTGGGGTGGTAGGTAATGCTCCAATGCCCGACACCTGACAAATAATATTGCCTATGTACTGAAACTTTATAAAGCAAAAATGACCAAGAAGCTGAAGCAACTTGCCTAACTGAAAATGACAGAACCTTGGAGGCCTTCAGTTTAGAAAAGTGGCAAGCAATGGGAATATAAAAATGCATAGGATGTGGAGACAGCATATAGACACCTCTTTAATATTTCTGGAATTGAGTTCATATGATTAAAAAAAAATAAGGTAGATTCTCTCTTCCCGCACCCCTCACAAAAAACCCTCATAACCAAGTACTTCTTCACATACTGTGCATAGTTAGACAATGAAATTTGGCAACATAAAATGTCCCAATTTTCAGCCTAAGGAACTATACTCATGGTCTCCCCTTTCTGATATCTTAACCACTATACATCAAATTGGCTCTCTGAATTATACATATGGGTATTGTTGTGAGTGTCCCTAGACCAGCTTGGGAAGTGTCAGAATATGAGGATCAGCAGCCAGGCCCCTCTGGGTGTTTTCCCCTCCCGGCAGCCGAGGAGGAGCAGCCAGGTCCCTCTGGGTATTTGCCCCTCCCGGCAGCTGAGCTAGATAATGAGGAGCTCTGTATGCATTCTGAATCAGACTCTCAAAATGATGAGTCAGATTTAGAACAAGAAGATAAATGGATTGATCCGAGGTTCCGAAGGTTTGATAAGCGCAGGTGTCAGTTAACTGGAAAAAGGAAGTAATGGGGGGAAGTGACGTATCGGACACTATATTAGAAGGGGAAAGAAAGACTACGCCTTTGTCACGAGCAACGTTAATCAAGGAGAGGCTTGAAAACTTTTGCAGTGCGTTGGAATTCTGGTGTTTTGAAAACCTACCGAAGAATAATGAGGTCTTGGACAATGTGATAAAGAAAGAGTAAGTTAATTGGGAAGTAGGAGGAGGAGAGCATGTTTATCTAAATGTAAATAGATCTGATTTGGTCGTTCCGGCCAACAAAAAAATGCCAGCAGCTTGCTTTGAAATGAATCCTTTTGAAATGTGTTAAATAAACCTCTTAAAGACATATTTACGTGGATTTTAATGAGCTGAGAGAGACCAGACATAACAGGTATATAAAACATATTAATTATGATTTTTTTCAAGTATGAAACTGGCTGATCCATCCTTGCTCAAAGCATTCTTCTGCCCTTTCCATAACTGTTCAAAGAGAGCCTTATTTTGAATTCAGAATGTCTGTTTCATACTCAAATCAGAATTGCTTTGCGTCAAGATACTTCCAGAGTATTTGAAAAGAGTGTCAGGACACATTCTGGTAAACTTAAAGTAACCCAGTTTGAACAGGACTGCTTTGTAAACTTATTACTGGAAGCATAGTGATGCTGACTATAATTTACTTTTTTCGAAGCACTGAAAACCGGGAAAAAAAAGTCCTCATCGGAAAAAATATAACCTGGTAAGAATACTATGGATTCTAAAGGAGTCTAAAAAGTAAAGAATTGGAAAGACATGTATATTTGTCTGTTCCCCCAACAGTTGCAGAAATATACCTACGGTAGTTTGTGGACTGTGCTTGAAGAGACATGGTAAGCTGAGCTTTTAAAGAAATGAATTCTGCTGATTTTGACATTTGAGGAAGATAATGCCTCATCGCTCTAAAAAGGAGACTCCCCTTCCTTCTGGGGCACAGCCATCTCTTAGTTTCTAGAGAGATGGTTACAGAGCAAGGAAGTAAGGCTTCAAGCCAGAAAATATGCCCAGGTGATAACTCTGATTGACATCACTGTTCATTTGGGAGGTATCCCGGGAGATAGTTTTCCAGAAATTGCATCTGCTTTTATCCCTTCAGAAGTAGGTTTTTTTTAGACGTTTTGCATTTCATTAAATGTACACTTCTTGGAATTTGCTGACAAGGCTGATAAGATTAAGGGGAAATACAGCAATATCAATAAGCAGTTAAAAGTACACATAAGTAAAATTCCAGCGAGTGAGAAATTAACTGCAGGTGCAAATTTTCAAGACCTAACAAAAAAAAAGCTAGTATTTTGCAAAGAAGATTTGGATCAAATTCGAGCAGAGAAAAAAAAAATCTGCTTGGATTTTCTTCAGTGGAGCATAAAGATGTTTTTAAAAAAATCTTTTTTTTACCTGTTACAGACTGCAGCCTATTGGGTATCATCTAGAGCAGGGGTTCTCAATCTTGGCAACTTTAAGACTTGTGGATTTCAACTCCCAGAATTCTGGGAGTTGAAGTCCACAAGTCTTAAAGTTGCCAAGGCTGAGAACCCCCGATCTAGAGGGAAGCAAGCTTCACAATCTTCTGATCCTATAAATTCCTTCAAAGAGCTGATTGAGATAATATATTGCAAGCAACTAGACTAACAGCACATTTGGAATAGGAGAGAAATATGATGATAATCTTCCCAGATTTACCTTTCAGACTCATACAGGGAATTCCACCAACCTTTTCCTATGGCAAATTTATTTCTATATCCTGTGAAATTGGCCTTATTATTTAATTTCTATGGCCACCCATCTAAACCAAATGATTTTGGACGGCTTATAGTTCTTACCTTGGAAACTGGCATGAGGACATTTTATAGTCTTGAAAAGCCTGTAAATTATTACAAAAAGAAGCAGCTCTCCCATCTAGTTGTAGGAGTTCCACAGCAAAAAGGATCTGTTGGTTTGCAGGATCAATGGGCCTATCGATTAAATTTAATTTCTCTTTATCTCCTTTTTTTCTCCCAGTTTACATTCTGTTTACAGCTTTGATGGTGGGAGGGGACAGAGAAAGAGAAATCTGTTAATTGGCAGGCTTCATGTGGTAATCCTGATTTCCATAGGTAGCTTTGTTAATTTTATTTTCTATTTGTTCATTATTTTTATACTTTTAGTAGTTTGCTATTTAGGGTTTTGTATAAGTGGTTTTGTTAACAGGCTTGAATCAATCATTTTTTACCAGATACATTTTTAATTCATTTCCTTTTTTCTATTTTTCCCCACATTTTCCTTAAGTTACTTATGGTAGGGGTGAATGAATTATATGTTTATGAATAGAATTTTTAGTTATTTTAATTTAGACTTGGAACATAGTCTGGTTGCTATGCCTATATATTTATATTTACAAAACAGCCACATTTTGCTCATGGCTGTTAAAATCTTAAGAGGGAGAACTTAAAAGATATATAAAAAAAATAAATTGAAGATAAAAGCATTGAGAGAAGGGGGTTTCCCAGGAGATATGTGATGACATAGATATGAAAAACAAAGTTATGAGACAACAGAAAACAGAATTAAAAATAATGGAGTTTTTTTTTAAAAAAAAAATCATTTGTCCCTTGAGTTACGTTTGACTCCTGGTGATTACACAGACCAGTTCATGTTGTTTTCTTGGAAATACAGCAGACACAATTTACCATTGTGCTTTCTTTCTTTCTTTCTTTCTTTCTTTCTTTCTTTCTTTCTTTCTTTCTTTCTTTCTTTCTTTCTTTCTTTCTTTCTTTCTTTCTTTCTTTCTTTCTCTTTCTTTCCTCACTCACTCACTCACTCACTCACTCACTCACTCACTCACTCACTCACTCACTAACTCACTCACTCACTCACTCACTCTCTTCCCTCCCCCTCTCCTCCATTTTCCTCTCCCCCTTTCTTTTTCAAGCTTCCTACCCAAACCTACTTTTCATGTCTGTCCTATCCAACTGTAGCTTTTCCAAGATTAGCCAAGACTGATACAATACTTCTGTGCAATTAATGTGGTGATGTTCTATTGAATTTCATAAAACACAAAAGGACTTCCCCTAATAATTTTAATTGAATTCTATTATTCTAAGAGTAGCACTAAATGTTTCATATGTGGTGCAGTTATGTATGTATCATAATCTATGACCCTTTAAATAGTGAAGAATTATTTGTATATAGAACAGAATGTCATGCAATTCACTTTTTTCATTTTTGTAATCTGGATTTTACATGCACAATATAGGACAGAATGGCAAAATGAATTTCAGTTTAGTGGTTGCTACCACTTAATATTTTTCATCATAGGTGTCAGCAGGGCTTGTAAAACTGGCTTCCCAGCTTTTGTTCTGTGCTTTATATACTATGATAGGAACACATAATTATAATTAACACAGTAAATGCAGTTTTTTAATGTTTATTTGCATTAAATTTTCAAAGCATATATATAGATATATATAGTTCTCACACTTACATATCAAATTCATTAGCCATTAAGTGTTCCAAAATGTTTGAAGGCTTGATAAAACAAGAGCTTTTTGTTTTGCAAGCAATTCTTTAAATCATTCTTTTCAGCAATACAAGATACCATTACACAGTAAAAGGCTTATGTGGGAATATCACCTTGGAAAGAACATCCAGGAGAAAGAGTAAATTCAAGCATCAGAGATCCTCCAACTTCTTCCATGTATCCAAAAGAGAACTGGGCATTTCTTTAAAATAAAACCAGCCAACCTTCATATCACCTAGCAAGTCACTTTTGGATCTGAAAGGATATTTGATATTAATTGAACTGTGGAGGATGGCAGGTAAGTGTGCCTGAAACAATTCTTTAATTTTCATCATATGTCAGCATGAGTTCCATGAAATGCTATAATGGTTCACAGGCTGTCATGCTATGAGATGCTGTGATGGTTCAGAGGCTTTTACATGGCAGAAAAATCCTTTTGAAATAACAGGAATTAAAGAATAAATCATCCTGAAGGTTGTCTCTGTCAATAGCATCTTAGTTCTTTTTGAATACCAGAACTCTCTGCTTTGTTACAAAGCCATTCTCAGGTGCTAAAGGTCCATTTGGATTAGCAGCACTTTAATATACTTCTCATGTAAATTGAGTCTTTATAAATATTGCCCACTGGACAATAAGTGTGCTTAGGGTCACAGGTCCAGGGAAAAAAGACATCTATCCATCTGGTGCTGACACCAACTGAAAAATATTCAAACACACTTAAAAACCTTCATTTCATTAGGTTATGGATGAGTTGATGATGCCTCTGTTGCTGCCATAGATTCTAGCTATTTTTTTCATAACAATGTTGTTTTCAAAACATCTTTATCAGTGTTTCTTCATGAGAATCTTTATTTGGAAATCTGATACGGCTTAGTTCCCAGTAATCCTAGGCAAGCTTACTGTACTTGGAAGTATCTTATATTAATTATCATGGCATTTTCTCTTCACTAGGCTGAAGCTTTAAAACATAACATTGATCTGCATTTTCACCACCATTCAGTTTGTGACAAAATCCTCACTGGACAATTCACAGCATTGCACATGACAAAAACTAGGTTTCCTTAGAGAGTCTTGAGCAATTAAAGCACAAACATGACAGGAGTATAAGTGCTGGGTATTAGCTTCTCAAACTTTAATGACTTGGAACAGGCTTTGCCTTTCCCTTTAATTTTTGATTAAAGCAAAAACTTGGATGAACATTTATTCCTACAAGTATTTTTTAGTGTATAAGCATTGGGGAGAAACAAATATCTGATCCTTGTGCAATCATCTGATTCACCACAAATTTGTACAATAAATAAGTGCAGCTATTAACTGAATTAAGAACAAAATATTTAACAAATATTTAACAAAATATTTGCCTGAATCCAAGATGAAAAGAAGGTAAATTTCTCCTCTTTCCTTCGTTTTCACTCAGTTTAAATCTAGAGTTACAGCAAACCAGAATGTGAAGGATAAAAGCTTGATTTTTTTCTCTTTATTCCTGACTAGCTTTCTATTTCTATTCCAAGAAGTTAAAAAACAAACAAGACTTTAAAAAAATATTTGACAAAAGTTAATCCTCTAACTAACATTGTTGAATGTTCCCCAACTTTCCATAGCTGATGTAGTGACTGGCTGGAGGCAGAAGAAATTCTACGCATTGGTAAGTCACTCCATCATGTAGCTCAAATTCTCCAGAAATAATTAATTTCCTCATCAGATACAGCTCACACCATACCTTTCATACTGAGTTGTCAAATTCTTTTGCAAAGTTTTATATCTATATCTATATCATGATTTTCCAAAATAACACGCCAGGAACAATACTTCTACAGTCTTTATAGGATATGCTGTGAGCTGATATTTCTTCGTGGGCCACTACAGAAAGCATAGTTTTTCTCCCAATGAATGTAGCTGAGGAAGATGGATTGTTGAGTGAACATGAAAGAGAATTGTGCTACTTGTCTGTTTGACTTTGATATTTCCTGATTACCAACACAGCATTTTATAGTGATGGAAATGCAATTTCCCTGGGAAATAGGAGGGCTTAATAAGGATGACTGGATCCTGAGTAAAGCTCAAAATGGAAATTTGTGGAGGTCCATGAAAGAATAACTTTAGTGCACAGCATGCAACCCCTGATGTATATAGAACAACACTAAAAGCATATGGTTCCTCCCAGGTCCACTTTCAACCCTCAGAAAGTTAGTGGATATATATAATTATTTATTTGCTATATATGTTGCCTTTTCTCCAGGAGCTCAAGGTGGCTTTGAAATGGAACTCCTTTCATTTCCTCACCACAAGAAAAATCTGTGAGGAATATTAGGCTGAGATCCTCAGTGAATTTCTATGGCTAAGGATGGACTTAGACCTGGATCTCACCATTCTTAATCCATCTCCTTCACCACTATAGTACACCACAAACTATATTCAGCAGTTAATTAAAGTAATACACAATTTGTTGTGTATGTATACATTTCATGCAAATCCTCAACCCACATTACATTTACCTACAATAAGAAGAAAGACTGGCATACCACAGTCACAAGTAGTAGACTATTACAACTGAATTATGACATAATTGCTATCTCATATAATGATATGTAAAGCAGTCTCTTGCTTTCATATGTACACTAATGATTAAATATGGTGATTTTTAACATGAATTTCAAGAAAACAGTGCAATTTGGGTTTTTTTTTTAAAAAATGACATGCTGCCATCTGACCAGCAAAAATGCAGCAAACCAAAAATATTTGTCAAGTATAGACAGTTGGATTCAATTAATGTCAGGGGAAAAAAATTAGCCCTACCAAATTAGAAGAGAATTCAGTTTACTACAGCCATGTGCTGGAGGTGGATTATACCAGCTTGCAAGAGACCGTTGCAAAAGTTTCTAGAATTTTACAAGTCAGTTGAGAGCAGAGCTGAGTTGTCAGGCCTAATGAACCAATCAGCCTTTCCTTCCTTCCTTCCTTCCTTCCTTCCTTCCTTCCTTCCTTCCTTCCTTCCTTCCTTCCTTCCTTCCTTCCTCCCTTCCTTCCTCCCTTCCTCCCTTCCTCCCTCCCTCTCTGGGCAGCTAATTTATAAACACATCACTAGTTTACCAGTTTGATATCAACTGTCTTTTTCATTTAGTAGAAGTATTTTAACCTATTTAATACTAGATTCAGGAACAAAGTATAAGAGTCATAAAAACTACAATATATCACAGTACAATGATGTAACAAAAACTCATGAGAAAAAATAATGTAAATGCATGACAAAAATGAAATGCTCTGATTGAAAGGCACTGTATTTTTCAATAGTTATTGATGACCTTTAACATTGTTAATATACTTGTTTCAGCCAGGAAGTGATTGCCTATGACTACACTTCCTATAAGAGGACCTGAAATTCCCCTGTTATTTCTTAGGTAAGCACAAGCAACTTGTATTTCTGAATAATCAAAAGGAAAGCAAAGGAAAACACAAAAAAATAAAGCCAAAACAACGAAAGTTTCATCATTATGAAAGTAGAACAATAAAAGTCAAACAAAAAACAATATTTTGTTATTTCTTACTTTCTCTTAAGAAATTGCAGCTGAGGAAAGATATTTAATTTCTATAAAAAGATGACAAAAGCTAATAATAAGAGTTGGCTTATAGTCTAATGTCCAACAATAGTGTTCTAGTGAACCCAGAGATCAAGGCAAACAAAATCTTCTTGCAATAGATGGCATACGGGATGTGTTTATAAATAAGATACACCAATGGCTTTCCAATTAATTAGAATTAAAAGGGAAGCAGATAAATCAGGGCAGATAATGTAATCAGTTATTATAATGTGACCAGTGGCTCTTTGGAGCCTTGACATTTAGTTACTCTGAATATAGATGCTGGAAGGAGGCAACAGAATGGGAGGGCCATTGCTGCCCTGATTTGGAGCTTTTGCTGAGCCATTGTGCTCTTCTGGGTTCTTCCAGGCTCTCTTTTTGATTATGATATAAATCTAACAGAATAAATCCTATCGTACTATTAATATATTAAACATTATTTCTGTTGTATATTTTGTAGTGCTCTTTAGCTAAATTCAAATAGACTTCAGTTCCAGCACGTCCAAACTGGATGTGTTTGGAATGCCTCATGACTGTTTCTACAGTCAAAATTACAAGATATTAGAAACATGTTTAACAATGACGGCTTATTATTGGAATGCCTAAGATACAGAACCCTCATTATGTCTTCTATGGTGCACTGCTGCTTATTTCTCTTGATTGTCTGAAGATGCACACATCTTCCTAGTCATTTGCACAAGGTTATCTGCCATGTACACGAATTGTAATAAAGCATTTCTGTGCCATTAACAGGAGGAATGCTACAGATGCTCTTCCCAACAGGGAAGTAAAGATTTTTATATCTTTTTTGTTGCTGTTAAATAAAAAGAAAACTATGACTCTTCTATGGCAGGGAGTAGGCATGCTCTAACCTTGGCTTCTTTCCAAGCACTTTGGTATTCTGCAAACCAATCACGACCTGTGACTTTCTTATCAATATGGAAATACTCCACCCAGCTATTTCTGTTATCTGCCTCTCCCTTCAGAGTTTGTTTATGAGTAGAAGACTTCAGAAGTTCTTTTTCAGGACATCCTGTTGTCTTCAAACTATGCTGCCCTCTTTGTGAAGATCGCCAATCCCTGGCACTCAGTGGTGCTTCTCTGGTAGGATGCAGCCAGATTGATTTGCCATTAACAAGAAGAGGGTTTGGATTGGAGCTGCTTTCCAAAGCTGGCACCTTGTCTTGATTGAAACTATATTTTTGTTCCTGGCAACCATTTTCTCTTTGTGATGGTCTTGGAGAAGGGTATCTTGGTAAGCTAGTCACATGTTGTTTTTTGCTCATTTTTCCTTGAGGTGTGACTACATAGGTGCTGTGAAAATTGGACTGTGTGCAATCAGTTCCTGTATTCTCACCGCCAATAGGACATTTCCACCCACAAGTCTTCTGGGTTCCTTCATACAAGACTTCTAATGCGTTCCTGCCCGAAGCAGAGTAGGTTTTGATATAATCATGAATGAAACTGTTATGTTGTAATGACAACACTTTAGGAAGAGTGCATCTAGAAACCATTTTTGGTGACTCAGATAAATGTAAGATTGTTTGACCGTTGGGCGGCATTCCACATCTCTCTTTGCCTTGGAATTGATACTTGCTCTCCAGAGATCCTAGAAAAGATGATTTTGCTAATTGGAAGTTTGATTGACAGTGGTCTTCAACTGAACAAGAATCTGGATTCATGTAAACATTTTCAAAACCATTTGTGTTGCTTGTTATGTCTTCTAGAATATCCTCAAAGGCTTCACTGATGGTTGGAAGAGGCTTTGCTAAGCTCAGTCTTATCCAAGGAGCCATTACTGAAAATAATATATGAGATATCATTAACCAATGTGAATGTATCATAAAGATTTACTATATATTACTATATATTATTATATTTTGTAAGCAATATATTACATTAATGTAAACCTCGTTCTTATGGAAGCAGTAAGCATAAATAACTTTCATTTAGAAAAAGCCTTTGTCTTATTATTTTTACTCTTTTTTACATAACTTTATTCAGTATTAAGTCCTTTTTTTTGCTTATTACAGACAGCTTTTTATAGGCTGAAAACATATATATAGCCTATAAATATGTGAATATGTGAATATATACATTTTTAAAATCACTTTTTCCTCCTTCTCCAGGAATATTTCTTTTAAAACTGGGTAGGCAATTTTATTATAAGGGGGCAAGATAACATTTTTTTTGTACATTTTTCAGCAGATGTGTGGTTCAGGGCAACATGCCATGACACCAGGTTTCTGAAGAACACTCCCACCTAACAACTGCATGCTTTGCCTTTTAGAGAAGCCAAACCAGAGGCCCATTACACAATTGTGTGATGCCACTGACTGAAACTGATATATCAAGCTTTATTTATTAATAGTTTTATTACTAGGAGGTGCTATAAAACCATTAGGCTTGAACATATTTTTGCATATAAAAAAGAAATTGTTTCATCCATCTTCCTGGCATGTATCTCCTGTTCTACATGCATTCTTTAAAACTTGAAATCCCACACTTTTAAGGGAGCAATGTTTCTCCATTCCTCATTTGACCATAATACCCTTCAGTCAGTGGTAGGATTCAAATATGTGAAGAACTGGTTCTCTGTGTGGATGCCGCTCTTGGAAGTCCATTCTGGGCCTGGGCAACAAAAAATTAGCTTCCAGTTTTGCCGAAGTGGAGCAAACTGGCTGAATCCCACCACTGCCTTCATTGCTCTAATACACAAACCAACCCTCCCTCCCTCCCTCCCTCCCTTCCTCCCTTCCTCCCTTCCTCCCTTCCTTCCTTCCTTCCTTCCTTCCTTCCTTCCTTCCTTCCTTCCTTCCTTCCTTCCTTCCTTCCTTCCTTCCTTCCTTCCTTCCTTCCTTCCTTCCTTCCTTTAAAATATCCCCAACTGTGTTATTCTCATCCTACTGAAAAACTAATTCTGGCTTCATAGAATTGAGTTCATTCCTTAGGATTATGCCAAGAAATAATCATGTAGGTAGGGTGAAGAATATTTTAAATATTAATAACTAATCAACCAACATTCATAGGGCTTCTACCAAAACCGTTTTGTTTGTTCTAAAGATCTACTTTAAACATATTATATGAAGACCTAACTCCCTGGAGAAGGCTGTAATGCTGAGAAAGATGGAAGGAAAGAGAAGAGAATGACAGGAAGCAAGTTGGATGGACTCAGTGACAGTGAATCTTGCAAGATCTGGAAGACCAGCTTAGGGACAGATTGTCATGGAGAAAATCTACGTATGTGGTTGCTAGGAGTAAAAAGCAACTTGTTATCTATTTATCTAGAAGTAATACTTGGTTATTTGAATTCATTTTGAGTATCTATAGCTTTCTGTAATATGGAGATACTAGCTGGGAATCATGGGACCTGCGGTCTCAATAGTTGGTGGGCAATTGTAGAATATGCGAAAAGGCTGAGCAGATTTTAGGGATGGAATGAGTATGAATCAGAAATACCAGCAGCCAATATCTGGAAATATTAACCTATTCAATCATTTAAGGGGGGTGGGGGAAACACAGCAGGGCCATCAAAGTACAGTTCCTAGAAGGGCTTTGGAGCATACAATTCCTAGAATTAATAGATAAAAGGAATTGAATAATAAACAATCCATTAATGAGGCAGATCAGTTATACAATAAAAGCCTGATCTCAAAATTCTAAAATCATTCCTGAAAGCCAATTTCATTTAAAATATGAAAAAATGCCTCTGATGCTCCTGCATGGCAGAACTCTACTTCCATATTAACAACCTGCCAGGATATTTTTTTTAACATGAGTCTAGCATTTTTCTTAAAAAGCTCTAAGCCAACATCCTAAAATAGCCTGATCATAGGCAGCAAGGACACTGGGATGCAGTGGGAGATCATGATTATAAGAAACTTTTGTTTTTGACACATCCTGCCTCAGGAGAATGGCAGTCCTGACACAAAATGACAGAAGAGGATTCTGCAGAAGTGGTCAGCAGGCAATCAGAAGGATTCATCCTTGTCTAATAACAAATCATTAATATTGTAGACAACATGAAGCCCCCCTCACAAAGTAATGAAAACAACAAAGAGTAAGGCCATTTAATATCCTCTCTTAGTGAAAGCAATGGAAATAATGCATCCAATGGTGACAGAACTAGAAACACCCAGTTCTCTTGAATTGTTTAAATCAGCTCTTCTGTACAGCAAACCTACAGCTCTTTCAAGAGGTAGTAAAGTAATATTTCTAAGGAGCTTGGGGAAGAACCATCAAGTACTTTGGAAAATCGGGTATTCTGTGAACAAATGCACCTGTGGATACCCAGGTGTTTGGTCAAAAATGACCATGGAGAGGATGGATAGGGGTATGCCTGCAGTAGCCTAAATTGGCTCTGGGGCCAATAAATCATTCAAAGACTCCAGCAATGGACAGCATATAAATTCTAGTAAAGAGAAAGGCAGACAGATATTTAGGACAAGCTGGGCAAATCCCAATTCTTGTCTGCATTCTTAGTGAAGGATGCCATGACAAAACTAGGGAAAATAGCTTTAATAGGCCTCAGATGGAGTGTGGGGATGAGAAGAAGGAAATGCCACAAAGAAAAGGAGAAAAGGCCATTTCCAAAGGATGTTCATGCTGTGAGGAAGAAGTCCCCCCCAACTCTTCAAAGGTGAACACACCCATTGGTCCAGGGATATTTTGAAGCATCTTGACCAGAAGCTGTCAAACTTCCTCTCTTTTTTTTAGTTATTTAAAGGAAAGCCACCATTTGTCTTTAGGAAACCTTCAGAATTCATTCACTGAGATGACATTTGGTCCTTGCCATTTAAACTCTCCAGCTGAGCTGGAGAAAAGGCTTATCACAACTATTATCTCAGTGGTATTTTCTCATCTACCTGCTTTGGTCTAAGAGACTATAGAACACTAAACTATGACAGAACAGAGACAGTTAGGATATTTTCACTAGACAATTGAAATGCCAATTTTTAAAAATGCTCATTGGTACATAGTAATTGTCTTTGGTGATGAAGAAATAGTCTAATGTGCAAAACTAATAATATTGGCAATGGAAAGAATAAATTCAAAAGAAACTGAATCTGTTCTATTCGTCGCTTTGTTTTACCCACTTCCATTCATTCATGGTGACTGCTCTAACCCAGGCTTAATTGATCTTTCCACATCCTGTATTAAGCACAGACTGTAATCATAAGCCATTCTGAAATTCACAGAACTGACAAATAGAGCAAACCGAGCGAAGGCACGCAAGCATTGGAGCTCCTCAAATAGTCTGCTGAGTGACAGTTCCCTTGGGTCTCCTCCTGCCTTGGCCACACAAATAGCCAACACACCCAAGTGGCATTAGTATCCATACCTCGAATTGGTATTTCTTCTCCTTCAGCTCTTTATTCCAATCACTACATTTATGAGAATTTGAGCACAGATTCCACTGAAATGCCTTCTTTCTTACCTGGAGGTGTTTGTTTCAAATACAGCTTGGCTGTTTGCAAATCTCCAGGTTCAGAGTCTCTCCTGCACTGTCTGTTCTCCTTCACTTCGGTACTGAATATGTGCTGTCTAAGCCAAGACTGAATATCAGGGTAGTGGCTTCCAGTCAGCTGATTCAGCTGCTTTTTGGTTGTGGTTGCTAAATATAGATTGGTATATGTCATTCTATTCCCTAAGAATTCTAATTTGATAAGTGCCTTGTATTACTGGAAAGACTCGAAGCAGCAAATTGGGCAGACAACTTTCAGATAATCTCCATGAAAATAAATCATTGTCCCCTGGCACAATAAAAGCATTAGGTTATGCTTTATGCTCTGAATTATTCAATAGGTCTAGTGCACCAGAAAGGGAATGATTTTATGTGCACTGCATTTGCATCTGTGGGAAGCAGTTAGTAATGCATCAAGCTAAATTCCAGACTGCTCCATCAGCAGATGTAGGGCAACATCATTGCTAAAAAAAATGTAATTAACAGGTGTTCTGTTTCTATGATTAAATAATAGGATAGGACTAAAGTCACTGTATTTCCTAATCTGTAAAAAGAGTGCCCATATAAATTAATCTTACCATTCAGATATGAAAGAACCTGTTAATATTATATAGGATATAACAAGTAGAATGTTATGTTTAAGGAGTTTAGGATCACACTGGTCTCCATCCTTCAAAGTCCCAGCCACTGTCTGCTGAATTATCCTCTCTTTTTTGTTTCCCAATATTCTGACTCTTCCCATTTCCCCATTTTCACTTTTTGTTGTCTCTATCCCTTTCCAAGCTCTGAAAAATATTGAGGATTCAACTTTTTGTATGCCTGGATCTCTTCATTTAGGATTTAGCCTCAAACAGGTTAATTCTTGCTACAAAATGGTGGATGAGCTAGAATCTACATTTTCATCTCTTTGACACAAATCCAAAACCAAGAATTGGTTATATTCTGAAATAGTTTTTCCTGTACAATATTGCGGGATTGGATATAGTCTTCCTATTTGTTAGCAAGTACTTTCAGTCTCAAGGTGAAATTACTTTGACTTTCTTTAGACATTAAGGTCTGTGAGCTTCATCAAGCTAGTTTAGCTCATTTGAAATACGTCCTTAATCAAAATTCATGGGTAAAATATTTGTGATGACAACATCATACAATGCTATAACATCCAAACTAGTGACAGATAATGGGATACATGTACATAATCACAGAAATTATCTAACGACATGTGCACAAACATGCCACCCTATGAATTTCCCACAATACAGATTGCTTTGAACATGTTTTCTGTTTTCCTGGCATTTTGTGATTTTTGAAATTCCCAAACTAGAAAAAAAAATAAGTTTTTTTTCTCATTAAAACATTTAGAACAGATATATCAAACTCGCGACGTCACGTGATATCGCGCAACGTATCGGGACGGTTTTGCCATTGCCAGCAATGGGGTGGGCGCAGCTTCCAGATGACGTGTCCGGCCTGCAGGCCAGCAGTTTGACACCCCTGATTTAGAAAGATTTTGGTAATATGTGATTTTATATGCAACATTCCAGCATAGTGTTACATATGTCTACTCAGAAGTAAATTCAAATTAGTTCAGTAGGGCTTATGTCCATTAGGTGAGTAGGGCTTATGTCCATTAAGTGAGTATACGAATGGGCATTAATTGATTAAAGGATGGAATAACTGCCCTAGATATATTTTTATTGATCTGCATTCAGAAGTAATGCATTACATATAAAATAATGAAACATTTTCTCTATATATCTCTGCTTCTTTTAATTATTGATGGCCTAAAAGCATTTTTAAATGTTGTTAGTCACATGCATATTTAAAAAGGCATTCTGTTTGCATTCAAAGCAATTTTTTTTCAGCTAGAATAAAAGAGGCTTTTATTTACCTCAGCTTTTTTCCTTGGTTTCTTTAAATGATCATCAGAATAGTTGATTGAACCTCTGAAAAATTCCTTGTCTTAATGCCTGAATATGAAGAATGTATCGGTATTTATACCTTTTTCGAATACAATAAATCAGCCTGAGTACTAATGGCAGGAATGCAACAGCCTGAGCCATGCTGGTTCAAACAAGCAGATAACTAGTTAATAGACCTGAAACAATAGGGCTATCCTTTAACTTGCAATTTTGCAGATATTGGCTTTGATTTCTAAGCACCACTTTGGTAAATGAATAAAGGATACATTCTTAAGATGCACACCGTATCCTTTAATTTGAATAGAAAATATGTACACCATGAATATCAAGAGACAATTTAGCTCAGGTAGAGCTTGCCATGATTTGTCTTTCTGTTTCCCTTTCACCCATACCACATTCCAGATCAACTGGATCCAAACTTGGCCTTCTTATGTATTTGGGAGAGTTTGAGTAGGAGAATGAGAGCTTTACATTTGTATGCTTCAAACACCCATTTTTTTCCCCAAATGGTTCTAGGCTAGTGGTCTGCAAACTTGGCAACTTTAAGACTTGTGGACTTCAACTCCAGGAATTCCTCATGCTGGGGGATGAAGAATTCTGGGAGTTGAAGTCTACAAGTCTTAATATTGCCAAGTTTGGAGACTCCAAGTTCTAGGCCATTAATATTAGCCAAATATAAAAATGAAACAGAAAAGTATAAATGAAAATATTATAAAGAAAAGAAATACAATAAGCATATTTCATCATACTCGTCATCATCAAAATTTATGAGATTCTGCGTGGTTTACAACTTGTTAAAAAGATGTTAAAAATAAAGAAAAAGAAACAAGACAAAAGAACAAAAATGGAAAAACCCAAAGGAAAACAAGGAAACTGAAGAGAAAAGGTGTCAGTCATCCTTGCCTTCTAAAAGCTTAGAAATACCAGTAGGGTAGGGACTATTTGAATCTTGGGCTAAACCTCATTCCAAAGGGCAGAGAAGCCATGCTTCAGGGGTCACTGTACATTATATTGTTTAACTGAAGGAACCTATAATGTACCAACCCCTCCTGATGGAATAGGTCAGGCAGAGACTATGGGGACAGATTGTTCTTCTATCATTAGGTCCTATGCCCTATAGGGCTTTATAGATAGTTACCAGCACCTTGAATCATATCTGGAAGCAAACCAGAACCAATGCAATTCACAAAGTGGAGATATTATATGGGCCTACCAAAGCATGCCCATTCCTGCCCATGCTGCTGTATTTTGGACTAGCTGAAACTTCCAAGTGGTCTTCCAGGGCAGCTTTGTGTTGAGTGTACTACAGTAATCAAGCTGTGAGGTGACTAGGGGATGTATGATTTTCTGAAGTGTTCCCCAATCTAGGAAAGCACTCAACTGATGCACTAAGTGAAGCTAAGTAAAAGCCTTCCTGGCCACGGTTGCCACCTGCTCATCAAGCAGGAGCTGTGAGTCCAGGAAGACCTCCAAATTGTGCACCACCACCCTTCAAAGGGGAAGTGCAACACCCTCGGTCAAAGCTGGAATACCCCCAGATCTTTGCAGTCCATAGCTAGTTAGCCTTGGTAAGATCAAATCAGGGACAGTTTCTCATTATCCAAACTCACACAGCTTCCAGGCAGAATCTCAACAGCTTCACTTGGCTGGCCCATAATTGAAAGATGTAATTAGGTGTCACCAGCATTCTGATGATATCAAATTCTAAACCAGCAGATGAGCTCATTCAGCAGATGTTGAATGTTGTTCATGTAGATATTGAAAAGGAGGGGGAGAGAGGACAGAACCTTGTGGCAACCCACAGAGCCAACTCAGAATGATATCATGGCCAAGGGTATTGAAAACTGCCAAAAATTCAAGGAATTAATTAATATTGATTAAGAAATCCAAACAATGTCACTTTAGAAGAAGTCTAAAATATGTGAAACAGTGTTTCCTCTAAAGTATATCCAAGAAGCAGAAACCAATTCTCTATTACATGTCATCTGAGGTGTCCAATAGACACAAACAAGAATCTTTTGTGGTATTCATTAAATCTTCAGATAGGATGCACATTTAATGTTCTTTCATGCTTTTATTCCATTGACTTGTTAAAAACAGGATTTCAATATATTATTATTTCAATAATATATTCCTTTTTTTTGCAAGATTCTCATTTGATTCTTAATAGAATTTTCATTCTATTCTATTCTAAATTTTAATTGTGGATTGGGAATATCTAAGTATTTATTCAATAATGTTATTATGTCAAGATTTTTTTTTCTTGTATTGAGTCTTGGTTACCTCAGACTTTCTCATCCTGGAAGCTTTTCAACTTTCAACTCTCAGAACACTCATCGAGGGCCATGAAAACAGGGAAATTTTGGAAATTGAAACCCATGCAGTACATCTGTAGTGTGTAAAAGTTGGTTTATTGTGATCAGACAACAATGTCCTTGCATCCATATTTCCCTTTCTTTTTCTGCTTACTGGTTTTAGATATTTATTAGTCCAAGCTTAATTGAAATATCTAATTAACTTCTGGATTTTGTATTAATGTCAGAGCTTTAATGTAAATACGTAAATATGTGTTTTGATCCAAATCTAATCAATAGCCTGCTTTAATACATTATCTAGTTTTTTTTATGACATAAGCATCAAGCACAGCAATGCTGTGACATAATTCAATATACCTATACAATAGTTGATTGTATAAAGTGTATGTTGTATAGTATATTTGAATGCTGAGTGCAACAGAAAGCAGACCAAGATGGTAAAAGATAGTGTTCACTCCCACAATCTCCTGGGCATCCAAAATTAGGGTTAAATCCTGCAAATTCCCAAGATGTAAATTTGCTCCTTCCTGTGACCTTATCAGATTGCTCACTGAATAATATCCTTATTTTGTTTAGATCCATCTTCAACCTCAGCTTCTGCATCCTTACTGAAATCCAGCTGTTACCATACATCAATCTCTACTCCATGTTCCAAATAATAGATAGGGTAATAGAAAGGACTTGGAGATCTCTAAATAACCTCATCTGGCAGTTTCACATGGCTATCAAATAGAATCTGAAACAAGATGAGCTCTTGGAGCATTCAATCAGCTGAAGAACACAGAGAATAGAATCCTTCTGGGCTTAGAAGGCCCTGGAGAGTGAATGCCACTGAGAAAAAATTATTCCTTTTATCTGTCAAAGTCTCATGTAACTGGTTTTTTTTTTTAAAAAAAATTCCTCTGAATTGGGTTCTGACTTAATAGCTTGTTCTGAAAACTTGATTTAAAATTTCAGCTTTAACCTTCTTGTCAGGAACTCTCGTCCTAAGAAAGAAAAACTAGAAAGCAAATAGCAGACAGTTTTACAGAGATTTCATTATCCACTCAGCTCTCTGGATGGAAAAGTGACCAAAACATGAATATATCATTATGAATATACAGTATTTTGAAAGAAAATAGAAAGAGAGCTATCCTATTTTAATGATTAAAACTATGACTGTCCAACCTCTTTTAAAGAAGAGATTAGACAGCCATTTGCCAGAATAGTATAAGGTCTCCTGCTTGAGTAGGAGGTTGGACTAGGGGAGAAGGAAGTAGGAAAGTTGGAGGAGAAGAGGAGAAGTGGGGAGAAAGGGGAGGAGAGTGGTGAAGGAAAGAGAAGAGGAGAGGAAGAAGAGGGAAGTAGGGAAGAGAAGAAAGGGAGAAAGAAGGTAGAGAAGAAGGAGTGTGGATACAGTGAAAGGGGAAATGGGCGAGCAACACCAAAAGTCATGTGTATGTATTTATTTCATTTTATTAAAAGTATCTTATATATGAATGTAAAAAGAATGTATGTTAACATCTGATAAATACCACGGTATATGTATGGGGGGGAGTTTGGAAAAATACAAAATAAAAAATTATTTAATAAAAAGAAGAAGACCTCCAAAGTCCCTTTCAACTCTATTATTCTGTTAATATAAAAGAGAAGAAATGATATTATCAGTCCCTTCTTTTTCATACACTATCTTTGATTTCTAAGACATCACTCTCTCGAGAAGCTAAATCTGAGCTTCAAGAAACTTTGAAGAGCAGGTAGAAGGAGTTTTAATCAATTCTACTTTCTAGGGCCAGATGGATTGCATCCTAGGATCCTGAACAAATTATCTGCAGGAGGGCAAATTTGGTATCTATTTTCAAAAAGAGGCAGAAAAGAGGACTGAGAAAGCTGTAATCTGCCACTGATACCTAGAAAGATCCTAAAGCAGTACATAAAACTATTTATCTATAATCACATTGAAAACAATTTGGTAATTTCTCACATATTACATACAGTAGTCTTGCCAGATTAATCTTAGGCAATATTTGTCTAGAGTTTTTCCTGAGAAAAACCATGTCAGTACTGGTTATTGTCAACTCCAGTAAAACATGTGACCATTGGACATTGGAATCAGTAAGATAATTGAATATGGGCTGACTGACATTCCCCCCCCTCAAGGAATGGCGATCAGGTGTCCCTCATCAGACAGGACTGAGGTGTTCAATAGGATGCCACAGTTCTCAGGCCTGACCAGTCAACCTTTTCCTAATGATTAGGTGAAGAAATAGAAGGAACACTGATCTTTTCAATTTTTCAAATGACTCAGCTGAAGGAGATAGCTAGAAAAGGAACAGCATTACATAAAATTGATCTGAGAGGTTAGAGGAGTCAGTTGAAAATAATAAAATGAAACTGAATAAAGGAAAAACAAGTGACAAGCTCTTCAGTGAGAAAAAGTGAACAAGTGGACAGGATGAATAGAATACATGTGAGAAGGATTTTGGAACTGTAATTGAGCAGAACGTAATTCTGTAAAATGAAATGGTTGCTTAAAAAGTGAAATATAATTTTTGGCTGCAGTAATAGAAGTAGGTTTATTAAATTCTGGCTAGAGCCCAGCTTATCTGTTCACTTTGGACACTAAATTCAAAGGAAGACAACAGAAATGATTGGGGAGAGGGGAATATATATTTAGCTTGGAGAAAATATGACTGAGGAGATAGGACAACATTTTGTCAAATACATGACTTAGTATTACACTGAAAATCAATTCCTGTTCTCTGTTATCTTAGAGTGAAAGATCAGAAATATTAGTCTTAGGCCATGGGATTGCAACTGAATCCTATCAGGAAAAGCTTCCAATGCTGCAAACAATTTCTAATGCTACATACAATTTGACAGGAGAGTCAATTACTAACAGAGATACCGTAGTTGATTCCTATTTACTGTGCAAGATCAAACCCAGAATGGACAGTCATCTTAATTGAGATCCCTGCACTAAGCTGAGAGGGGATTAGATTCAATGGCAGAAATGGCCCTTAAAGTGAATGACATTCAATAAATCAGTTTGGAAATCAGCTGTCCCAATGAATTAGCTCCCAATCTGACCTAAATTCATAATTTGGTGTCACTGAAATCCTTGGATATAGGCATGTGTGAATTCAACATTCAGAGGCATGAAACTGAACATGGTGAAAGTCACCAGTGCACTACTGCTTTCAGTTATTTCCAAGGTGATTTCATCAGCAGTGTGCACTCCTTAGGGGTCCCTAAATTAATTATGCCTAGTGACATAAGCAGAACAGGATACATGGGCTTAACGGAGCATATAGAGCTGATTGCACTAATGTGACCCCAGATTTCATTAGCTTTGGAGCTTTTCAGTGAAAATGTTGCTAAGGCACTGACAGCTTCCCATTTTGCATTGATGCATGCTCAGACATGCCTACACATTACCCAAGTCAAGCATGAGGAGAGAAGATGGGGTAAGCAGGGGGCCTCTTTGTCAGATAGATTATTCCAAGCTCAGAATATTTCTTCAAGATATTTGCACATTCCTGCATGTGCAAATGACCCTATTTCTCTCTCTTGTTGCAGAGAGAAATAATTCTAGCACTGCTTTTAAATTAAAATGTCAGTCTTTTCCCAAATATTTCTTATTGTTTATTTCTATATATATTTAATGTGTTTTTAAAATCCTTTTAAATAAACTGATAAATCAACTAATCCTTTAAAAATCCAATATGACTGAAACAAAATGTTTTTTCCCCCCCAGGTTAATACCATGTATTAAAAGAACATAGAGTTTGTGGGTTTACCAATTATACGCTATATTAACTTTAAAGGTCACAAGTCCAGTAGTGATTGCAATTGCTATGAAATGTTATCAGTGGCTGTTTATCTGTATATATTTGGGCAACAATTTACCAGGCTTCAAAACATGCTGCTAATAACAGAAATAGTGGGCTGGAAAGATCACCAGGGACACAGACCGATATCAGAAAGTTATTCTTTTGCAAAAAAGATAATTGGAGAATTCCTCATTAATTTCTCTGTAGGTATAACAAGGTTGTTTGTTATAATAATGGACCTTCAGTAGAAGATCCAACCAACTAAACTCTGATATTCCCTGGCCACAGAGGCAGCCTTCCAACTTAACTTTGAATATACCCACTGCTCAACTGCTCAAAAACTTTCCTTAACTGGTATATTTTAACACTGTTTAAACAAAGATTTTAATTTATGCCTCTTTTAGTAGTAGGATAAAGAGAAAGCAAAACATAGAAACATAGAATAGGGCTGGAAGGTCTTCTAGCTTGGAGGTCTTCTAGACCAGGGCTTTTCAACTTTTTCACCCATTGTACCACTTTTAGAATATGGCAATATCCAAGTACCACCAGTCACCTAGCAAGGTGTCAAAAATGTGATGACCAAAAAAAAGGAAAAAAAGGAAAAAAGTGGTAAGTACATGTAGTCCTTGATTTACAATTCGTTTAGTGACTGTTTGAAGTTACAACAGCACTGAAAAAAATGACTTATGACCATTTTTCACACTTATGACTGTTGCAGTAACCCCAGGGTCATGTGATTTACATTCGTATCCTTGGCAACTGATTCATACTTATGACGGTCACAGTGTCCCAGGGTCATGTGATCACCTTTTGCAACTTTTTGACAAGCAAAGTCAATGGCCGGGGGGAGCATGGCCAGCTCAATATCATTCAGGTCACAGGATACTTGGGTGTATGGGTGGGGCTGTGAGGGGGATCCATGGGTCTTTGGTGGAGGAGGGTGGGACTAGGGTGGGTGCCTTCCTTCCACCACCCTCCCTCCCTCCCTTCCTCCCATTGTCTCTTCCCTCCCTCCCTCCCTCCCTCCTTCCTTCCTTCCTTCCTCCCTCCCTCCCTTCCTTCCCTCCCTCCCTCCCTTCCATTGTCCCTCCCTCTCTTGCTCTGTGCCCAGAAAGGGACAAGGAGAGGGGGACAGGCCGCCAGTGCAGCTGGTGGCTTTTGTACCGATGGCCATGGCTTGAAAGGCCACTGTAAATTGCTGGACAAGAGTCACACAGTATTAAGAGCAGAGTGGCAGAAAGATATTTGTAATGAGGGAAAGAGAAAAACAGGCATCCCCTGAACAAATGGTCCTCGCCCCCTTCACACACCTGTGGACTCTGGGGGAGAGGACACTGCAAGTGGCGTAAGAGTCCATGTTATCTGCGCTATGCCGCCCAGATCCTAGCCTGGTTTCGGCTGGCAGATGCATGCTGTCCTCACTGCACGGAGCAGCTGGGCAGAGTGAGGCAAAGCGGCGACATGCCGAACCTGCCTGGGCGTGCACAGAGGTGGTGGTGAGGGCATGCTTCTGGCACCTGGCGTCCTGGGTGACTGTTTTGCCATGCAGGCTGACTGTGTTCTGAGTGCTTCCCTTTCACATGGGATGCCAGGCATCAGGCGCCAGGCATATGCGCTCACCACTACCTCTGCGCATACCCAGGCAGATTTATCTTGTCGCTGGTTTGCCTTGCCCGGCCCAGCTCAGCTCGGCCTCTCCACAGTGAGGAGAACATGCTGCTGTCTGCCGAAATTGGGCAGGCTGGGGGGAGCTGGGTGGTGTAGCGCAGGTAACGTGGACTCTCATGCTGTGACCCTTCCCCAGCTGCGTTTCTTACCTTTTTGTCGCTGCCACCTGTGTGCACACCCAGCCTGTTTTTTGTCCTCTCCTCTCTCGCCCCTCTTCCTCCTCCTTTTACATTCGGTGCAGCTCCAGCTGACTCTTCCTCCTCCTCTCAAGGCTGTGTCTTTTTTTCCTTCCTCTCCCACCCAAACTGCCTCCTTTTATATTCCTTCCTGTCTCCCCCCCTTTCTCTTCCGGGTGTGCCAGAAGTACCGATCCTGGGGCCTTTGCCTTGCCCCAAGCAGCCCTGCAGCTCCTGAAGACTCTCTCAGGGCAAAGCCTGCACTGCCCCGCTTTGCCTTGTTCCCCCGCTACCCTGGGCTGGGCTGGGCAGGGCCACGTACCACCTGCTATGTGCCAATGTAGTACAGGTGTTATGCATACCACTGGTTGAAAAACCCTGTTCTAATCCAATCCCCAGCTCTAGGGAGGAGTCCTTTTTCCCCTCTCAAACAAATGGTTGTCCAATCTTTTCTTGAAAATTTCCAGCAACTCCAGGAGACAAGCTGTCCCATTATTATTAAAAGAGGATTTAAATTATTTAACAGAAACAGACCAAATAAAAGAGGCAGTGGAGTTGCTCTTTATATATGAAATAATTACATCTCTACAGAAATAGAGCACAACAATGATGAAAACTGTCTTGAATGCATTTGGGTCAATATAAAAGGGGGGGGGAAATGACATTGCCATAGGTCAGGCATGTCAAACTTGTGATGTCACATGACATCGTGCAACATATCGGGCCAGTTTTGCCATTGCCGGCAATGGGGTGGGTGCGGCTTCCACGTGATGCATCCAGCCCATGGGCCGGCAGTTTGACACCCCTGCCATAGGTGTATACTATAGGCCACCCAACCAAACACAGGAAATAGATGAACTTTTTGCTAGTAACTAAGGTATGTAGGAAGCACATCACAATAGTAATGGGGGACTTTAATTACCCTGATATCAACTGGGAGACAAACTCGACACCAAGTGGAAGATGAAACAAATTCCTGACAAATCTAGCAGACAACTTTGTCTGCCAAAAAGTAGAGAAGGGAACTAGGGGATCAGCCATATTGGACTTAATTCTCACTAACAGAAATGAAATGATAGAAGGTGTTGAAACCACAAGAACCTTGGGGGGGAGTGATCATGCAATATTGGAATTCAACATTATGCAAGCACAAGCAATAGAACACAGCCAAACTAGAATCTTGGTTTTTAAGAGAGCTAATTTCAACAAGATCACGTGAAGTGTTAAAAACACTTTACAATGCCTTGGTAAGGCCACACTTGGAATACTGCATCCAGTTTTGGTCACCATGATGTAAAAAAGATGTTGAGACTCTAGAATGTGTACAGAGAAGAGCAACAAAGATGATTAGGGGACTGGAGGCTAAAATATATCAGGAACAGTTGCTGGAATTGGGTATATCTAGTTTAATGAAGAGAAGGACGAGGGGGGACATGATAGCAGTGTTCCAATATCTCAGGGGTTGCCACAAAGAAGAGGGAGTCAAGCTATTCTCCAAAGCTCCTGAAGGCAGGACAAGAAGCAACGGATGGAAACTAATCAAGGAGAGAAGCAACCTAGAACTAAGAAGAAATTTCCTGACAGTTAGAACAATTAACCAGTGGAACAACCTGTCTCCAGAAGTGGTAAATGCACCAACACCCTAAGAGACTGGGTAGCCATTTGTCTGAAATGGTATAGTGTTTCCTGCCTGAGCAGGGGGGTTGGACTAGATGACCTCCAAGGTACCTTCCAACTGTATTGTTATTGTTATTATTGTTGTTGTTGTTATTAACCTGTAACAGTCATTCTGATACAGGCTTCATGGAATGAGCAGAAGTCCTTCTGGTGTGGACACTGGGCACCTGGTTTGCCTATAAGACAAACAAAAACTTTGGCTGGAGAAGATTTGGTATAGTGTTAGAAGTAAGTCTTTATCCTGGTTCATCCA
Organism: Bothrops alternatus; assembly: GCA_034064705.1. Taxonomy (NCBI): domain Eukaryota; kingdom Metazoa; phylum Chordata; class Lepidosauria; order Squamata; family Viperidae; genus Bothrops; species Bothrops alternatus. The sequence continues at coordinate 44,787,361 of JARGCV010000007.1, read as the reverse complement.
AGCCGGGAATAAATAAGCAACATGGCGACTCTGGTGGGACGATGGATACAGTTTATTGAAGAAGCAGAAAGAGAAGAGAAGAAGGGCTGAGCACATGGGCAGTAGCTTTTTATACCCTCTCTAGCTTTTTGTTTGGAATAGTTTCCTCTTCCTGTGGCATGAACTTTGAACTGAGTCTGAGTGCTTTTCTAGGCCTTAGTATCTGTGGTTTAGTCTTATTATGTCCCAAAAGTCATATCCTGCTTCCCTGGGGCTGGGCTAATGACTCTTAAGAGTTTCTTTGTCTTCTTGGGTTCCCTGGCTCCAACTTTCCTGATAGTTTTACATCTGCATTTGTATAGGGCTGGCTCTTGCTTGGGGCAGAGATCTGATGCCAGAGAGATTTGGTTTCTGCTTTTAAAAATCCTTTTGACGAAAAATATATTTTCCTGCCCTTTTAATATTTCCTTCTCTGGGGCTCTGACTTCCCTCAATAGGATTCTGCAATATCAAAAATGAGGAGCAGAGTCTGACTGATTTAATTATATATTTAATTAATTCAAAGCATTCTTCCAGAGAAAAATGTTGCTTCTGAAATCTTGCCAGGAAAACTGCATAGACATGTCCAGGTAGTTACCAGGGGTCAAAAGCTGAGTCAAAGGTACCTCTTCCCCCCAAAAATGCTACTGAAAATTATCAAGAGATCCAGCATAGATCTGGCATAGATCAGCCCCCAGTCTTGCCTTGGTGAAACAAGAGAGATTCCCGGTCAGTTTAAAATCCATGACTTAAGGATGTGGAGGAAGGAACTTGCCTAGACTTGTCCAATGAGTTCTAACAGGGGGAAAAAATTGCCTTGGGAGAAAGAGAAAGGAAAATGCTGGACAATGTAAATATTCTAAAGAGAAAGAACTTTGGAAAAAGGGAGAGATGTGTGTTTACATTATGTATTGTTCTTAACTAGCCAAATTCAATAGTTAACTAGCTCACTGATTTGGTTTTATCATTCAGAGGGGCCTGCAGAACTCAGATCCAGAAAGCTGGACACATCTCATAAACATGATTGCCAATAGATAGCAATATGCTTTGTATGCAGCTTGCTTTAAAAAAAAAAAAGCTTTTCCTAAGGAGCTTTACCTGTTTGACAGATGGCACAGTCTTAAAACGGCCCTCACTTCTATTCACACCATCTTCCCCTCTTCTTCCCAGAAATCCTGAAGTGGTAACACTACTGCTACTCAGGTGGTCTGAGGAGATCCTTAGTGAGATCCAATGTAGTGGACAGCTTACATCATTTAGGAAAGAAATAGTAGGATTGCAATCTTAATGTTCTGTTAGATCAAAGACTAATTGTTCTGACAGTCAGGAAGTTTCTTTAGTTCCAGTTTGGTTCTAAGACATGCTAGTTTGAATAAAAAGCAGTTTTGTACTTTCTATGGCATCATTTAAATTCAGGTACTACCATCTAGTGGCTGTTTGATTGCAGAGTTTCCATTCCCCAAATTCAGCATTAAAGCAGAAATCTGATGCCTAGCTTTGTTTGAGGGTTTGAGAGGTTTTTTTTTAAATTTGATTTGAATAGCATGGGGACATGGGTGTTTAGATTAATGCTTCATCACATCTTTTTAAAACAGAACCTGGCAAATGACATTTTAATCAAACTGGTTGCTTACCTTGCTATGTAAAAGAGACATCATCTCTGCCTGCAGGGAAACAGTTTAAACCGCAATTATGTATGCAGTTTTAAACTGCTTAAATTGTACTATTTTCATGTTGGTGGATGGGAAAAGAAGACAGAAACTTTTCAGATATGCACACCCAGTTCTCCTCTATTTACAGTGATGTTTCTGATATGAAATGTGTGTTATTTCATGGAATACAAATTTTACTGCGGCAGAAACTTGCAATTGTGTGTAATCCAGCTATAGTAGAACTGAGAAAGAAATAAAGGGATTAAAAGCTGATGGAAACTGACAAAAGGTTACCAGGACACAGAAGGAAATTATTTACTAATCCTAAAGACAGGTTGCAAGTGGAAGAAGTCAGAAACAAAAGAAACAGGATCTTCAAAGATAGCAATAGCAAAAGCATTTAGACTTATATACCTGCTTCATAGTGCTTTATAGCACTCTCTAAGCGGTGTTCAGAGTCAGCATATTGCCCCCAACAATCTGGATCCTCATTTTACCGACCTCGGAAGGATGGAAGGCAGACTCAACTTTGAGCCGGTCAGGATCGAACTCCCTGGCTATGGGCAGAGTCAGCCTGCAATACTGTATTTTAACCAGTTAGAGGTATTGTAAAAGGAAATTACAAGAAACATTTTGTTTGACTCTTTCGAACCCTAAAGAAAGTCCAAACAAGGAATCTCTGGCAAGGTGTCCTAAAGGGCAAGAAGTAAGCAATAAAATTTGGAAGAGTGAAACTAAGGAGTTCTAAGAGCACTGAGACACCATGAGAAAAGGCATTCCCTGGGAATCAAACAAATGTAGTTTGGAAGCATGGCTAAGCATCAAAGGGCAGAGAAAAGGAAACAGTTAACCAAGAAAGGAGCAGCCAATGAAAATAGAAGGAATAAGAGTCAAGCCTATAACTTAAAGAAAAAAGAATACTTGTGAGAAAGCAAGAAATGAAAGAAAGAGGCTTTTCTTTGGATAGCATTTTGTCCAGCTGGACTTTTATTTCCTGCAACTAACAAAAGAAGATGCAATTCTTGGAGGTTGAGACAGTTTTTGCTGTGAACAGTTTGTAAGTGAGCAGGGAGAGTTGATTTCTGTTGCTGCCTCCTCTGTTTTTGAAACTTATTGCAGCTTTAGGGAGTTGACTCAGTTGTGTATGAACAGTTCATTCTGTAGGACAAGGGCAGGGGTAGGCAACCTTGGCTCTTTTATGACTTGTTGACTTTAACTCCCAGAATTCCTGAGCCAGCCATGCTGGCTCAGGAATTCTGGGAGTTGAAGGCCATGAGTCATAAAAGAGCCAAGTTTGCCTACCCCTGGACAAGGGTCTCCAATCTTGGCAACTTTTAAGACTTATGGACTGCAACTCCCAGAATTCTCCTGGGAATTGAAGTGCACACCTCTTTAGGCTGCCAAGGTTAAGAAATATTGGTCTATGAATTATCAGAAGACTTTATAGCCTTTTTGTGGCAGTCATAAAGCAAATCCACAGACATTAAGCGAATGCTGCAGTTGTTAAGAAAACCAATGGTCTGCTAACGTTGCAGTTTTACCAAAAAAACTGAAGTAAATGCAAGGTTGCAACTAAAACATCATAAAGCACAATCATGTCTATGGAGATTCTCAGTCATCCAGGTCATAGTTATCCCAAAGATGCTTTTTCACGAGGCAAATGGACTTTCTTGTTTTTCTTTGAAGACATTTCACTTCTCATCCAAGAAGCTTCCTCAGCTCTGACTGGATGGTGGGGAATGGAAAGATTTATACTCCTGCAGACAGCTGTTCATTTGCATTCTTTTAGCGAGTCATTAAAGCTACCTGGAGGCTTACCTGTGTCTTCACAATCACCCGAGTAGTGGAAATGGGCACGGAGCCTCCTTGGAACTGTTGAAAGGACTGTTTTGTAGACTGGAGATAGATGATATCGGGTCCTTCTCCCTCTGTTGAGAGAGGGCTGTTCAGTTTTGACATAGATGGTCTCTTTGACCCCTCTTTCAAACCAGCGGTTCTCTCTGTCCGCAAAGTCCACATTTTGGACATATAACCGCAGGGTGTTTCAAATGGCCATAAATGCAGCCCTACTGCCAAGTGCTTGAAATGCAGTCACATGATGAGAAGGCGCACTGCCTAATATGGAGGGAGGAAGTTATGCACACATTGGTGAGTCAACAGGAAAACTAAATTGTAATAGTCAAGCAGAAGGACATGGTAGACCATCTACAAATTCTACAACCAAATTCTACAGTCAAAATCCACAGTCAAAGTTGAAAGTGCACCAGAAAATTACATATAAAGGTCTGTACACAAATGCTAGAAGCATTCGAGCAAAAATAGGGGAATTGGAATGCTTGGTGAAGGAAAATAATATTGATATTATCGGCATAACAGAAACCTGGTGGACGGATGAAAACCAATGGGACACAAAGATTCCAGGTTACAAATTGTATAGGATGGACAGGAGAGGGAGAAATGGTGGTGGCGTGGCCTTGTACATAAATGAGGAGTTAGAATCTCATGAACTCGAAATTCAAGAAAATTCAAACTCACCCACAGAAACATTGTGGATAAAAATCCCAGGACAGGAAACTAATCTGATGTTAGGGATCTGCTATCGCCCTCCCAACCAAACTCCAGAGGCAAATTGCTATTTGGAAAAAGAATTTAAGGAGGCCTCAAAAAGAAATAGGGTAGTCATAATGGGGGACTTCAACTATCCCCAAATAGATTGGGTAAATTCTTGTTCTACACATGAAAGAGAGACAAGGTTCCTCGACATGTTAGCCAATTATTCCCTTGAGCAGATGGTCATGGAACCTACCAGGGGAAAGGGGATCCTGGACTTGGTTCTAACTAATGCACAGGATTTGGTTCATGATGTCCTTGTAACCGAGCCCATAGGAACCAGCGATCACAACACAATAACCTTCAACTTAACTATGGATAGCAAATTGTCAGTGAAAACTAACACAGAGACCTTAAACTTTCACAGAGGGAATTTTGACAAAATGAGGAAAATAGTAAAGAAGAAACTAAAAGAAACAGTAAAAAAAGTCAAATCCCTCCAAAATGCTTGGAAACTGTTTAAAAATACGTTACAGCAGGCTCAAATAAAATGCATTCCTAAAAGAAGAAAGAGGATTGGAAAGTCCAAGAGGATACCAGTATGGCTTACAAATGAGGTAAAGGAGGTTATTGGAAAGAAGAAAAACTCATTTAAGAAAGGGAAGGCTCTTCCTACCGAGGAGAACAGGAGGGATCACAAACTCTGGCAGACCAAATGCAAGGCGATAGTCATGAAAGCCAAGAGAGACTTTGAGGAGCATATAGCCAAGAATATTAAAAATAACAACAAAACCTTTTTTAAGTACATCAGAAGCAGGAACCCAACCAGAAAATTAGTTGGGCCACTTGATAACAATGGTCAGAAGGGGATAATCAGAGAAGACAAGGAGATTGCTGAGAGGCTAAATGACTTCTTTGCCTCCGTTTTCACCGAGGAGGATAGAGAACATCTGCCTGCCACTGAATTAGTTTTCCCAGGGAGGGAAATAGAAGAATTAAACCTGATAGAGATAAACAAGGAAGATGTTCTTGCATGCCTTTCTAAACTAAACGTCAACAAATCGCCGGGTCCAGATGGCATCCACCCTAGAATTCTCAAGGAACTCAAGTGTGAAATTGCTGAACTTCTAGCTAAAATATACAATCTTTCTCTAAGATCAGGCACTGTACCAGAGGATTGGAGGGAAGCAAATATAACCCCAATCTTCAAGAAAGGATCCAGAGGTGATCCTATAGACCAGTCAGTCTAACCTCAGTTCCAGGCAAACTGATGGAAACCATTATTAAAGATAAAATTAAAGGGCACATAGAAAAACAGGCATTGCTGAAAGAAAATCAACATGGTTTCTGCAAAGGCAAATCATGTCTTACTAACTTGTTAGAATTCTTTGAGGGTGTAAATAAATACATAGATAAAGGGGCCCCAGTTGATATTGTATATCTTGACTTTCAAAAGGCTTTTGACAAAGTTCCTCACCAAAGGCTCCTAAAAAAGCTCTCCAGCCACGGAATTAGAGGACAGGTCTTGTCCTGGATTGGTAACTGGCTAAATTGTAGGAAGCAAAGGGTGGCAATAAATGGACAATTCTCCAGATGGAAAGAAGTGAGAAGTGGTGTACCCCAAGGTTCAGTTTTGGGACCTTTACTTTTTAATTTATTCATCAATGATCTGGATGTAGAAGTTAATAGTGAGGTAGCCAAGTTTGCTGATGACACCAAATTGTTCCGGGTTGTGAAAAGTGAAACTGATTGTCGGGAGCTCCAGAAGGATCTCTCGAAATTGTGTGAGTGGGCAACAAAGTGGCAAATGCATTTTAACCTAAACAAGTGCAAAGTTATGCACATCGGGGCAAAGAACCCCAATTATACTTACCAACTGATGGGGACCAAACTTTCTGAGTCAACCCAAGAAAGGGATCTTGGGGTTTTGGTGGACAGCTCGATGAAGATGTCAACCCAATGCGCAGCAGCAGTAAAAAAAAGCAAATTCCATGCTTGGCATGATTAGGAAGGGAATCGAAAATAAGTCAGCAAGTGTTGTATTGTCTCTGTACAAATCGATGGTGAGACCACACTTGGAGTACTGTGTACAGTTCTGGTCACCGCACCTCAAGAAGGATATAATGGAACTAGAAAAGGTGCAAAAAAGGGTAACAAGAATGATCAAGGAAATGGAGCGCCTCCCTTATGAAACCAGATTGCAACGCCTTGGTCTCTTCAGCCTTGAAAGACGGCATTTAAGGGGTGACTTGATCGAAGTGTATAAAATCATGCATGGGATAGAAAAGGTGGATAGAGAAAAATTCTTTTCTCTATCACACAATACCAGGACAAGGGGGCACTCCCTAAAGCTCATAGCTAAGAAAGTGAGGACAAATAAAGGGAAATATTTCTTCACCCAGAGGGTCATTGATTTATGGAATTCACTTCCAGAAGGGGTTGTGACAGCTTTCAGCCTTGATAGCTTTAAGGCAGGGTCAGACAGATTCATGGATGCAAAGTGTATCGGGGGTTATTAAAACGGATGTCCATGTGCCGCCTCTATGTTGGTTGAGGCAGGCAGGATTCCCTTGAGTACCATTTGTTGGGGATTAAGGGAAAGGGAGGGTTTTGCCTTTGTGTTTCTTGAAGCTTGTGTATTATCCCTGGACATTGCTCTGACATTCTTGCTCAAGAATCCATTTATTCCAGTTAAAGAAACAGAGCCAACACACCTTCTTTCCATGAAAGAACCAAGAATGCAGGAAGTTTATTAATCATGTTTTCCTGAAGAGATGCATAACTTCTCCGGTACTGTTGAGAAGTCTCAGGCCTATGATCACCCAGCAGAGCTCCAAGGGGAAATCTTGAAATGTCCTATTCCTAAATGTCAGCAAGAAACATTGCTCAGTTCTAAATTATGAACACTTCTTGACATTTCCTAAAACTTATTTTCATTGATCAGATGAAATTTTTGCTCTCTTCTACTGACAAACAGTAAACAACAGCGTTCAGCCATCATGTCTTTTACACTTCTGGTTCAAAATGATATAATTGCCCTTAAAACTGGAGCCCCTAGGGGTGTCTTTTCTGTGTTGGAGTTATTCCATACAGCCTGCTAATTTTTCTTTTCTGTCGTGGCAAAGAAATGGTTCTGTGGGATGTTGCTGACACACTTCTATCTTAAATATGCTTGTTTTTTCCTCGGTCCACTTGGTCTCAGCATTCCTAGAATAACCACAGTGTGATTTAAATTTTATGGAACAAAGGCAGCAAGAAGGAATAAAATATATCTTAGTTTAAACTTTGTAATATGCTCATTTTAAGGATTTTTTTTTTGGTGAGCCTTGCATGTGAATATAATATAGGTTTCCTAGGTGGTGATTCTTTATATCAGTGGTTCTCAACCTTTTTCAGGTTGAGACCCCACTTGCGCCGCCCATGCGCGCTGCGGCCATGACCCGGGCACGTGCGTGTGCGCGCAATGGGGAGATCTGCGCATTCGCGGCGCACGCACGTAAAAAAAAAAACAAAATGGCGGGCCGCGACGAGCCGATCTGCACATGCACGGCGTGCACGCGACAGGCCAATCCGCGCATGCGTGGCGCACGCGCGCGACGAAATTTTTAAAAAAAAAAAATAAAAAAAAAATTAAAAAAAATGGCAGACCGCGATGGGCCGATCCGCGCATGCGTGGTCCACGCGCGACGGGCTGATCTGTGCATGCGCGGTGCGCATGCGATGAAAAATAAAAAAAATGGCGGACCGCAACAGGCCGATCCACGCATGCACGGCGCATGCACGACGGCCCGAACCGCACATGCGCGGCGCGCGCATGACGAAAAAAAGCAAAAAAATAAAATACAATAAAAAAACCAAAATGGCGGACCGCGGTGTCCGGCGACCCCCGTGAAATGGTCGTTCGACCCCAAATGGGGTCGCGACCCATAGGTTGAGAACCGCTGCTTTATATTAATTTATCCTGAGTTTCTATAGTTAAAATCCTCTTTGTAATAAGCAGGGGGTTGGACTAGATGACCTCCAAGATCCCTTCCAACATTATTGTCATTGTTATTGTATCTACCACAGAGAGATATTCTATATCTTTGTCAGTACACCACATGTATCTCTTAGTTGGCAACACTATGCTGGTTTGCAAGGTAACATCTAGATTAGAGATCCTGGCATGCATCAAATAGTATGTAATGCTTGGATTTTGATTGTACTAGTGGCATGCTTTCCAAAATATGCTAAAACTGTCCAACATGCTTCTTACCATTAATAGGGAATGCTGCAGTTGGCACATGGGCAACTAAGATTCTTAAGCTGATCACCATTTTCTCGTTCTAAAAAGCATTACAAGAAATATGGGTGCCAGACAGCAATTGGAGTGGAGATCAAAACAAGTAAGACTGTGGCTGCAGCATTGCAATTCATTTGCATATGCACTAACAGTGAATGTACATACAAAAAAGTGGGACTTTCATTATGATGATGCAATCACTATCTTGGCTCTTATAACCCACCCATTCCGTTTGGCTCCCAAGGTATGGAATTATACAAATGGATGCTAGTTGGAATGATTAAATGAAATAAGTGGGAATGGGTCATTTAAAAAGTGTTGTTCACAAATATGTGAACAACTGGTTCTCTGTGTGGATGCTGCTTCCGGAAGTCCATTCTGGGCCTGGGCAACAAAATATTAACTACTGGTTCTGCCGAACTGGTACAAACTGGGGGTATGTCTATTTTCAATAAAGCTATCAGATAACAGCTGCAAAAAATCTAGACATTTACTAGATGGCAACCATATAGTCACTATTCAGGATTTTGGAGCCCAGATCCAGTTGCGCCATTTTAACTCTTTGAAAATGAAAGACATTGGGCAGACAATTCTAGTTATTTTTATGCAAAAGAATGAAGCAGCAGATTGCATCCAGTGACCAATTGAGTAGTCTTCTGAGAATTGAGCTTTGTATTAAGAAATCTCCTTGAAATATTTATTGCCTTCATTTGCTGGCTGGGCTCTCATATGACTCAGATGGATTTGCAGAAATCCACATTAGCAAAAGAGTTTCAATGAACAGAGTGGATCTATTTAAGAAATGGGCTGGGGGATGAGGCTTGCCAATCCTTCAATTTTTTTTTATTAGATAGGAGAAGATATTGATGATAGGTTTAGTTGATGGCCTCTGAGAGTGAGAAAGAAATGCTATCTTTATCAAAGTAGACTACAATGTTTGTATGAAGCTAGGAGGAATTCCATAGAATCAAGAAGTTCTATATACTTCTTTTCTGCCATTAACAAAGTATATATCATCAGATGATTGGAACTGTACAAATGCTGACTAAATTTATTGTTGTCTTCATTATCAAGGAACAATAACATTTCCCTCTTCAGATGCTTAAATTCAAGAAGCGGGGTATTACTTACTGTATCACTGCAGTGAGTAAATTTTTTACTTCTTCATACAACAACCCAAGCTTTTAAGACCCTTTTCCAAAGCTGAAACCTATGCACATTTATATGAAAATTATCTGCGTTGAAAGCAACATTTCAAAGCATTTCCTCATAAATAAACATCCATGAAATTAAGCCATGAAAACTCAGGAATCATGGCATAGTGGTTGGAATGTTGTATATTGCAGGCTAACTCTGCCCCTAGCCAGAGGTTTGACCCTGACCGACTCAAGGTTGACTCAACCTTCCATCCTTCTGAGGTTGGTAAAATGTGGACCTAGATTGTTGGGGGCAATATGTTGGCTCTGTTAACTGCTTAGAGAGAACTGTAAAGCACTATGAAGCAGTATATAAGTCTAAGTGCTATTGCTATAATATAAATGTCAACTAGCCAAATGCTATTTTTCCAATATGCAATGTCCCATATTATCACACTTTTAAACATTTCCTGTCTCTATTTCCACATTCTGGCAAACTTAAACTAGAAACTTTCCACTATTTATATCTTGATTAAAAGAATAATCCTCTTTCCTTTTTATCAACATATCTAGGGACAGAATATAAAATTGAAACCAGAGGCTTTTCTTTTAGGATTTCTGGACAAGGAAATTGAAACAAAAATCTGGAACTTTGTTATTGCAGTGAGAATTCTTTATGCGCAAAAATGGAAAGATATATTAAACCCCACAATGAAAGAGTACATGGAAAACTGATGGAGTTAGGAGAGATGGCCAAATTAACTGTTTTAATAATAATAAAAAGAATATACCAGTTTTGTTTCTACTTGGAATCTGCTTCTGGAGCTTGTGCTCAAGACAGGAAAAAAAAATGAAATTGAGATTTTGGGATTTGCTGATTAGATAAATTTGTTGTTTTAGAAATGACTAGTATACTAAGTATTAAAAGTAAAAAGTTGAAGCTGTACCTGTTGTTTTATTCAACTGTGTTGAAAAAAGTTGGCAGTTAGCACTTTTTTTCTTCTTTTCTTACCACCCCACACTTCTCTTTCCCTCCCCTTTTCCCTTTTTCCTGCTATCTTTATTTCCATTTGTATTTTATATTATCAAAATATAGTAAAATTATTAAGAAAAACTTACTAGGGACATGGCAGCCTGTTAATCTGTCTAACCCAACTATGCTTGTAGCAGTTTTCTGTAGTCTCAAGCTAAGGTCATTCCTTTCCTTGACCCCTTGACTAGAAACACTGGCGAGAGAGCGTGAATATGCTAAACATGGGCACAACCACATGAAAGGACATTTTTTTTGTCTTCTTGTTGGAACAGATATTGTGCAAAAGACTGAGATCAGCAGCAGCTTTCTTCCCTACTTTATTTTAATTATTGCCATATAAGCGTTTGCCCATATTTTCCAGATGGTGACACTGTTTTGCTACTCTCTCAGCAAAATGTGGGCAAACTCAGAGCAGCTTGCTGCTTTCAGACAGAGATGTATGTAACTAATTGAATAATGCTTATAATAAGATGACAGTTTGGCAAAGTAGGTGCCCAGTTTTTAAATTGTCCATTATTATAAGAAAATAGCTGCCAAAGAATCCTAATCACAAAACAATAAATAATCCAGATGTCTTTTGAAAACCTGTTGCTCTGGAAGAAGCAGAAAGATGCTACTGGTTCCTGTCAGATTTGAAGAGATATTCAAGAACATAACCAAACTGACCTACATAAAAACCAAGTCATGAGCTTGACTTATAGTTCACTGAACTTGACTTGTCATTCGTGTCTTGAGAGTCACGAAGAGATGTTTTTGCTTTAGGAATAGGAACTAAATAAAAACTAAACATTTTCTTTTTCAGTCCCCCTGTAACAATCTGAAGTGAACTTACATTCTCATTTTTCACAGTTGGTTAATTCTGTTATTTATATTTCTGTCCTCCGGTGAGTGATTCTTGACATATTCTGAAGCCTATCATACAGATCAAATAGAAGGCCACAGGCCTGGTTCCTTCTGCTTAATAGCAAAGCCCATTTGTAGTTTAAAATGTAATAATTAAACTAAGAAGCATCTTCCCTTGGTGTTTATGTGGCTGAAGAGGAGACAGTGAACAATTCTTTAGTTTTTTGCCCAGGCTTTGCTTTTAATTAGGCAAATTGAGTTGCATCTGTGTTCAATTTTTATTTTTCAAAAAATGTTAGCTATTTTAAGTACAACATGAGTGGGTTTGTTCTTTCCATTTCTCAAATACCATTTAATATTTAGAAATATATTTAAAAACACTGGAGAGTAATAAAATAAGCCCCAGATTTACAGTTTTATAGTCCTACAAATAAACATTTTATTTACTCAGAATTAATTCCTTTTTTGCATACAATGGCAAACTTACTTTATCTATATTTAAATCTGAAGGTGCATCATTTAAGGTACTGATTCACAAATCAGGGTGTGCATGGAAGAGATTCAGTAGACAAGACAGTAACAAATATTTATGCGGTAGGCTAGATCATAGTCTTTCAAGGTTTAGAAAGGAATGGTAAAGTAATAGCAATAGCACTTAGACTTATATACCACTTCATAGTACTTTACAGCCTTCTCTAAGTACTTTACAGAGCCAGCATATTGCACTGAATAATCTGGGTCCTCATTTTACCAACTTTGAGCTGGTCAGAATCGAACTCCTGACAGTGAGCAGTGAGTTAGCCTGCAGTACTGCATTCTAACCACTGCACCACCACAGCTCTTCAAGTAATGCTTCTCTATCACCTCCAAAGAATGGGAAGATGTATTTCTGAAAAACTCTAATCTAAAAACATACCTAAGCAGATTTCTAAACAAATCATGTCAGTATTTCCGAGATGACCAGCAACACTGAAGCTTTCCTTAGGTTGTTAGGCATAACATTATTTACTCCTGAATTATTCATCTCCAGTGTGCCACAACTCCTAAGTGTGGCTTGATAGATTGTTAAGTATCCACAGTCACTGTGTGAAAGGGAGAGTACTGGGAATTTGAGAATAAATGCTTGGTTTTGTCTTTCTCAAGAGACTTGCCATTCACAAAATGGTATGTAGCTATTGACTCTGAGAATATGGTTACAGAAAACGCAACTACCAATTAATGAGGAAGAATTTGGTTTTCTCAATCTGGAGCTATGTCATTTTGCTTACCTATTGTGAGGTATTAAATACTGAAAACCAATAATTGATGTCAATTTTCCATTTTGGTGAAAATATGGTGACATGGAAAATGGAGAAATTGGATGGAAGTGGGGATATTGACTTTGCACCAACTGATAGATGATGAATATGAATTTTTAACATATGCAGTGTTAAGAGATAATATCATCTATCAGATGTAACCCTATGGCAATATTTACAGCTACAACATTTGTTCACAACATTATTTGGACCAGCAGAATTTTTACCTATGTAGGCACACAAGATAGTAGAACAATGTGATAACCCTTTAAAACAAAACGCCCTACTATTAGTTTGTATGTGTTATCAATAAACCAATTTGATATGCAGATTTTAAGAAACGAGTGGTATGAAGAATTAAAGGTTCCTTTGCCCAATGGGAGAGTGTCTTAACGTCTATAGCAAAAGAGCCAGTGGACCTTAAACTATGACTTGTACAACACAAAATACTATTTATTTAGGATTGATTGGTCCTCACTACTTTTGTATAGAAAAGGTCTGCTTATGGCAGCATTTTGTTGAAAATGGAATAGAGATAATGCTTCTTTAAAAAACATGTTTTTACAATGTGCTTATACATACTAAATCCTCAGAGAAAATAGTGGATTATATGAGAGTGTGATTAAAAATAAAGTTTTTCAGAGGATAATATTCTTTTGAATTGTATACTTATAACATAGAAACTGACAATTGGACAATGTAAGTGGATTATTTGTGTATTACTATGGCTAAAAGACTGGTATTGCAGCATTGGAAAAAATAAATGTATGGACTGAGGCAGGCCTGGGCCTCTGAGGCCTAGAATGGACTTCTGGAAGTGGCATCCACGCACTTCCGTTGGGCCATTCTAAGCCTGAGAGGCATCCTCCAGGCCTCTGAGGTCTAGACTGGACTTCCGGAAGCAGTGTACATTCAGCCTGTTCTCTGAACTCAGCAAAATTTAGCTATTGGTTCTGCCGAACCAATGTGAACCGGCTGAATCCCACCACTGGACTGAGGACCTGATTGTATATGCCACCTATGAGCGGATTGCCTATAGACATAGACTTTGTATGGACAAATATAATAAAATATGGAACTCATTTATGCAAAATATAGTAAGTTAAAGAGGAATAATAGTTATATGCATATATTAGAAATAAGTATACATGTACTTTAATATTTATTATAAATAAAATAAAAAATAATAATTATGATGTAACAGTATAGAATTCTTTGTTTTTGTGTTATATTTTTTCATTTTTTTCACATTAGTGGCAAGAAATGGACTCTATTAAAAATCAAGTATGTAAAAGAGGAAAAATATGTTAAATACCAAGTTTTCCATTTTTTTTCTGTCCATGGAATCTGTTTCTTAAACATAAAGTCTGCTGAACCAGTGTTCAAGAGGCAAAACTCTAGTAATGAAAAATTGGCTGCATTTGAGTTAATGTTTTTTTTAAAAAAATATTTTCCCCTTAGTGCCTAGTTCCACTCCATCAGGTTCTTGTAGGTTCTGTGGGAAACAATTTGAAAAATTCTGTTATGTAGGATCTTTTCTTGAAAAACTGCATTTCTGAGCAAGTGTATCCTATTACTTCTGATGATGGATTTTATAGAATTGTAAAAGGAAAGCTAATCTCACATGAAAAGAAATCTCAATTCGAATCCATTTCCATGTTTTTGCCAAAGAAAGATGCCTTAGGAATGCTCAGGAATACTTGGAATAGAACAATATCTACATTTTAATCACTGAATGTATACTACTGCATCTTATTAAAAGTTCAAACAGAGTCAACAAAGTTGTACTCCTTGCTAGAGAGCCCAAATATCTTGATTTTAATAAATTATAAAAGTAAAGGATCTAATTTGTATATACATTTTAATAAACGATTCATGGGATGCATTGCAACTGACATTAAGCCTTTGTATGTAACTGGCTGTATCATTCAAAGATAGCTAATACTGTTAAGGTGACCAACCGTCCTCCTTTAGGGAGGACAGTCCTCCTTTTGTGAGTTCTGTCCTCCCTCAAAAAGTGTGCTCCTACATGTCCTCCTTTTTGATATTTGAAGACTAATCTGTAGGGCTTTTTTCCCCTCATAGAATGCTCAGAACGGCATTCCGGCACCTTTTTTTTGATGTTTTTTTTTTTTCAACTTTTCCATGAGCTGTGCTACTTCCCCTATTGGCTTTTGAAAGCAATAGGAATTGCTGCTGAGCACGCCAAAACCTCCGGCCAGCAAACTTTGCATATGTAAGTTGTCTACAACGAAGGTGAATTGGCAGTAACTTTACACCCCTCCCTGCTACCCAACTACACCATCTCCTAGTTAGTCCCGAAGATACCTGGAGGACACTGGAGCGGCGACGCCACGGTAACTTTCTCTTGATCTTCGGCCCTGTTAGGGCAATAATGGCTGCGGGCGCAAGAGGCAGGGGCAGCAAGGCTGCTGTGGGCGGGGCTGTGAGGGGTGGCAGTGGCCGGCTGCCCCCCGTGCTGTGGGAGCTGCGGGGCCTGCTCTACAAGGGACTGCGCAGGGTGGGCAGTGGTGCTGGCGGGGTGGCTGCAGGCCAGGTGTGTTGACAGCGGGCTGCCCCCGGGGCCGGAGCCGGTGCAGCTGGTGCTTTGGGAGCCGCAGGGCCCGCTCTACACAGCAGGGCAGCAGTGCTGGCGGGGCAACTGCAGGCGGGGGCATGTAAGCATAATTACAATATAAAATGTTATTGTTACAAATGGTTTTTATTATGCATTTATCATATTATAGTGTATTCTGTATTATTGTTGCAGTGAATAAAATGTTTCTTTTATTTACGATATTTTTTTATTCAATTTATTTGTGTCCTCCTTTTCATTGTAAAAAAGTTGAGTCACCTTAATACTGTGCATTATAGGTGAGTAAATAAAATACATTATACAATAAAAGTCAATCACAAAAATCCTTTGAGTACTGGAAAAGTAACATTTAAGTATCTTTCAAACAAGCTTTTCTGTGGACCAATTCACACAACCATCAGCCTTATAGCATCTGCAGTTAGCAGTTCTACTCAGACTGACTTTCTTGTGGAAAATTGGTTGCACATATGCTGGCAGCCAAAAGCTTTTGTCTGCCACAAAGATACTTGTGTAGGATTTCCTGATGTGTAATGAGAGTCAAATATTTCACTTAAGAAACATTCACGACTGTTCCCAAATGAAAAGGCACGACAAACAAACCTTCTAAGTGCCTGTTGTAATGATGCTCAGGTTTTAAATTAATATGTTCAAATCTGATCAGGAACTCACTCCTAAAACACTCTTGTCGATGAATCTGTATTGCAATTGTCCTTGCTAGTTTATTAATCAGTAAAATGGTGACAAAATGGTGACAAACTCCTTTTTCAAATGACCATAGACAGGGAAAAAATGATCAGTGGCAGTAATAAGTTGGACAAGGAGTGCATGTTGAGTGGTTGGGTGTATGTTTTTAAATTAAGAATATATGAATAGCAGACAATTATGAACAGAAGACATAAATATGAATTCCTCTGCAGAGATACATTATGATTTACTGCATTTTCTCATGTTCTGCAAGGATAATCTCACCATCTTTATTCATTGGACATTCATCACAATCCAACAAAGATGGCCTTTGTGCAGAAGCTGCCCTATAAATAAGCACCAAATATACATGCAGAAGCATGTGCAAGAGTGTGGCCATATTTACTCAAGTACCATTCAAATGATTAAATGTCTTCCTATATTTAATAGAATGCATACCCAAATGCCAGGATGTGTGACAAATGACTAGAATTGGAACATGACAAATAAACATTAAAAAGGGATGTTGTATTGCTCAAATGTGGAATCAATCTTATGTTAACTGTTAACTTCCTCAATCTGATGACTTTCAGATTCTGCCTATATCTAATATTCACTATTTTTTATTTCCACCTATCTGACCTGTCTATCAGATACTTCCAGGTTGATCTCATTCAATAGGCTATAACATGAATCCCTAGATACAGGTGGTATGCTATACAATAAACTTTGATCTGTTTAAGCAAACTTTGAACCAACCATTTTCTCTTAGCCTGGTCTTCCTCACAATTTTATCATAGTGGGGAATAAAATGGAGAGTCCTGAATAAGGGGCCTTCAGCTCCTAGAAGAAAGGCACAATATCAGCCAACCAAAGAAAATAAACAAAGAAACAGAACATATTTCAGTAATTATTTATTTAAAACCTGCAGTAATACAGGTGCTTCTTCAGTTAGATTCTGAGGGTAAAAAGGACAGCAAAGAATTTCTTTTGTATGCATTGCTCAGATAAAGACAAATCTATCAATTCAATCAACAGGGCAAGAAGTGTCCAGGAATGTAATGAAAGAACCATCAGTTGTTGAGAATAGCATGCAAACTATTTGCCTATCCTTCTCACCAACCATTGAGGTAAGCTGTTTTTAAACCTGACACCAGTTTATGCTGATACCTACTCTCTAGCCATCAAGATGGCTTTGAATGTTTTTGTTTGCTTGCTTTTGTTTGCAAGTGAAAAGATCTACAATCAAGGCAAAACTGTACTCACAAGCACATTTGCTAAAAAATTCTAGGGGAGGAGGGTGTTATCTGTTATGTCCTGAGCTGGCAGGCACAGGCTGCAGCGATTGGCCTGGGCAGACCATGTGGATGCCCGGGACAAGAAAGGCTGCTCCCAGTCTTGCGTGCACACGCACAGCGGGAAAAGATCCTTTGCAATGATTGGCCAGCAAGGTATTGTGCAGGGGGGCTATAAAAGGGGGCCGCACCATTTTAAAATCTGTTCTGTTGGTGTTTGCAATAAAGGAGAACTGTTGGAACTTGTTGCTTCATCTCAATGCCTCTTTTCCTGGAACAGAACATTACCCATGAATAAATTCAGCTCTCTTTTTAAACCATGTCCATGCATGCTTTCAGAAAGTGCTGTGCAAGAGGAAACCAGTACTCAAAGGACTGACAAACTGAGGTTGTTAAAATCTAAGCAGATTCAGTATCGTTATGCATTTATATGCGTAATGACATCTGTTCCCTTCTGCGACAATACAGTACACCTAATTACCTGCTGATAACCCAAATTGTTCACTACCCCAGTGGATGTGTGCAACATGTAGGAAATAAACAAAAGCTATATTTTCTTCAGACAAAAAGCACCAACTGAAATAAAAGAGAAAATCCAGTCATTTAAATCATTAAGACAGCGAATAAAAGCAATCATTTTACTACAAGCTTTTAAGAGTATGAAAACAGTGACATTAGGATTATTTAACTTTCCAGTGAGTAAATATATACAATTTTATTTCAAATAGATTTTGAAAATATGATTCACTGGTAATGAGGATTGCACATGTGATTCAGATAAATTCCAAATCATGGCCAAATCTGCGATTAAGGTCAAGGAAGATCCATGCAAGGAGAGTCAATCTGAGTGAGCATGTTTATGACTGCTTCATGTTGCTGGAGACAGAAGCTGTCTGCAAAATCTATTGTTTTGTTTCCATAACCACCAAACTGGGGAGAGAAGGAAAGGAGAGCAGAGTCAAGAAACTGACCCATCTCCCCTCTAATCACAGAATGACTTCATAAAAGGGATTTCCAAGTAGAAATCCTTGCCTACAGAAATTTGGAGACCACCAAGTGTTCATTGTTAAGCTTTTAAAAAGATCTCCAAATCAAAATATTTGCCAAAGGAGAACATTAGTTGTTCCTATCAAATATCATCTAACCAAAATACTTGTTTAAAGAATACCTTACACTTGTATTTTATGCAAGAATCCCAACAAAACAAGAATGAATGTTAGATTTTGCTTGCTTATTTTAACACTGTAAAAAAAATAAACAAAAGGGCATCACTGCACCTCTTTTTGAAACTGAAACCCTTAGAGGATTCTATTGTGCCTATAAAGTTCATCACTTCTGGTAAAAAGTAATAATATTCATTTTTGCTGCTCAGTGGGAAGTTATACTGACTCTAGTTTTAGAATAAGCCTGCATCAAATTGGCAGCCTCTTTTCATTCTGAGTCAGAGTGATTATTGTATGAAGTATTGAATGGAGTCCCAAATCAACATTTGGGGCCTAAGCACATTTTTAGGAAACATATTTGCATATTAAAATAATGTACAAGATGTATTACAAGTTAATTATTTAAATGTATAGTACAAGTCATACTTTTATAGCGGAGCTAGATTTGGTATGTGAGACATCTATCTGAAGTTGATGGGCTTAGTGTGGGCATTCATGGGAAGGAGAGAAATGACAAGACTGGTGCAACATCAACACACAATTATTGCCATTTATATATCTGAATCAGAGATTGGATTCAAGAGTGTCAGCATGGCATTTGGTTGATGAAGCCACCAAGTATCTCCTTCAGGCTTCATCGCAATTTGGGGAAGTTGATGAAGGAATTGGTATATCATAAATAAGAAGACTGTTTTGGTCTCTAAGGGAGAAGATGAAAAGAGACACAGTGATTTGAAGTGACTTGCAATCTTTAGGTCAGAGATATAGACTTTGGGGCCCACGGCCTCGTGGTGCCCATGAAAGATTAGGTGCAGTTCCCAGCATCATGACAAAAAAGGGCACCAACATGTCACTTTTAATCTAAAAGAAAAAACTGTTATTGGGGAATAATCATATTAGTTGTGTTGCATTTTAATTATATATACATGAAATTAATTTAATTTTGCATTTTTGTCCTGGCCTTGCCCACTCCTTTGTTCTGGCCCCATCTTTGTTCTGGAGTGCTGGCTCTCCAGCATGCTCTCTAAAGGAAAAATGTGGACCTCAGGCTCAAAAATCTGTGAACCTATGGTTCCAACATTACTTCTTCATGAATGAGATGGGAGACTTGGATAGTTGCACAGAGATTGTCTTAGAACGCTTTTTAAAAATGTTCTTTTACTGTTTCTGAAGAACGTTTATTTTCCAGCTGGGTTTTATACAGTAACATCATAACATCACCAAGTGTGATTTTCAAGTGGTTAATGCAATGAATTGGGCTTGGATCCCAAAATCAGATTGAATTAATTCCTCAGCACTTCAGTTAGACATTTTTGTCATCCCTGAGTGTAGAAGTAGCACCTCTGAATTCAATGGAAAGTCTGATATGCTTGAGTCCAGCGCAATGGATATAACAATTGTTATACATGGAGCAATTTGACCTGTCCAAATAAATGGCAATCAGATTTAAAAAATACAGACATATACTTCCTTGCCACTGAAATTCTATAAGCTGTTTTGTAGGCTTATTACATATTTTGGATCAATTGATTAGATCTTTTTGTGGATACAAATTGTATTACCCAGGTAGATTCCATTGGATTCAAACATGCACAGAGATGGAGCAAGATGAAAAATGAAAAGAAACAACCCTGCTGACATTCACTACAAGGAGTCCTTGTTTAATGACCACAGTTGGGACCAGCAACTCATTAAGCAAAGTGGTTGCTAAATGAAACTGCAACTATGTTTATGATCTTACTTCAATTTCTTTTGCTTTGCAGAACTGCAAAGGTCATAAATATGAGGACTTGTTGTAAAGTAACTTTTTATCATTATCATGACTGCAAATAGTTTGTTAAAAAAGGCAGTCTTTAAACAAGGACTAGCTGTATGTATCATTGTTGCATAGCAGTTAAGCTATGATGCTATTGTACCATTTTCAGTGGATATTTGTAACCCCAACATTTGTTATGCTGTTTATCGTTTCTTTAATTAAATAAGCCTACATGTTTATTTATTGCAAGCTGTAGCATTAGGCATTTCTGCCATAGCACCACTATTTAAAAAATTAGCCTCTAGGGTGGCATGGGCATTACTGCAGTACTGTAACATCTCTATAAGAGAGAAAAAAAATATATGTATATAGAGTTATATTTCCAATTTAACGCAATTCCCTGAGCATTCCTTTGTTCCTTTTTTCTGCAATCAACTGCTGAATTCTTTGGTTCTTTATCCTTTCATATAGTGGTCTCCTCCTCCAGATGATGTTGTGTTGTGGCACTTCATTTTCTGCCTCATGGATTTTATAGGGTGCATCCAGTGTGTTGCGTTCTGGCTGCTCTTTGGTCACATTAGAACTGGAGGTATTTACCTTGGCAACATCTGGTGGACCTGTTGCTCTATGTGGTATGTGATCTTCAACAGATGTTATAAGGGTGGGAGTGATGTTCTCTTCAATATCATTAACTGTTGAGTTGCCATGTGCTGTTTCATTAACGTACATACCACAAGACTTGCAACACAGTTTATTATATCCAGGAATGGTACAGTACCGGTGGAGAACTTCCATGCGACAAAACATTGATCTGTCTTCTTTGCAATGTTCTGCTGGAAGAGAAAAATAAATTTAAGTATATGTTATACACCTGAAACAGAATCAAGTAAACTTGTTTTTTAAGAGAGCCTTGCATAAATAAGGTATTATATGTGCTCTTAACTAAAACTCTCTCATGTTTTTTGCAGTGATCTAAAGCTATAAAACAAATGTCATGCATCAATTCAACTTTTGGAGGACATGGAATGAAGTGACAATTCCTGAGTCATGTACATTTGTGTGTTCCCAAATGCACACATTAAAATTATACAGGATATAACTTTTAGATACAATAAATTGTTAGAACCATCTGTCATCTGGATCACCCTGGTTACATGCTGGATTTTCCTAAGCTCATGTCAATAGCCTGTCTTGAGTATGGTATATCAGTGGAATGAAAATTATTTATATAAGAAGCAGCTTTCTGATTTATTTTCATACATTCCGTTAATCTGATCACAGGAAGTTACTACATTTGGCCTAGTACAGATCACACACCTTCCAACTTTATTATTATATTATATTATACCTGCACTTGTTTATTATATCTTATTATTTTGTGGTTTTAATACTAATAACTGGAACAAAATATATATTGGCAATGATGTAAACAGAACCTTGGTAGTGAGAAAAAATGTTACACACACATTTAAAAACTCCATTCACTATATTATTTGTCATAAAAGTTTCAGATTGTACCATCACAAGTCACTGAGAATTATACAATCACTGAGCACACTAAATCTTTACTGGTCTTTGATGGGGAGAATAGTGTTAACTGTTTTTCTACAGGTTTCTTGGGCATTGTTTTGGCTATGTAATAACAGGCACTGAGTTGAAATTATTCTCTTTTTTCTTTCTCACCCGGATATCAAGATAAATTGCTATCAAAGAAGCAAATTCATTGTGCGTCATCATTTTTGCTTCTACTATTTTATAATAATATACCATAAAAAACTAAAGGAGTCCTTGAGGATTTTACTCCACTAGTTGTTGCTGACTATAGAGTATGTTCATCTCTGTTTCAAGGCCATTGAGCCAGCACTGTCCAAAGACATTTCCACAGTCAATGTGACCAGCATGACATCATGGAGCACGGTTACCTTCCCATCAAAATGATACCTATTAATCTACTCACATTTGCATGCTTTCAAACTTCTAGGTTGGCAGGAACTGGGGTGAGGACAGGAACTCACCCCATTGCTTGGTGCTTGGGTATCGATCCTGGATTGCTGGCTTTCCACCTGACAAGCCCAGCATCTTTTAAAATAGAATAGAATACAGCTGGAAGGGACCTTGGGAGGTCTTCTAGTCCAGCCCCCTGCTCAAGCAGGAGAATCTATACCATCTCAGACAAGTGACTGTCTAGCCTCTTCTTAAAAATCTCCAGCGATGGAGTGCCCATGATTTCTGGAGGCAAAATTTTCCACTGATTAATTGTCCTCACTGTCAGAAAGTTTCTCCTTAATTCCAGGTTGCTTCTCTCTTTGATCAGTTTTCAACCATTATTTCTTGTCCTGCCCTCTGGTGCTTTGGTGAATAATGTGACCCCCCTCTTCTTTGTGGCAGTCCCTCAAATACTGAAATACTGCTATCATGTCTCCCCTATTTCAGCCAAGCTGCCCTGCCCCATAATATACCACGCCATTATTCAAATGCTAAAGGCTTAATTGGCATATGTACAGAATCTTTCGTCTATAAGGAGTGCACCATTTTCTGAGTTTCTATACATTGCTAGAACATTACTAGGTAGCCGTTAGACAGGAACATCTTAAAGGTAAGAACCAAAGCAGTTCTCTCAATTGATTGTCTCACTTTTTGAAAAAGATTGTCCTCTATATAACTGAGATCCCATCTTTTTTTTTTAAAGCACTTAACATTATGTTTAGATAAATCATGAATCCTCTCTTGTGGGAACTGATGCAATCCTCCCTTGTAGTCCTCAATTTATGACTGCAACTAAGCTTGGAATTACAGCTGAAAGCCATGCCAGTTGTTAAGCATGCCACTATGTGACTGCACCCAATTTGACAATATTCTTTGCAATGGTCATTAAGTGAATCACTGCAGTTGTAAGTGAACATGACAGTTGTTAAGTGAATCCATTGTCCACAATGGGCATTTTTGGCAGAAACCAGAAGTAAACACCAGTTTCCAGCAAAAAAAAACACAAAAACATAATAAATTGTCATGGGGCCATGGGAGAGCTGGGGGCCATTGGAAGTTCAAAGCTGGGTGGTAAGTTGCAAGAACTTGGGAGATAGACTTGGAGAGATCTGTCATAACTTTGACCAGTCGCTAAGTAACTGGCCATTTTGTACCTGCACATATCTACATTATGTACCTGTACATATTTTCATTGTCATGGGAATTGAACATTTACAAAAACTCCCCAACAAGCTCAAAAACTTCACTTCTTCCGAGAACCAGCATTGTCTTTCTTGCATGATTCATGTACTTATCTCAACCTCTATGTGTGCCTTATCATGCCTTCAAAATGTGGAAAGTTGTAAAAGAAAACAAGGGACAGATGTGTTAATGTCATCTCTTTGTATGAAGAAACGTTCTGAGGAAGAGAGATTAGCATAAAATGCTGGATCATTATAGAGACCAAGTGCCTGGGCACGCAGCAGAACAATTCTGAGTTTTGCTGCGTTGTGTGTCCAGATGGGAAGAGAAGAAACACATCCATATTGCCATCTGGTGATAATATTAATTTGGAGGCACAGTTAACATGGTATTTAATTTCATACTACATCTGGTTGCAACATGGCCTTGCTTGAATTATTAATTCATTTTTTGCTAACCTACTGTAAATAAGAACAGGTTAAGTCCATATATATGGATATATGCTGAAGAAATATCAATGTTCCCCCTGCTTATAAAGCACGAAAAAAAAATCCGAAGCACCCTTGTTTACATAAGAAATCAATATTGAAATTCAAACTAGGTTTCCAAGTATGCATTGCAGAGAGAGAATGAGCAATCTGAAACTAAGTTAAGTAGAAGTAAATGCAGGATGCAGGAAGCATATTTTAAATAAGGACTGAAATTTCTCATATGGTAAAACACACCAAGAAAGTTTCCAGAAATTGCCTCAGTGAAAACTATAGGAGCTATGAAGCATAGAGCAATATTCTTATGTAGCCCCAATCATTTCACTGTAGTCAGCAGAAGAGAAGAGATATACACACACTTTAATTTCTGGGAGCAACACACCATGTGAATTTCTTGATGCTTCAACAATTTTGGATATGCATGCTACAAATCCTTCCTTGGTAAGTTGTGGTAGAGTGTAGTTTGTGCTGTGTGTGTGTGTGCTAAATTTTTGCCATGTTTCTGTGTTCCAAAAGAAAGAAATTTCAGATGCATCTTTGCAAATGTCTAACAATCAGGATGGTATGACAGGAGCATCAAGGCCCACTTAGAAGGAAGCTGCATGCAGATATGGCAGCACAGGGATTTATTTATTTATTTATTTTAATTCAATTTTTATGCCGCTCCTCTCCAAAGGACTCGAAGCGGCTAACAACATAAACAAAAGAACATCACAGAGTTTAAAATCAAAAAGCAGTCTACAAAACGTTTAACCCCCCCCCCCGAACACATTCATAATTCACACGCAATCACAGTCATCCCCAGGCCTGCCGGCATAGATAAGTTTTTAGATTCTTCTGGAAGGCCAGGAGAGTGGGGGAAACGCGGACTTTAGGGGGCAGTTGGTTCCAGAGGGTGGGCGCCACAACAGAGAAGGCCCTCCCCCTAGGACCCGCCAGCCCGCATTGTTTCGCTGACGGGACCCGGAGGAGGCCGACCCTGTGCGCTCTCACCGGTCGAAGGGAAGTATGTGGCAGAAGACGGTCCCGTAAGTATCCTGGTCCAATGCCATGAAGGGGGCAATAGCCTTTTAACTGCATTGCAAATTACAGCCCACTCTAATTCAGGAGCAGTCGTTGACTTCAGAAAGGCTATACAATAGTTCTTTACTCATCCTCTAACTAAAATATAGGGTATGAGTGTGTTTAATTGGCAAACATTTCAGTCTAGCATATGTTAATACTTATACAAATATAACTGTATGGCAGCATTATAAAAGTTAAAGTTCCCAGATATTTATGGGAAACAAACAAACAAACAAGCAAATTTTGTTGCTGTTATTTGACTTTGCTGATTTCATAAAATATATTCCAAGGGAAATAATTGCCGAAATTCTTTAGGTTAGAGATCAAATGTTTTTTATATAAAACTATTAACAACTGTAGGGTTAAATATGTCTAGAAATTTAAAATGGCAAAATAATGATCTATGTTTGATTTTTTCAAATATATTTGAAACTAATTTTTCAACTAAACATATTTTTCAAACTAATTAAAGAAACATTTGGCCGTTCAGTCAAGGAGCCTGTTGAAACAGCTTTAGAAAAATGCCTTATTTTTCACAGTAAAATATGCAAAATATGTAGATTACATATAGTCAGGTGAAATGAGTCCTATGATGCTATTAAGATGCATTTCATTTATATTTAAGAGTTTATAGAAAGATATCTTCTTTACTTCCACAGTGGGGTGGGGTGGGCTGGGATAGCCATGGCGCATCAACAAGATTTGTGGCAGTTTAAAGGTGTAACAAATTCATTTTGGCATCAGTCACTTACTGGATTGCAAGCCACTTGCATGCACAAAGGCAACCATTAACCTTCTTGATTTTAAGGTGCAAAAGTCTTTGCACCTGTTTGCCTTAAGCTTGTGACTTGTATATATCAGGATAAATATAGGTGTTTATTCCTGCAACAAAACTGCCAGACCTGCTGAACTTTAATCTTTTATTTTTCAATACGTATGACAGACTGGAAGTATGTCTTTAACCCAGCAGTAAGAAAAAAATAGTTATTTGTACAATCACTTTGGTACACATTTCAACTGGCCTGATAGAAAATATTGAACAGCAAACTGAATTGGCACGTTTAATATTGTGTTAAATACATACAAAACACTGATAAAATATCCCTGATAAACCAAAGTGCATACAGAACTGTGCGCAATGCCCAGGTATCTTATTGCACCATTCTCTAGAGCCACCCATATTGTCAAACATCACTTAACAGTTGTCTATTGAAAGGTAACTAACAGTCATAAGTAAGTTGATAACAGTTATACACCAATTATTTTACATAACAGTATTTAGAGCCAGATAACACGTCTTTGCCTTTTATGTTGCCATGTGTAATTACTAGCATGTTGCAGCGGGAAATAATAATAACAGCAAAATTTAAATATGTGATCACATGATAATGACCATTTTGAAGTGCTACATTGCCAAAATCCACAGGGTCACTTTTGTAAGGTATCTGAAATGTTAGTGGAAAGAGAGCAATAAAATTGTTATGGTACCCCAGGACTAATGCCTTTCTATTCTTTGATATTGCATGAGTGGTCCAGAGAGAATAAATTTTAGATCTTCAACACAAAGTCTGTTGAAGGAATAAATTGCAATGAAACAAATTAAGTGTTACAAAATACTTTTCTTTCATCCAATTTAGTAATGATCCTTTTTTCTTTCTCATACATGGACTGTGCAAATTTCCTTCCAGTGTTTAATCATTCAAGTAAAATACTCTGTACGTGAATATCAATTCATGATACCCGTACACTTATTTAAAGCTGGAACTGGAGATTAATGCCAATGCAATTAAAGTTTAAGGCATTTTTCTAAACATAGTTTCTTCTTCCCTAAGCAAAATAAAACAAATCAATAAAAATTGAGGTAATTCTGTAGTTCACACTATTATGCTTGCCAGTAGACACACATCTATAGATCATACACGCACACACGCACGCACACGCACACAAATAGAAAAACTGAACAGTCAAGCCAAATATGCATATGGTGAAAAAAGACTGATGAATGTAATGATGAATAAAGAATTAATTGCTGAACAACTTTTGACATTACATTGTGTGTCAATGCCATATTGTCTCAACAATATTACAATACTGCACACCACAACTTGTAGCATACGTACATGTTCTGCCATGTTGTTTTTCTAATTGTTTTTTCAAAGAAAAAAGAAAAAAAAGAACATAAAGTACACTCTGGTAAAATTGTGTTTTTCTACTTTTGGAAATCGCTACAAAACCAAACAAAGATTCCTTTGAAGCATAGTATATAGTAGCAGCAGCATTTGATGGACTATATATAAAAAGAAGTCTCATCTTCCTGAAGAATAAGGTTTTTTTCATGGTAACAAACACCTATTTTAAAGCCATTGTGACACATGGATTGAGAAGCAATGCGGCTATAAAGAAAGATGGAATGGTTGCTTTTGCCCTGCTTGAATACCCTGCAAAGACACTGATTTGCTTAATCTGCCATGAGTTAGAGGAAAGGAAAACCTTAGCACTACAAGTTGTCATTATTGTGATGTGATCACATTCACAATAAGTTGTCAGTTTCACCATCAAACTCAAATCATGAGCCAGTTAAGAGCCTTTTTTCACCATCACTAACCAACAAGCAAACCGACATCAGCTCACTTTTTAGAGGACTTACAACAAACTGCAGATATTCTGCTTCATACACCCAACCCCTTGACGACCTCCACTGCAGCAATGAAGGGCTGCTCAATCTCCAGAGAAGCAAGACATTGGACACTGCAACCCAGTGCAGGGGGAAAAAAAAGATTCATCTCAAGATAAAACTCTGAAGATTCAAGAAAATGTCCCATATAGGAAAAAGAATAGAGCAGAAGGCAAAGTCCACATCTGATGTGGCATGCAGTTAAAAGCAAAGGCAGAATTATAAATGGGTCTTTTACTTGAAGATATTTTCTGGATGGGATAATCCGTGTCCGGTTTTGACAGCCACTGTATCATATAAGTCTTCTTGGATGTATCTGATGAATTTTCTGAAGGAGAAAGAAAGATTTGGGGCAGAAAGGGGGAAAAATATGAGCACTTTCTGTAGCTTTTAAGGAACATTTTACAATCCAAAAGCTGAATGAATAGACCCCATTCTAATCACAAAAAGGAAAATATTTTACAAGCCAAAACTATAGTTAGAAAAACATCAGTGTTTTTAGTTTTAATGAAGTTAATCATTTGAGCCCTTCTGTTCAGATGTATCACAATGTGGCATGCTTTCAGAAAGGCTAACACAGTACAAATGAAGATAGTGAATACATGTTTTTAGAGAAGTTTACTTCCATTTTAGGATTTCTTCACACATTGGGGCTGTTAGGTGTGCAATTAAAACTTTGAAAGGGTACTTTTGAACAAGTAGGACAGGGACAGGGGTTGATTAGGGCTTGCAACAACTCTAAGGAGGGCAACCGTGGACTATTGTGGATCTAGATTGGAAGACATAGACATGGAGGAACTACAGAACACAAAAACAGCAGTGAGAAAAAAATAAAAACGTGATAACTGACTAATCTCAGTACCTAGTCTCAACTATTAAAGTTTCCAAAATGGAGTTTGATCCTCTGGTAATTCATAAACCAACATTTCTTAACCTTGGCAGCTTGAAGATGTGTGGACTTCAATTCCCAAGGCTGGCTGGGCAATTCTGGGAGTCGAAGTTCACACATCTTTAGGCTGTCAAAGTTGAAAAACACTGTCATCTACAAAGAAGAAACAATGCTTTTAGATTCTTGTCAAGAATGATTCTCATCATTTTGGCTTTCTTTATTATTTCATACTAGCGGGCTAGCATTTTTCCCCCAAACCACCATCTGCAGTGAGCTCCCCCCTCCCCACCCCAAAATCAGACTTCTTTAAGAAGTGTTTTTCAAATTTCTTCTCCAGCTGCAATAAAGATAAAACTGTTAATACTGGGAATATGGGACAGATTACTCTGATAATACAGAAGTAAAATAGCAAATGGTGACTGTTTTTCCTCTATAGTTTGTTGGCATTTTACAAAGGAGTCCTCCCAACTTCAGCCCTTCCCCTTCCCTGCCTCTCCAAAAGACTCAAGAAGTCAGAGTTTTTAAAATGTGTACACTCACTAGAACATGAAGGTAGCCTGCAGGGCCTTGTTGTTTCTGGCCTATCTTCTTTACATAAGCCAGTAATATTTTCTCTTGTCCTGCAGAGAACTGGTCTTTCTTGGGTGCCATTACCGCAGGTTACAGAACACTGGAGAGCAAAGAAAGAAAAATGGGCTTCCGATTCTCTTTTGTAAATGCATTTTTGGTTTATATCTTTCATCTTTCACCCATACGCATGCACAATTACTTAGCGCTAACAAACACAGTATTGGTACTCTTCTTCCAACTTTCTAAACTTCTGGATGACTCTAAGGCAAACATGGAGCCGTGTTGTTATATAAATGTAACATCTATACATTCCATTTTGTATTTCCAAGATACAGGAACTGAAGGGGCCCAGAGACTTTTCCAGTTATTTCGACTGAGAAAGCACATGGATATGGATAGTCCCCCTGTATAAATTGAACCATGATACAAATGACTGCTTACCTGCGACCAGGGTCCAATCCACCACTGTGCAGGGCAAAGTTCTCGATTGCAAACCCTCTTGCCCTCTGGACGATCACTGCTGCAATATTTGGTATGGACAGAACGGTTTGTGTTGTCGTGCAATGTCTGGATACATCGTACTGAACGCACCTGATATCCTGTTTTCCCACAACTTTTGCTGCAAGGTTCCCAGTCACCTGTCACCCATCTGTTTCAATTAAAAACAATTAAATCAAATATATAATGGGACCACAGGATAGGCTCCTGTCTAGTATAAGTACTTCCAGAATGAATATCGCTTGGTCTGGGACTTAAGAAGAAGAATAGTCGATTGAAGACAGCTCCATGAAAAGCAGAGCTGACAACGGTGATGAAGAACAAAGAGCTGATGAGTAGACCAGGTCTTTAAACCTCTCTGGACAGGGGAGAGATTGCTCACAAGTGCTCCATGTAAGGAGACTGCAAAATAGTGGGCTCCAGCAACCTATGGAGATTCTCAGTCATCCAGGTCATAATTATCCCAAAAGTGCTTTTTCATGAGACAACTGGACTTTCTTGTTTTTTCTTTGAAGATGTTTCGCTTCTCATCCAAGAAGCTGAAGAAGCTTCTTGGATGAGAAGCGAAACATCTTCAAAGAAAAACAAGAGGGTCCAGTTGCCTAGTGAAAAAGCACTTTTGGGGTGGTCTCTAGCAGGCTTTCAGCAGTGGGAGATGAGGGAATAGTCATCTTGCTCAAGCACAATTGGCTCCACTGAAAGAATACTAAGTTCATAGAAGGGATTGCTTGTTAACTGCTTATCAGCTATTAGAAATCTTTGGATCAGCAAGTTTGAAAGCATCAAGTAAGTTTGTCTTCAATGCTTTAACAAAAAAAAGTTTTAGCTACAAGCTTAAAATCTTAAGAGAAACAGCAGAAGATTCGTTAAAACTTCAGTTTTAGAAAGCTACAAATGGACTAAGGGTTGAAATAAATTTGAAATAAAATTTTGGAATGAATTGTAAATAATTCTTCCCTTCAAAAAAATTCTTTTTTTGATTTTTTTTTTAAAAAATAATAGGACAAGAGAGAAAACTAAAGATTTCAGTTAAAGGAGAAGAATGACGAATTTATAAATATATAAAATCCCAATATACAGGTAGTCCTTGACTTACAACAGTTCATTTAGTGACTGTTCAAACTTACAATGGCAGTGAAAAAAAGTGATTTACGATCGTTTTTCATATTTATGACCACTGCAGCATTCCCATGATCATGTGATCAAAATTCAGACACTTGGCAACTGACTCATATTTATGACGGTTTCAGAGTTCCAGAGTCATGTGATCACCTTTTGCGACCTTCCATCAAGCCAAGTCAATGGGTAAGCCAGATTCACTTAACAAACTACTAACTTAACAACTGCAGCGAGTCACCTAACAACTATAGCAAGAAATGTTGTAACATGGGGCAAAATTTACTTAAAAACTTTCTCGCTTAGCAACATAAATTTTGGGTTCAATTGTGGTCGTAAGTCGAGGACTACCTGTACTTAGAAATCAGAGCTAAAAACATGACACCTAAAATAATTCTACTATTGAACTATCCTAATGTGGATGTGTCAGACTTAAGAGGACAGAATTTCCTTCTAGTTTTTCTGACAAATAAGATCATCTATTCATAATACTCTAAACCAGCGGTTCTCAACCTATGGGTCACGACCCCATTTGGGGTCGAACGACCATTTCGCGGGGGTCGCCGGACACCGCGGTCCGCCATTTTATTTTTGTTTTTTTTAATTTTATTTTGATTTTTTTTTAATTTTTTCGTTGCGCGCACGCCGCGCATGCACGGATCAGCCCGTCGTGGTCCGCCATTTTGGTTTTTTTATATTTTTTAAATTTTTTAATTTTTTTTCGACGCGCGCGCCCCGCGCATGCGTGGATCGCCCCGTCGCGGTCCACCATTTTTTAATTTTTTTAATTTTTTTTATTTTTTTTTGTCGCGCGCGTCCCGCGCATGCACGGATCGGCCCGTTGCGCGCCCGGGTCAGGGTCGCGGTGTGCATGGGCAGCGCAAGTGGGGTCTCAACCTGAAAAAGATTGAGAACCACTGCTCTAAACAGTTAATATGGAAACCAGCAGGGAGAGCAACTATTAAAATAAGTGTTGTTAGCAGAAGCTGGCACAGAAGCAGCATAATTCTTAGAAATAAATTTGCTACTTTCGCTTTGCCAACAATTCAATAGTCAGCTACGTACCATATGAAAGAATGAAAGCCATAGCTTTACAGTTTGTTGTGTCACTGTAAATCTTTCATAGTAATAGAACCATTTCTCTCGGGAACAATGTTTAACTATTTTTGCATCTGTGATAATCACAGTGTGTGTGACAATCCTATACCTGTAAATATTAAAAACTTAAGAGTTGCGAAACTCTGGACTCTTCGCTTTTGCGATATTTCATCTAACATCATTTCCATTTCCCAGCAGTGAATTGCTCAAGATGCTTCACAAATAGGCTGTGCTCAGGCTGGGATATCCTCTGATCTACAGTAAGTGAAATAGAAACAACCTCTACGGAGACTTTCCTCTTTAAAATTACATAGTTGCTCTTTCCAAGAAATATCCCTTTCAGTTTTTAGTTAGGACACAATGAACTAAGGAATGTGAAAAGCAAATGAATTATAGAGTGGACACTGTTCTCAAGTCATCTATGATTTTAGGATTTTCAAATTAATGTGTTTACAAAAAGGCTGCTGTATGATATTCCTTCCTTCTAGGTATGTTTGTTTTACTATACTGAAGGTCTGCTAACAACCAATGGTGTGAGTTAAGTGGTAGTTGAATGCACAGCCTTGTAACTTACTATAGACACATCAACTAATTTGGTTGGGACATGATGCTAAATCCTGGCTTATCAAGAATGAGCATGTATGAGATTCAAAAAGTGATAGTCTTATTTGTGCATTTTTTAAATTGCTAGTCTCTAGTTAGATTAGGAACAATCTAACTCTATCTTTACAATGCCTTTTAATCCAAACCATGGAGTGTAAATATTTGTTTAAAATTACCAGAAGTAACTATATAAATGAAAAATACCATATAATGCTTACATCTAAAGTTTTTGTAAGCAGAAAATCCTCATTTTCCACCATTCTTCAACAACCCAACATTTCTAAAAGTTATGCTACAGTTTTTATTGCTGTTTGGATTAGGATTAGTAAATGGAATATTTTTCAATAATGGCCTGTACATATTTTTAAAGAACTGAAAATCAATTTATATAAATTCTATGTGCTTCCCCTTCAAAAATTCAGGCACTTATACGTGTTCAATAATGACTTATTCTACTATGTTTACTAAGATGTTTTTCTTAAAAAAAACACACCTTTATCCTCTTGAAAATTCATTTTGCAATCAGGGCGCATCCTTATTTACCTGATTTTTAAACTAATCTTAATATCGCTAATTTCATCATTTCACATTATCATATGTAATTCCTAAGGTGATAACTTTATAAAAAATATCAGAGCAGTCCTGATCCAAAAAAAGCAACAGAAAGGGAAGAACATTAAGACAAAATCATCTGAAGCAAGGCAATGTTCCATTAGGAGATCAGTATTTAATGGCAGTGAATATTCAGAGAGACCCACTTACATTGGCTGGGAACATTCCTGGAGATTGCACACTCTACGAATGGGCCTGGGTTTTGAGATAGACTCACAGTAACTGCGACGGATCATCTTCAGATCATTCTTCCTCCGGCAACCATATTTTGTAAATTGGTAGCCTTAGGGGAAAAAAAACTTAGTTTATCTTCAACTTTGCAAAGAACTTTCACATAATTCAAATATTTTTATTTCCCCCCTATTAAAAATACTCTGGCTACTATTTTATGAATGAAGGCGAATATACGTTTCCCAGGGTAATGTTGCAGGATTCAATCTGGGTCTGTCCACTAGGACACAGAAGTTTTGTCTTCCCAGCTGGAGCCCAACTTCTCTCTAGAGAGAAGTTCCCTGAGGATGGGCTCCAGCATGTATCCGAAAGCTCAGAAGACAAAACCTCTGTGACCCAGTGGATCAGATTGGATCCTGCACTATTTTATGACTTCCTTACACCAGTTAAACCAGAGATAATAGAATAATTCTCTTCTGCTTGGAGGCCTGTTCAGATGCTTGTCCATCTCTCAGTAATCCAGGAAAGCATACAGAGTTGTTAATGGTTTATAAATTAGCTTCCAGTTATATAAAAGTAAAGTAAAATCTCACTGGAGTCAAGCTTGATTCTTGGTAATTTACACAGATACATTCTTGTCACTTGGTATTGCCTTTAAGTTTGACTTCTCAGTATAGTCAACTACCTTGAGTTTCCTAAAAGGTCCTCTTCCACCAAACCAGGAGTGATTTTGCTTAGCTTTCTAGATCAGGCAACATCAGGTTTCAATTATACAGAAGAATCAATAACCTTGTCTGTCAGATACAGGTTGCAAAAAACAGGACAATCACAAAATGGTTAAAATGGGATTCTGCCCCACCCCCTGTCCCTGCAGTTCTTACACTTAGTTGTAAGTTAGTCAAAAAATTAAGACCCAACCATCTGGAAATCTCAGAGGTGTACGCCATACTGAGAAGTAGAAGAATGATATGTGCAGAAAGCAGTGACAACTCATGAACTTGCTAAGAAAACAATTTTTATGTGACTGTGTCTGTGCAGTTAAGCTTGGCTGAAGTGATTTTACCTTTACTCCACTAAACACATCTGTGTTATGGCTGCATTTTGTATTCATAATATTAAATGAATGATTTAGAATGACGTTGAGAATGTTTTTGGCAACCAGGAGAACACAGAAAGTCAAAATAGACATATCCTTGTGCAGACTATGGACTTAGAATCTG
Source organism: Bothrops alternatus (assembly GCA_034064705.1). Classification (NCBI taxonomy): domain Eukaryota; kingdom Metazoa; phylum Chordata; class Lepidosauria; order Squamata; family Viperidae; genus Bothrops; species Bothrops alternatus. Next base: position 44,752,883 of record JARGCV010000007.1, on the reverse strand, counting down.
TATTTTCAGATCAGCCATGTTTTTTGTCATGTAGATCAAGAGATAGCACTGTGTCTCGTTCTGTTCTGGAGATAGGAAATGAATCCTCTTAAAAAGTCAAAAACAGAACGCGAGAAAGAAACATAGGAAGAATGTATAAGCTGAGTTTGGGAAACGTCTGATAAAGTGAGAATTTATCTGAGGCAATGTTCAGGCAAAATGGATAAAGGAAACAAGTGTCTCAAGAGAAATCTAGATGTGAAGAAATAGGTAACAAGTTTACTTTGCACTAAGATTAATATATTTTTCTATGTTAGAATAGTTACCTATTTTTTACATTTTTCTTAATTCAAGTAATTGTGTGTATTCCAGCCTATTATACGTATCCTCATGCTGTGCATCATGAAATAATCAATTTTAAAATCTTTTTTGATCTGTAGTAATTAATCTAAATCTAAATATCCTGGCAGAACACTCATTTATAGCAAATCAGTGGCATCTTGTGGTCTGCCAGGAGCATTACACATTTTATAAACTTAAAATCTGCCTTTTCCCCATATTTTGAAAAACCCTGTAATCATTTTTCTTCTCTACTGAATGTTTACATTTTTATATTTACATTTAGAAAGTATTTTTATCGTTCATCTTCTCTCTCTCATAACATTTGATTTCCTTGATCTCTGGTCAGTCTCCCAACAGGAGATCCAAGGACTGAAATTTCTGGTCATATCCTTCTAATGATCAAGAAGGCAGCAAAGTAGAAACTATTTCAACTTTTGTATTTTTCACTATTTAATCACAGTCAGGCAGCACAGGATATGAAAGCACTCTCTCTTTGACACACCACAGTTAATGGGAAGACCCCTTGAATGATAGTGACAGTCCTATAAAAAAGGACAGGAAGTGATGGTCAGGTATGAAGTCTTACAATACTTCTGGGAGATGAGATTTAAGACCCCCAGCTTCCCCCCCTACAGTTCAGCAATTCTGTTATTGTAGTTACAGGCAGTAAGTATGATAAGTGTTTGAGATTGATTCCAAATTTCAGAGCAGGTGGAATTCTGGGGATTGGGAAATGAGATAATGTAGAACTATTTTGCATGTTTCTGTAAAAATAAACAACTGACATGTTACTGGTTAAGTACTGTGTTGGTTCAGTCTACTCTAGATGTGAAATGCAAGGTACTGGTGAAAATTTATACTGCAGCATTTTGTCTCCTGCCATTTGTTTATTTCATCTGCTTACTTTTCATTTCATTACTACTGTTCATTTTCTAGGTGTGCAGCATGTTATGACTAATAGACAGAAATTTTTCCATGGAATGTATTTTTCTACCTATGAACTAAACTTTTTCATATTAAAATGTAACTGATCATTACCACTTTGGATAATAAATAATTACACTTTGGATAATCTCATAAAGACCGATGGATGATTGTTTGGAAAAATCAAATGTGCTGCACTGAATGAATGAATTACAGTACCACCGATAAGAAACTACAGGTAAACCTGTTAAGTCATTTTAAGTTCGTGGATTCCTGTCTCAGATTCAGCTATAAGCCATATTAAACCATCAAGCAAACTTAAAAGCATAATTAGAAACACAGGTTTTTTTTTATAACAGACAGAAAAGTCAATGCAGTCATCAACATCTTTACCTCCTCCACAAGGTTTTGAGCACTGGGTCCATTTTTTCAGAGCCCATTCATATGGTACAGGATCTTTCAAGACATTGTTATCATCAACATTTAAAGAATCTTCATGGATCATAAATTTGTATGTCAGTGAAATCTTTCCATTACCATGAGGAATTACCTAGTTAGACAGATAATGTATATCTTTTCAGGAAGATCATTTTAACATCACTTTTAAAATCTCTTCAAAACCAGATTCCAACCAAGATTTAGGCTTCTGTGATTCTCTGGTCTTGTTCCAGGTCCACGGTCCTGGTAGTCTCTTCATTTCACCTCTGCCACTCTACCAACCACTTTCCCCCATAAGATCCCCTATCTTGTTTTCTGGAAAAAGGGGAAATCCATATCCCTAGAGCTCTCACGAACGAAAGAGGCATCGTATATAGTTGGGAGGCACAAACTAAGATTTGGCTTCCAGCCTCAAAACTGATTCCTTAGCTGATACTATATAACAAATAAAGGGTGCATGGCTCACTGTCGCATCACACCCTCATCTTCAAGGAACTTACCAAAATGGTGATACCATGATGTAAAGGGCCCATTGTTTGAACCATTTCCCTATCTTCATCATTTCGATACTCCCATTCTACACCCATGTTGATGAAAATTTTGGAGTCTGGCACGTAGTTATTTTCATTTAGAATATATTTCCCTGTTTCTCGATTCTTGATCGCTAAAAACAAAACGAGAAACATGAAGTCAAGAGATGTCAGGAAGTTTCCCCTTCCTTCTAATTTTTAATTATAATCCAGCGAGTAAATAAAATGGAAGTCACAGAAGTGACTGCTTGCTTTGTTTATTTTACTTGGAGAATTCATCAAAAAAATCACCAGAAAAGTTTCTATAAACATTTTAGTACTAACAAAAATAAAATATGTCCTTCCCAGAGTTTTGGAAAAATGAGGATTTATTATTATTATTTGTTAGATTGCCTAACTGTCAAAAGTCTCAAGGCAGTGTACTATGTGTTTCTAAATGTGGCAGACTATGAATTATATTATTATTCACCTTAGACAATAGTACAAGGCTTGTTGTGCTTTCTTAGAACCTAACAGGGATGCGGCAGATTCTCCCTGGCTTTTCAATCTTCCAACTATACTCCCTGCTAGAATTATTAGGATATCCTAAGATTGTCCCCCAGATAAAGCTTTATTATGCAATGGTTCTTCCTGATTTACAAAACTATACAGGGGTCCAGACAACATAGTCTTCCATCTATATGGAAAACCTACAGTTTGCCACAGTCTTCTTTATTGTTATTTTCAGGACTTTTTTTTGTCATAGAACGCCCAGAACGGAGTTCCGGCACCTTTTTTGGATGGAATCTTGTAGGGTAGGCAAGACGGGTTGTATGACGTATGTGAGTTCCGGCACCTTTTTTTTTTTTTTAACCAAAAAAAGCACTGGTTATTTTTATCACTAACATTCCATTAAAGAAGGAATTTTATAGAGAAGTGTCAGAATCAGAGAGACAGAGCAAAATCTGTGAAGGGGAGAGGGGTGAAAGCAGAGACTGATGTTTGTAATCCTCCCACTTCCTCCAAAGTGCAGTTTAATGAGATCCAAATTGGCTACTATTCTTGGATAATTAGCTATATATTGATTGCAGTTGTAGGGCCCCAAATTTGTAGGCTTCATTATTGGCTAATTTGAAAAAGGAAAATAGTTTAATTTCAATGACAGTAATCAGCAAATAGAATCAATGACCTAAGAGCACGTGTGTTAAATATGACAAATCTTTTCTCCATGAAAGGTGATTTGATTGTACCAGGCCTTTTCTAACAGGAGGATTCTACACACTCATCTTCCCTCTTTTCATATACAAGCTCAGCAGCAGTCTTTACATCTCTCTGCTTGTCACTGCTAAATTTGCTGGCCCACTTCTACATTAAAACATGTAAGGAATATTTTATCTTTCAAAATAATAGTCAGAGATGACAGCCTCGTACACTTACTGCCCTCCTTTCCAATGCTTCAAGATTCATTTGTGTTGTCAGTATCCATACCTTATACAAAAACAGAAGCTTTACATCTGGCTCATGGTTTTTCAGGAACAATTTGTCTAACGTAAGGAATATGTCTGTGCAATGAACATTATTAATCTCAGACAGCTGTGGAGAACAGCAATTCACAAACATATCTCTTAAAATAAGACCTGGATGATTCATAGAAAAGTTACTAGGTCAGTGGACACGAATCTGCTTCTAATTAATTACAGCCTACAAGACAATGCCTCTTATTGATTCACTGAACTATAAAGATTGAGAGCATTCTTGCTGCAGCTGGCTTAGAACAAGAAAGAAGGACCAAGAGAATAGATGCTGGAGATGTAAGCAAAAACACATCTGGTGAATCTGATCCATGGGAAATGTGGGCTCTGTAGCAAATATGGAAATTGTTGCACAATTATATTGAGTGAAATTTATTTATTTATTTATTTATTAAATGTGTATGCTGCCTGACTCCAAGTGATTCTGGGCATTTATTATTTCAAAGCCAAGTTTTAGGAAAGTTGGACATACTATTTCAGTGATGGCGAACCTTTTAGAGACTGAGTGCCCAAACTGCAACCCAAAACCCACTTATTTATTGCCCGGTGCCAGGTGGGTATGGCCCACTGCATGGGCGTGGCTGTGGTGGTCATAGCAGATTGAGTGGGTGTGGCCAAGGTGGGCATGATCACCTCAATGTTGCTCGTGGGGAGCCTGTGGGGGCCGGGCAGGGTTGGGAGAGATTCAGGGGATTTCTGGCAGGTGGGGCGGTGGGCAGGAGGCTCATTCTGCGGGGTGAGGCAAGGCAAGGCAGGGCAGGGGTGCCATTGTCACAGGGCAAGGTGAGGCAGGGGCAGCTGCTGCCTGACACCATCGACCCCTGCACACAGAGACTAGCGAGCGCATGGGTGCTGGGATGCATCCAGCCACGTGGGACCTCGCCGAGTAAGCGGGGGACTGGTTGAATAGGGATGGTTGCCATCTCTAGGGCATGGCACGCATGCCCACAGAGAGGGCTCTGATTGCTGCCTCTGGCACACGGTCCATAGGTTTGCCACCACTGTACTATTTCAAAGAGCAGGTACTAAGATAGTTAGTACTGTAAAGTTCAAAGCTGAATATGATGCAATACGATATGTACCAAGATTATGAACAGTGGCATCAGATTCTTGTATAAGTAAATGCCTTGCACCAGCTGGAATGTCAAACATCTTGACGTAGCCTGTAAGAAAGCATTAAAACTATTAACAATAACCTTTATAAGCAGAATAAAAAATCATTAATATTTGCTATTACTTTATTTTATATAACAGATGCCATCTAATTTCGTTTTAAAGATTTTTGTAGCTCCAGAACTGACTTAAATCACAATTGCCAAATATTGGTGGCATTGTTTACTATCAGAAAATGCATAAAAATGACAATCTGAGCTCTAAGACTGGTTTCATATAGTTGTTATTGTTCTTTGCACCATTATGTTGTCCGCTGAGAAGATTCTCTCAGTCTCCCCCCACAAATATTCCATGCAACCTCTAGCCATGAAGAAATTGCCCGTTTTAACTTGTGAGTTCTAAGCCACCTTTTGTTTCTTTTCTAAAGAATGTGGATACTTCCTTTCAAATCCAGGTTTAAAACCTGAGTTTACAACACTTTAAAATCACAAGATACTCTTAAAAAATAAAATATCAAGAATAAAATCAATACAATATATTTAAAAGGGACTTTACAAATAACCTAGTCCTTTCTGTTATTCAGTGCTGGAATCAACTATATCATCCCTGAGAACTTCACCCAGAGTCCACCTGAAAACCTCCAGCACTGCTTTATGACTTTTACCATCAGGACATTCCTAATATACAGCCTGAATCTCTTAATTTCAGCCCATTGGTCTTTATCACACAGCCTGTTTCAACACATTTCCAGATGACTATTTTTTTAGATATTTGTAGCAATAGCAGACTTATATTCCACTTCACAGTGTTTTACAGCCCTCTCTAGGCAGTTTACAGAGTCAACATATTGCCCCCAACAATCTGGGTCCTCATTTTGCCAATCTCGGCTAGATGGAAGGCTAAGTCAATCTTGAACCAGTCAGGACTGAACTCCTGACAATGGGTAGTTAGCCTACAATACTGCATTCTAAGCACTGTGCCACCACAACTCAGTGTATCAACAGCCTATATTTGTAGGCTGTTGATACACCACTCTTGGTCTTTTCTTTGGCAGCTAAATATTTGCAGCTCCTTCAACGAAAAGGTTTAGCTCTCTGATCATCCTGGAACTCCTCCTTTAAACCCCCTTCAATGTTGCCATGTCATTTTAACTGTACAGCCTAACAGCACATAGTATAAAGGAGCTATACAAAGACCATGGAAGTGGTGTTCCATATTAACTATTGGGATATTTCAATTAATTAAATAGAGACTCTGACTTTATTTCCTCTGATATCTGGTTTTCCCCTTCTCTTTGTAAAAACATGGCATACTGATGATATAGAGAAACTGAACAAGAGAAGGTAAATGCATAATATACAATTCACTCCAACCTAGTAATAAGGGCTTCTGTAAAAATAAAATAGGGTAGCCCCATAGAAATCATCTTGTATTCCCTGGAAAACTAAAAGCAGGAAATAAAATAATAATTGTAAATACTGGATGGAGCATTTGAACCAGACTCAAAAAAGAGAGGCAATTCAGAGTGCACGCTGATGTCCACATCACATCTGTTGGCAACTCTTTAAAGACAACAAGGAGCCAAAAGCTGTGGTGTGCACATCCCTGCTTGCTCCCAATTAGCTTTTCCTTTTTGAATCAAGATCACTGCACAATTTTAGTCATTTCATCTATTTTAAAGGCTCACTATCATCTTTTTTCCTGAGCATGCAGAATTGGGTAACGAATATCCTTTTATGTATGGATCTCAGTTTATTTGTTTAGTTGTGTCTTTTGGGCTGTTTTCCATCTTGAAGGACAATTCTTTGACAAGATTTTTCACCCTCCCTGAAAAATAGACATAATGCAAAGTGGAAAAATTTTGTAGAGCCAGACAATAACTTTAGTTTAGAATGATCAACCAAGAAAGCTGAAAGCCTGCATATATCCAACACTCTGGTTTTAAGGATGAGGTATCAAGACAGACAAGTATTTCAGCAAGAGCCAATGTGGTCTGAATACAGTGCTGATTTGCTTCCCTTTAATACCTCATATAAAGAGTCACAACAGTGGCCAGAATGGAAGGACAGAAACCATAGGCAAGACTGAAAGAGAACAGAGATATAAGCAGGTCTGAAAATATCTATCTCCCCCCAGTTTGGGGTATGGATTTAAAATAATAATAATAATAATAATAATAATAATAATAATAATAATAATAATAATAATAATAATAATAATAATAATAATAATAATAATAATAAAGTTGGAAGGGACCTTGGAGGTCATCTAGTCCAATCCCCTGCTCAGGCAGGAAACCCTATACCATTTCGGACAAATAGCTGTCCAGTCTCTTCTTAAAAACTTCCAGTGTTGGAGCAATCACCGCTTCCTGGAGGCAGGTTGTTCCACTGGTTAATTGTTCTAACTGTCAGGAAGTTTCTCCTTAGTTCTAGATTGCTTCTCTCTTTGATTGGGTTCCATCCATTGCTTTTGTCCTGCCCTTAGGCACTTTGGAAAATAGCTTGACTCCCTCTTCTTTGTGGCAGCCCCTGAGATATTGGAACTGCTATCAGGTGCCCCCTCATCCTTCTCTTCATTAAACTAGACATACCCAATTCCTTGCTTCACTTTAAGATGATAGTTGATAGAATCTCCTCAAAGGTGTTGAGATATGATAATATCTGCATTAAATTAAGGCTATTGTCTGAAAGTCACTTCTTTGGAGTCAGATTCAAAATACTATTTCTGAGTAGACTTACATAGGATTCTATCTTACGATTTGAGTACACCAAGACAACATTATATGACAACATGTCTCAGACATATACATTAGGGTATTCTTTGTATATTGATTTTATTTAAAAAACATGTTTCCATCAGAACCTAGTCAAGAGTAGCATTTGATGCAGCAAAGAAAATAGGCTGTTAAAGGAATTTTTGAAATCCTTTTAAAATTAAATGCATACTTTTCTGGGGCAAGGATATTATATTTAAATAAGAACAACCTTGTTTCTTTGGTGCCCTGGAGAATGTTCCTTTCACCACTTTGCAGTGGGTGTTGTCTCCACCACACACACCACATTTATCTTCTTGCTTTGATGAACCTATTACTCTGTCACAGCCGACTTTCTGAAACAAAGAAAACAAATCCATTTGTTTCGTTTATAAGACTCTTCCTTTTTTTTGGAATGATAACTAAATCAGGATATTTAAGCAGGATATTCGGAACTAAAATATAAGTATGTTCCTGAAATAATATATTGGTAGTCTCACAGGGCTTTATTTCAAGAACAGAAGAACACTCTTCAGAACTTAAGTTTAAGTAGATTTTTTTTCATATCTATTTTAGATAGTGAAAATTGTAGACCTAGAATTTCATATCTACAATCCCTGAGAAAATAACACCAAAAACAACCATATGTTCCTCTTTCTCTCAGTTTAAAGATATCACACTTCAGCAAGTTTTTCCTCAAGTTACATATCATGAAACACAAGGTTTATTTCAAGCAAATAACTTGAAAACTGAATGGTAGATATGGTTCTGATTAAGAATTGCTGAAAATTGTACCTACGTGTATCTAGAATGACTGTATCACATGGCAAACACTGAATCTTTATCTATAGTAGGGTCACTTTTCTTGGGATATAGGTAAAACTTTGGGAATTGCCAGAGTGCTTCAAGAAAATCATGTATGTTGTGATGGCTCAAAGTACCATTAGAAGGACATGAACAATTCACTAAATAACAGGTATTCTTTCTAAACATTGTCCTTATGGAACATTCCAACATGCACTAGAAATTGAAAAAAGAGTTTTAAAAGAAGAGTTTAAGAATAGTCTAGTTGACTACTGGATCTATGTTTTCATCTAGTGCAGGCATGTCAAACTGCTGGCCCATGGGCCGGATGCGTCATGCCGAAACCACGCCCATCCCATTGCCGGGAAAAAGTCGCAATATGTCACGCCATGTCATGTGACATCACGAGTTTGACATGCCTGATCTAGTGCATGTGCTTATAGATGGCAATCATGATTTCCTCAAATAAATTTAGAAACATGCTTAAGAGCCATTTTAAACTAAGTAATGCACAACACCGCACTGTGTCTCTAACCACCCCATTTCATTTCCTGCCATCTTAAATCTCTAAACCTTCTAAGCATTCTACTTTTTCCCCTTTAAAAATTGTTGCACTTCAACCAATATCTCCCTTTTAAATAGTTGTTTTCACACATAACAACCCCCTCCTGAGGATTAAGTTCACTCATAATAAATATGATGATTTGAAAAATATTCTGCCACTTCCAATAAAACAGTAAAGTACTACGCATCTGATTTCTTTTAAAATCATTTTTCAATTTCATTTCTATAGTTTATAGAATCTTTATATAAATTAGTCGGGGAAGGGGAAAAACTAGCCCATTATAGCAATAGCACTTATATACCGTTCACAGTGTTTTACAGCCCTCTCTAAGTGCTTTACAGAGTCAGCATATTGCCCCCAACAATCTGAGTCCTCATTTTACCGACATCCGAAGGATGGAAGGCTGAGTCAACCTTGAGCCAATGAGAATCGAACTGCCAAAGCGCTGGCAGTCAGCAGTCAGCAGAATTAGCCTGCAATACTGCATTCTAACCACTGCGCCACCGTGGCTCATTATAATTTTAATATTACTCTTACAGATAGAAAAATGGAAAAAGAAATTCCTGAAACACATATAACCTACCAGGCATTCTCCTCGCATACAGATACTGTGCAAATCCTTATAGGAGCAACGTGTTCCATCATGTACCCATCTTTTCATATACACCACATCATTAGTCTCCTTGGACTCGCAGTACAGATGGCACCTTTCTTTAGCTATAAGGGAAAATATTTGCAAAATTTATCTTCTCAATGGATAATTTTCTAAATGTTGATTCAATATTGTGGTGAGGTCAAAAATTCCAAGCAATTTGTCCAAAGAGAAAAAAAATAGAGCCATATTCTAAAAATTGGGACTATATTTCAAACCAAATATTTAATAGGGAAATTTATAGTTTGTGTCAGCTTCCCCACTTCATTCTCGTCAGGGGCAGTTAAGAGTTCCAGGTTAGCAGAATCAAAAAGCCATCCTGGCTACAGATCTGGGAACTGAAATTCCAATATGCCTCGTGGCATAAAGTGAGAGAAAGTAGTTCTACCATCTTAATGGATCAACCCTTAAAATACAATTCTACAAAAAGGCTTTATTTGCGATTAGAGTCAATCATGCATAGCATATACATTAATTCAATTAAAGTACTATGGCTAAACTAAGTGATGCAGCGGCCTAAATCATTCCTAATATGAATCGCATGCTCATTGCATAGCTGGCTCAGGAATTCTGGGAATTGAAGACCATAGATTCTAAAGAGGGGCTAGTTAACCTGATATGAGGGTTAATGATAATGAATTGCAGTAATTGCATACAGGGTGTTCCAGTTTTTGAAACTGGGCAGAGTTATACTGGTCTGCTCTGCTAATAATGAAATGAAAAAGATAAATTGTGCGAACCATCAGTATGTTCATATGGGAGCCAGTGATGCTTCATATTCTGATATTCAAAAACAGGATCCCACTGCCTGCACTGTTCCTCTCTGAAGTCTTCATTATCAGGGCAATCCTGGCTATTGCATAGCTGGAACTCATAGCTTGGCCCAAAACATGTGTGGCCTCCATTAGCAGGGCTAGGAAAAAGAAGAAGTAATACTAATGAATGATTTTAGATTGATAGTGTAACAGACCATTGCATTTTATTGGAGCTGGAAAAGTGGTGCCTCTCCAGATATTAGATTCAAATTCCCATGGACACCACTCAAAAAACTTCAAGGATTTAAAGAACTGCAGTCAACAGTGTCTGGAATTCCACAGATTCTTTATCCCTTATTTATTGTTCAGTCCCAGGATTAATTTCCAATTATTTTCAAAATCTATAAGCTCTATTTAGAATACTTTACATATATGAGGTAGGAAGGCACAGTTATGTGCTGTTAATCTCAATATATGCAATATAAAAAAATTAACCATGATCTAATGAGATATGTGGATAAATATGAAACTCTGAACTTATACTACATAAATGCTGAAATAGTTGTGGGTGAGATACAATGTAGGTTTCATGCTTAAAAAAGAGATCTTATAAGCAAAGCTGGGAGAAATTGTCCTTTCCTTCTCTAGCCCTAGTAACATTAAAACCCACACCAGAAATTTGGCCAGTAGTCAGAAGGAACTTTTCAATGGGATTGTGGGGAATCAAGCAAGCAGGAAGAAGTAAAGATTATTTCTTAAGTATGTAGAATGCAGGCTAACTCTGCCCACAGCCAGAGTTTGATCCTGATGGGGTTTGAGGTCAGCCTTCCATCCTTCCGAGGTTGGTAAAATGAGGACCCAGATTGTTGGGAGCAATACGCTGACTCTGCAAACCACTTAGAAAGTGCTGTAAAGCTCTATGGGGCAGTATATAAGTCTAAGTACTATTCTTATTGTTATGTATCCATTGCAGTCAATGGCAATTCATGGCAGTTTTCAGCAGTTAAGAGAGATTAAGTACTAGAAGTGATTATGGTATCTCCTCGACAGGAGATACCATAATCAGTTCAAATTTTTCATGTTATTGCTTGGATAATTTAATTTCCTAAATCTTACTGTAATTTATTAAGGAGGTTATGTACCAAATATTTATCTTATTACCTTTTAACTTATGCCTGTATTTTCTCATGTTGCCTTTTGTTCTGTTTTTAGATTTTGTTACTTTACATGAAGAATCCATAATAATGTTTTTTTTTAAATAGCACCAGAAGTGCTATTCCTTTAATCCCTGAATGCTCAAGAAGTTGGCTTTCTTGCAAAAATAAGCTTCTCTTATATCATCCCTTGCTTCAATAGTAAACACAAAAACATGATACCTATAAAATGATTTCATGATTCATTTCGAACAATTGATTATAGATTTATGATCAAATTTGGTAGAAAGAAATCTACAGAGCAAAAAATTGTTTCTTCCAGTAAAATCAGTGGAATTGCCTTGCGAAACATGAAATAAGTGAATCTGCAGGAACACTGATCTTGAAGTTAATAAGACATTTTAGTGGAAATAAAGATACCTAGCTTTCCATTACTTCAAGCAAACACCACATATCTGCTTCTTATATTAGAAAGGGAAATCTCACACATAGACAAAATCCAATAAGTCTCTTTTTGTTTTAACACAAAAGTGTATGGATAACTTGCATCTTAAACTATTCTGCAATTTATAAATTTGGATGCAGAATGCCTATTAGGAAAAAAAAGCAGTGACTCGGCAAAGTATAGCAGGGTTATATTTGATCATAGCCAATATTCATTTATAAAATGTATTGCATTACTATTACTTTCATTCATTAGAATTCCCAAGCAGGATGCACAACAAATTTAAATTTATTAAATTAAACATCTTAAACTCAACAAATTTATTCTTTTTAAAGGAACGACAATAACACAGTCTGCAACGACATTGCATAATCTGTTGGATTTTATCTTTCCAAAAGGTTCACAGTGAAACAATTTCACAATTTCACAATTAGGCAGTGGCCTAATCATAACTAAGCAATTTTAAAAATATTTCATGAAAGTTTAACAATGTTATTTTAAAGTCATTGAAGACATCTAGAACAAAATTCATTATCAAAGAGCATAATTTGATTAGGTTCAACTTACTGTGGATTGTCACACTGGCGTGTCCGGAATTTCACTCCTGTTCCACAGGTTCGGGAACAGGAACCAAATTTACTCCATGCTCCCCAGTTTCCATCTTGCTTCAAGATATCTGGAGTTAACCAGATACAGTGACCTTTAAAACAATGCTAAAAGAGAAAAATATACAGGAATGCATATTTTTGAAATTCATCAACTTCATTTTCCTAGTAACTGAGCCTAGGTCAGGGGTAGGCAATCTTGGCTCTTTTATGACTCGTGGACTTCAACTTCCAGAATTCCAGCCAGCCATGCTGGCTCAGGAATTCTGGGAGTTGAAGTCAACGAGTCATAAAAGAGCCAAGGTTGCCTACCCCTGGCCTAGGTTGAAAGGAATTGCTGTTTAAAAAGAAATACTACCCCAAAAGAAGCCACTGGTTTCCTCATATACCCGTTTCTCATATATTATTCAAATTCAGATGTTTGAACTGCTGCCATTGAAAAAAAATGCTGCTAGACTTTATGATACTTTGCCTTTCATTTGGTCCAATCCACATCAGTTCATATCTACCCATCTGTAACCCAGATATAACTTCCTCAGTTATGTGGTTGAATCTCCAACAAGAAAAAATAAATAAAATCTGCCCCTATTGTACCATGTCAATTGCCTGGGTAGACCTAGAGGGCTGCAGGGAGACAAATGTGCAATGGAGCAATGATAAAATGGAAACAGAAAAAAGTGGTCATCTTATTCAAAATTCACACTTTTTTTTCAAATTTTCAAAGCAGGTTGTCAGTCAACAGCACATCCTAGGGAAACATGTGAAAAGTGTAGTATAGGTAGTTCTTGACTTACAACCACAATTGAGCCCAAAATTTATATTGTTAGGTGAGAAATTTGTTAAGTGAGTTTTGTCCCATTTTACGACTTTTTAGCCACATTTGTTAAATGAATTGATGCAGTTAAGTTAGTAACACAGTTGTCAAGTGTCGGATGTTCTTTGACAACATATGGAGATGCAACCATTTTCCTTCTTACGTTTTACTCTTAGAATTAGAATTAGATGATACTGGGGGGAGGAGGAATGTGCATGGGAGTTTAGTTAGACATAACAATACTGTAACTAGTGTGAGAACCAAGGTTTTTGAAATAAGAGATGATAAGAATTGGCGGGTTGGAGAACTGGAGGGAAAGTCTGCATTTCAAACTAACTGGAGAATGTGATTTATGATTGTAAATTAGAGGAGGGAATTGTGCTTTGATACTATGTGCTCAGGGGAGGGGAATTCAGATATTGGCTTTGGCTATGTAAGTGCCAATGCTATGCTCCTCGAATAAAGGTTCTTTAAGGTAAACAAAGCCTTGAAGTTCTTTGAAGAGTTTCATCTGTCAGAACTATGACAAAGTGATTCTGGCTTCCCCATTGACTTTATCAGAAGGGCGCAAAAGGAGATAACATGGCCCTGGGACACTGCAACCGTCATAAATATGAGTTAGTTGCCAAGCATCTGAATTTTGACCATATGACCATGGGGATGCTACAAAGGTCGTATGTGTGAAAAATGGCCATAAGTCACTTTTTTCAGTGCTGTTGTAACTTCTAACAGTCACTAAATGAATTGTTGTAAGTCGAGGACTTATTTGTTTATTTATTTGCATTCTGCTTTTATTATTTTTACAAATACCTCAAGGCACGGACATATCCAACTCACCTTCCTCCTACTATTTTACCCACAATAACAACAACCCTGTGAGGAGAGCTGGGCTGAGAGAGAGACTGACTGACCCAAAGTCATCCAGCTGATTTTCATGTCTAAGGTAGGAACAGAACTCATCGTCTCCCGCTTAATATCCTTGAAAAATAATGTTAAAATGAATTATTTGTTTTACACCCAATGAAAAGCTGAATATAACAAGCAAAATCACAAATGTAAATATTTCACTTTGGGGACACATAAGCTAAATAATTCCCAAGTTTTATGTCAACAAAAATTGGCACTAAATGTTGATGACCCTAATCTGGTAGATTTACAAAAATACGAATCTGAGAAAAGCCAAAATTAATATATCACTATAATTGTCAAATGAGACAGGTACGGTATTTATTGCTTGTCTACACGAAATAGGCGAGTTTTGGGAGAAACGCATAGTTTGATGTGGTCCATTGTATTCACAATAAGATCAGACAGAGACAGTGAAACACACATTACATCAGTACAATACAATGTTGTTCCCCACCCGACACAAGTGGATTTTATTTAATTAAAGTCAGAGTGGTAATGTTTCAACAGTTGAAATCTACATTTCTTTCTCAGTTGTGATTTCTAAAAGAAAGTCTGAGCAATTTAATTGCAGGGCTGAGGAAAAGCTTTTACAACAGCAAGTAAGGAAAGGGCTTTAGCTAATATGGGCTTATAGTAAGCAGGAGGGAAGAAGGAATATTTCTTTGTATGGTAGCATTTATGGCCTCAGAGAACATTAGAAGCAATAATTACTTTGATATTTCTATGAAGTCTATGAACATATAGAAAAAAACCCCAATGGCTAACTGAACTCAACATTTTGGTAAGGATAAAAAAAACAGTATGGCCAAAGCCAAGTGGTCCCCTCATCATATGCTCCATTTACATTTGTGTATGTGTGTGAGTGCTACATCTTTAAATCCCTTGCTTTTTTTGCTATGGCAGGAAACCCTGCATTGATTGTTTTTCTCTAGCTGCTTTCTTTGACCATAACTCCATTCAAGTGAATTTCTAGAAAGAGGTTCTAGAATGGGTTTACAAAGAAAAATGTTCCCCTTTCTCCTGAGAAAAAGGAGAGAAGAAAAGAAATAATGCAACAGTCAAGATTCCTTTTAACTTGTGGAATGGAATCCAGAAGCCTAGGAAAGTAAATCTATCTATAGTATAGCTATATCTGTATCTGTATCTGTATCTGTATCTGTATCTGTATCTGTATCTCTCTCTCTCTCTCTCTCTCTCTCTCTCTCTCTCTCTCTCTCTCTCTCTCTCTCTCTCTCTCTCTCTCTCTCTCTGTGTGTGTGTGTGTGTGTGTGTGTGTCTATATATCTCTATATCTCTATATCTACCTATCTACCTACCTACCCCTCCATCCATCCATGCATCCATCCATCTATCTATCATTTGTGGGAATACCTCCCCTAGATAGTATCTGCCCATTTCATCAGTTCTGACAGAGTAGGCCTGCTCCAGACATCGTCCCTAGAATGTAGTCATTTTGGGTGGATCTAGGAAGGGTGCCTTTCCTGTGGCAAACCCTAACCTGTGGAACACCTTTCCGCCTGAAATCTGACAGGTTCTCACTCAACTTCCTAGCCTTCTGGAAGGCCTTGTAGAGGCCTCTTGTATCCTTGGGTAGAGTGAGGCCGGAATCTCCTGCAGCTGAATGTAGGCCTGAGAATGAGAGTGAGTGAGAGTGTGTTGATCTTGGAGCATCAGGAGCTTTTGTTTGGTTTTTATAATTTTTATAGTTATATATAGTTTTTACATCTTTATTATTATTTATGAGTTGACCAGGGTTATGGTATATAAAATGGATAGCTATATAAGTCTTTTAAATAATGCCCAAATAAAGCTAAACCTAATGTGTTAAGTTCCAATTGTCTGCAAGTTCCCTCCTTCCCAGCCATAATTTATGTGGCTAGGATTGATCAAAATTGTATCCCAATCCTTGGGGAAGGCTTACTGTATTACAATCCCATCCACATGAACCTTCTCTAATAAAATATGAAGCTAGAAATACTTTCATAATATATTTATTACTGCTTTATACCAGGATGTAATTGTAGGTCCTGGGTATGAATGGTTTGTCAGTATAAGAATCTGGGCATAAAGACATAGGCACAGATGGCTATACACAATCATTCACTAAGTTTTCCTAATAATCATTTTCATAACAAATGTGGTGCCACTTGATCAGCCTTCAATCCTAGTCATTCGGCAGGAATTATATGTGAAACACATGGCTAAACAGACACCCACCACCAGCAAAAACAGAGAAGGATGCATAATACAAAATGTCTTTTAAACAGAGAATGAAGAATACTTTAGCAAGGGGAAATAAGTAAAAATGTGCTAGATACCTCATAAAAAAGGAGAAAAGACCATAATTTGTACACCTGATACACAGAAAACATTACCCATGATTTGGATGATCAACAGATGACTAAAATCAAGAATCTCTTCAATACATCAAGATAAGTTTCCATTATCACAAAACTTCAAAGTATGAAAACTGGAAGTGGGCAATTGAAGGGGAATCTGAACACAACAAAGAAAATAAATCTGCTATGGGATAAATCTGCTATGGGTTGTGTGCTTAGTGAGTTAATTTTTTTCCTAACAATTATTAATTTACATCTTAAGCCTGAATTTATTGACGGAAAGTTGTATGTATATAAATATTTGTCACAGTTGAATCAGAACAGCTTCAGAACAGCAGTCCAATATGTGCTTGTCTCTCATTGAAACCAATACTGTCTTGGATAAGGTTGAATACTTTAGCCACAAACTTTTATGAGACTATTTTATTGGAACATTTAACAATATTTCCAAATGAATTTATCCATTACTGATTTTCCTTCTGACATAATGAAAAAAAATATTTATTTGATTTGTACCTGTTACAATCAAAAGAAACTTTCATCAGTTTACATACATCAGTAAAAGTAACAACACAATATCCACAAAATAGAAAAATAGCCAACAAATAGACATAATAACACATTAACAGTTATAAAAATCACATAAACCATCAATCCCAACGGCTCCAACCCCTCCTGCTTTTCCCTGCCACCACTCACTGGAAATATATATATAAATATTTCAATTTTTTTCTTGAAAATCACTGAAAGTCATAGGTTTATGGTAAGTTGTAAGTTCAAAGATAAATGACCCCAACACTGGCCATCAAAAGTCAATACTTGATTTTCAGCGTTCCAATATTTGAGGGGTTGCCACAAGAAATGTGGGGCCAACTTATTCTCCAAAGCACCTGAAGGCAGGACAAGAAGCAATGGATGGAAACAAATCAAGGATACAATAAAGCTAGAACTAAGGAGAACAATTAACCAGTGGTTTGCCTTCAGAAGTTGTGGATGCTCCATCACTGGAGATTTTTAAGAAGAGATTGGACAGCTTTTTCTCTGAAATGGTATAGGGCACAGGTGTCAAACTTGTGACATCATGTGTCGTGTCCTGACATATTGTGACTTTTTTCCTATTGCTGGGATTGGGGTGGGCGCAGTTTTGGCGTGACGCATCCGGCCTGCGGGACAGCAGTTTGACACCCCTGGTATAGGGGCTCTTGCTTGGGCAGAGGGCTGAACTAGAAGTCCTCCAAGATCCCGTCTACCTCTATTATTCTATTAAAATATTTCTTTGACAATATGCTATGCTAATCACAATAGTCAATCTGGCTCTAAACAAAGATGTTGGACGACAGTCTATTGACAGAATAAAGGAAATGATGTAATGACACTTTGCCTCCCAAATGCCACCATGTAAACTCACACTTGCGCATGTAGCTAGACTCCATAAGATTTATTTTTCATCTTACTCCACTGGCACTTGAGCTGTTACCTCTTTTGATTCCTTGAGATCCTCAGTAAATCAAGATGCCAACTGGGATTAAAAAACCAAATTACCCATATTCTCCCAATTATCCACCTAACAATTATCCACCTTATCAACTGTAATGGTATACAAGAATGACAATAGAATAGAATAGAATAGAATAGAATAGAATAGAATAGAATAGAATAGAATAGAATAGAATAGAATAGAAGTGTTGGAAGGGACCTTGGAAGTCTTCTAGTCCAGCCCCCTGGTCAAACAGGAGGACCTATACCATCTCAGACAAGTGACTGTCTAGCCTCTTCTTAAAAATCTCCAGTGATGGAGCACCCATGATTTCTCAAGGCAAGCTGTTCCACTGGTTAATTGTCCTGTCAGGAAGTTTTTCCTTAATTCCAGGTTGCTTCTCTTTTTGTTCAGTTTCCAACCATTGTTTCTTATTCTTCCCTCTGGTGCTTTGGTGAATATCGTGACCCTGTCTCCTTGGTGGCAGCCCCTCAAATACTGGAATACTATCATGTCTCCCCTATTTCTTCTTTTCTTTAGACTTGCCAAATCCAAATCCAAACATTGTTCGTATGTTTTAGTCTCCAGGCCTTGGATCATCTTAGTTGCTCTTCTCTGAATTTTTTCCAAATTCTCAACATCTATTTTGCGATATGGTGACCAAAATTGGCTGCAGTATTCCAGGTATGATCTTACTAGGGTTTCAAAAAGCGGTACTAATACTTTGTGTGATCTTGATTCTATGCCTCTGTTTATACAACCCAGGATTGTATTAGCTTTTTTGGCTGCTGCTGCACACTGCTGGCTCATAGTCAAGTGATCATCCATTAGGACTCCAAGGTTTTTAAGCCAGGTCTCATCCAATTCGTACTTGTACCTTTTATTTTTCCTGCCTAAATGTAAGACTTTGCTTTTCTCCACATTGAAACTCATTTTGTTGGACAAGGCCCATTGTTCAAGTCTGTCAAGATCTTTTTGGATCCTGAGTTTGTCTTCTGCGGTGTTGGCTACTCCTGCCAGTTTGGTGTCATCTGCAAATTTGATGAGTTCCCCTTCAATTCCCTCATCTAAGTCGTTGATGAAGATGTTGAAGAGTACTATGCCTAAGACAGAACTTTGTGGTACCCCACTGCTTACTTCTCTCCGTGTGGATGTGGTGCCATTGAGGACTACTCATTGAGTACGGTTTGACAGCCAGCTACAGATCCATCTGGTGGTGATGTTGTCTATCCATCTTTTTCTAGCTTACCAAGGAGCAGATTGTGGTCTACTTAATCAAATGCCTTACTGAAATGTAAGTATACTACGTGCACAGCATTTCGCTGGTCTGCTAATTTAGTCACTTTATCAAAAAATGAAATAAGATTGGTTTGGCATGATCTGTTTTAACAAACCCGTGCTGGCTGCTAGTTATAACTTTCTTTGCTTCTAGTTGTTTGCAGAACTGTTTTTTGATTACCTTTTCTAGGATCTTCCCAGGTATTGATGTTAAACTGATTGGTCCTTTGGTCTTTGGGAGACAAGAGCAAGAGCTGCACACCAGACAACAGTCAGACAAGCAGGAACTGAGTCCACAGAGTGAATATGGGCAAGGAAAAGGTCTCAGAAGAGACATCCTTAGTTTCTTGGACTGTAAAAGTTAGGGAGGAAGAGTTGTACTTGCAAGGTTCTGATAGTGTACAGGTAAGTCCTCAACTTACAAACATGTTTGCCATTAAAATGGCTTAAATACAGTCCTCAGCATGCCCATAGTTATTTGATCAAAATTTGGAAGTTTGGCAACTGGTCTCTATCTACAATGGTTTTGCAGCATCTCAGGGTCACGTAATCACCATTTGCAATTTTTCCAGCCAGCTTCCAACAAACAAAGTCAATGGGAGAAGCTGGATTTGCTTAATGATCACACAATTCATTTAATAACTGCAGTGATTTGCTTAACAACCTTGACAAAAAAAGTTTTAATATTGGGTGCAACTCACTTAACCACCACCCTGTTTAGCAATGGAAATTCTGGCCCCAATTATGGTCATGAGGACTACCTGTAATAGACCTAGTATTGGAGGTGTACTTCTTCTCTAACTTTTTAATTTTTTATGTTTTAACTGTATATGTAAATGCAAACCTTCCAGAGTTACCCTATGGTAAGATGGATAGCCAATATATATTATAAATAGAGATAGATGATAGATGACAGACAGACAGACAGACAGATATGATAGACAGAGGTAGATAGATAGATAGATAGATAGAGATGATTGACAGACAGACATAGATAGAGAGAAATGATAGACAGACAGACAGATATAGAAATGATAGACAGACATAGATAGATAGATATGATACAGACAGAGATAGAGATGATAGACAGAGAGATAGAGATGATATATAGATAGATAGATAGATAGATAGATAGATAGATGATAGACAGACAGACAGACAGACAATCTCAAAAAGCTGACACAAACCAACAGAGAATTGGCAAGAATACATTCTCCCACTATTACATCTAAATCCGAAAGTCCCCATCCCCCCATTTATCCTTTCTCTATTAATGGGGTAATCTTCAGACTATTCCCCTCGTACTCAAGGAAACTACTTCAAATCAGTTCTGCTTCCCTTTCTTTCTTCACCACTCCCTCCCTCCCTCTTCCTAACCAGGCTCATAGAAAAATGTCATCCAGAATCACACACTTCATGTTGTTCCTGTACTCCAACCACTGCACTCTTCACTGAGCCCCAAGAAAACTTGCATTTCATTCTACTTCAACTGCCGTCCTAGGGATCCCTGAGAAACTATAAAACCTCACACAAAGGGCCATAACTCTGGAGATCTTTGTTCTCTCCTGCTGATCTGACCCTCTTAGTACCATTGTTAACAGCGGCTATAGTTCAGCCTGCCAATGCATTAACTTCAGCTCTCTTTTTTTATCTCCCGTTATTACCTTAATGTTACCACAAAGTGCTACTACTAATGTTTCTATTACAAAATTAAATAAGAAAGGGGATAGTGGGCAACCCTGCTTATTACCTCATGAGATTTCCTAATATTTTATCTTGAAAAATAAAACATTGTGTTGAAATGGTGTTGATATCTGAAATATCCAGCTTTTTTCTTTCTAATGCATACTCTTGTTCTATTATCTTTTACTCATATAGTCTACATTCTTCTTCTGAATATAATATGTTTATCATTTATGTAGTTTTCTTTCTGATCCTGTTTATTTGGCTTATACATTTCCCTGTTATTACTGCCTTCATGGCATTCCATCTTGTTCTTTGCTCCACACAATTTTTATTTTAAAAGCTTATCAAAACTTGAACAGATATTGCATCGCTTGTAGATTATAAAGCAATATAGAATTCAAATGCCAAAAATGAGCAAATGGGAGCTTTCTAAGATACATCCAATAATAACTGAGACATGATCTGGAATTCAGATAGGTGCAATTTCTGCTCAGCCCAATCGATTAAAATTGTTTTTGAAACTCCAATATAAATGAGATTGATGCCTACCTGAATAATATGTAAATCCTTTTTTGAAGGATTTATAATACTCCAAATATCAAAAATATGAGCACATACCTTTGCATTAATGTCTGCAATGTCTCAGAGAGTAAAGTTGTGTTTTATTTTTTATGAAAAGCTATTTTATCCCCTGGTGTACCTGCATCAATCAATTAAATCATCCCTTAGAATTAGTTTTTCCCAGCCAATTGTATTCAAAGCTTTCATTATCTTCTGCATATATCTAATTTTATTCTGATTTGGTGCATCATACATACCAAAGTTACAGCTTTGTAAAAAAAAAGTTCTAGCTTGTAAAAATAAACTTCCTCTCCCCATCTTTCTGAATCCTTTCCCTTTAAAATTTATATTAACTTTAAATAAAAGAAAAGAAAAGTCTTCTGGAATATTTGTTCCCAATCTTTGGCTTACAAGGAACCAATAATAGACTGAAGATGGCTTTGCTTTTAGTAGAGTCGATGATTGTAGAAGCACAAGAAGCTGACAAATGGTTTGGCGCCTTGAAATTCTTCTCCGTATACAGGGAAGGACTTGAGATTGCCTTTAGTGCTACATGCAGATGCTCCCTACAGTGAGTCTGTACTATAATTTTCTTTGGCAGGTTTTAGAGTTTTGGGAGCTGGGAAGGTCAGCTTTGCCCAAGCTGAAATTTGGAGACTTCAAATGGACACTGGGTTTGCCCACTTCCTCTCTTAATCACATCTGGAAATGGCTTGTAAATTATTTTTTTAATACTATGAATCTTCTGAAGCACAAGTTCTATTACACTGGGTGATTCTCCTTTAATCCTCAGTGAAAGTAATTTTATCTAAGTTTAAGAACTTAATTTAAAAAAAAAATTAAGAAATAAGCAGGAAACTATTAGAATATTGATTCTGGAAAGTTATAAATGGACTAGACCAGATTGACTGAAAATAAGAAATGAGACTCCTTCCTCTGATGTGTTTAAAATCCTATTAAAAATATGTGAAGATTTTGAATCTTAAAAAATATTTATATGGGAAAATGTTATAGATTAGAGAAAAACTTGATAAGAGGAGAGCTTGAAAGCTGGTTGCTAGACGCAACCAGAATTGAACTAAAGATTATGATTAAAGGAGAGGACTCAAAAATACTGAATGAAAAAAAAAAGTATTTTAACTTTGGAAGAATTCAAGGATATTTGGCAACAATATCCTTGAATACTCAGAAATTTCAGTACTCAGAAATTTCTCTTAAGATTGTTTGCTACTATTGAAAAAAGTAGATAGAAGAGGATACAATTGAGAATCAGGCTGTTTTTGGATATGGATTTTAAAAAGACAGTCTACAAGAATGATATTGACAAAGATGATACACAGGACCCAAAAATGAAACTGGCTGATGTTTAATAGCTAAGAGGGACACACAAATAATAAATCAGAAGAGTGACTTGGATCTGTGGATTTCATCTCAGAACAACATTCTTATTTTGGACTTACAAAAGTTATGTGTTATACTTTTGAAGGTGAACTGATCGTAAAATGCTATGGAGATACACCTTCCTTTTTCTCTGTTGCTCTAATGCAGGGGTCCCCAAACCGTGGGCCATGGCCCACTACCAAGGGCATGGTCTATTCGCAACCGGGCCATGTGAGCGGCGGGCTGGCATACACACACATGCACATGCAGCTCAACTTGCAGTAGGGCATCAGAATAAGGCAACAGAAAACAATGCCCTATGACTTGTACTGGAGATAGCGCCATACAAAATCTTTATGGGGTCTTGATTTCATATAGCAACAAAGTAAAAAGAAAAAAGTTTACATATTTCCTATTTATAAAAATATCTGTCCAGTTTCCCAAGTCTTAGAATGAAAAAAGGAAGAATGATGTTGTTGGGTGAAAATATTTCCTATTTGAATTGCTTCACCAAGTATTGTCAACAGGGTCATGACTTTTGAAGCTATCATATAACAAAGAAAGCAACTTGGAAGCAATATTTACCTTTCAGTATATAATACATAGTTCAGATAATCTATCAAGTGAATTGAATTAAATTAAAGTAAAATCATATATTGTCATGATTGCTCTTTTTTACATCAGAATCAGTAATATATAATGAATGGCAATTAAAGATATGTTAAAATTATCATGCAATAACTGAGAATCATATAAATTGGACTTTGGCTGATTAATAATTGTACTCTAGATCTTTCTGTTGCTTTGACAGCACCAGGTAATAGGTAGCCAAGATTACTGAATAGTCCTTAAATGATATTACATTATGATTAATATAAGCTGGCTCTCCCAAATTATTTAACATAAACAGCTCCATTTATGTAATGGGCTGATCTGAGAATGCTATTACACTAGAAATACGTATGGGGACAGGAGTTTAAATGGTTTATCTTACTGAAATAAATTCCAGCCTAACTAATGTAATTAGAGTCTGTCAGGAAATATCTGAAGTTCTTTTCCATTCCAGATTTTAACATTTTCAGATGTTTGATCTTGTGGTCAAATCCTGTTTGCAAAGAGGTATTATTTCTCTGTCTCTTCATGACATAGCTATGCTGTGACTAGATTTGTCCATACCATTGCAAGCGCTAATGTGCAAAGAATGGTCGCATGTGAAACCTGTCAAAAAGACTGTGGAACTCATGCAATTTCTCACTAATATTCCAAGATCTGTCTCTGTGGTGACTAACACAGCACATATTTATCCATCTGTTTCATGTCTGGAAGAAGCTGAGGTCAGCTTTCTCAGAGGGAAATCATCTGGACTGTGAAAATTGTCTTTGGCAAAATAAATATCCCCTGTTTAATTTCCTTTATGGAATGCTTATATTTAATTCTGTAAATATTGTGAGGAGAAACTAAACTGAAAGGGATACAAGGGAATCTACATAAAAATACAGTGGAGAGGAGAGAAAGAATTATGGTGTTCCTTTGCCTCTGGCTACACTTCCTTTCTTCTGTATTGAATCAGATGTTGGATGGATTATGGATTGAGCTCACCCTTAATCTTGTTGCTCCCAACACAACTCAACATAGTTCCTGCAGGGGTGAAAACAAGGTAATTTTAGATACTGAACTTAAAGTGAGTCTCATTTGGTAATCATGAGCTTGATTTCAGTTGTGAAATTCACATTTTCTTTATTTCTTCTTTCCCAATCTTTCCCCCTGCTTGATAACTGCAATATGTTTGAGCAAAAGAAACGGAGGAGGAAAAAATGGGTAACAGATTGGTACAGAAGGAAAAGTTTAAGAAAAGCATACAAGCAAAAAATGTTCCCTACAAGCCAAAACCTCTATGGGTTTTGGCAAATTCATACATGTTATAGAATAGCAAAGAGTAATTCAATACTGAGGGGATTCAGTGGTATAGAAGTCCCTGAGTCCATCCCCTAAAACATTATCACTGACAGTGATGGTAAAATAATTCTCTGCAGTTTAAAAGTAGAAATGCCAGTTGCCAGTTGCAAAACTACATCCAGTGGTTTATATTTATATGAAGAAAATAACGATAAATATGTAATGCTCAGGACAATCCTCTGAATTTACAAATTGCTAGCAATGCTTCAGGAGGATTTAGATTAATTCAACCCATTTTGGAAGATCCTCATTTTTAAGACGATAACTTCAGAAGCTTTCTGGCTTAGTCTTAGTTTCAAACTGTATTTCACTGAATCTTACTTCATATTTCTAAAATCTAGTGTGGTATAAACAAAAAACTGTATATGGCATGTGAATCTGACAAAAAAGGGCACATTATTAAGGGCACAGTCAATGAACTGACTGTGGTAAGATCAAATGTGATTCATTGCAATATGTGAAATGGTCCAAAGCTTAAGGCACATAGCTGTCTATTCTGAGAGTAACTGAGAGATACAACAGTCAAATTGTTCCTTTACCTGCAAAAGAAATGTTATCATTTCTTTTTGAGAAAAACATGCCAATGAAGGTAACACTTCACGAAGACTGAATTTTATGCCAAGAGTCCAACTGAATTCAACATTAGGCTTGCTCCAAAAACTAGAGACGTAAGACTGCACAGTTAGGGTTTTAAACAGCCATTGGCTGCAGAGAAGTTTGTGTAAAGGCACAGAAAGTTATTTAATGCAAAAGGCATCATAGTGTCCTGCTGTTTAAAGACACACTGTCACAAGATTTATGAAAATTGAATGTGGTAGTATGGATCTGTGAATCAAAATAAAAAGCACAAAATTGTTTTCTTCTTTTTAATGGTTGATTTACTTTACTTTATGAAATGCATTAACACTAATAGGACCCCTTATCTTCCAATCCTTCTCTTATATATATTCCACGTTCATTTTATCTATTTGGCCATTTATTTTACATTGTCTTTTTAAAATGCTCAATATTTGGCAATCACCAAATATAATTAAATTGCCAAATATAATTGGCAAATTAAAAAAAACAACAGAAAAAATATGTAAAAGGATACCAATACATGTAAAACCATCCATCACAGACCAGGTGCTTGTTCTTTATCCAGTAAAGCTATTAAAAAATGTCTTTATCTGAGAAAATTAAAGTCTTAGAAAATCAAAGGTTTTCTTCTCCATTTCGCTAATGGCAGATCTCACTTTTAGAAAGAAGCGAAGAAGCTCATGTTCTGAGAAGAAAGTGAAGAAAATATCTTCCTCAAATCAGGTCTTTAGCAGAGTGAAATGGATTTCATAAATCAAATTCATCATACTTGTTAGGTGGCAATTATTTAGCTAAGCATTTTGCCCATGAAGAAAATGCTAAAAATCAGTCAGTAATTACCTGGCACTTCTGGATTAAGATTAAATTTCTCTAGTAAGAGCTTGACTGGTATCTCTTTCTCAAGGAGCAAAATATAATCTCCTTGACTCAACCAGTTATCTCTTCTTGACCATTTCTTCACTGGTGATTTATAGCACCATCTACAGTAGCTATTGCTGTGCTAATTATCAGACATGGAGATGGGCTTTAGATCACCATAACAGTAGTGGTGTGGCTCAGACACTGTCCACAGTGCTATACTGTAAATAGCTAGCGGGGAAATAGCTCTTCTTAGATGCTACAAGCTAAGATGGAGAACAATCAAACATGAAAGCAGTTGAAGGTCTTTGTCTTCATCTTCAGGTCTTAGCAACCTCGCCTCAATAATTCCAACTCTGTTTTCGATATGCCTATTAATGGAACTGCACAAGCAGTACACATCATGGATAGATGTAAGCAATTTTATTTTCAAACGGTCTTGAAAATTGGTGACAGCAAGCCATCAAAGCCATAACACATTACCATTCAGGATCAAAATCCAATATATATTTACTCCTTCAGCCACTGCAGTAGCTCTCTGTGGTAACAGTGTTAATAATAAAATCTATTTTCCATCTGACATGATTCAACACTAGCTGAATTTCTATTGGCATCCTGTTTGCATTGTTGCCCTCAATTCCAAAAGACAAATTTTACTCTGGCAAAGACTAAAACGTCTTCAGAATGATTGTGCCAACTGTCCAGATCAACTCAATGCATCATAAAGAAAGAACTATGCCAACTGAAAAAGCCATCCCCTCAGAGTTCTCTGGAAATTATTAGAATTATTAACTTAGATGCAGGTAGTAGCATGTGAACTTGTCCTTTGGAAATAGACTGCTGGCCTCAGATCAGGACAAAAACACTGTATGAATTTCTCCCATATTTCAAGCATACAATTTATTAATTCCTCTACAACCAGCCTCTCCAGAAATATCCACACTCCAAAAAATTTTCTGGCCAGATGTTATCCAGCTACATTACAGAATATTCTGGTCAATCAATATAATCCAGCTGTTGCTGAAATAGCCACAGTTTCAACATAATGATGGACAAAAGCAGTCAGAGCAGATAAACAAATATCTCTGTCCCATAATCTTAGGGAATTCTTCAGCCGAAATACTCCATTCTTTCATAGATAATTTTTCTCTTCATTATTTACAGAATTTGACTGCTGATAAATATGGAATTTAGTTACCCCATTCCAGAATTTATGGATGGGAAGGATTCAGTGAAGGCTTATGCTAGCTAAAGTAAGCTAAACAAAACCGACACAAAAAAGCTTTTCTGGCACTTAATTTCCTCAGTTGTTGCTAAGCCAAGTTATTTTCTTAACACGTCAACCATGCTCAGACTGGCGTGTGTTTTACTAAAGGGCACTGGGAATAGGGATATGAAATCACAATAACCGCACGTTTGTAGATGAGAGAGGAGGAATGCTTGTTTTTCTGAACTCACACATTTAATTGATTATCATCTATTCTGTTTCACTAACAGTGTTCCAAGCAAAACATCTGACAACGTTGAAGCAGAGAGCTATTTGTTCCTTTCATGAACTTAACGGAGAGATCTGCTTTTATAAACATTCAGAATACTTGAAAATGATCACTATTTTTTGTTGTTAGTTGCAAAGTCATGTCCGACCCATCACAACCCCATGGACAATATTCCTCCAGGTCTTCCTGTCCTCTACTATCTTCTGGAGTCCATTTAAGCTCACGCCTACTGCTTCAGTGACTCCATCCAGCCACCTCATTCTCTGTCGTCCCCTTCTTCTATTGCCCTCAATCTTTCCCAGCATTAGGCCCTTCTCCAGTGAGTCCTTCCTTCTCATTAGGTGGCCAAAGTACTTGAGTTTCAACTTCAGGGTCTGGCCTTCTAAAGAGCAGTCAGGGTTGATCTCTTCTAGGATTGACCGGTTTGATCGCCTTGCCATCCAGGGTACCCGCAGGAGTCTTCTCTAGCACCATAGTTCAAAGACCTCAATTCTTTTGTGCTCAGCCTTTGTTATAGTCCAACTTTCACAGCCATACATTGCAACAGGGAAAACCATGGCCTTGACTATACACACTTTTGTTCGCAGGGCGATGTCTCTGCTTTTTAGTTAACAGCTGAAGGCACACTTACCATTAATAAGAAATGCACAGTAAAAACAGACAATGTTTGGGTCTGGCAACTGTGTCTAAAGCATATTTGTTACTTACTGTATTATGGAATCTTGTTCATATCAAAACAGTTCTCATTTAGCTTTGGAAAGATTGTGGTCTCCCTATCAATTTCTTCATCAATAGACTTTTTTTTTAAAGCAATAATATGTTTTCTGATTACTGTCTGGGATAGAAAGTTTACATAAGATTGCAGCCTCTGTGTGTATTTTTTTTAATGAATAAAGTGATCCAAGGAATGAAATTCATTTGATTATATATGTACAAAGGAATATCAAGTAATAGTACTGGCAACAGCCAACAGAACTAGGAATGAAAGCTGTCAAGTGTGAACATTTGTCAGCTACGGGCCTCTTTGTTTTCATCTTGCCATTAGAATAAGGGGGGAGGGAGAGATGGTGCTTTCAGATGGGTTAGTTAGAGAAACGAAACCTCTGCTTATTCAATAAAACAATAAGTTTTTCAGAAATAAAAGTAATCCTGGACTTTTTTGGATATTCGAGCTGGAGGTTGACATATTAGACTAATAATAAATGGCATTATTAGGTTTTCAGCCCCCCTTTCATTTATATACAGTATATATAACATTCAAGGTGGCAAACATACCTACAATACTTGTCTCCTATTTCCGTTGGCAACCCTCTTAGACAGGTTGGGTTGAGAGAGAATGATTAGCCCTAATTCATCCTAAGAAGTCATTCATGATTTTATGCCTAAGGGAGACTAGAACTCACTGTCTCCTGCTTTCTAGGCCAACATCACTACACCAAATGGGCTCTTTCAATCTCTCCCATTTAAATTTTGTCATTCAATTCACTGAATGGGATCATGTTAATTTAAAAAATGTCTGAAAATCCTTTAAAAGAACATTTCTCAACCGTATGTCCAGAGCCACTACAGTACTGGCTTTTGATATTTGCCTCCTATTGGTTGGAAAAAGAGTTTATAGGCAAATTCACTTGACAATGTGAGGGAGTGAGTTTAAAGGATTGTGTTTTTTTTAAAGAAGTAATCAATTACTTTTCTTCTTTTTCACATCAAATCTAATTGTGTTTCTTTCCATTGCAATTTTCCATATGCTCCCACTGTTCTATAACTGGGGTTTCATTTCTATGGAATATAGAACTAGAACAGAGCTCCCCAACTTTTCCAGGTTGGCAGTCCAGACAGAAAGGGAGGAACAGGGAAATATGTCTGTGTGTGTGTGCATGCATGCACATGCATGCACAAGCGGGCCACACTCACCCATGGTGGTGCTGATGGCGGCGCTGGCACCTATGTGCATGTGCATGTGGTCCACTAGCACCCACGCACATGCGCAAATGGGCCCATGTGACACTGGGGGTGGCGCTAGCGCTCCCACACATGCACAAATGGGGCTGCTAGTGCAACTCTCCAGCCATTCCCACGGCACAGTGATTCATGATATACCAAATAAAAGTTAAGTTTTACTACAAAGAGACCAGAGGTCAGATAGAAAGCAAATCTAATTTAACCATTTGTCCTGACATGAAAGTTTTTGGTATGCAAGGAACTATTCCGTAAGGAATCCCATTCAAATTAAGTAAATCATCACCCTTCAATCTGAAATGATATCATTTGGAAAAGAATTACTTTTCTACATTACATAAATTACATATTACTTTGGCAAGAAGTAGATCTTTGCCAAGAGATACTGATCTGCAAGCAAAAACAGAAAGAACCATGTTGCCATTTGCCATAAACCTAAGGTAGTCCTTGCTTGTTACTAGTTTACATGATTTCATGTGTAGCTGAAATATCAAATAAGCCATTACAATTAACATACACTTTTACTGCATGTACAAGCTTATCATATTATATTAAACTGCAACCATCTTTTGTATTCCTTCTATTTAGAAAATTTTCAGGAAGAATTGGGTTGATAGTGAAGCATAGATCTCTGGGAGGCTATAGGCTAGTAATGCCATAAGTAATCCCAGGAAATGTACTTAAGTATTCACAATAATGGAGTAGAAGAAAATTGAGTCTAAAGACTCTGTTCTTTGTAAGAGAAAAGATAATGTGGGATAATGTTAACCTGGAGACTGGTGTGATTAAGAGATAGTAGGAAGCCTAATACATGCATTAGGACTAATAGCAGAAAAATGTTTAAATATTTACTAATAGATTGATGATTTAATATGTCAGTTTAAGGGTAGATATAAAGTTTATTCATATGTCTTAAATATAAATAAAGGTTAAAAAGATATTAAACAAGTACATATGTAAAAGATAGGGTGATCTTTCTGAATTCAGTTTTGATAGGAAAAAGGACAGACTCTCCCACTCTTAGTGGCTTGCTGTTCTTGGAACCAAAATGTCAGTCCAATAAAGGAGAAGGAAAGCAAGGAAAAGAATGATAAATAAATGTAGGAAGAATTAAGTGGGGAGCCGGATGAATATAGGGGCTTGGTTTACCTCTAGAGGACAAACAAAGTTGACTTGAATATAAGTTGAAATAAAATAATTTTTATTTTCTAAAAAGTAGTCTGATCTTTTCCCTCAGCCCGTTGTGACTGAGTTAGGGAATGAATGAAGCTCATCCATCAATACATATTTTCAACTTACAGTGCTTTGCACCAAATGAAAGGTACATTTTCATCTTGAACAGGCCTTCCTTCCCTTCTTTTCCCCTCTTCTCTTTCCCATCCGTCCATTTATTCAGCTAATAACATCATTAAAAATGCATACATCCAGGCATGTAAGAAATCACATACGTGAAAAGTTAAAAAGCCCTTCAAGATGATCTTATGCTGATAATTTAAATCTGTTCCCGTATATTTTGCTCTTCAGCACATTCATAGTTTCTTCTTCAGCATATTTTTGAAAAATGACATAATATTGTTATCTGAAATAACAATTTTGTGCTGTGCAATAGCAATAAATACATTTCCCCTCAAAAGGAAATGCTGCATTGCTATTTTTGCTTTTATTACCCTCATTACTTCTATTTATTTCTTCTTCTTGAGGATCTTAATAAGCCATGAGACTGTTTTATTAATCTGCAGGAGTTCTAATGGGTGTATTGTGGGGAAAAAAATAAGAATAAAGCTTTGCTATAGAATTCAGAAGTATTCAGAATACTCTTGTTAAATTGTTTAATAAAAGGGCTATTTTTAGAACCAACACAATAGGACCTTCATTTCCATTTCTGCTGACTCCTCCTTCCCCCAGCAGAACCCCAAATTTGCTTCAGAGCTGAAGATCCTCAGATTTCCAGATTTCATCCTTGCTTTACCTGCAGGCAATTCAACTGACAGAAATTTGGGTGAGAGCAAAATCAGATAAGATCTACCTATTCAATCTTTGCTGAAAGGGAAACCTCAGGAGTATAATGGCATTGTGAGAAAGAACTTGGGAAAGGGGTTGAAGAGATGCCATCTAGAAAATGGTCAATTAAGAGACAGCATAGACCCCGCCAGACAGTGGGTGAGGCAAGAGACTCAGAAGGGACCTACTCTAGTTTTTTGGGCTGTAAAGAAGACAGCGGGAAAACTGAACTTTCAGACTTGCAAAATCAGTGTAACTTTATAATAAAGCAGAATTAGCTTATATGGTCCTGTTTCCTGTCTGTTCTACTTAGCAAGGCTAGCAGGAGATTCTTCAATTCCTGTATGCAACCTGGAGTATGCAACCTGAGTTGCAAACTGGGGGAATGATCAAGTACTGTTCTTTTAATTCCTTGGGTTTAATGTACTAATAAAGAGGAAAGGCTATTCATAAAAACAAAATGGCTGATAAAGCTGAATGGAATTTTTGATATTTTATGTATAAGCAAAACATAGCAAATAGGATTCTGTGCATCTGTAAAGTGGTGAATGGGCTTGATTTTTGTCCACTACATACAGAGTTGGTAAACTAAGGTCGAATACTTTAAAAAATGGTCTTCCAATTTTTCTGGGAGTTCATAACATTCATTTTAAATAGTTAAACTCCTAACTGCCTGCACTCCATATTTTTAGTTATTGTCATATTTACTCACATATACATGGAGCAGTGGTTAGAATGCAGTATTGCAGGCTAATTGTGCTGACTGCCGATTGCCAACAATTTGGCAGTTCGATCCTCACTGGCTCAAGGCTGACTCAGCCTTCCATCCTTCCGAGGTCAGTAAAATGGGAACCCAGATTATTGGGGCAATATACTGACTTTGTAAACTGCTTAGAGACGGCTGCAAAGCATTGTGAAACAGTATATAAGTCTAAGTGCTATTGCTATTGCTCTACATTAAGCAAATATTAAGCAAATATTTTAAAACTCTTCTGTCCTTTTACTCCCTGATCTCTTAACTCTTTCTGATGGAGATAGCTTCCCATTAAACCTGAAGAGGATATTAAACTTTCTTTCTTTTTTTTCTACCTAAGCAAAGATTCTTACCTTTCCAGGAGCACACATAGTTCCATCCAATGGAGGTCCTTTCTTTGTTTTGCAGAAGTAGGGGTTATCAGGATGACTGCACCACAGCTGTTTACAAGGATCAAAGGTGCGGAACTAGAAAAATGTATTTATATTAGTAATTGCTTCTTCAAAGCTTGCTAGCAATTAAATTTCTGTTGGCAATTAGAATACATTACTGGAGGCTACCCTTGAATATATAGGACAGTTAGAACTGAATAGAGAAAAAGATGGATGCTAGAAGGAATGTAGATCTACAGGTATCCTGATAGGAACCATTTTGCTATTATTTTAGTTGGACCCTCCCAACTAACTATTCTTTAGTTGGACTTTCTGTGAATTTTGTTTGTTTCCATTATCAGTTTGTTTTATGAGTTTTGTAAATGCGTTATCTGCTTTGAGAGGACTAAACAGTCTAGAAAATGTTTCTTATCTACCTACATATCTATCTACTTATCACCCTTATCTGGACAGGAAGACACTGATGGCTTTGAAGATGCAGAATATTTTACTGCTAACTACAGACTTAAACCAGACATGACTGTTATATTAGTATTATAAATACCTAGAGCATCCAAAAAAGAAGATGATCAAATAGAACAAAGATTACTTATCACAACAGGATTTTTTGTTCAGACCATGGAAAATCCATGGTCACTTTCTCTCAACAGAAGCCATTATACTGTGTGTGTGTGTGTGTGTGTGTGTGTGTGTGTGTACACACACACACACACACACACACACACACACATGCCATATGTTTTGCAGAGAGTGCTCTTCATCTGGATGCTACTGTTCCCTGAAAATCAAATTAATTCCATGCCAGAATTGGGAGAGGTTGTCTTCCTGATTGGCTACAATCGGGTTGGGGACAAGAAGCCCTGTTTCAATTATTTGCATACCACAGAAAGCCTCAAAAAAAAAAAAAAACCTGAACCAGAAGAAAATATTATATCTAGTAAAAGATTTTGGTGGCCAGCTTTGACTTAGACAATTTTCCCATGGAAAACCTTCTTGCTTTGCTGCTATAACCTTTCAGATTCTGAAGGCCCTTTCTTTTTAGTAGTAATTTTAGTTTACTGTTTTTATTCAGTTTCTAATTATTGTTTCAAAAATGTTTTAAATTTATGACACTTTTTGCATTGCGGCTTCTATATTGTTTTAAATGGGAGGATTGTCTTTAATTATCCAATTATCATTTTGTAAATTTCTTAGGGTTT
This sequence comes from Bothrops alternatus, assembly GCA_034064705.1. Lineage (NCBI taxonomy): Eukaryota > Metazoa > Chordata > Lepidosauria > Squamata > Viperidae > Bothrops > Bothrops alternatus. Next base: position 44,718,673 of record JARGCV010000007.1, on the reverse strand, counting down.
GGGGGAAAGAAGGCTGGGCAAGTCTTCTGCTTTTGGAAATGCTGGATAGTACATGTACGGAAGTACCACAGATGTAGTTAACAGCCACACTCACAAAATAACCATGATAGTACATGCATCTAATTCCCTCCTTCATAACACAGAAGAGAAACCCTTATGCAACCAATCCCTGGAACTCTGGGAATTAATTGTAATAAAAGTCTCTTTTTTCTATAGGCCTTCTGTTTCCAAAACACTTCTAATAAAATTATACCATCATAATTGTTAGAATTCCATTTTTTTGAAAACAGGATGTTTATACAACTTTCTGAGACACCTCATAGATTGCCAGTAAGCTTTGCTTTGTGCCCGTCAGCCATTTTGTCCATCTTCTGATGCTCCCTTTTAAAGTTATTTGGGGATGCTTTCAAAGGTCCTGGATAAGGGCCACCATGGTTCGATCAAATACTCACAGCTGTGCACATCATGTAGCCCAAACCAAAATCAAAGCGGCACTGCTCATTCATGGAGTAGTGGAGTCCCGGCAGTTGAGGGATGGAAGGCCAGTCATGAGCAAAGGGATCATCACGCAAACAATCGTAGGAACTGCAATGGACACAAATCACTGTCACAAAAATGGATGTGGGAGGTCTTAAGCTTTGTGAGTTTCAGTCCACGATTGTTCCAAGCATAATCGAGGACATGCTTTCTAAGAAATGTGTTCAGAAAGCACACTTCCTATTTATCAAACCCAGCATTCACTCTATTAAATTAGCCTCTGAAACAAGAGATCCTATTATGTTCACCATTATGACCCTTAGTTGCATGGAAATTCTCTCTCTATAATCAATACCTTGGGAGAGTCATCTGGAAAGAAGAATAATAATTAAAAAAAGAAGCTGCTATAAATAGAGATGAAAATATTTCCATATGCATAATAACTGATTTATTGGCTGTTATTAGATTCATCTGTTTGGTGAAAAATGACTGACATTTAATGCAGCAGTTTCATTTAAATAAAAATGATTGCTATAATAATATCATTATGTCTGTAACCTTTCTTCAGTTTTATGGTGTGATTCTCATTTCTTCTTATTTTTTGTACATATTGCTAACGGAAAGGTAATATAAGAGTGAAAAAAATAAACATAATGACAAAAGCTTAGTAAATGGAGCATATTTGATGCAACAGAAAGCCCTAATTATATTTTCACTTCAAAAATTATGCTAACATGTGTTATTTAACCAAGAGTTTAGTAACAAGGTCCAATCCGCTTATCTAACAATATCAATTGCCTGAATCTTGGGGAAGTAAGTTCAAAAGGGACTCCTTAAAGTCACAGAAACAGAGATGGCAATTATAAGAATCCCAATTACCAGGGTTTATCCTTACTTCATCTTTGAAGGAAGGCACCATGCTGTCAGAGAGACAACTTTTATTCATCAATGACCCTTTTCTTTGTCAATGTTTTTTAAAAAACATAAACCCCCAAACAGAGTTTTGTTATTTAATAAATATAACAAAAGGGACTGGAAAGATTTTACAGATGTGTATTTATTCCTATGTGTTTTAAGTAATAAAAAGCACATAGGATAAAAAATTGATTTAAAAAAACCAGAACTGAGAAGAAGCTTATTATGAAAAAATAAAAGGTGTAACTGCTTACAAGGTAGCCTTAGTACAGAGGTCCTCAACCTTTTCGGCACCAAGGACAGGTTCGGTGGAGAAAGGTTTTTCACGGACCAGAGAGTGCGTGGTTTTGTGTGCTGCCTGCATCCCATGGATGGGCTTTGCTTGTTTGTGCGGATCGGTTGCTGGCATGCCATGGACCGGGACCGGTCCATGGACCAAGGGTTGAGGATCCCTGCCTAGTACATCCTTACAAAGCAATCCAATAAATATTTATTTAGAAGCAAATCTTACTTCATTCAGAGCAAGTAAATGAGTTCAGGATAACAAGTTTCATTAGTTTTCACTTAATTTTTTGACCCTAAAATGCTCCCCCTGCCGTTTCCTAGAAGAATAATTTTCTAATTCAGCACCAGGCTTTCTAGCTTACGAAATGTTTGCAACAGAATTCTTGAGAACTGATCCTTCTCCATCATTGTACTCACTGCAGGTATCGGTTCAGTTCCTGTTGACTGCAGCGAGACCAATGGAAGCGATGGAACGCGGCCTGGACCAGCGGCGCCATTATACTTCCCATCCGCACTTCATCCCCACATCGGTTCCCTTGACCATCATGTTCCATGCCTAATCTAGAAGAAGATGAGACAGAACAAAGGGGAGCGCTTTAAAAACAGTGAATAAAAGCAGCTATTTATTCCTCTTGCAATGCATTTATTCATAGTTAGTCTTGATCTTCCCAAACGTGAACCACCCACTCACCCCCTGACTACTGTAGCCATCATAACATCTGCTGTGAAGTTTGTACATGAGGACACTGGTGAAAAGTGGCTTAATTTACTTTGAGGTCAAAGGTGGGAGTTCCCACTGGTCTGCCATCCAAGTCTACATCTTCAATGGAATTATCATGTCCTGAAGCAGTAAGGATGATCGAAGATGTCCTTATTAAGATGCCTTCTAATGCCCTACTTACCCTTACTACTATCACCCAATCTACTCCACTATTGTTCTGCCTTTATAAAATATTGCAGTGTTAGTCTCTTCTCTTGCTTGTTGGGTAGCTTTAAAAAATACTCTGTTGGTCAGCTGGTTAAGACTGTAAGGGTAGTCCATTAGTGCTCTTATTATGCATCCCATAATCAGAGTGTGATTGCTTCAGCTGATAGTCATTCATGTATGGTGTGGAGGGGGCACTGCCTCATTTGACCAAGAACTTTATCTAATAATATGCCAACATTGCCTATATTATTCCTTGTTGAGGAACACTTTAATGTGAATGCTAATGGTGACTTCTTAGGATAAATTCTTGCACTCTAATATTGCTGACATCTGTGACAACACAGAAAATGACATTTCCCTTTTGACCTTGTTTTGTTTACTTCACTTTTCAGACATAAATAATTACAAATGCTAGATAAGAAAGAGGACAAATCATGTACAGGTACAATCTTAAGAATCCTAATAAATCAGGATTTTTAAAAGGACAGGAAGCAATCAGTGCATAATATAAAAAGACAACATCTATCCACTAATTAGAATGTGTTGAGAGAAATATATTCTGGGAGTTTCCGCCCTCTTGAAGGTTTTTCCATCCAGGAAACAAAAAAGCAAATTCTAAAGTACAATAAAATCCTGCCTGAGAACTTCAGGTTCAAATTCTCAAGAATGGTGAGGATAAACGTTGGGCAAATTAAGCCGTTTGGTAAGCTGTGACCACAAGTTCTTTCTATATTAAGCAAACAAAAAAATTAAAAATCTTGCAAAATACATGATCCACCAGAGTGGGTCAATTCCTTACGGCTTAGTGTTTAAAACCCCCCCTTTTTTTGCATAGAGCATAAAGGTTTAAGAAAACCTGGCACTTCAAATTGAGGTTAATCTTATGAATACAAGTGCAGGCCTGTTCTAAAGACAACTTTCTGATTGTCTCTGTCTACCCTTTAGTTGAGGAGGTCACCAGTGTTTGGGGGAAGAAGCTTGGCAGCTTTACTAGTATCCTACCAGGCAGTCTACTTCCCTCCACCTGATTATCTGTAAACAAGGGGGGGGGGAATAAGGTGAGTCAGTGGCTCTCCTTTCTTCCCTCATTACTAGAAGAGAATTTCTGCAACAAGGGTCAGTTTGTGGAGACTTCCATCTCTATTTCGATCAATGTTTTTCAAATGTGACAACTCTTAAAGTTGGCTGGGGAATTCTGGGAGTTGAAATCCACACGTCATAAGTTGTCAAATTTGAAAACACTGACTTAGATCCCCTTTTTCCAGATTTTTTTTTTTTTAAAAAGCTTGGGAGTCTTCACAGGGAAAGAGTATGCCCTGCTGCAAATCTTCCTCTTCCCAAACAGAAAACGAATGTCAGGAATATGATGGAGGGGGTGGACTCATTCCCATCTTTTCTCCCTTTCTCTGCGTCTTTCTGAGAAAGAGGGAAAAAAATACAACACATTTGTTCCAACAATGCAGGGTTTATCTCCACTCTCTTCTTTTCACAATAATAAAATATTTTATGATGCCACTGTTGGCTAGAGAAGAATTCAAAACATGAAAAGGTCTGCAAAGGCTGGAGAGTTATTTTTATAGGACCAAGGGAAAGAGTTCCTTTCTTCACCTTCAGTGCACATGCATAGTGTCATCAAGGGAACCCTATCACCATCTTATCCATTTGGCTGGGCAAAGTTACTGAACTTCAGAGCGCAAATAATTTGCATCTAGATAAGAATCTATTCCTGTGAACATTAAATCTGATATATAGACCTCTCCCTACCTCAGATATACTCAGTGTTGTGTACTTCGTTCGCGTGCGAATGATGAAGACACATGGTGATGCTGAACAAATGCTTTATTCACCTTCTACAACAACCAAGCAAAAACAAAAGGCCCGCAGGCCTTTTTACATGGCCAGAAACCCGGACAATGTCAACCAATAGGAACAGAGCGTTTTCGCGCCTTGCACATGTGCACAAGGCTGGCGCCGCTCTGTCTGGTCCTGGGCAGCTTTTGGAATGCCCAGAACCAGTACAATGTCCCGAGCCTGCTTTTGCATGCTCGGGACACAACACTCAGAAGTAAGAAGAAGAGGAATAAGAGTTCTAAGCCCTATTCCAAACACAGGCTATACTCCTGCGGATAATGGCCACAATCTGATTAGAGGTTATTTTAAAAATCAGTTTAGTGAAAATGTAATGTTATTAAAATGAACACATAAATAATGAAGAAGAAATGAAGAAAAATAGCAGATTATATTTTATGCCTAAATTATAACACAGTGAGGGCACTGTGGGGTTTTCAAACAAGGGAGAGATGGTCACCTGTTATATATAATTTAGTGAATTTCCTGCACCGAGCAGGGGTTTGCCTTGATGACATTTAAATTCCATTCCAATTCATGTATTCTAAGATTCTGTGAATCATTTTTTTTCTTCCTGAAGACAACTCCTTGTATAAATGAAATAAACTAATCTGCAACTTTTACTTGTACGTTCTGACTCTCTCCACTGAAATGACTGAAATCACATTCCACCAATCATATAACACGCAGGATCATGACAACTATATGGAAGCACTACTTACACATGTCCAGTTTCATGGGCTACAACAAATGCAGAGGAGAAGCCATCTTCATGATTAAGTGTACAGCTTCGAACTGGATGACACATGCCAGTAACTGGAGCATAGCCTATTAAGGAGCAGATAAGACTCTAATGAAGAAAATAAAATTAAGCTCAAATAACTATTTAAGAGCACTAGTCTCCAGTGATCTTGCCACAGAAGTCCTACCTAAATAAAAGAAAAGCAAAAGAGAAAATGAAATTCATTACAGTGAATGGATGCTGTGCTCTAAAATGGAGAAAAAACTCAGAAAGCTATACTTTTTAAAATATGAATAGATCAGATGAGCTTTTTATAAAAAATCTTTACCAAATATATGTTTTAGAGAGAGTTTATATAAAACTACTTTACAGGAATATGGTAAAGTGACAAATATTTTAGGAAGAAATGTGTACAGTTGAAATATAACAGGAAATAAAATGCGATGGCTATAAACTGAGTGAGTACAAAACTGAACCTAATCAGAAATTAGGAATGTGCATCAGATATTCCTAAATCAAAACTCTTTGGGAGAAGTTCACTGCTGAAGGGAGTCACGACCCTATTCAGAATAAGCAGAATAGAGGGTTGTAACAGTGATACAGAATGTCATATAAAGTACCTTTAAAAAAAGCTTCACCATCCTAATATGGAAAATGCCAAAACATGCACAAAAAACAGAGTTTAGTGACTGATATTTTTTACCTACAGGGAAGACTTTCTTTGGCTTTGGAATATTCTGTTCTCTGATCTCTTTAGTTTCTGCTTATCTGAACAGGAATAATACTGAAGATCATCAATGGACTGAGGGAATCTCTGTGGCTAGAAAACCTTCCTAATTTGTTGTCCTTCCAACTAATCCACATTCTTCCAAAGAAATCTTATTTGCTGAATAATAATCCAGTTCCTCACCTAAAGATGTGCATCTGCACTAAATTACTCATTACTATAATCCCAAACTTTTCTTCAGCAGTTACTTTATTACTATTATTATCAAGATGACTGTTAATTTGCTTCCAACTCCAGCACTGTTCAGCAACTGGGCTATATACCTTGCATTGTCCAAACAATCATCGTTATGTAAATCAGCAGAATGAAGCAAATTCCTTATTCTCAGGAATAAAATAAAACGTGTAGATGCTGCAGGCCTTCATGAGAATAGACTGATCTAATCATCCTTATGCAACTAAGTTACAAAATCACTCCTAAGAAAACAAAAAACTTACGAGTGAAATTAAATATGAACACCTTACAGTACTAAGTGAGTGCAACATGCATTCGGGGAAATGCACAAAATTTTGAACACAACTTAGATAACTGAAACAACAATAAAGAAAAAAACAATATCCACATTTATTGGTGACTGGAAACCCTTATAAATTTTTTTTGCATAAAAAGGAAAAGAAATGAACTTGTGATTAGATAGATTATATAAATAAGAAAGTTTTAACTTTAGAGAATGAAGTTAAAATATAATTATATTTATACAGCAGCTGCTGTGAAGAATCAGAAGCCTCTTCTTTATGCCTTTATATCTTTTTTAATATCTTGCTTTTCCCCCTATTTTTTTTCCTTTGGTCTTACTGCACTTTTAGTTTTTCCTATTATTTCTTTTTCATTCTTTCTGTTCAAATTTACTTTGCAGTTGTTGTTCTTATTATTGTTCTTAAAACCTTTCCTACAAATTAACTATTTAAAAAAGATAACTGAAATTGAAACAGCAGGTTGCCCCGCACTTAATTATGAATGAATTCTCTGCTAACTTTTAACCAATTGAGCTGACCATGAATTTAGCTGGAGAATAAAGGATTGAATTGTAGTTTTCAGTCATGGTGCTTTATTTCCTTGTTGTTTTTATATTCCTTGACAAATATGTGGGCATCATAGCATTGCTAAAAAAATCTTGTAAATGAAATATGTTCCGTTCAGAAATATATTTCAAGACATTACTATGCTTTCCAACTAAAACATTTAAGATCTGTGTGTCCCAAAGTAGTTGCACTGCATTTGGCAAGGCTGTTAACTTGCAAGATTACTTTGGCTTTATTAAGAAGAAAAATGTTAAGAAATCCCTGAACATTGAAGAATAAATCTGAAACAACTTGACAGAGGCCAATTACAGAGAAACAGATATGGGCTGAATATTCCTTCTAAGCCAGTGGGAGGGACACTTATTATCCTGCCTTCAAGTACTGTCTGAGCTAATAGATTAGTTAGTGGGCCTTCACAGAGTATTCATATAAGACACTCTTCTCCAATTTGTCATCTTTTGGATGCAGAAGTCAACTCCAAGAATTCCCCACTCAGCATGCTCTCTGGAAAAAATTGAGAAGGTGCCCATGTTAAGATGGCTGATGTAGGCAAACTATTCCTTATCTGTTTAAACTATCTTCTCCCTGAACATGAAACCTAGGAAAGTGAGGCCATTTAAAAGATAAGATTGTGTTGGTGACAGCCAATAGTATTTTAGCCTTCAAAGGTTTTAGCTGCTGGTGTGGAGAAGGGCAGACCATAGTCTGTCTCAGAGACTCCTTGCATGGCTGTTTGGCTAAATGGTGGGGAGGACTAGCACAGCAACTCCAGGGCCTCAGCGGGAGAATAATGGAGGCCTGCATAAGTTCTATAGAATGTCAATTGTCCATCTGTGCTCAATAGCAAAGTATCAATAATTGCGATTTGTTTTTCACTGAATGGCCTGGTTAACAGTACAAGTTAGATGGGGTGATTGATAGCAGAGAACTCACCTTGCATTCCAGAAGGTCCAAAGTCCTGCCTTGTGAGAAAAATTGCGTGGTCATGATATTCTGCATGTCCAGTATCAGGTTTTTGTTGTAGGTAAGCCCAACGACACACATTCTCTAAACTTTGAGAAGGATTGCCAATCTCAATTAAACTCATGGACTAGAAAGAAAAAAAAAGAAAAGAAAAAGAAAAGAAAAGAGAAAAGAAGAGAAGTTATATTGATTTTAACTTCTTCAGTAAAGCACAGATGATTCAAATTTGTTCCAACACAGAGATGCTATCCTGTTATGGTAATGCTGCCTCCAGACTGAGATCCCTGGTGGGTACAAATAATTTGTTATTTTCTGAATGAGGAATTCCACAGGAAATAGAATTACAGCTGATATTAAACAAAAGAAAATTTATTTTTCAACTCAGTTCTATACTGATGTAGGAATCTCAGTTCTATAGCACCACCAGAATTATATATATATACTTAACAGTATTTTAAAAAAAATCTGTTCTGAAACAACATAAATATGAGGGCATATCAGGTACATTTTGCTTTTTTAAAAATAATCATGTTGGAGACAAAGAGCAGCTTCTTAGAGTTTATGTTCTGACATGCTTAGCACAGCAAAAGATTATGCTGCATACATACCACATCAATTGCTAAAGGCATATTTTATTCTTTACATCTTTAAAATTTGGGAGGGAGAAGGACTGCTGTTTTGGTGTATCTTTTTGAAAGAACAGTTTATAAATAAGACTTGTATCATGACTTTTAGTACAATTGATGTAGCAGGCAGGCCTCAAATGTCTATTACTATATGAATAGCTGTTCTAAACCAATTAGGCAAAAGAACATAACTTGTGTTTTCCAGTTCACCTATTAAAATGGAAAAATAATTCTGCTATAATTATTTCCTTCCTTCTTATCTACCCTAATTTAATCTATGTAGTCATATGGAAATGAACACAATAAAAATGATATAAAATACCTAGTTTGCCCTTAATATATTACTAGTTGAGGAAACTGCTACAAGGACTATAGTAGTAGGAGTAATGGCAGTTTCACAAAAGAAGCAGTATTTCCTGTTTGAAAGATGACATTTGCATGGATAGATTATTAACCTGAAAAGCCAAACTGATCAAAACTTCTTGCAATAAGTTGAAACAGTTCTATGTTCTTCTGCAATCTATGATTGAGGACAAGTTACATGCTCAAATGTTGGTAGAATACTACTGTGGTTTGTGAAAGAAGTATTGTGAAAATTTGGAGCACAACTCTAAGGAGAAAGATCATATGTTTTATTGAAATAATAATTGTTGGGTTCCATCTTACAGAAAAGAGGAGCAGAATACAATAGATGTATAAGTTCTTCCTAGGAATTTTGAATTGTGAAGCTGGAAAATTCTGGGCTTTGATTTGCTGTTAAGATGCTGAAACCATAGGAAGGAAACCAGATTATTCTTTGTCAATGTAAGCCAACCTTTTTTTTTTTTTTGAAGCAACAGCACTGAAAATAGCCACTGGCTCTTCATACCAAGGAGTGGAATCTTGATGGGATTAGGCCAGGGGTCTTCAAACTTTTCCCTTTTATGACTTGTGGACTTCAACTCCCAGAATTCCTCAGCCAGGCATGCTGGCTGAGGAATTCTGGGAGTTGAAGTCCACAAGTCATAAAAGGGAAAAGTTTGAAGACCCCTGGATTAGGCTATGGCACCTCTGCAGTTTTGCTGAGTGACTACTGCTTTTTCCTCAATCAAGTCTATCTGAGCCAATTGCGTGGGCTGAACCTCCATTTGTCAATTTCATCCTGTTTGTATTGAGATAATTAATATTTATATTTGTCACAAAAGGCTTAAAGGAGCTTTGTTACAGGCGGGAATATGCACTGCCTAGTTGATGTAATCAAGTTCAGCTTCCTTTTTTTTTGTTTTTTTGTTTTTGTTCAAGCTTCAGAAATTTTTCTGTGACTCAGAAGTGACAGACACAAAACTGACCCAAATGCAATAGAAAGCCTTCTCTGCAGTGTGAGAATGGAATTCTCTGTCAAGAAAGATTTATTTATGGCATTCTAAAAATGTGATGTTTTTAATATCCATATTGGCTTGAAAGAAATTAAAATGAATGAATAAAAAAGAACCAAACCAAATAAACAATAAGCAAGCAAACCCCCTCCTTATTGCTTATTAAAGGCATTTTATGGTCAAATGGATGTTTTTGTTTTTTTAAGGTGGACTGACTGATTATTTTAAGCTATTTTGGTTTCCTATAGCAGTCTATCATGTTATCGCATTTTGGATTTTTGATATATTTAAAAATGGCATTATAAGTTGCATACTGACCTATTCACTTTCAATTGTGTATCTACCTGTTTAAAGTAAAACTATACATTTCACTTTCGTAGTTAACTGTAGAGAAGAGAAAAAAAAATGAGAACTGATCTAAAGTTGGTAGACAGTAATAATTTAACACTTGTGAATTCTTGTGATACCGAAAGCTCTATCACGTGGTCTGGAAACATATCACCTTATGTAATTGATTACAAAAACCCTTACACAATAAAGAGTTGTTTTCTACAGTCACAAAACATAATCAATTCCATTTCCAAGTTGTCTGGATGTGGAAGAAAAACTTCCCTATATGTTCTTGGATCAGGTGCAGAAGGCAGTTCTTCTTCCTCATCAGTGTCTGGCTGCAGCTGCATGCTTTCCCCACCTGAAGCCTCAGGGCTGTCCTGCTGCAGCTGCGCTTCAGCCAAATCACTCTCAGCGGGCTGCAGATCAGGTTTCTCTCCCATTAATCTCCCCTCCTCACTTGGTCTCACAGTCCTTTGACATTGTGTGAAATATCTAGCAAAAATCATACTGTTGCATGGAGGTGCAGGGTGGGGTGGGGAAACATGACAGAAAAGAAGGTAATCAATTAAATAGTTGACATCCTAACTGGCATATACTGTATATCTCATTCATCCTCTCACTGTAATGAACACAATAGTGCTAATGTCTGTATTTTGGAGGCAAAGATTGGGGGTGGGAGGCTGAGGAGATAGGCTCATGTACTAGGTTTATTGTTTGAGATATCTTCCGGAAATAAGCATGAGCAACAATCTTTGATTAATTTTCAGGTACATACTCCTCATGGCGTCACGCAATCTACCTAGCATTTGCTGCAAATCATTTAAGTTCTCAGCTACCAAAAATATCTGTATTCAAAACTGTACATATATCCATTAGCCCCATTATCCAAATTATTAAATTCATCAAAAGCATTCCTTGTATGTACCCATACAAGCATTACACAACAAATAAGGAGACATCATGTACTGTTATCTGACTTCCCCCTTAGTATTGATTTGATTACTCAGTTGTCCATTTATTCGCACATGTACTTTACTTCCATGTTATGGAATTAACTTGGCATTAAGCAACCAACTTCTACATTGGAGCAGAGTTCTGTCTGGCTTCCAGTGTGTATAAATTTTACCCAGTGATGGGATTCAAATATGTGAACAACCGGTTCTCTATGCGGATGCCGCTTCCGGAAGTCCATTCTGGGCCTGGGCAACAAAAAATTAGCTACCGGTTCTGCCGAAGTGGTGCGAACCGGCTAAATCCCACCATTGCATTAACTCCTGTAGCCTTTTAATTTGGTAATGACCATAGTGCTGATCTATTTTCAGTACTAGAGGTTATTGTAGGTAAGGAATATCTTCTAAGAATTTCTATTTCATGAAATTCCAGATTATCCTTTCCTTCTTTGTTTGATCTCCTTTTGAATCAGTTACTATCAATGCACTGGCATCCTTTAGCATACAGTAAGTTTGAAATCTCCTTCTAAGTTGGAAATCTTCAAAATTGGAGATCTTTTGGAAGACTCCTCTTGTTTTTCCATGTTTGTTTCCATCTTTGGTGTCTACAGATGTTGTTATAATACTACATTTTGTCTTTTCTAGCAACTGTTAGTGCATTAGGCTAGAAAACTAAGAGACTGAGTTCTAGTCCCACCTTGGATTAGGGCCAGTCACTTTCTGTCAGCCCATGGAAGGAAGCAACCACTTCTGAAAAATCTTGCCATATTCCCAGAAGAACAAATATTTACTACTACAAAACTTACTACACATGGAATGTTATAACTGAATTCCTAATAGTGACATCTGCTACTTTCCATAACTTTTTTAAAAAATGAGAACGCTAACCTTCTGCCTATGAAAACCATATTATTAAGACATATGTCTGATAAGAACAGATATTACACTTGATTTTACCCAAAAGTAGAGATTTCAAAACAACCATTATGGTACATATGACTTATGTCCTTTTATGGCATCTGCTTCAAAGTAATTCTACAACTAAAGTAAAAAAAAATCATTGATTTGCTTCAACATTTCAGATCAAACCATTGAAATGGGTCAACTGGATCTGATCAGCCATTCGTGCCTAATGCAAATTGGGGAAATTGGCATTGGCACATGCTGAAAATCCCCTTTTAATGCCTAAATCAATGTGGCATGGCCACATCAAATCAAAAGTTTCAAACAGAACAGGAAGAGAAGATCAACCAAATCGGTTTGGAAGTGAAGCATCTTCAATGGCCTACCCAGCATGGCTGGCTCAGAAATTCTGGGAGTTGAAGTCCATGAGTCATAAAAGAGCCAAGGTTGCCTACCCCTGGCCTACACAGTCCTATAATTTAAATATAAGGATTTAGCAGTGAAACATGAAGGATACCAATATACTTTAAAATGTATTTTAGTCTACTTTACAATATGAATTTCCTATTGTTATGCATGTTCTGGATCTGAAAATATGGTATTATTGAGAATCATGTCTCTTTTGATGTCACAGATTTTAAAAGAAAAAGTAAACTACACAAAGTAAACTACACAATTATGATTCATAGCTTTGTATCAAGTAACAATAGAAATAAATAGGTAGGTCTAGAATTATATGTTTTCCATAACAAATAACTTTCAGATGTTATAAGTGTAAAGCTGGAGCATATAATTTTTTTTCCAAAAAGTTTTTCTAAAGCTAAAAGTTACAGTTGTTTTTTAGTGGCGTAGTTTGCCAAGAGCAACACCCACAGAATTAATGAGAGGGAAACTAGGATGAAAAGTAAATTTGATTAAGTTTACACTTACAGCTCATTCAAACCAAATAATAAAATTTCAGTCATGCATGTAACACTTTCCTCCTTTTATATTGAAATTATAATTTGATAACAGATTATTCTTATTTGATGTAAAGAAAGGATCCTGTGACAAAATGGTATAGCCATCTTACATGAACTCCCAGACAGACAAGCTCTGTTTGAAAGTGATAATAAATTTATGCCTGAGAAATAACTTGGAGTGAAATAGACATTATATCCTAGTACATCAAATCTGAACCGTTATTGATGGAATTGTTAGCACTATGTGCTGTTGTTACCAATTACTGCAGAGGAAGGATTTCAGATAAAATGAAAACATGCCTCTGAGTGACTAACACATTTCTGATATACCTAGAGCAGGGGTGTCAAACTCAATTTCATTGAGGGCCGCATCAGCATTACGATTGCCCTCAGGGGGGGCTGGGGGGCGGCCTACTGAGTGGGCATGGATGGAGTGGGTGTGGCCTATTGGGTGGGCATGGCCAGCTCTATATCTTTCTCGTCAAGGGTGCCTGTGGGGGCCTGCAGGAGTGGGACAGATCTGAGGGTCTGTGCAGAAGGGGGTGGGACCGGGGCAAACGCCAAGGCATGGTCCATTTCTTCATTCCCCACCAGGGGCGGGGCTAGTTCCTCGCTGTTTCCAGACGGCCTTGTGGCGCTAAGACTGAATGCGTTTCAGCATAGATGGCCACCACCAAATTGTACATTGGCTCCCAGCCGGCCTGGGCCAGGGCCAAGGCAGCGGGGGCTGTTCCCTCATTCTTTCCAGGATGGCTTTGCAGGCCACATGAAACCACTTCGTGGGCCGCATCCAGCCCCCAGGCCTTGTGTTTGACATTTCTGACCTAGAGAAACTATAACATAAACAAATCTGTATAGATCCACACATTTTAACAGGATCACATCCCTCTTTGCGCTCCAAGAGTTTCTTAAAATTAATAAAAATGTTTATTATGATACAAAATTAATCTGAAAGGAATGAGAAAGTGAAACAAAACAACATGGATACTATGCAGGAAAACTAATCACTTTTAAAATGTACTAGCATACATTTTAACATTTATTTGCTTATTTAGGCTGTGCCACCTGCTCTGATTGGCACCCAACTCTTAGGGTCTCAGAATTAGTAAAATAATATCTAAAATAGATAAAGTAGGATTTTGAGCGATGACAGGTAAAGTGACACAGACAGAATACAGATGAGTGTCTCCATCTATAGTAAACATATTTCAAATGGAATGCTTGGTTGTTGCTTAATATGTCCCGGAGATCATAGAAAAGGGGGAGAAAAAAAACGGAAAAGCAATGGTGAACCAATCAATTTGGCACAAGTAGATTTGTCCAATCTATTATGCCTTGCTAAGAGAAGATTTGCCCATGGGTTTGGCAATGCTATTTGATTTATAAGTTGCTTGGCTAAACAGCTGCAGCATCTGAGTTAACAAAAACTCTGCCAAATATGCTGTGGTGACCTCCAGCTTAGATTACAGTACTTTAGGTTGGCCTGCCTTTAAAATCTAGCAAAAACTTTCACCAGATCTTGATTGCTGTGGTCAGATAGTTGACAAAAATAACTAAAGGATCGTATTATGCCAATCTTTAAGAAAATGTATTGATCTGTAACAGAGATTTTGGACATTTGGAAATGGTTGCCTAAAGGAACACCTTCTCTTATCTCAATGATCGCTAATTTGAAACATCTGTTGCTGAACAAACATAAATTGCTGAACAATTTATTTCACAATCTGAACATGGAGAAGAGTTAAATCAATTAATTGAAATCTTTTCTTCAAATGAAACTGACTTACAACTGCCTGCTGATTACTATATAACACAAGAGAAGTTAGAAGTTCAACAGGGAGGAGATGAGCAGGGTCTTGAGAATGAAGATGATAACTGGATTTTGCTAGATGAAGGATTTGTTTATGGAGAGCAAGAAGTTTTGTTTCAAGAAAGGGAGTTTTGTCCAGTTGGGCAGCAAGAAGAGGATTTGGTTGACAAAAGGGAGGCAGTGTCTTACTTTGTGGAGCAATTGGACTATAAAACGAAATGGATGTTGCTTGATGAACAGTTTATTTATGTAAAGCAAGAGGATATGATTCAAGAAAGGAAGACTCAATTCAAGAAGCAACTTAGTCACGGGGCTGAAGAAATACAGAAGAGAGACTTATTACTTGGAAGGGTGGCCTTGATATGGCCTTTTATTTGGTTAAAAAAAAAACCTAGAATTCGTTTGAAGTAATGAAATTTAAAATTTTATGTAAGGATTTATGGGTAATTTTTAAAAATTATGGATTGAATTAAGGACTAAGATTACGAGTAAGATGACTAAAGGTTGATATAATTAAATTGATGAAGGATGTACTTGTTTTGGTGTTCTAGGTTTGACATTAGATTGGAATGTAAGTTAGAAATGCTATAAACAGTTTTTTGTTTTTACCATGGAGGTTTATTTGTCAGGTGAGAGAGTCCAGAAGTTGATTGATTAAAAGAAATTTATAATTAAATGAGAGAATTAATGTTAATCTAAGATAATGGGTTGATTTAAAGATTAAGATTAAAAGTAAGCTGTAAGACAGGATGTTTAAATGATATTTTAAGATATATTATTACAAATTAAATTTAGTAGATTTGACTTAGATTGACGGCCTAGATGTTAATGATAAATACTATTCTTAACAAGATGAGTTGATTATTTATATTATAAGTAAGGTTTAGAAGAGGATGTTTATATGAAGATACATATTAAGATATATTATGATAAACTAAATTGAATAAGAATATAATTATTATTATTAATATTATTATTATTACTTTGAATTGAGGGATTTATTGATATTGTTATTGTTAATATTATTTGTTTAATTTTAATAAGATGAGTTTTTCCTTTTTCTTTTCCCTTTTTTTTTCGTCTTCTTTTTTTGTTTTTTGTGTAAGAGATTGATTTGATTTAGAGAAGGCATATATTATATAGTTTAAAATTCTTGTTAAGATTATATAACAATTTTGTTTGATGTAGTGGGGCTTTCTTTTGTTATACCCTGTAATCATTCTGGGAAGCCGTATAATTTTATAATTTTAGGTATGATGTTTATATAACTGTATTTGGGGTTGGTGGAAGAATAACTAATTATCGTTACTAATGGGTTGTTTGGGTGGCCTTTGGTGGTTTGAAGGATGAGTTAAGTGGAAGTTGATATGAAGGGGGAAGAATGATGGTTAATTGCTTGAGATGTTTATTTTTAGTTGAGTTATTATTATTAGAAGTATTGGAAATTGTATTTGTGTTTGGTTGTTGATTGTTTATTTGTATATTAAGAGTTGATATGAGTAGCTTTTCTTTCTGTTAAAATTACGAAAAAATTAATAAAAAAAATATTTAAAAAAAAAAAAAAGAAACATCTGTTTCAAAATTCATAGAACCCACTAAAATATAATGCAAAGTTCGCAAGAGAAGATCTTTTGAAATCGCTTTCAGTTAAATGTGCTGCTATCATTTGGGGGGGGGGAATTGTTTAGAAAAATTCATCTCTCCCGCTCTATTATGTTTAATGGTACTTTTAAGGTTGTTCTTTTAATGTGGTTGGATTGTATCATTTTATGGATTTTGTTCATGAACCATTTAAGGGAGTCTTGCTAAAAAGCCGGTCAAGTAGGAATTCATACTTTGCTGAGTGTTTCTGTTCATAATTCCAGGCAATCATGTCCTTTTTGAAGGAGACTCCATGTCTGTCCTCTACCTTTTCTCTCTCACCTCCTTTATAGTCAATGCTTCATGTTCAAACTATATTTAGTCCTCAATGAGTTGATCTGCGTCACTTCCCTTTTCCCCCTAAATCTATTTGCAGAAATGCTTTTGAGCTTAAGTTTACTGATGCTGTTTCTGAATTTATTTATTTGTTTGCTTGCTTGTTTTTTTGTTTGTTTGTTTATAAGATTTATATGGCAGCAACTCTATGGCTAGCAAAATTTTGATTAACCAGTCAGTTTATTCAGGAGGCAATGCCTGTAAAGGTGTTCCTCCCCTTTCACCTTTAAAAGCAGCTGCTTTCCCATAATTATTGTCTTTTTCTGTATTAATTTGAATAAAGAATAAAAGAATAAAAACAGTAACCCCCACCCCACCCCACTCCCGGTGACAAGAAGCAATCAGATCAGCCACTTGATGGGCTGCATCCCACTCTGGGTTCCCCAAGTCTGTTGGCAAAAACCAGGTCTTCAGGGTCTTATGAAAGAGTGTAGAAGTGGGGGCCATTGATGACACTGCTTGGTTAAATAAAGAGATTAGATTTACTGATAGAGAAGAGTACTAACAGATTATTCAATATTGGTTAACGTTAGAAAATTAAATAAATATTTTATGGGACAGATGCTGCACTTGTTAATCAAAAGGCCAAGAAGCAATATTTTTATTGAAGCTTGAAAAAGGAAACTTTCAAGAGACATCCATTAGATGGTGCTCCAGCTGTAACTTCAGACAATTCTACACATCTATACCTACTGGGGATGAAATGGTTATCTTGTTAGATTTATAAATGGACATTGCAAAGTTAACAAATTTAAAAGTAACACAGCATGCATGTATGAGGCAATCTGAAGTACTGTATGTTCATTTGCTGTCAAAAGTGACTGCAACCAAAAATGCATTTCAAAATATTTTCCTTCAAACTATTTACTTAGATTAGATTATTTCTCGCTGTCATATGAGCTAGGCAAGTTATTGTTAAAGGGGGGAGAGGGGGAGAAAAACAAGAAAAGAAAAGCAATTATTGGTACCATGGTAACAGAATCAACAATACCAACATCAACAAACTCAATGAGCAAATTGGCATTTTGCTTTCAAAGCACTGTGAGCAATATCTCATGGCAATGTTTTATTAGATTTTTCTCTCTAATAACACAGTATTATATATACATAGCAGAAATAGTACATCCAGAGTAAATATAAGCCAAAGGAACATCTGAAAAGAAATATGTAATTTAGATTTTTGTTTTTTAAAAAATGGCTTGTTCCCTGTTTCATAAAATCTGAAAGTAATTATATAGAACGGAAGTGAAAAGAACTAATAGAGAAAACTATAAGAATAATATTTTACTTCCCGTCAATAATATTCACTGAATGTTTGTAATTCTAAATGCAATTATTAAATGTAGTTATTTATTCCTTTATGTCCAGAATCCTTTATAGATTAGAGGTCATAGTCTGCGTAAAATACCATGAGCCACATTTACATAAAAGTGGGTTTTGATTGTAGTTGGAATATCCAAATCAAAATTGTCCAAACATACCAATTCTATTCTTATTCTCAGTAAGGAATGCTATTATTCTGATATGGATATAGCTAATGCTGGTCACCTAGTAGATACCTTCTCTATCTTACTAAAAAGTATGATGTAAAAACTTCGATTGATGGGACACTACAGAAAATGTGATTGGATCATATAGATATTTAAGAATGCATGGGAATAACTGTTCTATGAGTCTCTGCCTGCTTTAAATACATGGTTTAAACAGATGTCTACTAAAATGTCTACATGCAGAGTAATAAACATAAAAGCATGATTGATCTAAGAGTTCACAGCCACTCACAACATTCCCATCTCTAAGGCCTACTGAAAAAGCCAGTTTTCAATGACTTTTTAAATCCAGAGTAGGGGCCATCTCAATCTCCTGGGGAATGCTATTCCAAAGAAAGGGGGCAACTGAAAAAAACTATCTCCAATCCTAAGGATGGCTATCTTATGCCAAACCAATCTTATTTCATTCTTTGACAGAGTGACTAAATTAGTAGACCAGCGAAATGCTGTGGACATAGTATTCTTTCTCAATAACATTGAGAAAAAAGAACAAGAAATCCAGGAAGAAACCAACATGGCTGCACAAAGATCTCACTAACAAACTAAAAGACAAAAAGGACAAACACAAAAACTGGAAAGGGGGCACATAACCAAGGCCAGAGCATGCAGCCAGAGCATGCAAAGAAGAAGTCGGGAAAGCAAAGGGTCAGTAAGAACAAAGACTCGCAATAGAAATCAAGGACAATAAAGAAAGTTTCTTCCAGCATATTAACAACAAGAAAAAGTCAAGGAAACTGTAGGCCCACTAAAGAGAGAAGATGGTAAGGAAATTACAGACAACAGGGAGAAAGCAGAGCTGCTTAACTCATACTTTGCATCAGTCTTCACACAAAAAGAAACCATAGGCCAACACACACACCCAAAAAATCACTGCAAAAGACATACTAGAAACAAAAATCAAAATAAGCAAGAAAATGGTAAGAGAACACCTATCCAATCTTGACGAATACAAATCACCAGGACCTGACAGATTACATCCCAGAGTTCTGAAAGAGCTGATAGATGTTATCTCAGAATCATTAAATCCACATCTTTCACAAATCCTGGCGCACCGGGGAAGTACCGGAGGATTGGAAAAGGGCTGATGTGGTCCCCATCTTCAAGAAAAGGGGAAAAAGGACCCAGGAAACTACAAACCAATCAGTTTAACATCAATACCTGGGAAGATCCTAGAAAAGATAATCAAAAAACAGATCTGCGAACAGCTAGAAGCAAACCAAGTCATAATTAGCAGCCAGCATGGGTTTGTTAAAAACAGATCATGCCAATCAATCTGATCTCATTCTTCAATAAAGTAACTAAACTAGTAGACCAACGAAACACAGTGGACATAATCTACCTAGATTTCAGTAAGGCATTTGACAAAATAAATAACAACCTACCCCTCGATAAGCTAGAAAAAGGTGGAATAGACAACATCAGCACCAGATGGATCTGTAACTGGCTGACAAACCATACTCAATGATAGTCCTCAATAGCATTACATGTGGCACTACATCCATATGGAGAGAAATAACCAGTGGGGTATCACAAGGATCCGTGTTAGGGCCAATATTCTTCAATATCTTCATAAATGACTTAGATGAGGGAATTGAAGGGGAACTCATCAAATTTGCAGTCAATCCAATATTCACAAAATTCATACTTATACATACATGATAAAAAAAATTCAAGTGAATAAATGAGTTCACCTTGCTAGAATCTTTACTGAACATCAGAAAGTGGCTGGATTTTAAGATACGTTAATACAGGTAGAATGACAGTAGATAATATTTGGATAAAGAATTAATACTTGTGAAAAGAAAATGACTGTATTTAAGAATGTTTCTGTCCATTCCATTGTATGGAAGTAAGGGTTGAACATGCAGGAGAAATAGGCTGAACAAAGTGGGAATGGGTTACGGAGGATGTATGTGGTGTAAAACAAACAAAAAATAGCAACAAGTGTGAATAGATGCTGAACATATGTGGACTGAAGGAAATGACAGGAAAAGAATTAGCTAGATGGAGTAATGTATGTCTAGTCTAATAAGGCTATTTCTAGTGTAATAAAAGAGGGAATAAAAGAAGGACTAGCAATGACATGATAGCAGTCTTCTGATATTTGAGGGGCTGCTACAAAGAAGAGGAAGTCAACCTGTTCTCCAAAGCACCTAAAGACAGGACAAGAGGCAATGGTGGAAACTAATCAAGGAGAGAAGCAACCTAGAAATAAGAAGAAATTTCCTGACAGAACAATCAATCAGTAGAACAGTTGTGGCTGCTCCATCACTGGAGGTTTTAAGAAGAGATTGGACAGCCATTTGTCTGAAATGTTATAGGATTTCCTGCTTAAGTGGGGGGTTGGAGTAGAATACCTCCAAGGTCCTTTCCAACTCTGTTACTCTATTATTCTGGAATTATATATATTTATATTATATTTATTCAATTTCTATACTGCCCCTCTCCCGTAGGACTCGGGGCGGTTTACAACCCAATAAAAACATATAAAACAATAAATATTTAAAATTAAATTAAATTAAATAAATACAAGGCTGTTACAAGGCTGTAGATCCTTAGATTGAGGAGATCCTTAGAGAGGGGCAAAAGTTTAAAGAAAAAAACTCACCATACGGTATGAATTAACATATGGGTGTGATGTAAGTAAGATTTGTTCAGAGGATGCTATGGGGAGTTACAGCTAATGGAGTATGTACAATATGGTTTTAACTATGTTTCCTTTTCTTTTTCTAATCTCATTCTTTTCGTTGTGTTACTCGGTTTCTATGTTCTGTAAACATTTACTCCGAAAGAGAATAGCACATTATATATTATATATGTTCTTGAAACAATTCAGTTAAAGAGGGATAGGAAAAGTTTTTAAAACTTTTCAAAATTATGTTAAAAATAACGTAAAGTTTCCTTATTTGGAACTCTATAGAAATCTCAAAATTTAGTTTGGCAAAACTAAATTGAGATATACAATGTGAATTATGAAGCATGGCTCACCGAGAATACATATAAAATTTTGCGAGGGGTTTAAAAGATTGAAATGAATCTCTTTCCATGATTTCTGTGAACTGAAGCTACCATTCAAGACTAAAGCTGATCAGATTATTCCCAGAGATTAATGGAGAGAGAAAACTGGTGAACCATTGCAAACTTAGAAAGTCATTTTGATTCTCCAGGGTCTTAAATTTTAATTTGCTGCTTAATTCAAAGTATTCCATAGTCAAGGAAAACTTAAAGTTTGCATTATCTTGCAATAGTATAGATAACTATAAAGCCTTGAGAATGGAATACATCTGCTTAATATTTATATAATGAACTTGTAGTCTAGATAACACAAGTTCCTAACTTGTCAGCTTCACCTCTTACCCTTATTAAGTATATACTGGATATATGCAATTGATTTTTAGAAGCATTAAGACAAGTAGCAAGCACATTTGGTTTACTTTCAACTTGCTGAATATTTTCAAAAGGCTATTATTATTATTATTATTATTATTATTATTATTATTGGTTGAAAATCTTTAATTAGTCAATATTTTAATTTCAGCAGAACAGAATATATGTAGTTCAGTGTTGAACTGTGGAGTCCTTGGTGTTCTCTGAGCTTGGTTGTTTTCTTGAATATAATGCTAGGAATTGGGCTTAATTAACATGCACTTTGTCCATTTTCTTTGTCATAAACGTTTCAAGGAATGATGTTTGATAAAATGCCTAGCTTGAATTAACTGACAATTATTTACTGTGTTGAAAGCTAATTTACTGCATTAACAAATTCCCTAAGCATAGAGAAACTAGTTGCTATGCAACTATGGAATGTCTTGGTTGTGTTGAACAATATATGTGATATATTCTACTTAAATTAATAATGAGCATCACTGCCATCATCATCCTGAAAAGTGATACAATTGACAATGGTTCTTTTGGTCACTTGAGGCTGAAGAAAAGTAAAAAGCAAATGGTAGCCAGAAGTTGTTGGAAACTTGTCATCCCTCTGGAAGACACTCCAGAAGTTTTTTCGGAAGTCTTCTCTGGCCTTCTGGATTGGGAAGCCCATGAAAGCATCATTTTCCAAACTAATGTCTACTTACAGATTGTTTCATTACACTATCAGACATAGTCTTATATGAAGAAAACCATGCAAATGACAAAAATATGTATCAATCACTGTTTAAAATTTGTACTAAAATTATACTTACTTTTGCATAGCTCAGCAGGATGATTCTTACCAAGACAACATTAATATGGGCACCTAAAGACTCATCATGATAGATTTCATTAACCTACAACAGAACATAAAAGTATCCATGTAACATAACAATAGTATGGATAAAGCCACATGATAAAAACTTTTAATTCAAAATCTACTTAATAATAGCATATTTACCTAACAATCAAGCTGCAACATTGCATTAAATTAAAACCCTGGAAATAAAATGCTAGCTGTGACATTTTGAAATATTGTTTTATTTCCCCGATACCAGAGAAGAACATTAAAGATTATTGCTAAGACAGAAAAGAAAAAAAACACATTTGTTATGCTTAGGTTATAATTTGTTAAGAAAATTTTCCTACTCAATTAGTTTTTGGGATGAATAGTGGTACAAAACTATAAAAAGGTGATGGTGGTGGGTAAGACTCACCTGCCTCATAAGGTTATGGATTGTGAGGACATTGTACCTTATCAAGTTTCTGAATACTTGGAGGTCTCTGTCCTCAATGGTATAAGAGCAGGGTCATGAACCAGCCATTTTTGCCTAATACCAGCTTCCTTAAAAGACTCAGGTTGAATGGGTGCCTTTTGCCTCTCATCCTACAGAGTTTTAGCCTCAAATGCATACTATGAAATGCTTGAATAAACCTAGAAGTATGCTTTATCTTAGTGAACAAAGAGATCATCCATTCTGTGACTCTCATGCTTTTGTTAGCATGGCTGTGGAATTTGTTTGTTACTTTTTAAGATGAAAATTATGTATCTCTGAGAACTACCAAGTCTTCACAAATCCCTTTCCC
This sequence comes from Bothrops alternatus, assembly GCA_034064705.1. Taxonomy (NCBI): domain Eukaryota; kingdom Metazoa; phylum Chordata; class Lepidosauria; order Squamata; family Viperidae; genus Bothrops; species Bothrops alternatus. The sequence goes on along the minus strand of JARGCV010000007.1, from coordinate 44,695,239 downwards.
TCAAACAAGACTCTGTATAATTGTGGAAAATGATGTATACACTGATTGATTGATTATGTGCCATCAAATCAGTGCAGGCTCTTATTGGCTCCATAGATAGATTTTTTTCTAAGACATCCCTAACATGTCTTTTAGGTGTCCCAACAGTACACTAATCAATACTGTAACCGGGTCCATCCAATTTGTGCTGATCATCATCTTCTCCTTCTTTCCTCCTTTTCTCAGTATTACTGCCTTCTCTAGAGACCTAGGTCTTTGCAAAATGCATCCAAGTAGATAAAACTCACATTTGCACCTCAAGTGAGAACTCTGAGTTGATTTGTTTGATGATCCATTGGTTTATTTATTTTGACTATATACAGTATTCTCAGAAGTTTTCTCTAACATCAAAGTTCAAAAGCATAAATACTTTTCCTATCCAGTTTCTTCAAAGTCCAACTTTCACTTCCATAGATTGTCACAGGGAATACCATAGGTTGCACTATTCTGACCTTTGTAGGTACAGACATATCATGATATATGACTTCATGACTACTCAACCAAGTGATAGCTATGGCCTGGGGCATATTTCTTGACTGCTTGCTTCCTTATTGTTGATGGTCGATTCTAAAAGGCAGAAGCTATCCACCTATTTGATTATCAGTTCTAAATATGTAGAAATAAAGGTGGGTTTATATAGCTGTCCTTAGGGAACAATTTGATTATCTGCACTGCAGGAGCAACGATCAAGTTGAAAGAGTTAAATGTAAAGTGAGACAACAGAAGAATACTGTGTGCAATGATACAGCTCCAAGCTGGAGGTTCAAATTATACAGTTAGGGAGATCAATTCTGCAGGCCAAAGTTATGCAGTGCAAAAGCAACATTAGAGAATAGGGAATAAATCAGATAACAGGTAATAAGCTTTGAGGTAAAACTCAGTTCAAGGATACTGAAAAAATAGATAACAATGTTTAAATAAATCATGTCTCAATGCAAAGTACAAATTAAACATAGTTTATGGTTGGTTGTAAATGCAAGAGTCTTGGAATTGAACTAAAAATATGGAGAGTTTCCATTAGATTGTCCTTGAATAACATACTGGTCTTAGATACATGAGATATGGCTACTAGATAAATTAATCTGGGTAAAAAGAAAAGGTCCATTCCCTGCTAGACTGAGAATAACATTATGTAACAAGAATTTTTGTCCAGAAACTTTGAACATTTTCTCCACAGGGATTCCAGAAGCAAACCCATGTACAATAAACAGAAATGATTGAAAAAATTCTTTTTTCCCCTGCTTCTACATGTGTATGTCTGTATGTATGCGTATATGCTTGCATTTTTCAGCTGAAGGTTTGCTCCAGAATTCACCATGCTTACTAATAATCCTTTGTATCTCCCCTTCCTGAATCTGATGCCCCCTGGCTGTGTTAAACTACAAATCAGTAAATTTACATATCATTTTGCAAATATATGGTGTTCATTCAAATAGAATGATGTGTGTTTTTCCAAGGGGAGCATAATTACTGTGTTGATTTAAACACCTTTAATACTTATTCAATCTCTCCTGGGAATTAAGAAAGCTGAAATTCTTTGAGGATGACTGTGGATTTATAAACAGATAATCCTCAATAGGTTTAGAAATCTACAACTCCCCAGATACTGCAGAAGAAACATGATTGGAGTTAAAATGGGAGAGATGAGATTGCATTATCATTATCATTACCTGTTCAAACATGCCTGAACCTATGCTCCATGGGCAAGTTCCAGCATTCCCCTCAAGGTGGGCTATAAAGTACAACTTTTCATCTCTGATTCACCAATGAATTCATTAACATACAGGCAGAAAACAGAGGCAAGTCAATTAAAAATACTTTAAAGCAGGTTGGATCCTGACTGTGGATCACATGAATATCTTATTAGAGTATTTGCCGTCTTGACTGGCATTGTCTGCCAACAGGATCCCCAGTTCTTTCAGAAAGATTCTTCTTAATAATATCTATTTAAGACCTTGGGGGGGGGGAAGTTGGCATCCAAACCTTCAACCCTCTGCATGTAACCCCATACACTCTGCTATCCATTTGTAAGTGATTGGAGCAAAGGAGAGCTAATCCATATCTAAGAACCCCATTTCTCTTGGGGGAGAACATTGGCTTTGCAGGTTCGATCCCCATCATCTCCAGTTAAAGAAAGCAATGAGAAAAAGTTGGGCTTCAGGCTCTGGAGAGCCCTGGACAATCTGGAAGGACAACTGGGCTAGTTTGACCTTACAGAAGGCCAGATCTATTTCATTTCTGTTTTCAGTTGGAAGGTAGACTGCAGGAAGGGCATGGAAGGACATAATAGTTCTCAGCAGAAACCACTGTACAATATACTTAAGTCTCAAAAATCTCATTGGACTACATTTCTTTTGCTTTCATGGTGTTCTGTAAACATTCTAACAAATCATCCTATCAGCTGCTAATCAAACTTAGTTGTTGTTTTTTTTAAAAACCCATAAACTAGATTCCTTGGGAAAAGTAGCTAGTTTGGAATTCTTTGTCTCCTCTTTGACTGCAACATTGGCTGTCAGAGGCTACAGACTCTCTTCTGGATTCATGACCAATTTATAATTTACTGAATTCCTCCCTCAGGCTACTTGGCCTTTCAACTTTTGCTTATGAGCTACAACACCAAAAAATATATATCCCTAAAATATGTATAAACACTGTTTCCATCAGCCTCCACTGCAGTCTCCATATAATGTAATCTGTTTAGAAGAATATCATGATTAGTAAATGACTGTTTACAATTTATGGAAATGGGCTAATTATGAAGCACATGGAAAGCCAGTATGATGTAGCCCTGACCTACTATTCTACAATACAACAGTTTTAACACTGTAATTCTCCGAATTCCCAGTCATGGTTGCAAAACCATGAATGCTGGCTTGAGTATCAACACATTATACAATATCTGTGAGGTTTCCCTACCTACTGTATACTCCCAGCTCTGTTTCAAAAGAGAAACATATCATACTTGCCTGACTGGGAAAATACAGGGTGGAAAAGTAATAAAGTAAATTGGAGCAGTTTACAAACTGGATTAAATAAGGGCTCCATAAAGAATATAAGGCAAGTTTTGAGGCACTTCACCAGCAGAATAAAAAAAAAAACCACAGAGAATAATGGAAGGGAGTTTTGGAGTTCTCCTAGTTCAACCCCCTGGTCAAGCAGGAGTCCCAATACCATTTCAGACAAATTTTTGTCCAATCTCTTCTTTAAAAACCTCCAGTGAATAAGTACTGTATCACTAGGTAGATTTAATTTTTTTAATTTATTCAAAGGAAGACTGGATAGCAACAACACATTAGTTGTCCCACAAGTTTGGAGAGACCCAACTTAAGAAAGGTTTCCTGAATGAATCTTCCTTATTCACTGTGATAGGAGTCATCTCAAATAACTGCCTATCCTAATGTGATGCAAATAAGCTGCTTTAAAATCTGAATTATGCACTGTGTATGCAGGAATGTGGTTCACTGTATTCACTTATTTCTCTAGGAGGAGAGAGAGAGAGAGAGAGAGAGAGAGAGAGAGAGAGAGAGAGAGAGAGAGAGAGAGAGAGAGAGAGAGAGAGAGAGAGAGAGAGAGAGAGATGCTGACTCAGTATAATCATACAGGCTCTGCAAAAGCCCACCGTTCATTCTGGGGACAAATTGGGCAGCCAATGAGAGATTTGTGCAGTTCTCCCATCTTCCTGCATTGCTACTAATAGCTAAATGCACCAATTGGCTCCCCTTAATCAGCAAGTTGCCTTAACATTTTAAAGGAGCAGAGATAATCTCTTCTTTTAAATATTATTGATACTATTTCTATGACTTCAGAATTCAGGGCATGGTTTTCAACTGTGACTCTGCCAAAAAAGTAAAAGAAAAATATGTATCATTCATAATCTTCTTTTCCTCAAAGCAGCTTAGAATTTATTTTATGAATTTTGTAGAAACTGTCAGAAAAAGCCAGCATTCCTGTCTTTTGTTATCAACAAAAGATGTTGATAACATCTGCTGTTCCTTCCTTCCTCTCTTTTGGAAAACCTGCTGTATTAAAGCATCCAGAGAAAGAAACATTCTCACATATTGTGCCTTGAACTGATATATCAAAGGTGGGGTGAAAAGATGAACTAAGAAAGTTGCTTCCAAGTAACTTGATTCTGCAAGAGATTTATTAGTTTATTCCACCCCTATCTTGATCTGAGGGACCACAAGTAGCAAATATCTATGAGAGCATGACTCTGACAGTAGGAAGATGTGAGAGGAACTGGGACTTGTCCATGATATGATAGAGAGCAGCTCTAGCAGGCTTTGCAGAGTCTGGGACACTTCTACTACTTATATTCCCAGCTTTAGTTCAAAAGAGAAACATTTTGAACTTGTCCATTTGGGGAGAGAGACATGCCATGGAAAGCAGCAGAAGCCAATTTTTAGGCCTAAATCAGTTCCATGATATTGTCAAGTCATGGATGAAAGAACCATGAACTTCGTTCTGTTTGAGGGCATGTACTGGTAGTCCTCATTTAGCAATTGCCTCATTTAACAACCATTCACAATTACAAGAGGGATGACAAAGTAACTCTACGACCAAACCTTGCATGTCTGCAAAGGAAAGCTGAAGTAAGATCCTAGGATAGTTGTTTCACTTACTATAATTTCACTTAGCAACCACTAAGCAACTGAATTCACTTAATGACTGAGTTGCTGCTCCCAATTGTGGTCGCTAAGTGAGGACATTCAATAAGGATCACTTTCATTACCATGGGAGTCAGTAAAACAATCTCCTTGGGGGACAATATTACAGCAAAACAAATCTGTATGTCCTGAATAACACAGTCATTTGGACCCAAAATGCACTTCCTCAGCTAAGAAAACTGAAAAACCTGAATAGTAGGCAACTTTTTTTCAATACATTAATTTTAAAAGGAATGGAAGTAGGAAATCTGGCCTTGGAAGAAATGGTTCAAAACAGAAGCTAAAACCACAGTGAGTTTGCTATTCTTTCTTGAAATCCTTCTGGAACTTGCTTGTATCTTTTGGGGTCACTACTCTCTCTGAGAGGGTGACTTCATTTCAAAATTAAAAGATAGGCTTCAGACATAAATCAAGCTTGCTTTCTGTCTTGCCCATGCATGCCTGGACATACACGTTTTTATGATAGATTCTGGTCACACAATATAAAACACATGCATTAAATAAAAAACAGACCGCACAGTTGGCTTCAGATTTTATTTTAATGGATTGATGGATGCAATTTGCATAAATGCCACTTAAAAATTATAAAGCTGGATTTCATTTCTTCATTCCAGGATGACTCTTTGAAACCCAGGAAATAATTTTCTTTGCATCCTTAGTCAAAGAATGAACGAACTATTGAATAGATCTGGATACTATTGACAGTCAGGCAATGGTCTGGATTAACTAGTTGAAGAATGGATTGATAGGCAAGAGATATCCACCTGAAAGTCAAAACCCAGATCTTCTCGAGATGCATTGATTTGGAGATGATGATGAACTTTAGTTCACAATATTTGGAATGATTCCAAGGAAGAGAATGAGACCAGTCAGGGAAAAATCCTTTGGAATCCTAAATAACTTGTTCTGAGAAATAGTTGATGCTATGTGAACCCTCAGTTTCTCAACTTTTTTTTTCCAAACTCCATCCCTTTGTTGAAAAAAATTAAAGAGAAGGTCATTTGGCTGGAAATACATTTAGAATGATCTGACTGTGATTTCTATTGCTTTTGCAGACAGGCTCCCCTAATACTTTAGATATTAATATAATTTGCCAAGCAACCTTTTCAAAGCTTTTTTTTAAATTGTACTATGTACTTTTCCACTGTAGCTATCCTTTTATATATATATAACTGTACTCTGCTATATTCTCTTTTTAGAAACATACAATACACTCTTATTAAGTATTGTGAAATATTGTATTATTAATGTCAATGGTAATTGGGTTCACTAATATATGAGGCATGTGGAGACATCTCTGCTTGCCTCGGGGGGGGGTGTTACAGAAAATGATAAGCCATGATTTGGTTAATATTCTTCTTCTTCTTCCATGTATAGCTCAAACTTTAAAATGCCAGGATGAAGCCACCTTCTTGGCTTTGTCGTTGGCCAAAAATAAGTCATTATTGGTACATGTTTCTGGTAGTAGCCGACACGCCAGCAGATGGACTGGGCTCTGCGTCTCTCCATATTCACATAGCATGCTAAGAACCTTCACTTGAGCATATTGGCTTTACACTTAGGCGCTCAACCTATTCTGGGAAATATTATGGATCAATATTTCAAACCACAATTGGACATATCCTGGGCAACAGCAACTTTGTTTGCCGGCTAATCCTTCTCACACTAGATCAATCATGGGAAAAACAAGGAATGAATTCACCAAAAAGATCTTGGTCAAGATCAGTTTTAACAATGATCTCAATAAATACTGAGGGATTTGATTAATAAAATGAGAGTTTACAACTTGTACAAATCCACAAACAGCAATCCTCATTATACCTTAATTTAGTTTTCCCCAACCTCCTGGGGCTGCTAAACATATCTGGATATTTGATAGATTTTAGAGAGGAACGCAGTCTCCCAGATTAGCTGCCACAGGATGTCATGGACAAAAAGTATGCCTTCTAGCTTTGCCAGAGTCTCTCAGCCAGCTCAGCTTACCTCTTTCTGAGTAAATGGACACACTTCTAAATAGAGCAGTTTCTACATTGCCCTGTCATTTACTTTACTTTTCTAACAACCTTCTAAAGTATCTCCAAAGCCAGAATAATTTTTAGCAGTAAAGATTACACTAGAGATTGGCACTTGGCTATGTAGCATCTTATTTTCTGCTTCATTCTTTTTTAAATTAGAGGAGTGCAGATGGGAGAGAGAGAGAGAGAGAGAGAGAGAGAGAGAGAGAGAGAGAGAGAGAGAGAGAGAGAGAGAGAGAGAGAGAGAGAGAGAGAGAGACAGACAGACAGACAGACAGACAGACAGACAGACAGACAGACACAGACACAGACACAGACACAGACACAGACACAGACACAGACACAGACACAGACACAGACACAGACACAGACACAGACACAGACACAGACACAGACACAGACACAGACACAGACACAGACACAGACACAGACAGAGAGACACTGACAGAGACAGAGACAGAGAGACACAGACAGAGACAGAGACAGACTGATAGATGATAAAAATGAATGAAATATGAATCCTGGACAGGAACTAAGGGAGGTATGGGTACCTGTTACCCATGGTGACTAAAGGCTTGGCAAACTGTGACCCAGTCTTCAACATATACCTAGGACAGTGATGGCAAACCTTTTAGAGACTGAGTGCCCAAACTGCAACCCAAAACCCAATTATTTATTGCCAGGTGACAGGTGGGCGTGGCCCACTGGGTGAGCGTGGCTGTGGTGGTCATGGCAGACTGGGTGGGTATGGCCAAGGTGGGCATGGTCACCTCTATTTTGCTTGTGGGGAGGGACGCCTGTGGGGGCCGGACAGGATTGGGGGAGATCCAGGGGGTCTCTGGCAGGTGGGGCGGTGGGCAGGAGGCTCATCCTGTGGGATGAAGTGAGGCAAGGCGAGGCAGGGCAGGGGTGCCATTGTCACAGGGCAAGGCGAGGCAGGGGCTGGGGTGGCTGCTGCCTGACACCATCGGCCCCCGCACACAGAGGCCAGCAAGTGCATGGGGTCCGATGCTGTCCATCAGCAGCCACAGCCTGCCGGCCCCTCAACTGGCACACTCTGGGCTCTGCAGCCTGCCACCAGCAGTTCAGAGAAGCCGCCTCTGAGCTGGATGGATAGCCGAGAGCTGAGGAGGCGATGCAGTGGGTTGTGCCTGGGAAAAGGAGAGCATGCGAGGCCAGGAGGGATGGGACAGGGGGAGGGAAACCAGCCGTGCTGGGATGCATCCGGCCACATGGGACCTTGGCAAGTTAGCGGGTGGCTGGTTGAAGAGAGACTGTTGCCATCTCCAGGATATGGTGTGTGTGCCCACAGAGAGGGCCCTGAGTGCTACCTCTGGCACGTGTACCATAGGTTCGCCACCACTGACCTAGGATAAAGGATTCCCTTAGGTATCAAAGATTAGGAATAATTCCTCAAATCATTTGAGAGAATGAATGTTCATTGTGTTAGGGACTTCTAGAAATTCTTATTGAGGTAGAAAAAGAGGCAGACAAAGTAATATTTTGCATTTCTGCAAAACCTCTGATTTAAAATTTAAATTAGGTTATGGTTTCCTTAATAAAAACATTGGTTAGTTTACTGAAAATGTATAACTTCCTTACAGGATCTATATATCTTAAAATAGATTTAAGAGACATGATAAGAAAATGTTTCTTTTCAAAAACCTGTTTTTCTATGTGGAATTTATATAGCTTCTTTTAAACTGAACATGTAAAAAAAAACCCATCTGTTTCAACTGCACATTTAACTGCAAGGATTTTCTTGATTTAATCTATCTGCATCTGAAATCATTTGTTAATTCTTTTTCAAGGGAATAATTAATATAAGGAAAAATGTAAAGACAATCATAAACATACATTCAGTCCCACAATCAAGTAAAATTCTTTAATAACATTAGTGCAGTCTTCAAATGCAACACAAAGACAAATGTTAAAATATTAAAATTTTATTTAACAAAGAATCTCTCTTTCTAATTTATTCTGACTCCAAGATCTGTCCATCAGCACACTGGATACGCTAATCAAGCATCCACAAAATCATCATGGTAAATTGAAAAAAAAATGTATTGAGTTAATGAGGGAAGAACCCAGAAAACTGGCTTAATACTTTTATTACAATCAGAATAGAGAATTAATCTTAGCATTTGAAGTTTTGACAGATTAATGGTAAGGGGGGAATCCAGAGACCAACAATTCTGTATTTCAGATTAATAGTTCTGTTACTAATAACTGAGAAACAAAAAATGCTTAACATATGCAGTGCAATAGTGGAGTGGGAAGTGATCCTAAAAAATATTCACATTTCTCTTAATATTTTCTTTTTGAAATCTTTCTCTTTCTTGTATAATATAAAGATATTGTATATTGTAATAATCAGTTCCTACATGGTCATATTCAGTCTTACTGGATTCAGTATTATAAACACCTATCAATCCCAAGACTGACAAGTTAAGTTTGCAGATAAGGAAGGGTCTTGAGGAAACCAAATCCAGAATGATTTAGGTTAAATCAAATGGAGCATTTCAAAATACTTGCAAGCTTCTGGGTTTTCCAGAGTTCACTGCTGGATAAGATGACAGTGGTTAAGGAAGATAGGCATGGGATTGACTGAGAGATACAGAAATAAGTTTTTGATTAATGAATCCTGTCTGAATCCGGTAACATTCTTATATGAACTCATCTAAGAATGGGAGAAGGAAAAAGTTAAAGCAGTTCCACATGGGTCACTGGTGTGGCTTACGCTGGAGTCATGTCACCCTTCATTAATGCTCCTGCTTATAACTGGTCTCAATGGGCCACCATTATCCTTCTTTTGTGAAATTTAGAAGTAGACATATTAGAACTGATTACCATCCAGAAGTTATTCTGCTAGGACTTTTGGGTCCAAGTCACTGCTGACTTCTTACAGCTGCCTGGACAAGGTCTTGCAGTTTTCTTGGCAAGATTCCCAAAGTGACTTGCTCTTGCCTTCTTCTTTCTAAGCTGAGGGAGAGTGACTGACCCAAGGTCGTCCAGCTGACTTTGTGCTTAAACAGTCTCCCGTTTCCAGCCTGGTGTCTTAACCACTACACCAAACTGGCTCTCATTAGGACTTTAGCAGGACTCTTTACTTGGAAAAACCCATACCTTTCTTTTTACCTTTTTAACAGTCTAACTTGGAATATATCAACCACAGGCTTTTCAGTCTTATGTTGAATTGACTCTTTCTTACTAAATCCCAGATATGCCCCTTCTGATCCAGACTGCATCTCTCTTAAAGTATCCATAGTTCTGCCTTGAACAAGGGAGTCAGCAGAGGGTACTGTAAAGCATGATTGTGTAACACATGACAGTACCGGGAAGAGAGGTCACTTATTTTGCCTTGCCCCCGTTTGTGCAAGAGTCTCCCTAATTCTTCCATGAAAAGTCTATTTGAAATCACTCGCATGGAAAGCTGTGGTACTGAAGCAAATGAGCTCCATTTGAACTCCAACAGTAAGGGCTTCCATTGCATTTTGCATCTATGTTTAAAATACGTGTTTTCTTACATAGACATTTTAGAGCTAATTGCCAAGCCATTTCCTATTAATACAATCTGAAAGCCACTTTCAGAAATAAACTGAATGCATTTAGTGAATTTAATTATTATGTGTTTACAGGATTGCAACCTTTGTTGCAATTATATGACCAAAATGAATAACCCTGGGGAGACAGAAAGTTGCACTGTACTGAACTGGAACATTGGTCCATCTAGTTTTGTTATTAACTGGTGAGAACTCTTCAAGATTTCAAGAACAGGTTTTTCTATTTCTGTCTTGGCTATACTAAAGTGCTCTATTCTGTGCGAGGTCCCTCTCTTTCTACTTGAAGTAGTAGAAAAGGTTTGACTGTAAAGAACTTCTGCTGTTGAATGTAATAGAACTATAGTCAACTTGGTTTATATTCTAGTGCTTGAAGCAGATGATGTAAGCGTTACTTAAATGCTAAAGTAGCCTTCACAGTTTGATCCAGAGATAATGATCTGAATGTTTGAGATTTTTCTTCTCTCAGGCCTTGGGATAGGATGGTTGTGAAGTCCCTTTTTTAGTTTTGTCTGGTATAAGACTAGATGCTTGTTCTTTTGGTCAAACCGTATTCTCTTTTTATATGCATTATTTCACATTTGTTTTTAAGTCATTAAGGAGTCAGACAGCCTTGATATCAAAATAAATAAATACAATAGAGATTTGCAAGATCTGTTAAGTGGACTCAAGTCTCTGGGAGTACAAAAATGATAAGATACTCACAATGTTCATCAGAGTCAGAAGATACTTCTGAACATGTTCCTTCCCATGGAACTGTACAACTGAATCATCAACTCCAAGAAGGACTTCAATGTTGTAGTCATCGTCAGCTGCATGTCTTGGATATCTCCTCCTCTTCCTTGAAGAACTGATTTCTTCTTTCAATAGAGACAATAGGCTGTCTGGATTGCTCAAATCAGCCTCTAGAAGAAATTGAAATGAAAAATTGTGTTGGAATTTTAGATTTCATTTCTTATTCTTTCATAACGCGGCACTTTCCAGATGTTGTGAAACTGAAACATCCAGTTTGCTTGGCTTGTAATATCCATTGATTTTAGAAGCTGGTAATTCTGAGAGATACAGTCCCCCATACATCTGGAACAGACCATTTGGAGAAGGCTGCTAAAGAGCTTGTCAAGACCAAATAAGTAAAACCCAAGAAGTTCTTACACAAAATACCATATCTAATGTCAGTGAATCCAGCACATATTAGTAACCTTATTTTTCATTTTTCTTTTTTTTTAAATTTTTCAAAACACACATACTATTTAACAGCAGCTGTTCCTGTCTTGGTTATATAACATTTAGATGCTGTAATATACTTTGCATACAACTACAATTGCCAAGTGCTAGACTGCCAACCAATATAGAAGATTAAAGGTCATATGATACCGATATTGCAAAAGCTATATATTATCAAATGCCTTAATGGTCTCTCAGTTCAAAACTTTGACTTTTATAGACCAAACAATTTTCAGCACAGCTATCTAAAGCACCTTTTCCCCATGTAATGTGGAAATTGGTGGGAATGTACTACTGAGATCTTCACATTTGAAATTCCACTTATTAAATGCATGAATCAGTTTTCTTTGAGTTATTTCAAAAGTTCTGTATAGATTCCCTTGGGAGTTGTAATGCCCTCTTTTCTATTTTCAGAAAACTATCCACTTGCATCTTTTCAAATTAGCTTTTAGTGGTGGTTTAATAGCTCTTATTGCTGTTTCAACTAATATTTAGGGTTTAAGATTTTAATGGTGAATATGATTTGATTGTGATTTTGATTTCTGGAATTATTTGTTTGGTTCTATATGTTTGCACACAAATAACCATAGAATTTCATAAAATAAAGATTTATAATTTTTTTAGCCAACATGTTTCAAAATACAGGAAGTCATAGGATGTCAGAACAGGAGTACATTAAACATGGATGTAAACATCTACTGTAAGATAAAATTAAACGAACAGCAGAAATGGTCAAATTAAATTAATTGTCTTCAATATCTAAGCTATATCTGTAACAACTGGATAATTTATACTTGTCAAATTATAGCTTTTATATTATGTTATGTTACATTATGGATAGTAGATATGGATTGTGAATTGTAATCCAAGTATATAATGTTCTTATATTGCCCACTAAAAGGAGAATAATTTGGCATGATTTCCTTATGAGAAATGTTGTCAAATAAACTAGTGGCAGCAAGTGTGTGTATATGTGTATTTTAAAAAGCACATTCTATATTAATATGTATGAACATATTGACAGGCAGTCAGAAGTGCACACTGCTATATGAAGTAGAATGGGAAAGAATTACTAATTGGGCTAACAATCCAACTACTATGCTAATAAATTTGATTTACTTTTTACATTAGTGCCTTGCTCTACAATCAGATGTGAAAAACATAGGAAAGCGACATAAATAATATGACTTGGTATAATAAGAAATTGTAACCAGGATTTCACAGACATTTTGGCCATGTTGTTTGGATACATAAGTTTTTATATACAATATATCTGAAAGACAAACAGTTGGGGAGGGGAAAACCTTTTAAATTGAAAGATCAGTGAAGAACGATTTTCTAGAATAAAAAAATTCTGATAATCCATATGCTACAGTGTTCAAGATGCTGGACTATGAGCAGGCATTGTTTGTTAGCTTTTAACCATTTATTCATGTCTGATTCTTGGCGACTTTATAGACAAGTGCTCTCCATGCTACTCTATCAAGCACAGCTTCTTTCAGTTGTTGGATGTTCAACTTTGCATCAGATTTGGTGATATCAAGACAGGATATTCCTTTCTTGCCCTTTCTTCTTTGTCCACCAACCATTCCTAGCATCATTGCCTTCTCCAATGCATTTGCACACCTAACATAGCCAAAGTAAATCAAACGTAGTCTTATGATTTTAGCTTCCAGTGATGTGTCTGGTTTTATACAATTTAACAGCTCTCTGTTAGTTACTCTAGCTATCCATGGCATATGCAGCAATTTACACCAGCACCACAGTGAATGGCAGCAGACAAATATTTTTCCTGGTAAAGAAGAGAAAGATCCTAATACTATGTGTTATTATGGATATGTTACTGATTTATTGGTTTGATTTAACATTCTAGTTTTGTTATTTGTCTTGTTTGTACCATATTTATTGGAAGCTGCTTACACAATGAGACATACGTGTCCTAGTAATTGATTAATATGAATGACAAGCACCATCAAATAGCAATAAAATAGAGAACTAAAAAATAATCCTTGGCTTAAACACCACAGGAAGAAGGAAATGCTGAATTGGTTTTTGTCTTCCTCTATACCAACCCTCTGTCACCCCATGGTCTCCAAGACCAGAAATGAACTCAACCAGTGAAATGGTTGTGAGAACTCCACAATTATTCTTTCTTTCCTCATTGGTTAGTTGTATCTATAGTCAAAGTTCATCGTCTGAAGATTCCCTTTCATGTAACCCTATTGCATAGCTGTTTTGACCTGTTGCTAGCATTGTAATAATAGAAGTCTGCTAGTCATTAATTCCATCTCCTTCTCAGTCTTGTTAATGATAATTTTACTACATTGTTCATCTGTACCTTTTCTTATTTTTTTTTCATTTTTTTTTTATTTTTAAAGACTTTTTTTTATATCCAAAAGACATCAACTTGTCTTTTATCTTACCCAGTGCATTTCCTTCTAAGAGAGTAAGCCTCTTCATAATTTATAAATTCTCTTTTCACAGCAACATGGCTGTATATCATGCATCAGAAAATTAGGCAAATCCAGTAGGCTCAACTGCAGAGGAGGTTCTGTGAGGTGAAGCCAAACTGAAGTTTCAACTTAATATTTATATATTGCATGCTGACAAATGTTCCTTTATTCCATCCTGATTCAGAAAACACATTGATATGAACATGTCTGAAAACATGTGTTTGGCTATTGTTGAAGTCAAAAGAAGTTTATGCATGTACAAGATGTATTTTAAATAAAGATAGGGTGATGGATAAAGGTCCATTGTTCACTTGTGAACAGAATGAAGACTGAAGGCCAGCTGGGGCGAACTTTATTAGGTCCTAAAGAAGGGATGGAAAGCAAATGAATGGATCGGCAAAGGCCAGAACAAGAAGAGAGCTGCCAAAAGAAATTCCTCTGCCATTCACCCAGAGAATAATTTCCACAGAGGCCACTGAGAGAAAGGTGAAGGCTCAGAGAGAGACAAGTGACATTATGTAACAGCAGAAGACAAGCAATCCTTGTCCTATTGAGGACAACCAACCTCTGATCCAGGTCTCAGAAGAAGCTGAGGGCAGCATAACAAATGTTTCTGGAAAACAGGGAACAGGAAGAGATAGTATCATAGAAAAAAATCCACAGAGTTAAGCTGTGAAACAATAAAGGATTAGATGTTCAGGTATAGAAAGAGATGATTAAGTACAGGAAGAGATTAAAAGCTAAAACAGAATCTAACAGTATCACTGTAAACCATAACCTTTTTAATTTTTCAGAATTTGTTCCTTCCTATTTTACTTGAAATTATTTGATGCAAAAAAGAAATCATAAAGTGTCTTGTATATGTTGTACTTAACTGCACAATAAAGCCATTTTTTGTACTCAAGGGCTTAATTCTTGCCCGGTTGCCAATATCCCTTATTGGAAGGACCTATGACGAGTTGGAACAAATACTTCTAATACCATTTTCTTGAGCACAGGTACTCCTCAGGGCTGTGTCTTAAGTCCGCTGCTGTTCACCCTGTTGACCCATGACTGCTGTGCTAGGTTTGCCACCAACCATATTGTGAAGTTCTCAAATGATACAACAGTAGTGGGCCTTATTCATGATGACAAAATGGAAGCTTACCACAAGGAGGTTGAGGGGTTGGTGAACTGGTGTAAGGAAAACAGCCTAGTTTTAAATACCGAAAAAACCAAAGAGATAATTGTTGATTTCAGAAAAGGCAGGCACAGCCACACATCTCTGTGCATAAATGATTCACCAGTGGAGATGGTTATCAAATTCCTGGTGTGCAGCTAACGAGTAGGCTGTCTTGGTTGCTCAACAGTGAGAAACTGGTGAAGCGGGCACAGCAGCGTCTGCATTTTCTGCGTCGCATGAGAAAAGCACATCTTCCTTCCCCGTCCTGACCACTTTATACAGGGGGACGATCGAGAGCATCCTGTCATACAGCATCACAGTCTGGTTTGGAAGTATTACTACTTCAGATAGGAAGGTGGTGCAGAAACTGGTGAGAATAGCCAGTAGCCAATAGTGGGTCTATACATATGTTGTATATAGTATGTTTTTAGGGTATGTCATGTATGTGTTTCACTTTGAGAGCGGGCAACTAAGTTTCATTTTTGATGTGTGCCATTGTGCCCACAGTAAAAAAATGACAATAAAAAGGTTATCTCTCTCTCAATATCCCTTATTGGAAGGACCTATGACATATACAGTCAAAAATTTATCTCCAAACTGTGGAAACTCTGACTCATAAATCACATGAAGTCTAATGGGGTTTTAACCAGTCCAAAAGTATTACAGTATAATCAAACTTCTGATAACGAGAATCAAAGGCAGTTAAATATTCATGTCTGTCTTTCATGTAAATCAGATAGTAGGTTCCTCTGAGGCCCAATTTGGCAAAAATGCAGACCTTCTGCAGCCATTCCAAGAGTGTAGAAATGAGAGGGAAAGGGTGAGGAGGGGTGAATAAAGCTATTCTGTAAGTTCTCATTGATAAACTACAAATGTTCTGTTGTGGGACATATGTGTTTTTACAGCTAGCAGTTTTGTTTCCCAAACCCTAAATATGCAGTAAAAAATGTTAAATTAAAAAAAAATGGACTCCATTAAACCATGAAAGTATAAAACAATCAGGATGATCTGTAAATTATTCCAGCTTCTTCGGCTGGATGTTAGGCTTAGTGAACCCTGAAAAAAAAGTTTATGTGTTGTGTGTTTTCAGAATCATAATCCAAATTATATATATGAACACTCAGCTATGTTACTTCTTGAGCTTGTTTACATTTCTAATTTTCAGAACAGATCTATTCTCCAGCTGCTAGACCTTTCTTTGCCATTAATCCCAGACTTTGTCTTAATTTTCTTAATTATTTATAAAGTTAACCTGTGAACAGAGATTTTGCATGACCAAAATCAAAAAACACCTAGAACAATTTGCTGGCCATGTTTAGATGGCACCCAGGTCACAAATATGCCCACTTCTATATGGTATCTCTGCTTTATAAATCTAATATCTCTGACTTGTTTAGAGTTTATTTCAGCAGTATCATGACATCTTGTTCTATAACATAGAACTGACCTGAAAATCCTTAGATATTATTTTTTTTAAAACCAGAAATGTCAGAAAACATTGCTTCTTCCTCTTGCATCACTTCGATTATCTGATTATTTGACATGTTTTCCACCATTGATCTGGCAATAAGTTCTATATGTTCTATAGCACCAAAATACCATTTCATCTCTGCAAAACAAAGAGGTTGAAGTGCATCTTTTTATGTGATTCCTGTATATTATTATAACCCTTGAAAGTTTAGAATGAATCAAATTGTAACCTTTTTCAAATATTCTCTGCAACTTTCATAATTACACAAGAGCAACCCCTCCCATGAGTTCAGATAGGTCTTGAGTTCAAAAATGTTCAAATTATGAGAAGGCAGTACATTAGGTTTTACCAGCCTAACTTATTCTAGTTCTCCTACTTTCTAGTTTAGAAAGAGAACCATGTTCATCTATGCCAGCTAAAAATTAATATCATGTTTTCAGGCTAACAAATTTTACTACAGCTCCTCAGATGCATGGATTGGCTAAACTGATATAGGGTTTAAATGAAGTGTGGAGGTAAAAAAAAGGGGGGGAGGGCAAGGCAGGAGGGTTATGCAAATGTTGGTTACATGTGAGACAACTGCAAGAACGTTATCAATTAACAGTTGCAATGTATTTAAAACCCCATTGTTTTTTGAGACCTGTGTTAGCCCCAAAACTTTTGTCATATGTGAGTTCAGCAATCTGTGGCCCAATTGTGCTGATAGCTGTAGTGGACAATCCCAGGAAGTTACGATGCTTCAATATTACTTTGTTTTTGTTTTGGTCCTGATGCCAAACTTATATATTAATTCTTGAGTACAAAGTCTGGCTTGTTTGTTTGATACAGAATCTGCATTGCTAGCAGATGATAATATGTCATGTTAATCTTGTGTGTGAAGATTTTGGGGCCTCTGCTGAGCCTGTTGATGTATATGTAAAGACATTTGGGTTTGTTCCAATTTTCGTTTCTAGGTTAGCACTATTGTTCTATTGTTAGTCTGTATGCAAGTGTGGGACTGACACCCAGGAAAGTGCAGTATTGTTACCTAGTATGGGTCATAGCATACTGATAATGTGTTTCAGTGATTTTAGCTATGAGCTGCAGATTGAGTCCCCAAGCCCTGGTCCGTGGACCAGCACCGGGCCACCCAAACAAACAAAGGCCCATCCATGGGATGCACGCAGCACGTGAAACCACGCGCCCTCCAGTGTGCAGAAAAACCTCTCTCCATGGAACTGATCCATGCTGCCCAAAAGGTTGGGGTCCACACCTGTAGATTACAACCAGTAGTATGTTCTTTTGTTTTTGTGTCGGCTTTTAATAAGTCGTCTTTTTGTTATTTATTTCTCTATCTGACTGAACTACTTGCTCAGTGAAATCAATAGACAATGAATAATCAAAACAGTTTTTCAAATATGATGTTGTCCAGATAAGTTGGGATTACAACTCCCAGAATTCCTAGGTAGCTTCTGGTTAACTGATTAGGAAAAGTGGAAGTCATGCTAGCAGGCACCAGGCAGGCAGAAGAGAGGGAAAGCTGCTTAAAAGTGGAAAGCTATTGTCTCTCCCTGTCGATTTTACAATGAATGCCTTACCTTATTACCTGACTGGGATTTGGGGAAAGGCACTTTCTTATGCCAGTTTCGTAAGGTGAATATGTTCAGGGCTATTTTCATTTCATTTCATTTCATTTCATTTCATTTTATTGAACTTATATGCCGCCCTTCTCCCAAGACTCAGGGCAGCTCACAACAAGAATACAAGTACAAAAAACATAAAACAATTAAAATTACAAATTTACAATATAAAAACTAAGTAATTTATTTCACTCATACCACACACAGTCACAATCAAAGGCCCAGGGGCAGAGTGCAGCTCACGCGCCCCAAACCTGTCTGCATAAATGAGTTTTCAACAGTTTTCGGAAAGCTAGGAGGGAGGAAGCAGTACAAACCTCCGAGGGAAGCTGGTTCCAGAGGGCTGGGGCAGCAACGGAGAAGGCCCTAACCCTAGGCCCCGCCAGATGACATTTTCTAACAGACGGGACCCGTAGGAGGCCAACCCTATGTGCCCTAACCGGTCGCTGGGATTCATGAGGCAGAAGACGGTCCCGCAAGTATCCTGGCCCATTGCCATAAAGGGCTTTATAGGTCATAACCAACACTTTGAATTGTGTTCAGAGACCAATTGGTAGCCAGTGCAACTCACGGAGGGCTGGAGTGATGTGAGCATGTCTTGGGAGACCCAAGAGGGCTCGCGTGGCCACATTCTGGACTACTTGCAGTCTCCGGACATTCTTCAAAGGTTGCCCCATGTAGAGAGCATTATTTTCATTAACCTCTGCCAATGCTGCATCTATTCACCAATCAAAGATGATTAAATTACAGAAAATTAGCCCATTTAATGACAATGAAAGGCAACCTTTTGGCATTGTGAGTGACATCGCTAACAATCTCATTTTCAATTTGAGAAGGATAAAATGCCAAGGCTCAGTATAAGATTTCAATGACAACAGAAAAGTACGATACGTAATCATCTTATTTATAGGTAAACCATCTCTTTCCCCCAAAAACAAAATTATATTTCACTATTGTAAAACAGGCGTGCAAGTAATACAAGTCCTTGTAAACAATTTAGTAACAAAAACAGCATATAGAAATTAACCAATTGCACTTTTATAGAAATTCTAAAATTTGGCAAGATTTTAAGCATAAATAAGCCTCACTAAACTATGGAGTTTGGGGAATTTCCCTGGGAAATTCCTGGGAATTTCCCAGGGAAATAACTTGTTCTTCAATCGCCTTAATTTTTTATTTTAAAAAAATTTGGAGGAGAGGGGGAAATCACCTTCTTAAACTAATAATTAATTAAGGGAGAAAATGTAATTGCAGTATGATTTTTTATTGATATTGATGTAAACAGCGTTCAGAGATTTTTCATAATGCAGCATTCATGTATGTATGTATGTATGTATAACACTAATCAGGCAACAACTAAAAGCAAACCCACACCACAATGTACGCACAATGTATTTTGATACATGAGGATTAATTTGTTAAATGTACTTTGAAAAGTGTTGACCAAATCCTGATCAAAAGAGTGTGAGAAATGACAAGGATTAAGCAGTTTTGTGTCAGGATCATAGTTTTGCTCCCTATCATATCTCTGAGAAATGTAGGAAAGTGAAGATGAAAATATTGTACTTTATTAATTTTTTTAAAAAATATGATAAAGTGAGGAGTTTTGTGCTTCGGGATTCGAGGCATTGAAACACAACACATCGTACAGCAAACTTCTTTATTTCTCCTTAACTCCACTCCAAGCAATTGCAAAACAGGCACGCAGGCCTTTTATAGATTTCCAACCCCCAGGCAGTACTTGCCAATAGGAATCCCTCTTTCTTTGCGCCTTGCACATGCGCAGTAGTCTGGCGCCAGCCAGTCTGGTCCCGGGCAGCTTTTAGGTTGCCCGGGACCATTTGCAACATTTCTGGGCCTGCTGAGTTCCCTCATCAGGCCCAGGACACAACAAGGAGGCTTGAAGAATGCAATGTTCTGCATAAATATGGAGTTGAAGGTTGGTCACAGAATGCAATAAAGATCATATGTATGATGAAAGTAAGAGATATGTGAGAATAATGAAATGTTTAGTGAATGGTTCAGTACTGAGCAAGAAGGAAGGAAAGGCCGCATGGGATTAGAATGGGGAACTGAAGAATGGACATATAGAGATATTCTAAACCAGACATGTCAAACACAAGACCCGGGGGCCGGATGTGGCCGGCAAAATGGTTTTATGTGACCCGCGAAGCCATCTTGGAAACAGTGAGGGAATGGCCCCTGCTCCCCTGACCCAGGCCGGCTGGGAGCCAATGTACAATTTTGTGGTGGCCATCTATGCTGAAATGCATTCAGTCTTAGCTCCACAAGGCTGTCTGGAAACAGTGAGGAACCAGCCCCTGCTGCATAGGCCCCATCCCCTGGGTGCATGCTGGGGAGGTATCACCCTTTATGAGGAATGAAGAAATGCACCATCGTCTGGAAGTGGCCAGCAAATGGCCCTCGCCTACTTCACATATCTGGCTTGATGGGCTCTGCCCTGGTCCCACCCTATTCTGCCAGAGACTCTCAGATCTGTCCCACTCCTACCCAGGCCCCCACAGGCACCCTTGACGCGAATGATGTAGAGATGGTCACGCCCACTCAGTAGGTCATACCCACTCCATCTACACCCCACCCGGCCCCCCAAGGGCAACTGCAATGCTGATGCAGCCCTCAATGAAATTGAGTTTGACACCCCTGTTCTAAACTCTGAAGGGAATTTAAAATCTAAACAAGAAATGGAAAATCGGGGTATCAATTTATCATGGTGGGCACAGTTACAAATGCAAGCTAGATATGATAAAGATGTTAAACAGTATGGATTTTATAAGGAACAAACTGTGTTTGAAAAGACATTGTTAATTTCTGATGAGAAACTGATTAAGAAAATGTATAATTTTCTATTAACTTTGAAAATGGAAAGCGAACAAGTTAAAGAAACAATGACAAGATGGGCGAAAAAAATTTGTATACAATACAGAACTAGAAAATGGCAAAATTTATGGGAAAGAAATTACAAACTGACAATGTCAACTTCCTACAAAGAAAATTTATATAAAATGTTTCATAGATGGCACTTGCCACCAGCAAGACTAGCAAAAATGTTCAAAAACATGTCAGATAGATGTTGGAAATGTAAACATAAGTCAGGCACTTATTATCATGTTTGGTGGACGTGTGACCAAGTAAAGAGTTATTGGAAAAAGATACATGCTTGGCTAGAAAAGATGTTGGGAGAACATGTAGATTTTAAACCTGAACTTTTTAAAATTAGGTATAATGCCAGAAAAGACTGATAAACAAAGCATATATTTGATTTTGCATGTTACAACAGCGGCAAGAATTATATTTGCAAAATACTGGAAAAATGAAGGAATACCATCAGATGAAGAAATAATTTTTAAAAAATACTAGAATGCGCAGAGATGGACAGACTGACTATGAGACTGAAAGAAAAAGAAGAAATGGAATATTACCAAACTTGGGACTTATTTTATCGATGTCTAGAAGAAAGGATAAAGGACTAGGAATTAAATATGTATTAGCGAATGTAAACTCAGATAGTATGTTTGTTGAAAAACTATTACTGAATGTATGGGAAAAAACCAATAAAACTTTTTTTAAAAAAACAAGAACATATGGACTCAAGAATGGTTAATTCAGCACCAAAATTAATAAACAGCATGAAAAAAGAAAGTTTAAACTGTTTGGTCATATCAATAAAAATGAATGAGGGTTCATTTGAATGAATTACAGAACAAATGCATGAAGAGAGACTTGAGTGCATTAAGAGGAGAGGAAAGACTGAAAAATTCCTAGGATGAGACTGATGAAATCATGAAATTTAAAGAACAAAGACAATCTATGAAGTAACATAATTATAATAATTGGTGCTGGTATAAATCATCACTAGATATTTTCCTTTTCTTATAGCATGCTTTCAATTTCCTTAGCTTATGATTCCCCACTCCTTTTCTGCACTCTGCACAATATTGTTTACTGCAAAAGGGAATAGGGTAATGGGTTGGGTACACAAATAGATGATTATAGTGGAGGAACCAAACAGGCACGAGTCAACTGCATGAACAAGCCCACAATTATTTCTTCCCAAGCGAAGATCTTCCACAATCTTGTTGAACATTTCACTCAGATGTGTCTTATATCTATCGTCACAGTCAATTTTGTTGCTAAGAAAACAATATCTTACTTGCTAAGAATGAAATAAATGTGCCAAATTAACCACAATATGAAATTCCAAGGTCTTCTTTAAAATTGCTCTTAATGTACAAGAAAGAAAGGGAGAGGCATATGGGTACCTCGATTTTAATTATATCTGAACAAGGCATACCGGTAATTTTGCCTGTAGAATTTTGACAAATGTATGGAAGAGTTGGGTATAATTCAGATATGTCCAATCTGAAGCCCGGGGGCTACATGTGGTCCTGGATGGCTAGTAATATTGTCCAGCTAGATAATAAAAAAATGTTTTAAAAAATAAAGTTTGTTTAGCTGTATTATATATGTTATATGTGGCCCAGGACAATTCCTCTTCACTCAGTGCAGACCAGCCAAGTTGGACAACCATAGTATAACTAATTAAAATTTCAGTATATTTCCATTAATCCTTTATTGAAGCCTCCATGCCTGACTCAACATTTAACAGAATACATGAATCTAATGTTGGCGCTATGCTCAACTTGTCAAACTGCTTTCTTCTACATCACTGAGAATAGGCCAGTGATTTCAACTGGAGATATATATATATATATATATGGATATCACAAGATGTCAGAATTCATCTGTCTTAGCATGAGTGATTTAATTTTTCAAGCTCTTTATTAGTAAGTCGTCTTTAAGGTATTACGAAATAAATAATTTAAAGAGCAAGAGAGCAAAACTTCACAAAGAGGATCTGGCTTTCAATAAGACGTTTTCATTTCAAATGCATTCTCCCTCTCCTTATTCATATATCCTAAATCAAGTTGTTGGAATAATCATGAACAGGAAGAGTCATGTGGTAACTCAGTCAGCCAATGTGAAGAAAGTGCTACTGAGGCTGTGCAAAAGGGTATTGAGTTAGAAGCTGGATTTCCAGTCTCAGGTTTGTCTCTGTATCTCTCTGTAAGAAGTCTTCATTTAGCTATGTTGCTGTAAAATAGAATGTATGGTATTGTAAATATTTTGATATGAATATAAAGAAATTTATTTGAATCAGCTAAATGCAGTCAGCTGTGAGAGCTTCTGATTTATTTTTTCACCAACAGAGAAATTAAAATTCTCTAACAGGTTATGGGCCCAGAGCTTACTAAGGACTGCATTGTAATTTAAAGCTGGAAGAAATTGCCTGTGTTTAGAAAGTATAAGAACAAGGCAGAATTAGCAGAATGGCTACAATGGAATTTAAGGAAAGCTCTGTGCCTCGTTTGGGCCAGAAGAATTACATTGTGTGGGCTGCTAAAATGGAATGTTTGCTCAAAGCAAAAGAGCTGTGGTATATCGTAGAAAATCCACCACAAGTGTTTGTAGCTGCTGATCAGAAAAGTCATGATCAAGCAATGGCTTATCTCATCTTGAATTTAGATGTTGAACAATTTCTAAATGTTGCAAATTTAAAAACTGCAAAGGAGATTTGGTTGAAGTTGAGAGCTGTGCACGTGAATGTTTCTGTATGCAATATAGTGCAATTGTCAAGAAAACTTAACAGTTTTGCAACCAGGTGAATCTGTGGAACAGCATTTAAATAAAATGCAAAGTTTATTTTTGGACTTAGAACAATGTGGGATTAAATTCCCTGAGTCCCAGAAGGTTTTATTGGTGTTGAACAGTTTAGATAAAACCTGGGACACAGTTTCTGTGATATTTGAGTGTAAAGAAGAGCAAGACTTAAATTTTGAGGCTTTAAAGGCATGTTTGCTTAATGAAGAAGAAAAGCAACATTTTAGGAACAGCGATGAGGAGGTGAAATTCCTGAGGAGGGGGTCTAGACTGCATGTCTCCGGAGAAGAAACAAGCAGATGGGACCAAGTTGCATCAAAAGAGAGATTTTGCAAGCAGAGGGCTCAGCAAGAAAAGAATTGCTACATTTGCGGTGCAAACACACATGTAAAAAGGAACTGTTTGAAGAGGAACAATTTGCAGCGAAGGACATTTGTGCAAGCAAAAAGGACTGATTTGCAAAAGGAACATTTTGGTGTTGCAAAAGTTTGCTATAGCAACAACAGAGACAAGTGGCTAATAGATAGTGGGGCAAGTCAAACAATTGTTAATGACTCTGAATTATTTTGCAGGTTTGTTCCAGTAGCACAAGAAGCTGTGGCTTTGGCAAATGGCCAGAAAGCAAAAGTCATCAGAAGAGGCGATGTAAAAATTCCATATTTGGAATCAAAGTTTACCAATGTGCTTTATGTACCTGAGATGGAACATAATTTGTTAAGTGTGTCTAATTTAGACAAACAAGGTTTTGAGACCATTTTTGTAAATGGGAAGTGTCCCATCAAAAGGAATGGGAATATTTGTGCAGAAGGCATAAAGGAAGATAATCTATATGTATTGCAGGGACAAAAGGTTCAATGCTCCCATATATTTAAGAATGTTACAGAGCACGATTCGTGTGTTCATCTTCTACATAGATTTGGCCATGCAAGCTTTAAAGTTTTGCAGCAAATGCAAGAGTTTGCAGAAGGGCTAAATTTGAAGGGATGCAAAACATATTTGGACTGTGCAGTAAGCAAAGCATCGAAGTCAAAGGAATTCCCAGTTAGTAAATATAGCACAAGACAAACAAAAAGAGCTCTAGAGCTGGTCCATGCAGATCTGGTGGGACCTGTGCAAGCCAGTTTGGGAGAAGCAAAATATGCACTGGTAATTGTTGATGATTATAGCAGGTATAGTTTTTGCTACTTGCTTAGAGGAAAGACAGAGGTGCCACAATAATTCAAACAGTGGGTAAGTTTTGTAGAGAGAAGGTACAGACAATAAGTGTGTCAGTTGCAAACTGACAGAGGTACTGAATTTATGTCAACTAAATTCCAACAATGGTTGGGGCAGTTGGCGATAAGCCACAGACGTAAAAATCCTTACACAGCAGCAGAGAACGGTGTAGCTGAAAGAAGGAATGGTGTTTTGCAGACAATGAAAGATTCGTTATTAGAGGATTCTGATATGAGCATGTCATATTGGGGAGAAGTCATATTGATTGCCAATTATATAGTTAACAGACTGTGGAATTCCTCCATTAGTAATACTCCGTATGCCATTCTATATGGGAGAAAGCCATCACTGGCACATTTGAGAATTTTTGGAAGTACTGCATGGGTACATATTCTGAAAGCAATCAGAAGAAAGGGACAGCAAAAGGCAAGAAAGCTCAGGTTTGTGGGCTATGAGCCAGGGTCAAAAGGATATTGCTTTAGCGATGGAAGTAAAAGAATTGTAATTTCAAGGTCTGTTAATTTTGCAGAACAAAATTGGAACAGAATTAATGCAAATTCTGGGTATGTCTCACTTAATGATGGTGATCTATTTAATGACAATAACTCATCTAATGATGGAAAAATGATTATTGAAGATGTCACTGTTCATGGAGGAGAGGCTGAACAAGACATGAAACCAGAAAGATTTGAGACACAGGAGCAGATGTAACAGAGGAATTCTGCCTGACAAGTATTCTGCCAGCAAGATAAAGGTTTGCAATGTGTGGTATGAGCCAAGAAGTTATAAAGAGGTGTTGGCATTACCAAAAGCTGAACAAGAAAGATGGAAGGAGGCCATGGATAAAGAGATGAAATCCATGGGAGACCATGAAGTATTTATATCAGTAACTTTGCCACAGGGAACCAAAGCTGTGGGTTGTAAGTGAGTATATAAGAAAAAGGTATTGCCAAATAATGATGTACAGTATAAGGCCAGGTTAGTGGCACAAGGTTTTTCACAATTAAAGAATTTGGGAGAAATAAAAAATTATCTCGGTGTAGAGATACAGAAAAATGAAAAAGGTGGTTATATTCTCAGTCAAAGGAGAAAAATTGAGCAGTTATTGGAGAAATATAATATGAAAGATTGCAATACTGCTCCCACACTCATGAGTACGGATTTTTATAATAGTTTAAGTGCAGACAAAGGTGAAACCTGTGATCAAGAGATATATCACTCAGCAATAGGGAGTTTGTTATATCTATCACAGTGATCCAGTCCAGACATAGCTTGCGCAGTAAGCATTTTTAGTCGTTTTACTGCTGCACCTACAAAGTTACATTGGATGGGTGTAAAAAGGGTTCTCAGATATTTAAAGGGAACTATAAATTTGGGTCTTCAAATACAGATTATGGGGAATTGAAATTAAAGTGTTATGTCGATAGTGATTATGCAAATGACATAAACACAAGGAAATCAAATTTTGGGATTATAATATTGTTTGGAGGGACTCTGATTGGATGGAAGTCCAGAAAACAAACAACTGTTGCTATTTCAACAGCGGAAGCAGAGTTTATTGCGTTATCTGAATTGTGTTCTGAAGTAACATGGTATGTACAGTTATTGCAAGATTTAAATATTAATGTAAAAGAATCTGTAAAGGTATTTGAAGACAACGCTGCCTGTATAAAAATGGCAACTGGTGACAGGATGAAGAGCAGAAGTAAACATGTAGACATTAAGTATTGTAATGTCAGGGAAGCTGTAAAAGGAAAATTGATTAGTTTACATCATTGTTCTTCTGAGGATAATTTGGCAGACATGATGACTAAACCATTGGGTGGTGTTCACTATGGAGAATGTATTAAGTCAATAGGTCTGATGTCTCTTCCTGTTATGAAGGGAGGAGTGTTGGAATATTCATGAGCAGGAAGAGTCATGTGGTAACTCAATCAGCCAATGTGAAGAAAGTGCTACTGAGTCTGTGCAAAAGGGTATTGAGTTAGATGCTGGATTTCCAGTCTCAGGTTTATCTCTGTATCTCTCTGTAAGAAGTCTTCATTGAGCTATGTTGCTGTAAAGAAGAATGTATGGTATTGTAAATATTTTGATATGAATATAAAGAAATTTATTTGAATCAGCTAAATGCAGTCAACTGTGAGAGCTTCTGATTTATTTTTTCACCAACAGAGAAATTAAAATTCTCTAACACAAGTTCTATATTGGCTCCTTCCAGATTAAGCCTTTCTATCTATAACAATGTAGTTTTTATGAATTAGTAGAAATTAATTGATGCACAGAAAAAAAAAACCTGCTAAGACTTGAATTTAAAATCTTAATCTGGTTAAGGTCCATGGCTTGGTGCCAGATACTGAATCAGAAAGATAACAAGTTGAGAATCTTGTCAACCATTTGAAAATGTGCAGGAATGAGAAAACAGTTGGAACTGGGTCACTGAAATTTGGAAGAAGGAAAAAAATATGACTTTGAAACTTCTCCAGCAGCAGAGAACACACTGGTCTGCAGTTTGCTTTGTAATCCCAAACCATCATAAAACAGGAGAGTCCTGTTTGGCTTTGCCAAACATAAAAAGCCAGAAATCTGGAGCCTGTCAGAGAAACCAATAATCTTGTTGGGTTTTTGTTAGATTCTCCATTCAGGAAGTCACAATGTATTTTTAATATGGCAGAGCCAGACCTTATGAGGCCTTGCAAGCAGGGGAAAGAATTCCTAAATACACCTATTCATTGAAACTTCCAGTTCTATAGCAAAACCTATTTATTTAAAAAGAAGGAAAATGTTTTAGCTTTGCTAAAAGGAATGGACAGATCAGTCCTATAGTTATTCCCAAAAAAAGGGAGATGCAAAACTTCTAATTAAGTTCTATACTTGAAGGATAATAATAATAATAATAATAATAATAATAATAATAATAATAATATAATAATAATAATAATAATAATAATAATGTTGGAAGGGACCTTGGAGGTCATCAAGTCCAACCCCCTGCTCAGGCAGGTAACTCTATACCATTTTGGACAAATGGCTGTCCAGTTTCTTTTTAAAAACTTCCAGTGTTGGAGCATTCACCGCTTCTGGAGGCAGGTTGTTCCACTGGTTAATTGTTCTAACTGTCAGAAAGTTTCTCCTTAGTTCTAGGTTGCTTCTCTCCTTGATTAGTTTCCATCCGTTGCTTCTTGTCCTGCCTTCAGGCGCTTTGGAGAATAGCTTGACTCCCTCTTCTTTGTGGCAGCCCCTGAGATATTGGAACACTGCTATCATGTTCCCCCTCGTCCTTCTCTTCATTAAGCTAGACATACCCAATTCCATCAAGCTTTCCTTATATGTTTTAACCTCCAGTCCCCTAATCATCTTTGTTGCTCTTCTCTGTACTCTTTCTAGAGTCTCAACATCTTTTTTACATCGTGGTGACCAAAACTGGATGCAGTATTCCAAGTGTGGCCTTAACAAGGCATTGTAGAGTGGTATTAATACTTCGTGTGATCTTGATTCTATCCTATATCTGCTTTTTCAGATATTGAAATTTATAATAAATCTTTCCAATCTGGCACTTAATTGAAAGTTTTGCATTAATTTTATACTAGTAGCATTTATTTTATAATAACAGCATTATAACCGAGCATGGATCTCTATTCAGTTTACAAGGCCTGAAACTGGATTGTTGTTTATCTTTTTATATAGGTCAGCTTTCCCCAGATTGGTGCTTTGCAGATATGTTGGATTTCACGTCTCAGAATTCCTATTCCATATGCAGGCTGACTGTGTCACTGCATTCTGGACTATTTGAAGATTCCACATGGTCTTTAAAGACAACCCCATGTAGAGTGAAGTGTAGCAGTCAAACTGTGAGGTGGCTAGAGCAGGAGTGACTGTCTGAAATGCCGACTGATCAGGGAAAGGGCACAACTGGCATACAAGATGAAGCTGTGCAAAGGCTTTCCTGGTCACACCTTACAACTGCTCACTAAGAAGAAACTATCAACCAAGGAAGAACCCCTAGGTTGCACCAGTCTGCCAGTTCCAAATACATATATTATACAATCTGACAGTAACACTATTAATAATCTGTCAAAAAAACAGACTACCGAATCTATCACATTATCTGCTCTTATAATCAGCAAGCTGTCGTAAGCTGCTCTAGCCCACTTTCCTATAGTTCTCAAACATCTAGTCTCAGGATTCCTTTATCTTCTTGATACAGTATTGCAGGCTAACTTTACCCACAGTCTGGAGTTTGATCCTGATAGGCTCAAGGTTGACTCAGCCTTCCCTCCTTCCAAAGTCAGTGAAATGAGAACTCAGATTGTTGGGGGCAATATGCTGACATTGTAAACAGCCCAGAGAGTCCTATTAAGCACTATGGAGTGGTATATAAGTCTAAGTCAGGGGTTCTCAACCTTGGCAACTTTAAGACTTGTGAACTTCAACTTCCAGAATTCCTCAGCCAGCAAAGCTGGCTGAGGAATTCTGGGAGTTGAAGTCCACAAGTCTTAAAGTTGCCAAGGTTGAGAACCCCTGGTCTAAGTGCTAGAGCTAGTGCTAAAGCTATTCTTCAAAATGACTGAGGACCCCAAAGAGTTTTGATTTCTGTAGGACATAATCTGCAGAAATCAAAACTCTTTGGGGTCCTCAATCATTCTGAAAAATTATGTACTATATTAAAAATAAAAAAACTGAGAAATGTCAATATTTATTAATTCAATTTTGCAGATCCCTTCAAAGGATCTTGCCCTTGCCCACCAGGGCTGTAAGGGTGAAGAGAAATCTGCTGAGCAGCTATTCTTCCAATCAGAAAATAGAGTTTAGGAGATTGTCAGGGGGAAAAAGAGAAGCAGATTGTTGAGAAGGTCAGGATCCAGGATGTATTGGTGCTTGATTTGTGGCCAAGATTGTCAACGTTTCTCCTCTTGTGTGATACAGCCCATAATTGCTCTTATTTCTTCAGACACATTCATTTTCTGAATATTCATTTTCATTTACAAACTATTGAGAATGGTATATGTATTAATCATCCTTTTCCTTCCCATATCTGCACAATGGTTAATACTATGCCTCAGCAGTATTTTCCAAAGATTCCTTATATTTTGTTCCATACTTTATATATATTTAAATAGATTTTCTGTAAGAATCTATTTCACAACTGTCTCCTGAAATTATCTTTGCTGAAAAATTGTTGCCATATGAATTATTCCATGAAAAATCCTATGGCAATGAGTATTTCATTATATTAATTGTCCCATTTTAACATAAAACAGGACACTTTGGCTATCTTATGTAAAATTTTAATGAAGTATGAAATACTCAACCTTTTTTTTTTAATACTGCTGGGAGCTTCTGGCAGCAAACAAGTTCATTTAACTAACATTCAATTTTCTTTCTCAATTCATTTCTCTGACCTTTTATTTTGACATTTTCACCTCATACATTAATTTCTTCCTGTACAGAATACTGAGCCATTGTAATTACTTGCACTTAAGCTATTTATTGGAAATTTCTTAAGTATTTCTTTTTAAAAAGCCCACACATATCAAACAGGAATACATTTCACAGTGATCATTCATCCTTCAGAGACATACTTTTCCTGAAGGCAAAAGAATCAGTAATCAAATTGCTCCAAATGATATATCTCAATTATAGTGAAAAACTATATCACAGTTACTATTATAAGATACCTGAAAATCACCAAGTGATGATGTATTTCTACCACTGAGCTCTCTTATGATTGTAGGTAGGATAAAGTTAGTCTTTTAGATTAACAGAATAACAGTTGGAAAGGACTCCTGGTCCAATCCCCTTCTCAAGCAAGGTATCCTATACCATGGTCCCCAACTCCCAGTCCGTGGCCTGGTACTGGTGCATGTCCCATGGAAATCAAGCTGTGCAAGTGGTGGCCGAGTATGCAAGTGCACAAAGCTCCATTTGCACAAGTGGCAGTTGCATGCTGCCTCTCCTCCCCTGCTGCCACCACTGCCGGTCTGCGAAGCCGGAAAGGTGGGGACCTCTGCCGTATACCTTCCTGGACAAATGGCTCTCCATCTCTTCTTAAAAACTTTCAGCCATGGAGCACCCACAATTTCTTAAGGCAAATGTTCATAAGCTTTCAGAAATGCCTAGGCCCTAGGGCAAATTAATACCAATCTCCATAGTTCTAGAAAACCTGAGAAAATTACTGCCAAGGAGTAATTTTAAAAGAAAAGTGTCCTGAAATCTAAGTAAGGACTCTGTGAAGTACACTGCTCTTGTGCCACAGAGGAGAATAACTGGCAAATAAAAAACTGATGCCTGATATGTATTGATGGAACAGTTTTCCATAGAAGTCATCATTGGGTGCAGTCCTATGTGTATCTCTACAAATAATGTCCTATCTCTACAAATAATGTTTAGAATGCTAGAAGCAAAAGGAAGGAGTTGGTAGTCAAGGAATAATATCTGGAGAAAAGCGTGTTGAACTCCTGCTTCCTCTGAGCCATCAATCCCAGCTGGTTTATCTATCCACCAAAGAATTAAAGCCAGAATTGCAAAAAGTGCTTCTGGAACAAAAAGTGAGGTAAATGGGAAAGATGGAGAAAATATAATTAGGAAATCAAATACAGGCTAAAGAGTCCTGTCATATGGAGAAAGCAAGTTGAACACTTTTACTAATGTGCCTTTGTCAATTATGATGTATTTAATGTCAGATACGTTGTGCTTCCAAAATTATTTACTTAATTGTTGGCAGCACTTTTTAATTTTGTAGTAATACTTTTGGCAGCAATAAGCTCAAAAAATGAAAGTCATGTTTAATGAAAAATTAAAAATTAAACCACATTTTTCCATTTCTAAGAAAATCAATGATGAACATGTAATTTGCATAAAATGTTTGTCAATATTTACAATCGACCACGGGGACTATTGCAATATCGCTGACCACATGAAAATCAGCAAACACAAGCTTCCTGAAGAACTTCAAAAGTTAGTTGTTAAGATAATTGGGCCTGAAGATAAAGCAGCTGAATAAGGTACATTTATATATCCCTCGGAGAAGCATGACTTTTCATTTAGATCAAACAATTGTTCTACTAGATTAATTTTGCTAATTTTGCTAAAGTTTTCTTGTGGATGTATGAAAAGCGAAATTGCAGTTATTAATGTATAGCCCCACTAGCAGAAAAATAATTTTGTAAATAGTTCAAAGATACCACTTTTAAATTAAGGGCATCATATGCTTCAAATAGAAAAAAATTAATTCTAATAATAGTTCAATTTTTGCATCTAATTTATGAACTCAAAGTAAGACAAAACAACTGACATTATTGCAAATGCTATTGTAAGTTAAAGATTGAAGATAAAATTTTTTTTATGGTGATTATATGAACACAAATAATTTGGGTGGAGCACAGTGTCATAGTAAAAACAATGTTCTTACTACATAGAGCAGAAGCTATAGAACAGAAATATACTTAGGAATGGCTGAAATGCACACCTAATGCATAATAATGTACAAATAGGCTTTGATATTTACCAATCAAAATAGAAGCCGTAGAGTAACTAAACTTTTTGTAAACTGATTTTGAATATAAAAAAAATACTTCAGCATTGCACTGCATGCTTTTTGTCTTTGCTGCCCATCATCAGTCAGATTTTAGAAATGTTTGGATTCGGCTGAAGGAGCTATGTTATTAACATCCTGTGGTGGTATTGAATTTGTTTTGAAAATTCATGTCAAAACACTTCCTATTTTGAAGCTTTCATTGAATTGCAGTTATTGGAAACAAAACTTCAAACAGGAAGTCATGTATATTTATCCTTACAAATCAAAAGAGGAATAAAAAAGAAATAAAGAACGAGAATCAAATGGTATATGACAGTGGTGGCGAACCTATGGCACGGGTGCCAGAGGCAGCACTCAGAGCCCATTCTGTGGGCACGTGCATCATCGCCCCAGTCCTAGGCCTTCAGCTGGGTTTTATAAAACCTTTTCGCTTTAGGCCTCCGCCGTCGTGTGCAAAAAAAAAAAAAGGTTCAATCAGTCAATTTCAACTTCTCGCGGGGAAAAAAGATCTTGCAAAATTGGAATTGATTGATTGAACTTTTTAGTCCCACCCAGTCTGCCGTTACCACTGCAGCCACGCCCACCCAATGGGCCATGCTCACCCAATGGGCCACACCCATCCGGCACTTGACGATGCATAAGTGGGTTTTGGGTTGCAGTTTGGGCACTCAGTCTAAAAGGTTTGCGATCACTGGTATGTAAGATTTAATATTGAAATTCTATAAATTGGAAGAATATTTTGATGGATAAATATATAATGTGTACTGTAATGGAATGGAAGTGAGAAGGTCTGCAATAAAAAAAATTAAGTACCCAACATTTAGCAGAATTTGCTTTTAGCTTAGCAGGTAATTCAGCATCTTTAGCAAAGATATTATTACAAATAAAAAATAGTATAGTCTATAATTTTGAATTTATTAACCATAAATTTCAATACTGAAGAAGATTGCAGTAATGAACAAAATACTGTAAAACAAAACATTTTTCAGAAAAATATCAGTGGCGTAGCATTAGAGATAGATATGCTAAGAAACTGCTTAAAGTATGTGGGTATATACCAATTATAATTATTCTGTAGGTGCTATTTTTTAATGTTTATTTAATCAATATAAAGATGGTTTCATATAATTGAAATTTTACTTTTTATTTTTTTAAGAAGAAAGAAAACTATTCAAATTTTCCCAAGTTTTTGAACAGAACTATTCTATAGGTTCATCAATATAAAACCACTTGTCTATCAATAAGTATTCCAAAATATGTGAAATTTTAATTATTTTTAGTACTAGTTTCACTCTTAAAAGTATCCTAGTTTTGATGATAATTAATACGGCTATCTTAATAATAGAGATCTAGTATTCTGAACAACTCAATAATGTTGCCCAATAAATCTCACTTTGTGGTTTGCTAAGTGTTTCTTGGGTTATGACTGCATCATAAATCATAGCAGTATATGTGAACAATAATATTTATTTTTAATTGCATAAAATATTTGACAATGTTGCATGATTTAACCCAGGGATAGGCAACATGAACATCTCCAGATGTTTTGATTCAACTTCCAGATAATTGGCCTTGCAGATGTATGGCACCTAAAGCAAACATCTGGAATCTACTAGTAATAGATTCTCTTCTCTACTCTTTAGGAATAAGTTATTCCAATATTATGAGCATGAAAGGAAGCATTGATGCATATTTTCCCACAATGCTTTGTCTACTTCATATTATCTGCATTTCCAAGGATATTTACTAACTATTTTCACTAATACGTTACAGAACTCTGAAAACTGTCACAGGGCAATTTTAATATACTGTGAAAAATTATGTTTTCAAATAATATATGCAAGAAGCACAGGTGTCCTGTCATTATTGTTCTAGCTATCACTTCCCCCCTTTCAAAGTTCTTGGGAATTCTACTTGCTACAGAAACCATTATAAAAAATTAATCCAACTAAGACCTGTGAGTTGTGAATACCTTGTCAATCATACTGAAACAGTGCTAAGATTAACTTGGGAACAGAACTAGAAACAAAACTTTATAAAGTCATTTTCAAAGAAAAAAACTCAAATCACTTAGATATTTTAGCATAAATTATTTCAGTATAATACTTTCTGCTTTGTTGTCATCTGAATGTCTGAATACATTAATACATAAATATAGTTACTACATTTCTTACTTATCAATATCTTGAGATACATGAATGTTAAAGAATCACTTTCTCAGACTTAAAGATAATTTTATTTATTTATTTATTTTAATTAAATTTATATGCCGCTCCTCTCCGAAGACTCGGAGCGGCTTACAACATAAATAAAAAAATTTATCAAAAAACTAAATCCAAATCAAAAACAATTAAGAATAAAACCCCCAGACACATTCATCATTCACTCAACAGTCCACTGTCAACCCCAGGCCTGCCGGCAAAGATAAGTTTTAAGATTCCTTCAGAAGGCTGGGAGAGTGGGGGAAACGCGGACTTCAGGGGGCAGTTGGTTCCAGAGGGTGGGTGCCACAACGGAGAAGGCCCTCCCCCTAGGACCCGCCAGACAACACTGTTTCGCTGACAGGACCCGGAGGAGGCCGACCCTGTGCGTTCTCACCGGTCGAAGGGAAGTATGTGGCAGAAGGCAGTCCCGTAAGTATCCTGGTCCAATGCCATGAAGGGCTTTATAGGTAATAACCAACACTTTGAATTGCGCTCGGAGACCAATAGGCAACCAATGCAGCATGCGGAGAGTTGGTGAAATGTGGGCACAATGAAATGAAAGTGATTCTAGGCTATCAAAGATTATGCTGATTCTAGAATATCAAAGAAAAGTTGGCCTCAAAATTCTAAAGCAAATTTAAAAATAAAACTAATGTACTGTTGGCTAAAATGAGAAGCAATTTTTTAAAAATCCCATAAAAGTCAAGGATAAACCTCTCTCATTTCATCATGAACAAAACAAGGATGCACTGACAAAGAACTGAACTCAGTTTAAGGGTGTCTTTATCAATTTTTGTGCGTTTCTGTATGTGCATTGTGGGTGGGTGTTTTAACTGGGACAAAACTGTGAGGCAGTGCCTAAGAGAGATGAATTGAGAAAGTGCTCTCCAGTAACTGGTAAACGATACAAGCTACCATTTATAACGGTTTGACAAACTACAGGCTGAAGTGGAAAAGTTCGTTTTCTTATCCTCATTAAGAAAATAGAGTTACCTGCTGAAAAGTCATGCAACCCTACTTAGACTGATACAGATGAACTAACACAATTTTGAAACCAATCAGGTTATAATTTAATTTAATTTAATTTTTCGGACTTATATGCCGCTCCTCTCCGAAGACTCGGAGCAGCTTACAACATAAATAAAACAATATTTCAAAAACTAAGTCCAAAACTAAAAACATTAAAAATAACACCCCAGACACATTCATCATTCATTCAATGATCCACAGTCAAGCCCAGGCCTGCCGGCAAAGATAGGTTTTAAGATTCCTTCGGAAGGCCGGGAGAGTGGGGGAAGCACAGACTTCAGGAGGCAGTTGGTTCCAGAGGGTGGGCACCACAACAGAGAAGGCCCTCCCCCTAGGACCCGCCAGACGGCATTGTTTCGCTGATGGGACCCGGAGGAGGCCAACCCTGTGCGCTCTCACCGGTCGAAGGGAAGTATGTGGCAGAAGACGGTCCCGTAAGTATCCTGGTCCAGTGCCATGAAGGGATTTATAGGTAATAACCAACACTTTGAATTGCGCTCAGAGACCGATAAACCCAATGTACAGTAGCTAGAACAACTCCAGACTATACAGTATATTGTATCCAATTATATCTATAGCACATTATAGTGCAGTAGTACAATACACATTGACGAGATATTCTACAAAACAATTAAATCCAATATAGAACATATCCAAGCATTAACTATTCCTAAAGGCAACTGGCAAATCCAGGGCAGAATAATGGGGACAAATAATGTCACAGATAATAAAGTGTATAATCAAGAAATTAAGCATGGAAAATATTTGCCCATTTACCTTCAGAATCGCTTTTGCTAAAATTATTGCTTGGTATTCTTTTTTCACCATTTCCACTTGCTGAAAATTAGTATATTTGCTCAAGCTTTTTGAAATATTATTTTTTATTTTATTATTTGCATGAGTGTTCTAAATTATTTTAACATTTACCATTGTTATAATGTTCTGTAATATCTAATTGGATCTAATATAAATGGATTTTATTTTAAACTGTTGTTTTAAATTGCTAGATGCTTTGGAATCCCTATTAAAAAATTACATCAAAACTTTATGATTATTAAACAACCACATTTTAACCTGATTATATACGGTATCTTTTATAAGCATTTGCCAAAGTATATTGGAATGTAATCTGATTCACCCATAACTAGATAATACTGTTATTGCATAAATCCATTATCTACATACACTATATTTATATTGTGTATATTGTGTATTTTTATTAGTTGCGTAAGCTACCTTAATCTTTTCAATAGGTTGACTAGAATTAATGCATACAGAAGGTTTTACATTCAACATTTTCAGCGTCTCAAGTGTCAAAATTTGAAATATCTTGTGCCCGATACCCACCACTGCCAATCAGAGTAGAGAATACTGGGTATCAAATACATCTATAGAATGATATAATACAAGGCAGCTTTGAATACTGAATCCAAAGTTGTGTTTGGTTTATTTAATTCCCAGCTAGAGAATTCCCTTCCCAGTCCCCAGATGGGATAAGTTTTTTTCTTATTATGAAATTAGATCACATCTTTAAATCTTACTTGATGATCATTTCCTTGGAATCATTTTATAGAATCATTCCCTTGAGTGAGTGCTTTGAAATCATCCTAGTCCACATGTAGTTTTAACTTGATTGCTTTTAAATAAATTATCCTAGTGCAAAAGTATTCCTGGGCCCTGAAAAGGGCTGGGGACACAAGAAAATGCCCCAGAGCTTGCATCTCCCCCCCCTCTCTTTAGTTCAGAGCCAGACTTTAACTAAATTTATTGTAGTGGCCTGGATGAAAAACAGAAGGAAGAAGATACTTCCTGAATGCAGCCAGCAATGCCTGTGATCCTTTCTCGAAGACCTGAGAGTTCATGTTGGCCAAACATTATGACATCTTTTTAAACCATCGTTAGGTGGAACCTCTCTTTCCATTATTCTGAAACCATGAACTCTATACTTGAAACTATAGCAACAAGACGATTCCAATTAAATTCATTTGGGAATCACACCTCACAGTTTTAGCTATATCTAACAGCAAACAGTAATTCTTTCAATGGTCTTGCATTTTCATGAACCATTTCAAACACATGTTCAAAATCAATCCATGTCAAAGTACAGAAATCTCTTCCAGTCACAGGAAAAGGGAGGAAAGGCATGTTAAAAACCTTAAGAAACAGAGCAGACTTGTGAAATATGTTAAGATGAATTTAGAAACTGCGTTATCTCAGTACTTGCTTTTTCTTCGTCATAATATTAAAGATTGGATAAAAAGATAATAAGTATTAATACTTCTGAAGTCTACACTTTTTTTCCTCAAGAAAAAAGCTGGCAGTGTATAAACTATTTCCCTCCTACAAGAGCCATCAGCTCCATGGGTTTTCATTTTTAGTACCTACAATTGGATTTTTGAATGTTGTATTCCAACCAAAGTAATTAAATATTGCAGAAGTCAACAATGCAGAATCAACAATAGCATCATGATACCTATTAACCACAACATTATTTCAGGCAATTCTAAAATTGCCCAAATTTTATGAACCAGTCAAATCTTGAAAAAAACGTGGTATAAGATCTTAATGATTTTACATTTTAGTATATTTTATATAAAATATATTTAATATATTTAATATTTATTCAACTTAGAGATGCATTTTAGAGTTCATGAAGTTACATAAAACTGAACAATGGTGCCAACTGTCTGAAAAGGATGATCAATAAATTTAAATAAAGAAATAAATAGTTCCTAAGTAAGTCCTATTCCAGTGGTGGTGAACCTATGGCACATGTGCCAGAGGCAGCACTCGGAGCCCTCTCTGTGGGCACACGTGCTGTTGCCCCAGCCTCGCCTCCCCCATGACCCCCCTCACCAGCAGCCCCTCTGGAGGAGAGTCACCCCTGAGTGTGGCCCGTGCGGAGCAGTGCAGCCAAGTACATGGCAGCCAGGCAGCATGGACAAGGCTCTGCCCTCATGCCCCATCGCACATAGTTGATGCTGCGGGGCATGGGCAGAGGGCGTGGCCACCATGGCACTGCTGGGCTGCCTGGGCGATCTGCGGTGGGCCCTGGAGGCAGTGAGTGGCCCTGCGGGCAGGCAGGGTGGGAGACGGGGTGGGGTGGAGCGGGAGCAGGGCAGGGGGTGGAGCAGGGGTGGAGCCAGTTTTTGGCATTCGGTCTCTAAAACGTTCACCATCACTGTCCTATTCAGTAGTTATTTTAATACAACGAAGAGGAGGGAAGGTGAGGGAGATGGGCAACTAAGAAATACAATCAATCAATCAATAGAGGGAGAGGGAGAGAGAGAGAGAGGAGGAGGAGAAGGAGGAGAATCAGTAATTAGTCAACCTTCATTTCTGCACCTGAGGAACAGAAAGTGTCAACAGTTATTCAATGCATTAAGAGGACAAGAATTGCTATGACCCGCCATCATTTTGATTTGGATGATAAGAAGAGCTAAACTCTCTGACAATTCAAGTAACTGGAAAGAAAGTAGGCAATTCCATATTGAGTGTGGAAACAATTCAAGAAGATTCTTGTCAACAGAGCATATTATTCATATTATTACAACTAAAGGGTGTGTTCTGAAAATATAAAAGATGAAATTTGTTATTTCATTTCTAGGTTAAACTTTTGTTAAATTTAAGTTTAACAACAGTTGCATTCCCTGTTACAGATCTCAAAAGCAGAATATATTTTATGGACTTTTCCTAATTTCCCCATAATTATTTTTCTTGAAACCTTCTCTGTGGTGATGTTAAATATTTTCATTACAAATGTTCACTTCTTTGCCCTTCTTGTTCATATTAGGCGGATCAACAATAGAGCAAAGTTTAGGAAGGAAACATTTTTTTAAAATTCTCATAATTCAAATGAATATAAAGAGATCTGCTCAGGACAATGAAGAAAACTGAATATAGATTTATTTTCAACAGAAATAATATTTTCTGCCACATCAGAAGAGCCATTCTGGATCAGCCCAAGAGTCCACCTAGGGTAGCTGTCAGTGCTGCTAATATTGAATATTCTTGCTTTGACAAAATATGCAGAACTGTCTGGTATTTTTAGAGTTAATTCAGATGACAGAGAAAAGGGAGGGGAAATAACAAAAGCTCGGGAAAAGGAACGGAAGTGAATCTTTGCCTTCTGGGCTAATTGGAAGATGTGACTTGTGACTGCAAGATAAGGGAGGGGTTTAGCAAGAAAAGTTAGATGCAAGCAAGAGGAATTCAGATTCTGGCATAAACCTCCATGATGTGCCGTCAATTTGTAACACTATTAATAAAGGCTTTAGGATAAACATGCCTGGAAGTTCTTTGAAGTGTTTCATTAGTCGGAACCACGACAGTAACATTCTATGCCATACAATTAACAATGAGAAACTCACAATCAGGCTGAGATGGTGATTCTCCTCTTCCACCCCCATTTCTCCCCCGGGTATTAGCACAGGGGCTCTAGCATGGAATATTGCAGATTTGTTTGCTTGCTTGTTTGTTTAAATGGTCTGTAAGCCCAGCTATCTTCCTAAAGTGATTCTGGGTGGCATATCTCCAGAGAGATATTGTTTCCCAGAGTGTGTACTGCCATAGAGAAGACTCCAGGATCCAAGAAAATAATGTTTTTCATGGAAGGAATTCAAATCTACTAGATTTGGTAGAGCAAGCAGAGATGACAGGAAATAAGACAGTTCCACATATAATTTACATCTGTGCCTTGTAAGCCTTTACAGATGACAATTAGCAGCAGGTTCTTCAAGGGCAGCCCCATGTAGAGCACATTACAATAACCCAAATAGGAGCTATCCAAGGTACGAATTACCATGAGCATGATCTCCCTTTCTAGGAACAGGTGTGAAGAAGAATCTAAGTAAAGATCCTCACAAAGATGGCTGCCACCTGGTCTTCAAGTACAGAAAAAACCCCAAGCTGCATACTAACTCTGACTGGGGAAATGTCCCATGAAACAGTCTTAAGGGTGGCAAATTTCCAGATCCAGTAGGCTGATTTCTCTAATTACTGAACTGCAACTAGTTTACCCCAAGTGATTGCTGAATTGGTGAATCTAGAGCCCCAGGCAGAAAAAAAGAGGGAAAACTCAATTTACAAAGTGTTCTGGAAAGCAATGGTTAAGAGCCATTTCTTTGGAAGTCAAACTGTACTGTGCAAACTTGATGTTGCTATAGTAACTGCTTTGGAAACCAAACGGTAAGATCAATGATAGGTTGCAAAATCCATAGATTCTAAATTGCTCATTATCTGTTTAGAGGAGACTCCTAAACTTTCTGAACCCAACAACCAGACCATATATTTGACTCTGCATGAAAAAAATGCACATCTTCTAAATGGGAAACAAATAAGAAATATTATTATATTTATTAACATATATAAGTAGAATCAGAAGAACCTACTTTGAATCTCCCCCTTTCTCTCTTCCCCAGATAATCAACAACCAATCAACCAAGGATTACACCTTTTCCCCTACAAATCACCCCCAAAATAAGTCTCCCTTTCTGCCAAGGTCATACTCTACACATTCTTTATCTTGCTATTTCTGATATAAATCTTATACATCTTTATATATACACATCATATGCACACCAATTCAAACAGGAACCTCATCCATCTATCCCATATACATACACACAAACAGTCCTTACATTCAGCTCTTTTGGCCTTACATCCTCCCATGCAGACCCATTTTCTTTCTATGCACTCATAGTTACCTCTTTTCCTATTCCAACATTACAACCTCCCACTGTACTTATGGTAAGGTTTGGAAAAATGTTTCCTTTTTCTGGGTGATTATTTTTTCTACCACTTAGTCAACCTGGAACACTACATGAGCATCACAAGGGGAGTCTTAGTGTTTATAGGCACCATCTGGAAAAGCCTCAAATAATGTCCTGGAAAGTAAAAAAAAAAAGGGACTAGTAGGTTTGTACTAGTAGGTACAAACCTGTTTTAAACATTTCTATTGGCAATGAATAAGGGAGCACACAATATTTGTGGGAAAAGAAGTACAGCTCTTCAGCTCAGTTAGAATATAGTACACCAGGGAGGGGGGGAGACATGGCATTAGATAGCCTTAAAAGCCTTAGCCCCAAATATTTCTAAAAAAATAATTCAGCATAATAATGAAACCTCTCTCTTTATTTTTTAAATAGTGAGCATCAGGGCGCTTTTGAGACAGGCAGATTATGACCTTGCTTCGAACCATTTTCTAGAGGAAAGATTTAAGCCTAAATCTGAACCTGAAGAGTAACAAAGAAGATGCATTATCTAAAACTGTTCTTTAGGCCTTGACAAAAAAAAAACAAAGACAAGAAAAGACCAACCCCCAAGAATTCTACACATGAAAGAGAGACAAGGTTCCTCGACATGTTAGCTGATTATTCCCTTGAGCAGATGGTCATGGAACCAACCAGGGGAAAGGGGATCCTGGACTTGGTTCTAACTAATGCACAGGATTTGGTTCATGATTTCCTTGTAATCGAGCCCATAGGAACCAGCGATCACAACACAATAACCTTCAACTTAACCATGGATAGCAAATTGTCAGTGAAAACTAACACAGAGACCTTAAACTTTCACAGAGGGAATTTTGACAAAATGAGCAAAATAGTAAAGAAGAAACTAAAAGGAACAGTAAAAAAAGTCAAATCCCTCCAAAATGCTTGGAAACTGTTTAAAAATACGTTACAACAGGCTCAAATAAAATGCATTCCAAAAAGAAGAAAGAGGACTGGCAAGTCAAAGAGGATACCAGTATGGCTTACGAATGAGGTAAAGGAGGTTATTGGAAAGAAGAAAAACTCATTTAAGAAATGGAAGTCTCTTCCTACCAAGGAGAACAGGAGGGATCA
This sequence comes from Bothrops alternatus, assembly GCA_034064705.1. NCBI lineage: Eukaryota > Metazoa > Chordata > Lepidosauria > Squamata > Viperidae > Bothrops > Bothrops alternatus. Next base: position 44,652,523 of record JARGCV010000007.1, on the reverse strand, counting down.
CAAACTCTGGCAGACCAAATGCAAGGCGATAGTCATGAAAGCCAAGAAAGACTTTGAGGAGCATATAGCAAAGAATATTAAAAATAATAACAAAACCTTTTTTAAGTACATCAGAAGCAGGAACCCAACAAGAAAAACAGTTGGGCCACTCGATGACAATGGTCAGAAGGGGATAATCAGAGAAGACAAGGAGATTGCTGAGAGGCTAAATGACTTCTTTGCCTCCGTCTTCACTGAGGAGGATAGAGAGCATCTGCCTGCCACTGAATTAGTTTTCCCAGGGAGGGAAATAGAAGTATTAAACCTTTTAGAGATAAACAAGGAAGATGTTCTTGCATGCCTTTCTAAACTAAACGTCAACAAATCGCTGGGTCCAGACGGCATCCACCCTAGAGTTCTCAAGGAACTCAAGTGTGAAATTGCTGAACTTCTAGCTAAAATATATAATCTCTCTCTAAGATCAGGCAATGTACTGGAGGATTGGAGGGAGGCAAATATAACCCCGATCTTCAAGAAAGGATCCAGAGGTGATCCAGGAAACTATAGACCAGTCAGTTTAACCTCAGTTCCAGGCAAACTGATGGAAACCATTATTAAAGATAAAATTACAGGGCACATAGAAAAACAGGCATTGCTGAAAGAAAATCAACATGGTTTCTGCAAAGGCAAATCATGTCTTACTAACTTGTTAGAATTCTTTGAGGGTGTAAATAAATACATAGATAAAGGGGCCCCAGTTGATATTGCATATCTTGACTTTCAAACGGCTTTTGACAAAGTCCCTCACCAAAGGCTCCTAAAAAAGCTCTTCAGCCACGGAATTAGAGGACAGGTCTTGTCCTGGATTGGTAACTGGCTAAATTGTAGGAAGCAAAGGGTGGCAATAAATGGACAAGTCTCTGGATGGAAAGAAGTGAGAAGTGGTGTACCCCAACGTTCAGTTTTGGGACTTTTACTTTTTAATTTATTCATCAATGATCTGGATGTAGAAGTAAATAGTGAAGTAGCAAAGTTTGCTGATGACACCAAATTGTTCCAGGTTGTGAAAAGTGAAACTGACTGTCAGGAGCTCCAGAAGGATCTCTCGAAATTGTGTGAGTGGGCAACAAAGTGGCAAATGCATTTTAACCTAAACAAGTGCAAAGTTATGCACATCGGGGCAAAGAACCCCAATTATGCTTACCAACTGATGGGGACCAAACTTTCTGAGATAACCCAAGAAAGGGATCTTGGGGTTTTGGTGGACAGCTCGATGAAGATGTCAACCCAATGCGCAGCAGCAGTGAAAAAAGCAAATTCCATGCTTGGCATGATTAGGAAGGGAATTGAAAATAAGTCAGCAAGTGTTGTATTGCCTCTGTACAAATCGATGGTGAGACCACACTTGGAGTACTATGTACAGTTCTGGTCACCGCACCTCAAGAAGGATATAATGGAACTGGAAAAGGTGCAAAAAAGGGCAACAAGAATGATCAAGGAAATGGAGTGCCTCCCTTATGAAACCAGATTGCAACGTCTTGGTCTCTTCAGCCTTGAAAGACGGCGTTTAAGGGGTGACTTGATCCAAGTGTATAAAATCATGCATGGGATAGAAAAAGTGGATAGAGAAAAATTCTTTTCTCTATCACTCAATACTAGGACAAGGGGGCACTCCCTAAAGCTCGTAGGTAAGAAAGTGAGGACAAATAAAGGGAAATATTTCTTCACCCAGAGGGTCGTTGGTTTATGGAATTCACTTCCAGAAGAGGTCGTGACAGCTGTCAGCCTTGATAGCTTCAAGGCAGGGTCAGACAGATTCATGGATGCCAAGTGTATCGGTGGTTATTAAAACGGATGTCCATGTGCCGCCTCTATGTTGGTTGAGGCAGGCAGGATTCCCTTGAGTACCATTTGTTGGGGGTCAAGGGAAAGGGAGGGTTTTGCCTTCTCTTTCTGCTCAATATCCCCATGTACAATTGGTGGGCCACTGTGTGTCACAGAATGCTGGACTCGATGGGCTTTGGCCTGATTCAGCATGGCTCTTCTTATGTTCTTATGTTCTTATACAAATTTGCAAATATTGTGCAAGTGTTGATGTACTGGCTTACTTACTTATTTCCAAATTTAGAGGCTGCCTGACTCTTTGACAACTGTGGACAGTCTACAAATAAGAAAAGACCACGATATACATGCATAAATACTTATATACAGGTTGAAAAAAAAACCTAGCTAATTAGAAAAGCAGACTAGCAAGATGTGATTTGCTTCTGACGTCAAGAAAGAAGAACATGGGACTGACTCTTGTACTAAATTTGGAATTAACTATACAGTGTGCAAAGTTCCAGTGACAAGACTGTGAAGTTCATGGTATCAGGAATCTTTCAAAGCCAGTCAGGCTTCATTAGGCATACTCTGATTTTGCTTTTTGTTCTCCCTCTTCTTTCTTTCCTTGGAGACTGAAAAGAGTTATCTATAATGTGACATCTCTCATCCCTTCTGCTTCTGTCTCTAGCTTTCATCATGACAGAACTGCGCAGCCCAGGAACATTACCTTTTCTGAAAAAGAGCTGGAAGCTCTTAATTAATTATGGCAAAAAAGAGATGCTAAAAGCTTCTTGATGTGTCCCAAGAATGCTTCTTGGAGAACAGCAATGCTAGAATATGTATTCATTATGAACTGCGGAATGGACATTGCGTAGGCAGAAAAACAATTTTAGCAACTTGTAGAAAAACCAAACGAGAAACTACAAATAATCAAAGACAGATGGAGAGGTGATCCTTAATGTGGCTCCATCTGTCTAGTAACCTGCAGAGCACTAAGATATAAAAATCATATTCTCTGGCCTTTTTTTCATCATCTGAATGAGCATTTTTTTAGCTTCACAAATGCACCTGCATCTACTTCATAACATCCAAATTTTAAAATGTATTTACAGCTTATTTTCAAGCTGGGAAAAATCCACAAATTTGGCCTGTGTTTTAAATACACTTCCAACATATAATTAAGCTCATTCCATATTATTTTGGCTGATCTAACCATGGATATTTCACTTCCTTCCCCTATCTAAATGTTTTAGTTCTTCTTCTGATGTTTGGCCCTTAGTTAATCTTCTGCTGAAAATTACTGAGTTTTATAGAGAAATTATAATGAAACTGATGCACAGCTCTTTGTACATGCTTTTTAAAAATAACATTTTACCATTTAAAATACTATTAAGTAATAAAAATATGTATAAAAATACTGATTAAGTAATTTGTACTATTTGGAAAACAAAAATAACTTTCCCTTTTCCATAATAACTCTCATAAATGAGGTTATGTACTGGTCAGAATAAATTACTTTAGAATTCAATTGCTAAGTTAAGCTACTGATTTGTCATCTCTTGATAACTGTTCATAAAACTAAGTTTAGAGAGTCTGATTGCTTTGATTTTCATAAATAACTGTGGATGGTGAGATACAACATATGTGTGTGTGAGGGAGAGAGAGAGAGCATAAATCCTGTCAGAAAACTATTAAAAAGCAGCATGTCCTCTAGATCAAATGCTTTTTTTCCACTATGAATCACAGTCAGATAATCAATACTTATTAATTTGAGCATGCCTTTAGAAGAACAGAGTAAGTTTATGAATGATCTATTAATCATTGTTGATATTTTAGTGTCTACAAAAAAAATCTAGCTCAGTCTTCTGCTAGACCATCAGATGAAAGTTGTGGTCAGGTGTGATTTTGATCATCTGCTACTGATTTGTCCTCTTCAAACCTTTTGGATCAAGGGGTGCTGACTATGATATCCCTGCCCTCTTCTAGATAGACTTACTCTAATTCTCCCATTGTTGAAGGGAACACAGAAATAATAACTGGTATATTGTGTTGACTGCATTAGTTGCTGTTTATTAAGCAAATAACAAACTACTTCTTGTCTGTTAATTGCTATTAAAAATACTCTATCTAGTCATGAAAATGAAAGACCTATTCATTTTTTGAAAATGAAGGACACCAAAGAGAATTTTCAGGACATGAGGGAGCACCCTGAAATGTCTCCTCATATATCTTTATCTCATTAAAAAAGTGTATATACACTATACCTTCCCATTCTTTTTTTTTTACTTACTTCATCAGAACAGAAACTCATTTTAAGGGCCCTATATTAGTCCTCACTGTCCTCACGTAGCCTCAGTTATTTTAGCAAAAGCTAAACAAGGATAAAAAAGATTTTGTTCTTTAATAATGCTTTATAGACATCTCCTGTTGGAAGATGTTACGTGTGAGATCTCTCATCATACATGACAGCAAACAAAATAATATTTATCTCATAAAATAAGTAGAAATTATTACAGGATGTCCTTTGTGCTTCATGTCAAGATGAATGTTTCCCTGGGCATATTGAGCCAAGATTTATTAGGGTTTGATAGGGAACATAACCAATACAATTTCAAAGAAACTGTACATGAGATGAAGAAATCATCTGAGCCAATTACACTCTGACAGATAAAAGTTTCTTTGATTAAAGTTTCTCATCACCAACCCAGAAAGGCCAGCTGATTAATGAAAATATTATTCTTTCAATTTCATGTAATTTTCAAAATTTGGGCATTGTTTCACACACACACACACACACACACGCCAGCTTTAGAGGGATGTGAAGAGAGCCATCCAAATCAACCAAGGTTTAGCCTTTTTAAATAATTTGATATTTACCAATTATTGGGTATGGATTAGAGGTGACTGGATAGGCATTTCGATCGGCAATTTTTTCAAGTGCCATTTTGGTATATAAATACAGAAAAAGAGAATTAATAAATTAGACACTTACTTTTCTTCCTACTGCTATAGTTTATTTTCTTAAAATGTATAGCTGACATAATGGGCTTCTATGCAGAAAATCAGATTCAATTCAACTTCAGTTCCTGGTATCTCTAATGAAGATAAGCAAAGAAGGGAACAGTCCATATATGGTAAACTGCCGGTCAACGGGGGAAAATGTGGAAAGAACAAAAATTTGCCTTCTATAAGCAGCCAATTATAGCTTTAATCAAAAAAGCATAATACAATAAGAAGTTTCCTTTGTCACTTGATCTTATTGTTTTCCTGCTATTTTATGTATACATTTAAATAAAATGCATGATTGTATAAAGTCTTAGTTACGTGAGGGAAATTGGCTTGAGATCACACAGGAATCAGTAAATAGAGCAAATTATAAAAATGCATCCATGTGAGGAAAAAAATCATACATTAACATTTCCAAAAGTAATATTTCCATGGGCACCACCCTCTTTTTTGAGAAATTTCCAATTGATTTATTGCAAGAAAGACAGAGAGAAGGAGAGGGAGAGAGGTGTGAAAAGACTGAAGGAAATACTTGCAAACACTTTCTAACCAATGTTTATCTGCTTTCTCTAGACAGTATCTTATGTGGCAATTATTTAAATTCACAATTTTCCTGAGAAATTAACTGTGATATATTCCTTTTTTTTTACTAATCTCAATTGAAATGTATATAATTAAGGCTACAGTCCTATTCTCACCTAACAGCAAGCTGTTAAATTTAGTAACATTAGCTCTAATAGGCTTATCTATAGAGTTGCAAGATTTACTCAGGATAAAACACATTATCACAAAACATTCATTCAGCAGCACATTAACATTAGAAATAATTTGCTTTGAAGGTTATTAAAATATCCAGAAATAATCCATTAGCAGTTTAGTGAATAAATTGATTTAATTCACAGAGGCATTTTCAGTAAACTCAGTTATATTCCACAGCATGCTCAATAATCAAATCTGTATGTCTCAATTTTTAAAACATAAACAGATTATTGGACTAAAACATAATCTTGTTTGGGAGACCATAGTGATTAAATAGTACTGCAATCAGGGGTTGCAGTTGCATAAAATCTTGATAAATGCCCATTGTTTCTTTTAATAGAATAACAGAGTTGGAAGAGACCTTCTAATTCATGCAGGAAATCCTACCCCTTTTCAGACAAATGGTTGTCCAATCTCTTTTTAAAAACCTCCAGTGATAGAGCATTCACAATTTCTGAAGGCAAGTCATTCCACTGATTAACTGGTCTGTCAGGAAATTTCTCCTTAGTTCTAGGTTGCTTCTCTCCTTGATTAGCTTCCATCCATTGCTTTTTGTTCTGCCTTCAGGTGCTTTGGAGAATAGCGTGACTCCCTATTTAATGGAAGTTGTTTTCTCCAACCAAGCAACAAGCCTTTGCTAATTAATGATGATCAATTTCAGCTTTTAAAAATAGTTTTATTGCTTTTAAAATAATAATACAAAAAGAAAAAACAAAAGGACCAAAACACAAAAATGCATTACATTGGTTTTTTTTAAAAAAAAATCTATTGTATTTTTTTCACTTTTTAAGCACTTTTTTAATAATATATTTTTATTCTTCTTTAAAACAAATGAAAAGCTGAGCTTCAAGCAATCCAAACTGTCTGGATCAATTTGGGTTGCACATTATCCTCAGATCACAAGCTTTAGAAACACTGGTCACCTAGACCTGCCCTAGCAATTAATCTGAATTGATTCAATCTATTCCCAATTTATCTTCCAAAACAGATAGCACAACTACTGTATATTCCCTAGGCATGAAGAGGCAGCTTGGAGAAGGGAGAAGGAAAGGTGACTGTTGTGATGGCTGAATTTAGCCCTCAGGTCAAAACTGTCCTTTTCTGGAATAAAGCTTTTGCTTGAATTGGGAACCAAGTTCAATAAATCACAGTCAAAATGTTGAAATATTCATTCATTTAAATGCTCCTGAAAGTGCCAAACTTTAATGTTTTGTCGCCAATTTAAAGTGCCATTTTCAGTGATCAAAAGAGCCAAGATTACATTTTTACTCTCCTCCCTTGAATAAGTCACAAATCACATTAGACAATTCAAAGTTTCTCCTCTGATCAAATGGTTTCCAAAACAAACAACAGCCAACTAATGGAATACTTGTGAATAACAATAGGCTTAGCAAAGTCTGATTTAAGACCACAGGAATTTTATTAACTCTTTTTTAAAAAAGGATTAATCTAACTCCCTCCTGAGCTACTCTTATGCAGTATCATGATTTATTATAATTACATTTAAATGGGTAATAAATAAAACTTTTTTTTGCTTTGTTTTCCATTTCACCATTGCTGGGAGAAGATTGTTGACATTATTTGAATCTGAAATTTTATGCATAATAGAGACAATTTGGTGGTTTCAATTAACTCAATATGCAGCTGTTTGACATCAAACAGAGAAACTATTTAAGAATAATATTAATAACAAGGCAGAGTTAATCCTGACAAAATTTCTAACCAATGGCTTCATCCCTGCTCCTTGTGTCACCATAAGGTAGGATGAGCAACTTCTATAGCTTTTGATTAATTGTCTTCTCCTAGACCTCTGTCACTCCAGAGGTTCAACTAAAAAATAAACTGTTCTCATTAAAGCTCAGATTCTGTTTTAGCTAAAAACTGCTTGCTCTGCCCTAGCATTTGGCAGAATAAGGAGATTATTTTTAGGCACTATGGAAGAATAGCAAAGATTAGAATGTGTTTATAGGTGTAAGGCATTAGAACAACTTGGATGTATTTGTGTTTGTGTGTATTTATTTTCACTAGGAGAGAGAAAACCATTCACTTCAAAATCCTACAAAGGATATTGTGTACCATTGTAAGTAAGCAAACAAGGAAAATTCAGAGATTGTGAGTGAGGAAGCCGAAGTTACGAGTTACCAAGAGTCCAGAGCTGGATATGATTAATATACATTTAAGATCTGCAAAGAAGAGAAATGTTAATTACAGCATCTACTATCTCTGAAGTATTGTGATCATGAGAAGGAATAGCAGGTCAGGAATTGAGCAACACACTTAAAGATCATCACTTAACAAAAAGTGGGACCAGAACATGTCTTAAGGCTGGTGGTTAGAATCTCTGATTAGGACTAGGAGCGGATATTAAAATTTCATTCACAGTATCTGTAAAACTTTAAGGGATATTGAACCAATTCTGTACCATACCTCACATACGATGAAATAGAAAAAGAGTAGACCCTGGTGGTTGTATATGTGTGTATAACATTATCAAAGTGTTAATAAACAAAACACATTGTAATTAACAACATCAATAATACCTAGAAACAGATAACATTTAGTCAAATGGAATACCACAATCCATATTTGGAAATACAGCATATTTGAATTTCTAGAGGGAAACTCAGAATATTTCATTAAATGTAGCCATTTGCAAAACTGTTGTTGGAAGAAAACATTCTGATTAACATTTACACAATAGTGTGATTTTAAAAAAAGAATAAGCCTATCTCCACAGAAGAAAGAAACCTGTTTAGTTTATATTTTCTCATATAATATTCAATGCGTGAGGAGCAGTGAGCATCTTGGATACATCACTCAAGATCTGGTTTCTATGGGTACCCCCTGACTGCCTGCTCTGGGGAATCTGTGTATTTATGTGAAGGTTTCTACATGTGTTGAATTATCAGGGTTCCAACAAATGTGAAAGTCTTTGAATGTTTGTGAATTCTGCAAGTAATCGTGCTTTACTTATAGAGAGCAGCTCTTCAGTTATGCCCCCAGGATAACCTTAGAAAGGAGAGATGATAATATACACTTCCACTTGCATATTAAATTATATAAGGAATGCATCACCTAAACAACTTCCTAAGAAACTGTAATCCAATTGTTTCATGTTGCAACCTTTATGACACATCTTCATTCAAGATTAGCATCTGCCCTGGGAAATGGAAATGCTCTTGAATCTGACCCCTTATTTACTCTGACAATACTGTGATATGACCTCATAATGTCACCTACTAGCTTATCTTGCAATTAAATATATATACTATTCTTTTGCCAGTAATGTGCGATAGCCCCAAACATTTGGAGGAGTGAGATCACAAAAGGCTGCCTGGAGGACTTCACATAAACATCAAAAAAATAGTTATAAAATAGCAACATGTTTTTAAAGATGGCCAGAACAATGTAGCTTTCCAAGATGAGAGCACCAAGGATACCACATTTTCCAAGATGAACTTAAAGTGGCGACATATACAGGCAGTCTTTGATTTACTACCATTGAGACTGGAATTTCAACCACTAAGGGATGTGATTGTTAAGTGAGTTTTGCCCGATTTTATGATGCCTTTTGCCACAGCCATTAAGTGAATCATTAAATGAATCTGGCTTCCTCCATTGGCTTTGCTTATCGGAAGTCCCCTGGGAAGATTATAAATGGAGATCAAGTGGTCCTGGGATGCTGCAACAGTTGCTGGTTGCCAAATGCCCAAATGTTATCACATGACCCCGGAGACGTGTGAGGACTGATCATAAGTCACTTTTTCACATGGTCATAACTTCAACCATCATTAAAAGTACCTGTAATTAAATGTGATCATCTATTTGTGTATGATTAAGGAGATGCATAAGGTCACTCAACTCAAATGGTATATCTCTGGACAGATGTACTTTATCGGATGATGACTAGAACCACAGTTTAAGGAAACTTACTCCATGATACATTCTTATTTTTTCCGGTGTCATGAATGCGATGTTTCTGGAAACTCAAGACAACTTTGAAAAATCATCTGTAAGAGGGATACGTGTTCTAAATCAGGGCTAAGTAAAGAGACAAATAAAGAAAATATCAAGAAACCAAGATGTTGTTGGACACAAAAGATAGCTAATTTTCTGAAAAGGCTGTTCTCTTGAAAGGAGAAAATTACTTTTTCTGCCTCCAATTCCTATAGTATTAGGCTTTCTACTATACCTAATACTAGACTGAATCATTCATTGGTATGCTAACATCTTGGGTCTTTGAGGACAAAAGACTTATCTATTTCCAAGAAAAGTTTCTCTTGAAGGAAAACAGGTAAATGCAAGGACTATTTTGGAAGGATCCCTTGCCTTTCCTTACCCTACCTTACTATTATATTATTACAACTATATGCTAAAAGAGAAGAAAAATGCATATGAATATTAGTAAGTGCCATTCACTCTTACATTTTTTTTTCATTATGCAACACATTTGACTTTTCTTCTGTTAATTTATCTTCTCGCCAGCTCTTGTTGACATGATTTAACTGGCTGGGATTTGCTGAACCATCCATTTAAAGCAATAAACTGGATATATGTGACTGGCATCATTTACTATGTTGTAGTTAGCATACACCATAACACAATGATTTATATTTGGCTTATTACAAGGAGAACATTTTCTTTCTCTTTTTTTTCCTTCAGTGAAAACAAAAGGCAGACAGAGACAGATTTATGCATCCAGTCTTTCCCACAAATAATATCATTCATTTATATCAGATAGTTTTACTGTACTTCCAAGTTGTCAACAGATAAAACTAATACACTCTAGTACGATGTATACATTTTTCTTCATAATTTCCATATTTACAATAAATTAGAATACATCAATGAAAGTTGGATAGCAGAAGCCATGGTTGTGCAGTGGTTAGAATGTAGTATTGCAGGATGGCTCTGCCCACAGCCAGGAGTTCAATCCTGAACAGCTCAAGGCTGATTCAGCCTTCATCTTTCTGAAGTCGGTAAAATGAGGACCCAGATTGTTGGGAGCAATATGCTGACATTGTAAACCACTTAGAGAGTATTGAAAAGCACTATGAAGTGGTATATAAGTTTAAGTGTTATTGTATTATACATTTAATAAATTATTGCTATTATTATCATCCTCTTAAAATTTTGGCAGGGAAAGAACATGATTAAAACATCAGTCCACCACAATCTATTGTATATCTATATACACATGTTTACGTATATTTTGTCTAGTAGATGAGGCCACAGACCATGTGAAAATAATTACAAAATGCATAAAGGAGACAATATTTTTAACAATCTTCAAATTATTACCATTGTTATTATTCAATGATACATAACCCAAATTATAATTGCTATCATTAAAAAATTAGCAACACATGCTGTATTTTTAAAACATCAAAAACTCATCAATGGGTAATGTCTGCTTATTTCACTCAAAAAGCTGTAGCTACTAAACAACAGAAACTGTAATAATATTATGAGACACAGAGATCCTGGCTTATATAAAAACAAATTACAGCAGCAAACATTTATGCTTTAATCTGAGGAGGACTTAATAAGGAAAGCATGGAAAGTTTCAGCCCCACAAGAAATTAAAAAGAGAAAGAAAAGTGAACCCATTGCTGAACTTAAAAAAAAAAACATTTCAGTGAAGAATAAGGGTTACAAATTATGGGCTAGAATACAGAGAAAAGCTTTCCTCTTCTTCCTAATCACTTAAATCTAGTGTGTTTTTAAATTCATTATTCGTGTTTATTATTGCATCACATATGAAACTTAGGAAAATACAAGAGTGAGATAAAACTGGAGCCAAGCCTCTACTTTTTCAGTCTAACTGTAAATTTTGAAGCTCTGAAGACTTTAGTTTGGAATCCAACATGCATGAAAGACGGAAAATGGAAAATTAATTGGAATGCTAAAAGGACCACTAGAGGAATTTTGGTTAAACAAGCATTTGCAAGTGATATTAGAATCCGTTGAATATCCCTTTCACTTTATTCTGGCAATAGTTTTAAAATGTGGTTTGATGCTTTATGAAACTAAAGGATTAAAAGGAATGTCAGCCTGTAAATAATCTCTGCTCTGATTAAGTTTCAGGAATGGAGAAGAACTACCTGGTCCAACTGGACTATGCAGTCACTGATGAATGTCAGGACAGAATAATCAGGATCCAGAGCAATCCAAGCTGAGCTGTAATTTGTCAACATCACTGCCTGCCATTCTACAACACTTTCTACAGCAGGGCTTTTCAACCTTTTCACCCATTGTATCACTTTTAGGATATGGCAATATCCAAGTACCACCAGTCACCTAGCAAGGTGTCAAAAACTTGATGACCCCCCCCAAAAAGGAAAAAAGTGATGAAGTACAGGTAGTCCTTGACTTACAACAGTTGGCTTAGTGACTGTTCGAAGTTACAGTGACACTGAAAAAAGTGCCCCCCAAGCCACAGCCGAGCAAGACACCTGCCTGCCCACCCAGTGGTGCTCTTCCTCCTGTCCGAGGTTTTCATTGTTGTGAGCATTTCTGTTGAGGATTGGCCATGGGGGTGGGGTGGGGGGTTGGTTTTTATTCCCGCTGTCTGCTGGGTGGTTGCAGCAGGTTTTAGTCACTTCACATGACCCTAGGACACTGTGATCATCATAAATATGAATCAGTTGCCAAACATCTGAATGTAAATCACAAAACCCTGGAGATGCTGCAACATTCCAACTGATCGGTGCTTCTTCTAGGCTCAGCAGAAGTGCTAGGATCAGCACCAAGCTCCAGCTGGAGCCTGGCGCTGATTCTGGAGCTTCCACTGAGCCCTGACAGCCCTGCACCTCCAGCCATCTCTCGCTCAGGCTTGTGCGGTGCTGCCACCAGTTCAGCTCATTCCCCTCCCCCGCTACCACTTTTCTAGGATGGTCGCGTACCACCTGCCAGGTGCCAATGTACCACAGGTGGTACCCGTACCACTGGTTGAAAAGCCCTGTTCCACAGCACCTCTGACCCCTTTCTGGTATCTACAACCATCGTCTTGCATGCTAGTGCTTCTCTAACAGCATGCATGTATTAAAGCCCTTTAATTAGCAACTTACTCTCCCAAATCTCCACAATAAAAACTCCCTTTTACAACCTGTAATCCCTTAATTCAGCATAAAATCAAGACAACTGGATGAAGCTGAGCATTTACAGGTTGGATGCCCTTCATGATGCCAGGCGGAGTTTACAGTAGATTTTTTTTTCTTTGCACCATCTGGTATCTAGGATTGAACTCAACCTTCTAAGTGGGAGGTGAGTATCTTTACCTCTAAGCCACACACCACTTGCACTTGGCCACCAATGTAAGGCAAGAAATAGCAACTAGAAACAAGAAGTTCTTCTCAAAGTACATAGCTAAACCTCCAGGTGGCCTCAATAACACTTTAAAAGAGTGCAAATGACCAGCAAAGAGTATAAATCCTTCCATTCCTCACCATCCAGTCAGAGCTGAAGAAGTTTCTTGGATGAGAAGTGAAACATCTTCAAAGAAAAACAAGGAAGTCCAGTTGCCTCGTGAAAAAGCATCTTTGGAAGAAGTTCTTTGATACCACCTCCTGCAACTTAAGCTTGTACATTGCCCATCTGTTTTCTTTGCTGGAGACAACACTTAACATCTGGTTCATGTGTGACCTTCGTATGTGGATTCTGTTTCCTGGACAATTTTGATCTGGCTCTGAAACCTTGGACATATTCTGGATGATTCTTTGGCATGTTCCTGTTCCAAAAGCAAAACTTGCAGGCAAGCCTTAGCTTTGTTTACATTCTGTGCTTTATTTGCATTCCTTGTTTCACTGTAAGTTCTTCAGCCTACTGTAGTAGTAAACTGAAATGACCCAAAAAAAACTCTGTGTGGATGTATGTGGCTGAAACCAGCAGGACACTACCTTTTAGAATCCCAATATTGCTAGTACGTGGGAAATTGAGGTTTCTATTGACCAACAATACCTAGGTTTTTCTGGATTTAGTTGCAATTTATTCATTCTTATCCTGCTCATTACCAAACATAGGTGAAAGGAATAAATTAGTTCCTTGAAGTTTCCGATGGCACCTCATTACAGACTCTGAATAATATCTCCTAATACTGTCAACTCTGCAAATGAGCATGGCTGCAGCCATTTTCACCATTCATTTTCAGTTGCCACATAGAAAGGAGGGAGGGGTTTTTGCCAAATGCTTCACTAATCTAAATAAACTTTTATCCCATGGGAACCAAGGTCATCAGCTGCTCCCAAGACTGTAGGCTGGGTGTTGTGTAAAAAGCCCACCAAGATGATGTATTGAGGAAGGTAGTTGCTTACCTAGTTTTAGGGGTGGGATTTTTAACTTTGTATCGGGGAACTGTTTACGTGTGTCTCCAGACTTGGTTTCACTTTTGACATGCTAATACTTTGCAACTAATAAACATATTCTTTCAGGAATTTGCAAGCCTCAGAGTTCTGCTTTCTTTGTCTCTGCCTGTCGGAACCATGTCAGAACGGAGATAGGGTTCTATCAACTTTTGCTCTTTCCCAATATGACATCTTCATCCAATTTTCTCATGTGGGATAGTCATCCAATTACCTGTGGATAAGCCTTGTTGACACTGGTAAGATATATAGTACTTCAGGGCATATATACTATAGATCTGCCTTTATATAATGCAGTTCTTATGCCAACAATTTGGAAGCAAGCTTTAGATCACAGCAAGTAGATTTATATTTGTATCCTTATAAATGAAAGAAAGTTGAAAGGACCTCTATTCCAGGGCAAAAAGCAAGCTTTATAAATAAATTTAAAAGGCACATAACCTAACAGGAACATTGGAAAGGCTTCATCACATATGATGTTTACACGAACAGATGTTATACAAAAGATAAATTATAAAAAAGGTAAAGCCATCAGAAACTACTGGCCTCAAATAGTATTAGGTCTCTCTCTCACACACACATACACACTCACTCACACACATACACACACTCATACACACAAACACATATAGAGCAGAGGTCCCCAACCTTTTGGGCACCAGTGACTGGTTACAGGGAGAGAGGTTTTTCCACAGACCGGAGGGTGTGTGATTTTGTGTGCTGCCTGCATCCTGTGAAGTGGCTTTCCTTGTTTGTGCAAACCAATTGCTGGTCTTCTGTGGTCAGGTACTGGTCCACAGACTGGGGGTTGGGGGTCCCTGACATAGAGTATATATATTCTGCATATTCACAGAGAAAGCAATTTCATGGCCATCAAAATTGGAATTCTACTTGACAGTGAAACACATAATCTAAATTTATATCATTTGGGATGCGATACTATGGCTATTTATTCACTGGGAATAAGCCCCATCAGTCTATAATCTTCCAGAAAGTGGACAAAAAGGATAGATTTATGAGCTTGTCTGAGAAAGGCAGATGTAGAGTTTGAAGTTTATGATGAAGACCAAGTATCTATTTGGAAAGCTTTCATCATTTCTTTCACATTTTTCTTCATCATCAACAACAAAGGGTTTTATGATAATGAACCCTGAGATTTTACAAAAGCCAACCCTCTGAGCTGAAAATCCAGACACTATTTCTGACTTGAATTATTAAGCATAAAGGATTTTTCAAGCATTGAACATGATATAGCAGGTCATGTCAGCATCTATTTTTATGGCAGTGTTATTTCTTAGAATGACTCGTGGAAAAGGTTGACAACTTCTAGTCTGTATGAATAACGTCACCCACCACCTTTCTCAGAAAACAGGTGGTACTGGGCTTCTTATTCTGGATAAGAATAAGAATATTCTAGATTTTATTTTATATAGCATACATGCCACTCTAGTTTTTCCTGTTGAAAATCAGTCTCTATGCCAACTTTTCATCCACGCTGTCAATACATTTCTTTCATAAAGGTGAATTCAAGCATGACCCTTGCCCAGAGCATAAGAGATCCACAAATTTTAATCACTGCAGATGAAATCAGTTTCATCTATTCCCATGTGTGAAAATTAAGCTCGGGGTCAGCTGTTTTCAAAGCAGATGCCAGTTGATAACAACCAACAACCACTTACCTTCAAGGCTGTGAAGCAAAAAACGAAAGTATCTATTGAAAGGTAAGAGAGGTGAAAAAGAAGATCAACAGATTTAAATTGATGTGGATGTAGGAAAGAATTGCATCTTCACACTGACAGAAAACAGTCAGCAGTTTAATATGCTTTCTCTAAAGATGGTTATGAATTTATGTGTTGGTAGCTGAACCAACCAGGTTTAGACAGAGTTAGTTGTAATGCAATACATGTATTTTCCACAATGGTTTTGTCAGCTTGTAATACCCAAATTGGTTTTGACAAAACAGGACTATAAACAGAACTCCTGTTCTCCTCTACAGAGCCATGCCCAATAGGTAGTGTCCAGCCATACATGTTTTAAAAAATGCTGTCCAAAGTTAACAAAATGAACCTGATTTCCACAGGCTGCAAGGGGGCAAACACTGGCCAATGATTTCAAGCAGATCTACCATTTCCTAAGTCCTCCAAGAAACCTCTTGACTGTGGCCAAAAATACCCCTGAAAGCATCTACACAGGAGGAAAATGAAATTGCAGGAGTGTAGACAAACCTGATAAGTAAACGTATGGTGAGAAAAATATGCAAAAAAATTCACGCAAAAGAGAAGAAATATGTCAGGAATGTAATAGTAATATGTCACATTTCTCTGGATAAACTAGAGTTGTCATAATAAGAAAAATGTGGGATAAGGACTTACAAATATTGGATTATATGCAATATGGTGACTCTGACTTAAGCTATGCAAAGGACCCATACCAGTGTTACAGTAAATACAGAAAAATGTTCAGATTGCAGTTTTATGGTATTCATTTCTGAAATGATATCCATACAAAATTATTCAATTATAATGTTCACTGAGTTTTAAGCAGGTTCAAACTGTCCTGTTTATGCAAAATATCAACACATTATGCAAAGACCTAGCTCTCTGGAGAAAGCTCTAATTCTGGGAAAGATCAAAGGAAAGAGAAGAAGAGGATGATCAGCTGCAAGACCTAAAAGACCTTTGGTAGACTTAAAAGACCAAGTTAGATAGATCGCCAGGGAGAAAATCTATTGATGTGGTCGCTAGGAATTGAAAACTACATAATGGCACACGTTTTTTTGAAGGATATAATAACAATCTGTCAACAATTTAAAATATTAAATTACATTTTACATTTTAAAATATCAAAATAAGGGTACCATCAGATAAAACAAAAGGAACAAAAAAATCAGTGTCATAGGTAAAGAAAAAGGAAATTTTCACAAGAGAGTAGAAAACCCTCAGAGAGGCATTAAACAAGTCCCTCTAATATAGAATTTCACTGTATCTTTTCTAACCCTACTACAGGTAGTCCTCAAGTTTCAACAATTCATTTAGTGATCATTCAAAGTTACAACGGCATTGAAAAAAGTGACTTATGACCATTTTTCACACTTATGACCACTGCAGCGTCCCCATGGTCATGTGATCAAGTTGTCAAGTATCTGAATTTAGAGATGCTTGGCAACTGGCTCATATTTATGATGGTTGCAATGACCCAGGATCATGCCTTCTGACAAGCAAAGTCAATAGGGGAGCCAGATTAATTTTACAACTGGGTTACTGCAGTGATTCAGTTAACAACCGTGGCAAGAAATATCATAATATAGGACAAAATTTATTTAGCGATCTCTCACTTAGCAACAGAACTTTGGGACTCCTTTGTGGTCGTATGCTGAGGAATAACTGTAGTTTACTGCATTTTGTTAATGCCCCAAGTTTGATTATATTTTCTCAACTATCTCACTTGCCTTTTGAGAACTAAGATTAGGTACAGTAGGGTGGAGGACACAAAGCTGCCTTGAAATAAGTTGTGAAAATGCCTTGCAGGGTCTGAAAATTTGTCACACTCATGTAAGACAGTTTTTAACCCTAAGCATCCTATCTGGTTTCCTATTGTTCAAATCTGTTGTAGAGTGTTTCAGAGAGCATTAACATGTCTCTAGAATAGAATAGAATAGAATTAGAATAGAATTCTTTATTGACCAACTGTAATTGGACACACAAGGAATTTGTCTTATAATAAAGTAATGCATGGCAAAAGAAGACAACATTGGCTTCACTCTTCTTCCCATCTTATATTTCCAATCTACTCTTGTTACCTAAAGGAAACAGTCTTCAATTTAACATAATTCCCACCCAAAATGTTATAAGTACTCCAGAAACTAGATTTCTTTGTTGCCAGTCCTTCCCTGAGGTCCACATAGTCTCACCCAGCTGTCTTTCAGAAGATCACAAAGACCAGCAGGCCCATATTAATCCAGAAGAATGCTAATCTTGATTTAATTGCCTGGATGTTTGTTTGTTTTATGGTATTTATTTTACTGTTATATTGTGCGCGCATACATACACACACACACACACACACACACACACACAAACGCTTCAACCAAAAGTAGTCATAGGACTCTCCCTTCACTCAATATGCAGGATGCATGCATTTAAGCCACTTGTGTGGTGTGTGTATGGATGCTTGTGTACATTCTAAAAAAGAGCAAGTCAAGAAAAATAAATTTGTTATCTCATTTACAAAATTAATTGATTCCTATCTACATGTGCCAGCCGTTCTTTTTATCCCACCCACCCACCAATCATTATCACACAGAAAGATACACATTGCTACTCCTTTTTCTAGGAAAAAAGAAGGGGGGAAAAACCCACTATCTTCCTGCTCCTGCAGACTAGAATTTCTACCGACATCTTCCCTAACCTGAGTTGTGTATCTATTTCCTAGAATTCTGAGCCAGAATCCATGTGGAATGTTGAGATTTGCAGTTCCAACACATCTGGAGGAGACTATATTAGGAAAACTTGATTTAAATAAACTTTAACTTATTCACAAACAAGAGAAGGCATCCAGTTTTTAAAAATTCATATAGCCAGACATTTGTCACTTGCTTTTATAGACCTATATTGACCTTAGCATTTTGGGGGGATGCACAAGACACTTCCAGTAATTGAACTGGATAATCAAATTTCAGATGATGTAAAAATCAAAGAAAGCATAATCAAAACTCAGTTTTATCCAACAGCATTTATTACTGTTTTATTAAACAGCTTTTAATTTTAGGTGGCAATATTTACACTGTTAACTTCTTTCAATTACACTTTAAGAGCATTTTTACTGCTTTTCAAAAACTTTTCATGAGAACCAAGAGGTGTTTTTTTATATAATATTGACTTGATATTTAAATTATATTAAGGACTCCATGTCAGCCTCTGAAATGTCATACAGAGTTGCCATGGAAATATCAATGCAATCTGGCTCTCTGAACATCGGAAATCTTGCTTGTCAAAGGAGGGGACAAAACACCTGAAGACTACAAATAAAAAATAATTGAAGGTAATGGCTTCAGTTCATAAATACTAGAGATTATTTAGATCCATGCCTGCATACAATGTACCATTGCCAGCATGTCTAGTGTGCTATTTTGTTTCATTTTTAAAAGGCAGGTAAAAGAGATCTCATTGCTTTAGGGCTTAAGGGGGGGGCTTTTTTCCCTTAAAAGTCTGAAACGCAGTCATGCCCTTCTACTGCTCTGAATGCTTAAAGCAATAAGTAATCTGGCAAAGGAAAAAAAAAACCATATTACTGCTTTAAAAACTAGAGCTCTCACTAAAAAAAAAGATGAGGACTGGCAGGATAGACAGAAGCTAGGATCTAGCTTCTTTTTCTTCCTGAATGGTTCAGCAGAGAGGATGAATTTTGAACAGAGTTATTAGGATGTAGCTGCTCCAGGCATAAACCATCTCTTAGCATTTCATGACATTCAAAGTCAGCAGGTAGTTCCTGCAAAGTTCTTAAAGAACAGTAAAAGGTTGCCACATTTATAGCAAGAAAAGAAATCTACAGCAAATGGATACAGAGGAGAATGAAGCAATGCAAGACAGGATAACAAAGAGAATATAACACAAGTTCAATTTAAGTATACAAATGACCCACTTATCAGTGACTAGCCACAGGCAAGTCATACAGTCAAGAGGCCTTCCCTACTGTTACCTCATAAGAACTGATACTTGTGTTGAATCATACAGGTTTTAAGCAGTAGATCCATTTCATAACCACCAAATCAATGTACAATTGGGGGCTTCTGTCAGATTGCCACTTCAGCTAACAGTCATCAACATGTCTTGTGAAATTAAATTCCACCAATTAATTATGCACTGAAGTATTTTCTTTGACTTGAAATCAGAATTGTACACATTAGAACCAATCAAATCAGCACAAATCTTTCTCAAAATTTCTGCCGATAAGAATATATCAAAGAATTAAGGGTGAGAAGAGACCTTCTAGTTCAAATGCTCTCCCAGAATTGGAATCCTCAGATCATTCCAGAGAAATGATTGTTCAACTTTTGCTTCAAACCTTCTATGATTACTCCAAGAGGTAGGTTGGTCCACTGCTTAATAGCTCCTGTGGTCAGGAGCTATTCCTCACTTTGAGTTTGGATCTTTCTCTGTAAAGCCTTTACCCAGTAGTTCTTGCCATTCCTTCCTTCCTTCCTTCCTTCCTTCCTTCCTTCCTTCCTTCCTTCCTTCCTTCCTTCCTTCCTTCCTTCCTTCCTTCCTTCATTTTTTAATATGCCACCCAGCTCACTCTGAAAAGCAACTCATGGAGAATAACAGACATTCTCTTTTCTATGACAGCACCCCAAGTATTGTAACACTTCCATTATGTCTCCCTTTTGCTTTCTTTTCTTAGAGGCAAGAATACCAAATTCAATTAGGGGCTTGGTATTCTCTGAGCTTAGTTGTTTTCCTGTGGACATTTTGTTGCCAGATTAGATAACATCATCAGTACACGATGATGCACTGATAAGGTTCACCAATAACTATCTATCCTGGTACTGTAAATGAAAATCTGCAGAGAACAGCAAGAACCTGAGCTACATATGTTCTGTTATGGTTCCGATAAATAGAGCCGAATAAATCAGAACTCCGAGGCTTGAATCTTCCTCAAAGAACATGTTTATTGAATACAAAATATCAGCATGATCAAAAGTGAAAGCAAGTCTGAAATTCCATCCAAAGAGTTACACAATTACAAAGCAAATGTTCCCACCTTATGGCTATGCAATAACTACAGTACCCAATAGAATAATTTGGCGGACTTTCTAACAAAACACCCAACCCCCTTCTCCCCAGAGACAGAATGACCTTGGTTCCCACAGGACACAATATTTTTTAGACTAAGAGAGATACTCCGTTCCCCCTCCCTTTCATGTGGTAACCTAGAATGAGCAAGATGGCTGCAGCCAGGTTTGTTGTAGAGTTGACATATTCACTACAACTGGATATTCAGTTCCTTTAACTATGCATAGGATTTGATCCCCAGGCCCCTTGTCATCTTTGTTGTTCTGTGTATTCCATCTAGCCCCTCCAAATCTTTCTTGTATTGTGGTAATCAGTACTGGACATAGTATTTCCACTTTCACCATGTAATACCAACAATGTAATACAGTATATCCCCTGCCCTTACTGTTCTAGGATTTCAGGTTCTCCCTTTAGCATTATAGCCCTCTAGCATTGTCCTTCTTAAGTTTGTCTTTTGCATCTTGCTGCATATTCCTGAACATTCCTTCCTTCTTACTGCTTCCTACCTTGCTGTAATTTACTGCATTTGGGCTTATGTTCTGAGTGTAATTCTGAGTTTCTAATACTAAGCATAATTATAATAAGCATAGCTGGGAAGAGGAAGCTCACTTGGCATTAAAGCCAAAATGTCTATACTGATTACAATGGGTCTATGGGTCTATGCAGCATAGAACAAAGAATCATAGGGCTGGCTGGAAGGAGTCTCAGAAATCTCCTAGTCCAACCTCTGCAGGGGACTTTATACCAGGGGTAGGCAGCCTTGGCTCTTTTATGACTCATGGACTTGAACTCCCAGAATTTCTGAGCCATCCATGCTGGCTCAGGAATTCTGGGAGTTGAAGTCCACGAGTCATAAAAGAGCCAAGGTTGCCTACCCCTGCCATATACCATTCCCCTCAAAATGGTTGTCCAGTCTAGTTTTGAAAACCTCAAAGGATGGAGCATCCACAACTCCAGAAAGAAAATTATTAATTGTTATCATTGTCAGAAAATTTGTCCTTTAACAAACTTCCACCCTTTACTTCTTGTCTTGCCCTCTGGTGCTTTGGAGAATAGGTTGACCCCTGTTCTCTGTAACAGCCCCATAAGTACTGGAAAACAATTATCATCCCTCCCCAATCCTTCTCTTCAATAGGTTAGGATATCTAATGTTCCTCAACTGTTCATCATACAATTTCACCTCCATATCCTTTATCATGTTGTTGCTCTTCTCTGCACATTTTTAATGTCTCAGCATCTTTTTTTGTATTGTGCTGACCAGAACTGTATGCAGTATTCCAAATGTGGCCTCACTTGTTGTGGAATAATGAGACAGGAGCCAGCTCTTCTGGAGAAGGAAAGGTTTATTGCGCAGGTTCAGAAAGCAAGGGGTCTGAACCCCGAAGGGTGGTCTTCACAACACATTTATAGCCAATAATACGTATTCATTTCCTGATCACACAATGTTCCTTACATGGTTACATTCTATACTTCCCTAAATGTGTGCATGTGAAGAGTTACCAGACAGCGGTCATTGATCATATGCTTGTAGACAAAACAGGACGTACCCACCATACAACAAAGCTATAAATCCTGACCCAGCAAAGCTAAATTAGAAAGCTGAATTAGACTTATCTCGTGAGACAGGAAACCTCCTTCCAGGCCCAGGCATCCCAGCCCAACCATTTTCACCATATTTCCTTTTCAGTTATAAACAATTAGTTTAACTTGTTAGTTCATTACTTTCCCACTTTATTCCCCCTTTTGAGACTTATCTCAATTAATGACGATGAGTCTCAATTTACGACCACGTACTCTCTGATCTCTGGATCAGCAGTATTCATTGTATTATACTCCCACAAGGCCAGCACTTGAGCAGTTGCTTTCCGTTCAGCCAATATGGACATCCGTTTTGGTAATATGATGTTAGTCATTAATGAAAATATACATTGCATACAGCAGCATCCAGTAATAAGCAAAGCTATAAAAATAATAATATATCGCATGATATTACCAATCAAACCCATTGGGAGCCATGACCACAAATTGTTCCACCAACTACCTAGAGAGTCAATTTGCAAGTCTAATGCCAAATTATTAAGAACCTTAACTTGTCGTTTTATAACTTGGGATTGATCTGTCAAATTAAAACAACACATTCCTTCAAAAGATTCACACCCTAGATTTGACGAAGCAAAAGGTAGTCAATAGCTGCCTGATTCTGCAAAACAGCTTTACGAAGCTCCACCAATTCCTGATTAATAGCAGATAATGCCACAGAAGTGGCATTTATGTTTTTTGCCAAGTTACAGGCAATAGAATTCAAATTAATGTGTGCTCTTACAGCCAGTGCAGGAACACCTACTAGTGACACCCCCAATGCACTATATTCAGCTTCATTTAAAAGAGCACGTGAGGAGTCACATTCTTCATCTAAAATCTCTCTCTTATGCCGTGTAACATGTGACACAATAAAAAGTGATCTATCTGGCAAAAAGGTAGTTAATCTGCTAAGACAACAATAAGCTTCACTCAAATTAGCAGGAATATAATTAAAAGTGTCTTTACCACATGTGAAAAACCATCCTTGGGGTAACCATATGTTTGCAAAGCTGAAAGACACAGATTGAAAAGATGTGCAATTTAACTTGTCATGACTTACTTTTAGGCAATGAGGCTGAGGTTTTGCAGTAGATTGATCACATCCACTAATATGGGCACATTGTAACCCTTCTGGAACTGCCACAATAGGTGTATGCAAAGCAAGAGCATCATAGGATAGATGCTTAGCAATATGCCCCCAGTGATACAAAGTTTCATATCCTATATTATCCTTTATCACATAACTACGTAAATCAGTATAATTCTTTGCCACTGCAGCTGGAACACACACAGGTTGGAACACACACAGGTATTAAACATGTGGATAACAAATTTTCCATGTCATGTGCTTCAGAAAGGCAAAAGTTTGAAGTGTTGGCTACCTTGGCTAATTGCACCCACAAATTATATTGCATCCTTGACTCTAATGGATGGGACCTTTTTATTCTTTTCTGTTGGGGTTGTTTCTTTCGTGGTTTTTGAAGAGTAATTCCAAATTCCACTGGATTCACATGTATCACACAAGTCCCCTTCCATCCCGGTCTTAACTGTGAGACTAGGGTAACTTGTTCCCAACCCCAAAATAAAGGCAGTCCACAATCCAATGTCACTATGGGTAAAGGCTTTTTGTGAGGTGCTTTTATACATATGCCTTTTCTTAGGACATATCCAGCATATTGACAGGCATCAGGATTTGTAGGCCTTCTAATAAGACAAGCTTCTTTAACTATCCTATCAAAAACATATGGATACAAACAATGATGGGGAAGAATACCATTCCAACATTCTGGAGTAAAACCAAGGGGGGGGGAGGTTACCATCACAGTTACGATTTCCTATAGCATAGGACTGAATAATATTAGGAGCCTCTTCTGGTCTGCTCCATTGTCCTGCATTGAAAACACAAACATTGTTACATGCCACTATAATACTACATAAAGACAATAATAATACTTTCATCCTTTCTTCTCCCATGTGTACAAAGCCAGCTTCTGGAGTGGCTTAGCAGGGGTCTTCATACTGTACGTAGAGGGACCTATTACCGGTAAGATCCCAGTAGAGTAGCCGTTGATCTTCCACAAATCACCTTTTAACACTACAACATCTGTTTGCACAAACAATAAAATGACCATTAAATGCGCTTAAAAGTAAGTTTTGTGGGACTCCCTGGATTCCTAGACACTGTCCACAAAGGGTCAGCTGCTGCTTTTACCCTAGTCCAGTAAATCCAAGACTTTGATTCTGCAATTTTTACAGCTAGAGGAGAGGCCATTATTACTTCATAGGGTCCTTTCCAGCGTCCTTCTAGCTGTTCCTTCTTCCAATATTTAACCCATACTTTGTCTCCTGGTTTGAATGGATGACACCTTTTCACCAATTTAGGTGGCATTTGCTCAATGACATAATTTCTTAACTTTTCCACTTGCTTGTTAAGCTCCTGCACCATTTCTTGAGCCCATACTCCCCCCTTATGCCCCAAATCAGGCCATCCGGCCAGGTTTCTTTTCAACAGAATGGGGGGGGGTCTACCAAACATCAATTCATACGGAGAAAGTTTACACTGCCGACGAGGCACACATCTTACAGCATACAATGCTAGGGGCAAAGCATGACTTTCAGTACATATTTTAGTAATTTTTTCTTTCAGAGTGCGATTCATCCTTTCTACATTAGCACCTGACTGAGGATGGAAAGCACTATGGAATCTCCATTTAGATCCAACCGCTTTAGCAACTGCCTGATTGATTTGGTGAACAAACTCTGGACCATTATCAGATGAAATAAATGAAGGGCTCCCAAACCGTGGAATTAATTCTTTTAATAGCAATCTGGCGACCTCCCTAGCCTGTTTGGTTCTTGTAGGAAAGGCCTCAGGCCACCCCGTATATCTATCCACAAAGACCAATAAAGCTTTATACAATCCACATCTTAGCATGTCTGTAAAGTCAACCATAACAGAATCCATAGGAAAATAGGAAACTGGTATTATTCCAGGAGGCAAAGCAGGCCCCTGCCCAGGGTTAATTTTTAGCACAAATAGTACATTGCGAAACAACCCGGGCTGCAATGCCTGCCAAACCATTTATAAAATACTCTCTTCCTATGGCTTCTGCTAAGCCTGTCTTCCCCATGTGGGTAGTATCATGAGATGCTTGAATCAGAGCCCACGCAGAAGATTGTGGGACAAAAACACGCTTATCAGGTAAGATGTACCACCCATCCTGCAGAGTTGCCTTAAGATCCACCACTGCCTTCGCACATTCTTGCTGGGTATAAGAGGGCTTGATATCTGTAAGCAAGACCCCCATATCCATAGCAACTAGCAAAGAAAATGGAAAATGTTGTACAAATGTTTAAAAGATTATACAGAAATTTCCCCCCAATTCCATTCAGCATTCTTCCAACTAAATAGGTATCTCTTTTCTTTTTCCTTCTCTTAAGTAAATCACATACTTTTTTCCTTCTCCCTTTCATGAGCTCCTCTCCCACAGCACTGTTCCACAAAACCTTCTTCATTTCATTTCCTCATATCCTCGCAAACACATACTACTGCCTTCCTATTTACTTCATAACAGTCTACAACTTACTGTTCCTTACATAGCCTGGGGGTTACAAAATATAAAAAGACAACACTTGTGAATACGTGAATGAGCAAGGAATAATAACCTGCTCAATCAGGCTTGAGGTTACATTTTTATTTTTTTATTTTTTTCTCTCACCATGCATTAATCTATCAATTCAATCACTTTATTCAGTATACTTCTCTCCACACGCACTCTAATCATGGGTGAGGGCAGGATCTCATTTTTGTTTCTTTGTTCATTTTTCCTCTCTCTGTTCTGTTCCTTTCTTTTACTTTTTTCAAAATCTCTATTTGTTCTCTCCTTTAAGACAGTCTGGGAACCCACCCATTCAGGGGCAATAGAAGGGAGTTGAACCCTGCCAACACAGGCAGTCCTGTATCCACCAAAAATGTTATTTGTTGGCCCCCTATATTCATGGTTACCAACGGCTCAGGGGGGGGCGCCTCCAAGCCTGGTCCCCGTCAATCTGTCCAGCCAGTTCCAGCCAATCCAATCCCTTCTGTCTCCCTTCCTATACCTCCTCTGTTTCCCCCTCTATTTCCTCCAAATCCACGTCCCTTAAAGGGAAATCTAGACACCACTCCTCTTCCTAGTCTGCCTCTTCCAAATCTTCCTCATCCTCTCCAACCTCTTCCTCTCATCATCCCTTTTGGACATTCTCTTTGCCAACAACCTTCCTCTCCACAATTAGCACACTGGTTTGGTCCCAGTATCGTGCCTCCCTGTAATGCCACAGCCAACAATTCTGCTTTCTTCTGCATCCTTGCATCCTTTTCCTTCTTCTCAACCTTATCTCTATTCACATACTCCTTCCTTGCCACCTCTAACAATTCAGAGGTATTTTTTTCTACAGCTCCCTCCAGCTTCTGCAACTTTTTCCTAATATCCTCATAACTTTGTGTGATAAATCTCTCATTCAACATCCTCACATTATTTGCATCCCTAGGATCTATTTGAGTATAGATCTCATACGCAGAAATCAACCTTTGCAAAAAACCCTCTGGACTTTCATCTGCTTCCTGTATCACTAAACAAGGCTTAGACATATTTACCGGAGGCTTCCCAGCCTTACGAAGAGCTTCCACCACCAGGTTTTGATACTCCTTTAACTTAGTCAAATTAGCAGGAACCCAAACATCCCATCCAGGATCTCTGTCTGGTGCTCTAGCCTCCAACTCAGGCTGTATATCCTGTACTGCCGAAAATCTGTCTTTTACACATTTCATAACAGCAGCCCTCCACTTCTCCTTTTCTTCTGGGGTTAACAAAGTATTCAACATCTGCTGCACATCCTGCCATGTGGGGTTATGACTGCCCTCTCTTTCTTCTGTTGAGAGAGCTTCCTCCATCTCTCCCTCTTCCTTGAAAGCTTCCAGCCCCCCTTTCTGTCTTTGCCTCACCTCTGGCTGCCTATCCCTAAATTGCATACCCCCAGGTACAGCAGCTGCTGCTGCTATCTGAGGCAGAGGGGGTGAACACGGCACATAGGGAGGAGGTCTAAAAACTACTTCTTCTACTGCCACTTTAATCTCTTTCTTTATATCAGATAGTGTAGTCTCTGAAACCTTCCCATCCTTGGGTCTTTTAGATGTAACTTTTGGCTTTTTATCCTTGTTTCACTACACATCATCAGCCTGTGCAGCCACCGCATCCCCCCACTGATCTATGTATTGGAACTGATTGGGATAGCTTTCCTCATTTGCTGCTATCAGAGAAGTCAGATCATCAATAATTTGCATTTTAAAAGTTCCTTCAGGGGGCCATTGAAATTCACACAGAAATCTTAATCTATCTCTTGTTACCTTGGGATAGGGCACTCTATATTGGGTATGATTGAAATACACATCAAATCCTTTCATCATGCATTCCAGCAGTGTGCTGGGAACGCTTCTATGCCCCCCCATCATAACAACATGGCCACTGACCTATGGCACTGGCTGTTCCAACGGTCACCAATAGGGAATGCAGTGGCTTAACCACCCACACAACCTAACACGGACTTCTTTAGGAACGACGTCACGAGTCCAGGGAGGTGATCAGGCCCCCTCTTCTATCTTCAAATGAGATAGGTACTTTCCACTTTTACCATATACTCGCCTGTGGAGTCTTCTCCCAGCCAGGAGATGGTTCAGACCTCCGTTCCTTCTCCCAAGGGTTCTTGGACTGGCTCTCTGCACCGTCAGCTCTGCTGACAAGCCACAGTTGTCTCCCGGAGGAATACACCCCTGTGGCGCCTGGAGAATGTTCAGTAGAGGCTTCCCAGCAGTGCCAAGGGGGTCAAGCCGTCCTCAGCGAAACATCGCCTCACTCCAATGTCCCATCTGGGGTGCCAGAAACTGTTGTGGAATAATGAGACAGGAGCCAGCTCTTCTGGAGAAGGAAAGGTTTATTGCGCAGGTTCAGAAAGCAAAGGGTCCGAACCCTGAAGGGTGGTCTTCACAACACATTTATAGCCAATAATACGTATACATTTCCTGATCACACAATGTTCCTTGCATGGTTACATTCTATACTTCCCTAAATGTGTGCATGTGAAGAGTTACCAGACAGCGGTCATTGATCATATGCTTGTAGACAAAACAGGACGTACCCACCATAAATCCTGATACAACAAAGCTATAAATCCTGACCCAGCAAAGCTAAATTAGAAAGCTGAATTAGACTTATCTCGTGAGACAGGAAACCTTCCAGGCCCAGGCATCCCAGCCCAACCATTTTCACCATATTTCCTTTTCAGTTATAAACAATTAATTTAACTTGTTAGTTCGTTACTTTCCCACTTTACACTAATGCAATATAAAGCATTGTAGGAGCCCCTCAGATATTAGAATACTGCTATCACATTACCCCTAGTCCTTCTCTTTGTTAGACTAGATGTACCCAGTACCTGCAACCATTCATCTCAGCTTTAATACCAATAGTGATAGGCACCTTGGGTGCAATCCCAGAACATTTGGAGCATCACTTGAACACTATTGGCACTGGCAAATCACATCAGTCAATTACAAAAAACATCTTTACTTGGAATAGCTTATATTTTGCAGTGACACCTTTAACAACATCAAACAGCATCTGCCTGCTCCAGATCCTTAGGAAGGACTTGTTAGGTGGATAAAAGTTCCTAATCCAATCTAAACATCTGGCTGACAATGTGAAGAATCATAATAATACAAATTTCCATCTGTCAATTACAAAAGGCCATATTGCTTGGATCAGCACATATATTATGCTGAATACATTATATAACACCCTATGTTCTTGGAAAGCACTTGATGCATATGAAGACCAACACCAACTGTGATGAACCGGCAGCTGTGTTCTTTCATTTTGTGTATATAATAATAATGAAAGTGCATTCCTGACCTACGTACCATTAAACTTAGGAAGAAGCTCCATTAGCACCAACAGAAACTTATTCTCTGAGATTAAAAATAGACACACAATGTGCAATTTTCATCAGGACCACCAACACCTATTTATGGTTACCATCTTTTTCATCATCATCACCATCATATAAAATAATTGCAATTACAATCTGGACAAAAAATTAAAGTGAGCAAGCAGAGGCTTAAGAGTGTTTCTGGATTCTTTTGTTTTTGTTTCTCGATGGGTGAATTGAAAGAGAATGTTCCTAATAACTGTATAAAAAGAAGAAAAAGAAGAAGAAAAAAGACTTTTGCTGTGGATCTTTATGAAACAAAAGTAAAGAAGGACAGAAGCCTGCAGTTATGACCTGTAATGCTAATGACTTATTTGTGATTCAGCTTGAGAAGAGTCTGGCAGGAAGGAGAAACTGTGCAGGCATTCAAGAAAAAGTCAAAGATTTGGAGAAGCAGGTGGCCTCACTTCAGCTGATGGGAAAGGATGAAGCTTTACTGAATTTAAAAAAATGAGCACGGCAACAAACTGACAGAAGAATCATCTCCCCATAATGTAGAGAATCACAGAAGCAAGCCCAGAGGAGGAGGAGGAGGAGGAGGAGGAGGAGGAGAAGGAGGAGGAGGAGGAGGAGCAAGAGATGCTATTCCGTGCAAAAAGGCAAATATATCTCTGAGCTTAAAAGAAATATATCTAGAAATAACCACATAGCAATAAAGAGTAAGAAAAAGTCTAATTCTTATGCCATCTTGTATGGATTTTTGCAGCCATTCATGGTAACACTGCTTTGGACCAGAAGAATACTGGCAAGATTTTATGCTAAGAAAAAAAAAATTCTCAAAGGCAGCAGAACTCCAAGTACTGATCCCATTCAGGCTTTCAATGTATTTTCTCTTCTCTTCTCTTCTCTTCTCTTCTCTTCTCTTCTCTTCTCTTCTCTTCTCTTCTCTTCTCTTCTCTTCTCTTCTCTTCTCTTCTCTTCTCTTCTCTTCTCTTCTCTTCTCCTCTCCTCTCCTCCCCTCCCCTCCCCTCTCCTCTCTTCTCTTTCTCTCTCTCCCTCCCTGCCTCCCCCCTCTCTTCTGTCTGTCTGTCTGTCTGTCTGTCTGTCTGTCTGTCTATCTATCTATCTATCTATCTATCTATCTATCTATCTATCTATCTATCTATCTATCTATCTATCCATCTCTAGTTTATATAGCTGCCCAACTCACATATTGATGATTCCAGCCAACTTACAAAAATTTTAAAAATCCACCGCATAATAAAAACCCACTAAAGGTCCCATCTCACCTCCCATGGCAGCAACTTCCCATCCAGTGGAGGGTGTCCATTGAAGCAGCCACTGGCTCCACATTCTTTGTGATTCTGATCCCTGCCTAGATACCAAAACAGTTCACAGAAAAAGTCCACTCACTTGCAAAGAAAGTGAAGCCTTTAAAGAAGGTGCAAAGGGACAGGAAATGAAAACTATTTCCAACTCACTCCTATCCCAACAGTAAAAAAATAAAATAAATAATAATAAAATAAAATAAATAATAATAATATAAAATAAAATAAATAATAATAAAATAAAATAATAAAATACAATAAAATACAATAAAATAAAAAAATAAAATAAAATAATACAAATAAGTCTAGGAAAAGGGTCCATAATGCTGGCAAGCAATTCAGGACATATTTCTGTCATCCATGTCACACAGTCAGGACCAGCATGACCTATCAAATAATACTGATTGACCAGATCAGATCCTCCCCTATCATCCATGTCAGGCATGCAAACAAAATTCCCAAATCAACTCTGCAGACAAGCGTAGATGGCATCCCCTTCTCAGAGATTAGCTATGTTAGCAAGAGGATTTTTGGGAACAAAGATCTGTCCCTTCCAGGAGCCAGTCTCTGCTGCTGTATTGTATTCTCAAATGTCATCCTTATATATATATAAGGTTCGAATCCCGGAAGGGTGAGTTCTGACTGAAGAGAGTTAAGAAACTCGAAATAGCTATATCAGAAATCCCTTATTTCTTTGTCAACAATTTTAAACAACATATATATATTTGTGCTTGCAGGATGTCTCTGGGTTGAGCTGAAACAAGCAAAAGGAAAGAATGATTCCTTCCTCCCATATTTGGGTTTACAGGGTGCAATCTAAAAAATAAACACTTGACACATATCCTTACTCCCTGACTACTGACAAAGCGGGAGAGAACTTGTGGCTCAATAGGTTAAAGCATCTGCTTAGCATGCAGACTGCCCAGGTTCGAATCCCAGAAGGGTGAGTCTGACTGAAGAGAGTTAAGAAACTCGAAATAGCTATATCAGAAATTCCCTTATTTCTTTGTCAACAATTTTAAAACAACATATATATATTTGTGCTTGCAGGATGGCTCTGGGTTGAGCTGAAACAAGCAAAAGGAAAGAATGATTCCTTCCTCCCATATTTGGGTTTACAGGGTGCAATCTAAAAAATAAACACTTGACACATATCCTTACTCCCTGACTACTGACAAAGCGGGAGAGAACTTGTGGCTCAATAGGTTAAAGCATCTGCTTAGCATGCAGACTGCCCAGGTTCGAATCCCAGAAGGGTGAGTCTGACTGAAGAGAGTTAAGAAACTCGAAATAGCTATATCAGAAATTCCCTTATTTCTTTGTCAACAATTTTAAAACATATATATATATATATACCAAGTGGGTTTGGCTGTAGTAGCAGGTAATAAGTTGTGCAACATGAGAACAAGGCTAGGGAGTCCTAGATAGCCTAGGTCCCCCAAAATGATGAGGTGAGCTAACAATCTATTTATCAGCTCAACAAAGAACAAATCTTCCTCCAGGCACTGAGAACCAGAAGAGCTCCATAGTGTTATGGCTAGAACCCCTTTAGACACATCGCAAAAGCTCCTTGGTAGGCCCCACAGTATGAAATACCACAGTATGGCCATTTTACCATATCAAATTGGCCTCAACCTGCTGGCCTTCAGGAAAGCACCAAAAACCTGTTTATACAGGCATGGGGGTTGGGAAATTAGTAAAGCCTGGGTAATTAGTTATTACTCTGAGGTTTTGTTCTTGGCTGCAATTTCTTCTTTTTTGTATAGATTATGTGTTGTGAGGGTAGGGGGGTTATGGTGATTTATAATTCTTATACTCTATTTGCTGCCCAGATTACATTTATATGGGTGGCCATATAAATGTAAATAAATAAATATTCAGTTGTAGAATTCAAAGCTAGATCTTTCAGTGCCAGCATATAATTACAGATGAGCTACACAATCCCTTTTTTCTTGCCCTCCATCTTAATCACACATCTGTTAAGCAAAACTCATTCAGTCACACAAGCCACTATGAAAGATCATCCAGTCTTCACCATATGGAGCACAATGTTTCATGAGGAAGTCCAGGAAGTCCAGCAGCTAAATGCTCAAGGGCAGATACGTGGATGGATGCCACCGCTGTATCCCATCTCTTTCATACTGATGGGAGAGAGTGGCTGAATCTATCATGGGATGCAGTAATCTTCCAAGGTAAATTTAGCCATTAAGAGCATGGGTCTTACAGTTTTACCTGAGAAAGTTTTGTTTCCTGGAAATTATAATTATAGATCCCTAAGATATAAGTTAAACTGATCTTAGATGTCAAGCTAATTCTAATAAACTTTACAAACTGACTAAAAAAACCAAATATGAGTTTTAAAAAATAAATTGCAATGAGTAGCTTCTATGTTTTTTTCTTATGTTTTCTTATGGTACAGAGAAAATGAAACCCCTTTTCTGTTTCTTTCCTTTTATTTATAAGCAATCATGTCAGCCCATAAAATAGTTTCTATAATCCCTAAAATGCCTGACTATCATTGGCTCATGCAGGATCCCATTTCATTACCCAACAGTCACGTTATTGGCTGAGTTCATCTGCCATACTAAAAGTTTTGTTTGGTTTTGTCTATTTGTGTGAACTTAGTCCTTTTGTAGTTGCTCTTTTTGCTCAGCAGTATCTTTGAACTAAGCTACTAAGTTTAACATAATGTGCAACCTGGACATAAGCGTTGATTATGGATCTTACCTCTTAATGTAGTAAAAATAACAGGGAAGATCTATCAAACGTTTTTATTTGCTTATGTTTTTTTGCTCAGAAGGAGAAAATAAATAGACAAAAAGGATCAACTCACCTACTATATGAATTGAAAAGAAAGCTCCTGTGATAGATCTAATGTCTAATGATATATTTTTATTTCTTTTTTTTTTTTTTTAGGAAAGCTTTGTCACCCAATTGTGTGGTTAAGATTAGTCTAACAATCACATGAGATTCATGTCCTCAGAAGTGCACACCTATGCTTCTTATATGAGGGACCTAATTCACAGTAAAATTCACATCCATCACATCTTAGAAAATCTATACGATTGTGCAAAAAGGAGAGGGGACATCAGGGAAAAGACAGATGTATTTATCATGCACATACAATACAAAAAAAGTCATTGTTTCTTTCCTGACTGCACAGTAAGAGAACTCTCATTAATCATTGGGACTATAAACTGAAAGGGAAATATTGACTGGATTTGAAGAAACATCAGTTTTCTAATGAAGTAATTCCTTTTTTAAAGGGAACTGCCAGAATTTCTTTAAATTAGAATGGCTAGCAGCCAATTTATGAGTCATTTCAGGAATTCCACAGGAATAAAGGAAAAAAAATATATGCATTTGTTTTCCAAAAAAGTAATGTAAATACCCCAGAGAAATCAAGAACATCACACAGGACGACAGTCTAAGAGGCAAATTATTCTTAGAAATCTCTGAAATCTTTTTTCCTCCAGAAAACGTAAATCTACATATATATTTTTCATGTAGTTGTTTTGAAATCTGATTCTCATTTATTCTCTTTTGCTGAGATTACCTCAAGACACTTCTTTCGTAACTGATCCCTTATTTTTATATTCAATCTATATTCATTCAGCACCCATTCATTCTTGACCCTATGTTTTATTTTTTTTAATCTCACACAATTCTTAACTATCCCATTCCAACTGCACTGAAACTGCACAGAAGCTTTGCTTGACATACCCAACTCTTTGCTGTTCAACAAAGTGAACAGAAGCCATTTTTACTTTTTTCAGTAAACCTTTGTTCTTCACAAGAGACCACATGTTACCTTTCCAATCAGCATTTGCTCCTCTAAAAATTTCTCCATCATTTTCTCATCTTTGTTAATTTGTGTACTTTTCGCAAGGTATACAAAATTCATCTACTTGCTCCAGTTTTTGCCTTTCACGTACAATTTGCAACTGTCCGGTCCATTTTCCATATCAATCACAACTATGCAAATTAATCAATGCATTAATTTTCAGAGCAATTCTCCTTATGACATTACACAATCTATATAAAATTTGCTGAAAATAATTCGGTTTCTCAGCCAACATGACACCATCTGCATATCATTCATATATCCAATCAAAATATCCCTGCTACCATGACAGGCTTTTCTTATACATTTACCTAGGGAGACATCACAAATCCTTATTTTATTTCCTGTTCAGTGTTGAGCAATTAAGCTCACATTCTGAATCTTTGTCACCCATGTATCCCAAATTTTCTCAGTTATAGATCATAAAAAATAACATAAATATCTATGCCTGCAGGCCTGGGGATGACTGTGATTGTGTGTATATGATGAATGTGTTTGGGGGGCCTTTTAAATGTTTTGTAGATTGGTTTTTGGTTCTCTTTAAATGCTGTGATGTTGTTTTTGTTCATGTTGTTAGTCGCTCCGAGTCCTTTGGAGAGGAGCGGCATAAAAATTAATTAAAATAAAAATTAAAATAAATAAATCATTTATTTTTATTGTATTCATTCATTTGTTATGTTCTATGTACATATCAATTGACATCTTTAAACCAAGTATCTAAAATTAACTTTTTTTTTTTTACAGAGATGTTCATCAAGCAGTCACTATTCTCATTAACACTTGGGTCCCTGAATGATTTATTGAGCCCTGGTAGCGCAGTGGTTAGTATGTAGTATTGCAGGCTAATTCTGCTGACTGCCAGCAGTTCGATTCCCACTGGCTCAATGTTGAATCAGCCTTCCAGCCTTCCGAGGTCAGTAAAATGAGGACCCAGATTGTTGAGGGCAATAGGCTGACTCTGTAAACCATTTAGAGAGGGCTGTAAAAGCACTGTGAAGCCGTATATACCAGTAAGCCTACGTGCTATTGCTATTGCTCTTTATTAGTCACTTAGAAAGTTCTACAATTTTGTCTTATATTTGTCTTTGCTTCTGTTATATTATGTATTGATCTCTTCAATCCAATCAATGCTCAATCAAGCCATTCATATAATATTTTTAGCAGGATACAGGTGCAGATTGCATTAGCAGTCTTAGTCACACCTATACCACGTGGACCTTTCTAACAATAACATAATTGGTTAGTATTGGCACATTTTAGCTAGAATGCCACAAGCACAAATTAAGTGCAGTTTTGCTCTGTGCAGGATCATGCTAGTCTATGCAAGCTAGATCACTGAGCAATTGACTACCATGCTAGCCAAAATAGTGTGACATGCATCCCACTAACTAGAAGACATATGCACTAAACTTATGGCTTGCAGTGTGAAATAAGTCTTTCTTTAAAAAAAAAAACAAATAGGAAGAATTAGAAATGCCATTCTTAATTCACTACTGCCTTTCTCTAGCAGAAACTCAAATTTTGGAGTGGTATATCAGAACCTATGAGGAGGAACATAATTTTGTTCAATGCATTTGACTACTATAGCTAGGTACTAATGCAACTATTGCTTTCAGATCATTTTTCACTTCATTTTTCCACATATTATTATGCTTGGCATAAATATATCAGTGTTGCACTTGAACGATTAATAATGGTGCTTGTTTGGGATGCTCATATTCCCCAGCCTACTAACAAAATACTATTGTATGATATATCCTGGAAATGTTATAATCTTAAGCCTCTTACTGACCTTAAACCAAAAACAGACTGCCTTGCCAATGTACATTACTTTTCTCTTTTATCTCATAAAACATTTTGATTGAAGTTAAAATGATTTCCAGACTGACACAAGCCCATGCCATTCTATTAGTGTATGTTCTCTTCAACTACATCGCATTTCTTTCAAAGACAAAATGTCTGGAAGTTAACAATAAGAATTGTTTTGTTGATTTACTCATGTTTTCACTGAAGTTCTGTGGAACAGATAGAATTCAGCTTTATGCATAGGCTAATAAAAGACAGTGAAGGACAGATAAACAAATCTTTGCAAGCAAGTGTAGCATTCCCATTAGTTTTAACCTAGTAGAGAACCAGTTTAGCCTACTAGTTAAGGCACCAGGCCAGAAACCAGGAGACTCTGAGTTCTTGGCCCGCCTTAAACATGAAAAACAGCTGGGTGACTTTGGGCCAATCACTCTCTCTCTCTCTCTCAGCTCAACTTACCTCACAAGATTGTTGTTGTGAGGAAAATAGGAGGAAAAAAGACTATTAGATATAGTCAATGTCTGGAGATAGCATTGAGATGTAAACATTGAGATTATAAACATTGAGATGTTTGTAAGAATAATAAAGGTGGCATTAAAAAAAGTAAAGTATGTAATG
The DNA here is from genome assembly GCA_034064705.1 of Bothrops alternatus. NCBI lineage: Eukaryota > Metazoa > Chordata > Lepidosauria > Squamata > Viperidae > Bothrops > Bothrops alternatus. The sequence goes on along the minus strand of JARGCV010000007.1, from coordinate 44,615,664 downwards.
TCTCAGTTTAAGGTTGTGGCTAAGGGCTATTCCTTCACTCCTAACTAAATAGATAAGGAGCACCATAGAAACAAGGAACCAGAAAGATCAAAACTGAAAAAGTATTCCATTGTAAAGGTGACCAGATTTCTATTTAATTATCTGGATTTGAAAAGATTAATAGAAAATTGGAGCTCAGAAGGAATTGTCTTATATCGCTGGTTACTATATTATGCTGAAGACTGAAATTTCAACAGGTTGTTCTGATACTGTAAATACAGTGTTCCTTTTTTTTTTACCTTTCTTCTCATAGAAAAATTATCCCAGACTGGAATCAGTTAGACAAGGACACAAGAATCCAAGAATTTATGATAAGTAATATTTATTGAAGAAAAGACAGAAAATCATAATGAAAGAATTCAGTTCACTTTTACATTATAGAAGCTAGCCCTACTTTTAGAATCAATATTCAAACCTTCTCATGTTCACCCTACACAGGCTGCCTAGCCTGATCTTTTGGGTGGAAAAGTCAGTTTTCACTATTGCCTTTTTTGAACAATAGTCTAATGTACTACTGTGTTACTTTTTCTTGAAATGTGTCATAATTAACTCTTATAAGAATTATAAAGATACAAAAAAAGGAGGTATCTGCATTCCAGATTGACTATGAGTAACCTTACTTCAGGAGACACTCTAAACTTCAAGCTCCTGCACAAGATGGAGCTAGACAGATGTTTGGATTTCTTCCACACAGATCCATTGCTGGTTCCCAGATATCTTAGGCAAGTCTTAGCTAATGGCAATTACCATTCAACAATGCTAACTGATACAAGAACATCAAAAATGAATAGCCCAGCTGAGAACTGAAACCAACAACAAAACAAATGGAGCATATAAACCTGACATTAGAGGACTACCACAACTCCCATGGCATACCAACTGCAGATAAGCGTGTCAGAAGCAGGAAGGAACTGCATTCATTGCATTTTGTTTATTTGTTTTAATTGTTTATTTGTTGATCAGAGAGCTCTGGTCTGATCTAGTCTTCTTATGCTTTTTCGTCAGCTGTACACAGGAAAAGTATTCAGCTTGATTTGTAGCATCATTGGCTTCAGACTACTTTGCCTGAAGGAAACAGGATTAAGATTTGGCCAACAGGACATTAATAAATGGGGGAGCAGTCCAAATTACTCTGAGAATAATTTACATTCCATACCCTGGTTTTCAGCCACTGTTTCTGAGACATTTGTGCCAAAGACTATATTGACCAACTCAGTCAACTGCAGTAGGAAATCTTACTGTTTTGTGGAATTTCTGTTTGCTGTGTGCTGTTTCTGTTTATTTTAGCAACTAAGATTTTTAAAAGTAATGCCATAAGGCATGAATTATGTTCAAGCTCTTTTGTTTCAGAGAAAAATATGTGGCAGTTAAATATTTTTCCAACACTGAAATAATTTGCATCAACACATTATTAACCCAACAATATGCATTAGAAGAATAACAAAAATGTGCTACATGGGAAACCTGATCATTTGGCTTCAGCACAAATTTAAAAGATTAGAAACCTTCTTCAGAAGCCTGCTTGAATGTATAACAGTCTAAAAAGGGGTAGGTATCAGAGCTGCCCATGCAACCTCACCTCTTTTGTTCTCTGATCTCCAAGAATTAAGCAGAAAGTCTGAATAATCTATGCCCGCAACCCATGAAATCTAAAATTCGATAAAATTGGGGCCTTCGTAACATCCAAAGAAGTGTGCTATCATACAATTAATTATGCTTTAGATCTCTCATCTAAAAACATAGTCAGACTTAACTGAATGCAGTGCCAGCATGCATGCCCAACCTCTGCTCACTTTCCAACCCTACTGCATTCAAGATGAGTATCTTTTCATCAGCAACCATGTGGATTCATATGCATTCATTAGGGCTGCAGGGATGAGATAGAAAGCAGGACCCCCAATTAATGCTATGTCTCTCTTCTCCCTACTACTTTTCCAAGAGAGACAAACTTTGTAAAGTTCCTGTGGAACATCATCCCCCCTCAAGGTGAAATTGCCCCCAAACCTATTGAATTTAAGGAAATCCTTGCAATTTTGAATGCACTCTCCTGTATTTTTGTTTATATTTTGAATGGTTTTGTTTTAGTTGTGTGCACTGCCCAAGTCACATTCTGTCAACCCTTCAAGGTAGTCCAGACAAGAAGAGTACTAATACCACCTTAATTGTAAGATAGAGCCAGTTTGGTCTAGTAGTTAAAGCACCAGGCTGGAAAGCAAGAGTATGAGTTCAAATCAAATCAAATCAAACAAACAAACAAATGAACAAACAAAGTTACAGGAATATAATTTTGTAAGTCTGAAAGCACCTCTCCCCTTCCTTACTTTTATTCTCCTCAAAACTAGGAAAGATCCCTTCTGAGATGCTTTCTCTACCCCCAACTCTCCTTCAGACTCAGATTTCATTCATTAGACCAGCGGTTCTCAACCTATGGGTCGCGACCCCATTTGGGGTCGAACGACCGTTTTGCGGGGGTCGCCGGACACCGCGGTCTGCCATTTTGTTTTTTGTTTTGTTTGTTTTTTGTTTTTTTCGTCGCGCGCGCCCCGTGCATGCGCGGATCGGCCCGTCGCGGTCCACCATTTTGTTTTGTTTTGTTTTTTGTCGCGCGCGCGCCGCGCATGCACAGATCGGCCCGTCGCGGTCCACCATTTTGTTTTTTTTTGTCATGCGCGCACCGTGCATGCGCGGATCAGCCCGACACGCGCGCGCGCGTCGGGGTCATGCCCCGCATGGGCGGGGCAAGTGGGGTCTCAACCTGAAAAAGGTTGAGAACCACTGCATTAGACCATTGTCTAGTCTTCCATCTGTCTCCCAAAGTCATTTTCATACACTAGTACACACAAATGAGATGGGCAGCTATATACATTTCATAAATAAATAACAAAGCAGCTAAATCAGATAGTCACACCCAAAAAAATATTTAGTAAGCAAGCACATATTTAAAAAAAAATATGCCAAAGGACTAATCACCCTGTACAGCAACACTTACTCAATGCTTTGATTCTTCAATTCACCCTCTCACATTGTAAATTAAGTACAGTTAAGTTATTGAGATCAGGAACAGTTATTTTTCATGTGCGATCCTAGTCTGCCCTCACCAGATAGTAGCACTTAGCTCAGGGGTCTTCAAACTTGGCCCTTTTATGACTTCTGGACTTCAATTCCCAGAATTCCTCAGCCAGCTTTGCTGGCTGAGGAATTCTGGGAGTTGAAGTCCACAAGTCATAAAAGGGCCAAGTTTGAAGACCCCTGACTTAGCTGATTGATTGATTCATGAAAACAAAACACTAGACAGGATTGGCTCTAGGGCTGTAGGCTACCTTTATTGTTCAATGTTTATCTAGCTTGTTTAGTTGCTTTAGGTAAAGGACGAGATGGCATTACTTCCACCTACCCCCATTCAGAAGAAAACAAAACTGGTAGTCAAATCTTATTTTATAGGACAAAGCCCTTCACTATAAGTGAGGTTCTAGTTCCAGGTGTGCAGGACAGTCCACGAGACACAAATTGTTCTGTCTTTGGGCCAAAATGAACGGGAAGATGGGAAGATCAAGCTAAATGTTGTGGAAACGCCCTGGCCTCCTCAGTATTTTCTCTCTGATATAAAGCTAAGCTTGACCCTTTGTAATTTGTGCTCTGACACTTTCTCAGCAAACCCAAGTGCCTCCAACATCTTGTGAGCCTGTATTGTACAGTGGAGGAACAGTGTAATGGATTCTCACTCGTTTGCTTTGTAACAGTTCTTGTGAATTTGCTAGTAGAATATGGGAATATAGGAAACTGTTTGTTATCATACTTTCATCCATCAAGCCCAAAATAATCTTTCCCATTATGTATCATTTGAAATGATTCATTGGGAGTTCCAAATCTGGGAGTGGTATTTTCAATATGCCATGCATGAACATGACTATTGTGCTATTGTCCCTTCCCATTTATGACAACACTTATTTTATTAAAAATCTCAGAGCACTATAAAAATATTTCAAGTACAACAGAGAATAAATCAACTATTATTATACAACTTTTGCAAGTCTAACGCTGATCAACTCTTAACAGCAAGATAGGATGCTAGAATGTTTAAATCCAAAGAAAGACAGAACAGATAAAAGGCTTTTCCAACACACACACTTTTGCACATTCAAAAATAAAGGTAATATTATGAAGAAAGCAAACATATACTTATAGTCCTAAATAATTACAAGGCTCTGGAAACAATTCATCAATACTGAAATTGGACAAAGCCCTAAGGGCCAATTCAAGCATATTATGTGAGTCTTGATTTATCAGCACTTGATTATGCAACAGTTCAGAATCAATATCTAAAGGTGTGAACAGCATTCACTGAATAATATGTCTGACCACCTCAATCTGGAGTGCTCAAGCTAGGCTGATTGTTTCAGTCACACAAACTTTTGCAACAATTCTGTTCAAATATTCAATCTAAACATGGAACTCTTCAAGGGATTCAGAAGGATCTGGAGATGCCTATGCTGGTTCAGGTCAACTCTTGATCCTGACAAATTCTGTGTGCAGGTTTGAAAGCAAATGCCACTTGCATTTTTTTTTCTGCACTTAGATGTATAAACAGTGTCTTCCTTTCTGACTTCCATATCAAAAATGGAGGGAATAGGTGATGCACAAGGGGCTACTGGGGACACAAGAAGCCCATACATAGGCCTTTCCATACACTTTTTGCAATTTTCCAAGATCAGCTAAATGCCTGAGTAGTGCTAACATAATAAATGCATATCTATATTATTCACACAGAGGTTCCTGGTTGATTCTCATCCAGCATTCTTTGTTAATTTATATAAATTGATCTGCATCTTCCCCAGTTTTAAAGATCTCCTTTCCATGGTTCAGACTTGCCATAATTGGCCTATGCTGCCTGTTTTATTGCCTGAACAATCCCAAAAAGTGTTTAAGACAATAATTAATGCTGGGATGCTTAATTAACCTAAACCCATTTCTTTTAGGTCTTCTATTTCATTTAAGCAACAACAACCAGAAAGAAGGAATCTTGTTCCTCAAGGATGTAAAGCCAATGGTATGAATGAACAATTCTACCTATGGTGCTATTGAACACATGCTTTTACCTTAAAGTGTTCAGGCATCACTTTTCAGGATCACTATAACCTTACCTCTAGGCTGGGTGTCTGGGTGCTCTCTGTGAAATGTTTCCTTGACAGCTGTCCTGCGATATATCACATGGGTCCTTCCTTCTTCCTCCTCCTGCTTCCCCTTCTGCAGAGGTTCAATGAAATACTCGTCCTTGTCTGTGCGAATCATGCCAGCCTGAAGTGACAGGGCAAAGATTGAACATTTCAAATTACTGCCCATGCTGCAGACATTTTGAATAAATCTTTACAATATGCGTAAGCACACTTTAGACTTCTCCGGGGAGCAGTTAGGATGCAGAGAGTAAGCAAGATGAATTCCTGATTAGAGCAACGTCAGTGCCTGTGCTTGACAAGGAAGGACAACAGTAAAGCATTAGACTAAAGGGATTTCTTTTGGAATCTAATTAACAAGAGCCGGGATTATGGTATAGGAGGAGAGGGAGTCATGATCAGAACACCACTACAGTCGAAGAATGTATAATAGTCATTTGCATGAAGTTATAGCAGTAAAGTGCATTGAAATGGCATCTGGGCAGCAATATGGCACACAGGCTTTGAAAGAGAAAACTCTGAGACAATTTTTGCACTGCTTGCCTTCAGACTGACTTTACCAGTAAATAGCAAAACCCCCAGCCCAATTACATTGGGTGGAGACATCTTGGCTGCAATCCAAGAAGAAGAAAGAGGAAAAGGAAGAAAAGGATTGGGCTGACAGCAGTTACAGATGAGATGGATGAAATTTTAACTTCCATTTTCTGCACCATTTTATTTGTCTATGTGCCGACAGGAGTGAAAACAGAACAACACAGAGAGAGTACCTAGAGAAGCCATGTTTTTGTAATCTTGCTCTAGTGCTCACTTATGTGTCAAAATTATAGTGGCTAGAGTAGAGTAGAGTAGAGTAGAGTAGAGTAGAGTAGAGTAGAGTAGAGTAGAGTAGAGTAGAGTAGAGTAGAGTAGAGTAGAGTAGAGTATTCTTTATTGCCCAAGTCTGATTGGATACACAAGGAATTTGTCTCCAGTGCATAGGTTCTCAGTATACATACAAACAACAAAGTGATAAATCATAAATCATAAGATACAACCAACAAAGTGATAGTCATAAGATACCAATAAGAGTAGGTAATAGGAAAGATGAGAAGGGTAACAGTAATACAGTCCAGGGCCAGATTGGTGATAGATCATTGAGGGGAAAAAATCTACTTATATGCTCCATAAGAATTTTAATGAGTACAAATGCAAAGCGACGACCCTACCTTTCACTTGTTTGAGACGTTGGACTCATGATTTTTAAATATAATAATATAAAGGCAGGCACTTCTGAACCATATTGGAACCAGCATGTCTGCATTCAAGACACTTAAACTTTCCATGATAACTTTGCCACCTTTCAGAGCCTCTGCTTCCCATGTGGGCAAGTAGAAGTGAGGCAAGGAAGAAAGGTCAGCAACTAAATTTCTTTTCTTTTTCTTTTCAATTAGTGTGCACAGAAGGGGTAAATGGTTTCTGAAATGAAGCAGATGTGGCAGGAAGATTTAACTTCTTCCAACCTGCACACTGTGGTCCTACTCCCAGTTTGGACCTTTCACCTTAATAATGAAAGAAAATCAAAGAGTCAACAGCATTCTACATACAGAAAGGAACTTTAATTAGATTGAAAATTACTATTGGGTCACAGACTAAATTCTATCACTAGGTTTATGAGAAAGGACTTTAGTTCAGCTCTGGTATTAGAAACCATACCAAGCTGAGCATGAACTTACGAGTATTGGTAAAAACAGAAGGGTTGCAATTCAACATCACTAACTTGATCAAGTCCCCCGAGATTTCATATCATGGAAATTTAATTAATTTTATTCAATTGATTCGAATTAGACATTGCCTGACTCTGAACCCACACTGGGCAATATATATTAGTAAGTAAATAGCAAAATTAAGTGATATAATTATTATAAAAGGAAGGAAGAAAGGAAAAGGCAAGTAGGGATAGCAAATACAGCTAACCACACCTTCACCATCAAACAATCTGACAGAGGGCCCAACACCCTATCTCAGCCTGGAATGCCATTAGGGTAGGAACCACTTGGATATCGGGTGGGACCTCATTCCACAGGGCAGACACCATGACAGAGGAGGCACAGCTCTTCAGTCCTGCTGAAGATGACACTGTTTAATTGAAAGGACCCAGAATGTGCCATTGAAATAGATGTTGGGAATTAAGAGACATCTTAATTGCACTGGTACAGAGAAACAATGCTAGAGTGCCAGAATTCCACAGACATTAGGGCTATTTGTCCATTTCACTCAGGGTATAATTTCTATTTTACAAGTCATTTTGGGTACAAAAAAAAGAGAATTTGCATCCTGTCCCTAGATACCTCTAATCATATGGCTATTATATTTTCTTTCATTGTCTGCAGTGAATGTTTCCTTTTTGGCTACAAAAAAAAGTTGATATCAAGCTAGCACTGCTACTTTACTTTCATTATGGTACTGAGTGACACAAAGGTAACTGCACTTTAAAACTCTGTCATGTAACTTCTTACTCTAATTTAGGTAGATTTCACATTAAACACAGAAAAACAGAAAACCGAACAAAGCCAATCAGAATTATTTACAAGTGGTAAACTGAAAAATATTAGATTCCCCCCCTCCCAACGCTTAGGAAAGGTAATATCGATTTGGAACTTAATCTGGCTTCATATTTCCATACCAGGAGGGGAAACAAATTTGCAAATCTGTGCATAAAGTTCAAACACAGTCTGAGAATAATTTCAATCTTCACACGACAGCAAGCAAATCTCTTCCTTTAAATCCCAGCCAGGAGATAATTCAGAACATATCGTTCCTCGTTCCTCAAATGGTTCCTCATTCTCCTAAGTATGGGGGTTTTTTTTGGCACTTTATGATATTTTCCCATATGTAAAGAGGCAGCTAATACAAAAGGAGATCGTGAATCATTCATAATCACGCCCTTTTATATCACACTTATGTTATGTTATGTTTATTTGTAGGAATTTATGGGATATCACATGAGCTTCTTCTAAAGAAAAAGAACAGAAGCAAAATACTGCTGGGTAATATGAAGGAATAGTGCCAAGGCAAGAGAAAATAGGAAGATAGTTGGCAAGCTAACCAATTCAAAACCTTGACTGATGGCCTAGATGGATTAAGTAAGATAATCTCAGCATAGGGAGGCCAAGAGCAGAATAGACAGAAATGTTTGGAATGAGAGGGCTGTAATGGGTAGAGCCAACAAGCACAGTTCTTGGCTCCTACACAGTTGAGATTTTCTACTGGTTTAACATCAGAACAAAGTTGTGATCTGGGCATTGTTTACATAGTACCAGAAAATTGCATTGATTTATTTCCCCATTTATTTAATGACTACTGCAAACAAAAAGTAGGCTCTTTTTAAAGATGAAATACTGTACATGCAATTTTGAAATACATTGGGCAAATGTGCAGCAAACGGTAGACAGTACCATATTTTCAGTCCTGTTGCACAGAAATATTTTTGATGCAGAAATATGCACCTTGTACAGCAATCAGAGAATGACAAAATGGATGAATTATGGAATGTCTTCCTTTGTTCTTCCATATTTATCACAGTGTTGTTAGTACAAGACATAATATCCTCACTAAATGCGTAGATTAAATATTACTCCTGTCCCATATAACATTATAGCAGTGGTGATTTCTAGATGAATAAAACTGAATGATGTTCATTCTGCTTTTAGGTCTAAAAAAGTCAAACTTAGTAAAGTAATGAACACTTCTGGAATAACTCAATGAGACTGCAATGACCACTGAAACTTTGATTATTAAAATTCCAGACAGGATTAGAGCTAGAAAATCTACAAATATCAAAGAGGAATTTCCTGGTAGTTGTTTTGTCAACAACTGACAAAACAAATTATCTACAACTGCACTATAACACAGCATATAATAATAATAATAATAATAATAATAATAATAATAATAATAATAATAATAATAATAATAATAATAATAATAATAATAATAATAAAAACAATAAAAACAATGTTTCTACCAATCCATCAATGGAGAAACTGCAATGAATCAGTCAGTACCTGACAAGGAAGAAACAGTGCAGTTCTGGAAGCAGATATGGGATAACCCAAAGAAATACAACAAGGATGCAGCTTGGTTAAAAGAGGTGGATGCAAATAAAACAGAAGTTGAAATGAAAGAACTAGTAATAACAACAAAAATGGTAGAAAAAAGAGCAAGGAAGATCAAAAATTGGTCAACACCAGGTGAAGATGAACTGTATGGGTTTTGGTTGAAACATCTAACTGTTCTAACTGAATATTCATGTTGTTTGTCTGTTTGTAACATTGATTGATTGATGTCCATTCTTTCCTTCATGCGCTCAAGGCAGCAGGCATAGCATTGTCTCCTCCAAGTTTCCTCCATGACAAACACCCAGTGAGGAATTTTGAATTGAGGCTGTGACTAGCTGGCTCAGCTTGTGAGTTGCCATGGCTGAGAGTCTCCCAAGTGCTGGACCAACACCCTAATCGCTCACCAAGCAGACACTTAATGAAGGGATTGTATAGACAGAAAAAACACAAGACATCTTCAAGTATATACGCCCATTTACCTCAGTAATCTCTGCTGGTCTTTTTAAGTTAACTATAGGTGTGAATGATTTCATGTCATATTGTTTAGAGGTTTATCTTTTTGAAATGATGATTGAAGAGAAAAGAATGGAACAAGTACTTTAATATTTCTAGGGAAATTAGTTGGATATTATCAATGGAGATTCTCAGTCATCCAGATCATGGTTGTCCCAAAGGTGCTTTTTCAAAAGGCAACTGGACTTTGTTTTTCCTTGAAGACATTTTTGCTTCTCATCCAAGACCTTCAGCAAATGGGTATGGAACCAGTACAATGCAATGAGACATGTACAGATCTGTACATTGGAAAAACAAAACAACACTTCACAAACGCACGGCATAACATAGGAGAACAAACTCATCTGGACATGATTCAGCAGCCCATCTGCATTTGAAAGACAAAGGCTACTCTTCTGGAGAGACCAAAGTCCACATTCTGGACAGAGAGGACTGCTGGTTTGAAAGACTGGTCAAAGAGGCCATTGATATTAAGATTGAACAGCCCTCTCTCAACAGAAGGGAAGCGATAGAACACCACCTATCTCCTGTTTACAACATAGTCCTTTCAGCAGTTGCAAGAAGGTTCCACACCCATTTGCACTATTCAGGTGATCCTGAGGACACAGATAAACTGCCAAGTGGCCTCAATGACTCTCAGAAAGAGTGATAACAACCAGATGACTGCAATGAATATAAATTCATTTAGCCAGAATTGAAGAAGCTTCTTGGATGAGAAGCAAAACATCTTCAAGCAAAAATAAAGGAAGCCCAGCTGCCTTTTGAAAAAGCACCTTTGGGATAATACGTTGGATTAACTCAACTTTATGCACCCAAAGTATATTAGGGGTACAATTCTTAAAATTTTCAGCCATGCTGGGAGCTGCAATGCCAAAACACCTCAAGGGCACCAGGTTTGGTAAAGGCTCCTGAATATTAACAACTCTCCCTGTTCACCTCTGACAATTCTTTTCGGTGTTGGGTGGTAGGACTGATTGTTGACACCTCTTCTATTTTAAGTTTCAAAACCATCTAAAAGTTTTAAAGTTCCAGTAATCAAATCTATAAATATATTCCCTTAAAAGAAACTGATCTGTTGATGTTAACTCAAGGCTGCACATCTTCTTATTTTTCGGTCCAGAGAAATTCCCTCACTTGATTAACATCTTTCCACCACCAATTTCTCCTAAAACAGGATCAGGGCTGCAACTCATTGCATTAAAGAGGAGGACACAACTGACATTCCCCCCTCAAACTGGTCATTTTGAATGTCTTCAGTGACTTTCTTTAAAAGTTTTAATTTGCCAGCATATTTGGAATTGACAGGCATCTCCGGGTTTTACAGCTTGAGGTCCTATCACTAATTAAGTGTCTCCTCTAGCTGAACACTCAGCAAGTGCTTTAATTGTCTCCTTATTAACATTCATATCACAGCTTCATGTTCTAGACCCATAATAAAGTCAGCTTGCTTAGCTTCTACAGCTGCTTCTTAAAGCTATAGCCTCAGCTTTAATTGACGTTCACTTTCTCCTCATTAGTACAAGTGAATATACATTGCTTTTCACCTTACAGAGTTTTATCATTGCTTTTTTACAACTAGCAGCACAGCAATGAAATATAAGTAATTTCAGACTAATTTTAAAGTGAAGAGGAAAAAACTATTTTGGAGAGTGTAATTGGAAGGAAAAACCTCTATTTTGGAGGAGTTGTTCATGATGCAACTCCAGAAGCATTGAATATTTGGACATTTTATCATTCTGACTACTAGAAGACCATTGGTCTTCCCTTCATCATTCTGCTGCTGTCCCCAGATTGGAAGACTGGTGATTAGGCTCTTCTCTTCAACCCATTTCACACAGGGAACAAAATTTCCACCATGAAGATAGAAGCGTGAGGTGCATTCTTTCCAACAGAACGTGTAACTTTGTTCATAAATGTTACTTAATGTTTTGGACTTGTCCTTTTTGGGTCTTTCATTTTTAAATCCCATTTTAATGGTTTTATTTGTTTTCACAAATTTATGCTTAACATATAGATTTTTGTTCCCTCGTTCTCCAAGCCCAACCTGCCTCACAGGTTGTCTCTTATGAAGACGATCTGGAGAATGGATTGCTTTGCATATGACTTTGGATGAAGGTTAGCGGAGAAATCAAACAACAAACTGGAAAGTTCCAACCACGATTGTCCCCAGATTTTGCCTGAAGGATTGATCCCAATATTACTAACTATAGGTAAGTAATAAAGTAATTTATAGTATATAACTACTGTATAATATTTTGAAAACTTCTTCAAACATTAACTGTAGTAACTGTGAGAGGGACCTCGGAGTCCTAGTGGACAATCACCTAAATATGAGCCAGCAGTGTGCTGCAGCTGCCAAAAAGACCAACACAGTGCTAGGCTGCACTAACAGAGGGATAGAATCAAGATCACATGAAGTGTTAATACCACTTTACAATGCCTTGGTAAGGCCACACGTGGAATACTGCATCCAATTTTGGTCACTGCGATGTAAAAAAGATGTTGAGACTCTAGAAAGAGTACAGAGAAGAGCAACAAAGATGATTAGGGGACTGGAGGCTAAAACATAGAAGGAACAGCTGCTGGAATTGGGTATGTCTAGTTTAATGAAGAGAAGGACGACGGGGGACATGACAGCAGTGTTCCAATATCTCAGGGGCTGCCACAAAGAAGAGGGAGTCAAGCTATTTTCCAAAGCGCCTGAAGGCAGGACAAGAAGCAACGGGTGGAAACTAATCAAGGAGAGAAGCAACCTAGAACTAAGGAGAAACTTCCTGACAGTTAGAACAATTAACCAGTGGAACAACCTGCCTCCAGAAGTGGTGAATACTCCAACACTGGAAGTTTTTAAGAAGAGACTGGACAGCCATTTGTCCAAAATGGTATAGGATTTCCTGCTTGAGCAGGGGGTTGGACTAGATGACCTCCAAGGTCCCTTCCGACTTTACTATTACTACTACCGGTAGTACTAGTACTAGTACTACTACTACTACTACTACTATTATTATTATTATTATTATTATTATTATTTCCCAACATACAAATATGCCTACTGACTAAGTGGTCATTATACTAGTTAATCAATAAAGTGGCCACCATTTGTTGACCAGAGAGGAATGGAGATTCAATGGTAAATAAACAACAACAACAAAAGCTCCTTTGAAGTTTTATAGTGAATTTTCTGTAAGGAACTGAATTCAACAAAATATATATTGAATAGTAAATTCCCAGGTTCAACACCAGAATATAAATTCAGAATAAACAGAAATCTTCATGGTCAAAAGATGGAAACTGAGAGTCACTATGTTTAGGTCCAAGATATATGATTCTGTCACTGCTTATTGCACCAAAGCATCCTAGTTAAAATTATGATAGATATTCATTCTGGATTTCCATTCTAATATTTAGTGCTGGGTCTAAGAGAGACACTGTTTGATTTCCCACTACATCTAATTGAGCCACTGTGCCTTGAGCCACTATGAAACCTGAAAATGGCAGCTTTCTTGAAAAAGGAGATCAGCCACATGCAGCGTTATAAGGCCCATTAGAGATAAATTTGCTACAAACTTCTGTAAGCAAGTTTTAGCACAAAAGAAGGATGGCAGGCAGCATAAATTGCAAATATTATAAAATGAAAGTTCAAGGAAATCAATTAAATATGAATTGTGGCATTTGTAGTTTGGCCCCAAAAGATAACCTATTTATAAAGAGATTGCCATCCCTCAGACTGCAATCTGATTTCAGATTGACATGCAGTAGAATTCTTATTATCTTTTTCTATTGGAAACCATATTTTTTTTAAAAATGAAAAAGTTTTTGTTTGATTCATTAGTGCCATCAAATCATTCTTGACTCCGAGTGACCACATAGATTTCTGCCATGAAGATCTGTTTCTAATCTGGACATTCAAGTCTTCCAACATTGCATTTATTACCACTGTAACTCCATCTACCTTGCTGTTAGTCATCTTCTTCTCTTCTTCTTCCTACTTTCCCCAGCATTAAGAGTCTTTTCTGTAGAGCTGAGTCTTCACATAACTAGATCTAGCAATCTTCTGGGTCCCCTCTATCAGATAATCATCTTTTTGGATCCAGAGCCATGCTTTCTGAGTGGTAGTGGCTGCCTTAGGGAACAGCATCTCCCTGTAGATCCAGATGATCCCAACCCTCAAGGGACTGAATCTATGTCAGGAACCTAGGTGAGCTCTGCTGCTATTGATGAGTTTCTTGATGAATGGGTTGTTTTATCCTTGGGTGCTGGAGATCGCGTGCCATGTTTCTTGCATTTCAAACATGTGAACACTCCCCAGAGTCATCATTGTGAGATAGGTAGCCATATTAATCATTTAAGTAAATTGAATGAAATATTCTCACTTTATCACGAGTCCTTTCAAAGTACACTAATAAATTTAGAAATAAATGTAAACTTGGCCTTGCTGTCTGCTTTTACCTTGGACAGGACTTACTGCCTGCTATGCCTCAGATTCAAGCTTCTTGTTCCGACATCTCACAGTTCCTGTCACTATCCATAAAAATGGCACCACCGCCAGTTATAGGTCAGATATATGCGCTTTGAGTAATAAATAAGACGCAAGGGCAACGTTTTATACAACCTTTCTTGGCTCAGATGCTAGATAACAAGCATTTCTGAGAATAACAATGTTTCTCGATAATCCATACTTATAAAAGAAACTATCAAAAATTAGGATTGCAGGAAATAGTGATTAAAGTATTATCAGTATGCTTTAAACAATCACATTAACAGTAAACCTTCAATCAAGAATAATGCAACCCCTCTTCCCATGGAATTGGATTTAATTATATCTGCATTGTATATTGTTGGGTTTTGAATTCACTTCGGACACAATCTTCTAAATGACCACTCAGGAAAAAGTTCCATTGAATTCTTAAGGACATGCTCTTTGGAAAACTGGTTTAGAATTGTAGCACTTAATAACTGGTAAGCTTACATCCCACCCAGGGCGTTTCATTACATCTTAGTTGTGCTCTGGAATAACTAAGAGGCATAAAGCTGCTTGCAGTGTCTCTGTCATGCCCTTGGTAACAGCATCTTCATTATCCTCACCACCCATGTCTTGAGCAACATGGACTGTAAAAGAGCTTCTCTGGTAATGGCTTGAACACAAGTTTGTTTGTTTATTTATTTATTTATTTATTTATTAGATTTCTATGCCGCCCTATTCCAAGAACTCAGGGCGGCTCACAACATAAATGCTAACATGAAGAAATCTAGTATAAAATACATTATAAAACCCGTGATTATAAAACCAATCATCCAAAAACAGACATGCAAACATACATACACTGGCTAGAGGCAAGGTGTTAACTGCCCCAGGCCTGTCGGCAAAGATGGGTCTTCAATAATTTGCGAAAGGCAGAGAGGGTGGGGGCAATACGGATCTCCGGGGGGAGTTGATTCCAGAGGGCTGGGGCCGCAACAGAGAAGGCTCTTCCCCTAGGCCCCGCCAGGCGACACTGTCTGGCTGACGGGACCTGGAGAAGGCCGACTCTGTGGGCCCTAACCAGTCGCTGAGGTTGAACCTCCTCCTGCATGAGTGAGAATCTTGAAAAATGTTGCCGTGTAGATTAGGGATCCCCAAGCACTTCAGTTCATCAGCCCCTTTGTGAAAGTTTCAGATTGCTCACTGACAGCCAAACATTTACCATAGGAAAATTCACTTTATTGTCAGTCAACAGGAGTGCTGATTTATAGGCACCAACCTATCAGGTACTTAGAGCACAAGGAAACAACAATCAGTGATTTAATAGCCAACCATTAACACTCTAATTAACAACTAAAAACTACATACAGCCAGACACCATATAAATACTATGCCTGGAACCACCCACTGCAGATTTTAGACAGAATAAACATACAGTCAGTGACTGACTCAGATTGAATTCTGCTACATGAAAATAATTGAATAAATGCTACTTTAATAGTACTATGGATAATCATAATTATAGCAACAGCAACACTGATCTTTTGCATAGTCCCTTGAGGGTCGACCACCTTGGGGAACTCTGGAATAGAGGTTTCTAGTCACATTCAATAGGGGGTAGTGGGAAATGCTGGTGGCAGGATTAGTGTGCAAGGCTCTTAACACTTTTATACATAGCAATGTAACCAAATCATGCATACTGCTTAAATGAAGTAAGCATGAAATTTACAGTCTTATTTTTACAAAATGCACTTTCATACACTTCTAAACATAGTTTGAAAGTACTGCACATTATTTATTTTTCTCAAACTCCTGCCCTACCCAAAAGAACAAAAAATTGGAATAAACTGGATAATAGTCAGCTTTGTGTTCTTTTTGTGTAAAAGAAACACTGAAAAATAAGCATAAAACCTTGCAACTGTCTGCTGCATTCTGATCATAAGTTAACTATTACCCTAGAGTAGGGGTGTCAAACTACCGGCCCACGGGCCGGATGCGTGATGTGGAAGCCACGCCCACCCCAGCTCCGGCAAGGGGGGAAAAGTCGCAATACATCGCAACATGCCACGTCGCAACACGTGGCAAGTTTGACACCCCTGCCCTAGAGCTATAATCATTTATGCAGCTTTTGGCTGGAAAGGTCCAGTCAGGAAGGTTTAAATTTAAGCAAGGTGCTTTCTTTATTTCATTTAAAGTTCTGTAAACTCAGGCTTTTAAAGCCAATGTTTACATTTGCAGAATGCCCTTAAGACTGAAAAATAAAACATTGCATATTATTAATATATCTCCCAACGTATCCTTGCATTATCTCTTGTTTTGTTTTGATTTCTACAGAAAGTAGGGAACAACCCTGAGCAAATTAAGTAAAATAACTAAAGCTGGGCTATGTCTTTGGATATTTTTTTTTTTTAGGAAAATTTATTCTTAGCCACAGAGGTTTGACAGGATAGCCCTGTAACTTGTAATCCAAACCATAGTATTCTCTGCCAGCACAAGCCTCTTGAATCAGTCAGTAATAATTCACATTAAAGTGACAAGGGAACTAGGCTTTCCAATGAAGGTGGATCTCAAAACCTTTTGGCACTCAGCTTGGAATCTGCTTATCCTACACTGAAAGACACTCCAAACTTTGCATTGTGGAAATCTAAATCTTGCAGTCATAATAAACTACAGAAATCCAGGATAATATCCAGATATATGCAAATACACCAAAGGCTAAATCTTTCGTTGACACCAGATCACACACTCATAAATCAGAGGGATTAATTCCAGAGAGATCTAGACATGTAATTTGTATAATTATACAACAATTCTTCCCCCAAAGGGTCTTGACTTGTAGGCTGCCCCCTGCTACAATAATTAGAAATTCTATGGGATAAATGTGTGGTTGTTATGGATGCATTTTGACAATCAGCTGGAAATATCCTAAGAGAAGGGGGAGAGGAGTGTGTCTTTTACATGTTGCCTTTAGAGGTGCAATATACAATGGATTATCCCCAGTTTACATGCACAGTTGTTTTATAAATGTTTGAGATGCACTGAAAATTTACAGCTTGGATTAATTGTGTGTGGATTACAAATTGACAAGGCCAATGAAAGGAATTTAAAAATCTATTCTATATCAATACCCCATAACCTGATTATTAATAAAACCACCCAATTTTTTTCCAAATGTGTTCCAATGCAATCCCAAACATTCAGTCCCTCCATTTGGGGACTGAAAAAAAATCTTTCAAAAAAAGGGGGGATAGGGTATGGATTTCAGTGACATCTTTAAGCATCTCAAACTTGGAAAGTCCCAATGGGTCACCACAGAAATATATCAATACTGATAGCTCAATATATTCAGAACTCATTCAGGAAGAAAAACACACATATAATTCTGCATTGCTGTACAAGCATCCTTATATATTTGTGAGCTTGTGCTCACAAACTTGTGTTCTTCCATCTCCAGAATATAGCAAAACTCACTTAACAACTGTCTTGCTTAGCAACAGAAATTTTGGTCTCAATTGTGTCCGTAAATCGAGGACTACCTGTAGAGGCTTAAACATTATTAGGAGCTGTCCTTAGTTCTGCAACTAAATTCTTTTTAACCAGCTTCATCATCTACTGCTCTGCCTTCTTCACTGTTATACGGTAGCTTATAAACAGTATTTCTCAAACTTAGCAACTTTAAGATGTGGGGGAAATCTGGATATTGAAGTTCATACATCTTTGCTAAGGTTGAGAAACATTACCCATAAATAATTGACAGACTTGAACAATGGGCCCTATCCAATAAAATAATATTTAATGTGAAGAAAAGCAAGGTTTTACACCTGGGCAGGAAAACCAAAGGTACAAGTACAGATTAGGTGAAGTCTGGCTCGAAAACAGTAACTGTGAGAGGGACCTTGGAGTCCTAGTGGACAATCACTTAAACATGAGTCAGCAGTGTGTGGCAGCAGGCAAAAAAAGCTAATACACTCCTGGATTGTACAAACAGAGGCATAGAATCAAGATCACGCGAAGTATTCGTACTGTTTTATAAAACCCTAGTAAGACTACACCTGGAATACTGCATCCAGTTTTGGTCGGCACATTAAAAAAAAAGATCTAGAGACTTTGGAAAAAGTGCAAAGAGGAGCAACTAAGATGATTAAAGGCCTGGAGCCTAAAACATATGAAGAACAGTTGCAGGATTTGGGAATGGCCAGTCTAGAGAAAAGAAGGACTAGGAGCAACATGATAGCAGTAGTCCAGTATTAGAGTGGCCACCACAAAGAAGAGGGGGTCAACTTATTTTCCAAATCACCAGAAAGCAAGATAAGAACCAATGGATGGAAATTAATCAAGGAGAGAAGCAACCTGAAATTAAGGAGAACCTTCGTAACAGTGAGGACAATTAACCAATGGAACAGCTTGCCTTC
The DNA here is from genome assembly GCA_034064705.1 of Bothrops alternatus. Lineage (NCBI taxonomy): Eukaryota > Metazoa > Chordata > Lepidosauria > Squamata > Viperidae > Bothrops > Bothrops alternatus. The sequence goes on along the minus strand of JARGCV010000007.1, from coordinate 44,596,970 downwards.
AGACATTGTAGGTGCTTCATCACACAAGGTTTTTAAGAAGAGACTGGACAGCTACTAAATGATATAGGGTCTCCTGCCTGAGCAGAGGGCTGGACTAGTAGACCTCCAAGATTCCTTCCAGCTCTATTCTGATTGTAAGTACCCTCCAAAAACAGTTCAGAACATAGGCTGAGAAACTGCCCCTATTAGGGATGTGAGTATAAATATGAGAAATGGGAAAAGTTATGTTTCATTTTTCAGTTCAAAGAACTATGGAAGTCTGTAAAGTTTGATTAGCTTTGACTCTATTGTGTTATAGGTTGAGTTTAGAGTTTGGTATATCTTCTTTCCTTCCAAATGCATACACATTAACATATAGGACAGGGGTGGCGTGTTGCCTCATATAATCTAAATATGATGAAAAGTTAATCAGTATGTCTAGGCCTCAAAAACTGATTTCTTACTACACATTTGATTTATCTCCTGCCTTTCAACCCAGAGGGGATTCAACATGACTAACAAAGAAATAAATATATAAACATAAGCAGTGAAAACCTTCCCCTCTTCATGAGCCATAGAAGATTAAAATCGTGTGGATTACAGGACTGGAAAATAACTTGTGTAATCAAATATGCATCTTTGACATGAGTCTGCTCAACTATTTACTGGAGTCAGCAAGATCATAGGACAACCCTCCCTAACAAGATATACGAGGACTTGTTGTTGTTGTTAGTTGCGAAGTCGTGTCTGACCCATTGTGACCCCATGGACAATGTTCCTCCAGGCCTTCCTATCCTCTACCATCTTCTGGAGTCCATTTAAGTTCACGCCTACTGCTTCAGTGACTCCATCCAGCCACCTCATTCTCTGTCATCCCCTTCTTCTATTGTCCTCAATCTTTCCCAGCATTAGGCTCTTCTCCAGTGAGACCTTCCTTCTCATTAGGTGGCCAAAGTATTTGAGTTTCAAATATGAGGACTGTAATATCCATAATCTCAATTCAGCAGCCAGAAAATGCTTGCAGAACCAATGAAGAATGAGTGTGTGCATTTTCCTCCTCTAAGGATGCCACTCCTCTATGATATGTCCCTTCATCTTTGAAGGTTGAGTATGCCCTTGGACTAAACCAGGGGTAGGCAACCTTGGCTCTTTTATGACTCGTGGACTTCAACTCCCAGCTATGCTGGCTCAGGAATTCTGGGAGTTGAAGTCCACAAGTCATAAAAGAGCCAAGGTTGCCTACCCCTGGACTAAACCAAGAGACAGCAATCTGTATCCCTTCAGTTCTCAGAATGTAGCTTTAATCAGCCCCAGCCAGGTAAATTCATGACTGAACATGCCCAGTAAGCACAATAGAGTGGGAAACAAAAAAACAAAGGGTGGAAGAATAAGGAGGTAAATAAAAACAGGATTATTCATTATTTGAGTTCCTCACTGCAGGCTCCATTTTTTTTAATGTTCTTCATTTCCTGGTTTCTTCCAAAGTCGTAGTTCTTCTGCTAATTACAGTCCTAATACTGCAGCTTAGGACAAAGTTTTCATTTTCATTTTCAATTTATTTTTTTAATGAAGGGATTTACATTGTTAGATTAGTCTTTCTGCATACCATCTCTGCTATGGCAACCGTAATGAGAAGTTTTTGACCCTTCAAGAAGAAGGAACAAAACACAGAGGAAAACAGAGACAAACCCCAGCAGAGTTTGGGTATCAGAAGCAGGAAAGAACACAGGAGTGTGAAAGGAAAAAAATTAAAGGCGATGGAAAGCACACCTCATTTGCACTCTTTTTTTTTTTTACCAATCTATGTATAAATCACATTGTGCTCACAGAGTTTACTTTTTGGCACACATGTACGGGAATCCAAGATACATACATGTTCATGAAATTCACTTTAGCAATTCAGTTTAAGACTGAGAGGTTGCCCTAAAATATCATGCTAATCTTGGTTCATTTTAACCTTGGTCAGTCCTTCCATGACTTAGTGAGTTTATTATTATTATCTTGGGTGAGTTTGTTTTTCTACATATTTTGCAACCCCAGCAAATAGATTAACTCAGTAAGTAGGCCAAGCATGCTGTGACAATGCAACCAGATTCACTTTTTGGAGAAGTGGTGACTATTTTGTGTGTGGGTGTGCGTGTGTGTGTGTTTAAACACATGGTTTGAAACTATTTCTCTTCCATTTCAAGCAAAGTACAATGAAAAGATGCTTTTCTGTCTTTGTAATTTTTGTCTGTATTTCTGTAACACTGACTACCTAGAATAAGGCCAGAATATTTATTTGACGAATTCAGTTATTTAAATCATATGTCTAGTTTTCCTTTTGGTTCAATCTACTTTTTCTTAGTGACCCAATTTTTTGTGTGCTGTTGTCACCATGCCACATAGAACTGAATACAGTCTTAGTCCTGGAATGACCCCAAATAATAAAAGAGCTAAACCTAAACCACTAGCCCAGAAAAGAGAATAAAAATCTCATTAAAAAAAGAAGGGAAACAGGTTGCTTCATATATATCAAGTAGCATATTAAGATTATAGAAGTATATACATATATACACTGAAGCAAAAAAAAACAAACCCCATCCAGCAGGGCATAGACTACTTTAAAAGCAAACTATGTAAGATTCATAAATGTGTGTATGTATAAACACAGGGAGTCCTTGACTTACAACCACAATTGAACCCAAAATTTCTGTTGCTAAGTGAGACATTTGTTAAGTGAGTTTTGGGCCATTTTATGATATTTCTTGGCACTATAGTTGTTAAGTTGGTAACAACGTGTTAAGTGAATCTGGCTTCCCCATTGACTTTGCTTGTCAGAAGGTTGCAAAAGGGGATCACATGACTCTGGGACACTGCCACCGTCATAAATATGAGTCAGTTGCCAAGCATCTGAATGTTGATCACATGACCATGGGGATGCTGCAATGATTGTAGGTGTGAAAAAGTCATTTTTTTCAGTGCTGTTGTAACGTCAAACAGTCAATAAATCAATTGTTGAAAGCCAAGGATTACCTGCATACAAATTTATGCAGTTTTTAAATGGCAACAATATATATAAATTGGGATTAATTCAAATTAACAATCTCTACTATTTGTTTTCCTCCTCAGGTTATGTACAATCTTTTTATAAGATCTTAATTCATCTCAACCTTTTTTGTTTTGTTTGCAGTTGCCATCTTTCTATTCCTAGTGAATAGGGAAATAAAATGAAACAAATTCTTATGATTGAAGGTCAACACTAATAGCTGCATCTACATAGTTATTTATTTATTAGGAGAAAGGTTGTAGTATCATTCCGAAAATTGATGGAGGTTGATTCAGAAACAGGAAACCGATTCCTGTGTCATAAAAACATGAAGACAACTATTGATAACAAATTGTTGAAAACCAATTATGAAACACAAGGGCAAAAAAAAACACATTTAAAAAGTAAGTATAAAAGAAGTCTGCCAGCAGTCTTCCTAAAACTCAAAACTTGGCAGAGTTAATATTTCCTGGAAATAATAAAGCTATTGCAGATAATACAAAAATATGAGGGGTTTTTTTTGGCAAGGGCATGATTCAAGCAATCACAAAAGGTTGCAAATACCTGAAAAATGACTACTTTGGCGACTTCTATAGCCTTTGCTACCTCTTTCCCCAGCAAATTACCTATCAACAATTCACCTGATAAGAAAGACAACAGCGAGATCAGACTGTACTAGCGTATATTTCTATTAGTGATGAAGCTAGGACTACAACTCCCAACATTCCTGGTGAAGAAAATACTACCAGGATTGGTTACGACTTCCAGGCCTCTCCTGATTGGTATGGTCTCGCTATGATCTGTGCAACCATTTCTGTTGTCTTCTTGTGACAGGAGGAAAGTTATTTGTCTCTTTCATGGAAAAGGAAATGGACAACATAGCAGCACAGACAGCACAAGTTGCCATGGAGTTGAGTTCAGCAGACACTTGGTACAGAGCCAACTTTGTCTGGGCTTTGAAACTATGTATGACTGAATCTAGTAAGTACTTGGATGGAAGTTTTCTAAGAAAGTCTTGGGCTATAGGCTAAATGAGTGTTTCTCAATCTTGGCAATGTTATGATGTGTGGACTTCAACTCCCAGAATCCCCCAGCCAGCATGCTGGCTGAGAAACTCTGGGAATTGAAGTCCGCACATCATAAAGTTGCCAAGGTTGAGATAAACTGATCTAAAGTATGAAGAGAGAACACAGTGACAAGCTTCTTCTGTATTGCTGCCAAGAAAACTATATAGATTCATAAATCAATATAATCACCAGGAGTCAGACTCAATTTGTCAGCAACTTTACCTTGTTAAACCATAGCAGCAGCATTTGAAGGAGGCACATAGGCATGCTTCCAGAACCCAGAGCTCTGGCAGCTGTTTAAACCAGATGTTTGCAGCCCAGTTCAGGCTCATGCAATACCTTTGCTTTTAACAGATTTATTAGCCACTAGAAAAACCAGAATCACATTACGCGTTGGAGTTAAAAACTCTTGTGCAGCAGTGAAATGTGATTTTTTTTTAAATATAAGGATAATTGCATGTTGTGTAACTAGAAATCTTCAGGAAACTGAATAACAGAATTTCAAAGTTGGAAGATACCTTGGAGGTCTTCTAGTCCAACCCCTTGCTCAAAGAGGAAACCCTATACCATTTCAGACAAATGGTTGCCCAATCTCTTCTTAAAAACCTCCAGTGTTGGAGCATTCACAACTTCTGGAGGCAAGTCATTCCATTGATTAATTGTTCTAACTGTCAGGAAATTTCTCCTTAGTTCTAGGTTGCTTCTTTCTTTGATTAGTTTCCATCCATTGCTTCTTCTCCTGTCTTCAGGTGCTTTGGAGAATACACTGACCCCCTCTTCTTTGTGGCAGCCCCTTAAATACTGGAACACTGTTATCATATAACTCCTGGCCCTTCTTTTCATTAAATTAGACATATCCAATTCCTGCAACCATTCTTCATATGTTTTAGTCTCCAGTCCTCTAATCACCTTTGTTGCTCTTTTCTGCACTCTTTCTAGAGCAGTGTTTCTCAACCTTGACAATTTTAAGGCATGTGGACTTCAACTCCCAGAATTCCACAGCCAGCATGTGGAATTCTGGGAGTTGAAGTCCACATGCCTTAAAATTGTCAAGGTTGAGAAACACTGTTCTAGAGTCTCAACATCTTTTTTATATGATAGTGATCAAAACTGGATTCAATATTCCAGGTGTGGTCTTACCAATGCATTATAAAGTGGTATTAACACTGCACATGATCTTGATTATATCCCTGACAATTAAAAAACAGAACAATCTAATAGACTTTTTCTCTAATTAATTACACTTCCTGTAGATTTACACATAACTGAGTAATTCAACTATTATATGTTGAATTGTAAATTAAATTTATGTCTTCACTGTCTCAAATCTGCCATAGACACACTTGGGCAGGATAAAATTATTGTCCCATTCATTAACACTGACATATGTTTCCTAGCTAGAAACTGACCTGACCTTACCTAGCTATAGTAACTTATGTCCTTTCTGCCAACAGTAATACACTCTATGTGAGGCTGAATTTAAAAACTATTCAGAAACTATTGTTCAATATATTTATTAGCAATGGTTATGAATCCTGCAAATCCCAATCTCAAGACATAACCTGCTTTTCTTCTTCCATTTCATCTATGTATATAACATCTGTAAAGAACTGACAAGTCATAGATACAGTGGGTTCATATGCTACATCATAGTGTAGTCTGTTCGATTCTGGCTTGCTCCAAAATATAAATGAGCCAACAGTATCCATAGGGGGATGAAAAGAAGGCAACCTGGGAGTCATAGTGTCACAATCAAAGCACCACCTTTGATAGTCATACAAAAGAGGGGAAACTTTGATTCCATTGCCACACCTGCCATTTTGCTTCTTCTGAACCTCGCCCTGCTGCTTGTTATTTGTTCAATGAATTATGATTAAACCAAATTATGATTTATCTTGAGAACCTTCTTTCTCTCTTTCTTTTCCTTGAGCACAAAGAGATTTAAGCTTTGCCTGCAGAGTAAAAAAAAAAACAAAAACCTTCCAGAACTTTGTTTTCAGCAAGAATTAGTCTTATCAAATAATCAGTTGTGTGCTAAACCTAAGTCTCTTTTCTAAGTCATTACATACCTAGCCAACTGTCTTTCTTTCCAGTTTCAAGTTGCAGGTTGCCATTTCCAAATAAATGATTTATTTATTTATTATTTATTTATTTATTTATTCGATTTCTATGCCGCCCTATTCCTAACCTGAGTAAAGGCACGGAAAGAAATCCAGATGGTATAATCAATTTCTACACATTGCTTTTTATATTTCAGTAGTAATACTACTTAATGTTAACTAACACATTATTTTTCTTTATCGTCTTGTGCTTTTCCCACATTTCCTTCAGGAGGTATTTCTGAACTTTTCCAGATAAACACAAAAATATTCAAATTCTATTTACAATCTACATGACCTAAAGTAGAGATGATCATTTTTCTTAAATACCTCTGCAAAATGTTGCATTCTCAGGAAAATGTTTAAGCAGACTGGGTTTTTTTTTTTAGTAAGTAATGATATAACATGCCTTAATTTCAGATGTGATCTAAGATTCATTTTCTAAATGAATACACTCAGATTACAGAATTATTTTCTGAGTAACACAAATGCAAAATTAATTTTTTATTGATTAGAATTCCCTTTTTAATAACACAGGGAGCTTGCACAGTGGGATTAAATAGCTTTTTTGTAGCTGAAAGCCACACTTTTGATGGGAGAGATCATGATATAAAAGTAAGAAAAGGAGGCATGAAAGTGAAGAAAGCTAGAAAATAAATAACCTGTAACTGTTGCAGTCAAAATAAAAATTGCACAGAAATATTTTACATTCATCCCCAAGAGTCTAAATATTCCTGTGATCAATTAAATTGGACTCTTGTGATATTACTCAGCACATTCTGGTTTCGTGCCAGTTCAAATGGAATTTTTATTTTTATTTTTTTACATGGGGTTTATTTGTATCTAAATGTCCCCAATGTCTAATAAATCCAGAACTCTTCCAGTGCCTCCATCTCATCCATACTTATTTGATTTGTCCTACATATTTCTTGGAGTTTTGGCTTTCCATTTTCTAACCAACAACATTTTGTTCTGGAATGACATGTGTGTGTGTGTGTGTGTAATTTTTTAATAAAAATTTAATTACAATGTTAAAAACTAATGCAAACTAAATTTAGACAAAGGGAAAAATGGAAAGGAAGAATAAAAAAGTGCAGGAACAAAAATAGAAATATATCATACAAATAAAAGAAATATATAAAGAAATGATTTTACACCTTCATCACAAGATGTGTAAAGAAATTTAACAACTCTTCACCCTCTATAAAATTGAACAGACATCTCTTCATCTCATATTCCACCCTTAACTATAAGCAAATCCATAAAATATCAACTTTTCAACCCTGGGGTCTGCAAAGAAATCCATAAAGAGTTGCCAAAAATTTGCAAAAAAAAAGTCTTTATTTTAACCTTATCAAGTAAATCAACTTTATATTCCTTCCTTTTACTTCTAACAGTCTTTAAATCAATCAAGTATTGACACAGAATTTAATTTCTTTTCAATTCTTCTTTACACCATTGGAAGCACTTCTGAATTAAGCTATTTCTTAATTGTTTTATTCTCATTTTCCTATAGGCTCAACTTCATAAGAATATTGAAGAGCTTCAAAAGATGAGATCTGCTTTAAAGATGTGCCCAAGGCAGTCTTGAGAGAATTTACTGGACTGCCAAAATATTTTTATAATTATTTGTGGATCATCCTAAAACACTTGGGGAAACAGAACGTTCCACAGCTTGCATGCAAGGAATGCATCTTAAAATGTTCCCAATGATGCAAAGTGATTAGTCCAGACCACAATGCCAGACTATTTATGTGACTCTTAACCCCTTTCAGGCTCAATACCTAGTGTATCACCAGTGGTAGAGATTTAGAATCACTCCTTCCTGCATAAATTATCCTTGCCATAAAGATAGCCCTAAAGTACTTTGAATGCTCTTTTTCAGAAAAACTAAGACACACAGCATGCCCTATTTTTGCATTAATGAGTTTGTTCCATCAACCAAGTACAAATCCATGGCAAATACACGAAGTGGATACAGCATTACAAATTTCAAGCTGGAAATATTAGGCCACCCAATTACGTATCTTCTATCATGCAGAACTCAGCTCTGGGTCTAAAGCAATCCAGACATCTCATGGAGGAAAACCATAGGAAAACCACATGTGCAGCAATATTCCTATGGCACGGAAACCAATATAAATTATGACTTGCTATTAGGCTGATACAAGTTTTATAGTGCTTGAAACTATAATGTAAACAGTGTCAAATACCATTGTGCAACTCTATTCATATGATGCTCACCCCAAGATCCAGCTTCCTATTTATTGTATCTAGAGATTGGGAAAGCAGCTAGAAAAACTATAGATGCAATAGAATCAGAAGAACCATCATCATTTTTAATCTTATCTGTTTGTGAAAAAGCATAATACTGGATTAACTTACAGTATAAAGATTGGCCAGCGGTATAAAAGCTGTTTAATTCCTATTAGCTGAGAATCTTTATCTACAGATATATAATAGCTATCTGCTTGGGAGAATGAAGCCTCCCATTAATGAAGGAGGCCAAAACAAATGGGGAGCCAGTTTCGTCTATTAATTCAGACACAGAAGTAAGAGATTGTGGGAATCTAAGACTGAATTAAGCAAAAAGATATAGTGTTGAGAGTTTGAAATAGGAAGACTCTGAAATCCTGACACTGTCTGCCATCAGAGTGCTTTGCGTTCTTTCACTATGCCCCATTTGCCTGTGTGTGAGAACATTTTATAACTCCAATGCTCTCTCTTACCCAATGCTTGTGTGGAACCTGCAACTCTTCCTTACATTTCAGAACTACAACTCATCCCCCCCCCGCCCCAACCATTATGAGAGATGGACAAATCTGAAAAGCTGCAGCTTCCATGCAATTCTAGGGAAATTGAGTCTTTTAGCATCCCCTCCTTTTCTTAACATGGTTTGTACCTCTGCCCTAGCCTTCTCTCCAGGGATCCCCAACCTATGGTCTGTGGCCCAGTTCCGGGCTGTGGCCTATTGGCCACCAGGCCCCGGGAATAGCTGGCGAACCCCGCCCCACTCGCGGTAGCACCACCATGTGGGCACTAGCAGCCCTATTTACGCATGTGTGTGGACACTAGCACTGCCGCCAGTATCACAGGGGCACCCACAGCCTGTTTGCGCATGCGCACAGGTGCCAGTGCATGCACCATTGGTGTATGTGGCCCACTTGCACATGCACACAGACGCTAGCACCATCGTCGTGCATGGGCCCATTTTCGCATGCATGCGCAGGGCGGCATGCGCACACATTTCCTTGCTGCTTCCTTTCCTTCCGGGTCACCAAGCCAGAAAGGTTGGGGAACTCTGTTCTACTCCCTTCCCAGTATAGTTGCTGTAAAGCACCAGAACAACTTTACGAGTAGTATGAAGAGACAGTATTCTCCAAAACATACAGCAAGAATAAAATAACCCAGAGCAATGACATGTTGTTACAAAAGGATTACTGCCTAAGTACATCTGTTTCATTGAGTTTAATCTTCAGGATACATATTTTAAATAGTTTAAGTAAAGTTATACCTTTCTTCAATGAGATAGCATGTTTGCAAGTTGAAAAAAAATGTGATAGCGTTAATGAACAAGCACTGCTAAATATGAACTAAATCTATCTAGCTTTGGCAAAGAAAGAGTAATTATTACAGTATGAATTTGACCAGATAAATCAAGAATAATTTACTTTCTTTGAGGAAGATATGTTAAGGGAAAACAAGGAATTAACAAAAATATGTTTCAAAAAGCCTGTTCCTTGGTATCAGTTTTCACACTATAGCTTTAAAAAGTTTTTTTAACACATTTGACTGTTTAAAACATTTGTCTTCCAGTGATCCCTAGAAATTTTCCATAGATAAGAAAAGAGTCATCCAAGTAAGTGCATGCTCATTCATTATACAGCAGATGTTAAGATTTGTTTTTCTGCTTGCGAAGAAATGATTCAGATGGAAGCTTCAGGGCACAACAAATACGACTAGCCTGTATATATCGTGCATTAGATTTCCTATTTCCTACACATTCACTTTTTCAAAAGGTGAACAAGTTTTCGCTTTTTACATTCTGCTCAATATGGTAGTCCTCGACTTACAACCATTCATTTAGTGACAGTTCAGTGAGCCATGGTGGCACAGTGGTTAGAATGCAGTAGTGCAGGCTGCTTCTGCTACTGCCAACTGCCAAGGCTCACCAACTCAAGGTCGACTTGACCTTCCATCCTTCCGAGGTCAGTAAAATGAGGACCCAGATTGTTGGGGGCAATATGCTGGTTCTGTAAACCACTTAGAGAGGGCTGTAAAGCACTGTGAAGTGGTATATAAGTCTAAGTCAGTGTTTCTCAACCTTGACAATTTTAAGGCATGTGTACTTCAACTCCCAGAATTCCACAGCCAGCATTGCTGGCTGTGGAATTCTGGGAGTTGAAGTCCACATGCCTTAAAATTGTCAAGGTTGAGAAACACTGGTCTAAGTGCTATTGCTATTGCTACAACAGCACTGAAAAAAATGACTTATGACCGTTTTTCACACTGGCAACCACTGCAGCATCCCCATGGTCACATGATCAAAATTCAGATGCTCGGCAACTGGTTCATATTTATGACAGTTGCAGTGTCCTGAGGTCATGTGATCACCTTTTGCAACCTTCTGACAAGCCAAGTCAATGGGGAAGCCAGATTCACTTACTAACCATGTTATTAACTTTCCAATTGCAGTGATTGACTTAACAGCTATGGTAAGAAAGGTCATAAAATTGGCCAAAACTCACCTAGCAACTGTCTTGCTTAGCCATGGAAATGTTGGGCTCAACTGTGATCGTAGGTGGAGGACTACCTGTACACCAGTTTGTTTCTGATTTTTAGCGTTATGTGCGTATCTGGAATCAAACTTACGGTCGTGCAAAACTTTGGATTCAGTTAGGAAAAGATGCTTCCAAATTCAATGGGAGCTGAAAGGTTGCAGAGGTCTGCAAACTTTAAAGAAGGCCATCACCTTCTAAGGTTATACAGTTGCAAACAAAGCTTATTTAGGAAATCTCATTAAGTGCTAGATCTGCACTCCTATGTATGCCCAAACATCTCTGACCAATTATATCCAAAGCACTGCACAGTCTTAATGTTATTATCTTTCTCCATGGATCTTCTAATAGAAATGAAATTAAATGTAGTCATTGCAGCCTCCATTTTATCTATATATTTATTCATTGGGCCCATGGGCCCAATTGGTAAAAGAAAACTTAGGACTGTATAGGTTGGAAACATGCAAAAGAGGCCTTCATCCTGCAGTGGATCCAATAGACAATGCTAAAATAATGATGGTGGTGGTGGTGGTGGTGGTGGTGGTGGTGGTGGTGGTGGTGGTGGTGGTGATGATGATTTATTCATTAGTTTTGGCTGGGCTATTCTGTAAAATGCTATGGTATTATCTAAGAATCGCCAATAAACAAGAAGACAAAAGAATGTACTACACCAGATGTTTTCTATGCAGATAAAATGGGCTGAGGTATATTAACAAGGTAAAGCCTTTTACCTTGTGTTTTCTAAAGTGACAAGAATGTACAATGGTGATTTAACGAATTCATTGTATAGATAGACCGATGACGTAATTCCATTCCTATATGGAAACTGCATGCTTTGTTGGTTTTATTTCCCTGCATGCATTTGAATAGAGGAGAAAAAGTATGAAGCTGTAATAGATACAGAGATCAGTGATAATAGCATCAGTAGCCTACAACGGGATTTTCTGACAACCAAATAGAGATGGAAGATGCTTCAAAGAGGCTGGTGGAAGAGAAGCATGGAGGCAGTCGTCCTTTTTTTTTTAAACATAATTTTATTGATTTTTAAAATTTTACAAAGAAAAAAGAAAAGAACCCATAATAACTCAACTGAAAACAGTCATATACCACATTTGCCAAACAATTAATATAACTGCTCGGTACCCCACCACCACATCCCCCTAACCCTAACCATCCCCCCTCTCTTACCATCTATCTACTTTCCTCACTCCTCCTCTATTCTCCACCCACCTCTATCCCCGCTCTTCCCCCCTCTTACCAACTTCCTACTTACCTCTACCTTCACTCCTCCTTCCTCTTTCCAACAGATGTGGTGCCAAGAGGCCACCCGAGCAACCCCTTAATACCTATTGTTACATATTCTTACATCGACCCCGATTACAGTTGAGAAAACATAGTGTATAAATTATAAATACCCTCCCACCCACCCCTCCCCGACTTCCCAGAGTGAATACAGGGTAAGAAGGCAAGAAGCCCCACTAAACTACTTATTATATAAATATTTAACTATATACTAAATATAATTTCTTCAATTGATATTTCCCTTGTATATAGTCTATCCATTTTTTCCAATCCATCATAAATTTTTCATTTGAGTGATTCTTCAAATATGCGGATATCTTAGCCATTTCTGCCATATTTATAACTTTTAATGTCCATTCTTCAATAGGTGGTAATTCAGATGTCTTCCAATATTGTCCCACCAATAGTCTTGCTGCAGTAATCAAATTCAAAATCAGCTTAGTCTCTATGGTGGTACAGTCTTTTATAATGCCAAGCAAAAACAACTGTGGTGAGAATTCAATACGCTTTTTCAATATTTTCTGAAGAATCCACCATATTTTTATCCAGAAAGCCTTGATTTTTTTACAAGTCCACCAAATATGAAAATAAGTAGCGTCCATAGATTCACATCTCCAACACTTGGGTTGCACATCTGAATACATAAGTGATAATTTTTTCGGGTCTAAATGCCATCTATAAAACATTTTGTAAAAATTTTCTCTTAAGTGTTGTGCTTGTGTAAATTTTACATTTTTCACCCATATCTTTTCCCATGTTTCCATCATAATTGGTTGTCCAAAATTATGTTCCCACTTAATCATACAGTCTTTAACTAATTCAGTTCCAGAATCAATTTCAATTAATGCATTATATAATCTTTTAATATGCATAGTTCTTTGATCTCTAACTTGTTTAATTAATTTATCATCCTTTGAGGAAAAACCCATCTTAACATCTTTTTGCCATCTAGTCTGAAGTTGTACATGTGAATACCAATTATGAGCTATTCCTTCTTCCCTTAACCTATTTAATGATTTCAATACTAAAATATTCCCTTCTTTAGTTAAGAGTTTCTCATAGGACACCACATCTTGAATTTGTTGTCTATTTACACTCTCTATTGCATGCCTGGGAACTGTCCAAAGGGAATCTTTCCATTTAACTTGTAATGAAACTTTTTCCAGACACGCAACAGAGCATTTCTCAATAAGTGCTCTTTAAAACTCCTGTCCAACCTTTTATCATAAACTAAGTACGCATGGAACCCATACAATAACCCGTACCCTTCTATATTCAATATTCTCTCGTTGGTTAAGTTAATCCAATCACTTATTGCTACTAAAACTGCAGCATAATAATATAACTTAAAATTGGGCATTTTCAGACCACCTCTCTCCCTTGTATCTTGAATAATTTTTAATTTGACCCTTGGTTTCTTGCCATTCCAAATGAATCTATTAATACCTTTCTGCCACTCCTCTAGGTTCCCGTCCTTTTTAAGTATTGGTAACATTTGAAATAAGAATAAAAATTTCGGCAATACATTCATTTTAATTGCAGCTATCCTACCCAACATAGATAATTGTAATTTTTTCCATTTCTCCAATTCTATTTGTATCTTGTTCCATAAAGATTCATAGTTATTCTTATATAATTTCCCATTAGAAGCTTCTATATAGATTCCTAAATATTTAACTTTCTTAACTATCTCACAACCCGTTATTCTTTCCAAATCTTGTTTTAATTTATCATCTAAATTTTTAACCAACATCTTTGTCTTAGATATGTTTAGTTTAAAACCTGATACCCTTCCATAATTTTGAATAATCTCCATCAATCTCTGAGCCGACTGTATTGGCTGAGTCAATGTCACAAGTAAATCATCCGCAAAAGCACATAATCTGTAATCATGTTGTCTAATCTGTACACCTTTTAGTTCATCTGAAGCTCTTTTCAAAAATAACCAATTCAGTCTATCAAAAGCTTTCTCTGCATCCAGAAACATAAGAACTGCAGGCACTTGGATATGCTTATCCAAATATTCCAATATATTAATGAGTTGTCTAACATTGGTTTTCATCTGTCTCCCTTGTAAAAAACCAGTTTGGTCCGAATGAATTATTTGTTTTAAAACTGTCATTAATCTATTAGCCAAAATTTTTGCAAAAATCTTATAATCCGTATTTAACAATGAGATAGGTCTAAAATTTTCCACTTGGACATTATCTCTTCCCTCTTTAGGGATCAGAGAAACATAAGCCGTTTTCCATGAAGGTGGTACCTGGCCACCCTCTTGTATATTTACAAATAACTCTCTAAGAGGTTCCACCATTTCCTCTTGGAGATACTTGTAATAAGTTGCTGTTAAGCCATCAGTCCCAGGAGATTTTCCCATTTTCAATTGCTTAATCACAGCAATAATTTCTTCTGATGTAATCAATGCGTTTAATCTGTCTCTTTGTTCCTTAGTAATTTTCAAAAATTTTCATTTTGTAGAAAGGCATCTATCTCATTCTCTTGTACTTTCTCTTCAGAGTACAACTTGGTGTAGAATTCTAGGAAAGCTTTTTAAATAATTTCTTGCTGAAACACTTCTTTCCCCTTATATTCTATTTTCTCAATTATATGAGATTTTTGTTTTTTCCTTAATGTATAAGCCAACCATCTGCCAGGTTTATTAGAATTGAAAAATGTATTGTGTTTAGCATATTGTAAATTCCTGGCAACTTGATCCGTCATCAACAAGTCAAATTGTTTCCGTAGAATCTTTATCCCTTCTTTAATATTACTATCATCTGGTTTCTTTATTAATAATAACTCTTTTTTCCTTATTTCCTCTTCTAACACTCTCCTTTTTTCCTCTTGTTTACGTCTATACCTTTTATTCATATCAATTAAGATCCCACGCATATAAGCTTTACTAGAATCCCACACCATTTCTATTGTCGTTTCCTTATTCATATTTAACATAAAAAATTCCTTCATAGCCTTTTTACATTCCTCCACATTTATGTCATATTTGAACAAATTTTTATTAATTCTCCAAGATCTTCTAAGAGGCTGACCAGTCATTAATTCCATCATAACCGGATTGTGGTCTGACAAAACATTGAGTAAAATTTTAACTTTCTTTAACCTCAAAATAAAATCACTAGTAGTTAATATAAAATCAATTCTAGAAAATGATTGATGTCTATCAGAAAAGAAAGTAAACTCTTGATCCTTACCATGTCTTTCTCGCCATATATCTATCAGATTAAAATCATCCTTGATATCAAAAAAAGATTTAGGCAAGATAGAACGTGATTGTGGGACAGATGAAATCTTTTTCTTATCTAAGCCCACATCAAAAATACCATTCCAATCTCCCATTAAAATACAAGACCTATAATCCAATTGTATTAATTTTTTATGTAATAACTTATAAAATGTGCCTTGTTGTTGATTAGGGGCATATATACCCATCAAAAGAACTTTCTTGCCGTCTAGTAAAATTTCAATAGCTAAAAATCTGCCTTGAGTATCTGCTTCTATTAGTTTGGCTCTTATATGGTTTTTAACATAAATAACAATTCCATTTTTTTCTCTAAAGATGCTGCCACAAAATGTGAGCCCAACTTATTATTTATCAAATATTACTGGTCCGAAATTCTAATATGTGTTTCTTGTAAACAGATTACATCATTTTTACATTGCTTCAAATAATGAAATATCTTCTTCCTTTTCTGTGGAGAATTTAAACCATTCACATTCCATGTCACGTATTTATTTGACATGACCAGTTTGTGAAAGCTTTTGCAAGGCCAAATCAACTTGTTCCACGCCTTTCTTCTTAGGTCTTGCTCCCATGGCTTCCGGAGATGTAGATATCACTTGCTTTGTATAAGCTGGCTGTAATTTTTCTCTTTGTTCCATACGCTTAGTAGCTAAACGTGTTTGCCTTTGTTCTTTGGCCTTCTCTACCTCCAAAGGTTGAAAAATATCAATACACTGCACTGACTGTTCAGCCAATACTGCTTTATCAGGTCCTGATGCTGGCAATGGTTGTAGTTCCATAAGTTGTGATGATTCCATATCTTTTACGAGGTCTGCCCTTTTGGATCTTGGGGACGGGGGTTTACCACCCGTCAATATGTTCTCAAAGAAATCTTTCGCTTTAGCAACTGAGGTCAGGCGGTATCTATTATTCTGAAAGAATAAAGAAAGTCCAGTTGGAGCCTCCCATCTATATTGTATCGCTCATTTTTTAAGTTCCTCCGTCAAAAATGCATAATCTTTCCTTGATCTCAACATCTTTGGAGGTATCTCCTTCAAAACCTGTACCTCTTGACCAGCAACAGTTAATTGTTTATTATAAGCTGTAGTAAGAACCCAATTTCTAAATTTTCTTGTACTAAAATATATCACAATATCTCTAGGCAAATTTCTTTGTGCTGCTATACGTGAGTTTATTCTGAATATCCGTTCAATCTGCCAGGCAACATTTTGAGCTCCATCTTCCAGAAATTTTGCCAAATCTTCAACAAAAATTCTTCTTAGGTCTTCTTGGTTCTCCTTTGCAACCTCTTTCAGGCCCCTAATTCTGACAGCCAACTGCATCTGGTTATATTGTAACATAACAGCTTGATCTTGGACATCACTTCTAACCTCCTCAATTTTTTCCTCCATCTGCTGCTCCATATCTTCAAACTTCTCTTCAACTCTCAAAGTATAGTCCCAGACCCCTTTAATAGCCTCAACAATATCTTCTCTTATCACAATGTTATGGGTCTCTATTGTGCCTTTTATTGTCTCCAGTTCGTCAGTTAAACCTTTTATCTGTTCTTCAATCTTTCTCTCCAGCTTATCAGTCATTGTGGATAATGCACCCTGTAAGTCTTTCATTGTAAGCATTTCTGGAGGAGATTGAGTAGGCAGAGGGGCTTGGAATTCTATCGGTATCAAAGATGCAGAGGCTGAAGAGGCAGGCAGACTGCTTGATTGTAATTTAGAAAGCTGACCCGGGGAGGGTAAAGCCGCCTTCGCCATGGCTGCCTTCTATCTCGCAGTCATTTTAAATCCCTTTAAGTAAAGAAATTGTATTGCCAAATTTTCCTCTCTTCTTATCTTCTTTTAAATTCCAGTTTACATTATAATTTAAAAAATAAAATTCAGGTCAAAATAGTCTCTCTGGCTTTACTTCCGAAAGAGGGAGAAAAAGTTCACTTTCACTTTCAGCCACTTTCCCTTAGCAGTGAAAGCTATCACCATTTTGAATGCATTATGTTGATTTTAAAAGTTATAGGTATGTGGACAGAAATAAAGTAACAAAATACTTGCGATACAAAAAAGACTCCTGTAATCACTCCGTCTGCAAGCAGTCTCTCTTATTTTCTTTCTTAAAAGCAGAGGCGGTCGCGGCGTCTTTCTCTGTCAGCCGACAGAAGCGTCTCTGGGCAGGAGCGTTTTCAAGTGCCTAGGGAGCGCACACTCTTTATCCCTGAAAATTTTTTCCAGGGATTTTAGAGGGGCTCAACCTTGCTCTTGATGCTCTTCACCCCTTCTTCGCCCGAAGGGGGGATTTTTCACCGCAAAAAAACAGCTGATGTTCGCTATTTTTTTGCGGCTTTACAAACCCAGGGAACGGAGCCTCGCAGAGGAGACTCTAACGACGTCAGCGGAGCCACCGGAAGCCCCGAGGCAGTCGTCCTTGATAGCAGCCCTGTTCTACGGAATAGCTCCTTCCAAAGGCCACTATATAGTCACTTTCTTGTTTTTTTTCAAAAGCAGGAACAACCCCTCACCCCGTCTTATTTTTCAGAGCCTTTGGGATGTGCTTCATTATGTCACACATAGGACACGAGTGGAGTTTTTTCTAAGAGATTGGGGCTTTCTTTTATTGTATTGTTATTGTTTGTTATGTGATTTTTATCTGCAAGTTTATCAATGTGTGTTATCAAGCCACGTAGGGCCATTTTGAAAACTGAAGACATACAAAAAGGTAATAAACAGACAAAATCTTATGATTTCTCATGCCAGATCTCATAAAATCCAGTATAGGTTCTGGTGATTCGGCAATGCACTTAGTCACTGGATGAAATAGAGTGATGGCAGGTGGTATCAGTTGCTCATCTCTATGCTATTTGTCTTTTACCCCCATCTGACTAATGTATTGGCTTCTGGTAAAAGAAAGCCTCTTGTTTTAAAACTTAATTTAATGCAGACGTGCAACAGTTTAAATGATCTAATTTCAATACCGAGAAATTGAACTTGAATTAAGCAGATGTTGTATTTAAAATGTAGTTTCACTGAAACCACATTTATCATCTAGAAATGATAAAAGAGATGCACACATTTGTTGGTGATAATTCTAAAAACAAAAAAGTCACCCTGAAATTTTTACAAAACACACACACACACACACACACACACCACACACACACACACAATGTGAATAATGACTGAAATTCCTGACATTTCCCATGGTGATACTTCCAAATGAAGACATTTGCAAACCACCCTTTTATGAAATATTTTGACATTTCAACTTTCTATTCAAAGAAGGGGAAAAAGAATATTGCCAAATGTCAAATTCTTGCAGAATAAAATCATTATGTGCCCCCTCCTCTTCTTTTGACTTTTATTTACTGATCAATTTCAAAACTAATTAAGAGGACCATCTTTATTACAACAGCATCAACTCTTAAGGTAATTTAGCTTTACCACAGCAGTAACTCATGATGAAATGGACTTTTGGATTAGGTATAACATGAAGAATACATAATTCTATTTTTAATGTTACTCACTTATCTTTTCCAAGATACTCTACAATACATGGAGCAAATTATCCATGTTGATTCTCAATTCCACTGTCAAAGAGATTATGAGTAAATGTGAATGGTCTCCCAAAATCTGAGAGATGATATGCTGAAGAAAGAAAGGTTTATAAATAAGTGAAATAAATATTGACATACATGTTTTAGTTACAGCAGACCATACCTACAGAGAATAGAATAAATAGATATATGTACTGATCCCAAACTGCTCGCATTTGTCTACATTTGCTGCTAAGGCTGGAAATTACCTTCCACAGAAAGAAGAGCAGGATCAGAAAAGGGAAGAGAGGCAGGTTGTTATGGGATGTTCTGCAAGATTAATGCCATGCAACAGAGAGAGCACGCCAAAAATATCACACCAAAAAACCCATGAGCAAGGTGTGTTACAAGAAGAGAACTCCAATGAAAGAGGTTTTATGAACAAAATGATAGATGGCAGATCACATATAGGCTAATATATTTTATTTTCATAACATTAACATAATCTAATAACAATAAGAAAGTGCTTGAAAAAATAATTGCTTCTCTCAAATGGGGGAATAGATGCAACACTTCTATTTCCAATATCAGCCTAAGAGCAAGAAGAAATTGAGCAAGAAGTTTATAACTGGGGAAGGGGGAAGGGAGAGTACATTTGTGTGTGGTAGAATTGGAGAAAACTATTTCTAGATCAATTGCAACTGTAGAACACAACCATTTAGACATAATCTGGGGAACATTCATTGGCTTTTGCTTCTCATAATTGAAAATGTGGTTGTGCAATGCAGCATATTGGCAACTGTGCATTAAAACCAGACATTATGTTATGTTTTATGGGATCAAAACATATGGCAAGATGAACTGCCCCATAAATACGATAAACAAATAAATGAGATGCACTTAATGGAGAAGTTGTTTCCTTAGAGATGAGCCAGGTCTCCTTCGCAGCCATTTAGGGAAGGCATCGTGATAGTCTGAAATTGCAAACATGTCCCTGGCACAAACAGAGCCATTGGAGATTGGAGCTGTTTGTGGTTACTTCCCAAAAGAGACAGAATATATCCTTTTGATAGTTTCTCTGTAAATCTGAGAATTGAAGTTCCTGGAAGAAGTGCAGTCAAATCTCACTTAATATTCTCAGGAATGAATATTGAAAAATGAGTTCTTTAAAGTTAGCAGTTAATATTCATACAGTTGTACAGTCTTTCAAATGCATGTTGTGAGAAAAAAACCATCAGCCAAGATATGTTCCTCTTTCTTTACACTAGGAAACATGTTGGCAGCTTTAATGTAGCTGTACAATAATAAGTTGCCTTGACAAAGGAATACAGTTGTTTGGCAGCCTTTACTTTAAGAAAAATTATCTGTTTTCTTCCTTAATAAATAAATATATAAAACGATTCAAAAGCTTGCAAAACAGCTCTGATGCTGGAACAAGATGTTGCATTCTTTAGAGGAATCCTCCTTCTGTTAGATTCCACAAGTGCAATGATAGCATCGCAATCACATTCAAAAGCATAGTTACTTAAGTGTGCAGACTTCACATTTATGTAAGCAAAGGGTTCATTGTTATAAACAGATGGCAAGGGCAATTCCCACTCCTCACAGCAGCAACCTTCCTCCCTTCTTCTCCATGCATATGAAGCCCCTTTTAGCATGCTCCACCTGCAGTGGTTTAACAATAAACTGGTGCAGGAGATTTGCAATACTATACTGTTTCCAAATGACATTCCAGATACAGGCAAAGTAATTACTGCCATTTGAAAGTCAATATGAATTAGTAAATCCTTGGAGTTCTAAGAATGGATTCCAGAGTGCTTCCTCCATCTGCATGTTTCCTATTGGATCTACAGGAATTACTTCTGATCCTAAATGATCTCATTAAATCCCAGAGCTTTCAGTACCACCTATCTGCAGATCACAGGGCTCTGTTCTGGGCCCAGTGCTCTTCATCAATGATTTGGATAAGGGGATAGATGGGGAACTCACCAAATTTGCAGACAACATCAAGCTGGCAGGAATAGCCAACACTCCAGAAGACAGGCTTACGATACAGAAGGATCTGGACAGACTTGAACATTGGGCACTATCTAACAAAATGAAATTCAATGGTGAAAAAAGTAGGGTTCTACATTTAGGGAAGGAAAACCAAATGCACAGGTACAGAATAGGTGGTACCTTGCTCAATAGTAGTAACTGTGAGAGAGATCTCGGAGTCCTAGTGGACAATCACTTAAATATGAGCCAGTAGTATGTGCTGCAGCTGCCAAAAAAGCCAACACAGTGCTAGGCTGCATTAACAGAGGGATAGACTCAAGATCATGTTAAATGTTAATACCATTTTACAATGCCTTGGTAAGGCCACACTTGGAATACTGCATCCAGTTTTGGTCACCACAATGTAAAAAAGATGTTGAGACTCTAGAAATAGTACAGAGAAGTGCCACAAAGATGATTAGGGGACTGGAGGCTAAAACATATAAGGAACGGTTGCTGGAATTGGGTATGTGTAGTTTAATGAAGAGAAGGACAAGGGGTGACATGATAGCAGTGTTACAATATCTCAGGGGTTGCCACAAAGAAGAGGGAGTCAAGCTATTCTCCAAAGCACCAGAAGGTAAGACAAGAAGCAACAGATGGAAACTAACCAAAGAGAGAAGCAACCTAGAACTAAGGAGAAACTTCCTGACAGTTAGAACAATTAATCAGTGGAAGAACCTGCAGAAGCTGTGAATGCTCTAACACTGGAAGTTATTAAGAAGAGACTGGACAGCCATTTGTCTGAAATGGTATAGAGTTTCCTGCCTGAGGAGGGGGTTGGACTAGATGACCTCCAAGGTCCTTTCCAACTGTATTATTATTATTATTATTATTATTATTATTATTATTATTATTATTATTATTATTATTATTATTACATGCATCTGTAACTCCTGTCCCAAAATCTTCTTTATCTACATCAGGGGTGTCAAACTGCCAGCCCATGGGCCGGTTTCATCATACCGGAGCCACGCCCACCCCATTGCTGGCAATGGTGAAAAAGCTCTGATACGTCGCGCGACGTCACGTGACATCACAAATTTGACATGCCTGCTCTACATGATTATCATTTCAAACATAAGTCAAACACAAGTTTGCATAAACAATCCTCTTTCCTTGCAACCATGTATGGATTCTTCCCATGTCTGTTCATGATCTTACAGGCTAACAAACACTTTTGTTTAACTATATAAGCTAAACAGGATTTTCCAAAATTCTTCCTGAACTTCATAAAATAGCTACAAAGTAACTCCCAGCTGAAATAAATCTCAATTGTGATAAGGGCTTAACAACTTTTGCATAAAATATAGCACCAACATAGGTGTGTATATACTGTATGAATGTGTGTGTGAATCAGTACTCTATAGTTTATTGTCAGAACCCATTTTCCCCTGGGGGGGGATCCATCTTGTCTCTTTCTTATTTCTTTCTTTCTGAGAGTTCTGCCATTTCCCTGAGGGGGAGGGGGAAGGCTCCGCGACATGTTATTCTGCTTTGCTACAATTTATCCTTTCCGCTGTTCCTGCATGCTGATTCTTTGAACTGTCTCTCTCTTGATGTTACCTTGGGATGAGAAAGGAATGCGCCTCCATCCATCTGGCTTATCTCTCGCTGCAGAAGGGAAGCTGCGAAGACCCAACAACATCTTCACAAGCATGGGAAAGGACTCAGTTATCAGGTCCTTCACCACAGCGAACTTAACACCTGGGGATTGGCCCATTCAAACTGACTGGATGAACTACTGGGGTAGGGTTTTGCTTGGGACTCTTTTAACCTATTGATCTGAGCGGGAAACCCTCAGATCCTGCCTATCATGCCTGCTATCAGCTTCTCCTAATAAAAGTTCCTTTTGGAAAGAAAATGTTCCAAGAGTCCTACTTTCTTGGGATGAGATTTTGAAGTGGGCCCTAACATTTTATAATATATTAGGATTTCTTTTGATTAAAAAAAAGAATATTCTAATGAAACCTTCAGTTTCACAATATAGAAATTTTATTTACATAAAAAAGACTTTTCGTTCTTTATAAAAAAGTGTTTTCCTTCTATGTATTGATCTACTTCATAGATTAGGTCACAGATAATTTGTTTAATTATCTCTATTCAACACGATTTCCAACTTATTTCAACATCTGCTGCTTCCTGTGACTTTAGTGTTTTCTAGAAAAAGAGCAAAATTATTTAGGCATTCTACTGCATCTTCAACATATTAGAACAATGATTAAAACAATGCTTCCAGTTTTAGAGACCATCCAAAATATTATTTCCTTGCTTGAAGACTCTGTTTTACTTCTTTCATGTTTTAAAATTTCAGAAGTGTGATTGCACAATCTACTTTTATAACCCATACTTTTCATAATCTGTTTCTCTCCCGGGGCTTTCTATAACCTTTCTATGACCTGTACAAACTATTTTAATATTTCAACTTTTTTTCCCATTAGCAATTATTACACAGTTGTTTGCAGATGTGATGATAACTAGTGGTGAATAAGTGGAGACAGAGGAAATCTAAAGTTGTATTAATAAGCGTCAATCTATGCGTAAAAAGGAGAGATTTCATATAACAAGCCTAAATGATAGTACCAATGTAAACTGGTTTGTATTTCCCCAAATACAGGGGGTAGCACTGCGCATGCGCGGCGCAGGTCGGGGTCGCACCACGCATGCGCGGCACAGGTTGGGATCGCTGCCTGAAAAAGGTTGAGAACCGCTGGTATACACAATAATTTATGCCAGCACCACAGTTCAAAGCGTCAATTCTTCTTCGATCAGCCATTCTTGGTGTCCAGTTCTCACACCCATACATCACTATAGGGAAGACTATTGCTCTAACTACCCTGCTTTTTATATCAATACATACAAAATGAATGAATGTAATATAAACCTCATAATATTAAGATAAATAAGAAAAAAAGATGGAAATTTAATAAATTATACCTGCAATATTTTTTTTCTACTTAATGATAAGGTGTTTATAAATAAATCAAGAATCTGAAAAAGCCTGTTAATTTGAAGCCACTAGGTATAATAATCATTTAAAGTATAATTCTTGCCAGATCAAGTATCTTCTCTAGGGATAAGTAATAATGAAGGTTCACAGCCAATTATGAAGATGCATCATCAGTGTTTTATAAATATAACCAGCTTTTCCTTCATGAAAGCAGGAACTCAATAATTCAAGTCATATCACTGGTTACAGCACTCAACTTTTCAAACGGCAGACATAATGATATGACTTGAATTATTGAGCTAATGAGCCAGAATCTTATAGCATTAGGTGTGAACCTTCCCCCCACCCCCCAAAAGGTACCCAAAATATTTAGGACTAATTTCACACTCTTTCTTCATAATGGGATTTTTCATTCCTTTACCTAACAATTCATTTCTAGAATCCACTGTTCAACTATTAGGTACATTAGAATCAAGATCCCATTGTATTACACCCAATAATAATAATAATAATAATAATAACTTTGTTAGTATGCCCAGGGAGTTCTAAGTCTATAACAAGAACATGCTGGAGTGGATTTAAGACCCATTTTGTTCAGCACATTGTTTCCAGTAAGCAATAAGTGAACATAATAGAACGTTATCATTCATATTCCCAAACAAACTGATACTTAGATGCTTATAAGGCTGGTGAACCTACATGAATATCAGTTGATAATTTTATCTTGGAAGAGATTATCTAGTAGTAAACTGTAAGTATGAACTATGTGGAGAAGTAAACTGTAGTAAACTGTAAGTATGAACTACGTGAAGAAGTACTCCCGTGCATTTGTCACAAATGCCGTATCACCCACTTTCATTCATGATCAATTCTAGTATTATACAAGAGAAGTGGAAGAACCCTTCCCAATTATTTTCTGTTTCTTATCTTTCTTTTCCTCCCCTCTATGCTAAAAATCCCAACATCTTTTGATTATTCAAAAGAAAAAGTATGAAAAAGAATGCCAATCCACGTCCCATTTTGATTTCATAGGACATAGAGTAATTCCCTTCTCTGAAACTTCTTTCTCTACAATATTCTTTCTGAGAAATGATGATCAGAACTGTAATAGTATTCTAAACACTATTGATTTCCAAAGTCCCTATGACATTGACATAATTCATTTCTTAATGATCCTAAAATGGATTTTGCTTTTTTGATGGTGTACTCCAAATTCAGTTTGCTGTTATTAAGGCACCAGGCTAGAAAATGGGAAATTATGAGTTCTAGTCCCACCTTACTTATACATCCAGCTGGATGACCTTGGGCCAGTCATTCCTCCTTGGCCCTAGGAAGTGGCCAATAGCAAACTAATTCCCAAAAAACCTTGCAGGGACTGGCCCAGGTGGTTAGGGGAGTCAAAAACTGATCTGAAAACAGACAGGGAGACAGGCAGGCACACTCCATTACTTACACTGAACTTTGCTTGCCATCTATAGGCCTATTGCCTCAATTTTGAAAAATCATTTTGGAGATTATTGCTCTCCTTTTCCCAATTTAAATATCTGACTCTACTTAGCTAGCTAAGCTTCAGCAAAAAAAAAATAAATAAATCTGTTAAATAAGACTGGCAGTGCCCTTTGTGGCAGTTCTCTGTATAAATGCACCAAATGGCACCTTCGGCATTGAGTTTGCTTAATTGTAAAAAAAAAAAATGCTGCGTTCTCCATGTTCCCAAAAGCAACAAAGGCTACAAGTGGAGTGTTTTTAAATGTGGAGGAGGCAAAAGGCACAGATGGGTCTTTCTGAATCCACCAGATGAGATGGCTGAAGGATCTCCAAATGCAGAAGCAATGCACTCTGCTACACAATCCTCCAGGCGGTGGCCATGTCATGTCATGTCCAGAGGTGCTGGTAAATGGATTTCTCATGGGATAATGTCTCTCAGAGACAATGAATTCGGAGAACTAAGGAAAAAGTTACAGATTGGCTTGATCATGTTTCAACTCACAAAAGGGGTAATGAATAGGAGGAATTCACTTCTTCCCTCTTGGCCATTTCTCCATTCCAAGTTTATGTCCTAGATGGCTGCAACTTCCAGAGGTAAACAGTCCAAACAAACCTGAGGATACCAGGTTAGAATTATACAGCATCTGTAACTAACTAAACAGGGTTTCTGTAGCCTCCTTGATCTTACTATACAGGTAGTCCTCGACTTGCAGCAGTTCATTTAGTGACTGTTCAAAGTTACAACGGCACTGAAAAAAGTGACTTAAGACTGTTTTTCACGCTTAACGACCATTTCAGCATCCTCATGGTCATATGATCGAAATTCAGACACTTAGCAACTGACTCATATTTATGATGGCGGCAGTGTCCCTGGGTCAATTTTTGTGACCTTCTGACAAGCAGGAATTCACTTAACAACCATGTTACTAAGTTAAGAAATGCAGTGATTCACTTAACAATTGTGGCCAAAGAAGTCGTAAAATGGGGCAAACCTCACTTAGCAAATGTCTTGCTTAGCAACAGAAATTTTGGACTCATCTGTGGTTGTAAGTCGAGGACTACATGTACAGCCAATGGGGAGGTAGTCTGCACATTTACTTCAGCACATTTACTTCAGGTAGAATTCCAGGAGACTCCCATGCTATTCAAATTATGTCTTCTGAACAAATTATGTCCCCTGAACGGATTATATCTTCTGAACGAGAAAGCAAATAGTGAGAATACTCTTGATGCCTCGAGTGAGCTCTCTGAATATAAGGACTTCCTAACAATCTTTTTTTCCATTTGGGGATTTGCTTCTTTATACAGCTCTTTGCTTTCATAACTTACTTTAATAATGCTTCCATTTGATTCAGTAATAAAAACAGCACACAGCAATCAGAAAAGCATTGATCGGCATGTGCTTCTCAGTTTTCTTTTTTCATTATAAGTCTGTCTTTGTTTCTTAACTACCATTAAAAAAAAACAGCCATACAGTTCCTTGTCCTTAATTTATTTTTCTTCTAAAGAGAGTGGGAGGTTGTTTCCTGATTTTTTTTAGCAAATCTGGAAGCAATAATTTCACACAAAAACTATCCTGAGGAAAATCAGCTGAACTGAAGTGAAAATTCCTAAAACAATAATAGGACATCCCTGTAAAAAGCCTATTTATATATTTTATATTTATTTTTTATTTATACCTATATATATATAACATCTCTATGATCACCTTGCTCATGGCAGTGACTCAACATGATGACCGAGCATGGATGTTGAGAAAGGAACTGAAAATCAAGGAGAAGGAAATGAGATATTGTAGAAAACAGGTGATTGACTGAAACTTTGAAATGGATGGTTCTACTGCAACATTTTATGGCAGATCCCCCTTTTATGCATAATTATGTACTTGAACCCATCTCGAGCAATGTAAACATATCTAAAGCATGAATTTATTAGAGTTCGTATTTAATACAAAAAATTATGAGGGTTCTTTTATATATAGCACAGCTTATAGCATTTTCTGTGTGTGTATATAAATATCTGTCTGTCTGTCTGTCTGTCTGTCTCTGTGTGTGTGTGTGTAGACAAATAGATGGAAGTGAAAACTCATTAAGTATGGAATGTTCAAATGTTCAGATGCTGGAAAATTGCTACATGCCAAAATCCTTACTTCTGCGCAAATAAGCGCAGATACATGATAGATTGAGCACAGAAATTATTATATTTGGTAAAATCACTCGCAAAGCTCATCTATTAAGGAAAATGTCACACAGAAGCACACAGAAGTGCAGGGTGCAGAGCAAATAGTTTGCATAAAATACATCCCCCTCTGACGTCTTTTGAAAATTCACAAACTGAATAAAACAGAATGAATATTTAAGTTCAGGAAAGATGAGAACCTGGGAAGAATAAATATCCTAGGTCAAGATTTGCTGGTCTGAATCAAAACAGTCTGAACACCCATGAAAATAATTTACCTAGCCTAAGATAGGCCTGGTCTCAAAGGAACCAAGACTGGAGAAAGTATTTGACAGCTCCAACCAATTCTCAGGTAAAGTGCGAACTAGACACAAGGAGACTTAGTGACACATACATCTCACAACTACAGTGTGCATGACTGGTGAAGGCTTTTTAGCACTTCCATATTATTAAGATGTTTTTCCCAAATTCAGCACTAGAGAATTGTCTAGTCTGAAACAGACAAGTAGAAAAAGTCTCCCCATCACTTTTTAATTGAAGGAAGAACTCTTCATACACATAAGAGTACTTGAGAAAATACCTTAGTTTGACCTCAGATAAACCAAAGACTATTACCCCATTTGACCTGGAGCTGAAACCAAAGTGAAATTTGTGTCCAGAATAGAAAAAACACAATTGGGCCTAATAGTTTATGATGAAATTTGCACATGGAGAGGAGATGCTGCTAGAAATAATGAAAGCCTATCTACTTCAAAACACTTTTTAAAAGTTGCAGTAGTAAAATTATTCCCAACCTATATGAATTCTTAGAATTGTTTTGCAGGAAACGTCTGTGAAACTAAAGACATGTAAAGGTCCTCCGTGGTAAGCATGTCTCTCAAATTATGAAAAGACAGGAGAAAGGTAGTTTGAGGTAAGCTTCTTTAAAATTTGGTGTTTAAAAACCTAGAGAGGGGGTTAGAACTTGGGTATGTTTAGTAAAATTATATTATTTTAACTGTAGGAAAAGAAGATCTTGATCACCACAGGGCTCACTGAAAGTTAACTTTATTAGTCACACACACACACACACACACACAGGTATGTATGTATGTGTATATATTTCAGTTTCACATCTGCCTTTTTGCAGCATACAGAAGCATTGAACTACATGTATCAGTAATAATACAGATTCAATCATTTGATTCCATTCCAGCTCCACCTTTGTAAAGCCACAGAATCAATCTGAGGTGCTCTGATTTAACTCTGGATTTGACTGAATGCAGTGCATACTCCTGATAAAAATCCAGTAGAAACCCAAACCAATATAACACAGTGAAAAACACAATAAAAAAACAAAGAACTAAAAATCATCCAAGAGAGAACCAATCACGAAAAACACCAAGGTATGAATAGAATTATATTGTTCAATTATCCCTCCCCAGTCATAGGAGCCCAGAGGATTAAAACTTTAATTTGGAATTACTCAAGTTTTTCCACCACAATGAATATTGAAAGGAAGAAAACAGAATAAATGTGCAATGGCTTTTCACTGGTCATAAGAGATGCCCCTCTGCATGGAAGCACTCCAAGTTTCAGCATGCTAATCACAAATAGATACCTTCCTAAATCAAAACTAGACCAAAGTGAGTGCTGGATTCAGCAATCCTCTTAACTTTATATGGGATGGGATGGGGGAAAACACATGGCTATGGAAAAAAATGAAATTCAATATTTTGGATCTGAACACATTTCAATTTCCCGGGCATTGTTTATTTATCCAATGTTTGTGTCTTAAAAATAATCATATGCTTAAACTTTTTAATTAGAATACCAAGTCTTCAGCATGATCACCAAAAGCAAAAAATCTTCACTGTCGCCAAAGAATAATGCAAGTTGAAGATGGTATGATAGGGAGAAAAAAAGCAATTATCTGAGAAGTAATTTCCATTGTATATGAATACAGGAAACTGTGTTGAGCAGTGAGGATCTTTCCAGTTGAATGATCATGATGTAGTTTTCTTACAATTTGAAGAGAGCTGAATCTTGATTGGTGTGTCTTTCGGTCATGATACCGCTAGGTCTTCTTTCTGATAGGGCTACTGCAGATTCTGTTTGATTAATTAAGGGCTGTTTAAACTTGGCATACAGCTGGGATCCATGTTTTGTTGATTTTTCAAACTCTCCTCCTTCCTATGAAGTTCTTCAGTTCAAAGACACACATGTACTAGCAACAACATCAAATTACCATGTGTAACTGGATAGAGAGATTATTAGGATCTATAAACATTCCAAAAACTTCAATAGGAAGGAGGAAAAAAGTCTCCAAAATAGATCAATTAGAAATCCATCTATAAAAAGAATCAATCAGCAGCTTGGCTCAAGGACAGGTCAACAAGGAACCAGTTCTCTCAGAATTATTTCAAAATAGACAAATTACAAATCTACTTAGACAAGGCACAGATCAGCTTATCAGGTTTAAATGCAAGAATTTAGTCAGTCTCTGTTCAGTTACTTGTGAACTGTTGAGGGGTATGTCACAAAGTAGCTTACTCTACCTCTGAAGATGCTAGCCACATCTGTTGGCGATATGTCAGGACAATATAAAATTAAGCCATGGTCATTCAGCCTGAAAGCAAATCACTGCTTTACTGAAGCTTATACCAGGAAAGTACAGATTTTTGGTTATTTTTCATAGTATCTGATAATGAGAAATACACTTTTAAAAATATTTTATCATGTTTCCCTTGTTTCTTTATTTAAATTACCCAATTATTCTGTAACCCAAGAGGCAAAATCCTAATTAAAAAATATATAAATTGGCCTGAAAGGGCACTAGCAAGCAATCATTATTTCCTGTTTTTTGTGTTTTGCTGTTTTTTAATTTCAATTGAAATCTGCATGTTCTTAATAAACTTTTCCAAGTGTGCATTTATTTCTAATGCATTTCCTAAATCTATTATGCTCATTTCATCCTCATTTGTTCAAGATTTAGAGGGGATGTATATGTTAAAAAGAAGAAGTAGGGAAAATGTATCATCAACATATGAGAGATAAATAGATATGAATTATAGAAATGGGTAGAAGAAGCACTTATTGTATGGTGATAGGGATGACAAGCATAGCCATGCCTATTGACAACCCAAAATCTATTCACAGTTTTTGGTACTAAGTACTGTTTCGCTGAGCCAAAACAGTGGTTCTGTTTTGTGATTTTCCCAAAAATCCAAAGGATCATCACTGCTACTTTACTTGGAGGTTTTTAGGAAGAGATTGGACAACAATTTGTCTGAAATGGTGTTGGGTTTCCTGCTTGAGCAAGGGGTTGGACTAGAAGACCTCCAAGGTCCCTTCCAATTCTGTTACTCTGTTAACGGTATGAAAGGGTCTAGCTATTGAAATAAAAACATTTGAAGGCAGATAGAATTCAGAAGTTTAGGCATAGAAGTATCAGGCAAGTTTAAATAAGGAACAAATAGGGTTGCTCTATATAAACTGGCTATAACTAAGCAGCTAATTCAATAGGTTTACTGATAAGAGTTAGGAAATTAGGAAGTCTTCTCTGCATTCTTTCTAGAGTCTCAACAACTTTTTACATCATGGCGGGCAAAACTGGTTGCAGTATTCCATTTGTGGTCTTATCAAGGCATTACAAAGTTGTATTAACTTAAATAATGATGAAGGTAAGCAATGATAATTGTGACTTGGATATATAAACACTGGATTTGTCTCTGAGATATTAGAAGAATCAGGCTAACTTGCCGAGTTGAGGATTAGGGTGTGAGAGATAAATAAATGGCTTCTAACACTTCACCCCTCCTCCCCTCCCCACCCCTATCTGTCAGCCTTTATAAAATGGAATGGCCAACCCTGAATTTCACAGGACAAAGCAGTCTATAAACATGAAAAGAAAAATAATATAGTTAAAACAGTGGTGGGATTCAAATATGTGAACAACTGGTTCTCTGTGTGGATGCTGCTTCCGGAAGTCCATTCTGGGCCTGGGTAACAGTTAAGCATTCACTTGAACTGTGAATGTAAACCCTTACTGACTTTCAGAGTTATATGTGGGGAATTGCCTTCCTATCTCTTTATTTGAGGAATATTGGTTACTATATGAGATGATGAAATACCTTGGATTATAAAATCTTGCTTGACAAACGACTTCTACTATAAAGACTGTTTATAAACATGTGAAAGAGATGGATGAAGACCAGGAAAAGATCCTTTCCATGTTGAAAGCAATACATGAAACTATTCTTTCAGCTTGTGATAAAATAAGACCTAACATAAAAGATCAAGACACCAGCTTAGATACACAAACTCAAACTTTGACTACAACCAAAGAACTAACAATGCAGAAGATAACAGAAGAAGTGGAACAATCAAATATTAAGACAGAGGATTCAATTGACCAACAAATACAGTTAATGGAAAATCCAGAAAAGGGAGTGACAACATTGAAAATGGAAAAGACTTTCTAGAAAAAAAAATTGAGAAAGAAGAACAGATTGAATGGAAGATAAACATATCAGGGCAATTATGGGGAATTGGAATAATAGGGAGGCAACTTTATGAATACAAGTGGCTAATCCTTCCAAAAAAAGTGGCAATTAAATGGTCTCTTTTATTTCAAATAACATATATAATAATAGAGGGAGATCTATTTGATGATCTAAAAGCACTGATATGGAAGCCTAGTTGGCAAAGGAAGAAAGCCAGAATAAGGCTAAAGAAAATTGGGGCTTTGATTTATTAGAGGGGATTTCATATTATTAATTAGAGGGTTAAAGGGAGAAGTTGAGATAAGGGGAATTCTGGTCATTAGATTTAAAATATTTGGAAATTAGTTGAAAATAAGGATTTTATCTGTTTAATATTTAAAAATTAGTCCTAAAAGAAAAAAATTATTATGAATATGTTTGATTTATTGATTAACCCAGATAATATATACAATGGTTTTGATTTATTAAAGGGAATATTGTATTATTAAGTAGATGATTTAATATGGTGTGAAATAGATAACTTTTAGAAAATAGAACAAAATTTTATTCAAATAGATAAAATGTGTATTTTGGATATTAGATTCTGTTATAAATTGAGATAAGGGAAATCTTGGTTACCTAAACCCTGAAAATTATAAATGTCAGAGATTAAATTGGAATATTGATGGGAAACTAAAAATTGGGAAAAAAATAATAACAGGATATGGATTATTTATGAAGATTGAATGTAAAAAATAATTAAGATACATATAAACTAAAAATTTATTGATAAATGTAATAATGATGTTTTTACTGAGTTGATATAATAAGAACTGTATTAGCTTAAATACGAGACAGTAAATGTTAAGGGAAAAAGAAAGGAAATATTTGATGTTGCAACCCAGCCACCATGTTGCTTTTTAAATACTTAAATGTAAAATTGGAAAATTAATAAAATATTATAAAAAAAAATAGCTACCAGTTCTGCCGAAGTGGTGCGAACTGGCTGAATCCAACCACTGTGATAAACAGGAAAAGCAATCTGACACTGTTGTTTCTAATAAAAGTTGTTGAAACTCTTGAAGGCTGGATACTGTGAATCCTTAGCAATCAAATTGCTAAGAATGGATCCTGTTAAACTGATTTGTTTTACCTGAACAAAAGGAAAGCATTCAACATTCTGGATAACCCCAGACAATTGTTCTGATCAGCCACACCTAAAAAAAAGGTCTGCCTGGAACTGAGAATGAAAGTCTCATGGGAGTCATTAATGGAAATGATTCAATCATTGTTAAAGGTATAAAGTTAATAACCCAGAAGAAAAAGACAGTAGATCTTAAAAGCAATAGATTTTCTTAAACTTGCATTAAGTTAGTAAAAATACATTGGTTAAAATTAGTTTTCTAAATATAAAATCTCTAATACTCTCCGGGACATTATAAAATGAATACATCTTTTTTAAAATATCAGTATTGTATTTCACTTTCCCATTGAGAAATGTACTTTCTTAATCCATATGTGCATATACTACTTGAAACCTACAGAGATATATGTGCAAAAAATCCCAGGGTCTTAATTTTTGCGCAAAAAAGACTCCAAACTACAAATTTAGGACTAATTAAATTATACTGATTATTGATGTAGATACTTAAGGACATATAAATCACTTTGGCCAGGTTCCATTTTGTAGATTATTTGTTCCTCAGTCTTGTTCATTTTATTGCCACATTGATCCCCATGGAATGAACAATTTTAGATACAGTTTATTTAACAAATACTTTATCCCGTTTCAGAGAAGTGTGACATCAAAAAGCTAACTGTGTTCTAATCTTCCCTGCCCTTCAGGTGATACAATTCATTTTGATTCACTTCCAAATGTGGAGAAAAGCATATCTTAAACATTCCTAGAAGTATAAGAGTAAATGATAATTAAGATCAGAGATATGATTCACATTCCTAAATGGGGGAAGATGATAATCCCTTTGATATCAATGGACAAAAACCTAATGTTCTTAGTTATTTAATCTTCTATACATTTTAATCTCCTTCCTTTAATGTAGCCTAGGGTTTATTTACTTTAATTAACTGTTTTTATTTTATATGCTGTGATTTTTTTTTTAGACTTGCTGTAATTTATGTTCGTTGTTATTTTACTTTTGACAGTTATTTTTTGATCTTGTTGAAGTACAGGTATAAAACAAATAAAGACATGCCTAAATTAATCTTTTGGCACAAGAAGCAAAAATATTTTTAAAAGGCCACAAGAGAAAAAGGTCTTAGATCTGTAGGAGGCAGACTTTCCACGTTCATTATTTTTTGCATCAAATTTTTACTTTTTTTTTTTTTTTTGCTTACATGGTACAGATCAGTAATCATTTTATGCAGACAAAAACATGATCAAAAGTTTTGTTGTCCCAAGGAATTAAAGAGCAGGGTGTATTTTCAGTTAGTTCTGCATTCAACACATGAAATTTAGTTGTGGCCAATACCACATCAAACATGAGTAAGTGAATAATAAATACCATTCTTTCATAGCAAGGAAGGTAAAACAATAAATCAGAATTTCAGAACTGAGAAAAATAGGACTGTCTTTATTTGACAAGTTGCAAGTTTGGAATAATCGTAAGTTGTATGTCTGCAAGTTGAGTCATGACAACTGGGCTTCTCGTCTTTTTGGTTTGAAATATTTTGTTGCTTATCCAAGTAGCTTCTTCAGTCTCAGTATGTTGGTTAGGGGGACCCAGTGGTGGGATTCAGCAAGTTTGCACCACTTCGGCAGGACCGGTAGCTAGTTTTTTTGTTGCCCAGGTCCAGAATGGACTTCCGGAAGCGGCATCCACTGGTTGTTCACATATTTGAATCCCACCACTGGGGGGACCCCATATATATATGTCCTTGAAGGTGGTTTCATTTCTCCCCTAATCTGGATAGATTCCTTAGGTGAGTAGGCAAAGAGTGTTAAGAGTGGTTGCTGCTAAATCCTTTCGTCTATGCCGGGTGGATCATAAAGTGTGGCTTCCCTGGTGAACCTGTGAACTGCTCTTGATCTTCCCTGGAACTGATGCAAGAACAGCATAAAAAATGGGAGACATGTTGTGTTTGAGGCCTCCACCTCTATTGTGGGAAGGATTTTCCACTTTGGATAAATGGATCTCTTTACTCCTCTCTCAAACCATTGCCACCTTGTAACGCTGTTGGAAGACATTCCTGAGGTAGGAGGGTTCACCAAATATTACTCCAAATAAGAATTAGCAACTGGGAATCTGATAATGAGCAGATGACATTATTAGCCCTTTTACTGTATTTTATCACCTGTTGCCACCCAGCAACACTACTATAAATCACTTGTTAAGAAGATTAGTTCCCATCGAGAGAGTCATAAGGATTACAAGTAGCTAATTAAGGACCCATCCTTCCTTTCTCCTCCACCAAATTACACACCTAAAAAACCTTTGTGTGATATTTCTTTTAATATCAGAACTGACATTTTGATGCAATGTAGCTAATATTTACGTGCTTGTCTTTCCAACTAAGAGTAATCTGCATATTGTTATTTGGCTTTATGTGACAAATTGTTAGAATATCATATAAAAAAGAAATACGATATACAAATGCTCTTCCTTCAGCTAAAGATATCTTCTCAGTACAACCCACATCAGCTTTGCAAGTCACTCGCATTTCAGCAACATAAGCTTGATTGTGGTTCTTCCCTGACATTCCAGTGACAGACATAGCAATTTTGGGGGAGGAGAACAGATTATTATTGTAGAGAAAGAGAATGCAATTAGATATTCTAGGATGTTTCTCCTAAATAGCTGCAGGAAGACTAGCCATGTTTTAATAAGGTGCTAACGTTGACATGGAAAGATCAGAAAATATGGTATATTACTCAGTGAGAGCATTTAGGATGGGTTGTCTATGGAGATTCTCAGTCATCCAAGTCATGGTTGTCTCAAAAGTGCTTTTTCAGGAAGCAATTGGACTTTATTGTTTTTCTTTGAAGACATTTCACTTCTCATCCAAGAAGCTTCTTCAGCTCTGACTAGATGGTGGGGAATGGAAGAATTCATATTCCTTGTAGACAGCTGGTTATTTGCATACTTTTAAAGGTTGTTGGGGCCATTTGGAAGTTATCTGTGTTCTCAGGATCATCTGAGCAGTGCAAATGTGTGTGGAGCCTTCTGGCTGCAGGATGTTTTCTGCCCTGTTTCTCTAGTTTGCAATATTTTCTGGAAATCCATTCCTACTCCCGCATCATTCAAAGGGTGTTCATCCCGAAATGCATAGTTAAATGTCTATGGAGATTCTCAGTCATCCAGGTCATGGTTTTCCAAAGGTGCTTTTTCAGGAGGCAACTGGACTTTCTTGTTTTTCTTTGAAGACGTTCCGCTTCTAATTCAAGAAGCTTTAGGATGGGTTACTGTCCAACCAACCAACTACTTTCCCTTACCGCTCTGAGATCTAGGCTGTAAGATGGCTCAGTGCCAACAAAGTGATAGAGGAAACTGTGCCATCTTGTGGTGATCCAGATTTTTGTAGCCCAGATCAGCATCATTATGATGCAGAGACCCATAAAATATTGGCATTGTAGCCTTATAGAGAGTACAGGAAATATTGATGGACTTGGACATCTGCATGTTTGGGGATGCATTATCACAGTTTTGTGAGTGGCTTTGTAAAGGTTAGTCTGTTTTTAAATGTTTGCTTCTGAAAAATTGGGTTGGTTTTCTTAGCTTTTTGGTTAGTAAAATCCTGTGTAGCAATAGATAAAGCTTACACTGGCAGTTAAGCTCATTATTATCCACACACTTCTATTTTCTACTAGCTGAGTAATCTCCAGGAATCTCTATCAAGCCATCCCAATGGCCAGGCACATCAACTATAACTGTGAACACATATTGTGATCCCCTTGGATCTCAAGCCAGTAAGAACCAATGACAGGAGACTTTGATCAGTGAAAGAAAACTGGTCCGCTTCGATCAGTTGCACATGACTGGTATACAAAGAAGACGGGATTTGCAGGGGTAATTCTTTATTCAGAATGGATGCTTCACTGTTTGTTTTTCATTCTCCCTGCATGCTCTATGAAGTGCATGTTATTTTTGCCAACCAATTCTTCTATACAGGCATCTGGGAATTATGCAGACTGTTGTAATGCTCAAATTTAAGGTGTAAATTTAAAAATTGTCTAATAAAACTATTTCACATTCCCACCATGATTTGAGTGATAGTGAATAAATGAAAAAGGGCAGCTGAGAAGAGATGCAAGACCAAGGAGAACTGTTGTTGCTCTCCTTTGAATTGTTTCTATTAGTAATATCAAGTAAAGTAATTTTAACAATTCTTTGAGACAAATCTGGTATCTGTTAGTCCCTAATAACTGTTCACTCAAAAGCACATCTTTGCAGCATATTAGGTCATTTGTGTAAAGGTGTCGTTGTACAAATAATACCATTTGCATTTTCTGCATAATGATATTACTGCATACAATTATGGTACACTGAGGTAAATTTAACCGCCTCACTCCAAGTACTTCAGATCCAGTGAACATGTCCATTGTTTGGGAAGACTGTCAAACAGAAATTTATTCTATTGCACCTAGTCTGCTAAAATTCACTAAATCAAGGATTCATTATATGTTTTAAATTTTTGCTTTTGGGATTGTAATAAATCAAATAATCTGTGAATGGATGGATGGATGGATGGATGGATGGATGGATGGATGGATGGATGGAGATGAGAGATAGACGAGAGAGGGAAGAGGGAAGAGAGAGGGAGAGAGGGAGAGAGAGGGAGAGAGACAAATTTTTCTGTCCCTTGAAGTCAGTCATCACTCTTTCAAGTCAGTACGTTTTTCTTCGGAAGATTTTGAAAATAGTTTACCCTTGCCTGCTTCTTAGGGTTGAGAGACAGTAACAGTTGGCTTTGTGCCTAAGGTGGACTAAAACTCAAGGTCTCCCAGTTACTACATGGTGCATTATACCAAACTGGTTCTCTCAAATAAATTGCAAGCTCCAGTTTTAATAAGAGCCCGAAAATAAGTCCTCTCTTCTTCTCTTCCTGCTCCCACCCCCATCCCAACTTGTTACTACTACAGTAGAGCTGAGAGGCACAAGGTGTACCTCTTCTCTTTCTCCTCTGATCTTGCTTATTCCTCATCCAAAGCCGAGCTCCCAGCAAGCTTTTGGCACTGCTCCCAAGTCAGCACTGTACAGCTCTCATCCTTACCATTGTCACACTTTGTTTCCAGCTCAGCTGTAGCATTCACAACTACAAGTCCACCCAGCTTAGGGATAGGACATTTTCCTTTCAGGAGGCACTTCCTGCCACTCTTGGTGAGCACTTACAGAGTTTTTGAAAATAATTTGCGATGAATAGAGAAAGGAATGGTCATCACAGCAATCGTGGTATTTTTTTTTTTTTTAAAAAAAACTACCCACCAAAGAAAAACACTTGGGCCTATGGAGGGAGTGCTGAAGGGTTTGAAAAACAAATGCAGGCCAGCTTCAAAATATTCCTGTTTGGGAAATGAAAACAGTGGCGTTATGGAAGTTCCCTTTATAGTAGTATTCCAGGTTCCAGGAGCCCTTGTGTGTGTGTGTGTGTGTGTGTGTGTGTGTGTGTGTGTGTGTGTGTGTGTGTGTGTGTTACAGCAGGGCTTTTCAACCAGTGGTACGGGTACTACTTGTGGTACATTGGCACCTGGCAGGTGGTACATGACCATACTAGAAAAGTGGTAGCAGGGGAGGGGAATGAGCTGAACTGGTGGCAGCACTGCACAAGCCTGAACGAGAGATGGCTGGAGCTGCAGGGCTGTCAGGGCTCAGTGGAAGTGCCAGGATCAGTGCCTCTTTCCAGCTGATTGGTGCTTCTTCAGGGCTGTCAGGGCTCAGTGGAAGCACCAGGATCAGTGCCAGGCTCCAGCTGGATCTCGGCGCTGATCCTGGTGCTTCTGCTGAGCCCAGAAGAAGCGTCAATCAGCTGGAATGTTGCAACATCTCCAGGGTCTTGTGATTTACATTCAGATGCTTGGCAATTGATTCACATTCATGACGGTCACAGTGTCCCAGGGTCATGTGACCAAACCTGCTGCAACCACCCAGCAGATGGAGGGAATAAGAAACAAACACCCCCACCCCACCCCGCTGCCAATTCTCAACAGAAATGCTCACAACAATGAAAACCTCAGACAGGAGGGAGAGCGCCACTGGGCGGGCAGGCAGGTGTCTTGCCCAGCTGTGGCTTGGGGAGCACTTTTTTCAGTGCCATTGTAACTTCGAACAGTCACTAAGCGAACTGTGCTTTTTTCCTTTTGGGGGGGGTCAAGGTTTTGACACCTTGCTAGGCGACTGGTGGTACTTGGATGTTGCCATATCCTAAAAACGGTACAATGGGTGAAAAGGTTGAAAAGCCCTGTATTACAGGATGCAGAACCTGAGACATTTCTTTAAACACTTCAAGCATCAAGGAAGGAAAACATAGAATATGATGAGAATGGGAAGGGAGAAGGAGAAAAGGAAATAACCTCTGCAAGGGAAGGATGCAGGAAGAGGTGTCCAACCACATCAGTCAAATACAAGTATTTGTGGCAGTAATTTCAGTAACAGATGCCAGATGATCAGAGGCTTTGGTTCAAGAAGGGGGGATTTAAAGGCTCATATGCAGCAGCTATTATAACAGAATTTAGAATTCTTGGTAGAGAAACTATGTTTGTAACCATTCCCTGTTTGCCTTCTTTCAAACAGTGCCTGGGCAAGTTCTCTCATCACTACTTTATACAAAACCCCTGGAATTTGGGACACCACTGTTGGAGAGGAAAAAGGTATTAATTAACTCTGCCTTTGACTAAACTGAGTTCAGAGAAGGAAAATGATACGGCATACGTATATTTATAGTATTAAAGTACTGGGTTCTATTTAAGTCCAAGTTCCACAGTGAATATAGAAAAATTGTTGGCTTAAAGATAGGGTGGAGAAATGTAAATGAGAAACAGGAGTGATTATTTTGTTAATGGGGCAATGATTAAGCATTGGCACAGGCCATGGATTTTCCATCATCCAAAGTTTAATCAACACTGGATGCCATCCTGAAGGTTATTCTTTAAATAAATTTAAATTAATTTTATGTAATAGCTAAATGGAGAAAGTTACTTATCTCGAGACACATCTACCTAAATGAAGTTAAGAGCCCCATTTGACATTAACAGTTTATAAAGGAAAATGTTCTAAATCTTGTATTTTTCTGAGCTCAAAAACTGCTAGTTCCTGTGTAAAGGGAAACTATATAAACAGGAAACAATATAAAACATCTACAGTAAATATAAAATATTTCATTTAATTTTATCAAACTGAAATGTTCGCATTAAATAATAAACATTAAAATGTTCTTGGTTCAATATAATGGGCCCAATAACACTTCCAATAGTATCATGGTTACCAGCATCAAATTCCTGTGTGTGCAGTTAACAAGTAGGCTGGCTTGGTCACTCAATAGCGAAACATTAGTGAAGCGGGCACAGTAGCACCTGTATTTTCTGCATCACATGAGCAAAGCACATCTTCCTTCCCTTGTCCTGACCACTTTCTATAGAGGGATGATTGAGAGCATCCTGTCATACTGCATCACAGTCTGGTTTAGAAGCATCACTGCTTCAGACAGGAAGGCAGTGCAGAGTGGTGAGGATGGCTGAAAAGATCATTGGCAGTTCCCTCCCTCCCATCCAGGACATAGCACAGAAGTGTCGCTTGAGCAGAGTCCGCAAGATTGTCTGGTACACTACACGTCCTCTTCACAACCTGTTTTCCTTGTTACCTTCTGGGAGGAGGCTTCGTGGTATCAGAAGCAGAACATCCAGATTCAGTCACAGTTTTGTACCATACAGTATTAACCTTGTGAACTCTAAAGCTTCCTCCTTCCATTGTGTATTCAAGATGGACAGTGATTAATATTTATATTACTTATATGCAAGGGTGTAGGTTTATGCATATATTTAAATAGTATGTTTTAAATGTCTATGTGTACACTTTGAGAGCAAGCAACTAAATTTCATTTTTAATGTGTGCTGTTGTGCCGCAGGAAAAAAAGACAATAAAGGTTATCTAACTATCAATGTAATACATATAAATTTGGGCAATCGCTGGGAGAGAGTGGCATATGGGGGGGGCTGGTATGCTATGGTCCATGGGACCACGAAGAGTCGGACATGCCTTAGCGACTGAACAACAATAACATTTCTATTGGTATGCTAGTAAAGTAAGAATAAAGTAAGGATAAAGTAGAATAATGAAGAATAAAGTAGGAAAAAGTAGAATAATAATAATGAAAATGAAA
Organism: Bothrops alternatus; assembly: GCA_034064705.1. Classification (NCBI taxonomy): domain Eukaryota; kingdom Metazoa; phylum Chordata; class Lepidosauria; order Squamata; family Viperidae; genus Bothrops; species Bothrops alternatus. Next base: position 44,555,495 of record JARGCV010000007.1, on the reverse strand, counting down.
AATCACTAAAGCAAAATGATGTGTCTGCACAATTACTGGAATAAAGCTGTGTTAGCAAATACGTGACTAACCCAAAAGCACATTGCATTCAGAAACAATGTATCAAGTAAGACTCTCTTCATTGTATGCCTGTGAGAAACTAACCTGATGAAATACAATGTAGATTTCTATGTGTACTTCTTTGTTCCTGAGAAAGGAAAGCTATAAAACTGTAGTTTGGACCCCCCCCTTGGGGTTCAGAATTGCTCGTTGTTACTGCTTCTGAACCTTGCGCAAATAAACCTCTCTGCACCCTTTGGAATTCATAAAAGTTCCTTTCGTTTTCCACAAGACTAGTAATTCCTAATAATTACACCCCATCCAATCATTCAGTTTATTTGGTACCAGCAATAGCATATCCTTCCTATAGATAGCTGAATAGTGGTGTTGTGTCCTGAGCCTGCAAAAGCAGGCTTGGAACGTTGCATTGGTCCTGGGTATTCCAAAAGCTGCCTGGGACCAGACAGAGCGGCGCCGGCCTTGTGCGCATGTGCAAGGCGTGAAAACACTCTGTTCCTATTGGTTGTCACTGTCCGGGCTTCTGGCCACATAAAAAGGCCTACGTGCCTTTTGATTTTGCTTGGTTGTTGTAGAAGGAGAATAAAGTGTTTGTTCAGCATTGCCATGTGTCTTCATCATTCGCACGCGAACGAAGTATACAACAAGTACTCTTGGCAATTATTGCAATTCTTCTATTAGGAAATATAGGAACTGTAATCCCAATGCACCCAAAGGGGAACTCTTCATTAGAAAGCATGAGGATGTGAAACCTTGCAATATTTCATGGTCAAACTGTCTTGTTTCAAGTATTCTGAACTTGTTTTAAATAACAGATTCATGGCCACTTCCAGTGGGTTTCTTATGAATATTTCAGTTGTTTCAATACGATGAAGGTCTTTCATTTTGTAGTTTTGAGCGAGTTAAGTTTCCCCCTCCCTTCCACCCAAAAAAATCCTACTTCCAGCCTATCTAGCAGAGCAACATGGATCAGTCACATCTCTGCTGCTACTGGTTTAGACTGGCTGAAGGGATGAAGGAATGATGTAATGAGAAACAACAGCACTGAAGTGTGTGGCCAGCTAGAAGACGGCTCACAGCTGCTTCTCTTTCTGAAAAGTGATTGCTGGTGCTTAAAAAAAAAATCTTTGTTATCAAGAAGTTGAAGTTCATGGTTCACAAATGTGTTGCAAAACTTAGTAATTAAATAAACCCAAATCCCACATTCTGTATGTGTCATTAGCTCTGGGTCCTGCATACCGAGATGGAGGATGGTCATTTTCTCCCACAGAGATCAACATAAGAGACCATCCCAAACTCAGCATTTATTTAAGAATATGATGGGAAAACACTACTTAGGAATACTTCTCTGATAAGCTCCTTTCAAAAGAAAGAAAAAAAATTCCAACCACAAATGCAGTGATTGATAACTCAAGGCCAATTTTCTCCTCTGCTTTGCCTTCCACGTGCTTTCTGTCCTTCCCTATTTTCCACATGGTTGTTGGATTGTATGTATCTAACAAAATCCACATGTTTGGAAATACTATAGCACTTTAACTCTTCTCTTCTTTCCCCCATCTGAGTCCTTTTTATTGGGAAGCTCACTTCTGGCCCCCCCAAGCAGTGGATTGTTTGTATAAAGGCCCCTCCCATCCCTCACCCTGGAAGAGATGGAATGGGTTTCTTGCTATCTGCCAGAGTCAAGTATAAGCTATTTCAAAGACGTGTCCTTGTTTCTGTTTTGCAGCCATACCTTTTTTGCCATCTGAAATGCTACCTAAGTCTGTTAGCTGTAAAAACGACTATTACAGACTATTTTAAAAAACAGTGTTTAAAGAACTCTGGGCAATCTTTTCAGTCCTGGATACCACTGTGTAAACTCACACAACAGCACAACTTTTTCATTCGTCCAAAAATACAGGGAATCCACAAGTTCACTAAATCTAATGAAACTGGAGTGAAAACATTCCCAAATCTTGTGATATCTTGTAAGAGACAATCTTCCACAAGACCTCATGAGAGATGGGAATTGTTGAAATGCTATTTTTCTTTGCAGGGACCTCAGAATAAAACAAAAAAACAAAAAACCTAGGAATTGGCTGAGTAGCAAGATTGTAGCCTTTTTGCATTTTTTAAAACTTGATCTTAATTAAGGGTGTTTAAACTCTTAAATTGCTGAAAAACATCCACTAAATGGAAGATGAATATGTACAAACTTTAAAGCTGTTAATCAAAGAATGTATGAAGAAATTCACATATACAGCATAAGAACAATATAAATTCACCTATAACTGTTCTTGTTCTCTCCCACAAACACAAACACATAAAGGCAGAAAAGCAATGAGGATTATTATAGTCTTTGATTCTGATATATCTGTACAAAGAGAATGTTAGAACTAAGCAACATTTTTAAAAAATGATCTAGCTAGCATCCTGACATTTTTGTTTCCCCACCCTATGGACTCCCCTGGAACTGGCATCCCATAATAGCAGCTCTAGAATATGAAAGAAATGTGTTTATTTGTTCTTCAGAGCTCAGCTTTCAATTCTCAGATCAATGCCACGACACTGAGACCTTAATCCTTTCTTTAGTGCCACTTTTGGTCTGGCTAATTTGGAAAAAATTACATGTAGACAAGCAACCATATTTTTTACAATTTCAGATGGAATATGACAACTCATTTTTTTTTAAAAAAAGATAAATATTTTTCCCAGTCCAGAATCTTTGCCTCAACAGCTGCAAATATTTAAAAAGATTGAATTAAAGTCTATCATGTCTCATTTAGTTTGAACCTTCTCCCACATTTCACTGAGTCCAAGCAGCCAACAGAGATCTGCTTTTAATCCTTTCCCATTTGATAATGTGTGAATCAGCTCTACAAATGTCTGCTTATGAGCAAAAACATATGCTTGACTTAAAATATGTGTTTATTTCCCAATTTCTCTGAATTTTTTTCTGCCGCCCCAATTTCCTATAACCCATCCTATTCTTTCCATTCTTATTTCATAAACACAGTAAGCTTAGTGTTAATGATTCCATCATTTAGCAAGCAAAACCAGTGAAAGATAATAATAAAAATAAGATAATGTAGTTACATAGTTGAGAAATAAGAGAAAAACCTAATGACTATAAAAAAACATTGATAATTTTAAAAAGTTATTGATTAGTCTGTCAAGCCATTAAAGTTGTTTTTTTGACCTTCAGTTGAAAGCAGTTCAATGAATAAAAATATAACCTAATACAATTATATATAATTTTTGAATACTTAATAAAGTTAGCATTTATTTGCTAAATACATTTTAGTGGTTAAATGCTCAGCTGAAATTGGGAAGAATCACTGAACAATACAACTCACAAGGTGATTTTGGATAAGACCTTCTTGGTCTAACCTCATTCAGAGTGCTGTTGTGAGAATAAAAGGAGGGGGAAATCACCATCTGCAAGCCACCTTCAAGTCCCAGAGAGAAGGGAGATTATAACTGCAATGAACAGTACTTTCATTTTTATTGCAAATACTAAGAGTACTAATTTCCTGAGAATTTCAAGATAGACTAATTCCATGAGAATGATTATCAGAAGATTCAAAATTCTATCTATTTATGCTCTAGTTACTTGTCTAAGAATAACAATCTTATAATGCTTTTACCCTTAAGGCTAAATGTATGTATCCCAGAGTTTAGCTGAAAATTGTAATTTTAGAATTTAAGAAGTAACTGTAAATTTACAGACCAGCATTGCTTTTCTCTAATAATTGACATTTAGAGTTCTGCAGATAACTCAATCCTATCAAAGAAATGTTCATTTTCTCTGGTATTAACTTTACCACTTTCTCTATTTTATCCAGCAGCAAGATCACACTTAATATCTACTCTCTACAAACTTTTTACACAAATACAGTTGAATTCACTAGCAACTCAAAGCGTTTAACTTAACATGCAAGAAACATTTTTTCCTACAAAAATCTCTCTTTGGAAAAGCCACAGAATACTTTACTGCCACGTCTTAGTTGAAAATGGGATAATGCCAAGAATGAGATAAGTCAGACAGCTCTGACTGAGAAACACAGTATGCTTTCTGCAGAAGAAATTATAGGCTTTAGCAGGAGTCACTTTCATTTTAAAAACACACAAACAAACGAAGAACATTTATCAGGTGCTGGGATGATGATGACAATGGTGGTGATGATGATGATGATCCAGCATCTCACTTTTAAGAAACAATACATTTGCTCCAAACAATTGGGAACAACATTAGCAAACAATTCATGGGAACAAATGCCATGAGGTATCTAGAATGTTGATGCCTCTTTCAAAATGGAATAGGATGCTAAATGAGCAATCTAGAAATCCTTTACCAGGACTGTACAAGCATATATGAACCACCTCTCTTCAAAACATTAAAGCAGCTGCCTCTTTCTCCAGAGGAATGTACCTGTGAAGACTCCTGGGAGCAGCTTTCAAATCAGCCAGGGAACCCTTGAAGAAGAGAAAAAGGTTTACTGGTTCAAACACAAAGTAGAGGATGTAGTCTGGTATGCTGTGAAGCAGCTCATTGCACCACTCTACCTTTGGGTGAGGAGTTTTATTACCTGAATCCTTCTATTCAAAATAGGGCAACTGGCATGAAGGACAGGCAATTAAAGTCATGAGGGTGAAGAACCAACTGGACTCGTTTTTCTATTCATCCTTCTCTCCGTGAAAGACTCTAAGGAAAGAAATGTCCATGAAGATGAGAAACACATGCTTAGCCAGAAGCACATGCTTTCCATACCAGCGAGTAGTTCTAGAGCAGAGGTCCCCAACCTTTTGGGCACCAGGGACCGGTTCCGTGGAGAAAGGTTTTTCCACAGACTGGAGGGTGCTTGGTTTTATATGCTGCCTGAATCCCGCGGATGGGGCTTTGCTTGTATGTGCGGACCGGTTGCTGTAGCCCGATACCGGTCCACGGACGGGGTTGGGGACCCCGTTCTAGAGCACTACCTGGAACCCACATTCAACAGAAGGAGATTTGACAGAAAGGCCGGGGTTGTTGACAGAGTGCCAAGTGTACACTTTATGTGTGCAGAGCAAAGAAGCCTCAAGCCAATCTCTGTGAGGATCTGCCAGGGGGCAAGTGATAAGATGTGCGGTGGTGCCAAATGTCAGATTCAAAGTACCTAAGAGTCGCATATGTAGATGGTGTCACTGTGTGCTTTGTCTTTGGCATAGTTGTGGTTTGTGGCAATTGCTATTGAGATACATAACTTATTTTTGTTATTACTATGTTGTTTTTGGTCAGTGGTGAAATGAATCCATTGTTGTTGTTGATTCTTTATTGGGCTCAGTCTTATGGTGGTTTGTTCAGGCGGAGGATGTGGAAAGTGTGCTTAGTCTTCAATTATATTGCTTGTTGTAGGAATATTCTGCAAATTAGGCAATGGTAGCACGCAGAATGACTATTGTTCCCACTTACTTTTGTGCCCCTAAGACACAAAAACCAGGCAGTCTGAATATTATAAGTTCCTGTTGTTCCCTATGGTGAAATACTGAGAACATTCTGAGCTTTGTAACTTCAAAACCATTTTCTGGTTATGAAAGTTTTGTCCTGAGCTCAGAACTTTTTGTTGTTGGTGTTCTTTTGGCACAACCTTACAAAGAAGCTGAGAAAGTGAATGCAAATCTAAGTTTGGGGCTACGTTTATGACTGACCCAGTTATGCACAAACATTCCCAGAATACCATAAGCCAGCTACAGGACTTAAAAGCCAGTGGAGATCGATTGATCCAAATAAGCAGCATTATCAGTTTGAATATGAAAATGTTTCAAAGGCAAATCTTTGCTCAGAGCGAAAAAGCAAGTGGCAACTTGGATTCTTATGTGCTTCCTTTCATACCCCCTGTTACAACCTGGAAAAAAAACCTACCAATACAAAAACCTTCCTTTCAATTAAGAAGATACGACTGTTTCCCATGAAATCTGTTGAAAAGCTTAGAAATTAAGATTTCTCAGGTTAAGTGACTTCAGCTCTACCTTCAATGACATGCATGTGCAGCAAATGTGACTAGAGTATTATTGCACCCAGCTGGAGCCATATCTAGAAAAATGTGTGCCTCAAATCTTAGGGGCTTAAAGATGTCAAGAGTCTTGAAAAACAACCCCCCCTGTTAAAAAACCTTAAAATTCATACTGTATTAAAATGCTGTTAATATATTTAGGTTTATTTTAGTAGAACTCTAAAGGGGTCCAGAAGGCGCAATACTGCCATTATAAACAAAATCTAATAGCTTTATTCATATTGAGAATAAAGCAGGATTTCTGGGTAATTGATTTCATTGTATTATTTCAATACATTATCCTGCCTTTTTACATAATTAATACATTTGGTAGGATAATGTATATACAATGATCAGTGAAGGCTAATTTTCATGTAATTATCATATAACAAATATGTAGAAATAGAATCCTTCAGAATAGTTGGGGTTGATCGGAGAACCACGGTATTGAAGAAAGGACATACCTGTATTCAGTGTCTTTGGGACAAAAGGAATGCAGGACAGAGACAGACCCTGGACTGAGCAGCCCAAAATGTTTCCCAGGTGGGGAGAAAGGAAGATAAAGGCCAGAAATGCATGCCAACAGCACATTTATGCTAGCATCATGGTCAGGCAACAGCATCTGATAGGTTTCTAGTTAATCTTATATATTATTCTAAGTATTTCTATTTGAAGCAAACCATTGAGAGGACATCCCCAAGTGATTTTTAATGAAACCTGGCAGAAGGTTGAAAGTTACAAGTTAGAACATTCTCTGTTGCCTGAAGCAAGTGCTGCACTTTACTTTATATTAAGATAAATCCAGTAACTGACATGTTTGATATATAAATGGGCTTTTAACCTACTCTCGCTTTGATACTGTCTGATTTAGCTATGATATGAAACAGAAATTGTATTGACCTGGCCATCTATTCTGATCATGTTTGAAATGGCCAGTTCAGCTTTAAGGAGAATGTCAAATTGACAAACAAATGAAATAAAACGATTTGTGATTAGTCCCTTGAAGTCATAGAATTTTAGAATTGGAAGAGTTCTAGGAAGTCACCAGGTCCAACTCCCTGCACATTACTAGATTTGCTACACTATCCCTAATACATGATTATCCAGGCAGTGTTTGAAACTTTCCACTAAAGGAGAAGAAACCATTCCCTGTGATAATCTGTTCCATTGACTGACAGCTCTTACCATCCAGTTAAAAGAAACTTAGCTATGGGAAGCGTATTGTAGGTTTACATCTTGGTTTCTTTCTCAGAGCTACTTGATATGTATCAGGATTGGCAGTGGAGTTTCCCAGACTTACATCCCAAAGGTGCTTTTTCAAGAGGCAACTGGGCTTTCTTGTTTTTCTTTTCAAACAAAAACAAAGTCCAGTTGCCTTTTGAAAAAGCACCTTTGGGACAGCCATGATCTGGATGGCTGAGAATCTCCATAGACTCCCAGACTTACAGAATTGAGGAACTTAACCTACCTTCCCTGGGGATGAAGTCTGTAACATCTCAAGAGTTTATAGCCACAGAACCATGACCAGATCATTGAGGCCCTGACACACATCGGAATCACAACTGTATTAGATCTTGCTTTTATCTCAGGGCAGTGATGACATGATCTGGTTTGGGAGGATATTAACATCTGCCTTTGTTATTGTTATAACCTGATTGCCCTGGAGATATTTTCTGCTACTCCCTACTATAAGAAGGCTGGGCTGAATTAATGGAAGCTATTCAGTTTCAAAGAGAATTAGGGAAATCCATCAGAATCTAATACACAATTCGGCTGAGTTGACTTAAAATGAAAAAAATGACATCAGCCTTAGATTGCATTGGGTTAATGAGTCTTTCCCCTGCTCATGGATCCATGGACTCCTCTGATTTTCAGAGGACATCAGGGAAATGAAATGGCAAAATAGATCTGGAGCACCAATGGAGGAAGACTGTCATCAAGTCCATTCAGACATAGCCTATATTAAGATCTACACTGGGGCAATAAGAGTGGCAATTTTAAATTTGGATGGGGAAGAGACTCAGACTCAACCCTAGCAAAAACAAGTGACTGTACATTTGGGAGTCATTGGATTTTAGAGATTTTCCATCTTTAATTATGGAAAGGGCTGAACTATCCCTTTCATGAACTATCCCTTGAGGCACAATCGGAGAGTTCTCCTGGAGTCATAGATTCTGCTTGAGGAGCAGCTGGCAACCGTAATTAGGAGAATCTTTGCACAAAATTCATCTTATGTGCCAGTTACACCAATTGCTGGATCAGTAGGTGATACTCACAAGTCAGTCATAGTTTAGTAATCTACATAGTTCTACATTAGACTGCCCTTGAAGAACACTCAGAAGCTAAAACTAGTTATGAATACTCCTCTGTTCACCAATGTAATAGTATTGCATGTAATAGTATTACCTACCAATAGGCTTTTGGCTACAAGTCTAACTCCTAATAAGATCAAAGAGGATTGGCATACACTGGGTCCTATTTATAAAATAGTGATGTGTGCCTTTTATGACAGTGCACCTGTCTGGAAAATAGCATATCCCCCTGCCCACCCTACCCAGAGATCCAAATGGGTCCAGTTCTGCTGGAATCTAAAAGCCCCCTCCCCCAATTGGGCTAGGATGTTGTGGGAGCCATCAGTATATGTTAATATGTGTGAGGTAAATTTTAAGCCCAACACTGTAGATGCTTATACAGGTAGTCCTCAACTTACAACCAAATTGAGCTCAAAATTTCCATTGCTAAGTGAAATATTTGTTAAGTGAGTTTTGCCTCATTTTACAATTTTTCTGGCCAGAGTTGTTAGGTAAATCACTGCAGTTGTTAACTTAGCAACAAAGTTGTAATGTGAATCTGGTTTCCCTATTGACTTTGCTTGTCAGAAGGTGATCCCATGACTCCTGGGCACTGCAACCATCATAAATTGCCAAGCATCTGAATTTTTATCACGTGATCATGGGAATGCTAAGTGTGAAAAACAGCCATAAGTCACTTTTTTCAGTGACGTTGTAACTTTGAACGGTCATTAAATGAACTGTTGTAAGTTGAAAACTACCTGCAGTGGTTTTCTTGCTCTATTTGGTCTTTGTTTTTATTCTTCATATTCTTTGTGGTCAGCTGCCCAGAATTGTTGTGCACGCTGTTCTATTTGTTCAGTAAGGTTATCTCCTTTTTCAATAATTCAGAAAATACCAGATAGGGAATTTGCTTTGTTGAACTCAAAACACACAGCAATTGATAGAGAAAGTTACAGCATTTCCAATAAATGATCCACATGATCCCACACTTCCTAAAAATTTGACCTATTGTTTCCCTTTGCCTTAGGTTGTGGAGGGTGTTTTTTCTTCTTTGCAATGATAAAGGAAATATATATAGTGGTAGAAAGAGATGGGTTGATTATAAATGGATCATAATGCCACGGCAACTTCACCTGCTGAAATGTCCTTTTTTATACAGCACAAAAGTCTCTAGGAAAATATCTAGTCCAGAAAAGAAATGTGAAAATAATTCACAATAGCACAAAATGATACATAGAGGGGGGGGGAAAGAATTCGCTTAGAGATCCTTATTATGTTACCTAGCCTCCATATTTAGAAGTGATCAAATTAACTGGAAAAAAAGCCCCAATCAGGTAACAGATATTTTATATATTCAGACAGCCATTTGTCTGAAATGATATAGGGCAGGGGTTCTCAACCTTGACAACTTTAAGACTTGTGGACTTCAACTCCCAGAATTCCTCAGCCAGCAAAGCTGGCTGAGGAATTCTGGGAGTAACCCCTGATATAGGGTTTCCTGCCTGAGCAGGGGTTGGACTAGATGACCTCCAAGGTCCCTTCTATTCAAACTCTGGGATTATATAAACCAGCTGTTTATTGCTAAAACAGTGAAAAACAACAAAACAACTATTTACAAATCTAAAATAATCTTAGCTTTCGCTGATCCACTGCCAGCGTCATTAGAGTGAGTGTTGGAGGTGGGGAGTTTTCTTACAAGCCGTGCTGACTCAGTATCCTGCCCATTGATCTTGTGATAGGAACAAGGCAAGGAAAGGCAAGACTGACAGGAATGGGAAGGACAAAGGAAGGAACAACGGGAGGAAAGAAAGTTGCAAAAATGGAATGCAAGCAAGGAGAGGCAATTACAGCCAGTTAGGATGGATGGCCCTATCACAAGATCAGTGGACAGGATACTGAGTCAGCAGGGAAAAAAAGGTCTCACAAAGTTGGAATTGACTGATTGAACCTTTTAGTCCCACCCAGTCTGCCATTACCACCGCAGCTACGCCCACCCAACGGGCCATACCCACTCAATTGGCCACACCCACCCAATTGGTCACACCCACTCAACGGGCCATGCCCAGCCAGCACCCAACGATACATAAGTGGGTTTTGGGTTGCAGTTAGGGCACTCGGTCTCTAAAAGGTTCGCCATCACTGATCCATATTTTTAAAATGTTTTCCTGTTCTCTCTTGGATGGAGAGAGGGGAAAGCACAGTTCCCTTTACTTCTGTCAAATATCGACGAAACTGGTCAATTAAATATTCTTAAGATTAAATGATACCTGTGAGTCATCTTTTTATTTTTGTTTATTGTAATTTATATGCCAACCCACTCATATATGACCCTGCAAAGCTAGCAAATATTAAAATAAAAGATTTTTAAAAAACAAACATATTATTGCCTAACATTTTTTTTACTTTTAATATGTTTTAACTATTCAACATACATAACAAGATGAGGAATTTCTATTCTATTGACAGTAAAACTACTCCTTTTTTCATAAGTGATAATATGAGGTACTATGTAACAGAGAGTCAGGCTGATGGATATTGAAATATCAGGAAAAAAATCAAGGATTACAATGCAAACATCCTTCACATAGTTTTCCAAAAAAAAAAAAAAAAGATTGCCCTCTTTAGACATTGTGTTGATAGCCTAAAAACAAATACTGTTTTCCTTGGCAACTCACTTGCTGAATTCCAGAAATATTCCATAATGCTAAAATACTAAAATATTATTCAATCTCCCTTAGTATTCTGCTTAGTAGTTTAAATAAATATATATTCCAGTCAAAGTTCATTTTAAATGAAATTCACAATATGATTATAAAAGGAGAACCTACACTCAATATGCAGAGACCTAAAATTCAGCTTACCAGGGAAAAATTCTTATTAAAATATTAACACCATAAATTTTGGTACCTGTTATATAGACCATATTGAGCTTGTGCAAAATTGTCTTAATTTAGGAAAGAAAAACCAAAACATACACTCTATGTATGAATGCAAATGGGTGATCAGTTACACAGCTCTAGTAACGCTTTGCCTGGCAAGCATACTGCATCTCTGGTGGACAGATCAGTATAAACTTCATCGGTATAACCTCTGGAACCTCTGAAACCTCTTGAGAATGATCAAATACATAGCTCTGATGGTTGATTTTAAAAATATTACAGTTAGTTCATCAATGGAACTAAAAAAAATAATAGTGGAGAATCCTTAGTCAGTTCCTTAGTTGGATGCAAAGTTTAGGTCAAATTGTATGTTTCAGTGAAATCTCTCAGTGAGCAGAAAGGACACAATCTTAACATGATACAAATTTCAATATTAAATCTTTCTGAAATTTGAATGTATATTTATTGTTCAAGTACAGGTAGTCCTTGACATATGAGCATAGTTGAGCCCAAAATTTATGTTGCTAAGCAAGACATTTGTTAAGTGAATTTTGCCTCATTTTATGACCTTTGTTGCCACAGTTGTTAAGTGAATCACCGCAGTTGCCAAGTTAGAAACACGGTTGTTAAGTGGATCTGGTTTCCCCATTGACTTTGTTGTCAGAAGGTCTCAAAAGGTAATCGCATGACACCGGGATATCAGGATACTGCACCAGGATAAATATGAATCAGTTGCCAAATGTCTGAAGTTTGATCACGTGACCCTGGAAATACTGCAACAGTCATAAGTGTGAAAAAGGGTCATAAGTCACTAAATGAAGTGCTATAAGTTGAGTACTACCTGTACAGTGAATATGACAGGCACAGAGCTTTGGACATCTTTCTGGTGAGTTTTTGACAAGCCCTTTATGGCATTGGACCTGGATACTTACGAGACCGTCTTCTGCCACATACTTCCCTACGACCGGTGAGAGCGCACAGGGTCGGCCTCCGGGTCCCGTCAGCAAAACAATGTCATCTGGCGGGCCCTAGGGGGAGGGCTTTCTCTGTTGTGACGCCCGCCCTCTGGAACCAACTGCCCCTTGAAGTCCGCGTTTCTCACACCCTCCCGGCCTTCCGAAAGAATCTTAAAATCTACCTCTGCCGGCAGGCCTGGGGATGATTGTTGATTGTTGTGTGACTGATGAATATGTGTGGGGTTTTATTTTTAATGTTTTTGCTTGGACTTAGATTTTAATTGTTGTTTTATATATATGTTGTGAGCCGCTCCGAGTCTTCGGAGAGGAGCAGCATATAAGTCCAAACAAATAAATAAAATAAATAAACAACTCCTTTGGCAGAAATAATATCTTCTAAATATTTCCTCTGGCCAGTTAAGAGTCCTTCTGTTCTTACTTTTAGACTTTTCCTCTATTTTTCCTTGCAGAAGTCTTGTCACTCAGAAGTATTCTTAGGCCTCTTTGCATGAACTGCAAGTCTGAAGAGTCCTCACAGATTTTCATTAACATTCCAGTATGGAAACTGTAAACTTCATTCCAAATCTTTTGTCTCTTTCTTTTAAATTCTTGGAGGTATATTTTGAACTGTTTCCTTGCTAAAATCCCTAATCTCTTTTCAGCTTCAAATACTTCGCTAACCCCGGGTCCCCTCAAGGCCTATTGAAACGTCAAAAAATACAATCACCTACATTTCAATTTGCATTCAGTATCCACTAATTTTTGGCAGTTGGATCTGAATAGCCTCACTTCCTGCCACATACTATGCAGAAAGCAGTTGCGCTGTGCCAGTTTTTCTCTTAGATTCGACTAAAAACATTTTTCTTGGACCTTTTCTTTGAATTTTTGTTGCACAGAAAAGAATGGCTGATTATGGGATGTTTCTGTGTATTAGGCCCTGTAAGCACAGGTATGAAATTCAGAAGAATTTAGTCACAGTGTGCACCTATACCTTTAGGTGGTCTAGGCTGACGTATACTTTATTATTACTAGTAATAGTCAAATTATAGTGCAATTCTATACATGTCTACTCAGAGGTAATCCCCACTAGGTTAAATAGGAATTATGCTTGGGAAAGGATTTATATAAGAGTTATGGCTTGCTGTAGTGTAGCTTGGTATGGGCACTTAAATGCTTTTTTTTTTTAGTTTTCTATATTATACAGATAACTATGTTATAAGTTTTGCATAAGTGACTTCAACAAGTAATTCTCTTTTCTTGGATCAATTGTCTCACTTTGCCCTTTACGTCCTTTAAATTCCTGGTAAAGAAAGCTAAGAAGGGTTCAAGGAGTGCTTTCCCATTGTACTACAACTGAAAGATACAATACTCAAGTCTCAAAGCTTGCTTTCATGCTATTTAACACACTTCTATTTTCCCTTTAGCTGGTAACTTTTTAAGTGCTAAAATGGCTAAAAAAAGGCAGGCCAAGGAAGAGCAGGGGCAGAAAGCACAGCTGCCCCTCTGTGAATTGCTTTAATATTTTAAGGTTTTGCTGTTGTTGTTTAGAAAGGAGAATAGGTAACAAACTAGGGTTTCTTTAACTCCATATCCTGTGTTCTTCTCCTTTGCTCTTTCAATCCCGGTGGGAATCAGTGCTTACATTTTATTATTCACAAAATATTTACATTATTAGTTGCATCAGTATCTATCAGCCCCATTTTTCAAATTGTTACTTTAATGATGGAGAACAGAGAAAAGATCACCAGGTATCCCATTTTCTTTCTCTATTCTGTGGCCATTAAATATAGAAGAAAATTAAAATTGGAATGACCAAAGGCCTTTCCCATTGGGAAGATCCATGCTAATTACCCACAATTTTGTTTCCCATGGTTCTGAAAAATGTTGTGCCTGAGATAGATAGATAGATAGATAGATAGATAGATAGATAGATAGATAGATAGATAGATAGATAGATAGATAGATAGATAGATAGATAGATAGATAGATAGATAGATAGAATACATTCTTGCATGTTGCTTAATACAAAATAAAATCAAGGTATATTTTTTATAGCTTAACTGAGTGGAAAGTGTGCTTGCTTTGAACTGGATCTAGGGACTGATTGGAAGTATGTTGAAAATTTCCTGTAGTAATTTTCCAACAATAGCATGCCTCATCTAATACTTATAGAAAAACACTCTATAGAGGTCTTTAGCACACCTACCCTTGAAGAAGTTATCTTGATCCCACTGGGAAAAAATTAACATTTATTCATGCTCTGTTTATTTCATTCAAATGTTAGCAGATTTCAGCATCATCAGTAATGAATAGCAAATTAATTAATACAAATATTAGCAAGAACAAAATCCATGCTGGCTTAGTTGTGGACATAAAGAAAGTCCAAGGTTGCATAATTGTTAAGATAGTAACACTGGTTTGATGTATAACTGTTATAACTTTTGTTCTTTGACTCATAACACCTTTTCCTTCTCCCTCAAGCCATATTTCAATATACCCAATTTATTTGAATGGTTACTATCACCTTTTGAAACACAGCAGGCCCAATTTGGCAACCAGAAGGCACTTGTTAATCAACATATTTATAATACATGTAAGATTATTAACATTAGCCTTATAAGGTAGACCAGATTAAGAAACCAATATCATATAAGTTAGTGCTACTTTTATTGTAAAAGGCTATAGCAGCAGAATCATGAAAGTTTCAATGTGTTTTCCCCTCCCTCCTTTCATCTCCATGTGAACTAAAGGGGGGCTTGTCTGAGTTATTTTGTTCCTCCAGATTCAGACCACTTTTATTTGATTGCCCTGGTAGCAATTTTCCTCCTGTCTTTCAAGGTCAATGACATATCATTATAATCACTCAGTTTTCAGAATGAAACATGCAGTAGCAGTACATGGGAGGAGTAAGTGGGTTGGGGTGACAGAATCAAGAAGACATTCTCTTTGATCTCTACTGTTAAAATTCCAGGCAGAAGAAGGATCTCTTGAATGACCAGTCAGACCCATATACCAGTAGGTCTGGGAATATTAAAGTCACTTTAAATAATTTTCAAGTAGTTCTGATTGTTGGGTCTATGTTTACTTAAGAGGATGAAACTGCTTCTTTGCGGATATCCATTTATCCCTTCATCGCTACAAAGAGATGTCCACCGATCCTTGCTCAAATGGCAGCAGCACACTCCAAGAAGAGTAAGCCATGGAAATAAATACCTAAGTTGCTAACTTAGGTAAGTAGGTAAATGTATGCCCTTCCTAGTTTGGAGTCCTTCTAATGTAATGGCACCCTAACAATCAGGATTCCCCTTCAGCATGACTAGAGACCATTCTGGAAGTTAGTCAGAAATACATCAGGCTAGAGGAGACTTATGCACAATAGCCTTGAAGGTCCTGCCATATGTTAGGAACAGATGAATTCTGCTGCACTTTAGCCTAGTATACATAACTAGGAATAACATCAAATATGTTGTGTTCTAAGCACTCATGCAAACACCATATTTTGATTATTCAAATTCTTTGCTTGCCCTTGTTCTACAGAAAGCACAGTATGTTCTTTTTCAGTGAAATAATTATTTTCAGCTAATAGTAAAGGAAGGAGCTCTTAAAACATTATTTTAAGAAAGCTGGATACACTGGATATATGAGGAGTCTAAACTTTTTAATGTGGCAAGATGTGCTCAGGGATTCCAACATTATAGTTAAGGTCTTCATCTACCATACATTTTTAGACAGCAACTGGGATGGTTATAGAAAATCAGGGGAATTTGAAGAATCACTACAGGTTGGACCCAAACATAGTTGCCTTTACTATAGACTAATACTTAGTCATTGTCAGGATAATATGGTTGAAAATCACAGAATGTATTACCTTGATATCTATATTTATCAATATGGCAGCATCTATCTGACAGTGGATGATCTCAAAAAGATAATCAGGTTTGGACCTAATTGCCACTTAGAGAGAAGACCAGCAGCTAATATCAGGAAGAACATCTGTAAGAATAAATGGTCAATCACTTCTACACTGCTATCATGAAAATGACATAAACATAAGAACCAACCATTTTCTGAATTATGTTCAAGGCATTGTGAAGCCCTAATGGACATATTCATATATAATAATCAGGTGATAATACACACATACCAGTGTATTCATGTTCAACATTCATCTTGCAGAAGTACAGATCTTACCACTCGGCACAAATAAATCTAAGAATGAGGCTTCAGTTACCAATAAGTTATATAAAGAGATAATTCTGTTTCCTTGTCATTACATATACCAGTGAAACAAATGTGCAGCTAACGGAATCTCCTTTAGTAAATATTTTTTTCAGCTTATTCTGCCAAACAAAAGCTAACAACTATAGGCAACAGGCAATAAAAGGATGTGGAGCTTGTTTTCATGCTTAGTTAATTTGAGGTTTATATAAATGGATGTGGTCTGGCTCCTAAGGGCAACACTAGAAGGAAGCAGACAGCTATATAACAAGATGTTCAATAAGGTCCTTGAACATTGAACTCAATCATTTCCCCCCTCCCCCCATTTCCAAGACAGAATTGCAAGGTCACCTTCGGTTAATGAGGAGTAACTACAAATAACACTGTCCTGTTCAACTGAACAATGTCCAAACACAATTTTAAATTATTATTTCCAGCTCAGTAATATTTCTTGCTGGGTTAATACTTCTTACTAAGCAATATTTTTTTAGAAGGAAGTATTGCCTGACTGTTGTTGCTTAGAGAGGGGCTGGGATAGATGAGAAGCATGGATTCACATCTAACTCCCAAGTCACTGTAGTCAATGATGAGGCTTGCAGTTCAGTAACAATTGGGGAGCTGTATTGGACAGAATAAGTTTCTGGGTAAACCTTGCAGATGGATTCACAAGTGCCAAGCACTCCTTGAAGTGCATTTGTATTCATGTTGATTGGCCCTTCAGCTGTGGTCCTCCATAGAGAACTTTAACTTACCAATATATCCAGTGGTGGGATTCAAATATGTGAACAACCGGTTCTCTGTGTGGATGCTGCTTCCGGAAGTCCATTCTGGGCCTGGGCAACAAAAAATTAGCTACCGGTTCTGCCGAAATGGTGAAAACCAGCTGAATCCCATCACTGAATATATCTAACCCTGATAGTGTTCAATTCTAGCTCTGCTGTTAGTCCTTTATTTATTTCAGGAGGTCAGCACTGGAATGTCCTAGAGAACATCAACAAGTTGTCACTTCTGATGTCTGATTTGTGTCTATTGATCATTTTGTTTAGAGGCTGGACAATTTGTTTAGTTAAGCATTGTTGACAAATGATGGCAAATACCATAATACAGATATAGATACAGAGGTTTAATTTCTATGAGTAGCTATCTGAAAATAAATATGATTCCTATCCTCTAATATTTTCCTGTGGCTTGTCTTGGGTTTTGGGGCAGGGTTAGCTTCCCCCAGCAGCCTTGAAATTAAAACTTTGTCAATATTGTAAAATTATATCCATTAAAGCTGAAGCCTAATGTATTTTCCTCAAAACAAAACAAAAAGAATAAAAACACAGGGTTAACTATATAGAATGTAATATTCTCCATTTCTTTTTCTTCCCTTTATTTCAAGTGCTTCTGTACTGCTTGAGTGTACTGCTTCTGTACTGCTTTATTTGTACTTTATTTCATGTACGTTATACTGTACTTTATTTCAAGTGCTTCTGTTCTGCTTCAATCCTTCTGACTCTAAACGGTTTGCATGAAAAAAATCAGTATAATACAGAATTATAATAATGTCAAAAATGCCCAAAATACTATCCATGCCATAATCTATAATCTCTCTAAAAAATCTTATTCATCCACTATAACAAACGGTTAATCACATGGGTACTGATAGTGGCATCCTACATTCCGGATATATTATTCCTCACTCCATCAACCTGAAGGCCCTTGAAAATTCTAACAGAATCTATTACCAGTGGTGGGGGATTCCTGAAAGAGGAAACTCTCTTGCAGGAAATGTTTGCCTCTGAGTCTCTCCCACCCTATTTCTTGAGGAGCACGAAGGGTGGAAAGTCTCAACAAGCACTCTTGCAATAAATGAAACATCATTTTGTTTCATTTGCAGTGGAGAGATCTCAGTTATGCAACCAAGGCTATTGTACTATTCTGTTCAGCCAAATGCCTATGTGCTTCTTTTACAGTCCTTCCCTACATAGGTCTACTTTGAAGACCATTCAAAGGTTAGCAAATTAAGGATTCCAACTGTATTCATCTAGACCAGGGGTAGGCAACCTTGGCTCTTTTATGACTCATGGACTTCAACTCCCAGAATTCTGGGAGTTGAAATCCACGAGTCATAAAAGAGCCAAGGTTGCCTACCCCTGATCTAGACCTTTTCTTAACTGTGAATAGACTCTCCACTGAAATCTCTCCAATATAATATAAATAATAATTCCCCTGCTCATATTTGCTATATATTTGGTTTTGGTTTGTAAATTATTGAAGTTCCTATGGAACTTGGGAGGATTAACTGATCTAAATCTTCTTTTTCCAAACTAATTTCCTTTTGATGATTGGATTGCAGCTCCTAGCATCACAAAACTTGATCAGCAATGACAGCGCTCTTTGTGGATGATGGGAGTGACATCCTTAATTTATCAAAAGCCATGGAGCTACCTGCAATGGCAAGGATTTAGGCAACTGTTTTGATTATTTTTTTAAAAAACAATGCAGGAGATTATTTTTCCTGCTAGCATCTAGCTTTGATCTTGCCAGAATTTTTCTCTATGAATTAATTTGGCTAAATTTTTCCAAGCAGACAGAAAACACATAAGAACAGAAATGAGGGCAAAGTATAATTTTAAAAATATTTCACATAACAATGTTATAGAAATATATTAGCTGGTCTCACAAATTTTGTTACAGCCCATGAAGTGTGAGCAAAAACAGACCATCCTTATAAAATCCCAGCAAATATTAACTCAGGGGCAAAACATATAATTCAGGAATTTTATTATTTATTTATTTAATTAGATTTCTATGCCGCCCTATTCCAAGAACTCAGGGCGGCTTACAACATGGATACTCACATGAAGAAATCTGGCATTAAAATACATTGTTAAAACCCCTTAATTAAAAACCAATCATCCAAAGACAGACATGCAAACAAACATACACTGGCTGGGGCAAGGTGTTAACTGCCCCAGGCCTGTCGGCAAAGATGTGTCTTCAATAATTTGCGAAAGGCGAAGAAGGTGGGGGCAATACGGATCTCCGGGGGGAGTTGATTCCAGAGGGCTGGGGCCGCAACAAAGAAGGCTCTTGAAGGGAATATACTGTTTACACTTGAGTTGGATTACTTCCCTTTCTTAGTCCTTTAGCAATCAGAGAGTTTTTGAGAACTCTGCTTGGCATCAGATTGTCTACCAAATAGGCAAATTTCTGTCTTCAGTCAAATCACTCAGTTGCATTCCCACATTATGTGCAATTCATTTGCCCCGAGATAGTTCAGCACCCAGCCAGCCAGACTAAGCCAGACCAAACACCCAAAAATAAAATTCTCCAGACCACTGCATAGTATTCCTGTAGCTCATCTTGTGAAAATGGCATTAAAAGAAAAGAAACCAAAAGAAATTAATACTAACATTACAAAGGGAATGCTTGGAAAACAATATACAAAAACAAATGTCTAAATACAGAAATTAATTAATTAATTCTAAAAGAAACCTGCCACTAAGGAAAAGAACAGCCATCACTGGCTCCCAAGCATTGATTTGCCCCGTGTGTACTTTTCAGCGTTAGTCATTATCCAACTACATAGCTGCCATGTACTGCAAATATTTGCTACATCAAGTGTAAAGTGTGGTTTCAATCAGAGAAGATTCTGTATCTTTAAGATATTTTATTTGCTGATACTTTTTAGCATGCAAGGTACCACTCTTCCAAAGCTGGCTACATAATACCAACGGTACACAAAGCATCTCAAAAACTATAAATTATTCATATTCCGATAACCCACTTTTTCCCATTCTCACACCCAGATGAGTAGGAACTACTGCTTCTGAATTCCCAGGCTTTGTCATCAAAACCTTTGAGATGACACTTTTTTAGAGACTACTAGAGTAGAATATATACTTACCTGAACCAGTAAGTCATCACTAACTTGGTCCAGGACAAACTGTTGTCTTTCATATGTTTGGGATATTCCCATCAGCCACCAGTATATACAATGACAAAAGATTATGGAAGCTGTAGACAAAACATCTAATGGATGTCAGGTTGTCTACTGATGTTTCTCTATTTCCATCACACACACACACAAAATTTACAATTAATTTGCCTCAGTACATATCCATTCTTACAATTTGCAAATCTAATATGATAGTATAATATGCTTCATGCTTTTGCAATAAAATACTACATTAAATTGATGATTCCAAACAAATCGTGGAGTATTCCGTAAATCTGATTATTGCTGTACTGCTCCATGTTGTTTTGCAAAAACTCTACTTTGTTCCATCCTAGCTAAACATCTAATTTTAAAGTGAATATCCATTTCAAAAATGTTTTAGGCATTATCTAGCTAGCTAGCTAGCTAGCTATGTATCTAACCTCAAGTTAAAAGTCTTCATAATGAGATCAGTATTTGTTCCATAAAAAATATTTCAAATTATATCAGCTTGCATTTTCGAAGTAGTAATTTTCAAATTTCATGCACAATGCATCATCACAATATATGATGGGGAGAAGAGATAAGAGAACAAACCCTAAAAGAAAACCCTGAGTAAACATTCAAATAGGATGTCTATGGAGATTCTCAGTCATCCAGGTCATGGTTGTCTCAAGTTTCTTGTTTTTCTTTGAAAACATTTGCACTTCAGTTTGAGATGCAGACAACACAGACTCAACCCCAACAGCCTGCACCTTGTTCAACAGTGAAGGGACACGGGGCAGAAAACATCCTGCGGAAAGCATAGCTCCAACTTTTCAATGAAAGAATACCACAGATTTTTTTAAAAAGTAGAAGATTCTTGAATGAGAAGCAAAACATCTTCAAAGAAAAACAAGAAAGTCCAGTTGCCTCTTGAAAAAGCACCTTTGAGACATTCAGACAGGATCCAACAAGTATCCTTTTTACATTCATATGTATTAGGGGAGGGGCATAAATTCAAGATTACACCTCTAGTGCTGAAAAAAAATCCATTCTATTATTTCACACTAACTCACTCGTACACCCATATGCGCAACAAGCCTATCTTCAGCCATTCTGCTCAAGTTTAAATTGACTCAGATTCTCCCAAAGCCACGGTCTACTTAATAGCAGTGGTGATAACATTGCTGGCTATTTAGATGCTGAAGGAAGCCTGGCATACGATCTCTTGCCAACAGAGGTGATATCCTCCGTTAGCAATTTCATGTAAAGCCTGCTGGTTAATGGTTGATAACTCTTACTCAGATTAGTATTTAATTAAAAACAAATTAATTATGGAAAAAATGTTTGAACCTACACCTACCCACACATTGGATGTAGGGGGAAAAAACCTGTTCTGGTTTGAAAGCACAGCACAGAAAAAAGCTTAATTGCTGAAGCTAACTGGGAATGAATGCTAGTTCTGGCTATCTTACTGTGCTGAAATAATGTTGCTTCAAATCAAGCACTGCCCGCCAGTCTGGTTACACAGCCTTTTACCTTCCTTCTATCTACTCAGGGTAGGTTTTACAAGGTCAGTTGAAATGAGAACCAATTTCCAAACGGCACTAGCAGATGCAGTGGTTAGAGAATTAAACTAGGGCCAAGGCAATATCGGTTCTCTCTCTTGTGAAGCTCACAGGATATTCCTGGGTCAGCCATTATCTCTCAGACCAACAACTGAGTTCTTTCTGAAGCTAAACTGAACCAGGAACAGAGATGCAAGGTAAGACAGGATAAACTTTCATAAATTATGTAAAGGTAAAGGTTTCCCCTGTCGAGTCCTGTCCATCTCTAGGGAGCAGTGCTCACCTCCATTTCTTAGCCAGGGAAGCCAGTGTTGTCCGAACACATTTCCATGATCATGTAGCCAACATGATTATATGTTAAGGCACACAGAACACTGTTACTTTCCCACTGAAGTAGTACCTATTTATTTACTCCATTTGCATGCTACATGGGCAGGAGCTGGGGCAAATAATGGGAGCGTACTCCATTGCACAATGCTCATATCTCGAACTCAGACTGTCAGCTTTAATATTTTATATTATGTAATATAAAACTGATGTTTATCACTCAGAATCCAGTATCATGCAGGCCTCTTCAAGCTGTCAGTGTTCCTTCAAAGTTGATCATGATTGTAATTTTAAATATGTCAGAAAGAAAACAGATAAAGACAATTCAAAATGCTCGTAATGATGTCTATGGAGATTCTCAGTCATCCAGGTCATGGTTGTCGCAAAGGTGCTTTTCAAGAGGCAACAAGACTTTCTTGGTTTTCTTTGAAGATGTTTCACTTCTCATCAGCTCTGATTGGATGATGGGGAATGGAAGGATTTATATTCCTTGCAGAAACTGGTCATCTGCATTCTTTTAGAGGGTCATTGAGGCCATTTGAAGATTTATCTGTGTCAGAGTCATCTGAGTAGTGCAAATGGGTGTGGAGCCTTCCTGGAACTTCTGAAAGGACTGTGTTGTAGACTGAAGATAGATGATGTTGTTCGGGAGAGGGGCGGTATAGAAATTTAATAAAATAAATATCTGCCACTCTTTTGAGAGAGGGCTGTTCAGTTTTGACATAGATATCCTCTTTGACCCCTCTTTCAAATCAGTGGTTCTCTCTGTCCAAAATGTAGACTTTGCTGTCTTCAAAAGAGTGGCATTTGCCTTTTAAATGGAGATGGACTGCTGAATCTTGTCCTGATGGGTTTGTTCTCCTATGTTGTGCTGTAGTTAGCATGGTAGAGATCTCAAAAGGGCATGTCCTTTTGTTACACTCATACTTTTTGCTTTCTCTTGATAGCTTTTCAAAACCTTTAACTCCAAAGCTCCTGTGACAGAATTAGAGACCAAATCAAACTGACTCCTTTAAAGAACAAGGAAAAATTACTATGTTATGGGTCCTTTGAGGATACCTTGTTCTTTTCCACTGCAAGGCCCACTTGCTGCATTATTGTAGTCTACTTTGTCTGAATGGATGTGTTCAGATGATGAGGGGACAAGAAGACAAATCATGCCCTTTGGGAGAGGTAAAACCGGCAGCAGCTGCTCTGATCTCAGAGCCAGACCTTGCCATGTGGGTACTTCTCTCACAAAATCTGGCTACCTTGAAATCTGGCTGCTCACCGATTCAAGCAGCAGCAGCAGTAGCAGCAGCAGCTCTGTAGAAGGAGAGCACCCCAGGCCTTAATCCATCTGCTCAGACACCCCTTTCTTGGCTACCTGGAGTGGCTGGCAGAGACTATTGTCTGCTGATTGTAATGAGCAAAATCATTTAAAGATAGGCAGTAAAAGATTAAAAAAGGAAAACTAAATAAATCTAGTTTACTCCAACACTGTTCCTTTTTCCATTTCTTGCAACCCATCCTTCCATCACATTATACATTGCTTTAAATTTTCATTTCTCTTTTTTTAAGGATCTCATCAACTCCATCTAACCAAGACTTTCTCAGTCTTTGCCTTCCTCTTGCCCCTCTTCTTTTGTATGTTTTTTTTATTTTGTAATTCAGCTCTCCTTAATTCTTGCTGTAGGACCAATCCACTTCAATGTACTTCTTTCACATTAATCTATCACATGAGTACAGGTAATTCTCAACTTACAACCACAATTGAGCCCAAAATTTCTGCTGCTAAGTGAGATATTTGTCCCATTTTACAACCTTTCTTGTCACAGTTGTTAAGTGAATCACTGCAATTGTTAAGGTAGTAACATGGTTGTTAAGTGAATCTGGCTTCCCCATTGACTTTGCTTATCAGGTCACAAAAGGTGGTCACATGCCCCCAGGACACTGCGCCTGTCATAAATATGAGTCAATTGCTAAGCATCTGAATTTTGATCACATGACCACAAGTATGAAAAACAATCATAGGTCACTTTTTTCAGTGCCATAGTAATTTTGAACTGTCACTAAATGGATTGTTGTAAGCCAAGGACTATCTATACTCAAGCCATACTCCTTCAGTATTCCTGTTCTATTTTCTTGTTTTACCAGACATATTAAATTCTCATTGTATTTTACTTACTTTCATGTTTTTCCAGCAATACCCAACTTTCTCTTTTATATAAAGTGAGTGGAAGAACATTCTTAAACATAGCCAGTTTTATTTCTTTTCACAAATGTCCATCCTCACACTACAACAGATCTTACTTTTATGCCAGCATACAACGTCTTAAAATATAACATTGTTATTTATATCATGCAGGGTATGCACTCAGTACATCACACTAATAGTCCTATCAATCCTTAGCAAATAGATGCCTTTAAGATATGCTGAACTGCATCTACCATAATTCCCAAATAACATGTAACACATCTGAAAAGTATTTAATTGGGGAAGACCATTTTAACCCAATCATAATTCCTCAATTTAACCCTCAAACTTCCATTCTCTTATAAAACATGCTGATTTTTCAAAAGAGAGCAGCTGATTACAATACAAGGAATTATAATGTTGGTGTTGGAGGCTCAGAATTATAAAAACTAAACAAGATGTCTTGAGGGCATCCAGTTAAGGAAGGATTACTTAAAACCATGGAGCCAAACATCCGTGAATCCTTGTTTACTTCTGCACATTGAAAAGTCTCCTATCATTTAATAAGCAGAAAGATTTTCTTTCTCAAATAATATTCTTCAGATAGGTATCTGTTTGCATTTAAGCCAACTTTAAAGTCTTCATAGAAAGAACATTATTTAAACTTTTGGCCTGTTTATTTTCAACTTCGTAAACATTCAGTCTTAGATCCTTAAATGAAACAGGATTTTTAAAAAGCCAATCAGCATAAAAATTCCTGTGGCAGATAACAATGTTCTCAGAAAATTTCCCCATAATTTCATTTATTTATATGTGAATTTGACTTCTGTACATATTCTTTCCATCTGTCATTACTTAATTATTAAGGATGTGGACAATTTGGAATGTTTTTTTTTTCTTGTTGTAACAGATCCTAGCTACAACACAACTAAGTTCTACTTTGGTTCCTTCAAAAGGAACCAGTTCAATAAACCTCATTCATAAAAAACGTCAGTGAACAAAATAAAATAACCTAGAATTACTTTCAAACATATCCTTTTTTATAAGTTGTGCATGAAAACATTGTGAAACTACATCATTTTCTGCTGCTAACAATCTTGTGAAGTATGTTGGACTGAGAGTTAGCGGTATGTAAGTGTATATTTGAGCAAAGGTTCTCATTCTAAATCGATATTATCTGCTATCCTACATAGTCTAGGTAACAGTTCTAGAACAGGGGTTCCTAACCGTGGCATGCCAGCAACCAGTCCACACAAACAAGCAAAGCCCATCTGCGGGATGCAGGTAGCACACAAAACCACACACCCTCCAATCCACGGAAAAACCTTTCTCCATGGAACCGGTCCCTGGTGCCCAAAAGTTGGGGACCTCTGGTCTAGAAGACATCTTCACAAAGTGATAAAAAAGAGGCTCAAGAAGATGATAACAAGAAGGGAAACAACAGAAACCATTGGCAAAAATTCACTGGACAGAAGCTGCCAAATTTTACGTGAATCTTTTCAAAAA
Organism: Bothrops alternatus; assembly: GCA_034064705.1. Lineage (NCBI taxonomy): Eukaryota > Metazoa > Chordata > Lepidosauria > Squamata > Viperidae > Bothrops > Bothrops alternatus. The sequence goes on along the minus strand of JARGCV010000007.1, from coordinate 44,529,596 downwards.
CACAAGCACTGTTGTGAATAATCCATGCTTCCTGATGAGAAGAGCAAAGGGTTGAATATACCCTTGTTATACTAAATTCTCTTGAACTGTCAGCTTCTTAGCTGAAGTGGATTCTTTTTAAATAAAAATGCAGAAGGCGTAGTCAGTAAAAACAAAGTTGTAACCTTATTCATCCAAGAGTGAATTGTTTAAATCTCAAAATAGGACAACAGGATGTGCAATGGGGAGGGGAGAAGAGAGCTAAAATATACTGGAAGGAAAAATAGTAGGGCTCATGTCTACTGCTAGGATAGTAAAATATGAAGTTTTAATTATAAAGCTTAATAAGCAATATAATAATACTAGAAGAGCAATGGACTCCCTTTCAATGGCGGTTTTCAATTAGGAGCTGAAGGATCACCTGTCAGAGGTGATTAAATGGATTCCTACACTAAGCAGGGGGTTGGATTGGATGAGATGTCACATCCTTTCCAACTGATAGTTGACTGGTTTCTAGGACAAGCTTTACATATTGCTATCAACCCACCACCCAGAAAAGTATCCACATTGCACCCAAGGTATACAATTTCCTGGCAATAGCTTACCATACTAGGCAGCTGCCCCCAAAGTACCTCTCTGAAATAGATCTTCCAATTGTTGCAGTGCAAGGTAGTGCCGTATTTGCAGTTCGGGGTGAAGAATGGCAGAAGACAAGGGGTGCCACTGCCGCCAAAAGGAAAGAAGAAGACTTGGAGGACAATAGGGGAAATAGCAGGTTTTCTTTCCTCTTCACTTGGAGGATCATCTTAGCTACTTCCATCTCTATGCATGAAACTGGATAACCAGTAGTCTGATAATATAAAACACCTCCACATTTTTACAAGGAAACACTGTAAAGCACATTTGGTTTATAAAGAGATTAATCTAATATCCAGCACCTAACTTGAAATATGTGTTGATTTAAACAAGTTGAAAATAGCCACACTGAGGAACATTTGTAAACCACGGCAATATGCAACAACTGAAGATTCACAAGTTGTATCCTTCTTTACAATGCATAGTCAAAAGGTGGGCTGTCAAAATGGATAGATTGGAAACTTCCAGGCATTTGGCAGGCTTACATCTGAACAGCTGTAAATGCAATCATGATGAATGGGTTTCACGGCACTGGCAGTACTTTAAAGTACGACCTTAAAGTACGACCTTGTCTTCTTTTTTCCTGCTAGCTGGATGGGTCTGCCAAATACATAGCAGAAATGGTTGGAAAATCCAATCCTATATGTCTTTTCTTGAAAGTAATTTCCACACTTTCTCTTCTAAAATATAGTATGTGGGATCACAGCTACTTAAGGGTGTTCAGTGTCAGCATTCTTATCTAGACTGCTGTATTGTACCCTGCTACATGCAGGATTGCCTTTCAAGGCATTTATAAATGATGGTTTAATACAATAGGAAAGATTATAAACTGGAGTATGTAGACGGACTATATCTCAAAGATACTAAAACAGTTATGCTGGTTCTTAGCTCATTTCTGAACACAACCATGAGGTCTTGTTTATTTTTTAAAGCCCCAATTAGCTTGGGACAAGAGGAGCTAAAGAAACACTACTTCCTTGTATATCTTGACTGTGAAGAGACAGTAGCCCCAAAAGTCTAGTCTTGTCCTGCTTTAGAAAAAACTGCACCAGTCCAGAAAAAAATGATGACCCACAAACTTAAGAGTCAAACATAGCAAGAGAAAAAGGCACCTGAAACCCAAAAGAATTCTTCAATCCTAGTTTAAAGCTTATCTGCAAACAATCAAAAAAGTGATAGGTGAGGAGGAACTTATTCACAAAGAGTCCATTGCTCACTAAAGTCCAGCTTCTTAAGCAGCCATTCCTTTGCATGGCTGAGAGTCAAGCCTCTACCATCTGTTGCCTAAATCTTTGTGTCCTAATTTCTTGTATCCTTGAGAATTTTTTTTGTTCCCAGCACAGTTTATGGATAGTAGATCCCAGGTTCAGGAATTAGAAATGTCACCATTCTAAGTAGTGTTGCAGTTCCTTAAAAAAAACTATACATGCTGGTAGTTTGAAACTGTTTCCAGCTCATTATTGTCACTGAAGACCCAGATAACCTTCATGGTTGGGAATACTTATTGCCAGCTTCAGTTGGTATCTCAACTACACCTTTTCCTAGACAAGAACAGCCTAATTATAACAACAACAACAACAAAAACAACAATAATAATAATAATAATAATTTTGGAAGGGACCTTGGAGGTCATCTAATCCAATCCCCTGCTCAGTCAGGAAACCCTATACCATTTCGGACAAATGGCTGTCCAGTCTCTTCTTAAAAACTTCCAGTATTGGAGCATTCACCACTTCTGGAGGCAGTTTGTTCCACTGATTAACTGTTCTAACTGTCAGGAAGTTCCTCCTTAGTTCTAGGTTGCTTCTCTCCTTGATTAGTTTCCATCCATTGCTTCTTGTCGTGCCTTCAGGAGCTTTGGAGAATAGCTTGACTCCCTCTTCTTTGTGGCAGCCCCCTGAGATATTGGAACACTGCTATCATGTCCCCCCTCATCCTTCTCTTCATTAAACTAGACATACCCAATTCCAGCAACCGTTCCTTATATGTTTTAGCCTCCAGACCCCTAATCATCTTTGTTTCTCTTCTGTACCCTTTCTAGAGTCTCAACAACTTTTTTACATTGTGGTGACCAAAACTGGATGCAGTATTCCAGCTGTGTTGGCTTTTTTGGCAGCTGCAGCACACTGCTGGCCCATATTTAAGTGATTGTCCACTAGGACTCCGAGATCCCTTTCACAGTTACTACTGTTGAGCAAGGTACCCCCTATACTATACCTGTACATTTGGTTTTTCTTGCCTAAATGTTGAACCCTACTTTTTTCACCATTGAATTTCATTTTGTTAGATAGCGCCCAGTGTTCAAGTCTGTCCAGATCCTCCTGTATCCTAAGCCTGTCTTCTGGAGTGTTGGCTATTCCTGCCAGCTTGGTGTCGTCTACAAATTTGATGAGTTCCCTATCTATCCCCTCGTCCAAATTGTTGATGAAGATGTTGAAGAGCACTGGGCCCAGAACAGAGCACTGGAGCACCCCAATACACACTTCCCTCCATGTAGATGTGGTTCCATTGAGGACCACACGCTGAGTACGGCCAGTCAGCCAGCTACGAATCCATCTGGTGGTGATGCTGTCTAACCCTCATCTTTCTATGTTATCAAGTAGTAGGTTGTTTAGGTTGATTTTCACATAGTTGGTCACAGAGAGCATCTGGAGAGATACTGCTGCCAAATGGTTTCTGAAAACTCTAAAATTCTCTTTCCTCTTGAAATTCGGAAGGCACCTGCTATAGATACTATCTTTTAGATCGCTGTTAAAAAAGAATTTATTCACCCTCACTTTCCTCCTGGTATGAATACTAATTCTTTGTTCTATATCTTTACCTTTAAAAGTTTGTGCATGGTAGAGATACATAAACTGGAGATTTGGGTATTGTTTTTATATTTTTATAAAACAAGATTTTATATTATTTTATCATATATTTTAACTATTTTAAGATGCTTCAGCATATGAAGCAATATATAAATGCATTTGATACAGAAAAATACAACCTACATAGCAAAATAAATGCAACAAAATTTAAAGCAGGAGCTGTTTGAAGACTGGAGCCAATATTTTGTTTATCTATGAGGTAATTCTGACTAAGGGCAAATATTTATCTTTAGAAGAATTTGAATTAGGAAGACCTTGAATCTAGTTTGATAATGAGTAGGCTATAGAGAGAGGCCTTAAACAAACAATTAAAATGTTTGTATAGCTTAGAGGTCAATTTGTGATGCCATAGTGATATAACACAAGAGAAAGATATCGAAGTAGCAAATACCTACTGTTTTATCCAAAAACTCAAGCTGCATAATGCTAAGATACCCAGTGTGATTGCATTAGAACAGTCTGTCCAGATGGTATCCACCTGTTTGATGTAGGAAATTATTCCATCCCATTCTCAGATGAAAAGCCGGTGGGAATATGATACATTCAGAACATACTCACACAAAAAAACTTACGACTTGACAGAAATAACAAGATGCAGTCGTCTTCTTTTTTCATACAATGAATAAAATGCTCCAGCCAGAATCTTAACTGTAGCTATTGTGGTTAGCTACTGTGGTTATCATCATGTGTTTATGTAAACATGATGCTGGGCAGGTAGCAACTTCAATATATCTGATCAATCAGAATAGTGGGACCCTTAGCCTAATATCCTGAAAGTGCATTTATCCAGATGATATTAGAGCAGATTAATTTAATAAAACTGAAACCCCACGTGCAAGCTTTTGGGGTTCTGAGAAACATCCTCAGCAGAATGGAAATGACTGGTTAAAGATACAGACACACACACATATACAAACATCTGCATTTATGGATACATCCATTCTGTCTTCTTGGCACTAGAACCAAAGTGTGTTGCCACTGTGTTCTCCCAATCTTTCTCTCTCTCTCTTTCTCTCTCTCTCTCTCATATACCATTACTGCCATATTACTTAAACATATGCTTTAAGAAAATTAAACCTCAGCTGACTTTACATAACATAATATAGCGCACATCATCCTAACTAGGCTTTCAAGCATCATACTAAGATATGATTGAATTCACATATTACATTAAGTTATGATTTATCTAACAGTAGCTTATAACATTTATGAAATTTATATAGCCACCCATCCCATCTGGGCAGCAGACCACAAACGGTAAAACCACATATAAATACCACAGATATAAAAATAAAAGTATTATAAAAACAGAAATACAAACCCTGGAATCAAAATAGCCATCCAAACATTTCTCTTATTTCCTGGGAGTCCCAGTCCTGATGACATACTCAGGTCTTAAGGGTCAACTGGAATATCAAAAGGAATGGAGATAATCTAACTTGTAGGAGAAGAATATTCCATAAGACACATGCCACAGCTGAGAAGGTCTCTAGCTCAGGGCTTTTCAATCAGTGGTACACGTACCACCAGTGGTACTTGGCACAGAAAGGTAGTATACAACCATCCTAGAGAAGTTTTAGCGGAGGAAGGGAATGAGCTTGAAGCAACCCAAGCCTGAGGGAGAGGCAGCTGTTGCTGCAGGACTGTCGGGACTTGGCAAAAACCCCAGGAGCCCTGGTAGGGCTCCAGCTGATTGGCACTTCTGGAAGCAGTTGGAGGTGAACTGGAGTCTGTCTATCTTGAATCTGTCTATGGCTTTTAGCAAGTTTTCTTTGTAGGAAAACAGGCTTAATTTAAAGTTATCACTTTTCACAATTGCCGGAGCCTGGTTGCTACATTGTTTAAACTGAGACACGCCTGAGGCAGCTTAAAGAGGAAAAAAATGTAGTCAGTGTTTCTTTATTCTGGGAGGCTTTTGTAAGCCTTTCTTGCTTTGCGCTTGATTCCTGTGTCTTTAGGGGTACAATGAAGAGACTGAGGGAATGCATTCTTACTACACTGTGGAAGGAGAGGTCAGAAGGCAAGGAGGAAGAAGAGGAGAGGGAGAGAGGAAGAAGGGCTGACCAGCCAGCTGGTAGTGGTACATATTAATAAATATGGATAAATTCATCATACATTTGTCAGTGCAAAAGGAAAGTGATTCAGCAAAGGAACTGCCAGCGAAGAAATTTAAAGTGGTACTTTTTCCCCTTTTTTTCTACAGTTTGTAACATTTTATTAGATTATAGAATAAAATACAAAAATACAAATGCAAATAGTAGGACACAGTGGGGGGGAGTGAGGGGGAGAAGGGAAAAAGAATAGACTTCCTCTGTTGCAGCAGAAGGAAGCATTAACATTGAACCTCAACTTTTTACTTTTCCACAATATTATAAGCTAGCCATTTCTATAACAACAAATGAATCTAATCAATAAAACCCCAAACCCCCCCCTTTTTTTTAGTCATCAGGTTTTTGACACCTTCCTAAGCACTGGTGGTATTCAAATATTGTCATGTCCTAAAAGTGGTTACAATCTGTGAAAAGGTTGAAAAGCCCTGCTCTAGCTAATGGTACCCACAGCACAGAAAGGGACAACTAACCATGGCCAACTTGCCACAACCAATTCACTGCGGCCAACTAACCATGGGCAACTCGCTATGGGACAACTCACCACAGCCAACTCATCTCAGGAAAGTCGCCATGGGACAATTCAACAAATATGAAAGTTAAATTAATTTTGATGGAACCAAGGTCAATAATAACAAAATAAAAGTCAATCCAGAAATACAAGAGTTACAATAATTTTGACAAAAACATGTCACCAATAATAAAAATAATTGAATGAAATGATTAATATAGTGTTGAATTGTCCCACAGTGAGTTGTCCCATGGTGAGCTAGTCATGGTGAGTTGTCCCATGGCCATGGTGAGTTGGCCACAGTGAGTTGTCCTAGACACACACCCCTCATAGCATGCCTTCTGTGGCAAATATAATGGAGTGATAGCTGATGTAGCTGGGGAGAGACAGTCCCTCAAATAGTCTGGTCCCATGCCATAAAGGGTTTTATAGATCAAAACACAGCATCTCAAAATGGACTCAAGAAGCAAATTGGTAATCAATGTAGCTCGCAGAACAGAGGTATAAATGCACGTTTAGGAGCATCCATAACTGCCCACATTGCTACATTCTGTAGCAGCTGAAGCTCCTGTATACTCTTCAACGGCAGCCCCATGTAAAGCACATTGCAATAGTCCATTGGGCATGTGACTATGAACAAGGCCTGCCAATCCAGGAATGGATCCAACTGGCACACAGACAAAGCTGTGCAATAGTCCTCCTAGCCATGTCTATCACCTGCTCATCTAGCTAGAGTTGTGTACACAAGGTGTCATCCCTCCTAGGTAAATTAGACAGGAAACATTCCATTACACTGGGTCAGACTGGGGCAATGTAACCCCAGCCAGCACCAAAGATGCATAATAAGGAAACCTGTGGGTCCCTATCCCACCGTTGCCAGAAGTCACCCAAAAGTGTGCCATTTCCAGCACATCCCCAGGCCAGAACCCTGTTTGAAAGGGATCCAGATAATTCATTTCCATCAAGGTCCTCTGAAACTGCTGCACAATCATCTTCTCTATATTTTATATTCTTACATATGGTGTTTGAAATATCCATAATAATAGCAAAAACTCTCTGTATACAAAGGCACTCCAAGAGACATAAATAAATATTTAATAATTCCTAGTTATTCTACTCACATATGCATGCAGACATAATAATTTAGGATTCTCTTTTCCGGAATCCTAAAGGCTCACTTTCTCTTTTAGTCATAAATTCAATTTATTAGCATTCTGGGAGTCATAAACCAAGAATGTGATCCCCACTTTCAAATAACCCACAGCATTTTACAACGCAATGACATGCATTTTCAAAACAATGTTTCCATGCTCACCTTAGACTCTTTGTACTAATTAAAACATCAAGACAATTGGTGTTGTTGTTTTTTTCATGCAACACAACAACCCTAAAAAGGAAAGTCATCTCTCTTTTTTTTCATGAATAAATGTCATAAAAGATGCATTGCTGAACAAGGGAAACATCAAGCGGATACACATTTTAACAGCTTAGTTCAGGGGTAGGCAACCTTGGCTCTTTTATGACTCGTGGACTTCAATTCCCAGAATTCCTGAGCCAGCCATGCTGGCTCAGGAATTCTGGGAGTTGAAGTCCACGAGTCATAAAAGAGCCAAGGTTGCCTATCCCTGGCTTAGTTGAAGTCTTGAAATGTGTATGTGCTAACTAGGCAAATGAAGACAAAATAAATTAATCCATAAAGACTTTCTATCAAATTAAAATGAGGACCGCATAACCACCAAATGGTAACAGTCTACTAATATGGCTACAATCTGGCTTGTTTCGGCCCAGGGCAGCAAAGTTGAAAATCAACAAGAAATATAAGTAAGGCAACAAAAGATTATTTCCATTTCAGAGGAACACCAGCTTCTTCTTTATTAGAAGATTTCCATTAACTTTAGGGAAATAACTCAGAAAAATATACAAACTGAGACTGTTTCCAAAAGTCTTAATTAAGTCCCTATCCAAGCAGGGGAAAATGTTGTCACTGAACTATGACTGAAAAGGGAAATCATTTTAATATCTTAGAAGTATTCTTGTCAGTTTACATTCAATTCAGTTTTAAGTCTACAAAACAATGTTTCTCAACCTTGGCTGCTTTAAGCTCTGTGGACTTAAACTTCCCAGAATTCACTAGCCAGCATGGCTGGCTGAGAAATTCTGGGAACTGAAGTCCACATTATTAAGGTGGCCAAGGTTGAGAAACACTGGTCTACAGCACACCTCAATGACACCAAAACAATGATATCATCACACAAATACCACCTTCTACATCATTTCATTGCAAGGGCTGATTCAGGTGTGTCGGTCTCTTATCTACTGTTATAAATGGACATCATCACTCCAAGATGGCAAGCAGACCTATCCCCCCAAAACATTGTACAAATGACCAAAATTCACCAGTGGGAAGGGCATATTTCAAATCCATTTCTCCAATGACTTCACTAAAATGCCATTGCTATTTCTCATAACATTCAGAAACAACTTAAAGTTGTTTCTTCCTTTTCTGTATTATTTCTTCCCAAGAGGAAGATGCACTCGAATGTATCACACATGAAATGGTTTTGTTAGGGATCTGGACATACAAGCTTAAAGCCAGAGAAACCACCCCTCAGATTCCTTCTAAAGATTAATGAGTGGTTGCAAGCACTGATTGCCATTAAATTGTCATAATGTACTTTGAAATTCAGTCACTTCTCCTATTCGAGAAGTTGAAACAGCACTACTGTTACTGGCATTTTTAGGCAAATTAGAATCTGGGAAAGCAGCCAAACCTTTAGTTTTCCTCAAATATCTTTAAGGGATCTGTTAGGGCATAAAAATAAAATAAAAGTTTAGATTTTATGAAAGAGCAAGCCCTTCTAGGTTTTATTCCCAATATCCTGATAGTTTATGTGGCGATCTTGTTTACCACAGCTACAGTGATGCTACATCAACCTTTCCCTTCAGCAAACATGCAGATCTACCTTCTAGCATCTGGTGCCCTCTACATGGAATAGAACTATAATCCCAAAAATTCTAGCCAGTCTGCACACTGATCCCTCTGGCTGTGGATGTTGAGTTACTAAGTTAATTTAAAATTAAAATTTCAGGGCTGATGCACATTCCAAACATGGGAATGTGTCCTACTACCCATTCACTGCTTATCACTAGTATAAGAAGGTCTGCCAGTCGATCTGCTCTTCATACTTTTCATGTTAGTTACAGGGAAAATAGTTAAACATCATAAATCAAAGCACATTGTGACACCGTGTGTCAAACAATATATAAACATTTTGTCACAAGAAGAGAATCCACATTAGACTGAGGGCAGCTAGCTACCTGAATCGAAAATAATTTTATTTTTCCTGAGCACAACTTTCACAAAGTTCTCTTTAGCAAGATTTATTAATGTGAAAGGAATAACAGTGGAAGAATTCCAGTGAGTGAACTATTTTCATGTACATTTGACTTTCTGAATCTTTTTCCCATAACCTATGTGCAGTGAAGAGGAAGAGCTTCTTCTCAATGAAACTGAGGAAAACTGCAGCTGGTTGCTTACCCAGTAGTCATTTGAGTCTTTATCAGTGTGTGAACCAATCTTACAAGTCAGTCTAAAATTGAAATTAAAGCACAAACCCAATTGTGCTTTAAAAATAGAAGCGAACATTCAGTAGCCCCACACAAAAACCACTTTTCTTAACACAACCTGAGACAATAAAAGGAGATTTTTCAAACAGAAAAATCATGCTGGATAAGGAAGGAGGAGCAATATCCTGCAATCACTTCTAATCAGTATGAATCATGGTAAGAATGATTTCTCACTAATAGTTGCCAGGAAGTCTCCCACTACTTTGGCGGAGAGAAGAACTGTGAAAGTACCTTCAGCAAGTCTCCCAATGTTCATTGTCTTTTAGATACCCACTTCATCCATCAGCTTCACCTTCTCCATTGCTGCCAACGGGGCAGTTAACATTTCCTGGAGACTCCAATTATGGCACATATTTCTAGTAAATGCCCCAGGACTGTGAACTCCAATATGAAAGGTGAGAAACCAGCACTGTATCTAATGGCTTTGTCCTTGCTCTTCACTTGAACAATCTTTTCTGTTTGAAACCTAGGCCATTTAAACATAGCACTTTGGAGCATGGGAATAAATGGTTCTGTTTCTGTCCTTTCACATGACTTCTCTCTTAAACAATCCATTAGATTGGTTCGTTAGACACAGATGAAACCCTAATTGTCAAAGCTATTTTCACATGAATGTAGTTGTGAAACTTACATTGCTTGATGTGGCCTTTATTTCAGGGTTGGCATGCTCCCTTCCTACCTGCATTACTAATAATAATCACATAACTCAAATGCCAAGGTCGCCAGTTCTAAAATGCAACCCTAACTACTCTTACAAGAGTTACAAGAGGGTAGGATTATTGATTCAATGGGATTAACTCTGAGTAAACATGCTTAATATTTCATTGACAGAATCATTGACAGAATCACCCTGGTAATATGAATTTGAAAAGCAGTTCTTCTGTAACAAATCTAATTGCAGTTCTGGAATACCAACATATAAATCTGCACTGAAGTAAAAAATTATGACCGTGATCAAGCATGGTAATTACAGAGTCTGTTAAGTTAATTTAACATAAAGAAGTGCCTGATTTTAAATCATAAGCTACATTTTAGAATCTGCAGTGATGCTAAATTAATTCAAACAACAAGTTTTCAGGGTCTCAACCTTAACAATTTTTTTTATTTCTCGGCTAATTCCCAAATCTCCAACACCAAGAAAAAATGACTAGCTTGAATGAAAACAGAAACTGTTTGTCTTTTTTTATTTTATTCAATTCATGTTGAACATTTGGCTGTATGTCTAAACTATAATTTATTAATTTAGAAACCAATGATCACAATGGCAGCATATTTGATAGAATATTAAAGCTGTTTTTGCATCTGTAAATCAAATTCCTTGTGATAAAGGCACATCTTTGGGGAAATTAATATCACTGCCCCAAAAAATGGTAAAAGCTAAGTCTGATTTCATAAAAGGTCCCCTCCCCAGTGTTTTCATTGGAAACTCCATTCATCCATCATCTGTCTGTCCATCTGTCTAATCTATCTATCTATCTATCTATCTATCTATCTCTATCTCTCCACACAGACACAGAATTTTCTCCTGGACAGGTTCAAAGACCAGAAGGAAATGTACAAGAAGAAAAATAAAGGGTTGGAGAGTTGATTATAGGCAGGAGAGAAATCTAGTACACCATTCACACTCCTAAAATTTTCTCCAGTTTTCACCTATTCTGTGCAAGTTGCATTCTAGCATACAGTTCGCTGTTATTCCACCTAGTTAGACTCTAAAGCCTTGTATGACAGGACATCTAGGGCATGACAGCTGTATTTCTTTCAGATCAATGTCCAAAGACCAAGCAGATGCATAAGCATGCACATGTCACAAATACATCCACCACAGAGCTACTTGAAGGGCGGGAAGCCTCATCTGTAATTCTGTTCCAGATCAGTGTTTTTCCATTAATAACTCAGGCTAGAGTAGAAAGTGGGGGGGGAACCACCCCAGAAGAAGCCAGTGACAAAGCACTTTCACAATGCTGCCAAAAAACTGTATGGACAGAATTACCAAGTTGAGCTTAACTCAAAGCTTTATACTACCATGACAACAAAAGTCAGGCTCCCACTTCTTTCCAGTGACTGTTGTGAGCAGAAAAAAGTAGAGATGTACGAAGTTCTGACAAGCTGAAATGCATTCACCCTATGATTTTCATCTGATACAACTATGTACACTTTATACCACATGTCGGGTATGAAACAAAATACCCATACCCATTAGAATCATCAGACAGTCTTTGACATATACTCCTTTACTGCAAAGGAAAATCTGAGAGTGCTGATACAAAACAGAGCACGAGGCACATTTATTGTAAATTCTAAAAGTTCACATTGCACACTAGTATTTTGGGTGAATTTCACCAAATATTAACAGGAAGAAACTGTGCCTGAATACAGGAAAAGTGTGGTACAAAATGGTACTGGTGCGATGGAGAACCTGAAGACAGACAGACAGACAGACAGACAGACGTGTGTGAAATGCTACAAAAATGTTCTACGTGGTGATTACTAATGAAAGCATCATTCAAAACAAACTATGAACAATTTGCTGACTTTAGATAGACATGTTTCCACCTTAAGAAGATTGCCTTATTTGCAACAAACCTTTGTATCCAGAATGAAAATTACTAGGAAAGGCAGTTCAGCAACCTCTGTAAGATCACATGTTTCTCAACCAAATTGGTCTGAATGATCTGATTGCCTTCAGACACTGTGGGCGCTCCATCACTGGAGGTTTTTAAGAAAAGATTGGACAGTCACTTGTCTGAGATGGCATAGGTTCTCCTGCTTGAGCAGGGGGCTGGACTAGAAGACCTCCAAGGTCCTATTCTATTCTATTCTATTCTATTCTATTCTATTCTATTCTATTCTATTCTATTCTATTCTATTCTATTCTATTCTATTCTATTCTATTCTATTCCCCAATAAAATGTTATTGTTAATAGATGTGTTTCTATTAGCAGCATTGACTACTGTATTAACTTAAGCAGAAGAGCCGGGCATATATGGAAAATCATTGTTATTAACAGCATTAATCATTTTAGTACCTGTCAAACAGAGGGATCAAACAGACAAGATACTGAGGCATAGTCTTATTTGATACAGGGTTTTTACTCGTATTTAAATTACAGTAGCTATGTCTAAGACTACATGGAGTATCTGCAAAACAGCACATGCAAATTATATACAGGTGTACACCTTCTCCTTTGATTTATGGAAAGTGCAACTACTGTCCTGATTCCTGATTTCTGTTCCAGACTGGCATCAAGTATGTCCCATGTACTTCAACTTGCTACTGAAACAGACAACAGTCACATTAGTTCCTGCCATGAAATTTCCACTGTTTAAGATCATTGTTGCTACTGGACAGTCCCTGGATTTGGAACAAGCAGCATTCAAAATCTCTGCTGCCCACCTGCCCTACTCATGTGAGACATGCAAAAAGAAAGTCAGAGGCTGTGCAACAGTAGCTGCAGGATGAGTTCCCCTCCTGCCTGCATTGATGCAAGCGGTTTGCTTTCTTCAACAATCTGAAATTACAGAGTCATCCTTGAAGAAAATTCAGCTCCCAAACAAGCCCTGGGAGCCTTCCTCAAATGTGTTGGCTCAATATAGATTAGCAGAGGACAGATGATGGTGGTGATGATGATGACGACGACGACGATGATGATGATGACAATGACGATGATGATGAGCCTGACTCTTGACAATTCATTGGACCAGGTTTCTCCACACCTTCCGAACTTGCACCATTTCTTTGAATTTTTCTATGGTCTGACGGGTGTCAACTTTGATAGTGTCCTGCCACCATGTCCTCTGATGGCCTGGTTTTCTTTTACTACCAACTCTTTCAAAAAAAACTGATTGCTTTCTCCAGTGAATTCCCCTGCATGATATGGCCAAAATAAATTTAGATGAAGTTTTGTGATTTTGCCTTTGGTGACATGTCTGGTGTTATGTGCTCCAGTACTTGCTTATTAGTCACCTTTGCTTTCAAAGGAATAAGCAGGGGCCTTCTCCAACACCACAGCTCAAACAGTCAATTTTCTTCCTGTCTTGTTTTTTTAAAGTCCACGTTTCACAGCCACAGGTAGCTATGGGGAACACAATAGACCAAACTAATCTATATTAAGCCCCTCTCCTGCGATAAGGGGGCATCCACATATAGAAGGACCTTAATGAGATCTATTAAATCCATCCTATAGTTTCCTCTTGTAAGCTTTTAATATAGCGGCTAATCTTACCTGTCATTAAGCTGTGGAAATCTGATCTTTCCACTGTATGGAGGTGCCAAAAATGTGTAAGTGGTAACTGTTGTGTCCTGAGCCTGCAAAAGCAGGCTTGGGACGTTGCATTGATCCCGGGCATTCCAAAAGCTGCCTGGGACCAGACAGAGCGGTGCCAGCCTTGTGCGCATGCGCAAGGCACGAAAACGCTCTGTTCGCATTGGTCGACATTGTCCGGGTTTCTGGCCATATAAAAAGGCCTGCGTGCTTTTTGTGTTTGCTTTTGGTTGTTGAGAAGGTGAATAAAGTGTTGTTAAGCATCGCCATGTGTCTTCATCATTCGCACGCGAACGAAGTATTCAGCACTGGCGACGAAGGTGGGATCCTTTGCAAGCTGAAGAGAAAGCTTTAAGGACTTATCCAGAAAATCCTGAAGAGGGGAAGTCAGCGTCTGAATCAGCGTCCCAGCCTGCCAGTATAGAGTCGCTGGAGGGTGAGCTCGGCTAAAGGACCCTTTCCCCAACAGCAGTTTGCAGAGGAGTGAGTGGTGAAGGTTGTAAACTGTAAGATGTTGAAGATTGGCCATTTGTCTGATTTTGATGTCTCACACCCTGAGAGATGGAGTTCATACGTAGCACGGGTGGAAAATTACTTCAGAGTAAATCAGATTAGAGAAGATGGCCTGAAGGTTGCAACTCTTTTATGTGCCTGTGGACAGAAAATTTTTGACATCGCAGAGAATCTGGTGGCCCCTGCACCTCTGGAGTCAGTAACATATGCTGACTTGAAGAAAATGTTGAAGGAACACTTCCAGCCAAAGTTATCTGTTATTGCTTGGAGGACGCATTCCAGCAGAGAGACCAGAGACTGGGTGAATCTGCTGCAGCCTTAAGGCAAGCAGCCAGACCTTGTGAGTTCAAGGATCTGGAAGAGAGGCTGCGAGATTGCTTCATATGCTGTTTGAGGAGCAGAGACTTACAGCAGAAGATTTTTGCAAAAAGAAGATGTCTCTTTCCAAGATGCGCTACGAGAGGTGACAGCTGAGGAAGCAGCAGGCGGGGCTGTGAAGGCCTTACGGCTCACCAGGAATCCTCCAGAAACAGCTACCATCCATCAAGAGGACGCTCGAGAAGGATCGGAAGTGGATCCTGAAGAAGAGGTGGATAGACTTCACCAGCCAGCTGAAAGGAGGCAGAAGGAACATCCGGACAAGGCCCCAGCATCTCTTCAATACTTCAGGTGCGGAGGACGCCACAAGCAAGCTGATTGCAGGTTCCACTCCGCCATTTGCAGAGCTTGTGGCAGGCAAGGTCACATCGCACCCGTCTGTTTGGGTTGCCAGAAGGTCCAACCTCGTGAAGAATTGCGTCTGAAAGGTACTAGGGTCCCCAGCTAACATAGGGTGGGTCTCTGCGCATTGCGCAGGAGTATTTTGAGGACAAGGACACATAGGCCCCTTAAGAAGAAGCTTTCCATTAATGTAAGGCTGCAAGGGGTTCCATTATCAATGGAGCTGGACACTGGGTCCGCTCTCTCCATTATTTCTATTAACACATTCAAAAGGATATGCAGCAGCAGTGGCCTTCGAGTTAAACTCAGGCCATCGAATCTAATACTTACAGATTTTCAGAATTCTATAGTGTGTGTTAAGGGGGAGGCCACCCTTAGAGTACAGCATAAGGATTTTGAAGGTCCCCTAGATATGGTGGTTGTTGGGGGTGAACGTACGAGTCTTATTGGACTCGATTGGTTCGAGGCTCTGGGAATCCAGGTAACTGGGCTGCACCATTTGCAAACGTTGAGCCTTGCAGAAGTCTGCAAGGAGTTTGCAGATGTGTTTAGTTCAGATCTAGGATCCTACAAGGGGCCTCCCATTTCGCTACGGTTAGACCCAACCATCACGCCCATCAGGGTTAAACCTAGGAGGGTACCTTTTGCCCTCAAAGGTAAGATTGATGGTGAGCTGGACAAATTGCTCCAGCAGGGCATTCTAGAACCTGTGGATTCAAGTCCATGGGAAACCCCCATAGTAACACCTCTAAAGGTTAATGGGGACATACATATATGTGCAGACTACAAGTGCACACTGAATAAGGCACTGCAACAGCACGCTTATCCAGTGCCTGTGGTAAGTCACATTCTGGCCTCCCTCAAGGGGGGGCGCATTTTTGCGAAGGTTGACCTGGCACAGGCCTATCAACAGCTACCTGTTGGTGAGGCAGCTGCAGAGGCCCACACTATTGTAACTCACAGGGGGGCCTTCAAGGTCAAGAGACTGCAGTTTGGGGTAAATGTAGCCCCTGGCATATTCTAGAGTGTCATGGAGAGCACACTTTGAGGGATTCCTGGGGTCTGTCCCTACTTTGATGATGTCCTCATTGCTGGGGAGTCATCTCAAAATTTAGCAGAAAGATTAAGGGCTGTCTTGCTTCGTTTTCGAAAAGCAGGCCTTAAACTAAAAAAGGATAAATGTAAGATAGGAGTCACTTCTACTGACTTCTTAGGATTCAGGATAGATGCTCAAGGCATTCACCCTGCTGAAACTAAATTGCAAGCTATCCAGCAGGCCCCAAGCCCTAAATCTAAGAGTGAGCTGCAAGCCTTCTTGGGGCTATTCAATTTTTACCATGCATTTCTCCCACATAAAGCAGCAGTGGCAGAGCCATTACACAGGCTCTTAGACAAGCAGGCTCCTTGGCAGTGGACTAAAGTCCATGACAAGAGTTTCAATGAGGTTAAGGCCTTGCTCACTTCTAATGCTGTTTTAGCACATTTCAATGAGCAACTGCCTGTTTGCATCGCATGTGATGCATCTCCTTATGGGGTGGGAGCTGTACTTAGCCATCTGAAGGCTGATGGGACACAGGTCCCTGTGGCCTATTATTCAAGGACTCTGTCTTCTGCAGAGCGAAATTATGCTCAAATTGACAGAGAAGCCTTGGCTATAGTGGCTAGCATTAAGAAATTTCATGATTTCTTATATGGCCGCCATTTCACGGTCTATACTGACATTAAGCCTCTGCTGGGTTTGTTTACCACTAACAAACAGAGCCCACATATCATTTCTCCTCGTATGCTGAGATGGTCCATTTTCCTGTCAGCATATGACTATACACAAACCAGGAAAAGAAATGGGTCATGCAGATGGCCTGAGCAGATTACCCCTGAACCAATTAGAGCCAGATCCTGCTCCAGCCATTAATATTCTGTCCATTCAGAAGTTGCCTGTTTCTCCCCTCAATGCTAGGGACGTGGCTGCAGAAACTGCCACTGATCACATGCTTACATGCGTGCTGACATGGGTGTTGTCAGGATGGCCTGACAAGTGCCCAGATACTGAGTTCCAAAGCTTCTGGCACAAGAAGCATGAGTTTTCCACTTTCAAAGGTTGCCTGTTATGGGGTAGCAGGGTAGTGATCCCAGCCTCATTGAGGTCTAGAATCTTGATCTCTCTGCATGAGGGACATCCTGGTATAGTCAGGATGAAAGCACTTGCGCGCAGCCATCTTTGCTAGCCTGGGCTCGATAAAGCCATCGAGGCCCAGGTGCACATGTGCCAAGTGTGCCAGCAGTCCTGGCCTGAAATGCCTCAGGTCCCAGTATATAGGTGGGAGGAAACTCAAACCCCATGGTCTAGGGTGCATATAGATTGTGCTGGGCCCTTTCAGGGCAATTCTTCCTGGTTGTTGTTGACAGCCATTCCAAGTGGCTAGAGGTTGTTCCTGTTTCCTCCACTACTACTGCCAGGACCATCCAGGTGTTTAGAGGAATTTTTGCATCACACAGTCTTCCAGATATTCTGGTTTCAGATAACGGCCCTCAATTTACCTCTTCTGAGTTCCAGGCTTTTCTTCAGGCCAACCTGATCCACCATGCAACTTCGGCTCCCTTCCATCCATCCTCCAATGGACTGGCAGAGAGGATGGTGCAAACTACCAAAGATGCCCTCAAGAAACTGACTTATGGTAACTGGCATCACAGGTTAGCAGATTTCCTTCTTGCACACCGCACCACACCATGCACAGCCACAGGGAAGAGCCCTGCTGAACTCCACTGGGGTCGCCACCTCATCACTAAACTGGACAGGCTGCACCCTGACTGGGTGGCTTCACAGGTGTCACAACTGCGGGCACCTAGGAGACTCCAGGTGGGTGATCCGGTTTGGGCAAGAAACTATGGGCCTGGACATCTTTGGGTCACAGCTGTGGTCTGCAAGGTCTCAGGGCCGTTGTCATACGAAGTTGCCTTGGGTGATGGCCGTGTTCTTCGCAGACACATAGACCAACTGCGTTGGAGACTGGACTCTCACCCTTCCGCTCCTGGCTCTGCTCTGAGTGGGGGAGGAGGACCATAACATGCATTCTGGGTCACAGTTCCCCAGGCCTAACAGGCCATCACTAACTGCTACTGAGGCTATTTGGGATTCATCCCAAGGTTCTGCAAGTGCTCCTAACAGGAATTCACAGGATAGGGGGTCATCCCACATATCCATAATCACTCCAGACATTGAGTCACACCGGGGGTATCCACAGTATTCACATATGTCAGATAGTGCTCCAGACAGGGAGACTGACCGGGGGTATCCAAAAAAATCACAAGCAGAAAGAGAAAAAGAATTCCATTGGGGCGCTTACCAAATTCCGCAATTGCTCCCAAAAGGAGGTCACTAGCAAAGGGGGTTGCCATGGAGGTGACTCCTGACTCTGGCACCTCGGGCACGTGCTTGGGGGCCACAGAGTATTGGGGCACTTCCGATACCCAGTCTTCTCTATCTGCTGGCCTTGGGCTCGAGGGACAGTGTTCCCAACAGGGGTTCATTGTGGACTCGGGGAATTCCACCCCTCCATGGTATGCTGGCTTGGACTTAGAGGGTCCAGCCAGCCAGCAGCAGGGCAGGTCAACCAGGTATTTGGGGCAGCAAAGTCCTGGCCTGCCTAGCCTGGTAGGTGAGCAGGTGGGTCAGGCAATCTCTCCGGCCCTTAGAAGGTTGCAGCGGGCCAAGTGCCCACCCAAACATCTGAGAGACTTTGTGAAGTTGCTGTCAAATCATGAGGGTTCTGTTCATGAGGACCCTGAATAACGGGAGTAATTCGTGGTAGATTATTTTGTATTATTTTTTGATTTCGGATACATTTATTGTATTAATAAAGTTTGAAGAGGTTTTGCCTGAGGGCAGATTCGAATATTCTACACTCCTTGCATTTTATTAATGAAACTATATGACACTCTTCCCAATGTATGACATACATGTGTGTGCGCAAGTATGTTCCATCTAGGGGGGAGGTGTGTTGTGTCCTGAGCCTGCAAAAGCAGGCTCGGGATATTGTATTGGTCCCGGGCATTCCAAAAGCTGCCCGGGACCAGACAGAGTGGCGTCAGCAAGGCGCGAAAATGCTCTCATCGCATTGGTCGACATTGTCCGGGTTTCTGGCCATATAAAAAGGCCTGCCTGCCTTTTGTGTTTACTTTTGGTTGTTGAGAAGGTGAATAAAGCATTGTTAAGCATCGCCATGTGTCTTCATTATTCGCATGCGAACGAAGTATTCAACATAACCACAAAACTAATAGCTATGGAGACTGAAGGAATAAAAAAAAGGCAAACATTTAAACTTTTCAATCCATACACGAATGGCCATTCATTCATTCATTCCTTTCTTTACTTCTTTATTTCCTGATCAACTTCTTCAGCCACAAAAGCTGGGCACTTTTTTACTTCATTATAGGCACGAAGATCATTATTATTAGATTAAAAAAAAAAAGATCATGTGAAAAGTGAAGGGATTTGTTACCAGCTGTGGAACTTAAAGAAAGAGATGGAAAGTGTTAGTCCTTCAAGGAAGACCAGACTAGAGTTATGAATGCTAGTACTACTTTATTACGAGGTTGTGGTAACAGAATCTTGCAAGCCTGAGTGCGTTTCCCCCCCCCTCCCTTTATCTTCATGAGAACTGAGGAGGGCCGTGTCAGAGACACTTTCTCAAATTGCATTTCTTCTCCTGACCCAAATTTCTTTTATCTAACCATTTGCCTTGCTTATGGTCTCAGGACTATTCTTTCTGTCCATTACAGAAATAGAAAGACACTACTGAGTTTGAGGAGACTCGGGCCAGAAAACATGGAAGGCCAGATATCTCTTTTGGGGGTAGTATCACATTCAAATCACCCATTTAATTGCCCTGGAGCTTCACATCTTGCCCCTTTTCCTAATCACAGCCACCATTATTTCTCATTACTATCACTCCTCCATTCCTCTTCTCACCGCAACCAACAGCCAAGAAAGAAAGTGTTGTGCTGGCCAATTGCTCTGGGTGAGCTGTTTTAATATATGCATGCTGTACAGCCATGTGGAGTTTGGGCAATGTTACAAAGTAGTTTGCCAAAACCTTCTTCCAGGATATTTTTCAACTTCCTAATCTAGCCAAGATTAAGCTATTTCTTTAAAATGTTTGTATTTTATATTGCATTATGTTCTTTAAAAATATCTGCTTCCATCCTGCCTAGTCCCCAAGATTAGCTATGGTCAGCTAGATACTACAGCTTGAACAAGATGTCTGGCACATTACTTCTCATAAACCCTAACCCGGGGGAGGGGGGAATTTCGAAAGCCTCTCAGGATGATGCCTCAAGGCCTGTCCTTATGGACTCAATGGATGGATCCCACTGAAATTTTCTTGGGTTGGAATTAACTATGCTGTCTTGTGGTGCTGGTTTTGGAAGGATTGCTGCAGTGATTGCAAACCACTTGAAGATAAGCATACAAGAAATCAGACTTACTCCCATAGGACTTCCAGGGAAGCAGTGGAGAAGACATCATCTATCTCTAGAATACAACACTGTCCTTTCAACAGTTTGAAGAAGGCTCCACACCCATTTGCACTACTCAGGTGACCCTGACGACAGAGATAAGCCTCCAAGGGCTTCAATGACTCACTAAAAGAATGTAAATGACCAGCTGTCTGAAAGGAGTATAAATCCTGCCATGCCCCACCATCCAGTCAGAGCTGAAGAAGCTTCTTGGATGAGAAGCAAAACATCTTCAAAGAAAAACAAGGACATCCAGTTGCCTCATGGAAAAAAGCATCTTTGGGACAACCATGACCTGGATGACTGAGAATCTCCTTAGACAATGGAGAAGACAGCTTCACTGAGAACGCAGAAAATATGAAATGGACCAGTTCCTCAGAATTCCTCTCTGGACATGAAAAGGATTTGGGATCACCAAGTTCTCCAGACAGTAGCTCTAAAACAGTGGTCTCCAGTGGATTTAGAGCTCTAGAAGACAAGAGATCATCATCTTTGTCAAGCTACAATTTGCACATTTATATATAAAAGGGTTGCATATTTCCTTTCTTGATCAGTTTTATCACACCAAAGGAATCTTCTTCAATGCCCAGCAAAAGACAGTTTATACAAGTTTAAATAAATGGCAAAAGGGCAATCAGAACATTGATTCTGGGGGGAAAATAGACTAAGGATCCAGATGGATTTGAAAGAAGATTAGGAAATTAATTACAAGAATCCTTCCTGTGGGAAAATGTCATTGTTCTGAATTTTATTTAAAAAATGAAGATTTTGAAATTAATTCTAAGGTATCTTCCCATGGGAAAATGCTGTTGTTCAGGGAAAAAATGATAGAACTAATGATAGAACTTTGAAGGTTGAACACTAAAGGAAAGCAGAAAAAACTAAACATTATAATTAAAGAAGAACAATTAAAATTGACTGAATAGAATGAAGCAAAATACTGTTGCTTTTGGAGACTAGAAGGCTATTTAGGGACAATGCATTCAAAATTAATCTTAGAATTGTGTTCTATTATTATAAACAAACTGGATTTAAAAGACTTTATAGAAGAAGAACAAGATTCATTGGACAAAATTGAGATTGAGATTGATTTGAATGTGGATGTAAAAATAAACTATAAAAATGATACAGAAAAAGATGTTACTTTGGATATAAAAATGAAACTGGCTGATATCTTAATAATTAAAAGGGATATAAAAATAACAAACTAGAAGAGTGAGTTGGATAACTTTATAATTTTGGATTTTCAAAAAACAAATTTGTCAAAGTTTTGAAGAATTTTCTGAAAGAGACAAGCAGAAAATAAAAAGAAATCTAGGACATTATTTATAGGGATTAAAAATCAAGATTGTTAAAAGCAAAGGGAAAGAATGCAAAGTTTGTTTATTTGGTCAAGTTTAAAATGTATATTTTGTCATTTCTGGTAATCTTTAATGGACTTTTGCTAACCAGAATCAAAGTGAAGTTTAAAGAAGTAATTTATAGATAAAAGATGAGATATAAGAGGAAGAGATATTTTGTTGCATGTTCATTGGTAATAAGTTACTGGAGTTATATGTGCTTGATAAAAGAGGAACTCATTTCTTTGTATATTTCTTTTAGTTTTCTTTATTATATTTCTATTTTTCATTTTCTATTTTTCTTTATATTCTTTTCTGCACTTTCTACTATTCTTTTCCTTTATTAATACTTTTAATTTGCATTGCTTTTTATCACGGTAATTATAAACTTTAATAAAAATTATTATTATTAAAAGAAGACTCACTCTCACAAACTGATAGGAGCAAAGCAAGATTATCTGCAAAGCAAACCTGAATGGGAAAGGCAACCAGCAAGCTTTCAGCCCCATTCTTGCTTAACTTCCTTCACTTAAAGGAAAATCAATGGGATACATTCCAATTAAGTTCACTTATAGCACTGATGCCATTTAACTACTAGGTGAGCATCGTAAGATGCCTTTTCCATGTTTCATTCTATTTGTATTTGAATAGAATGTTTCTCAAATCCAACTTATACCAGACATAAATAAGCAACATTCATCAATTTAAAACATAAGCCACTTTACTCTGAATTGATTTAAAGGCCACTCATCTGAGTGGCAGCAAAATCTAAAGCTTAGTTTAGTATACTGAGTCTCCATTTATGCTATATGGAGTACAGTGTAATATATTGAAATCATCAAACTGTATCTTTTTTTGTTTGTCATTTTCAAGACTACCGTGTCCAAATTTCAGATTGGTAGATGCTATGGTTTGTTCAAAGTGTTATTGACAGGAATGAGGAGAAAGTAGGAAAAGTAGAGCCTTCTTTGAATTTCAAATCAATTTCATCTAAACAGATTCAGATTTTACTTCACTTTTAGTTACTTGAGGGTTGTTGTTGTTGTTGTTGTTTTTTAAAAAAAGGATGCCAGCATCCCCCTTTTATTTCTTGTAAACAAATATAATGAAGCCATAAACAACATCACAAAGAAACCAGCAAAATTCCAAAATGGTACGTGCAGTGGCTAGGAAGTTATGAGTTATACCAAGAGGCTTTTATCCTTTTCGCTTGGTTCCAAAGTCATGGAAAGTGGAAAACACTAAATATATTAGGACAAATGAATGTGAATCAAACAGCTGGTAAAACAGGATGATTTTGTTGTTGTCGTTAAAATGGATATGCTGCCAACTCTTGGTGACTTACCAAAGTACAGTTTTTTTAATCAAAGTCAAATCAGCACAATCAGTAAATAAATAAACATCCCAATGCCAATATCATTCCCCATACACTCTTGTAACTTCTGGAAGAACATCCCATGGAGGGTAGCCCAATTTTTTTTTTCCCTTCCATTGAAATGTGTTTGATTCTCAGAGAATGCTTGACAAGTTGCTGCAGTTGTCAAGGATTTTCAGAAGTGCTTTACCATTGCCTCCTTCCTAAGGCTGAGAAAGAGTAATTGGCTCACCCTACTGGCTTTGTGCTTAAAATGGGACCAGAATTCATGGTCTTCTGGTTTCTAGCCTGATACCTTGATCACTACGCCAAACTAGAGGGAGATATTTTGCATTTTTTTTAAAAAAAAAAACCAAGGCTACATACCAAGAGCAATATTTATTTATTTATTTATTTATTTATCTAACTCATATGCCGCCCTTCTCCTAAGACCCACTTAGCACTTAGACTTATATACTACTTCACAGTGCTTTACAGCCCTCTCTAAGCAGTTCACGGAATCAGCCTATTGCCCCCAGCAATCTGGGTCCTCATTTTTTTACCGACCTCAGAAAGATGGAAAGCTGAGTCAACCTTGATCCACTCAGAATCAAACTGCTGGCAGTCAGAATTAGCCTGCAATACTGCACATTAACCACTGCGCCACTATGCCTCTACATCAGCGGTTCTCAACCTGTGGGTCGCGACCCCATTTGGGGTCGAACGACCGTTTTACGGGGGTCGCTAGACACCGCAGTCCGCCATTTTTTTCCCGTTTCCCCTCGGCCGTCGCGCGTGCGCCGCGCATGTGCAGTTCGGCCTGTCACTCCGCGCATGCGTGATTCGGGTCGTCGCGCGCATGCTGCGCATGCGCAGTTCGGGTCGTCGTGCGTGCGCTGTGCATGCGCAGTTCAGGTCGCCGTGCACGTGCCGCGCATGCGTGGTTTGGCCCATCACGCTGCGCATGCATGGTTGGGGTTGTCGCGCACGCACCATGCATGCGCAGTTTGGCCTGTCGCGCCGCGCGTGCGTGGGTCGGGGTCGCGCCACGCATGGGCGGCGCAGGTGGGGTCTCGGCCTGAAAAAGGTTGAGAACCGCTGCTCTACATCCTCCTATGTCCAATAGCCTTCCCCATTTATTTATTTATTTATTTATTTATTTATTTATTTATTTATCTGAAACCTTTCTTGATACGATAGTCCTGGGAATCCTTTTAATGTTTTATGACTCCATAAAATTGCATTCTTTACGGGTTTTATTATTCAGCTAAATCAAATTCTTAGTCTCAAGATAATTTTCTTCCTAAGGCAGCATACAAAGACAGCATTTTCCCATGTCTTGTCTCGAAGCTCTTTCACAAAAGAAGACCAGGAGGAATCAGCCTCAGAGCCCAACCCAGAGTTTCCAGGCCCTAGCAATTCTGAATGTGATCACATACACATCACATGATATGCAACTACATGCTACATGGCACCACCTTTGGCTGGAAGTCCCAGTGCCTTTGTGATATCTTGGATCTAAAAAAAAAAAGTGGTTTAGAACCTGTCAAGCTGCTCCCATAGCCCATTTGCAATTCCTTAAAGTAGCTGCATCTTTTTCTGGAAGCACATCTTCCTTCCCCGGCTGCAGCACAAGTCTAGGAAAAATATATGTTTTGATTTAAGGGGTTGCAGACAGGCTCTGTGCACACATACACACACATCCCCAGGCACTCCAGAACAGCTTTTGTGTCTTCAAATCTGAAATGCTGCATAGCCATAGAGCCATAGCAAAATGAACTTCTAGCCCCAAGGACATTGTCAAGAGAACCAAACGTCCCTTGAGAATACACTAGTTGTGCATGCATTCTTGATTCCATTTTTCCTCAGCTCGGTCTTCTGATGGAAGTTTTGGATGAAAACTTCCATAATACTGCCTGGGGAGGATGACAAGTATAGCCAAATACACCAGAGACAAGTTTCTCTAAAGCCCCCAATATTTCTCTGTTGTCTTATAAGTCTGTACTCTGCACCCAGACATGCATCAAACCCTCCCCCCTCCCATCATTGACTGGATATGAATCAACCTGATATGGTTGATTAATGCCATCAGCACATGGAAAGAACAGGGGCATGAGTTCAAGTCCAAGTAGAGCTGTTTTGTTGGACATCACCAAGACCAAGACCTCCACCTAGGATAGTTAACTAATTTCTGGCAAGCATCTGTACTATTAACAACTACCCAAAATATAACAGAAATATAACAATAAATGAATAGTATCAAAAATTTTGTTTATTGAGTACTTGTAGGCCAAGCTACTATTAAAGGCACTGGAATACTGCCCAAAAAAAGAGAAAGTTGGCAACCACATCTTGCCTCTTATTTTTTAATCAGAATCTGGACAGAATTCAGACAACAGAAAGGTCACGATCTAAACTGAAATCCATTTATCTTATAAGTGCTACCAGCTGTATGTTAGCAAGCTGTTTTCTCTCTCAAACAATATAAATAAGATGATGTTGGATATAATTAGATGTTTATTCCCTAAAGGAAAACTAAGCAAAGTTACTTCAGCAGTATAGCAGTTGGACTTTAAAATATAGTGTTTAAGAGACATAGTTCAACTTTTCTTGCTATGGTCTCGGGTGAAATACTGAATTAGAGAGAGAGGGAGAGACAGACAGACAGAATAATAGATATCTCCAGATGAAGAACTCTTAAATTCTTACCCTGAAAATCCACAATGGCCCTTCTATCATTCAGATTATCCAGGATTGATTAAAATGAGCTTTCCCTGCCCTAGAGCTCATTCCCAAAGTGTTGGACTAGAAGATCATCATCCCGTTCAGTAGTTCTGTTTGGCTGGGGTGATGGGAGTGCATTCAAAGTTAAGGAAGCTGGTACAAATATGAGAAGTGGCATCATGAGTGAGACACATTTTCTCAAAGGTAACCCCAAAATTCTGAACACTTTTAATTTCTAACAACTAGAGCCAATCCATTGGCAGTGGAGCCTAGTTTTGAATACCATCTTTTTTTTAAAACACATTTAGGTCTCCAGATGCTCTTCTAAACAGAAGACAGCTAAGAAACATGCAGGTGACAGCATTAGGTCACTGTTTTTGATGTAGGTCACTATTTTTCAATGCACTGAAAAGCTTCAAGAGGGCGATCGAGACTTTCATGTTGATAATTAGTGATTTGTCATAGCGGTTATGTGCCAGTTCAGGGTGAATCTGCTTCTCCATTCTTTACACAACAGGCTCACTGGTTCATCACACTTTGCATCATGTAAGAGAACATTTCCTTATTTGATTTCACAATTAACATAGCAAATTAGGTGTGATTTGCTGCTGGTCCTTTTTAAATGCTGAAAATGCAAAGTTTCCCTATGGGAAAAGGATAATATATAAAAGAGAGAGAGGGAGAGGGAGAGGGAGAGGGAGAGGGAGAGGGAGAGGGAGAGGGAGAGGGAGAGGGAGAGGGAGAGAGAGAGAGAGAGAGAGAGAGAGAGAGAGAGAGAGAGAGAGAGAGAGAGAGAGAGAGAGAGAGAAAGAAAGAAAGAAAGAAAGAAAGAAAGAAAGAAAGAAAGAAAGAAAGAAAAAAAGAGAGACTTACCAGCCCATCACAATTGCTGATGGCAACAGAAGCATTAGGCAAGTCCGTGATATGCCCCACATAGAGGCAATCCCCATGAAGCGGTTCAGTGTAGGTGATGTTTGAATCCTCCTGCCATTCCACAGTTGCTCCAGGAGCCACCAGCCGGGAATTTGGCCTTAATCTAAAGTGGAATTCTTGTCCAAAAACAGTGACATTGTAAAAAATTTCCTTGCCTGCAGCATCTGGAGGAAGATCCCTGGTGTTTCTTGGGAAGCGCTTCTTTGATGCTCCCGACACGACTTTGGAGACGAACCTGCCCTTTGAGTCTGTGCTAGTTGGGATGACCAGCCTGTATTCCTCTAGATTTCCCAAAATAGAATCTAGAAAGAGAGAAAATCATGAGTAGTCAGAGTTGGGCTGAATACCTGACCCCTAAGACTACCACTGGCCGGGGACATCTACTTCATTGGTCCGCGAGGTTAAGGCAAGGAAAATACTAAGACAGACACTTCGTGCCTTATTTTTCCAGCTGTGTTACTTTCCAGTTGTGTTATTAAGAACGCCCAGATGGCAGGCACGGCAAAGTATTTAGGGATGGACACAGGTCAAGATGCTGCCTCCCTGCAACTGGGCAAGAGGGACTAGAAACATAAGCGCTCCCTCAGCTGAATAAATGCATCTTAAAGCGACGAGGTTTCTGAAAGCAAATCTGCTTGAGGATTATCGAGAGCGAACACATCGCGCATCAACTTTCAAACTCTGCCACCAGCCACACTCCTCCCAATTCAATCACTCCTGAACCTGAAGAATGGGGACGTCAATTGCCCTGGAAAAGTTTTTTTTTCTTTTGTTTTGTTTTGTTTTTAAAGAAGAGCTGCCTCCGTTGGCTTCGCTTCCTTCCTCCAAAGCAACACAGCTCGAAGGAAAACTTAAGTCCCTGCCAGGTGTTTTGCTGGACGCAGCCGCTTCGACAGGCGGCTCTGCCCCGCGCGTCCGAGTTCAACCGAGGTTCCAGCCTCCCTGGTTTGCAGCCGAAAGGCACCCACCCCGCCAGCTCAGCAGGATCGAAGAAAGTACAGACACCACCACCACCACCACCACCCCCTCCAGACACACGTGGCGGCGGGGAGGGCGCACGGGCCCTCGGACCGAGCACCCCAGCGTGGCGCGGAGAAGTCTAGCGGGCAAAAAGTCCTCTCCGCTCGTGGGTGAAGTTAGACAGGCAGCCTCAAGGGGAGGTGGGCCAAGAGGGGGCGGCTGGCTAATCCCAGCCGGCCGGCCAGGGCAGTTTTAAGACGAGGGAACCCTAAGCAGCCCACTTACCTTTCTCCCCGGGACTCTGCGGGGCCCCCGGGGCCAAAAGGAGGACCCAGCAGGCGAGAAGCAAGGCGATCCCCGCCAGAGGCGCCATGGCAGGCGTAGCTCAGCCCAACCCCAGCCTTCAACTTGGCTGCAGGGGGGCTCCGGCCACATTTGAAGGCGGCCGGCACCGCCCTCTAAGCCCACCACCAGGCAACCTCAGCCCCGCCGCTCCTTGCCCTGGCTCATCCGCTCCTCTCCGGCGCTCAGCCTCGACGAAGGCAGCAGAGACACCAGCAGGCGGCTTGCTGGAAAGCGCGGGGCGTGCAGGAGGGAAGTCCGCCTGATTGACAGAACTGCCGCCGCCGCCGCCGCTGCCACCGCTGCTCGCGAGCCTGCCACGGCCTCGCCTCGCCCGGGCTGAGCGGCGGCTTCTCCCTGGAAACTCTCGCAGCAGCAACAGCAGCTGCTGCTGCCGGCCGAGACAAAAACTCCGCAGCCTGCTCCGGTTTCGGGACACTTTTCCCTCAGCCCAGCTAAGAGGCGGTTCCTGAGGGATCCTGAGCCTTTCCCTCCACCCAACGCTCAAAATCCTGCTCTTCTTATCTAGAAAGAGACCCGGCACACAGGTCGCTTGATTTGGAATCGCTCAGGATTCTTCTGCAAAAAAAAATCTCGTGCCGTATCTTGAACTCTCCTAACTTAAAAAGGAGAGTAGTCGTCTGATTTTTTTCTCTCCCCCCCCCCGCTAAACTCTAATTGGAGACGGCTTTTGCTTTCTGTGTGTGTTGTATCCATATAGCACTTCGTGATATCATGGTTTCCACTCCAGAAAGGCAGAATCGGATCCTTTAGGATCAAAATGGAATTGCTAGATTATTCTTAAGCCTCCCCTCTCTGGCTGAACTAAAAATTCCAGGATTTTTCTTATCTTGATTATCATAAAATCCTGATGCAAATCTTACCTTAATCCTAATGACTTTTGCATCCTAGCCCTGTTTTGGACTCCACTCCTTGTTTTAGTTTAACAACTAAAAATGCGTTTATTAAAAAAGAAATGCATTTCTGGCGAGTCCGTGACTCTATGAATTTTGCATGTGATATTGTTATATATAACAATTATATGTAACCCAGTGTAGTATGGCGGTTAAGGAGTTGGACTACAATTGGGAAGATCCAGGTTGAAATCCATCTTCAGCCAGGGACAGTCTGGGTGACTTCTGGACAGTCACTCTTAGTCTAAGCTACTTCACAGTGTTGCTGTGGGAGAAATTGGAGGAAGGAATCCTATATGTGTATATGTATTCCACTTTGGCTTCTAGAGCAAAGATGAGATTATGAATCTTTTAAACAAATAAATAAACCTACCTTGTTCCCACATTCCAAATGGCTTACATAAATACAATAAAATAATAAAGCACACCCACGTCATTAAAATGTAAATAACACCCATTAAAATCTTTTAAGTGGAAAAATAACCTGTGACGCATGGTCTTACTAAGGTGCCAGATCTTTGTGTCCTGATGAAATGAGTGGGGTATGGAGGCCCTAAGAAGTCCAGAGAGAAACTTATTTCTATGTCCATCCCTCCTTCATCTCACAGAGGGAGGAAAACCTGAGAATGCCCTTGTGGGCTAATGGAACAGGATGGGGTGGCTTCTTTCTGGAGAAAACAGTCTACAAGTATCCAGGATGCATGCCTGGTAGGTTTGAATTGTTCCTAGGAACATACTGACAGTCAATGCAGTGCCCATAATATTGGCTTTCACATGCCAACGTGCCTGGCGCTACACTTTGCACAAGCAGAAGTGACCAGATGGACTTCTAGTAGCAAGTAGAGTACACATTGCAGTAATCTCACTCCCTCCTAGCAGGTTCCAATGGAAATAATCAACAACAATTACAAGCAGAAAGTAAAGGAAAAGGACATCAGAGGGTAGAAAGTTAAGTAGGGTAAGCCTTGACTTCTTATATTTCTTGCACTACTCTATACATACGTAGAAAAATACTCTGATTTTATAAAGAGTACTTTTGCTAGTGTATAATATTAAATCATACTACTTCACTAGTGTATTGTAGAGATGATGATAAGACCCCCTCAATGTTTTACTATTGGTTGAATGTGTTTGTATCAGCTCCTCTTTTGAGCCACATTCTGACAGCATTAACCACCCCCTGAATCCACTTGCCCACCTCACACATTACTGCCCAAAGGAGCGAGCTGGAGGAAGGATTCAGCCTGCAGCTTTCCACATTTAAGTTGCCCAGGACTCCATCCACATCCTCGAAATTAGTAAGATGAAATAAATCTCGTGTCTCCCCCACAATACCCTACCTCAGTCATTCCACATCTGGAGACAAGATCTGAACAAATACAAATTATTGGATTTGCAAACTGTTTGAATGTCAAATCTGCAGCAGAAGAATTTGTCGGTGCAAACACGGTTGTCTTTTAAAATGTTTTTACTATCATAGCTTTGAATGAAGTAATACACTCTTAACTGTTTTTCTTTCTCAATTGACATGTATACCCTGAGCCTGGTCCAGCTGACAGGAGGTACTTGATGTCTCATTGCTTTGAAAAAGCAGGTGCTTAATTAAGTACTCAAATAATTGTTTATTCCAATAGAAGAGAACACATGTAACTCAGGGTTGAGTGCAGTTACTTTCTGAGCTTGTTATTTGCCTGCAGATGTTTCATTACCAGACTAGGTAACATCACCAGCTCAACAACTAAGCTCAGTTGTTTACTGTATTCTGCCTAAAAGCTCCGTAAAGCAAGCAGGTGTATTCTCTATATTTCTGAGTGGTGACTGAATCACTCATCAAAGGAGGTAATGGAAGAGGGGGGGGTCAACCTATTCTCCCAAACACTTGAAGGTAGGACAAGAAGCAACGGATGGAAACTAATCAAGGAGAGAACCAACCTAGAACTAAGGAGAAATTTCCTGACCGTTAATTGATGGAGTGACTTGCCTCCAGAGGCTGTGGGTGCTCCAACACTGGAGGTTTTTAAGAGATTGGACAACCGTTTGGTATACAGTTTCTTGCCTGAGCAGGGCCTAGAAAACCTTCAAGGTCCCTTCCAACTCTGTTGTTCTGTTAGGTGTAACAAGAGCTCTGCTGATTCAGACATCACCTAAGTCAAAAGGCACCACTCAGTCAGGCATTCTACTGCCACAAAAGCCACCAAGCTTCCCCCGGGGGTGGGGGACAAGCAAGACAAGCACAGTCACATCATTTTATCCATTTTTTTTGAAGAATGGGTCTGTTGACAATAGACTGCTATTATGATCAATAATTACTGACCATACTGTAGATCAATCTTTATAATCATACAAAGTACTGGTCTGCATATAACACAGAGCAAACTCATCAGTTTAGTAAGGTGACCAACCGTCCTCCTTTAGGGAGGACAGTCCTCCTTTTGTAAGTTCTGTCCTCCCTCGAAAAGTGTCCTCCTACATGTCCTCCTTTTTGATATTTGAAGACTAATCTTCAGGGCTTCTTTTTCTCATAGAATGCTCAGAACGGCATTCCGGCACCTTTTTTTTTGATGGTTTTTCCCCAACTTTTGCATGAGCCAATAGGAATTGCTGCTGAGCGTGCCAAAACACCCGGCCCGCAAACTTTGCACATGCAAGTTGTCTGCAGCGAAGGCGAATTGGCAGGAACTTTGCACCCCTCCCTGCTACCCAACTACGCCATCTCCTAGTTAGGTCCGAAGATACCTGAAGGAGACTGGAGCGGTAAGTTTCTCTTGATCTTCAGCTCTGCTAGGGCAATAATGGCTGCGGGCGCAAGAGCAGGGACGGCGGGGGTGCTGTGGGCGGGGGTGTGGGATGGCAGCAGCCAGCTGCCCCCATGCTGTGGGAGCCGCGGGGCCCTCTCTACATGGGGCTGCGCAGAGTGGGCGGTGGTGATGGTGGGGTGCCTGCAGGCGGGGTGTGTTGATGGCAGGCTGCCCCCCGGGACTGGAGCTAGTGTGGCTGGAGCTTTGGGAGCCACAGGGCTGGCTCTACATGGGGTTGCACAGGGTGGACGGTGGTGCTGGCAGGGTGGCTGCAGGCAGGGTGTGTCGATGGCGGGCTGCCCCCGGGGCTGGAGCCGGCGCGGCTGGTGCTTTGGAAGCTACAGGGCCCACTCTACACAGCGGGGCTGCGGGGCTGGCGGGGCGGCTGAGGACGGGGGTGCGCGGGCGGTTGACCTTCCATGGGCTGGACCAGCTTTTACGATATTTTTTATTCAATTTATTTGTGTCCTCCTTTTCATTGTAAAAAAGTTGGTCGCCTTAAGTTTAGCTGTGTATTGAATGAAGCAATTCTTCATGAAACTCTCACTGTTCAGGTCCTTTACTTCAAATATAATAGCTAACACCAGATCTTACAGAATAAGCATATTACAATTCAGTCATCTACAGAGCCATATTTGGCAGGCCTTAGGTGGCAGGCCTTTTCTGCTGTGGCCCCCATATTGTGGAATCTTCTCCCCCAGAGATAACATTGGCCTCATCACTCCTGAGCATCCAAAGGTCCTTCAAGACCTGGTTATGCCAGCAGGCCTGGGGATGCCAGGGTATGACTGAATTCATGAGGTGATTCCCTTATTATTAATGTCCCTCTATCTATCATTCCCTTTTCCTGTTTTAGCTCTGCATTTATAATTTCTTATTCTTTTAAATAATTTTTATATAATGGTTTTAAATCATGTGTCTTATTTACTTACTCTTTTTATTATTGTAAGCTGCCCAGAATCACTTTCCATGAAATGGGTGGCCATATTAGAAATAAGTAAATATTAGAGAAAGCAATATTCCTATAATATAATGCCCTTTAAGTTATGCAGGTACTTTGATTATTTAGGGGCTTGCTGTCTCTCTCCCCCCATCACCACTATGAGGCAGGACCTATTAGATTGGTTGCCACAGATGATTAACAAACCCTTTGCCTTCCAGAGAGAACCTGGAAGTTAGCCTGAAGATCTGGTGAGTAGTTCAGCTATAGCCTTGTTGGCTGATTGGAATGAGCAGATGAGGGCTTTAGATCACATTTCTCCTAGATGGCCTCTTACTATGATCTCTGCTGCTCTTTGAAGAAGGCCAGGAAATGAAACATCAGAGAGTTACTTAGAACACAGTTGGAGAAAGACAAAGAATGAATCTAACCAGACATGACCAAAAGTTCATACCTTATTGGTAATTAAAATAGCAAAATAATATCTGATTATGTAGACCCCTTTTAGACAGACTTCAAGCCAGGATATAGTTCTCAAACAGCATCAGTCATGCTATTGGTTTGTTTGTTTGTTTGTTTAATCAATTTATATGGCTGCCCATCTTACAGATGCAATTTTGCACAGCTAACCTTAGAAACAATACATAAAACAATATCAGTAAATGTATAAAACCTGGCATGGTCACTGGGAACACACTATTACAACTAACAATGATATCTCATGGGCAATCTAACCTACCAATCCTCAATCCTGGAGCACATTCAGATCTTCGATGCTTTGCAGAAGGCCATCAGGGCCACGCCTATTTACTTATTTCATTAAATTTATTCTAGCTGCCCATTCTAACAGATATTTAACCTCAGAGGTTAAGATGTTCCAGAGGACAGATGCTTCAATATATTGATGAACTCTGATAGAGTTGGGGCAGAGGTAATATAAGTATTTTGGTTCTTCTTGATCTTCAAAATCTTTCAGTTCCAAAAATAATATCTTTCTGACTTCTGGTTCCGGTTCGCGGCGTCTCTAGTCTCAGGGCGCAATTCGTCTCCTCGTCGGCTAGCCTTCCCTCCGCCGGTAGACCCTTATGGGGATCAAAAGTCACCCTGGAGGGTGCAACTTCTGTTGAGGAGGCTCTGCTCGGCTGCTGAGGAGTGGCGGGTCCCTCAGCTATCCAAGCCATCTCTGAGGGCCGACGGAGAAGAAGATCGGCCAGTAAAATGGCCGATCACCCTGCTGCTTCAAACCGCAAGTCAAAGAACATCTAAGCTGTAAGAGCCCCCGTGGTGAATCCTGGTGAGATTTTTCTTTGCTACTCTCTCTATTTTATTTTGTTTTTGGTACCTGAAAGAGCCTTGTTGGAATTATTTCCCTGGCTTGAAAAGGCAGCTTCTACATTCTTTGGGAAGAAAGGTATTCTATAAAAATAGAACAAAATTTTAAAGACTATATTTTAATTCTATATTTTTTGGGGTACAGAAAAAAATTATTTTCCTCTCTTTCTAAGAACTGTACTATCAGCCTATGCTGGAAGATTATTTCTTTTTCACATTATACTTTAAAAGATAGAAAAAAGGAAATGGTGTCTGGAAAAGACCTTTTTTTAATTTACTGAGGACATCCAGTGGTGAAAATTTAATACTGTAACTTCTGGTTATTTGGTTTAAAGATGGAACAGACCTGACCTTCAAAATAATTTTGAAGAGAAAAGATAAGCTGGGTAGCTGTGGGAACTGTGGGGGTGGATATTGCCTAAATTATATCAAATATAGCCTCCACAAAAAAGAAAAAAAGAGACTCTTTTTAATCACTATCAAAATGGAGAAACCTCAGTCACAATTAAACTGTACACTTATATTGGAAAAGATCTATGAGGCTACTGCAGAAATATGTGCTACAATAAAAAAGTTTACTACAGAACTAAGATTCAGAAATTTCACTTCAAACGTTCAAATGGATGCCCAGGCTACACCGGACTATGGTATAAATCAAAACATACTAGAAGAGGAATCAACAGAGATAAAAGAGGAACGTATTCTATCTTATAAACCTTCCATCTGCAACTTAGAGGAACAGAAGAAGCAAAGATTGAGATTTCAAACTACAAAGCAACGATGCTTCAAGGAGGAGAGAAATAGATGTCTAATGCAGAGGATGGGATTTTTATCCTTTCAAAGGCTACTGCAAGCAACAAAAATAGATCTACTGGCTGAAAAGGAAGCATCTTTATGGAAACCTGCCTGACACAGAAAAAAAGCCAGAATTAGACTGAAAAGATAAATTTAAAATTGTGTAATGGATTAAAAGGCAATGTTGGACTTATGGATTGTTTTAAGGATTATGATTTAGAGTTAGAAACAAGAAAATATATATATATATATATACGAGGGTGATTTTTAGAACAGATATTTTAAATAGGTTAAGAATATACTTTTTGGAATAATAGATTTATTTTGATGAAAATTATGTATTGGAATTGAAAAAATGTTTTTTTTAGATTGGGATGGTTTTAATAATTAATGGAGTGTTTTAAATTAGTTAGATGATCTTTTTGTACAATAACATAGATGTGATAAGGTATGATAATTAATTGGATGAAATTTGAAGTTTATGTAATGAATTGAAATGAATTTAACATTATTTTTTAATTAAAATAGCTATTGTGTAATGGAAGAAGAAATAAATGAGATTGGTGATAAAAAGAGGGATGAGAGAGATTAAGAACTAGAATACATCTGGAAGGGATACCTGAATTGATAACTTGTTGATTTAAAGTTAAATTTGATTATGGTAATTGTAAACTGATAAACTGTAAAACAGGTTTAGTAGTAATAGAAATTTAATTTAGAAATGGAATATTTTAAACGTATTATGTTATTTGAGGGAAATAGAGAGGGGACAGTGAATGTATTAAATTGAGTTGTTTATTTATGTTTTTACTTTTGAATATCTGATTACTCAAACACCACGCTGTGTCCTGAGTACTTTTTCTTAAAAATTAAAAAACCAATAAAATATCTTTAAAAAATAATAATAATAATAATATCTTTCTGACCTGTGTCCTGGAATTAGGAATGACAAGCACAATGTTGTGCTGATTCTACTCCTTTCTTTGTGGTCAGTGGCAGTCAAATCTGAAGCATTCAGCATTCTCAACCTTTCTGCTTAGCATCTACATGATGCAGTGATCCATCATTTGGGGTCAAGTATTATCAATGTATGGATGATACCCAATTGTACATCTTAATCCCACAAACAAGCAAGCAAACACTGAAAGCAGTGGTGCCATATTTTGGAGTGTTAGGGAAAACTGTGGATTTACAGGTATGTTTAATAACTCAAAGAAGGACATGGTTTTTTAAAAAAAATATCTGTGAAGAAAAAGGCAAACATAGAGCAAGAAAGTAGATGGGTGAGAAGAATAACATGAAGCAGGCAACAATTCTGAGATCAGCATACCTAAAAGAGAAATACACTGTAAAGAGCCATAAACATTAACTGTGAGTAGATATTAATCTCTTTAAGTTAATAGCTCCATCTGGGGAATCAGCACTCTTTAAATATCATTTATGGCACCAAGAAGCCTACCAGGGATCTATATAAACCACCTCCCTTTTTATGCAGCTTCCTACTACTAGAAATAAGAAAAAACTTTGAAGAATATTGGAAAGCTAAAAAGAGAAGAAATAAATTATTTGCTATTCCCTTTACCCTTAGTATTTCCAAGCCTTTTACATTTCCTTTTCCTCTTTTATGTGAGCAATGCACAACATCAATGAAAAATAATGCATGGTTGAGGTGATTCTGCAAAAGTTCCAGTCCTAAAGGAACAATGAAAGCACAGTAAAAGCCCAGTCCTGTCACCCCGGTGAATTTCAGAGGGACATATTCTGGTATAGTTTTTTGAATAGTTTCAGATGAAATTAATACAGTATATCCAGACTGCATTCTAGAGCAGTGTTTCTCAACCTTGACAATTTTAAGGCATGTGGACTTCAACTCCCAGAATTCCACAGCCAGCAGTGCTGGCTGTGGAATTCTGGGAGTTGAAGTCCACATGCCTTAAAATTGTCAAGGTTGAGAAACACTGTTCTAGAGGATCTTTTACCATACCTCAAAGACAACCTGATAGGCAAGGCTTGGTATTCCTATTGCTTCACAAAGCCTCTAAGGGGGAGGAAGTAAATAAATAAATAAATTTACATCATTATATCCAGAAAACATCACACATCTTTATGTGTAAGATTGTAATCCAAGTATAAGAGCAGGGGTCTTCAAACTTGGGTCTTCAAACTTGGCCCTTTTATGACTTGTGGACTTCAACTCCCAGAATTCCTCAGCCAGCATGCCTGGCTGAGGAATTCTGGGAGTTGAAGTCCACAAGTCATAAAAGGGCCAAGTTTGAAGACTCCTATGTAAGAGTAACCCACTTTCACTTTTTGGAAGTTATTAATATAGCCAGATACTAAAAAAAAGTCTTTCAACAGGTGGACTGCTACTCCCAAGAATCATTCATACATAAAATCTCTATCTTGTCAAGATTCTGCCTACTTCTTAGCCTACAGTACTTCCAAGCTACCTTCACATCCAGATGCTGATTTGAAAGTGTTCTGGGTGAGAGAGCCTCTGGACAAGAAAAACAGACTGAGAGACAGTCTCAGGCCAACAATTTTTAACCAGTTCTTGGAGGAAGATTGAAGGAGGGCTGCAATATTACTTCTCACCAACCACATGATCCCGTGCAGCGCAATCACTATTCAAAACAACCAGATTCCTAGTCTAGGTCAACCCTAAATTTTTTATATTTAAAAATTGCTTCAGCTCTACTGAACAGAATTTATCCATTTAAATTCATTCAAATTAGCTGGGTGAAGTGTCACAAAAGTGAAATCCACCAAGATGGTTTGTTTTCTAAGCAGAAAAAAAAAAACCAGCGCTGCATGGGCTATTCCACTGAAAGAACAATTTACATCATATTCTTCATGTTTACTCAGAGGTAAGTACCTCTGCATTTAATGGTGATTATTCATTCAGAATGTGTTTTATGGCCTGTTTTTTTTTCTTTTCTTTTGTTTGTTTTTTTGATTGAACCACTTTACTTATGGTATACAGAAAAAGAGCAATGTCTGCCAGCCTTCTTGGTTTGTTTGATTCAATATAATTTCTCAACCTGAGCAGCCTTCCCAGCCATTTAGTCAGGATGAAACTGGAAAGAGCTATTCTAGTTCCAGGGATATCAGATCAACACAATGTAATATTGGCAAAATGTTTGTTCCATAGCTTTTATCCTATTATAGGCAGTTGCAAGGCTCCATCTGGTTTCGGTTTAGAGCACTGGTGTCAAACTCACCATGTCACATGACGTGTCACGACGTATTGTGACCTTTTTCACATTGCCGGAGCTGAGGTGGGCCCAGCCTCTGCATGATGTAACCGGCCCACGGGCCGGCAGTTTGACACTCTTGGTTTAGAGGGAATATCAGTGTTTAAATAATCCTGACCAGTTTCCTTTTACTCTACAATTTTCTATCCTAATATCTATTCTGTACAACTGTTGAGGCTCAGAGAAACAGAGACATATTCAAACCCTAATCATGCCATATCATTGCTATGATGTGGTGGTGGTTTTCAGTACTGTTGCTATGTTTTACTGTTCCAGCTCCTTTCAGTACTTAACACTTGGTCTTATGTACAAATGCCTTCTGCAGTCAGATCCTATTCTTTTTTAAATAGAAAACAATCATTTCAAATCACTTGCTTTGCTTGGGGTTTCAATCATTTCCTAATTTCTCTTACACCTGCACACCTGCACATATACAGTAACTCACTGTACTTACTACAGATTGACCTACTATAGCTTAATTAGTCATTGCCAGTTCAGGCACCACTTGTGAACGTGAGTAAAGCTAACATACTTTGTTCCAGCTTGTATCACTTATTTACAATTAATCCTATTTGTCAATGAATCTCATCTGGCAGTTGTTGTCAATTCAAATAATTTTCAAAACACTTGTTCAAGCTCTTTGCTCTCCAGCTTTCTGAATACAGGTAAATAAGCCTCAAGTGCAAATTAAGGTAGTTCAACACTTGTGCAATGGAATTTCTTGTTCACCCTCAGAGTTGACTCTGGAGTTTATTGAGGAACTGAAGAAATATTTTCAACGATGCAAGTATTACCTCTACAGAAAAACAGCACTGGATTTCAATTTAAAATTATATATATATATACATATATTATATATATATGTGTGTGTGTGTGTGTGTGTGTGTGTATGTATGTGTATGTGTATGTGTATCTGTATCTGTATGTGTATGTATATATATATATAATCTTTCAGAATATTCTGCAAAACAATAAAAGAATAATTGCAACTTTTAGCATCATGGGCTACAGTTTGGTCTGTCACTTCTCAAGTTCTGATTCTCATTGATTAGGCCAGAGGTATTCTGATGGACTCATATGCTTTAACTCTGCTATTCTTATCATAGCTGCTATGTGTCTGTTTTCACCCTTCTAGCTTGTCACTATAAATCCCTAAATCGCTTATGCTCTAATCAGTATCCCTAATCTATAACATGTTGACATTCCTAGAGTGCTTTATTTGTGTCCCAACACCTCTCCCAAAAGGGCATCTCTTGAAACACCTCCTCTTCTGTTTCCAAAGTATTTGGCTTGGAAACTGTTTGTCAATCCATGGCAAATCTTTAATCTTAATTCTCTCTCCAGGTTTTCTCTCCTATCATAGCTCATAAAACTGTTATGACTACCTCATTCTTCATTAGCCATCTGTGTTTAATGATAAGTTTAATTGGTTTTTAGTGACTGATTTAGCTTTCAAACATGTATTTCTACTAAATACCATACATATATCAGATTTATTGCTATGATGTACACATTCTGAGGTATAACTTAGAAAATTTCTAGAAATACCTGTTTTCCTTGAATGATTAGTTAGATTAATTTAACTAATTATCAGTGGAACATTTGCTTATCTTCCCCAATATAGGTTTGGCACTGCTGTTTCATACTGCTGTGTTTGTAATTATATCTTCATTTGATCGATGAGAGTTTGAGAACTAGGCATAGTTCTAAAAATAGATTATAAAGATTTCACATATCATTCTGATATTGTGCTAACAGAAGCTTAGTTTTGTATGCTAATTGCTGCACAAGGAGGAGGAGAAGGGAGTGATTTTAAGTGGCATTATGGCAGCAGGATACAGAAGAATTATAGCAAACCTCTTTCCCATATACTACCATCCCAATGAAAATCCAAGGAGCATATCTTGATGACTTCAGCTGACCTCAAAAACCTAAGATGAATTGAACCTTGTTAGTGATTGGATAAGAACCGGATGGAAAAGTCAGGAGTGCATGCTAAACTGGAAACTCAAAACAAAAAAATCTTGGAAGAAGGCAATGGCAAACCACATCCACATGAAGTCCCAGAAAGTTATGCAAAAGCATAACTTTCTACTTTACCCTTGGCATATAGACTTTCATCCTGTATCTTGGTGCATTGGCAAGATGTGTCTCTCCCTGGGAATTTGTCTAATCCAGCCTCATCCAACCATTCCTATCTTCTCCAATCAAGCCATCAAGGATTATAGGAATTACTGTCTACAACATCTGGAGAGAACTAAGATGGGAAATGTCCAATAATTTGCTTCAAAAACCTTCTCAGTCTGGGATTATCTCTATGCAGCCACCAGTACATTTCATAAATTAATAAAATGCTTCCTCTTCTCTTAAAAAAAATAATTTAAAGAGTTAAAGATTAAATTAAAAGGAATTTAACTTAAGGACTGAAAAGGATTTTAACAGCTTGTCCCTAAATAAGCAAACCATTGGAAAATGAAAGATGGAATAATGAGACAAGCTGATGGGAAGCTAAAATGTAAGGAAACATATACAAAGATGCATCGTAAGTAATTGACACCCAGGCAGCATCCCAGACTAAGCATTTTCTTCTCGAAGGATGCAAATATATGCAGAAAGCAATTTGGGCCCCTGGGGAACCAAAGGAAATAGCTGAATCTTTCTAATTACCTTTTCTTATTTCCAAAAAATGTAATAAAATCACTTATGTGCAGCTATTCAGTTCCAAACAATTCTGTTTTTCCCCTCCTCCCTATAACCTTAATATGTTATCAAATAATTCTCTTTGTGGCCAAAGAACCAGTTAGCAGCAGCCTCTTCCTTGGGATATTTAGTCCCTTCTGTTAAGTGTATTCCAAATCAGTTTCTGCCTCTGGAAACTGGTCTTTTTTTTCCATAAGAACGTGCTGGCTACACAACTGACAAAAAATAATCTGAAGTAATCTTTATGTAAACTGGTAGCACCCTTTATCCTCACTGACAAGCTCACTTCCTTCCAGGATAAGATCTACCCCCAACCTTCTATCTTCTCTAAGAGCCTAAAGTCTGGTTCTGCCAGTTGTCCTAGGGACCAACAGTCTGGTTGTACTCTGGAAACGGCTGCTAGATTGACAGCAGCCTCCTCTCCCCCCACCCAACTATTTTTAACTAGTCCAGGGATAGGCAATCTCAGCTCTTTTATGACACATGGACTTCAACTCCCAGAATTCCTGAGTCAGCTATGTTGACTCAGGAATTCTGGGAGTTGAAGTCCATGAGTCATAAAAGAGCCAAGGTTGCCTAACACTGAACTAGTCCTATTGATGTATTTTCTCTGTTTTTGTTTTATTTTATTTTATTGTTCTATTTTATTTTATTCTATTATTTTTGTTTAAACCTATGTTTTATTGCTTTGGTGTTTTTTTTTATTGTCGTAAGCCACCTAGAATAGTCCCACAGTGAGATGGGTGACAAATAAATTTAATTTAATAATAAGAATAAAAGATACTGAAATTGCTGTGGTTTTTTTTTTCAGACTACTTTCAGGTTTAAAAGAAAGCATATCAGGAGACAAAGGGGTATGATTTGGCTCCACTAAGCAGATTGAAAGCTAGTCATCTTGTGTGGCAGTTATTTATAACTGCCAATTATTATATACCTATTGTTTTTTTCTGTTTCACAGAGAATAGCTTTCTCACAAACTACACATCTCTGCAACGTTATCTCTGCCCCTGTTTGGAAGGTACAATTCAAGTCAGTTTCTCATCGTTGTACGCTGCCCAGTCACTTCTTTGTGAGACGGGTGGCTATATAAATTTGATAAATAAATATTATTACATTGCTCCATATATAGATAGATCTTGTTTACTGACTGCCTCATGCAGTGACCATTTGAAATTACAGGGATGCTGAAAAAATAACTTTGTGACCAAGGCATGCATTTATGATCTTTGCAGCCTCTTGTCATTTGTTCACCATCACAGCCAGTTAGTATGTGTTGTCCTGTGCCTAAACCAGTTTTTTTTTTTCTTTTTTAATTAAGGTGACCAACCGTCCTCCTTTAGGGAGGACAGTCCTCCTTTTCTAAGTTCTGTCCTCCCTCGAAAAGTGTCCTCC
This sequence comes from Bothrops alternatus, assembly GCA_034064705.1. Classification (NCBI taxonomy): domain Eukaryota; kingdom Metazoa; phylum Chordata; class Lepidosauria; order Squamata; family Viperidae; genus Bothrops; species Bothrops alternatus. The sequence goes on along the minus strand of JARGCV010000007.1, from coordinate 44,487,078 downwards.
CACATGTCCTCCTTTTTGATATTTGAAGACTAATCTGCAGGGCTTTTTTTTTTTCTCATAGAACTCTCAGAACGGCGTTCCGGCACCTTTTTTTGATGGTTTTTTTTTTCAACTTTTCCATGAGCTGTGCTACTCCCCTTATTGGCTTTTGAAAGCCAATAGGAATTGCTACTGAGCATGCCAAAACATCCGGCCGACAAACTTTGCACATGCAAGTTGTCTGCAGCAAAGGTGAATTGGCAGGAATTTTGCACCTCTCCCTGCTACCCAACTACGCCATCTCCTAGTTAGTTCCGAAGATACCTGAAGGAGACTGGAGCAGTAAGTTTCTCTTGATCTTTGGCTCTGCTAGGGCAATAATGGCTGCAGGCACAAGAGGCAGGGGCGGCAGGGATGCTGCAGGTAGGGGTGTGAGGGGCGGCAGCAGCCGGCTGCCCCCGTGCTGTGGGAGCTGCAGGGCCCTCCCTATATGGGGCTGCACAGGGTGGGCGGTGGTGCTGGCGGGGCGACTGCAGGCAGGGTGTGTCGACGGCAAACTGCCCCCCCGGAGCCGGCATGGCTGGTGCTTTGGGAGCCATGGCACCCGCTCTACACGGGACAGTGGTGCTGGCGCGGCGGCTGTGGGCGGGGGCGCGGCAGGTGGTTGACCTTCCATGGGCCGGGCCAGCTTTTACGATATTTTTTTCTTCAATTTATTTGTGTCCTCCTTTTCATTGTAAAAAAGTTGCTCACCTTATTTTAATCCCTCACAGAGCAGAGAGATTTGGTAGGAAGGGATTATTTTATACTATGGATCAAGGGTATTTGAGGAGCCCTTTCACCCCAATGGGACTAGTCCGTTCCACTTGTTCCAATGAAAGAGGCCTACTTCAGATCCCATCTGCCAAAGAATTTTGGCTGGCAGGATGCAGGAGAGCCTTTTTTGCTGTGCCCCCTCCCCCACCCTCCTGAATATTCTCCCACTAGAGGTAAGGTCCACTATCACAGTCCTGGTCTCCCTGAAGAACCTGATAGCTTGACTCTGCCATCTGGTCTGAGGTCCCAATAGGGAAGTGCTGCCTTGGGGTGACTGATAGGGTAGAGAAGATCCCCGTCCCTGGTCTGCTCAACATCTATGTTTTTAGCTTTCCTATTTTAAATCTCCTAATTTTAATTGCCTTGTATTTCTTTATTATATTGTAAGATGTCCAGAATCATTGCATCAGTGAGATGGGCAGCATAAAAAACTAATTATAAATGAATGAATGAATGAATGAATGAATGAATGAATGAATGAATGACATGAGCAATGAATGACATAAGCCCCATGCATGCTCAGAGCTGCCAGCATCACTACATTTCCTTCAATGTGTTTTCCCCATTGTGGGCTTGTTTACTTTCTTGTAATCTCTTCCTCTCCAGTGAATTAGCAGGAATTCCCTTCCTGCTAATTATCCCAGAGCTGTGTTGTGCATTTCAAAGGGCTATAAGGAATGGGGGGAAATGAAAACTGAAATAAAATTGTAAGCTCAGTTATGGTCATTTGATTTTCCACTTTATGACGATATCACTTAGATATTAGCCTGATCTAATTTTGTTGAATGGCTTTTCTGTCCATACAATCAAAATATTTCTTCAACTAGAGCTGGAGGCTTATTAAGGTCTTTCAGCAGCTGATTTTCTGATCTGGAAGATGAAATGCATAAATTGCTCCCAGGTACAGAGACAGATTATCATTTTCCAAAGCTTTTGTTCTGAAAGAACAAGCAACTGTTTGACACAGAGAGGTGCCTGGAACTTATTTTTTTTTCCTCCAAGAGCTGGACATTCAAGAATTATGATTGTCATATTTAAGAAAAGGAGAGGGAGGGAGGGAGGGGAGAGAGGGGGGAGGGAGAGAGGGGGGAGGGAGAGGGGGGAGGGAGGGAGGGAGAGAGAGAGATTATTTTAGTCTTGAAGTTCTAAATAATTCAGGAGCAGAATATCTGGAGATCCACCTGATTGTCAAATCTTCTATCATTTTTTTTATTTAATTAAAATGGGAAATATAGAGCTGTTTTCAGTCCTTGTGCTCCACTTTGTCCAAATCAGATATGTACCAAAGGAGTATCCAACCATTATTTTCATGTCCCCAGTTTTAAAGGACACTAATCTCCCTGATGGTTAATGAAGTACTTTATGAACATTAGATTTTATAACATAAAATGTATTACTTCATGAACTTTCCATTCACTTTAGAAACTGTTTTCCTTGAGGAAAATTCAGTACCTTTTTTGATGGGATTTGTAAAAAAAACTGTTTTATCTGATAAGGTTGTACAAGAGCACACCAATTTTCCTGTATTTTTTCATTACTGTACAAACATGATTTATACACCTATTATGCAATATCATTATTTGTTTAAACTATCACTTTTCAAACATATCTTTATTTCTGGTCTAAAAAATTCAAGAGGAGTATTTCCAAATTTCTACTTGTGAAGAGTCGTTTTCATGACTGAGAAGATGTTTGAGAGTTCCAACTTCTGCCGCTGCAATATATCCAGACTTTTTACCTACCGCCCACTTCTCCATCTGCTACAGCACAAATTATTGGAACCATACCGCTTACCTTAGTAATAAATGGGAAAAAATTATTTTGGTCAAGTTGCTGGATAACCAGCCCAAATTCTCATACGTCTAAAAACTTTAGCTCAGTGGTTCTCAACCTTTTTCAGGTTGAGACCCCACTTGCCCCACCCATGTGCGGTGTGACCCCGGCTGGCCGCGCACGCGGGCGCGCGTGTGCGCCCGGCCGATCCACGCATGCGCGGCACGCGATTTAAAAAAAAGCAAAAACAAAATGGCGGACCGCAACGGCCCGATCCGCGCATGCGCGGCGTGCACGACGACGACAGAAAAAAAAGCAAAAACAAAATGGCGGACTGCGACGGCCCGATCCGCGCATGCACGGCGCGCACGACGACGATGGAAAAAAAAGCAAAAACAAAATGGCGGACTGCGACGGGCCGATCCGCGCATGCGCGGTACGCGCGCGATGGCCCGAACCGCGCATGTGCGGCGCACGCGTGATGAAAAAAACAAAAAGGTGGACCACGGTGTCCGGCGACCCCCGCGAAACGGTCGTTCGACCCCAAATGGGGTCGCGACCCATAGGTTGAGAACCGCTGCCTTAGCTGATCTCGCAAAATCTTGCTGAAATCTCCTCATAATTAAAACCTGAGAACACTTCCAGATGGGCATTTGTGCTGTGTTTCAACAGTCTCCACCACAATTTGTTTACTTATTAAATGTATATGCTGCCCATCTCATGGCCCCCAACAATTTGGGTCCTCATTTTACCAACCTCAGAAGGATGGAAGGCTGAGTCAACCTTGAGCGCATCAGGATCAAACTTCAGGCTGTGGGCAGAGTTTGCCTGCAATACTGCATTCTAACCACTGCACCAGCAAGGCTCAAGGTTGACTCAGGATCAAAGATCCTGGCGCCACCGCAATATATGCTCAAAGGGTGATGTTGTAAAAAAAACTACACAAAAAGAGACTGAGAGCTGTCAAATTTGCAACCTTTGTTGCTAAATGGTGTCAGAAGCTCTCATTAGCAGGAAAAGGCACTTTTCAGGATAAGCTTTATTGTGTGCCGTTGTCTTTGATCTGATATTCTTGGTGCTGCAACACAAAATAATAGACACTGCAGTGGCATAACCATTCTGCTTATCTCAGAAACCAAGAGAAAGAGAAAAGATTTATGGGTCAACCACTCTTTTTAAGAAGTCAAGATAATCTATCCAAAAATGCTATGATCTAAAAAAAAAAATCCTCTTTTCAAAATTTGGAAAAGAAATATACTCAAAGGCAAACTTATTTAATACTTGGAACGTATTTAGTGTATTCTGATGTGATTCACCCTTTCTGATCTAGTTGGGGAAAAAGAATCACACTCGAATATCACTTCAGCTTTGAGACAAAGCTGCAAATGATTTTGCAAGATCAAGGCAAACAAAGCCAGCAGGGCCTAACACAACCACATTTGATTTCAAAAGGGAAAAACCTCTCAAAAAATTATATTTTCATAATACCTGGAGGGTTTTTTAAAAAAAACACATTGCAATAATTGAGGCCCAACTGAAATATATTTCACAATGCAAGTAAAGGTCATCCAAGTCCAGGAAGAGGCCAGGATAACTTTCCTGCATCATCCAGGAAGCTGATAAATTTAAGAAATGGAAATTCTGTTATAACAAGAACGAACTTTGACAGAAGAAGTCATCATAAGGAATGCAAAACCGAAACAAATAGTAGAAGAACCTGAGGATTATAAGACAAATGTCTGAAGCAGACAAGTGATCAAGAGAAGAATTCAGCCATTAAATGACAAGTAAAAGAAATATACAAGGATATGGGAATTACAAAGAAACTGAGTACATCTGCCCTTGCACAAACAATTTAGGATAGATACTTGGGCCTGAAAGGATTCTTGAGGAGCGAATCAAATCAACTAAAGCAAATGTTTACACACAAACAAATCATTAGACCCTGATCGGTCCTAAGAGTTCTTGTGGTGTTAAATTGCTAACCAATAAGGAAAGACATCTGATTTGTAGCAGAGGACTTGGGAGGTAGCCAAAGTGACACCAATGATACCAAGGACCTAGAGGAGACTTTAGAAATAATAGCTAAGCGTATAGAGCAGTGGTGGCAAACCTATGGCATTGATGCCAGATGCGGCACTCAGAGCCCTCTCTGTGGGCACACGTGCCATTGCCCTAGCTTTGCCTTCCCCCGTGACCCCCTCACCAGCAGCCCCCCTGGAGGAGAGTTGCCCCCAAGCATGGCCCACATGGAGCAGTGCAGCCAAGGACATGGCAGCCAGGCAGTATAGACAAGACTCTGCCCTCACGCCCCATCGCGCACAGTTGATGCTGCAGGGCGCGGGGAGAGGGCGTGGCTGCCATGGCGCTGCTGGGCTGTTTGGGTGATCTGCGGCGGGCCCTGGAGGCGGTGACTGGCTCTGTGGGCAGGCGGGGTGGGGGTGGGGCAGGAGGTGGAACAGGGGCGGGGCCAGTTTTTGGGCACTCGGTCTCTGAAAGGTTCGCCATCACTGATATAGAGGAATAAGCCTTGCTGACAAAAAAAATCACATGGATTTGCCAAGGAAATCGCCATCAAATTTCTAGAGTTTTTTTAACAATGCTAATAGGCATATAGAAATGACTCTCTGGACACTGTATATCTGGCCATCCAAAAAGCTTTTCATCAAGGCCCTTAAATAACATTAGCAATTATGGAATAAGAAGATCCATCCATTTATGGAATGGTAACTGTTTAAAATGCAGAAGGTTAAGACTAGGTACAAATAGACAATTTCCTAGTGGAGGAGTCTTTTAAGCTTGAGTGATGGGACCAGCCCTTCTTAAGCTATTCATATATGATCTTATGAGTAAGCAGTAAGCTGGCCAAGTTTATGGATGATACAAAAGATAATGAAAAGCAAAACTGATTATAAAGAGCTCCAGAAGAACCCCTTTAAACTGGTGAATATTCAACCAAATAGGCGAGATTCATTGTAAAGGGATGTACATTTAGATGAAAAACCATGACTTTACATATGGTCTGATGGAGTCTGAATCGTTCGTAACTAGCCAGTAAAATGATCTTGGTCTCATAAAGTAGTTTTCTTCAATCTTTCCAGCTTGGCAGACAGACGGAGAAGGCAGCAGTGTGGGGGTGGGGTGAGCAGTGTGCACGAACTGCTTTCACAAATATAACTACGTCCGTGGATGCCCACCACTTCTGTGGCCCAGTTTCGAATGGGCTGCAGCCTGGCAAAGGGCTGTGGCTGGGGAGTTAGGGGCCCCTGTCATAAAAGATACTCAGTGAAGATATTAATTCAGTGTGTCCCAGCTATAAAAAAAGTTAAATGCATATTAAGGTGGATTGAAAATAAAACTGTTAATATTGCATTGTCCATATACAAATATATGATGTATCTGTATCTAAAAGACTAGGCATTGCCCTGAGTTTCGAAAAAGGATACTGCGTAATAGAGCAAAAGCGGACCACCAAATTGATCAAGGGAATTTAACACTTTCCACATGAAAAAAAGACTAGAATATTTAATCTTTTTATTCTAGATATTAGAATAAATAGAATATTAGGGGAAAGAAATTAGTAAAAAGGATCTAACATGGAAGTCTTGGATTGTGTGGAGTTCATCAGTATTGAGTCCCTGATTATCAGAGCCCAGATGAGATGGGTAGGACATGTCATCTGAATGGATGACTGCCATATATCTCACCAATTGCTCTTTAGAGTTTTGGATTCCAGGAAGAATTTCCAGCCAAGGGAAGTAGAAGCTGCAGCTGCAGATAGAACCCCCTGGTGCGCCCTGAGTTAGGAAGTCTCCACCAGCTTTGAAGAGAGGAGACACCAAAAAGTATCAGAAAACCATGAGTGGCATTACAAAATAACACCCACAGTTACTATAACAATGTACTTCCCCTATTGTGCTAGGCTCAGGGATTCCGTACTAGGACTGCATAGTCATCTCTGTGTCCACAGGTGAACTGCACAATGAAGTATCTTCTTTGACCCCAAAGGACCACTTGTAAAAAAACAAGAAACCTTAGGAAAAAAAGTGGAGAATATGATCCAATTCTATAGAATCCTGCATGAACCTAGAAAAAGGCAAGATGGGCAGCATGAGTCTAATTAATTAATTTAAAAAGTGAATCAGGAATATTTTTTTACCTTTCTCTAAACAGTAGGGCCAGGGACTATTCAATAAAGCTGATGAGGGGCAGAATGAAAGTATTTCTTCACACAGTATGTAATTACTCTGTGGGATTCATTAAAAGGCATTCTGATGGCTACTAACTTAAATGACTTAAAATGCCTGTCATTTAAACTTTTATTATTTAGTGTATTATGCAAACACGACAGATGAGAAGTAAACATATATACACAACCTGCATAATTATATGCAAAACTTCTACAGGGGTATGGCAGTTGCCTGATAACTGGCTGTCCAATTCAACTATCCAGGTGATCGCCTCTGGTGTTGTAATTTAGACTTACTATCCGTCTTTGATACAATAAATAGAGGACAATTATGGATGGGAGAAGTTTTTAACTCACTGACCTGGATAAAAGATTTCCTAATATACAAATGATATGAAGATATACACAGGTACAAATACTTATTTTTTTATTTGTTTATCAAGTGTATATGCCACATTTCTTGTGGTGCAAGGCAACACTGAGGGGCTTACAACATAATAAAACACATGGAAGTAAAAATAATTATAAATATAAAAACAGGTTAAAATTACAGGGGATTAAAACAATGGCTCAAGTCAAAGCGGTGCCCTAACAAAAGCAGATTAAAGCCACAAAAGGGGGCTGCCAGGACTGCATACTGGCTGCTTCCTCCTTCACTTTTATATAAACAACATTGTGGATAATAATCCTTTCTTTCGCACTCTATCAACCGGAAGTAGAAAAGTCCCACGTTACTGTATGCAGACGACATGGTACTCATGTTGATAATTTTAATTGGAGTAAGAAGAACCCTAACCGAATTTGGTAGTTATGCTAAAAAGAATTCTTACAAATAAATTATTCCAAAATCAAGAGAGTATTATTTGCTAAAAGGCCATAGATGGTCCTTAAATGGTAAGCTGGCAGAACAAGAGAGGTCTTTCAAGTATTTGGGCATCTGTTTTACTGAAACATCATAATGGAAAACACATCAGCAAGAACCACAACTATGAGATCAATGAGAGCCATTTGCTCCTTTTTTTCTGTTCAAAAGAAGGCTGGTTAATTCAGCCTGTGCTCAAGAGCTTTCACAGAAAACAATTTCACAGATGACACATGGCACCCTGACTGGCATTTAAGTAAACTAAAATAGTTAAGAGACGGTCCAGAATAAATTCATGAAATTAATCTTAGCCTTACCCCCACATATATAAGCAGTCATCCAGAGATTAAAAATGGACTTTCCATCAATTATTATAAGGGTAAAGAAAGCAATAATGTTATATTATAGGAGACTACTTCTCAGAACTGATACTTATTTGGCAAAACAACATATCCAAAAACAATCTAGCAGTAATGGATGGGTGAATGTGTGTCTACAAGGATTCTCATAATTTTCACTATATTTATATTGTTCAACAGGAACTGTTGAACAATATAAATGACCATACACTATTGAGGGACTATTTTTTAAAAAAATCTAAACAAACCAAGGAGCATGTACACAGGTTGGCTAAGTGATACTGATTTCTTAAAGATAGAAAAGGAATACGGTAATACCTTACTTAGTTTCTTACATCCATTTCATGTGGATAAGCTTTCATATAACTTCCAACTTCCAATATCCAACAGACTATTTGGATAGAAGATGTAAAGGATTACCAACTACATATCTTTTCTGCATTTGTAACAATCCATAGATGGAAAATAGCATGCATTACTTAATATGTTGCAAATTATATCAGGGTTCTAGAGTTAGATTCATCATGCCTTTGTTAACCCAACTGAATAAACATACGAACAAAAATCTATTATCTGCTGACTGATGTAAATGAGCATGTAACGAAACAAGTCACATTGCAATGACTGCAAGAAAGATACAAAAGATGTGCTGTTAATATTGGAGGGGATGAATTTAACTGATATGGATTGTAACAATTTTTATGTGAACTTTGCTAAAACATAAGGTTACAAAAAATGTATTACTACTTTAAATTAAATAACTTTAGGAAGGGATTGGACAAGTACATAGAGGATAAGTCTATTAAAGACCATTGGTCTTGAAAGCTCAATATTACCTTCATGTTGCCTCCATGTTGAGGATATCCTGTCTCCTAATATAGCTGCAGAAAACAATCATGAGAAGGTAATTTGCTGCACCTTCTGTTTATGAGCTTGGAACATAAATCAGTTTGATCATTATGAGGAACAAAATACTATGATGATTCCTGGTACGACTGCTGTTCTTAAATCACATTGCCCATGATGGTTTGGATCACCACATGCTTGGAGAATATTTGGGAAAGGCTAGTTTGTATCTTGTTCTTTTATCAGAAATTTTATATGTATAACAATGTCTAGTCTAAAAAATTACATTTTATATATTGCCATTACAGACCACATAAATGTTAAGAATCTGTAGAAGAAAAGGGATTAGTTACCAAGAAAGGTGGTGACTTTCCCTTCCCTGGATGTGTCCCAGCTGGATAACTTTCTCTTGGAAATGCTTTATCTGCATACTTGCCCTGAATAGAAGGTGGATTAATCAGAATAACAGATTTGGAAGGGTTCTTGAAGGTCTTCTAGTCCAACCTCCTGCTCAAGCAGGAAACCCTATACTATTTCAGACAAATGGTTCAAATACCATTTTCCAATGATGTGACTTCATTATGGATACCATAAAATTATTTTAAGAAATAAAGTTACCTGCTTGTTCTTTAACTGATTGTCTTCCTTCTTCATATATATATATATATATATATATATATATATGTATGTATGTATGTATGTATGTATGTATGTATGTATGTATATATGTATATATGTATATATATATATATATATATATATATATATATATATATATATATATATATATATATATATATATATATATATATATATATATATATATATATATATATATATATATATATATATATATATATATATTATTTGTCGGCCTTTCAATATTAGCAATAGGCAGGACTTCTGAAAAAGCAGTAACCTTTGCTGTTATTACATAATAAGGTGAGGTACAGACATAATCAATATATAAAATGCAATCCTTTCTCCACATTACCCTTCTGCTTGTACTATCATAGTTCTGTATTTTTCAGGGAACCATTTTTCACTTCTGTATGAAAATGATAATATATGAGGGAACAAATAATGAGAAAAATGCAATCATACCTTGTTTGAGTCAGATCTTCCATTTTGCCATGAACTTTACTCCAGTTCCTCATGTAGTGAATTTCTTCCACAAGTCATTATCTCTCAGATCTGTGCCTGCCATCTTCAATATCATGTGGATGATATTGAATGACTGTCAGAAACATTTAAAGGATGTATGAAAAGCAGAGGCATGATCATGAGAAAATATTTCTAAAATGTATATTAAAGCTATATCACCATTGAGCCAATTAAAAAAAACTGTCCTGAATAGCATATATGTTCAGCTGCTGTGAATTCTTCAGAAGACCAGTTGATTAAAAATTCAGGAGAAAAAAAGAGAAAGGGAAAAGGAAAATGGAACTGTTTGAGCCAAATCTGCCTTGGGTTGCTATCACAGTTGGAATACTTCAAAACCTTCAGAATCTCCATGAGGCCCTTTGAAGAAACAGCCTATCTTATCTCTGCTTAGTATTAGTATAACACAATTCAAGCATTGTGAAATATTCATGCAAGGTTCTATTCCATTCCCATCATAAGCACATAGAAACATAAGAGGAATATTATTGGAGATCTATGCAAGCAGATCTCCATCTTCCAGCCCCTTCTGTCTCTCTGGCCAATAGTTGACCAATCTGATGAAGTAATATAGTTAAAAATCTTGCCTATTGTGAGTGCTCAGCTCTTTGTGTTTTTACTAAGAAATAAGTTGCATGATATTCGGTGGAACTCTCTATCATGCATGGGCATGGCCTTGGTCAGTTTGAACATATGATAGCAGTGTTCCAATATCTAAAGGGCTGCCACAAAGAAGAGGGAGTCAAGCTATTCTCCAAAGCACCAGAAGGCAAGAAAAGAAGCAATGGATGGAAACTAACCAAAGAGAGAAGCAACCTAGAACTAAGGAGAAATTTCATGACAGTTAGAACAATCAATCAGTGGAATGGCTTGCCTCCAGAAGTTGTAATTGCTCTAACGCTGGAGGTTTTTGAGAAGAGACTGGACAACCATTTGTCTGAAATGGTATAGGATTTTCTGCCTGAGTAGGGGGTTGGACTAGAAGATCTCCAAGGTCCCTTCCAACTCTATTCTCTTATATTGGGGGGGAACCTACTAAAAGTGCTATGAGAACAGTCCAATTGATGTAACGGCTCTTCATAATCATTCATACCTGTGTCCTGGAATATTGTATAGGTCTTTGATTCACAGCTTTCTCCTTTTCTCATGAATGGATAAGGAAAGAGCGTACCTTTTTTATGGATTTGGGTACTTTCTTTACCAAACTAGGGCTATCTTCCTAACAATATTCCAACAAATCTAATGTAAAGTCAGAAGCATAATGAGAGAATATGTAAAACTTGCTATTGAGAATGGGTAACAGCAGCTAGCCAATCTTGACAAAGTCATTTAGGGCAGGACTTATGGGGAGCTGTAGGAAATCGCTGGACTATCAACAAGATTGAGAAATGAAAAAAAATACCCTGGAAGAGCCCTTTCTCCCTATCCCCATATTCTATCATCATGATTTAATTTTCCATACATATTCCACATCTGGAAGCAATTGCATGGATGAATACAATAAAATATGGTAATTTTTACTCTTATAAAATTTTATGTAGAAGTATGAGAATTCTGTGTATTTGTGTTTGTATAAAAATTGGATTGTGGCTCTAGTTTGGGTTTTGTTTCTTTTTTCTTTTTCTGTTGGGTTTTTGTTGCAACTCTATTTTATTTCTCCATTTAAAGAAGAAGAAGAAGAAAGTCTTCATGATATAATCTTTGCCTCATTCCCACTGTAGCTGAAGCAATTTAAAGTTGTCCTAAGCTGTTCCAGTTTTAAAATAGTATTTCCCCTTTTCTCCCAACAAAATTTATAATTCAGCATGTTCCACCAATAATGATATTGCTGCAGAAGTCAAGGATTGGAATCGGCCCACCTCCTATTAACCATTTCAGCCCATGTCCTCCCTCCTTTGGTCCCGGGTATCTGAACAAGCACTTGTCCTCTACAATATACAAAATTGATTTAAATTGGTTTCTGCTAGCTATGGTTTGCTGGTTTTGTTACCACTAATGCCTTACAGGTTTTCCATTAGCATCATGGACTAGTTCATGAAGTTACTAGGATAATCTTCAATTTAGTGAGGATTCAAGCATAACTATTGTCCTGAACATATAGTATATTGAATTTGTGTGACAGTAGAAAGACAGCACTTGATTTTTCACAAAGCATTCATAGGACCATATGTACGATGATGTACAATGATGTATGATGTACGATGATGCCATTGCTAAAGGTTTGCAACAGAATGTAACACTGAGCTGTTAAATAAGTAAAGTAAACTCTTTGAGAACACAGAAAATCTCTAATGAATTGTTATTGAGAATTAGAAGTTTAAGAAGAAATAACTTCTTTGAGGAAACCTATTTTTATCTACAATTATACTGCATGTGAGGTTTTACAGAGCATTTTTACTCACCATCCTAATCAGTGCTTAGTCACCCTTTCAGAGGAAGAGACAATGGTCTGACTGAGACATAATTGACTGGTGCTGGAAAGTGGTGAGAAGAATTCAGGAAATTCAGATCTTAGCAAAAAGGAAATGTTAAGTGTTGAGCTCATTTTAACAGCATCTGCAGGAGATCAAAAAAGTTAAGATGTAATATAGCTGAAGTGCCTCTCCTGGATCCATGTTGAACAAAAAACCTGGGATTTCAAGTGCAGGACCACCATCCTCCAACATACACACACAAACACAAGCACACACATGGATACCAATGGCTCATTCCACAATCCCAGACCAGCCATGACTCCCTGGAAATTAACAGGCATTATAGATGGTCATGTGGCTGTCTTCCCAGCTGTTTAAAATACTCTAGATGGTTTAGCTTACATGTTTCCAATGTATGAAGCCAATAGCAGAAATAGTTCCCTGGCCAATCACATTCACTGTACAACTAATTCATAAGTGCCACTCTACCATCTTGCATGGCAACTGATTTTTTATAACCAAGGGGGCTGGGAGAGTACTAATGTAACCTCTCCTCGTACGTGGTATTCCCAATCCAATCTAGCCTCTATGTGTTTACGGTACAGTGAAAGAAATCCAGTCCTAGATTCTCACTACAATCCTGTGCCATTTCAAACACTGTCTTTGGAGACATGGACAATATGGAGCTTTCACTCTCTATGAGTTTTTCTTCTTGGTCCAATGTCTGTCTTTCATGGTAGATCTGACTAAGAAACCAAAGCTAAGAAGTTTGATATTACTATTTTTATTATAGGGTTACAGAGCAAAATCATAAATGGGCTTTTCCTCTCCCTTTATTTTCATGAGAACTAGGGAGAGTCATGTCTGAGATGCTTTTTCAATTTACATTTCTGCCCCAGACTCAACTTTCTTTTATCTGACCATTTTTCTGGGATATAGCTCTTACTCCTGTCCCTCAAGGTTATTCCTGCTTCCCAATACACCCATTAATGGCAACTGTGCAGTTTAGCATTTGCATTGAGAGGACTTGAAAGGCTGATGTGATTCTCAGCTTGCCCCTTTCTAGGCAAGGAGGCAACCAGTAATGGACTTTTCTTGGCTTCAAAATTGATGTTTTCTGATTTGTCCTGGGGGAAAGCCCAGATGTGCAGGTTCTGTGCACTTCAGTCAACCTGGGCATCAGCTGCACTCCCACTTGTCACTCTATAAAACTGCTAGCATGGCACTTTCCCCCTGAACACTGGGCATTGCCCGCCATAAATATTTTTAGGATAACTGCATCTGAGAAAAACATTGTTGTGCTATTGTGTTTTCTGAGGCACATCTCCAGCGTAACATGAGTTCCTTCTATATCTCTGATAACTGGCACTTTGAAGCACTAGCTTCATCCTCACATGCAACCAGTGTATTCATGCTTAGGACATGGAAAAGGTAAATACTTTCTGCCACCCTGTCAACTGACTCTCCAGATATACAAATTGTACCAATAGGTTAATAGTTTGAACCTGGAAAAAGAACCAGATAAAGGGGCTTCACACAGAGAGGGTATCTCATGGGATTGGGGAAGTTGGAGAAGGTGGATGGTCAGCATGCAAAATGGGAATTAGGCAATCTTGGGTTGCTAAACAGATGTAAATTCCGAGGAGACTTAAGGTTATCTAAGATCACTTAAGGTCACTATGCAAGGAAGGCAACACAGTGTGGGATCTGTCATTTCTAAGATGTTAAGAGGTAGCCAGCCAAATTTTAAATGAAGCTCATGATTAACTCTTTGGAGAGGTTAATCGCAGCTACATATTCGAGTAAGCATGCTACTATTTTAGCAGAAATGCCATTTAGCAGAGTTAAGCCACTGAGTGGCTAAGCCATTGGACCAAAGAGAAACTAGCTATATTCTATTCTTCTCCATTGGCATCCACCTCAGGGAGACAAAGAGGAGGACCTGTACCTCCTTTGTAAACATCAGCTCAATTTCCCCTGCTTAGTTATCTGATTAGAAAAATCAACCTTTCAATAAAACAAATGAGTATTCTCCATTACTAATATGCTAAGAATAAAAGAAAAAGTAGATAGGGTTCATAAGAGTACTGATCAAAGCTCACAACAAAGTGCAATAAAATGACTCAGGGGAGAGATATAGAGACACTTCTTCAGATGACCCCCATTATTCTAGACAGAGAGGTGGTAGCAGATGAGAAACTAAGAATCACAGTGGCCACCTGCAACCTACTTCCTCCTGGGTAAACTGTGCAGTGAAAGGCTAGATAGGGCATTTTGTCAGTGAACTCTGAAATTGAAAAATATGAGGTCACTGACAGCACAATATTTAGGACATCAAGCTCTCTATAGAAATAACCAGGGCACTGTTTATCTCTGCAAATTCTATCACAAATGACTCTCTGGAGAGCATATAGTTTCTGAAACTTTCACAACTGAATATAAGATTATTCTGCTCAATTAAAGTGCTGAGGGAAGTCAGAGCCCCAGAGAAGGAAATATTTAAAAGGCAGAAAAATACTTTTCCTCAAAAGGACTTTTTAAAAGCAGAAACCAAACCTGGCCCCAAATCTCTCTCTGCCCCCAAGCAGTAGCCAGCCCTATACAAATGCAAATGTAGAACCATCAGAAAGTTGGAGCCAGAGAACTCAAGAAGACAAAGAGAAAATCTGCATACCACACCCAAATTCTAGGAGTCATTAGCCCCATCACCAGGGAAGCAGGATATGACTTTTGGGACATAATAGGACTAACCCATTACCATCAAGCATACCAGAGAGGCACACCTAGGCTCAGGTCAGAATACGTGACACAGGAAATAGCCTCAAAGTTCATGCTACAGGACTTCCGGTTCCAGTTCGCGGCATCGCTAGTCGAGCACCGACTAGTTTTCCCTCCATCGGTGGACCCTTATGCGGTCCAAAGTCGCCATGGAGGATGCGACTTTCCGACGAGGAGGCAGCAATCCGGCAGCGGAGGAGCAGCAGCTCCTCCAGCTGTCCGGACGAAACTCCGAGGGCCGACGGAGATGAAGATCGGCCAGTAAAATGGCCGATCGCTCTGCCACTAGAAACCGCAAGTCAAAGAACAGCTCAGCTTCAGACCCATCGTGGTAAATTCGGGTGAGACCTTTCTCTTTTTTTCCCTCTCTTTGTTTTCTTTTTTGTTTTGTTTTTTGCCTGTAAGAACTGTGTTGGAAAAATTTCCCTAGCTCGGAAAGGCAGCTTTTACTCGTTGGGGAAGAAAGGTGAACAAAGGAATAGAATAAGGCTTTAGAAATTACGTTACTTTTTTATACAAGTACATTTTTGGGGTATTGGGAAAAAAATTAAGAACTTTATTTTAGCCTACGTTGGGTTTTTTTTGAACAAAGAAAGAAAAATGAGAAATGAAATGACTTTTGGGGGGGAAAGGATTTTTTACCTTACTGAGGACATCTATTGGTTAAAAAGTGATATTGCAACTGGAGAGGAGATGATTTCTTTATATGAAAGTTAATTGGACGTTTGAATCTTCTCCTAAAATGGAGCTGCACTCACATTTAAACTGTAAACTTATTCTGGAAAAAATCTATGAGACTAAAGAGGAAATATGTGTTACAATGAAAGAGTTTACTATAGAACTAAGAGCTAGAATCTCTTCTTCAAACTTTAAAACTGACTTTCAGATTGTACCTGATTCTTCTATCAAACAGACTCTACAAGAAGAGGATTTAACTGAGAACAAAGAGAAATTGACTTTGCCTTATATGCAACTCAGTTATGGCGTTGAGAATCAGGAAAAGCAAAGACTGGGACTTGGAACTTTAAAGCAACGAGACTTTATGCTAAAAAAATCAGAAGGCCAATTCAGAGGTCAAGATGGTTCTCACTGATTCAAAAGATACTACAAGCAACAAAGACAGACCTATCTGTTGGAAAGGAAGCTTTGCTATGGAAACCTACTTGGCACTTGAAAAAACCTACAATAAGATTTTAAAAAAATGAAAGTTAAAGTTTTGAGTAATGGACTAAAAGCAATCTAGAATTATGGACTGACTTAAGGACCAAGATTATGAGTTAGATGTAAGAAAAATGGGATTAATGGAAGATATAAAATTTATCTATATGAAAATTATTGATGATTTATTTGTTTGATGATTAATGAATTGAAATATCTTAAAGTTTGATGTTATCTTGTTAGTTTAAAGTTGATTGGTGGTTTAAATAGCTTTAGGATAGATTAATACTTTAGCCTAAAAAAGAGATATTGTGAGATAATGGATTAAAGGCAATTCAGATTTATGGATTTGATTTTAGGATTAAGATTATGAGTTACAAGTAAGAGAAAAAAGGAGTGATTAATGAAATATATATTAAATGCTTTAAGAATGTGTTTGTTTTTTTGTTTTTGTTTAGGACAATAGGGTCACTTGTAAGGAAATTATTATGTAATCTTGAATTAATCTAATAAGATGATTTCTGCTTGATAAGATCGATGTTATTAGTTATGACAATTTAATTGGATATGAACTGAACTATGTTTAATGGATTGAAAAATTTAAGATTTGATTTTTTTATCTTTTTTTTTACTTTTTTACTTTTTATTCTATTTTTATGTCTGTTAGCTAAAAGAGATTGATTAGTTGATAGATTAGATATATATAGGATAGACTAATGATTTATTTTAATTAAGGGATATTAGTGGAAGAAGAATTAAATAAAATTTATAATAAAATCTAAGGTACTAGAATATATTTGGAAGGAATACCCGAACTGATGGAGTTTGTATTCAAAGTTAATTTGATTATGGTTGTATAATTTTTTTAAAGTGTTAGAAACAGGTATAGGTTGACTAAATTTAAGCTAGATTGAGCTATCTTAAATAAACTATGTTAGTTAAGGGGAAAGAGAGGGAATACTAGAGGTATTGATTGAATTATGTATAAATGTTTTGCTTTTGGATGATTGTTTACCCTAACACCACGGTGTGCTTTGAGCACTTTGTTGTAAAAATTAAAAAAAACAATAAAATTTTTGTAAAAAAAAAAAAGTTCATGCTACAGGAACAGGAAACTTCCAAACAAAAGGCTAGAGAGGGTATAAAAAACCTACTGCCCATGTGCTCTGCCTCTTCTCTCCTCTGCTCTTTCCTGAAGAACCATCTTTCTGCTTCTTCAATAAACTGTAACCATCTTCCCAAAGCAGTCACCTTGTTGCTTATTTATTCCTGGCTTGGATGAACCAGGATGAAAACTTACTTCTAACAGTGCCATTTCCTGTATCAAACAGAGGCTACATCGCTTCTTTTTCTTACCATTGGATTGGATTCTTATTTTCTGGAGATGTCTTATTCAAATTTTTGAAATCAAAGAAAGAACAAACAGTTAAGTATGGAGCATTTTTAAAATATTCCATGGGAAAAATAATCAATCACAAGGATGGAAAGAATGCATTACTCATAACACTAGCCATCTTTGTAACAATAATGATAAATGCTAGCATGAAATGAAAACAAGTGTGGGTTCATGGCAATATTGTTCTGAAATCACAAGGAATTTTACTGTCAGAATTTTAAACATTATCCTAGCTTTACTTCTGAAACTCAGAAACATATAGGAAATTTGAGAAAGATTAGCTTCATGGGAATTCCTATTTCTCTGCTTGTTAAAAGGCCAGCCAAGCCACACAACCTGTTTATGGAGCCATTTATTTAAGAGTATTAATCACAGAATATTCTCTGTATAGATTTTGTCCAGAGGTTAAAGGCAAAATTAATTCAGCAAGTGACAGATCCAAATTAGTCTGTCCGAGTAATCTGAGAATGCATTTCCCCCAAGATATTTAAAGCACTTTGGATCAAATTCACAGATTAATGAAAACAAAGCATGGATTTACATAAATGGATAAAACATTCGCAACAATTCTTTTCAGAAGACAAGGCTTTGCAATATCCCTTTTGTGACTATTTGCAGCTTGCTAAGGCATCACACACTTCTTTCATGCCAACAAGTCTCACAGGTCCATAGAAGTGAGGCTGGCACTTTTATAGTGCAATCCTATGAATGTTTGCTCAGAATTAAAACCATTAAATTTAGTGAGATGGACTTTTCATACACTGCAATCTCCTTGATTTTCATATTTTGTCTAGAATTATTTTGTTAAGAAAGCTGCCTGGTCTTCAAATTATGGAGAAAAACATCATGGATTAAAAACCTGGTAGCCGTGGTTACAAGCAAGCCCTACGCATATTCTCTTGGACAAGTGATTGAATGAGATTTCTCCTAGGTATAAAATGTGAGTTATAGCTTCACAGTCAATGCCCCATTCAGCCTTAAATAAAATCACTCCTCTGGTCACTATAGACAACTAGGTAATCTATGAAACTAAGTTACTTGGTCTTCCTTTTTCCATATTCCCATACCATTTATAGCAATAGCAATAGCACTTATATACTGCCCTATCATGCTTTACAATAGTCTCTGGGTGGTTTACAATGTCAGCATATTGCCCCCAACAATCTGGATCCTCATTTTTCTGACCTCAGAAATATGGAAGGCTGAGTCAACCTTGAGCCCTGTCAGGATAGAACTCCTGGCTATGGGAAGTTTGCCTGCAATACTGCATTCTAAACACTGCGTCACCAGGGCTTTGTAGAAAAAATGGCTTTCCTTCTTCATGTCTGAGCCTGAAATCAAAGGTCAGAGGAGAGGCAGAATGCTTCATCCCTCATCCCCTTATATTTAGATGCTAGTAACCTTTTAGTTCATCCTGCAATTGATTTTACAAGGGCAATTCAGAAATAAACCTCCATTTGGTTATCAATGTCAGATACTCGCAGATACAGAACCTTTATTATACACATTAGAAAACTACAACATTACATTATTTTTTGACATAATCACGATTCAAATTGAGGCACTTGTCATAATGTCTTACAAGGTTTAAAATTCCTTAGTAGTAGTCGCTCAGTGCCAGATCTTGGCTATTGGGGGTGTGTGACTAAAAACATTCCAACGGAACTGCTTCAAAAATTCTTGGGTGCATGTAGTGGTGTGCAGGTGAGCATTATCGTGAACTAACACCACGCCGGAAGTGGTGCCATAGAAAATTCTTCCAAATGTGAAAATGCCAAAGGAGTACTGCTGGTGAAGTTCATGGAGCATGGTTCGACCATCGATTCAGAAGTCTACTGTGAAACGTTACAAAAACTCAGAGGAGCCATCCATAACAAGCATTGGGGCATGCTGACTTCCAGTGTGATGTTGGTTCATGATAATCCTCACCCACACACTGCTAGTCGCACCCAAGAACCTTTGAAGCAGTTCTGTTGGGATGTTTTTGATCACTCTCCCCCTATAGCCCAGATTTGGTGCCAAGCAACTACTACTAAGACATCTTGTAAGTACTTGTAAGATGTTATGACAAGTGCCTCAATTTGAATGGTGATTATGTCAAAAAGTTAT
Organism: Bothrops alternatus; assembly: GCA_034064705.1. Taxonomy (NCBI): domain Eukaryota; kingdom Metazoa; phylum Chordata; class Lepidosauria; order Squamata; family Viperidae; genus Bothrops; species Bothrops alternatus. The sequence continues at coordinate 44,467,238 of JARGCV010000007.1, read as the reverse complement.
GTAATGTAGTTTTCTAATGTGTATAATAAAAGTTCTGTATCTGCGAGTGTCTGTCATTTATAACCAAATGGAGGTTTATTTCCGAATAGCCCTCGTATAAGCTGTAGAAAAGACAAATGATTATTAATTCCTGTACTTTTGTTGCTTGCATTATACAACTGTACCAAATTTAAAAGTTTAAGAATACACAAACACACCGCATCCTGTTGCCAATACAAGATTAGGTTCCACTCTGTTTGCCTTTACAACAGATGTTCACTGCTTTAGTCCCTTAAGCCCATCTTGTAAGGCTGCATAATTTACATCCTGCCATTTTCATTAAAAACAATAATGATAGACAGCAAAATTATCTTAACAGATGAAAACGGTTCACAGCACACGCATAGGGGATTATAATATTCTGTTTAATCTACTAGTCAGCATTCCAAGTAAAATAAAACTCAGCAAACTATCCAGTCAAACACTTGTAGCTGAGCAAATTGTAAAATGATGGAAATGGTCTAAAGCAGTGTTTCTCAACCTTGACAATTTTAAGGCATGTGGACTTCAACTCCCAGAATTCCACAGCCAGCAATGCTAGCTGTGGAATTCTGGGAGTTGAAGTCCACATGCCTTAAAATTGTCAAGGTTGAGAAACACTGGTCTAAAGGACTGCTAATTCCTCCTTATAAGGTGGACAAGGCTGGCAAGATCCCATATAGTAAGAACTTCTCCTTGTGGAGACTTCTAGGAAAACAATGGTGAATTGAAGACGGTTTTGCTGCGAATGGAGCTGACAATTGTGGCGGAACGAGCAGTCAGCAAATGGAGCTGTTACTCAGAATTCTTCTCTGGATAGGACTTGGGATCAGCCACATGTATTCCAGATAGTACTTCCCCATAAGAGACAATCTCTTTAGAGATCTGGGAGCCAATGGATTCCCATCATTGCCCAAGCCAGAGTTCAGAGCCTTTATGGACAAAGGGTTCAAATATTTCATTTCTTAATCACTTCTGGAAATTCCTTGTAAGCAGCTTTTTGGATATTAAGAACCTTCAGTTTTACCATACCAAATGAATCTCCTTCAGTCCCTAGCAAAAGACATTTTATACAAGTTTAAGGATTTTTAAAAATCCTATTTTGAAATGAAGAGCAAAGGGGTAATTAGAATATTGATTCTGGAAAGTTGCAACTGAACTAAGGGTCCATATGGACTAGAAATAAGATTTGTATATTCATTACAACAATCCTTTTTGTGAAAAACTCTGTTGCTTAGGGGAAAATGATCAGATGGGACTTTGAAAATTGGAAACTGGATGGAACCAGAAAGAACTATATTTTAATTAAAGGAGAATACTTAAATTCAGCCCACTAATACAAAATAGAGCAAAATATTCCAACTTTGGATGAATTGAATGATATTTGGAAACAATACATTCAGAAGTTAGTTTTAAGGTTGTCTGCTCTCATAAAACTGAATTTAAAAGAGGTTATAGAAGAGAAGTTTCACTGGACACAACTGAGACTGAGGTTGATTCAATGGTGGGTTTAAAAATATTAGGTTAGAAGAATGATATGAAAAAAGATGTTATGTTAGATGTACAAATGAAACTGGCTGATGTCTTAATAATTAACAAATAACAAATCAGAAGACTGGATCACTTTATTATTTTGGATTAAGGATCAGGATTGTCAATAGTGAAGGGAAGAAATATAAAATTGATTTATTTGATTAAAGTTAAAATATATATGTTATTATTTCTGGTAACTCTTAGTGGACCTTAAGAATGTGTTTGTTTACCTAGTTACTTACTTACTTACTTACTTACTTACTTACTAGTTTAAATGTCTAAAATATGCTTCAAGGTAACCATGGATTTGGGAAAGTCCCTTAGAACCTTTTCCACAATGATCAACTCTGACAGAAGATATGCCTCTAAGACAGTGGTTCTCAACCTTTTTAATGCCGTGACCCCCAACTGGTCGTAAGTCGAGGACTACCCAACCGGTCGTAAGTCAAGGACTTCCCAATCGGTCGTAAGTCGAGGATTTTCCCTGCCCGGGAGCGCCACGCATGCATGGTGCTGCCCTTTGCGCTGGCCGAGGTGTAGCTGGCAAGGGGCAGCGATGGCGCAGGGCGACCACCGGCTGGGCCACCAGCTGGCCCAGCCCAAGGGAGGTAAGGCACCCGCCTGGCCCCACGTGCACCAGCAACCCTCCCTCCACCCACCAACCTCCCACCCCTGGCCCTCTTTTACTTACATTTTTAGTAGTTGCTCAGCAGGGAGGGGTGGAAACTTCTAGACAGCTCGCCTTTGCTGCAGACAACTTGCAGCACCGTTTGCAGACTGGGACTTTTGGCGGGCTCAGCAGGGCAGAGACAGCCTGGACAATTCCTATTGGCTTTTGAAAGCCAATAGAATTAGACTCTATTCAAGACAGTCTATTCTATTGGCTTTCAAAAGCCAATAGAATAAGAGGGAATAGCACAGCTAAGGAAAAGGGGGGGGGAAATGGCAGACTGCGTTGTTTGGCGACCCCCGTGAAATGGTCATTCAACCCCAAATGGGGTCGCAACCCACAGGTTGAGAACCACTGCTCTAAGAAACCCTACAAATAACATTGTGCAATTTGGTTAAATGCAACAAAGTTCCCAAGCTTCAATCTGCATTTCTCCTTCTGGGTGCTGAGAAGTCTATTTAACAGCTTGGTTAGATCTACTTGCTTCAATATATATTACACTTCAGCAGGGCTTTTTTTCTCATAGAACACCCAGAACGGAGTTCCGGCATCTTTTTTGGATGGAATTTTATAGGGTAGGCAAGGCGGGTTGTATGATGTGTGTGAGTTCTGGCACTTTTTTTTTTTTTTAGAAAAAAAGCACTGCACTTCAGTCTTCCCAAGTTTATTGACCACTTTAAGAAATGTGTATTGACTTCTAAATGGCAGTAGGTTCATACATGCTGGCCAAACCCCATTCCATGTTGGTTTTCGCCTTCATATATTAGATAGGGAAGTCTGGAGAGCAGATCTAAGGGCATTAATGTAAAGGTACTTAGGACACAACCCCCACTGCAATTTTCATGCTAAACATGTAAATCTCAAGTCATGAAATAAGCAGAACAGAAAAGGAATCTTTGAATTTTCCCTTTCTGCTGTCAACCTACATGCATCCCCTTAAAATCATGAACAGGGCAACATTTTTGCTATGAAGCAAATTAAAAGTTCTCCTCCTGACTTAATTTTTCATAAATTTTTAATTTTACAATTTTGGGCAACAATTGTACCACAACTCCCTAATCATTTGCAAGATTCCAAAGGCCATAAAAAGCTTCTAGCTTGCTCAAAATTCACCCTGGAGAAAAGCAACTCTGTGTATGCAAATTAAGAGTTGCATCTCAATTAAGAAATAGCCTTTAATTTACCTCTGCATATTCGGCAGATTACATTCAATTAATTAGCTAAACGTCTCATCTAGAGAGAGCCAGAGTGCAGTTTATTTTTCTTGTGAGTGAAGCATATTCTTGCTTGATGTTGCTAACTAAGCAAAATCTGTCTCCAAGTGTTCACAGAGGAAGTTCTAGGTTATCAAGAAGGCTCTCCAGGGATGGCCAATAAAACAATGGGATTTCCAGGGTCTGCAGAGAATCACTATGTGCACATTCAGTCACAGACACCTTGAGAAGCAAGTCTCTTTTGAAAAGAATGGAAAGGTTGCACAAATCAAGAGACCAAGGGTTCAATCAGCACTCAAAGCAAGCAAGGTGCTAAAAATTAACTGATGGTAACAGATTAATATAGCAGATGACATCTTCCAGTTCATTTAGTTTGTTCACATCACGAAATCATTTATCAATTGGTTTTTTAAAAAAATAATGTGTCTGTACAGGGAAAATATTTGAAGCTAAACTAGTACTGTAATAGTATTCCTTGTTTAATAACAGAATAATAGATGACCGGGAATATTTTTTAAAAAACACAAAGTCTAAGAAGGTATCAATGCAACAGTACAAATTTGGCTTGGATATTAATATATTGAATTGGTGAAATAAACTATTCTATCTTTTTAAGCTTCTTTTGTAATATGGGAATGCCAAGTTTGAAAATATTCTGAAGGTTACTGAAATCAAGTCTGGGTTTAAACATTGCTTTAATTTGTAAATTTCAACTGGCATAGCTTTATACCTTTCCCTAGATTTGGCTGCCCAGCAGGAAAATAATCTCCAGTGCTTCCTCTCTCAGGCTGATTCTGCTGTTTTCCACATGTACAGTATTAGACACATGTCCGTACGAAAATATGTACATGAGAGGGTTTTAATTTTAACTACCTACCTCTGAAATTATTTTTAATTTGGGAATGTGTCAAGAGATGAAAGGCAAAGAACGTTATAAATGTGAATGTGCACCAAAATGTAAGAGACTAATAGTTAAGGGCAGTGCTTTTTTTTTGTAAAAAAAAAAAAAAAAGTGCCGTAACTCATACACATCATACAACCCGCCTTGCCTACCTACAAGTTTTACCTTTGTAGTTGAAAAAAAAACCCTTCAATTTTTAGTATATCTAAAAGACTAGGATTTTGTTCAAGGCAACACTGGAAAATCCATCAAAAAAAGGTGCCAGAACTCCGTTCCGGTGCCTTCTATGACAAAAGAAAGCCCTGGTTAAGGGTAATATTAGTATTTATTGATGTGGTCGACAACCCACATTTTGTACTCTGATTTCCTGAATTTGTTTGGAGAACATTCCATCTCATCTGCCACTGATATTGTTGAAGCCAGGCTAATCTGAAAAGTATTGGGACTCCAGCGCAATTGTTCTTCAGCACTAGGTTTTCTCTTCCCTAGCTGATGGCCTTTGCTGTGAACACACAGTCAAAATCCTGCAAGGTAGCTGTTTTCAACGGGTAGAAAACAAGCAAGCTGACAGGTAGGTGGCTAGCGGTACAGCTACATTCTCTTTCTCTCACCATCAACCTGGACCAAATAAGCATCTTCTTCTTAGTCTCCCTCCACATTAAATTAACTTGAACTGAAACTCCCGGAATGAATTTCAACGGTTCCCATGATCCCCAAAACCACAAAAGCTGCATTCCATACTATAGCATTCCTGTAAGCCAACCATTTGTCTTTGGACTAGTGCAGAAATGGACAATTTCTGAGGGGTTGATGACCACAATTCAGCCTCCCAGTTTTCTTTTGAACTGCCACCCTGTGTTTCAGAGCTGGTTTTATTGCAAAACCAGGACATCTTTTCACAACTTCTGATAACCTTCAAATGGAAAATTTTCCAGCAATAACACAATTCATGAAGGTCTTAAGAGCTATTAAGACATTCAGATCTTACTAGGTCAAACCATATAATTTTTAAACTTGCAGCTATTTTATTTATGTATTGATGCATATCTTTTACAGGAGCCCAAACTGGCCTCCATATTGCTTTGTCTTTCTATTTTTTTCCCATAACAACCACCTTCTTGTGTGGTTAAGTTAGGCTAAGAAAAAGAAATCAGCCATCAATTAAGGAGGGAGTTTCTGTTGCAGAGAGTGGACTGGAACTTTTTTTCTCCACTCCTCATTCAACACTTAATCAGTACACAATGGTTCTTGCAACTGATGTCATAATGTCATTTTATTTTATCATAACACTTTGTTCCAACCTATGTGGTTACTTGCATCCAACTTAGTATGGACCAAAGTGATTTTTTTTCTCATGTTTTTTTTCTGAAAAATACAATATGCTAGAATGTGGGTCACACAAAAGTACCTCAGTGGCGTTTTTCTTTAGCTTTCTTTGTATTGTTTAGGAGACTCAGAATATTCATGTATATTTCACTCTTGATGTTTACAACAGCTTTATATATAAAGTACTGGATTAGCTACCAAGCTGAAATCACCTATGGTAATTAACATATATTATAGATCTGCTGATAAAAAAGAGCAAATACCGAGAAAACTCATAAAATGAAGACACCCTTCACATACAGATAGTTGTTTTCTGCTGTTTCAGAATGAGGTTAATCTTTAATTGGATCATTCAGAATTCATTATTAATGTTTAAAATCTTTATTTTTCCACTGACATTTCCTTGTGCTGGTTGATACAGCCAATATAAGTGGTGGCCTTCAAAATGTTTATCCTTGACCTCTATTCACCATGCATAACAGAAGACACCATGAATGTTATGTTTTCTTCTTTACATTTCCTCTTATTTGAGCATACATTAAATCTGAATATAGAAAGAGTCTACTAGCAACACCATATGAGCAGTTTACCTAACGCTCCAAGCAGTGGTGGGATTCAAATATGTGAACAACCAGTTCTCTGTGTGGATGTTGCTTCCAGAAGTCCATTCTGGGCCTGGGCAACAAAAACTTAGCTACCAGTTCTGCCGAAGTGGTGTGAACCAGCTGAATCCCACCACTGGCTCCAAGTTTGGACATCTCCTAGTATAGGTAGTCCTTGCTTACAACCATTCGGTTAGTGACTGTTTGAAGTTACAAGAGCACTGAAAAAATGATTCATGACCGTTTTTCACACTTATGACCATTGCAGCATTCCCATGGTCATATGATCAAAATTCGGAAGCTTGCAATTGGCTCATATTTATGACAGTTGCAGTGGCCCAAGTCATGTGATCATCTTTTTTGACCTTCTGACAAGCAAAGCCAATAAGGAAGCTGGATTCACTTAATAACCATGTTACTAATTTAACAACTGCAGTGATTCACATAACAACAGTGCCAAGAAAGGTTGTAAATGGGGCAAAATTCACTGGACATGTATCTCACTTAGCAACAGAAATTTTGGACTCATTTGTGGTCGTTAGTCGAAGATCTGTACAGCTCAAAATATAATTCCTCATGAATTTGAGACTCCCCTTAATTTTATCAATTTTATGAACTCCAGCTGGCTCCTAGACATCCATTTTGTACAGGAAGGTTGATTGTCCTTACTTATACGGGGTTGGCAGGTGGGGCAGTTGGAGTGGAATCCATCATCCTAGTGAGTGGATGGTAGTTTGTGAGTATGCATGAATAGTGTGTAATGATGGCGTTCTAATGACTCTGAGGGCATATAGCTGAAGTCTAATCTGGGTGTATAGTCTGAGGAATCCTGAGGGTTGAAATCCACACCACTTAACATTGCTGAAGCTGACAAACATTGACTTCAGCCATCCATAGACACAGAAATAAACCTTATTTGCACGCCATTCAAAGAACATGATAAAAATGCTAAGAAGGAAACAAAAAGATCAGAACACATCCTCTCCAGCAACAAAAACCCATATAAGGAAGAACTGATATCAGGAAAACAATCAAGCAGAAAACAGTGCCCTAATCAAGGTATTACCAAGGAGAAAACCACACCCCCACCAAAACTGGCAAGCAAGCTACTATATATAAACATGCAGCTAATTCCACACTCACTAGCATTGATTTTGTTACTTGGTTGAAATGTTTACAAGCGAACAACAAAACTCAAAAAGCACCAAGGACTCTACAGTTTAACTCTGAGCTACATATATTCTGTTCTATTGGAACATAGGGGACGCAGTGGCACAGCTGCTTAATGTCACTGGAAATACTGGCCAGTACTCCAGCAGTTTGAGTCATGCTCTGTGAGCTAGGGTGAGCTGCCACCATTCGCTCCCTAGCTCCTGCTCATCCAGCAGTTCAAAAACATGCAACATTGCAAGTAGACAAATGGGTACCACTTTGGTGAGAAAAAACTAGCTGTGTTTGTATGTAAAGAGAATTGAAGCCAGTGCCGGACCTGACCAGACATGAGGCAACACAACACAAGGCAAGACAAGGCAAGACCAATAGAGAAGCCTGGACAAACCAGCTACCCAGGTATTGCTAGTCAGCTGGTGTAAGCTAGTTTGCCCCCTGTGGTGCACCAAGGAGAGCATGCAAGTGCTGAACAGAATTAACTAGCAATTTAGGCTAGACATTGCCTTGCACTATGTCATACACTAAATAAATAATATTGGAACATACCTAACTGGCAGTAAAGGAATATAAAAAACAGACTTTATGCTGCTATCTAGTGATCACCCAGATATTTGTAGCCAATGATCAATCAGAATAGAGTTACAATGGACCTTGGAGTTCTTCTAGTTCAACCCCCTGCTCAAGCAGGAGACCCTATACCATTTTACACAAGTGACTATCCAGTCTCTTCTTTAAAAAACCCAGTGATTAAGCTCCTACAACTTCTGACAGCAAGCTGTTCCACTGGTTAATTGTCCTCACTATTAGGAAGTTTCTCCTTAGTTCCAGGTTGCTTCTCTCTTTGATTAGTGTCCATCCATTATTCTTGTCCTGCCTACAGGCGCTTTGGTAAATAAGTTGACGCCCTCCTCTTTGTGGCAGGCTCTCAAATACTGGAGTACTGCTGTCATGTCACCTCCAGTCCTTCTTTTTTCTAGACTAGCCAAATCCAAATCCTGCAACAGTTTTTCATATGTCTTAGTCTCAACATCTTTTTTGTGATGTGGTGATTGTATGCTGTATGAATGTGTTTTGGACCGAATGAATGTGTTTTGGATAGGATGGTTGATTTTTTTATTGTAATTTAATTTTTTATTGTTGTAAGCCGCCCTGGGTCCTAGGAGAAGGGCGGCATAGAAATCTAATAAAAGTTAAAGTTAAACTGGATGCGGTATTCCAGGTGTGGTTTTACTATGGCTTTAGAAAGTGTTACTAATACTTCACATGATTTTGATTCTATGCCTCTGTTTATACAACCAAGAATTGTATTAGATTTTTTTTTTGCTCCTGGCTCATATTTAAGTGATTGTCCACTAGGACTTCAAGGTTGCTCTCACAGTTACTGTTTTGAGCCAGATTTCACCTAATCTGTAATCTTGCTGAAGTTTAAGTATACTAGATCCACAGCATTTCACTAGTCTACTAATTTAATCACTTTGTCAAAAAATGAAATAAGATTGGTTTGGCATGATCTGTTTTTAACAAACCCATGCTGGCTTTTAGCTGTAACTTTATTTCTAAATGTTTGCTGATCTTTTTTTATTATTATATTTTCCAGTATCTTCCCAGGTATTGATGTTAGGCTGATTGGTCTGTAGTTTACAGGGTCTAGGTTTTTTTCCTTTTTTGAAGATGGGAACCACATCAGCTCTTTTCCAATCCTCAGGTAATTCCCCAGTGATCCAGGATTTTTGAAAGATATGTTACAGTGGTTTTGAGATAAGTCAACAGGAATGATGATTTACCACCAGTTTATCAGGTAATTAGGAGCCAAGGAACTTGGCAGCACAAGGAAACAATAGTTAATGACTTAACAGCCTGCGATCAACACCCCAATCAACAAAGAGACAAGTTCCCTAAGAATGGGCTCTACCTTGGAAGACTAAACCTCTGGCCCTGATGACTGTCTCAGATTGGATCCTAAAAATCTAACTCTTAGTAATATTTTGGAAAATTTCTGTGTGGTTTTATCAACCAGCAATTGTCAACCAGCAAAACCAGATGCTTCAAGATGTACATTCTTTTAAAATGTTTTTTTGGTACCAATCATAGATGTGCATCTTTAAATTCTCAAATCTTCCTGGAAACAGTAATTATAGATTACAAATAGGCTATGTTCATAGAATAGAGTTACCCATGGTTTTCTGAACCATAATTTATCTGATTAGACCAGTTTTCTGAATTGGAATCATAAATTAATCCCATACGCTAGGCTAAAATATGTTAATGGTTCAGAGTGTCGTGCAAATACAGTCCTATATTACAAACTCCAGTTGAGTTTGACGCAATTTGCTTCCATGTCTGTGATCACCATGCAATACTCTGGAGATATGTTCACCAAATAGTTCTTTGGGGTGCACAGAATGGATGTTAAGCACCTGTTTGCAACCACCCTAAAGCAGCTGGATCTTTTCCTAAGATCACATAGCAGCTTTAAGATGTTGCAAACAGGTGTTCCTACTCTCCCTGAAGCAAATCCAAAGTGTTGTAAATGTCCTGGTATTCATAGGTCTGCAGACTTGAACAAGTGCAGGCTTCCCATACACATAACATCAAAAAGCCTTATTAAAACGAATTTTTTCTAAAGTTGCTAGCATCTATAACATTTCTTCCATCTGCTTGCTCTCAGTTTCCCAGCAACAGCATGAATATTGAATCCCTGGGTCAACAAACAGCATCAGAGCCAATAAGAAACCCCAAACAATAGTTCAGGTAAGTAAAGGTTAAGTGTCACCTTGGCTAGATTGCTTTTAAAACAGCAATGAACTCAGAACTCTTTTGGAAATCCAAATGATTTTGCTTCCTCTAAGCAGTGGATAACTTTTTTCCACTTTTGTATAAATTTATAATGAGTTGTTTGCAAAACATTCAATTGCTTTGAATAACGTTAACTGCTCTAAACCAAAGTGTCTTGATTGCTTTAGAAACTATCTGTTTACTCTGCACAATGTTTCCAAAATTGCAAAATTCCTATTCGATCAAGATTGATGGGCTCAGCATTCCACAAGAACAACCAGTTTCTACCAGTGGCTATAACATACACACACACACATACACACATACACACATATATAGATACATACATACATACATACATACATACATGCCTGCATACATATATACATACAATCTACTTTATTTCAGGGTGACAAATGCTGTTATTCAGAGATTTCATCCTAGAGCAAATAATGTGTACTCAGTTTGAATGGAGATGGTCTGACCTTAAGTTTCATTAAACAGTAAGTTCAATGCTTAATGAAAAGGTTAAAATGTATGTCAGAAAACATTAATTGATGTCCTATAGATTAGTGTGGTGCATATGAAAGTAGGAATTTTGGGGCTGCTTATATTAATATGTTATGCCCAAATGGATGGTAATAATAGAAGAGCCAGAGTTGAGCTTTAGAGAAAATTGTGCAAGATTCTCAGTGAATTTGATCCTGAGGAAATATTGATTCTGTTAAATGATATGAATGTGTGGTGGAATAGAATGGAATGAGATGGGGGAGTTCAGAAAAAGTGAAAACATACTCAAATGGTGACTGGTGAATTTGCTTAGGAAAAGGCTTGTTTCATTATATATGTGTGTGTGTGTTCAAAGCTTACTGTAAGCCTATTCATTTGTACAGATAGAAAAGAATATATCAAGAGCATGATTGACTTAACTGTTTTAATGAAGAATGAGAGAATTACTAAAGGGAACAATAGTGCTTAAATATTGTCAATGTGAAACAGAATATTTGGGACTATGTGACGAATGAATCCTGTGAACATGGATAAGGAGGGAAAATAATGGAGAGGAGAGGAGGGGAGGGGAGGGGAGGGGAGGGGAGAGGAGAGGAGAGGAGAGGAGAGGAGAGGAGAGGAGAGGAGAGGAGAGGAGAGGAGAGGAGAGGAGAGGAGAGGAGAGGAGGGGAGGGGAGGGGAGGGGAGGGGAGGGGAGGGGAGAGGAGAGGAGAGGAGAGGAGAGGAGAGGAGAGGAGAGGAGAGGAGAGGAGAGGAGAGGAGAGGAGAGGAGAGGAGAGGACCTGGCAGCTTGCCACAAGGAAACTCAATGGGGAAACCAGCAGGAAGTTGAAAATTGCTCCTGGTCCCATTGTTCTTTGCTCCAGCTGTGGTAATTCTGTTTCTCTTTTTAGGTAAGGAAATAGCTTTGAAACAATGACCCAAGGGGCATGGGTTGTTTAGTTTCTTCTATGTTTTTCTTGCCACAGTAGAAAGTGATGCTTCTTTGATGTGCAGTGACCTATTCCAGTTCATTTCAGCATACTGATTCCCAGAACATCAATATTCAGTTTGGACATTTTTATTCCAACAACACCAAGTTGGCCTTGCTTTGTGGTTTTGACATTTTATGGCTGTCCAGACCATCTAGGCGGTTGTCTAGGTCAAGACAGGAGGAACAAGCTGAAACTCAATTCCAGCAAGCTGAAGTCACTATGGGTTTGCAGGTTGGCTGTTTCCATTCATTATTAACTCTGAATTAATAATATCATGTGGAATCAGCTCACAATTTGGGAGTCCTATTCAACTTGCAATTTCTGCTCGAGGAGCAGATAGCAATTGTAGCTGACTGCACTTGTAATAAGATGAGGGAATGACCTTAAAACACAGAGAAGAGCTGCAGCCATGGCAATAGTCAGATAAGAGGCAGCTGACTTCCAGTTTGCCGACACGGCTGATGCGGTCACTGGAAGGTGAGTTCCGTTTTCTACATCCAATTTCACACCACTGGGGGACCCTGGAAATGGTCAACAGTCGCCCTGTAGGGGTGACAAGCAAGGAGGGGACCCCCGCGTGATTGTGGGAGGGCGATAGCCCTTCTGCTCGATCTGGGGCAGCTCTCCAAACCGGCAGATGAAAGACTAGCCATAGAAATATGGCCCGTCACTAGGCTGCAGACAACCGAAATAAAATTTACCACCAGGCACCTATAAAGCAGCACGGACGAGACTGGGTGAGATTTGAACCTCTCTTCAATCCTAACTATTTTTTTCACCTTTACAAGCTGCCCAAAGTATTTTTCCCCCTGTGGAGAGAGGGAAGGGAAATTCTATCCCACCCTCTAAAAACAGCAGCCATTGACTATCCAGGGGAATTTAAAATATTGAAAGAATAATCGGATTCTAACTGGATTTCCATGTTTCTAAAATTTGAGGACTAAAAGATTTCTTATTCTTATTGAATGTTTGGGTTTTTACTTACAAAAAAGAAGTAAAATTGGAAAAAGGATTATAAAAATTTTGGACTTAAAAAAATCTTAAACGGTATGGGTGACATCTTGTGGCTAAACCTGATATTACAACTTGTTGTTGTCTAAAAGAGACTTGGCTTGAAGCCCAGACTATAGATAAGACTTTTGCAACCTTGGCAGATATCAGCTGTGAGAAGCCCAGCTGTGTTCTATACTCAGTGACAAAATTATTTTCATTCTCTGATTGTAAAGCTTTTAATTTAGAGAACATGGATGAAGATAAGGAACAGATTCTTTTTATGTTGAAAGCAATTTATAAAACTATTCTTATAGTTTCTGATGAAATAAGAAGCTACAAAAAGAACAAGATGTCAGCCTAGATATACGAACCCAAACTTTGATTACAACTAAAGAATCAACTACACAGAATATAATAGAAGAAGTGGAATAATCAAATACTATGATAGAAGATTCAACTGACCAACAAACACAGTTAACGAAAAACCCAGAAAATGGACTGACAACAGTGAAAATGGAAAAGACGTTCTATATAAACCAGAAGAAACCTGAGGATCAAGAAGAAGAACAGACCGAAGGGACGATAAACATTTCAGGACAACTATGGCAAGATGGAAAAATAAAGAGATGATTTGTTAGCCCTTCCCAAAAAAATGGTGATTGGATGGCCTCTTTTATCTCAAACAATATATATAATAACAGAGGGATATCGATTTGATGACTTAAAAGCACGGATATGGAAGGCAAGTTGGCAAAGAAAGAAAGCTAGAATAAGGCGGAAGAAAATTGGGGTTTTGACTTATTAGTGAGGATTAAAATAGAATATACTCAAATAGACAAGATGTGTACTTTGAATACTAGATTTTGTTATGAACTGAGATAACGAAAACTTTGGTTATTTAAAACTTGGAAGTATAAATATTAAAAGTTAAATTTGAATATTGATTTGTTTATAAAGGTTGAATGCAAAAGTAATTAAGATATATATAAGCTAAATATCTATTGATAAATGTAATAAGCATGTTTTACTTAGCTGATATAATAAGAACTGTACTAGCTTAAATATGAGATAGTTGACATTAAGAGAAAAAGAGAGGAAGTATTTGATGTTGAAACAAGAGAAATTTTGGTTACTAAATTTAAGACATTTGGAAATTAATAGAAAATAATACTGTATTATTAATTAGATGATGTAAGATGGTGAGAAATAGAATATATTCAAATAGATAAGACGTGTATCCTGAATATTAGACTTTGTGATGAATTGTGATAAAGGAAAGTTTGGTTACTTAAAACTTGGAAATTATATATATTAAATACTAAATTTAAATATTAATGGGAAACTAAAAATTGGGGAAAACCCAATTAGGACATTGATTGTCTATAAAGACTGAATGTTAAAATAGCCAGGATATGTGTAAGCTAAAAATTATTCATAAATGTAAGAATGTTATTTTTATTTAATTGATATAATAAGAATTGTATTAGTTTAAACATGAGACAGTAAATACTAAGGGGAAAAGAGAGGAAATATTTAATGTGGTAGTTTGAGACTTGTATTAAAGATACGTGTATGTCACTGAATTATTGATTAACTCATGTTGCTTTTTAAATATTTAAATGTAAAATTAGAAAATCAATAAAACATTATATTAAAAAAAAAGATAAGAGGGAACTTAGCCACAACATGAATATGGACATGTGAAATGTTTCAGAGGGGACCATCCTTAGTTTCTTGGGCTATAAAGGCAACAGGGGAGAAATGTGCTTTCAGACTTCCAAGATTGATGTCAGCTTTGCAAGGTGGTTCAGACAAGAAGCACACTAATTCTACTTTCCTCTAAAGTTACATTAACAGAATCTTGCAAGTCTGAAGTACATTTCTTCTCTGTCATTACAGCCCAAGAAATAAGGATATTTGCCAGGCCTATGTTTATCCAATTGCCTTGACTGTGGCACTTTTCCCTGTCTTCCAAGGCCACTCCCACATAGCACTAGCACTTAGACTTAAATACCTCACCATAGGCCAGTGATGGCGAACCTTTTAGAGACCGAGTGCCCAAACTGCAACCTAAAACCCACTTATGTATCGTCGGGTGCCAAGTGGGCGTGGCCCATTGGGTGGGTGTGGCCGCGATAGTAACGGCAAACTGGGTGGGACTAAAAAGTTCAATCAATCAATTCCAACTTTGCAATATCTTTTTTTTTCCCGCGAGAAGTTGAAATTGATTCATTGATTGATTGAACCTTATTTTTTTGCCCATGGCAACAGAGGCCTAAAGCGAAAAGGTTTTATAAACCCAGCTGAAGACCTAGGACTGGGGCGATGGCATGCGTGCCCACAGAGAGGGCTCTGTGTGCCACCTGTGGCACGTGTGCCATAGATTCGCCACCACGGCCATAGGCTTTATAGCACTCTCTGGGCAGTTTTAATATCAGCATATTGCCCCCAGCAATCTGTGTCCTCCTTTACTGACCTCAGGAGGTTGGAAGGCTGAGTCAATCTTGACCCCTGTCAGAATCAAATGCCAGTCTGTGGGCAGAGTTAGCCTGTTATACTGCATTCTAATCACTGTACCATACCATTACAGCACTCTATCTGGAGCTGTCCTTGAAAAGTTAGACATTGCAATTGGTCCAGAATGTAGCAGCTCAGGAAATTCTGGGTGCACCTGTATTCCAATAGATGCATAAGTTGTCACCTTTAAAGCCCTTCATGGTTCAAAGCCTGAATCTGCAGGACCACCTTTCCCCTCCAAAATCATCCTGCCCTATGAATAGGGCAAACTCATTAGATGTATCCCTAATTGGACTGTTACCTTTGGGTGCCATGTATGTGTGCCTTTTTAGTCACTGCTCCTCTCCTCTGGAAAAGTACTTTGTCCGATGGACAGTCAGCCCCTTCTCAGATTCAGGAAGCTGATGAAAATCTGATTGATCCATCTGGCTTCTGCTTTGTGGCAGATTTTAAGACTGTATGAGACAAATATCAGACAGCATGTTTGTCATGCTGCAGACAAAATCTAACTTTCTGACATGCAGGACCCACTTATGAGCCTAATAATTCTATTCCCTAAATACCAAAGGTCAAAATGCATTGAAAAGAAAGGAATCACATCATCCTTGAATTTTGTCTACAGGACTTTGATATAGCCAGACCAGATAAATTTTAGAATGTCTCAGAAAAGAGCTGTGATTAACTTCAAAGTATTTAAAACATAGGAATATTTGCATTAACAACTTCTGAAGCAAAAAGGAGGAAATATTTAACTCCCTGATAAATTGGTTTTTGTAGCCTCATGCTGCCCTGCAGATAAGTGGGGCACAGAAAGAGAACCTTTTCTAGCAGACTACTTCATGCTTAGTATTGCAAATTGTGTTAGAACTATAGAAGCCAGAGGCTAGAACTACCATATCTGGGACACAAAACTTCAAAGAGTCATTAGATATCAGCAAAGCTACACCAAAACTGTAATTCTTTGCTTCCATCTAGTGGAATTTCTGGATTTTTGCAAGCCAGCTCTGAACATCCTAACCCAGACATGTCAAACTCGCAACGTCATGTGATGTCGCACGACGTATCGGAGCTTTTTCCCCATTGCCGGCAATGGGGTGGGCGCAGTTTCCTCGTGACGTGTCCAGTCCACGGGCCGGCAGTTTGACATCCCTAGCCGAATCAATCTTCAGTTTCCCTCCTTAGTCCTTACGTCAGGTGAATTGTTTACTCTGCTGAAATGGTGCACAATTATTTATTTGCAGCAGGAGAAAGCCTCGGCCCTCTACCAGTCCATGGCCTATTCACAACCAGGCCACATGAATGGCTGAATGTTTGTGCACATGTGCATGTATGCACAGCCCACTCTCCCGAGCATTGTGGGTGCTCAGGACCTTATTCGCGTGAGCATTGCGGGCACTCGGTGCCTCACTTGTCTAGGTGCTCAGACCCATACTCACACAAGCAACGTGCAAGCGCCTGGCCCTCCCCTATCCCCACTTTCCCCCTCCCCCTTTCAGACCACCAACCCAGAAAGGTTGGGGAACTCTGCTTTAAAGGCCTGGCTTTTGAGACATTTAATGATGGTACATTAACCTGGGATTGTAACCAGGTTTTTGTTATTTTTAATATTTTATGTTTTGGCATATGTGTTTAATAGTTTTAAAAATGATTTTATATTTTTTTAAATCTTTGATCAGGAGCGTCCAGAGTTTGCTGAAAAATGGGCAGCTATATAAAATATTTTAAATAAATTTTAAGTATTTTAAATAAATAAATGGTTTCTTAAAAGTAACAACAGTAACAATAATTCAACACACTAGGAGAATTGAGAAAAAAGAATGGGGAAAATATAAAATATAAAGATCTAATAATTAAAAGAGGAAGAGATCTTGCAATGTTTATTCCTAAAGTTATTGGCATTAGATGGAATAACAACAGATTAAGATGTTTACAGAAACTAAATATTTCAACTATATCAGCTGCAAGTTCACAGTCTCCACACATATAAACTTTTCTGTGTACATGTTATAACTTGCAATGCTACTTGGATAATTCCCAGGTTCCTGTTTGGAATTCAAATTTCCCAAGAACGCTGATCCAAAATGTGATTCTTTTTGTTTGTTTTTGGAGTGTGCTATTCCTTGATGAATAAAAGCAAAGAATAACAACCATCTTTTATATTGCTTTTGTTAAACAATAGATGCTGCACAAACCAGTTTAGATAAAAGAGTACAACTTGTATTTGCTTTCATTTTATTTTATTTTATTTTATTTTTAACCAACAAAACAAAACAAAACATAACACACATACACACACAATATATACTCCTCCCCCCCTTTTTTTTAACAGTGATTACGTAACGGTAATCTTCTATTATTTACATTTCCTCCCTTATTCTTCTTTAGAATATTTGTCCTTATTGCCCCGTTGTTTCTTATTTACATTTTTCTTCCTTCATATTCTACTTCTTACAAAGAATAATTCATATTATTATTATTATACATTATTATACACATATTTCCACTTTTGACCTTTCCATATTTATTCTCCTCTATTATTTCTAGTCTCCAACCAGTCATACCACTTGTTCCATATTAGATAGTACTCTGTGTCTTCCTTTTCTTTTATCTCTTTTGTTAATTTGTCCATCTCAGCACAGTCCAGGATTTTTCTTATCACTTCTTCCTCTGATGGTATATTCTCACTTTTCCAGCACTGTGCGTATGCTATTCTTGCCGCCGTTATTATATGTAAAATTAAGTACCATATTTCTTTACTATATTTTCTGTTTAAAATACCCAGCAAAAAGATCTCTGGTTTCCAGTCTACGGGTTGGTCTATTATTTCTTCGATCCATCTTCTTATTGTAGTCCAGCATTTTTTCCCAACTGGGCATGTCCACCATAAATGATAATATGTTCCATGTACTTTTTTACATTTCCAGCATGTTGGCGAACTGTTCTGGAACATCTTGGCAAGCTTTGCTGGTGGAAGATGCCATCTGTAAAACATCTTCAACTGGTTTTCCTTGAATGCCACCGACTTAGTCAATTTTATATTTATTTCCCATATTTTTTCCCATTTCTCCAATTCTATATTATATCCAAATTTTTTTGCCCATCTAATCATTGTGTCTTTGACAACCTCGTCTTCCATTTTATATCTCAATAGGTATTTGTATAAATTGCTCATTAATTTTATTTCTGTTCCATGTATAATTTTATCCAATTCTTGCGGCTCTTTTTGTATTTCATATAATTTTTTATCCTCTGTATATTTAGATTGAATTTGTGCAAATGTCCACCAGTCAATCTCTCTGCCAATATCTTGTTCCAATTCTTGTTTTGTTTTCAGATTTCCCTGTTCATTTATTAATTCCTTGTATCTAATTAATTTATTTATATCCAGTAGGTTTGGGTATTTCAGAGCTTCTGTTGGGGATAACCACATTGGAATTCTTATATAATGTTTTTGTTTTATTTTTTCCCAAGTCTGTAGCAATGCATTCCTAACTATGTGTCTTTGAAAGTATCTGTGTATTTTATGTTTTTCGTCCCATAGGAATGCATGCCACCCTGCTTTGTATTTGCTTTCATTTGTGAGGACTTGTATTACTTTTTTTAAAAAAAATAATCTTCAGAAATGAATTGTTCAATAACAACATTTAAACATATGTATTTCTCCCTTGCAAATCTTCATTCCTAGATTAACATACAAAAGTGTCTGTGTGTGTATTTATATATGCATCCATATGTTTCATGCCATTAGATCACATATTATTTATATATTTATGTATATATTAAACAGAAAGGGATTTTGCACATTTTTCCCTTGATAAAGAAAAGCAGAATTTGCAATTTGAGTTGAACAACCAAACTTTGGATCTACATTTTTTTTTAAAAAAAAAAAAACTCTTTCAACCTATCCTCCCTGCTCTACCTTGCCATCTGCTGGCCAGAAAACTGGGAAATAAATTAGAAAGTAGGAACTTTAGAAAAGGGTAGCTATTAAAGCAGGAGGAAAAGACATTAAGCCCCAATATCTCAGCGGTTGCCACAAAGAAGTAGGAGTCAAGCTATTTTCCAAAGCATCTGAAAGCAGGACAAGAAGCAATGGATGGAAATTAATCAAGAATTGAAGCAACTTAGAACTAAGAAGACATTTCCTGACAGTGAGAACAATTAATCAGTGGAACAACCTGCGTCCAGAAGCTGTGAATGCTCCAACCCTGGAAGTTTTTAAGAAGAGACTGGATAACCATTTGTCTGAAATGGTATAGGGTTTCCTTCCTGAGCAGAGGATTGGACTAGAAGACCTCCATGGTCCCTTCCACCTCTATTATTATTGTTGTTGTTGTTATCATCATTATCATTATTATCACTATTGTTATTATTAACAGTGCTTTTTTGTAAGAAACTCACATCTCGTTAATCTTTTATTTAAAAAATTATATATTCAGTTTTTAGCAGGACCGGTGGTTGAGAAGTAATTAGTATTTTTTTTTTCATTTTCAAATTTGGGGTCACACTTTTACACTAAATTTTTTAAAAAGATTTTTAATTCACCGATTTTTTAAAATAAGAAATTATTTACCTTTCACACGTAATCAATCACTGTACACACATCCACACATGTCAGTTGTGTAACGAAACATAACAGTCGCCACCCACAATAAGCGTGCGACCACACAACCAATGACAAGCCGAGCAGTGCCATCACAATCAGCGCGGATGAAGTACGCATGCATCGGACTTGACACACAAGCAGCCCACATGCACCATTTTAATGATTTTGCCACTGACCTGCTACACTCGATAGGGTGATTCAAGCCCACATAGACCAAACATCAAATTTTCAAAAGTTACTTTTAAAACTTGGAAAATCCATCGAAAAAAGGTGCTGGAGCTCTGTTCCAGTGCGTTCTATGACAAAAAAAGCACTGATTATTAATAATAATCATCATCATCGTCGTCATCATCGCACAGTCAGCCAGATGTTCAGACTTGATTTGGCATTTTTGTCTACTTATTGAGTCCTTACCAAGGACCTGGGATAGGCAGATTTGGATGTTTGAATTGATGGTATCACAGATATTGTTGCAGGATGGAAGTAGTTCCTAGTAAGACCACCTTTTGCAATTGACTGATGGCAAATTTGTCAATGCCAATGGTGTCCAAGTGGGGCTCCAGTTGTTTTGGGATTGCACCCAAGGCGCCTATTACTATTGGCACTACCCTTGCTTGCCTTTGCCACAGTCGTTGTATTTCTATTTGTAGGTCTTTGTATTTTGTTATCTGCTCCAGTTCTTTCTCTTCTATTCTCCTGTCTCCAGGTGCTGCCACGTCCACTATCCAGACTTTTTTGTCTTTCTTATTGACAGTTGATAAGCCTGGGGTGTTATGTGGCAGGGTGCTTGTCTGTTTGAATTCTAAAGTCCCAGACCAATTTAACGTTTTCATTTTCTATGACTTTCTCTATTTTATGGTCCCTCCAGTTCTAACTTGCAGGCAAATGATATTTCTCGCAGATCTTCCAATGCACTATTGTTGCTACTTTGACATGCCGCTGCTTGTAGTCAGTCTGTGTGATTTTGCAGCAGCTTACCAGGTGGCCCACTGTTTCTTCAACTTCTTTGCATAGGCGGCACTTACTGTCTGTTGCTGTCTTCTCAATTTTGACTTTGTATGCATTTGTCCTTACGACTTGGTCTTGTACAACCAGAATTAGTTCCTCGGTCTCTTTCTTCAACTTTCCTGCTCTTAGCCATTGCCAGGTCTTATTATCTGCTTTCCCAGCTATTTTTTAATGTACTGGCCATGCAGTGCTTTATCTTCCCATGCCTCCATTCTGTTCTTCATTTGGTCTTTCTTGTAGGCCAGTTTGATTTCTCCAGGGGTCAGATATTCTTCCAAAACCATTTTTTCTTCTTCAACCATTTGATGTCCTTGCAACATTCCATGTCCACCTATCTGTCAAGGTCACTGCGTGGATGAAGGTCATGATTCCTATCCATTGCCTTTAGTTCTGCTTGAGTCCAGTCCACTATTTCAGCTGTGTATCTAATGACTGGAATTGTCCAGGTGTTGATTGCCTTCATGGTATTTCCTCGATTGAGTTTGGACTTTAAGATCTTCTTCACTCTCTTGATGTATTCATCTCTAATCTTTTTCTTGACTTCAGTGTGCTTGATGTTGTCAGCTTGAAGGATACCCAAGTATTTGTAGTAATCTTCCTCATCCAGACTCTTAATGTTATTTTCGTGGGGCATCTTGATTCCTTCAGTTTTCACTATTTTTCCTTGTTTGATAGTAAACGTGGCACATTTGTCCAAGCCAAACTCCATTGCAATATCTTGGCTATATATTCAGACAGTGTTGAGCAACGATTCTATTTCAGATTATGTTTTTCCATACAGCTTCAGATCATCCATGTAGGTGGGAGGTGGGATAGTCTGGCAGATGTTTTTGATGTTTGATAGCTATGGCCTGAGTTATTCAGTATTGTTGATGGAGGAAACAGTGCAATAACAAATAGTAATGGTGATAGTGAATCTCCTTGAAATATTCTTCTCTTGATGTTAACCTCTCCCAGTCTCTCAGCATTGAACTGCAACTGTGTCTTCCATTGTGCCATCAATCTTTGCACAAACTTTCTGATGTTTCTACTGACTCCTGTTATTTCTAGGCTCTTGATTATCTAGTCATGTGGCAGAGAGTCAAATGCCTTTTTGTAGTCAATCCATGCCACTTTCACTTCCTTCTCTTGCAATATTTCAAGATCATTTTGTCTATTAGGAGTTGATCTTTTGTTCCTCTGCTATTGGGGCAGTTTCCTTTCTGCTCAGGTGGAAAGAGATTGTTTTCAACTAGATGCTGTTGGACTGCATCAGCTACCATACCAGTTAGCAATTTGAAAGTTGTTGGTAAGCAAGTAATTGGCCTGTAGTTGCCTGGTGCTACCCCTTTTGCTGGATCTTTCATTGTCAGATACGTTTTCCCAGTTGTTAGCAACTTTTCAATTTCTCCTCCTTGTACTATGTTGTTGAACTGCTTCCATTTTGTGGTGCACTGTTTGATTTTTTTTTCCTTCTTTGTTGATTTTGCATCCCAGGTATTCAGTTATAACTGCAGCTGTGCTGTACATTAGTTGGTTTGTTTCTTGCAATGAATTGGTGCTTATGCTTGATATTACAGTATTTGCATCTTTTAATGCTTGTGCTAGCTGTTTCTTTGGAAAAAGCTTCAATTCAGATACCCTTATTCTGTTGTTTTTGTGCTATTCTAGATGCTCAGTTCTTCTTTGTTTCAATTCTTTTATTTCTTTAATTAGAGGGCTTTGTTCTTCCTGAGGAAGAGATGCCTGGTTTCCAAATGAAAACAGTATATCTCTGCTGGATTCCTCTACTGCCAACTCCCCCTGGTTTGCCTCTACATTCTGAGTTACTTCTGGTAGGACTTTGATTTCTTTGCCCTGGGTAAACTTTTGCAGTTCATCCAATTCTGTTTCTGTGAATACTTTATTTCATATTATATAAATCAACATTGATCTGCTAGTCTCTGTTCTGTTATTTCTGATTCTGGATGTTGTTCTTTTCAGAATTGATGCATTCATTTCAGATATCCTCTTCTTGTTGGACTTGATCTGTAATAACAGGTTATTATTTCTTTGTTTTCAGCCACTGTGTATTTGTGACAGGAAACACCTTTTCTTCCAATAGTTCTGCAGCTGCTGGCCCTGGTTGCTCAGCCAACAGTCCTGAGTCCTGTAGCCTATTTTTCACCAGATATCCAGGAACTCCAACATCTAGCGCAGACCTTGTCAACCCTGGTGACACCGAGCAGTATGGCTTTCTGAAATTTATGTCTCACCATATTTTTTATATAAATATTTTTATTGGTTTTTTATAAAGTTTTTAACAAATAACAATTCAACTGTAAACAATTATATACATATACAATTCGCAAAAAATCAAACAAAACTACTCGGTACCCCCTCCCCACCACATCCTTCTAAGACAAAACTAACCCCCTCTTCTTCCCTCTAACAACCTACTTAAACCTTTCTCCAATTCCATCCTCTCCTCCCACCTACATCCTCTCCCTCATACCTTCTTCCTACCTGCCTGACTTTCACTCCTCCTTCTTCTTCCAACCAATGTGGTGCCCAGAGGCCACCTGAGCAACCCCTTGCCACCTAAAAAGAGAAGGAAAAAAACTCCCCAAAACAGTTGAAAAATATAAAATAACTATTATTAAAACCCTCCCCCCTCCCCCCCAGGCTTCCCAAAGTGAATACAGGGTAAAAACGCAAGAAACCCCACTAAGCTACTTATACGTAATTATTTAACTATAAAACAAATATAATTCCTTGAATTGATATTTCTTCTGTATATAATCTATCCATTTTTCCCAATCCATCAAAAATTGTTCATTTGAGTGGTTTTTCAAATATGCAGATATCTTTGCCATTTCAGCCAAATTCATGACTTTTAATATCCATTCTTCAATAGATGGTGTTTCCGATGTCTTCCAATATTGACCCCCCAACAGTCTTGCCGCCGTAATCAAATTCAAGATCAATTTAGTCTCTGTGGTGGTACAGTCTTTTATAATACCTAATAAAAATAACTGTGGTGAAAATTCAATACGCTTTTTCAATATATTTTGGAGAATCCACCATATTTTTATCCAAAAAGCCTTAATTTTTTTACAAGTCCACCAAATATGAAAATAAGTAGCGTCCATAAAATCACCATCTCCAACATTTAGGTTGCATATTTGGATACATAAGTGATAATTTTTTTGGGTCTAAGTGCCATCTATAAAACATTTTATAAAAATTTTCTCTTAAATGCTGAGCTTGTGTAAATTTTACATTTTTCACCCATATCCTTTTCCAGATTTCCATCGTAATTGGATGTCCAAAGTTACCTTCCCATTTAATCATACAATCTTTAACTAGTTCATTTCCAGAATCAATTTCAATTAAAACATCATATATTCTTTTAATATGCATACTTCTTTGATCTCTAACTTGTTGAATTAATTTTCCATCCTTTAAAGAAAAACCCATTTTAATATCTTTTTGCCATTTAGCCTGAAGTTGCATGTGTGAATACCAGTTATGAGCTATTCCTTCTTCCCTTAATCTATCTAATGATTTCAGTTCTAAGCTATTCCCTTCTTTAATTAAAAGCTTCTCATAGGGTACCACATCCTGGATTTGTTGTCTATTTATACTCTCTATTGCATGCCTGGGAACTGTCCATAAAGGAATTTTACCATTTAACTTATAAGAATACTTTTTCCAGACACGCAACAGTGAATTTCTCAATAAATGTTCTTTAAAACCCCTATCCAACTTTTTTTCATAAACTAAATACGCATGAAACCCATACAATAGTCCGTACCCTTCTATATTCAATATTCTTTCATTAGTTACATTAATCCAATCACTTATTGCTACTAAAATTGCTGCATAGTAATATAGCTTAAAATTAGGCACTTTCAAACCACCTCTTTCTCTTATATCTTGAATAATTTTTAGTTTAACCCTTGGTTTCTTGCCATTCCAAATAAATCTATTAATTCTGCCACTCCTCCAAATTCCCATCCTTTTTAAGTATTGGTAATTTTTTTACCATATTTTTTTATGGGAGAGACGCTCTTTGTCTGATTCCTCTGATGAGACCTGTCCAGTATGGTTGAACCTCTGGCATAGCTCTCATCTTCCTCAGAGTACACAAGCCCTACAACAACATCAAGGTAGTGCCTCACTGGGGATTATTGTTATTGTTGTTGTTGTTGTTATTGAAGAAATCTGCAACTGTACTTACTTGGTATTTCCTTTAAATAATTAATAGTCTGTTTTGAAAGAAACATAAAGGCCAGCCTAATTAAGTGTTAAAATCTTGGGCTCAAACTATGAAGAGCCAGGTTCAAAATCCTCACTAAATCATGAAGCTCACTGACTTTGAGACAGCTCCGACTTTTGCCATGGCCCCACAGTGTTTTCTAACCTCCATGGCTTCCTGCAGAAAGGCCTGAATAAATGAAACAATTAAATGAAATAAAAGTGTTTGTATATACAGTGGCAGCTCTGGAGAAAAGTAATCGGCATCATCATAAGTCCATTAAAGGTCCTTGGGAAGTTGGGTTTAGCCGGTAAAACAATTTCTGATTGATAAGAGCTAGGACATCAGAGACGGAACATTTTCCTCAATCAGCCAAAGCAGCCCCCAAAGAGGCTAATTTTTAATGATCTTATATATTCATAATAAAAAAATAAGTGTTGGAAGGGACCTTGGAGGTCTTCTAGTCCAGCCCCCTGCTCAAGCAGGAGACCCTATACCATTTCAGACAAGTGGCTGTCCAGTCTCTTCTCAAAAGCCTCCAGTGATGGAGCGCCCACGATTTCTGAAGGCAAGCCTTTCCACTGGTTAATTGTTCTCATTGTTAGGAAACTTCTCCTTGGCTCTAGGTTGCTTCTCTCTTTGATTAGTTTCCATCCATTGCTTCTTGTCTTGCCTTGAGGCGCTTTGGAGAATAGCTTGACTCCCTCTTCTTTGTGGTAGCCCCTCAAATATTGGGACACTGCTGTTATATCACCCCTAGTCCTTCTTTTCACTAGACTAAACATACCCAAGTCCTCCAACCTGCATATGTTTTAGACTCCAGCCTCCTAATCATCTTTGCTGCTCTTTTTTGCACTGTTTCCAGAGTCTCAACATATGATGATATGGTGACCAGAACCGGATGCAGTATTTAAGTGCAGTCTTACAAAGGCTTTACAAAGCAATACTAATATTTCATTGAGAGAAGTGTTAAAGGAAGTGGGGGAGCAAAACAGCAAAAAGGACCTGCCTAACAATATATACAAATGAGAGGCCCAGAAGGTCACCCTCCTACCATCTTCTCTGCAATGAACTCTGACTATGAACTGAAAACTATGAGTTAATTCAAGGAGATATTAAGTAATTAGTTTAGTTGGTATGAATGTACTGATTTTATTTGCAAGTCTGCGTATAATTGTTGCCTTCTGCCTTTTGAAGTTATTTTTCTTTTCGTACTAAGCTCCCATTTATATCTAGCAATTTGGTTTTGTAAGTGAATCTATCATTAATATCTCTATATTCAAAAGTTTTTACATTGCTTCGACATATCTCCTTTGTAGTTTAGGATTGGCACAAGGTTTGCTCCATTCTGTACTGGTAACCTTTGGGTTGGGAACTGCAAATACTTCTTTTCAGGATTGAGCTGAAGAAAGAGGTCCTTTGTAGGAAGTCTAGAAACACTGCAGCTAGATGAACAAAGATGTATTAGGTGTTTCAGCCTGATTAGGGACAGCTTGCCATAATTAGCCTTGATCTGCCTGTGAAGTTTTAGTTTATCTCGCCTCCTGATCTGCAACAGAGAGAAAAGCTTCACTACTTCTCCTGTTATGACTGACCGAGCCCCGGATAAAGCAAGACATGATTTGCTCTCCCTGGGAAAATTAGGCTATACCCTATGGGGCACCCCCTTTGTATTCTGAAATATTGTACATCAAAGGGAGAGGGGGAAAGGGTGATGTACAAGTCATACATATTTAAAGGTCCTAAATACACCTGTAACCTGATATTTAAATCATGTTGTGAGCCGCCCTGAGTTCTCCAGAATAGGGCGGCATAGAAATTAAATAAATAATAATAATCTTTGAATCCTGATCTTGATACTTGAATCAAGAGTTTATATATCAGGCCCGTCCCTGGCCAGAAATACAAAAAGAATTGGATGCAGCTGTAGACCTTGATATACATAATAGAAAATGTTCAGAGGACCAGATGGATATTTTCCCCACTGCATCTATAGCTGAACTGTTCAATTGCATAAATTGATAACACTGAGCAGTATTTCAGGGGTTGGACTAGAAGACCTCCAAAGTCCCTTCCAGCCCTATGATTCTATGATTCTATTCATCCTTTATCCAGGTCAAGATCACAGTCGTTCATCAGATTTGCTGGAAGCTTCACACCAATGACCAAGAGCTTTCACTTTCACTCAATAATGATCAGGGAATCTATCTTCTCTTTTACAATATACAACCATTTAAATGATCAGTGCGTAAGGATGATACTCTGGCTGAGCCCTCAAATAAGATTTTGGAGCTCCCACTTTGTGAAATAAATGGCAATATATTACTAATGAGCTGCAGATTTCAGTATATAGGGGAGAAAGAGAGTGTAAGATTTTATTTCAAGTTCATAATAAAGAGAAATAAAATGTGAAGCTAAACATTTTATGGCATGGTAGCAAAATATAAAATAAATTGTTGCCTTGAGAGATCAGTGTGGGGTGCTACTGTATGCATAAGCACAAATAAATCAACTTTAGAGGCAGTCAAAGCTGGGTCATAAATCCAGAAGAACCATTTCAACATATTTAGAAGAATGAGGAATCAAAACCTTTATTAGCTCTTATTCTGATATACAACAATTTCACTGATCTGGTTCTGGAACAAACAAACAAAAAATCACATTTACCCAAAAGAAAACAGTTATTTTCCACATAATAATTATCTTATACAACGTTCATCATTGCTTGTTTATTTATTAATTTGTGTTTATTAAATAATCATTTGCTGCCGGCTTAAAACTAGAACAGCAGAAACAATCTATATTGCCATGCTCATTAGTTGAGGACCAAGGTAAGGCAACCTGTTGGGACCACAGCAGAATTCAGAGATTACACGGATTTCACTGAACTGTGATTAATGTAAGTATAGATGTGGCTACAGACACCTTCCTGTGTATGACCACTGCATCTTCCTCCCTCTCTTAGCATTTCCTTTCACAATAAAAAGACATTTTTTTTCTTTCACCTGCCATCCATTTTGTTCTCTACCCCCTGCAGGTTTGGCATTTTATTTATGGAGCTTCCATTAATCTTCATGTATGCATTGTTCGTACGTGATCTTCTTTTATCCCTTCCTCTACATCTTCAGATGGACATGTAGAGGCACTCCTTAACTTGCAATGATCTGTTTAGTAGCTAAAGTTACAATGGCCCTGGAAAAGTGGCTTACAACCAATCCTTGCATTCATGAATGTGATAGCATCCCCACTGTCACATCATCAAAATTTGGGCACTTGGCAACTGGCATGTATTTATTTACAATGGTTATAGCATCCTGGGGTCATGCGATCACCATTTGCAACTTTCCTGGCTGGCTTTGGTCAAATGAAGTCAATGGGGAAGCCGGAGTCACTTAACAACCACACAATTCACATAATAACCGCAATTATTTGTTTAACAAGCATGACAAAGTGGTCATAAAGTTGAGCATGACACACTTAATAGTTTGTCTTGTTTAGTAAAGGAAATCCTGGTCCCAATTGTGGTCATAAGTCGAGAACTACCTGCATAATGGAGACTTACTCTGAATGCAGCCATTCCAAGGGCTTCTGAATGAAAGACTTTTCTATCATTGTAATTGCAGCTGTTAACAAATCTAGCAAAACACAGACAGAGAGAGGGGATATGGAGGTGGAAGTGGACAAGAGATTTTGTTTGTTTGTTTGTTTGTTTGCAGAGCCAGTGAACAAGCTTCCAGGATACTCAACTGTTGGCCAGTTTGGATGCAGCTAGAGTTAATATTGATTTGCTACAGTTTAAATTCAGAAAAAAAGAAAACACCTTCATGATTATAAGCATATCAGAGAAATTGGGGTGGGGGAGAGGTAAATATTCCAAATTCATCTAAACATGCCCCAAACTTTAAAAAAAAACAGATGAGCTGGCAGTCTGGTATTCCTTCAACCATTTTCAAGACTTTAAACTTTGAAGTGTAGTGGAAAGAACTGGCAGCTAATTCATATGTTTTTGATACATAAATGTAAATTCACCTCCCAAGCATGATTTAAAAAAAAAAAGGGGGGGTGCGCTTGGTTTTGCCAAGATAACTGCATGGATCCTTCCATGAAGGCATACAAACAAAAAAGTAAAGCTAATGAGAGAATACATCCCCATCTAGTGATAGGGATGGGTAGTTCATTTGTTATTTGCATTATTATTGTAAGGAATCCCTGAACAGAACACAGTATTGAAAAATGATAACTATGAAGAGACCAAATTAAATTTTGCTTAATGTTGATTTGCTACTCAGGCAGACAGCTTGCAGATCAAGAACTAAGGGCTACAATGAGGTACGTTGCAAACAATTCAATAATGTAAGAAGTTTCTGCTTTTACAGCAAAAAAATAACCTTGACTTACATCGGTGGTGAGCCAAGCAAAATTATCAATAAGATTCTAACATTTCAGTTCTTCCCCAAAGGGGAATCTAAAGACAAATATATCAACAAGTAATAAAGGCCAGTAGTTTGATTTTCTACTAGAAATGGATTAGGGGAATAAAATACCATTAAGCACAACACTTATTTTGTGAAGCAGAATAAGCCCATGGGAAATGCAAAAAAATCCCTCCTTAAATTAATGTTACCTGATTTGATTAACAGAGGTACAGGCCAGGTACTAGATGGCATGAAATAAGATATAATAGAGCTTGTTTCATTCCAGTATAAAATTATTAAGAAGAGGGTTAATTCCCAAGCAATTTATGTTGGTCTCCCTTTCTCACCCACAGGTCAATTTAAATCAGTTCTATGAAATAATAAGCAGTTGATCTCAGAGGTCAGAAATTACAGCTGAGAGCTTCAGAATCTAATAAAATGAAGGAACACTCTCTTATTTGATCACACTGACCAAACTAATTTGATCCAGAATATGAAATTCTAATAACATTTCTACATGCTTTAGACAGCTCAGATAGTATGCTGCAAAGTAGTTAAAGAAAATGCAATTAAAATTCATTTTTGTTCGTGGATTACAAAGCTTAGACTGTTGTGCATATATATGTAACTTCTGACTTGCACTCTTATTGGCATCACAGTTCATATCTTGGAAGAAGTAGTACAACAAAGGACCAAAATCCACGTAAAACAAGGAAAAGAAAGAAAGAACCCTCAGGTGTCCTTACCAAAGGCCTGGACAAAGAGTCGCATTTCAGCCAATACAATCCTGGGTTGTATAAACAGGCATAGAATCAAGATCATGAGAGGTATTAGTACCACTTTATAAAACCCTAGTAAGACCACACCTGGAATAGTGCAGCCAATTTTTGTCACCATATCACAAAAAAGATTTGAGAGTCTGGAAAAAATTCAGAGAATTCGAAGGCCTGGAGACTAAAACATACGAAGAACAGCTGCAGGACTTGGGTTTGGTTAGTCAAAGAAAAGAAGAAATAGGAGAGAGATGATAGCAGTATTCCAGTATTTGAGGGGCTTCCACAAAGAAGAGGGGTTCACGTTATTCACCAAAGCACCAGAGGGCAGGACAAGAAACAATGTGGAAACTGATCAAAGAGAGAAGCAACCTAGAATTAAGGAGAAACTTCCTGACAGTGAGGACAATTAACCAGTGGAACAGCTTCCCTCCAGAAATTGTGGGCGCTCCATCACTGGAGATTTTTAAGAAGAGGCTAGATCAGGGGTAGGCAACCTTGGCTCTTTTATGACTCATGGACTTCAACTCCCAGAATTCCTGAGCCAGCCATGCTGAGGGAAAAGGGAAAGGTTTCCAAGCTGAGCCATGCTGGCTCAGGATTTCTGAAAGTTGAAGTCCACAAATCATAAAAGAGCCAAGGTTGCCTACCCCTGGGCAAGACAGTCCCTTGTCTGAGATGGTATAGGTTCTCCTGCTTGAGCAGGGGGATGGACTAGACATCCAAGGTTCCTTCCAAGTTTATTCTATTCTAGGGCCCTTAAAAATACATGAGGACCATTTGTATCTCAGAAGGGATTCATTGCAGAGATGCAGCTTGATACAAATCCTGCTCTGTTCATTAATTGCATATGACCCATACTGTTGTAAGGTCTATCATCTGTATAACGCATCATCTAAGAACTCTGAAGGTTATTTTTTTATTATTATTCTGTATGCTTTGCTTAACTATCTCCCAAATGCATGGCCAGTTGGAACTCAGTGGAATTATTCCTTGAAGTATCAGGCTATTTCCAGTATTCAGATTATTGGCTGCCTTTGTTTTGAAATCTGTAACTACCCTTGAGTTTGGAAACCTAGCACTTTTTGTTCTTTTTGCATGCATGTGTGCATGCATATATTCTTTTTCTTTGGGACTTATTGTTTTGCTTACTATAAAAATCACTGGGGATTTGCTTGGTTTTTAAGTCAATTCTTTATTATAACACTTTTCTGCTTTGTTTTAGCATTTAACCAGAATCCTCTGATTTCCCTGAGCTGGGGAGGAGAGGAGAGGAGAGGAGAGGAGAGGAGAGGAGAGGAGAGGAGAGGAGAGGAGAGGAGAGGAGAGGAGAGGAGAGGAGAGGAGAGGAGAGGAGAGGAGAGGAGAGGAGAGGAGAGGCTTCCGGTCTTTTTGACAGCAGTTATAAATGCATTTATATTTTACCCTTTCTCATAACTTTGTAATTTCCTTCTTTCCATAAGTTACCATTTCTCATTTTCAAATCCATAAATTACAAGTTCATTTTCCTCTTTTTTCAGCAAAAGATTCGTAATGGGTTTCCAAGTCCCATTACATCTTTTAATGACTTTTTTTCAAGTCAAGGTCAAAAGCAGAGGTTCACAATCTGTGATCTTACAAGCTTTGACTATAGCTCCCAGAGACCTATCCAAAGTTGCTATAAATTGTAAATTTTAGTGATCCATATCAATTTCTTTTAAATTAAATTTAGTTTTTAGCTATCAATTCATTGAACTGATTTCTGTCCATTTATTGATGCTTGGCCCCCAGCATCTTTAGCAAAAGTTATATATATATAATATTTGGTAGTGGGGGAAATTGGTGCAAAGTAATAATTGGTGCAAAGTAATAACTCTGTTTCTTTTAAGCTTTTGTTCCTCTCTCATTCCACTAGCACAAAAATCTCCCATTTCAGCCTTTCCAGGTCCTGCTTACCATTTCCACAGCACAATCTCCATTCCTGATTCCATAAATGCTGATGTTTCCATCTCTGTCTTCTTCCATTCTGCTTTTCCAATATTACAAATATTATATCCAAGATCAAGTCAATAGGGTAACCTTGGAACATTCAATCTGTCTCAGCTCAACCCACCTCACAGGGTGGTTATTGTGAGAAAAATAGGAGAAGGAAGGAATATTAAATATGCTCACTACCTTGAGTTTTTTATAAAAATAATGAAGGAGAGGAATAAACAAACAACTCTAACCCAGCATCATTGCTTTTGTAAAGTATTTTTCTTTAAAAAAGAAATTGGATGAGTTGAAGTTGTAGGTGGTTACTCAGCCATTTCTCCCCATTTTTAGATAGCGGTAGATAATTTCTGCCCGTATATCTCACCTATGTCAATACCTGTGTATAAATATAAATTGATGCATGGGCTTTATTGATAATGCACATAACAATATTTGCCTGTGTGAAAGGTTCAGTGTTTACATATAATATGTTATTAATTAATATGTACTTCTTGCATACGGCATCTATGAACATAGAATAGATTACCATTTACCATGAACTACGAAGAGAAACTTACACATAAAGAAATTAGAGATTGCAAATCTTTTCCTGATGGACAAATGAAAAGACAAGCTCATTATCAATTATTTTATTCTGGGTAATATAGTACTTGCTTATGACTGATTGATATATAAATCAGGTTAACCTTTAATTTTCTGTAGCAGGTCTTAAGAATAATTGCAAATTTCCAGACCTTTAAGCATTTTCCCTCTGGATTCAGTGGAGTCCTATATCTGAATGCCATTCGTCTTTACAACCTATCTGAAATACACTTTCAGATATAAAAGAGACAACATCAAGTAGAGGTTTAGGGGCTCATGGGGGCCCAGGGCCCCAATGATGACATGTACAAACTAACCTAATCATGTAAATGCCATGAGTTATGTATCTGTGTCAGATATCCTGATGCAAGTACATAATTGTGGCATTTGCACAATTATTACAGCATCACATATTTTGGTATTATCAAAATTTGCTGGAATAAGGATTCCAAGGAAAGGGGATATCTAAGAAATCAGAAGTCAGAAAGTTGAGCACAGTCAAGTTCAATCACAAATCAAATGCCACTGCTTAAAAATAAATCTGAAAGAGAGCCAAGTTATGTTTACTAAATTCACCAAAGAAAGAAAAATTGTATCTAGAGAAGAACTAGATGTTGTAGACCAGGGCTTTTCAACCAGTGGTACAGGTACCACCTGTGGTACATTGGCACCTGGTAGGTGGTATGCAACCATCCTAGAAAAGTGGTAGTGGGGGAGGGGAATGAGCTGAACCAGTGGCAGCACTGCACAAGCCTGAGCGAGAGATGGCTGAAGCTGCACGGCTGTCAGGGCTCAGCAGAAGCACCAGGATCAGCGCCAGGCTCCAGCTGGAGCTTGGCGCTGATCCTGGTGCTTCTGCTGAGCCCTGAAGAAGCACTAATCAGCTGAAAAGCAGCACTGATCCTGGTGCTTCTGCTGAGCCCAGAAGAAGCACCAATCAGCTGGAATGTTGCAGCATCTCCAGGGTCTTGTGATTTACATTCAGATTCTCAGCAACTGATTCATATTTATGACAGTGTCCCAGGGTCATGTGAAGTGACCAAAACCTGCTGCAGCCACCCAGCAGACGTGGGGGGGGAATAAAAACCAAACACCCCCTACCTCACCCCCGCTGCCAATCCTCAACAGAAATGCTCACAACAATGAAAACCTCGGACAGGAGGAAGAGTGCCGACAGGTGGGCAGGCAGGTATCTTCCTCGGCTGTGGCTTGGGGGGCACTTTTTTCAGTGCCATTGTAACTTCGAACAGTCACTAAGCAAACTGTTGTAAGTCAAGGACTACCTGTACTTCATCACTTTTTTCCTTTTGGGGGGAGGGGTTATCAAGTTTTTGACACCTTGCTAGGTGACTGGTGGTATTCGGATATTGCCATATCCTAAAAGTGGTACAATGGGTGAAAAGGTTGAAAAGTCCTGTTGTAGATCACTACAGATACCTTGGCCAACGGATCTCCATGGTAGGTGGATACAATAAAGGAAATTGAACAGTGTGTATTAAATGTGGTTGGCAGGCATTCGGCAAGCTAAGCATAATTTTCAAGAACAACCTCTCTCTAAGCCTGAAGAGAAAAGTTTTCTATCAGTGTGTGCTACCTGCTCTAACCTGTTCTACTATATGCAGGTGAATCATGGACACTAACCTCACAATCGATACAAAAGCTACGAGTGGCACAAAGAGCTGTGGAAAGATACATGCTTGGCTTTACAAGACAAGATAGAAAGACCTGCACATGGATTAGAGAACAAACAAAAATATATGGTATCATCAAAAGAGAAAAGAATTGAAATGGAAGTGGGCTGGTCATATAGCAATAAGAACAGTCGTAGAATGGACCAAAAAAAGTGCCCATGAAAGAGACCTAAAACAAGCTGGATCAACAACATCAGCAAGTATTGCGGGCTCAATTGGTAAAAGAAAGCTCAGGACATTGTTGGTTGGAAACATGTAGAAGAGGCCTTCATCCTGCAGTGGATTGACAATGACTAAAATGAAGAAGAAGAAGAAGAAGAAGAAGAAGAAGAAGAAGAAGAAGAAGAAGAAGAAGAAGAAGAAGAAGAAGAAGAAGAAGAAGAAGAAGAAGAAGAAGAAGAAGAAGAAGAAGAAGAAGAAGAAGAAGAAGAAGAAGAAGAAGAAGAAGAAGAAGAAGAAGAAGAAGAAGAAGAAGAAGAAGAAGAAGAAGAAGAAGAAGAAGAAGAAGACAATGATGACGATGACAACGGCAACATCAACAACATTTTGGTATTATCAAAATTTGCTGCAGTTGTGTCCAATCACAGGGTAATTCCTGACAGATGGCAATATAGTTAATTGAGTTGATTATACAATGATTTATGAAATAAGTATTCCAAGGAAAGGGGATATTTAAGAAATCAGAAGTCAGAAAGTTGAGCACATGCAAGTTCAATCACAAATCAAATGCCGCATGTGAGAATTCTATACAGGAAACTAGAACACTCAATAAGATTCATGCTCAGTGGTGGTGAATTGATCCAAACATGGTTCACTTTAGCATCCTGCTAGCCATTGTAGAAGAAGTATTTTGAATGTTTGCAACACAGAGAAAAGCCAGACAGATATCTGGCAGAAAGGAAAACCTATTTATGCCATTTGACTGAAGGTCAATGTTTGCTGACTAGAACAATGACTTCACATAAGCCCAGTTGATGGAGAAAATGGGACTGAATTCTGATTTAAAGAAAACAAAACTTAATTGGTGAAGAATAAATAATCCCAGTACGCAGCCTTAGATCCTAACCTGGGGTTCCTGATGCTCTTCAAATGAACTTGAAAATGAAAAAAAAATATTAAAAGTTTTCTAGTCATGGCCACCTCAAGGCCACTTTGAACAAACTGGAACAGTGGTATCCCCAAACTCTACAATAAAAGAAAATGTCTCACGTTTACATTCTATTAGTATATTGTTTGCCTCTAATTAATTATAGTCCTGTGCATATAGCATGTCCATGTGTAATCAACAAGCAAAGGGTGGTGGGGATTATCAGCTCCTTGCTGATTTTTTTTTAAATGTAGAATGACACTATAGCACAAAACCTATGCTTGTTCACATTATGTGAACATGCAGAGTTCCTTTATGTGAATGTGACCTGTAAAAAAAAAAACCAAGTATAAATATAACTATATACATACAGTATACATATACATATACATGCACATGCACATGCACATGGGTCAATGACGTCAGCAAATATTGTGAGCCCAGCTGGCAAAAGAAAGCTCAGGACCATATTGGTTGGAAACATGCAGAAGAGGCCTTCATCCTGCAGTGGACAAACAATGGCTAAAACGGTGATGATGATGATGATGATGATGATGATGATGATGATGATGATGATACATACATATACACACATACACTCCATTAATATCTAGGAATAGGACCCTCTCTCTCCTTCATTGTGTTCTCAACATATTCAAATAATCTCTATGGAATATACTATGGGATTCTATGGGATTCAAGAAATTACCCAGATGAATCTGACACCTATCTGCCACTGCTGATTATTTTGATTTAATTGACAAGAAGAAGAGCTGGCTTGAGGTGAAATATAGTATAGATAAAAGGATTTGAGAAAGGTCTTGACACTAGGAGGGATTAAGCTATAATCCAAATATAATTTAGTGTCTAGAAACTTGCTGTCAGGCAGGGATATTTTTCAGCCTTAGGGGACTCTGAATTTCTGGGGACTTTCCTAGTCACATAAATTTGGATGTATGCCTGTATTTGGGCATGCAGATTTCTATATGTATACCATGGAATAGAAGGAAACAGTCAATCATTCAGTGTCTAAAGCTAAACGTTTAAGTAGAAATCTGCAAAAGTATATGTTGAGAACACAATGAAGGAGAGAGATTCTTTCCATGTTAGAAGTCCCACCATTCCTAAAATCCCTCCTACAGCCAGGTGCAAAAGCCAAAGAGAAAGAGGCAGTACTAGAATTTCTCCTGTTCCTCTGAACTATTTTTTAAAGAATTCCCGTCCCATTTTAAGAGCAGGAATTTAGCTACATCAGTTTTATGCCTGACAAAGTTTTTATGCCATTTAGTAGGAGCATAGCTTGGACTTTCAGCATGCATCACCTCTTCCTGATCAGAATTGCACATCCAGGAACTAAAAAACAGCAAAATCTTCTCATACACAAACCGGTTTGATAAGTTGTTTTATTACAGTCAATGAAGAAATCATGATATGAAAATCTATCCATTACAGAACACAGAAATTGAGTGATACAGATACTGATATAGGAATGTCAACCCCAGCATAAATGTTATATATTTTCTTCCTGCCCTTTCAAGTCAATTGACTCTTGGCCATTCCTTGCCCACCCTTGAAACTGGGAGTATGTGTTCAGTATTTATACAACAGTTTGGGCTGACTCCCCTCACCAACTTCAGCATTACAGTGGGATATAACTACAATCTACCAAATAGATGAGGGATAACCAACAGCTTAACTTACAATATAAGGCAATACAAGTGTTAACGTTTTGTTTGAATCACGCTTATGAAATAGATTCACAAATCAAAGTGGGGATCTGCTTCAAAGCAGAATCAAATCTGAGGCTTCTAAGGGCTTTTTAGTATTTTGATGCACTTTGCAGATTTGGTGGCTTTTCTATTGCTTCTGGGCTTGTTATAAATAATATACAACATTGCAACTTTTCTTTTTCTTTCAGAATTGACTAGTGTGATAGGTCTCTGATACTGACATGAGTGACCAGACACTCATGAGTAATGAGATTTATTACCTCATTAAATTCAGCACCTTCATAACAGCAAGGCTAACATTCTTTGGGCTTCGTTTAGTTTCTACATTTATTCAGCATGGACAGCCAAATCTTTAATTTTGCTTTGCTCTTACTTGATCGGGTCACGTGACGTATCATGACATATCACAATGTATTTTGCTTTTGTGGAGCCAGGGTGGGAGTGGTCTGCATGTGACTCATCCAGCTCATGTCTCACTTCTCTTTAATTTCTGCATGAAATTTCTGGGTGACATTATTCATCAGTACAGGATGCAACATCATCAATGTGCAGGTGATAATCAATTGTATATCTTTTTCCCTGGTCAGGTGATGATGTTTCAATGTTGACGCAGTGCCTGAAGGCTGCAAGGGTCTGGATGGGGAAGAATTGACTCAGACTCAACTCTCTCAAAGTCGCTTTGGAATTTGAGCTTCCTAGGATCTAATGAAATGTCAACCTTAATCCTTGATAGGACAACCCTTCCTCGGACAAAGCTGGTGGGTAATTTGGGGATCCTGCTTGACTCATGTCTGTTGCTTGAGCAGCAGGTGGAAACTGGGGGTGGGGGTGGGGAACTCTGTGATTTGAATAAATTTGTATCATGCACCAAACTGCATCCATTTCTGGACCAATAGGCCTTGCTCTTCTTCACTCATGACTTAGTCAAATTCTTGGCTGGGCTTATGTAATACTGTCAGACATACTTCTTCATCTGTGTGAACAAATCCAGGAACACAGGAACGAGTTGACAAGCAGGTTTATTCTGTGCAGTAATACAGCGCTGGGAGTGATCTGCTCCCAGTGCTTTACATAGCCTCCCCCACCCTGCAGTTCCGCCCCAATCAGCAAGCCAGTATCTGGTTCTTGGAGGTGAAAAGCTGCATTCCAACACCCGGCCTCCCTCCTGCCATTCCTTGTGCCGACAACTCCGGGCTGCTCTGGCCTGGAATGGTGTCATCCAACTCCCTGCCACTGATGGATGCATCCTGCACCCTGGGCCACCAATCTGGACTCCTGGGCTGTCCCGGCTCTCCTGCATGCTTGTAAGCTGATCCGGGCGCCGCTGCAAGAGCCACAGGCTGTGGAGCCTCTGTGGGATGGCCCGCCCATCAGCAATGCTCCGCACCACGTCCCACGCCGCTAGGGAATCCCTGCTGCTGCCAGAGCCAACTACAACGAAGCACCGACCAGCCAACCTAGCCAGGTTCTAACAGGCCGTCCTGGTATGCACCGGAGTCTCCCACACCGCCCAGTGGGCTGCTGTGCAGGCCAGAACAGCTGTTCCTCCTGTGCGATAATTCCAGCAGCTGGCTGCTTGCCTCGGCAGCTGGCTGCAATTCCGGCGACTGGCTGCTTGTCTCGGCAGCCGGCTGCTTGGGTCCCCCCCTCCTGTGAATGTCAAGCCCACAGGGATTGACAGGCGGCTCCCTCTACCAAGGCTCCACCTAGAAGGCAAGGAGAATAAGATGAGTGTACGTTCACCCCGGCGGACGGTTCTGTTGGCCCGCCTCCCAGCTTCCCAGGGTGTCGGCAGTGGAATGTTTGCACTAGTCGTGGTGCATGGACGTTCTCCTCCCTTACCCACAATGCCTCTGAGAGGGGGTACCCCTTCCACTGGACCAAATGTTGTACCTGCCCACAATGGGTCCGTGAGGCTAGGACAGCGGTTCTCAACCTTTTCCAGGGCTCGATCCCGGCCCGCATCGTGCATGCGCGACGCAATGGGCGCATCGCGTATGCGCTACGCAACGGGCGCATCGCGCATGCATGGTGCGACGGGCACATCGCGCATGCGCGGCATGATGGGCACATCGCGCATGCGTGGTGCGACGAGCGCATCGTGCATGCGCGGTGCAACAGGCGTATCGCAAAGGGGAAAAAATGGCTGACCACAAAAAAATGGCGGGCCCGCATCGCGCATGCATGGCACGATGGCCCGCATCGCAAAGGGAAAAAAATGGCCGACAAAAAAAATGGCTGACCCCCCCAAAAAAATGGCCGACCCAAAAAAAATGGCGGGCCCGCATCGCACATGTACGGCGCGACGGCCTGCATTGCAAAGGGGAAAAAAATGGCCAACCAAAAAAAATGAAAAAAAAATGGCCAACAAAAAAAAATGGCCGACCCAAAAAAAATAGCGGGCCCACATCGCGCATGCGCGACGCGATGGCCCACATCGCAAAGGGGAAAATATGGCTGACCAAAAAAAATGGCCGACCCCCCCAAAAAAATGGCAGACTGCGCCGTTTGGCGACCCCCGTGAAATGGTCGTTCAACTCCAAATGGGGTCGCGATCCACAGGTTGAGAACCGCTGGTCTAGGACTTCCTGTATTTCAAAGTGCTCCCCAGGGACCGGACCCGGTGCCCCACCCACAGGCGTACTTGGGGAACTCCCTGCTGGCTTCAGGAGGCTACTGTAAAATACTGGATGTACCTTTCCCAGGAATCGGGATAGCCGCAACCGCACAGTTACCAGGTTGATGACCTGGACAACTTGGAAGGGCCCTAGGTACTTTGGGCCCAGCTTTTTACAGGGCACTCCCAGGCGTAGGTATTTGGTCAACAGGTATACATTATACATTATATGCAGAGCTGCCTTTGAAGACCACCCAGAAATTACAACTGGTCCAGAATGCAGTGGCATATGATCTAGTGTTGGATATCTCTCAGCTTGCCCATCCTGTATCACTACACAAGCTGCACTGTCTTCCAGATTTTTTTTAAAATTACAATCTCTTGTGGAAATCTTAGTGACAGAGAACCCCAGTTAAATGTGGAATGAAGCTATCATTCTTTAACACTTTTGAATGGTTCTTTGCATTAAAAGTTAGATAACAGTCTGAAATGTGGGAGGATATATATTTCAGCTAGTTATCTTATTTGAACATGCTATTTGAGAAAAAAATAATTATATATGGAAAAAATGGTGGATGCTAATATATGGTTCTGTGTATATGAAAAAGCCCTGAATGTGGCTGGTATTTTCTGCATAGTATTTGATTATGTGCCATCAGTCTTAGTGACCATATAGATTTTCTCCATAAACATAATATTTAATGTTCAATAAAACAAATAGCTATAGATTGATCACTTAATGATGACAATTTTTAATTGCTTGCTTAGAAATTATGAGATTCTTAACTAGTTTTATTCAAAACGAATGTGTATTCTATATGTTAACAGTGTAGAAATCCTTTTTTTAAATGATTTTTTGCATTCCCCAGATTTAATTGGCCTGAATGTATTGGCTTAGTATATTTCAGCTATATAATTGTATTGATCTTTAAAAATGGATTTCCTTGCCAATCATTTATAATCTCTAGCCTCTCTGCTGTAAACTGTTCAGCATCCTCACATTACACATGAAACCCAATAATTGTTTTCAATAATAAAGTTCATCAGGTAGGACTAATTGTATTTATAAGCTAACAGTCATCTCTGGAAATATCATTGTGAGAATCACTTTTATTGTATTTTTTAACAGGATAAAGGAGACACTTCAGAGAGCAGGTTAAGAGTATCACAGAAGTTCAGTCACATTGTGGTATTATATTTATTTTGCTACAGTTTAATTCCTACATTAACTAGTTTTTTTCTCTTTCAGGGGACAAAATAATTTGGGCATTCTTGAATCCTCTAATCTAGACAGGCAGTGGATCATCTTAGGTCAGCTCTGGGTTTCCATTCTTTTGGTAATAACAAAAGAGTTTTCAAAGGCCAATATGCCTGACATTTTATTTGAAAAGGAGCCACAACAGGTTCTTTATCTACTATTCTTTACCTTCGCAAAAACTTTGTTTCACAGCAAAAAAAAAAAAACAAAAAAGAAGCAAAACCTCCACTTTCCTGCTAACGCAACCAGACACTTTCAGATCAAGACAGGCCTTTCAGGAAGAAGGGAACCAAGATGAATATGCATAATATGCATTAAGTCGGAGATTCTCTCTCTTCTTGGTTTAAGCCTTTTTTTCTGCCTTGGAACAGAGGCAGTATTGTTGTACACTGCTCTTCTAAAGGCTTCTGAGACCATAATGTAGGATTAACCTGCAAGTTGAGTCTAAAATTCATTACAGAGGTGAAAAGAAGCCAGGAAAAGGACTTGTGTTTGTTTATTAGATTTATAGCTCACTTTTCTCCCACCATAGTGCTTCAAAGTGGCTGATAAAAATAAAACAGCATTAAACTAAGCAGAAATAAATCAAGCCAAACAGCGAGAAGCACAACAATAAAGCAGTATGAAACATATCAACCAAAAAAACAAATAGCAGCCAGTCTGTTAAAAGCTACTGTACATCAATGCACAAATGAATTTAAATGTCTGCCTAAAAAGAAGAATCTTAAAGGGCAAAAGGTCAACAACGAAGGAACTAATCCAACCTTTTTTGGTCACAAATTCCAAATTCCAGGAACAGCTTCTGAGAATATGCACAGTCTCTGCTATTATGGTATATTCTGCCTTTTCTCCAGGAATTGAAGAGAGTTCATATAACTAGGCTGCAAGATAGCAACTACCTGGAAGTTACCCAATGAATTTCTATGGTTGAAACCAGATTGGACCCTGAGTCAGAAACAACCATGGTTGAGCCCCAATC
Organism: Bothrops alternatus; assembly: GCA_034064705.1. NCBI lineage: Eukaryota > Metazoa > Chordata > Lepidosauria > Squamata > Viperidae > Bothrops > Bothrops alternatus. Next base: position 44,425,096 of record JARGCV010000007.1, on the reverse strand, counting down.
CTAGACCAACGGTTTCATCACTAGACTGCCCTGGTCAGGTTATTGTTATTGGAAAAGTAGAGCTGAGTGTTCTCAACCTATTAATGATAGGTGACTCCCAGATTCCTAAAAGTCAACTGCAACAGTTTAATACAGATGCTAAATAGCATTGGGAGCAAAATAGTGCCCAGTGTAGCCCACATCAAAGCTTCCAGGATCAAAAGATACAGTCATCCAGTACTATTAATCTGACACTATCACACAGCCCACCACCACCACTAACACATACAAGTCACAGAAGACTCATCCAAGAAACTCATGTGGTCAATGGCATCAAAAGTGTCATGCCAGCAAAGAAAATTACAAATTGACAACTCAAACTTAATATTCAATCATTGTGGGATCACATAACACTCTAGCCCAGCGGTTCTCAACCTATGGGTCGCGACCCCATTTGGGGTCGAACGACCGTTTTGCGGGGATCGCCGGACACCGCGGTCCGCCATTTTTTTTTTGTTTGTTTTTTTGTTTTTCCGTCACGCGCGCGCTGCGCATGCGCGGTTTGGACCATCGCGTGCGCGCCGTGCATGCACGGATCGGCCCGTCGCGGTCCGCCATTTTGTTTTTTCACCATCCTGAAGTTATTCAATACCACACTAGAGACCCCACCACATCTAATTTAATTAGAAAGGTTACTAGATAACAGAATAACTACTGTAGTACACCAACAGTCTATCTTATTGGCCCAACATCAAGTAAATACCCTTGTAATCACCCCAGTTTATATTGGTAAGTAGGGTATATTCATGTGGACCATAGTGAATTTACAGTGCTTTATTAAGTCCTTAGCAATATGCCATATAAAATGCAGTAGACACAAACTATGTCAGCTATGCCTCTTACAGGGTCTGTGAGATAATTTCGAAGCCTGGAAGCTTTGAGATCTCCATGGCATCAACTTTACTGCAATCTATTTTGTTTGATGGGATTGTTATTTGAGAAGCTACAACAAAGATATGGATGACTTGATATGATGTATGGATTTAAACCAATACAAATTTCCATTTGGAGACTTTTAGAAGTTTAGATATTGGTAGGAATCTCAGAAGCTAAGTAGAGTTGGGTCTGGTTAACACTTGGGCGAAACACTTTTACTTAGTCTGGAAACTTCAAAAAACATACTGGAAGAAGACAGTGAACAAGGACTCCTTCTGTATTGCCCACAAATCTGCATATAATGAATTAGCAACCAAGGTCAAATCAAGAACATTTTACATTTTTTTAGTCCCAGTAGTTCTAAAGCTCTGTGGTTATTATCTATATAGAATCATCATCATCATCATCATTATCATCATCTATCAATCAACATAGTCATCTAACAGTCTTGAAGTTTATGTTATCTTAAAAACCTGCACTAATTCTGAGAATATGTCTCTAAAAAGGCTTTGCTTGTATTTGCATATCATTCTATTGTTTTGCTTCCCTTCCAAGATGCTATTGAGAAAGTCCTAAAGAAGTAAAGAAGAGAAGCACTGGTGAAAATCTGCATTCAACCCTAGTAGAATTTTTCAACGGATTGTACTGAATACTCTATTTTGGAGTTTGGTATTTATTTGGAAATATATTCAAGAGGATTTCATACTGAAACCAAAGAAAGCAACAGCAAAAGAACTTCAAAAAGAACACAGAAGAAAGAGAAGTATGTAGAACACCTACCTGTAAAGGACTGAAAGTTGGCACTTCATTATTGTCAAAATGATTAGAACTGCAATATTTCAGCAAGAGAACTTTCATGTGTACCCTAAAACATACATTATATATTCTTACTATGAAAAGGCATATCTATCAATCTCAAATCTCTCTGCTCTGAAAGGGAAGGAGACAAAAAACAACAAGTCAGGCACAGGACAACCCATACTGATTGTAATGCCATGATTGAGGGACATGATGAAGGTCATAAATGTGGGCATTGGTTATAAAGTTATTTTTTTCAGCACTGTTATAATTTTGAATAATTGCTAAATGAAGCAGTTAGTAAGTGAGGCCTACCTGTATGTAAAACTACATTAAACAAAATTTTAAATTGTAAAAAAATATCAGGGTCCGTAAGATTGTCTGGGACACTACACATCTTCATCACAACCTGTTTTCCTTGTTGCCTTCAGGGAGGAGACTCCATGGTATCCGAAGCAGAACATCCAGATTCAGTCACAGCTTTGTTCCATACAATATTAACTTTGTGAACTCTAAAGCTTCCTCCTTCTGTTATGTATTCAAGATGGACAGTGGTTAATATTTATATGTTACTTATATGTAAGGGTATAAGTACATATTTTGTATATAGCATGTTTAAATGTCTGTTATGTATGTGTACACTTCGAGAGCAAATTGTACAGATACAAATTTCATTTTTAATGTGTGCCATGGTGCCCACAGTAAAAAATGACAATAAAGGTTATCTATCTATCTATCTATCTACCTACCTACCTACCTATCTATATCCATCATCCTTTTTGTATGCTAGTAAAGCATTTAAAGCAGCCAATTAGTTGTGTTTCACTGAAAGACCTGGAACAATTGAATTTTTTGTGCTTTTGAAGCTACAGGTTGGATCCAGAGTAAGTTCAATGAGATTAATCACTATTTGTCGTATTTATTTTAATCTACAGATTAAATTAAGAAAAATACCAAGGAGGAATTATCCTGAAAGTTCACCTAATCCCATCATGATCATTGCTACATGTTTCCTCTTGCATGTAAATGTGCCTCATTTCCATATGCATAAGAAATTTTGGAAGGAATCTGTGCAGAATTCATTGTTACTGTCTAAACAGGGAACTTGCAGATTTAGTCATTCAAATCTATTTAGAAAATGTAATGTTCACAATTAGTATTTGTTCCTACTGTCCCTTAAGAATTGGTATGTTTGTCTGGATGACATCAGGGAACTGTGATGTCTCTCCAACAATAAGGAAGTAGCAAAGCTCTTTGTTATGTTGCAAAATGTTTCCCAATTCTCAGCTATGACTTCCAATTCTCAAACTGTTAATTACTTGGTCCAAAAATGTTTCTCTCAGTTTTTATATGGAACTTGAGGTGACAATTTATGCGAATAGAAACACAAACCTGGCAGGGAGATATTTTTTGTAGTATTAAAAGGATGTGAGTGTCTAGGAGCAAAGGAGAGGTTTTTTAAAAAAATTCTGTCAATATTAAATGCACAAAGAACTCAGAAGCAATATGGAAGTGTGAAGAAGAACTTTGTTCAAATGAATAGCTGACTCAGAATCATTGTGACAAAATATTAACTGAGTTTGGTAGAACTTCTAGACAGAATAATTTGTTTTGAGTATTCACTGCAATTCTGCTGCAAAAATGAAAGTGGAAATGCAATGGACTGTCAGTATCTTTGAGGAATAAAGTATTTGTGTAGCTATGCAGTGTCTACACAGTGTCTCTCAACCTTGACAACTCTCAAGACTTCAGTTCCTAGAATTCCCCAATCAATTTCCTTTTCCTAAAGTCTGAAGGCAAAGTAGCAAGAAGCTGATTTCCCTTCCAACGATCATTCTCTGTATGCGTCCTACAATCATTCATTGTTCAGGTGGAACAAAAAAGCCATAATTATTATTAGCATTAGTAATTAGTACATTATGATGATGATTTGTTGCACAATCAGCCAGTACTATTATTATTTATTAAATCTGTATGCTGTCCAACTCTCTATGATTTTGGGCAGCTCGCAACAATCGAACAGAGATTACCATAAAAGGAGGAGGAGGAGGAGGAGGAGGAGGAGGAGGAGGAGGAGGAGGAGGAGGAGGAGGATGCAATATTTTGTAATTGAGTTGAGTCAAAACTTTGGAGGTTGGTTAGAGAGACTCTGGGAAGCAGGTAGAAGAGGAAGAGTTCAGTGAAGTGAGAAGATACAGCACAACCAAATGTGGGGGCTGTGGGAAGTAAACAAAGACAAATTCTGACTTAATTGGCTTTCTATTAGTCCACCTTACAGTTTTCAAGATTTTTTTTTAATGCTGATTAGCACTCAATATACTTCTAAAATAGTTTTAGTTTTCACTTCTTGGGTTTGCTAACTACATGGAGATCACACTGGGTATAAAAAGAAATTCCAGCTTTAAGTAACTCTGATCAGACTTAGGTTAACTGGGAAGTTTGCAATGGTCCCTTTTTTTATTCATGGAAAGAATCAAAGGTGTCCTGAAAAACATGAAAGAAGAAGGTTGCTATTGCTCATAATAGTTTCATGTTTCACCAGGAAGTTGGAAGATCCAGTATTTATTCTGAATTTTTTTTCCCATTAATAATGAGAATCTCTAACAGGCTGGTTTCAAAATGCGTAAAGTAAATTGTTTGTTACTTGAGGGACTAATTTATATTGCATTGGTCTGAAACAAAAAATGAGCAAATAATATGGAAAAAGAGGGACATTCCTGAAACATCATCATCATCCATCGTTATACATTTATATTCCATAATTTCTCTGACAACTAAAGCAATATAGACCACAGCAATCATTTGAAGTAGATTGGGGAGTAGATCAGCTGATCTCAACTTAGGTTTCTATGATTTGTTTATATATTTTATGTTAAATTTATATGATGCCCATCTCCCAGCAACTCTGAATGGTTTACAAATTTTAAAAAATCATTTTAAAAATCATTAGAACAAGAAAATAACATGAAAATAAAAAATAACAAAGATGGCGGAGGTAACAGGTCCAAGTGATCCAGTCCAACATATGGTGGGACAATATCATCTAGACCAGGGGTGTCAAACTGCCGGCCCCCGGGCCGGTTTCATCATACTGAAGCTGCGCCCATCCCATTGCTGGCAATTGCAAAACCAGCCCGATACATGCGTGACGTCATGTGACGTTGCGAGTTTGACATGTCTGATCTAGACTTTCCCCTTAAAGTTCCATAAATCCCTTCTTGTTCCTTCTTGGTAGGAGTTTCCAACAGCTTTCACATCAAATGCATCCTTCTCAGATTGTTCATATTACTGTCCTTGCAAATTAAGAGAGCAATAAGGAAACTTTGGGGTAAATTAAGCTTAATCATTCAATATTTCTCAGCTTTACCTGCATTACAGGATAGTTATAAGGGGAACAAGGTAAAACAACCTCCATGAATACAAACTTGAGCTAGTTAGAGCAGGGGTTCTCAACCTTGGCAACTTTAAGACTTGTGGACTTCAACTCCCAGAATTCCTCAGCCAGCAAAGCTGGCTGAGGAATTCTGGGAGTTGAAGTCCACAAGTCTTAAAGTTGCCAAGGTTGAGAACCCCTGAGTTAGAGGAAGGGTGGTCTTATAAAGAAAAGTAAATAAAAAACATAACATTAAAGCTCCGCCTTAACTCCTCAGAAGCCTTCAGCTCACCTTAGGTGAATCAGTGCTACTGGCAATCACATACATTAAACTAATGGAGACCAGGTCTGCCCTAAAATCTCAGCAAAGGCCAACACAGAGCACTGTTTCGGGTTTTTTCTTATTTATACTGATTGAAGCATTAGATTTCTGTGGCTGAATTCAGTATTACCATTTTCACTTTGCCCAGAAGAGTGGAATAGTGTCTGAACTTTACATCAGAAGGGAATTAAAATAGTGGCATTAGCATTCCTTTCTGGACAAATTGTTACCAAAACAAATTCCTTCTGACAAATCTCCCCTGCATATTGTGGTTGTATAATGTAAATCTCTCTTCCCCAAGATGACCTAAAAAAAGATAAAAATCAAATGTGTGTATACAGTTATACAAAATACAGGTATTTTCCCAATACTTACAGGACCGCCTTCTGCCACATACTTCTCTACGACCGGTGAGAGCGCACAGGGTCGGCCTCCTCCGGGTCCCGTCAGCGAAACAATGTCGTCTGGCGGGCCCTAGGGGGAGGGCTTTCTCTGTTGTGGCCCCCGCCCTCTGGAACCAACTGCCTCCTGAAGTCCACGTTTCTCCAACTCTCCCGGCCTTCCGGAAAAACCTAAAGACTCATCTTTGCCGGCAAGCCTGGGGATGATTGTGGTTGATTGTTGTATTGAATGTGTGTTTATTGGTTTTTAGATATCTTGTTTGGGTTTTTTATATTGTAATTCTTTGTTATGTATATGTTGTTAGCCGCTCCGAGTCCCCGGAGAGGAGCGGCATACAAACCCAAATAAATAAATAAATAAATAAATAAATAAATAAATAAATATTATCTGCAAGATCCCTGTACAGTAAGACATGCATGTTATTTTAAGAAAAGGGTATATGGTAAACAATTGTATGTGTTCAAAAATATCACAGAGAGTTTTCTGATAAGAATTTGTTTTGATTTGTTACAGTGTTACTGGAAAAACAAGTTTGGAATTTCTTTCTAGGGAGTTTATAAAACAAATAAATAAAAACTTAATTAAAAATTAATTTGAAAATACAGATTGGTGCCTTGAAAAGTGATTAAAATATGCCTCTAAGGTCCAATTAACAAATCTTATATGTGCACTGGTGATTGTCTTTAATAATATACTAAATTTCAATAGTCCATTTTTCTTTGGTCTCCAATCTGGTTTCATAACTGCTTCAGGACATAAAAAATGTCAAACAAATACAGCAACAAAACATTTAACTCAAGTCAGGAAATAGTTTAGCTTCCTACATTTAAAATGAGCACAGCCTGGAAAGATTTGAAGTCTCAGTGTGATCTGTTCCAGAAGAACATGATGGAAATATTTGACATTCCTGGTATCTTTTTTTTTCTTATGAAACCTTTTTTCCATACCCCTTTAAAGTTGAATCTAAAGACACGCAATCCAAACTCTGCTTGTTTACAGAAGCATCACATATACTCACACTCACGAACATGGGTGTCGCTGAATTACACATCCTAGAATTTCTTTCCCTTGGCCATATTAGGTGAAGTTACTAGAAGGTGCAATTCAGCAGCACCATATCTCAGTGACATTATGAAAGCCCCTTTCTAAAAATACTAAAAACTATTCAGAACATTCTAGAGCAGTGATGGTGAACCTTTTAGAGACCGAGTGCCCAAACCGCAACCCCAAACCCACTTACTTATCACAAAGTGCCAGGGCCGCATCAGCATTGTGGTGCCCTCGGGAGGGGGGTAGGGTGGTGCCTCTGAGTGCCACTTCTGGCATACAAAACCCGGGGGTGCAAAAATGGACCATCATGCTGCAAGGCGCAAAAATGGACGACAACGCACCATGGGGTGCAGATACAAGGCACTGCACCATGCAAGAATGGGGCAGGGCTAGTGAGTATCACGCAGGCACTAGCCCCGCCTTATTTGCAGTGCATGTGTCTGCACGCACGCATGTAAAATGCTTCCCCCTTCCTTTTCTTCCAGTCCACCAATCGACAATGGTTGATGACCTCTGCTTTACCACCTCTACTTGAGCTTGCTAGTCGGCCGCTTCGCCTTTGTGCTGGACAGGGCTCCTGCTCCGGGCAGCGGTGGAGGCCTGATGGACCTGCTGCTGGTGGCGGTGGCATGCGTGCCAACAGAAAGGGCTCTGAGTGCCGCCTCTGGCACAGGTGCCATAGGTTTGCCACCACTGTTCTAGAGCCATGCAAGACTTGACATTAAACCTGCAAAGGCAATTTATCTACTGTTGACCAAGAAAGGGGATCAGGCTTACTAGTAAAAGAAGGTGAGGAGAGATTGACTTTTCTTCTTTTTCCTGCTCCTACAACCCATATCCCCACCCTGCTGCTCTTTTCATTGAGTGGGATGAGAAGGAAACCTTCCACTAGCATCAAGAGATATTGCTTTCCTAATGCAAATAGAACTTGGTAGTGAAGGTTATTCTACTTTTGCCTGCCCTATCTTTTTCTTGTTATTGATGGTCACAAAACAAGCAGAAAACAATCATTATCGTTCTTTCCTTCATGCCATGTATTTGAAAATCGCTTCCTTACAGCAGAAAAGCAAGAAGAGTTATTTAGCAGAAGCCAATCTCTGGTCCCTTCAAGTTCACATAAGATGCAAATATGTAATATAAAGACAAAAAAGATGGTTCATTACAATGTAGAATAGGCAAGAAAATGGGTAATACTATTAAAATTATTGTGTCTATAACCATTATCTGGGCAAAACAATGCATATGGGAGAACATTTTCTGAACCAAGATGCCTCAAATGAGCTAACTTACAGAATGCCTCCAAAATAGCAATAGCACTTAAACTTATATACAGCTTGATAGGGCTTTACAGCCCTCTCTAAGTGGTCTACAAAGTCAGCATATTTCCCCCAACAATCTGGGTCCTCATTTTACCAACCTCAAAGGATGGAAGGCAGAGTCAACCTTAAGCCGATGAGAATCAAACTGCTGGCACTCGGCAGAATTAGCCTGCAATACTGTACTTTAACCACTGAGCCATCATGGCTCTTATAAAATCCAGGAACTGAGTAGTTCTCAGTTACCAAATATACAAATCAAGAAAAGTAAAAGTGGCGAATAGCTGTAGTAAAATGCTGGGACGGAGGTGGTTATCTATTTAGTTGATCCCAGTTCTAGAAACTATTAATTAATCATTTAAATAAAATATGGCCATATTTTAATGACACGGAGGGCACTACCTCTTCCTCACTACAGAGAAAACTGGCTGTAGATATCTTTTCGTAATTTTAAAGAGCAAATATTCTGTTGCTGGGAAACAGCACACGCTGATATAAAAGATGCAGGATACTGGTGGACTTAATATTGAAGGATCGTGATTACAGAGGAGGAAAATAAAGACCAAATTCAATCTAGTCAGACAGTTGAAATATTACTTTATTTTTAAACCAGTTAGAGTAATCATGGCATTATTAATCTTTCTGTAACAGAAGTAAAGTTTTAAAAAATTATCACTAATGGTACTTAATTCTGAGATCCATGAAATACAACAACAGAAAGGGAAATACAGTTGAGTAAAGAAAAAGCCCAATAAACCAACATGAGAAGTGTTTCTATCTGTCTTCATTTGAATTTGTAATCAGATACAAATCAAGAACTGAAAACAAATTGCCTCTAGGTTTGATTCTTAGCAGCAGATATTTCTATCTTCAAAACATGTTCATATTCTACATTCTTTTTTTTAAAGGAATCAAAATGTATAAATCCAACTTCCTAGATATATAAACTGTTTTTTATTTTCTTTTGAAATGTACTGCTGCTGCTGCTGCTAAACATCTCTGTTCGCATGAGTGCAAAATAATGTTTGCAACAAGTCCATTCCTCTCGTTTATCCTGGATTTCTAAATGTTCCAGGTTAATTTCAATCAGGACATTGGAAAGAACAGCCCTTTTTTTGGTACAGAATTATTGTAAAACTAAAAGCTCAAAATCTATAATCCAAAGAGCTGTAGGATTTTTTTTAAATTTCCTTCTGAGTCAGGAACTATTCTTAGCTGATACAACTTGACACTAGATCTCGACCAGCCTTTATAGCTGATTCTTTTTCTTAGAAAGCCCCAAAAGGGGATATGTCAGGCTTGACAATCTGTTTCTGTTCCTATCACAAAATTTCACAGAAGATAACATTATTTATTAGAGTATTGGTCTTTTAACAGTGGACTAATTTAATAACCACCAGAGTTGCTTGACATTCAGATGGGCGGCACATAAATTTAATAAATATAAATAAATAACCATGAAAAAGCTTGAAAAAACATTGGTTAAAATGTATGATTCACCAAATGGGCAGTGAGAAAATGCTAAGGAAATATCGTGAATAAATTTATAAATGTTTTCATATATATTGCCTGTAATAGAATCTTGAATGTATACAGAAGATTTTTGATCAAAGACCCTTGCCTGCTTTTATGCACTGAAATCTCACTCCTTAACAAAGCTTGCAATTACGTTTCTAATCTTGCCATCCACCTGCAATCCATGTAGAATTAACCAAAGTAATTATAGCTCCAAGTTTGATCCAACACAGGATGGCAGAGATGCAAATTTCATTCAGCATTCTTAGCAATTTCCTCCCAAATATACATCTTTGGAAGGGGTCCTTCCACATTCCTGTTTTATTCTACAGAAGAGTATTCCAGCTAATAGTCACAGAAATATACATACAAAATTGTAACATAGTTCACAAGATAACTATTGTATTAGTAGAAGATTAAAATCTAACTAGACCTATTTGTGACTGTGGGATGCTCACATAATTAAAAACAGCCAAATAGTAAATAAAATAGAGAAATCAATAGCAAATAACTCCCTTTAAAACCAAATTAAAAACCAAATTAAAATTAAAACCAAGAAACATAAAACACAGGCAAGAAAAAGTCATGGGTCAATCCAAAACAAACTGTCCAGAAGCTACAAGCCATCCCCAAATTCCCAGACAGGTTGACACAACCAGGTCTTTTGAAACTTTTGCAAGGTAAGCAGGGCCATGCCAATCACACTTTGGGGTGGGGAATGATGCTCCAAAGGGGAAGCGTTGCAGTAGAAAAGGTTTTCCTCCTGGGTCCTGTGAGATGACACTACTCATTAGATGGGGCCAGTAACATGTCCCTCCTGCTACACTTGATGGAATGAGGATATGTAACCGGGGACAGGCTGTCTCTCAAATAATTTCCACCACAAGTCCCTTGATAATATCTAATAAATAAATATCTAATAGAACCAAAAGTCTACAGTATTGGGGATTGGAAGCATGTTTGGGATTTTGAGACCCTATTCTTTGTACTTTTGGAAAACTACTATGGAGTTGAGGTTTGACCAGTCACAAAATGGTTGCCCTGGGAAACATATCCAATCAAAAGCACAAATTAGCCAAACTGTCAAGTAGTTTTTTCTTTGTCCCGCCCCCCCCAATGTTTATTTTTCTCCTCTTTCTGGATGTATGGACTTTTTTTCCCATTTTTATTCTCTAAAACAGTTGTTTGAGTCCAGAAATCTTTTTTGGAAATAAAGGTGCTACTAAAGGGTGTTGTATTGTTTTGAAATGTGCCATACTGATGTTCTAAATTAAGATTTAAAAACTATTAAAAAGCTAGATTAGGTCCAAAGGAGCCTATATAACAGTGGTTCTCAACCTTGGGGTCGCGACCCCATTTGGGGTCACGAGACCATTTCGCGGGGGTCGCCGGGCACTGCCGGCCGCCATTTTGTTTTTTTTATTTTTATTTTTTTAATTTTTTTTTTAATTTTTTTTAATTTTTTTTATTTTTTTTTTATTTTTTTGGCGCACGCACGCCATGCACGCTCAGATCTGCCCGTCGCGCCAGGAAAAAAATTAAAAAAAATAAAAAAAATTAAAAAAAATTAAAAAAATAAAATAAAATAAAAACAAAATGGCGGACCGCAATGGGCGGATCCATGCATGCACGGTGCGTGCAATGGGCCGATCAGTGCAGGTGCAGATCCGCCCATCGCGGCCGCCATTTTGTTGTTTTTTTTTTATTTTTTTTAAAAAAAATTTAAATAAAAAATAAAAAAACCCAAAATGGCGGCCTGCGACGGGCGGATGTGCGCATGCGTGGCGTGTGTGACGGGCCGAACCACGCATGTGCAGATCCGCCCATCGCGGCCGCCATTTTGTTTTGTTTTTTTGATTTTTTTAATTTTTTTTTTAAAAAAATAAAAAAACAAAATGGCGGCCCGCGACGGGCGGATGCGCGCATGCGTGGCGCGTGTGACGGGCCGATCCACGCATGCGCAGATCCACCCGTCGCAGCCGCCATTTTTTTTTTAAAATTTAAAAACAATTTTGCGCGCGCACATGCGCGCGCCCCCGGGTCAGGGTCGCGGCACGCATGGGCGGGGCAAGTGGGGTCTCAACCTCAGAAAGGTTGAAAACCACTGCTATATAATGATGTGCTATTGTTGCATTTAAAACTGTCCTGCCTGTTCTCTCCAGTTCATTGGTTCTTTTTTCCAAAGAAACAAGGAAATGCTGAATAAGCTCCCTGCAGTGTGAGGTCCAGTGGAGAATACAATCTCTTGCAAGAGTTATGTCCAGCCAGCCTCTGCATGTGGAGAATGCATGGGTCACAAACATGTCGTGCATCATACAATTTGCACAACTGGTATGAGCTATAAAATCCCCAGCTTTTAAAGCACAATATCTTTTTTGCTATGAGGATGCCTTTGAGGAGGGAGAGCAGAGCCATCCTCTCTTTTGCCCCACATAGCAAAACGTCCTGGGTCACGCTTGAGAGGATCATGGCACGTCCCTTCTGTCTTCGAGAAGACTATCACAACCAGGCAAAGTGAAGATGTATTTTGCATCCCGTTAAGCTTAATGGGAGACAGTGGAAAAGAACCCCGAGAAGCATTTGTCTTTTGTGATTGACATACTTTGTGTTCCTGAAATTAAATTTTCCTGCACTCACTGCTCCTTCTCACAGCTCTTGCCATGCTGAAAGAAGAGCTGTCATGTAGTCTGCATCCCATATGACCTGTAAGCATAAATGTTCTTGTTTTGTTTGACTTGTATCTTTCCCAGTTCACAGTTCAGCTCACCTACCGGTAGATGGGCTTATGTGATCTTTTTTTCCTCTTCTCAGTCACTAGCTTGTTAAATCTTAACTGTTAGGAATTTAGTTCTGGTAGCTATGAAAGCAGCTCCTTTTGTTAAGGATAAGAAAGTAGAAAAAATAACATTTTTAAACATTTTATTTATTAATCAAATATATATAGCCTCCATCTGACTAAAAACGATTTTGAAAAGAAAGTAAAATTAAAATATGAAGGGGGGTGGTAACGTAAACCATAACAGAAATGAACTTGCTGTGCTTAGCTTGCCTCTCTATTTTTCCCTGGAAGAGATTATATAAAGATCAGGCTCCAAAAGGACAAGATACCATCTACAACTTAAGATTTTAATTAAGCACATTCATATTATATAGTTATGAGAACCTTAACTGAGCTAGTCACCTGGGGAAACCTATGTTTGAGCTCAGATTTCACCTGCTGGAAATGTCATCAAATAAAGCAAGTGGGGTTTTTTCTCCCCCAAAATAGAAAATGTAAAGACTTTAATATTAAAAGTCTACCAGGAAATGCATTTTGAAAGGCTGGGGAATAAAAATTTTAAAGGGAGCCAGTGTGGAATAATAGCAGGATAACCTATTATTAGGTTTTTATTAGTCCAGTGTAATATGCAGATCATAAAAGTAAGTATTTTTATTAATCCAGTGCAATATGCAGATCATAAAAGAAGTAAGTACAATTTCAAATGAGTGTTTATGCTTGAAAGAACATTAGCATTTTCTGTGGGATGTCCTAAATCAAATATTTCATACTTGGGCATTAGGTTGTCTTTGTGCTATTTCTGATAGTTTCCACCCTAGTTTAGACCAGTGGTTCCCAAGATTTTCTATACCCTGCACCGCTAGAATGCTTCTGATATATTCTTGCACCCCTTACAAAAGTTTGAAATAACGGCAACAAATTATGCATATACACTATAATTTTGAAAACCCAAGTTTTCGTACTCCCTAGAATATCGTCTCATACCCCCAGGGGGTGCGAGCACCCCTGGTTGGGAACCCCTGGTTTAGGAGAATCCTGGTCTTTTCTTTGGGATTTTTAAGTTATCTGTGCAATTTCAGATAATGTTCATCATAGATTAGGGTTAATGTTAATGTAAATAGGTTTTTTTTTAAAGTAAGCTGCTAATTCATACTGAAAATAATATCCAGTTTTAAAATAAATAAATAATGGGCAACTTAATTTAAAGACATCTGACAAGGCAGCCTGTGTGGCATTCTTTAGACCATCTAGGTACAATTTATATACATTTTTACCTTCATTTCCACCTGGTAATAATTTCTCAAATGATACAGGCAATCAACCAAAACCTGGTGCCCTTTTCAGTTTATAATGTCACCCAAGATTATATCCATGTAACAGATGTAGGCTCATCATTTCAGTTTTTAGTTTACATTAAGGAGCTTCTTCTGAAGCTAACTGATCCCATGTGTATCATGCAGATGCTGCAGATTCCCAGCAAAGCCACAAAATAAAACTTTTTGTCAAATGCCAAGACAGTCAGATTCTCCCCCCTTTTGCACTAACTGAAATGAGGCCTCTGATTTGGAACTTAAATAATTGTGCTGATTAAAAATGTATCCCCAAAGAAAACGGTGTGTGGAAGAAGTTGCCTATTAGAAATCAAATCTTCTACAGATAAGTAAAGCAACATTAGTTCAATGATTTTTCCAAAATGCTAACTAGATAACATTATTTAAGATTTTTGATATGGCACAATGAGATGTAACATCCTCCTGCATTTGATGATAAATGATTATATCATCATGGTCATGCTAAAGATTTACTTTTTCCTATAGACTTATACATTTTCAAAGATTTCAATTAACTGGTGAATTCATTGGCATAATACATGGTAGCTACTGTGGTGGCGCAGTGGTTACAATGCAGTACCGCAGGCTAATTCTGCCAACTGCCAGCAGTTCGATTCTCACCAGCTCAAAGCTGACTCAGCCTTCTACCCTTCCCAGGTCAGTAAAATGAGGACCCAGATTGCTGGGGGCAACATGCTGATTCTGTAAAACTGCTTAGAGAGTGCTGTAAAGCACTATGAAGCAGTATATAAGTCTAAGTATTATTGCTATTGCTACCTTAGATGACTTTAAAAGAGGATAGTTGAAATTCATAGATGACAGGTCTGTCACAAACTATTAATCTTGAAGCTTGCCTCTTAATCCCAGTTGTTCAGAGAAGCTGGAAGTCAGGTGATATAGAAATTGAATGAATGGATAAATAAATAAATAAATAAATAAATAAATAAATAAATAAATAAATAAATAAATAAATAAATAAATAAATAAATAAATAAATAAATATGTAAGAGGCATCTCAATGGCCATTATTGAGGAAGAAAATACTGGACTGAGATGGCTCCTGGCCTGTTCCAACTTTCATGCCAAAATATGTTGTTGTTGTTTTTTGCATTATTGGCCACTTAAGCAGAATGTGTTCTAGTCAAATTTCTAAAGAAACTATCAACATCATATCATAAGGTTTTCATAGAGAAACTCAGCCATCTATTACTATTTCATTTCTGGAACTGTTGTATTCATACTGTTTTGTCTTATTCCTGAAGACACTTCTTAATGGAGGGAAAGGGAGGGAAGTGCACTAGCTAATTACAAGCAACCACTCAAACTCAGAAGATGATGGTGTTTATACTGCACTACTTATTGTATTCCACTGTGGGACTAACCATGCTGAATGAAGTTGTACTTGACATACAGGTGCTGAAGTGAATTACATGTCTACCAATTTACATAACAAATGTACAGTTTATTTCAAAGTGAAAAATATCCCCATCTTCAGCCAAGGTGGGAATTACAGAAACATTACTTAGTCTCTATAAAGAGAGAAAATGTATGACACATGCCTTGTCAGGCAACAATTAGATTACAAATCTTACCTTTTATACTCTCATCCTAAATCATAACCCAAAATGGGATTGAATTCCCACTTGTAATATTTCCTATCATCTTTTTTCTGCACAGCCAGGGTTTAAAGTCCATTTGCAAGGAAGGAAATATTGACTTTCTTTAATGTTTTTTTTTTTAAAAATAATGGACCTGATCTTAAGGAGCACTAAAATAGGACAACTATGTTATCTCTAATCTAATGCTTGTTCGACCACCCTTTTCCTTTCACTATAATTGTAGCTATCTAGGATTTCCAACAGCCAAAAAGAAAAAGGAAAAGAGATAACATTTACTTATCTGCTTGGGCTGAGATCTCTAACACTAATTTTAGAAAGCCAGCCAGTTCCTCCTTAGCATTTTGCTGTATTTTCATTTATGTCAGGTCCTTTTCTAATAAGCAGGCTGATTCTCACAGCTCAGTGAAATAAACATTAATTCTCAGGTGGCATGAAAGAAATTAAATATCCAAAGCCCCAAAGTAAGAACAGAAAACAGAATGAAATTAGATTTGAATATATTTGCAGGCACACTCAAATTTCCATATTTTAAATGTAACAAGAGAACTAAAGATCTAAGATACCAAATCTCATTATGTATGTGAAATCTGGTAATGATAATGATCCAAGAGCTGCACCATATTGTGAGCTGCTAACAGAGATGTGATGATACACACAGAATTTTCATTAAAACATTCCAATAGTATGTCTAACAATGTTACTGACTCCAACCTGTATGGTGTTGGATATCCAATAGCATGCCCAGTATTAGGTAAACCCAGAAGTATCATTGTAAATATGATAAAAGAGGAACATCGTTCGGGCTGTCATTTGATTCACAATGCACCCAGGTACAATGCACAGTATAACAGCCTCAAATGTTATATTATCTCATCATGGCATTTCACAGCCACTCTGGATTCAGAAAGAATCCAGTAGCCATGGTCACTAAACTATGGATGCAGATATTTAAGGTGCTAGTCATCTTCTTTAGATCCCTGCATAACATGGGGCTAGGCAATTTGGGACCACCTCTTCTGAAGGGTATCTGTTCCATCAAGGAATGGGTGGGTGAACTCCAGGTTTCTTCCCTTAAATATTGTCACCTAGTGGGAGCCCTGAGATCCAGAAATCCTCACTGTACTAGCCTTCTGAAAGGCTTAAAAAGCTTGATCTTCCCTCAGGTAACTAGGATAAGGTGAAGCTGGACTCCAACAATTATGTCTGAGATTTTGTTTTGGATGTTTTTGGGTATTAGTTTTATTTTTAGCTTTGGATTGATTATGGTTTTGTGAGCCATTCAGAGTTATGACACATAAGATGGGCAGCATACAAAGCTTTTAAAGAAAGAAATGAATTATTGCTTTGAATCCCCTAAAGTCAGGGATTCATAAGGGAATAAATAAACCAGTCTTCTATACCGTTGGGATATTAAGAAGTTAAATATGAATATATTATATTACAAAATGAAATGCATGCACCCTCTTATAATCTGTATAATAATAATATGACATTTGTTAGGCCCATGGACCATCTCATTGTGATTTCTGGTTTTTATATCTGCTCTGATATTTTTTGTATTTTTCCCTGCGACACTCTATGGAAGCATTCAACTCTGAAGAACAGGATGAAATTGATGCTTTTGAACTTTGGTATTGGAGAAGACTCTTGAGAATACCATGGGTAGCCAAAAAAATAAACAAATAAATTATGGAACAAAACAATCTAGAGTTCTCACCTGAGGCAAAAAGGTCAGACTCAAATTATCATATTTTGGATTTATAGTGCAAAGACAAGCTCTCCTGTCAAGTCTATAATATTGGGAAAGCTATTCTTGCTAGCATTTAGTTAAACTTCTGCTATCGATATATGCTGTTAATTTTGCCATTGCTGCGTATTTTTTTATGATTGTGTTCCCAATCAGAGGTGTTATATCTTTCTTCCAACATTGGACAATGTTTAGTCTCATAGCCCTGAGCATGTGCTACAGTAAATTGTGATATTTTCTATTGATATATTCTGGAATTATACTTAGTAAGGTAATTTGTAGTTTCATTTCAAATTTAATTTCCAAAATTCTCTGAATGGTGCTATGTATATCTTTCCAAGACTTTTGAGTATTTAAACATGTCCACAACATGTGGTAAAATGTTCCTTCTGTTTCATGGCATTTCCAACATTTGTTACTGTGTAATTATTGAGGGAATTGTATACCATCTTTAAAACATATATACAATATATCACACAGCAACTCAATACACTTACAGAATGGTTTCTAAATTGCTCTAAAAAATTATAAATACTGCATATCTGTTAAAGTATAAAGCAAAGGGAAGTTATTTATTTTTCCAAATGGCTTTTTAATTTAATTTTTCATTTTATCCTTTTTTCCTCTTTTTAATACTCCTACACAACAATAATATCTCTGTATTAAGTATCAAGCTAAAGATAGAAATAGAAATCTTTATATTAAAAAAAGAAATGCATTTTGCAGTAGTCTATCAATACCACATTTAGTTGTCATTGTATAGTTTAAGCAATCTTATGTTCATTAAAATCTCAGAATTATATTAATTGAAATAAAGTTTGTTTTTCCTTCTTATCAATAAAGGTTTAAGTTATCCAAATTATTATAGTGCAAACAATTTTTAGTTTATATTGTACAAATATGGCTGCACCTAGCTAATATTGAATAATATATTATTTGCATCTTATAACACAATAAAGCAATTAACTACCCCAAAAAAAGCCCAACAACCCCAGCAGCAAGAACAAAGCTAGTTCCCTATTGTTTTTCTTTCTTCTTGTTCTTTTAGCTCTGAATTCTCCCCTCACTTTTCCATTATTATTCCAATGAATCTCCAACTGTACTGGATTTTTTCCCCCACTACTGAAGACACTAAGTCCAGCAGATGGAGTCCAGCAAAGATGAATGGAATGGAATGGAATGGAATGGAACGGAACGGAACGGAACCGAACCGAACAGAACAGAACAGAACAGAACAGAACAGAACAGAACAGAATAGAATAGAATAGAATAGAATAGAATTCTTTATTGGCCAAGTGTGATTGGACACACAAAGAATTTGCCTCCGATGAATAAGCTCAAAGTGTACATATAAACAGCAAGTCATAGGTCATAGATCATAAATGATAGTTACAATCATTAATCATAAGTTTAAAAAAATAATTGATAAATCATAAAAAACCAATAGGAATAGATAGTAGGAAAGATGGGAAAATGAGAAAAGATGAGAAATGAGACAGTGATGTGGGAATTAAGTGTTCAGCAGAGTAATGGCATGGGGGGTGGGGAACTATCTTTGAGTCTAGTTGTTTTGGCATGCAATGCTCTATACGTGTAGATGCATCCTGAGAGGAGAAGTTGAAATAGATTATGTCCCAGGTGTGAGGGATCTGTAGATATTTTCTCAGCCCTCTTTCTAATTTGTGCAATATACAGATCCTCAATGGAAAGCAGGCTGGTTGCAATTGTTTTTTCTGCAGTCCTAACTATTCGTTGAAGTCTGTACCTGCCCTGTTTGGTTGCTGTGCCAAACCAGTTATTGAGATACAAATGACAGACTCAATAATTCTTCAATAAAAATATAACAGCAGATCCTTGGGCAATCTGAGCTTTCTGAGTTGATGCAGGAAGAACACTCTTTGTTGTGCCTTTTTAATGATGGTTCTAATGTTAGGTGTCCATTTCAAGCCCTTAGAGATAATAGAACTCAGAAACTACTGTTGATACTGTGTTGCCTAATATTGTAAGAGGTGGTAGAATAGGAGACTGTCTTCTAAAATCTACTATCATCTCTACAGTTTTAAGAGTGTTCAGCTCCAGATTGTTCCAGTTGCACCACAGGGCCAGTTGATCTACCTTTTGTCTGTATGCAGACTCATCATCATCTCGAATGAGACCAATGACTGTTGTATCATCTGCAAACTTCAATACTTTAACAGAGGGATCCTTGGTATATAGAGAGAAGAGTAATGGAGAGAGCACACAGCCCTGGGAGGGCTCCTTTGCTAATTGAATAGGTATTCAATGTGATTTTTCTCTAGATTCACATGCTGCATAAAAAAATGGCCTGACTACAAATATTCAGTCTTTGAATTTCTTCCTCTTTATACATCTTAAGGCTTGTTAAATGCCTATAATTCAATGAGTACAATAGCTGCTTGAGCCTAGCACTATCCTTAATTACTGATGATGGGATACTCTCCTGACCACTGAAGTTCATAAGGATGTTCCCTGTGTCAATGTTTTGATGTTCTCTTTCTTCTGAGCTTAAGTTTTCTTGTGCACAACCAATCTTGTTCTTAAATCTTGCAAAGGAAAATGGCAAGCAACAAAATAAAACAGATGCTATTATGTTGTGCTTCTCCCAATATCAGTTTTTTTAAAAAGCCATTATCTTTTACCTTAGCTGCATGTGCTACTTACATTTCCTTATTCAAATCAGGTATCATCTCTTATTCAGTTTTCCCAGAGTGGCAGTAAATTAATCTAAAATTTCCCACACTCAATTTATGATAGCAGTTGTCTGTTTACATTCTTAACAGTCTCGCCATGAAAAATCTAGCATTTAATTTATCCCCAGCATAAATTGTTTTAAGTCTAGGTAGAGTTTGTTTCAGCAAATTAAAAGCTATATGTTCTGAAGCAAACAAGTCCTCAAATAATGACATCTTTTAAAAAAGACTCCTCAAAGAAAGTTTGTTATCTATCTATAAAGGGCTCTACTTAGCTCTGATTATACAAAAGGTCAGGTCTTGTCCTGGATTGGTAACTGGCTAAATTGTAGGAAGCAAAGGGTGGCAATAAATGGACAATTCTCCGGATGGAAAGAAGTGAGAAGTGGTGTACCCCAAGGTTCAGTTTTGGGACCTTTACTTTTTAATTTATCAATGATTCTGGATGTAGAAGTTAATAGTGAGGTAGCCAAGTTTGCTGATGACACTAAATTGTTCCGGGTTGTGAAAAGTGAAACTGATTGTCGGGAGCTCCAGAAGGATCTCTCGAAATTGTGTGAGTGGGCAACAAAGTGGCAAATGCATTTTAACCTAAACAAGTGCAAAGTTATGCACATCGGGGCAAAGAACCCCAATTATACTTACCAACTGATGGGGACCAAACTTTCTGAGACAACCCAAGAAAGGGATCTTGGGGTTTTGGTGGACATCTCGATGAAGATGTCAACCCAATGCGCAGCAGCAGTAAAAAAAGCAAATTCCATGCTTGGCATGATTAGGAAGGGAATCGAAAATAAGTCAGCAAGTGTTGTATTGCCTCTGTACAAATCGATGGTGAGACCACACTTGGAGTACTGTGTACAGTTCTGGTCACCGCACCTCAAGAAGGATATAATGGAACTGGAAAAGGTGCAAAAAAGGGCAACAAGAATGATCAAGGAAATGGAGCGCCTCCCTTATGAAACCAGATTGCAACGCCTTGGTCTCTTCAGCCTTGAAAGACGGCGTTTAAGGGGTGACTTGATCGAAGTGTATAAAATCATGCATGGGATAGAAAAGGTGGATAGAGAAAAATTATTTTCTCTATCACACAATACCAGGACAAGGGGGCACTCCCTAAAGCTCATAGCTAAGAAAGTGAGGACAAATAAAGGGAAATATTTCTTCACCCAGAGGGTCGTTGATTTATGGAATTCACTTCCAGAAGGGGTCGTGACAGCTGTCAGCCTTGACAGCTTCAAGGCAGGGCTAGATAGATTCATGGATGCAAAGTGTATCGGTGGTTATTAAAACGGATGTCCATGTGCCGCCTCTATGTTGGTTGAGGCAGGCAGGATTCCCTTGGGTACCATTTGTTGGGGGTCAAGGGAAAGGGAGGGTTTTGCCTTCTCTTTCTGCTCAAGATCCCCATGTACAATTGGTGGGCCACTGTGTGACACAGAATGCTGGACTCGATGGGCTTTGGCCTGATTCAGCATGGCTCTTCTTATGTTCTTATGTTCTAAAAGGTCATAAACTCCACCTTTGACCGGCTTTATGTTGTGTACCTTTTACTTTAAAAATCTAGTCTAATTTTTGGACTTTCTAGTTTCTTCCCAATGATTGAGTGAGTGAGTGAGTGAGTGAGTGAGTGAGTGAGTGAGTGAGTGAGTGAGTGAGTTGTTAGTTAGTTAGTTAGTTAGTTAGTTAGTTAGTTAGTTAGTTAGTTAGTTAGTTAGTTAGTTAGCTGAATTTGTAAGCTGCTGTATTTCAGAAGACTGTAGGTAACTCATATAATTAAAAACAAAAGTGTACAAAACAACAGCATCAATAAAAGCTACAGCCATTCAGAGAGTTAAAGGCTTCTACCCATATCTTTTGCAGATCACAGCACCTGTCTATCTAACCCAGGGGGGGTGTCAAAGTCTCAACATCATGTGATGTGTCACAACATATTGTGACTTTTTTGCCATTGCCAGCAATGGGATGGGCGCGGTTTCACTATGATGCATCCGGTCCGCAGGCCGGCAGTTTGACACCCCTGATCTAACCCAAGACCTGCAGAAAAAGCCAAGTTTTTAAAGATTGCTGTTCTTTTAACAACCTGACTAATGAAACGTTCTCAACATCTTAAAAGCTTATACAATTCTTTTAAGTTAATTTGGTTGAACCTAATAAAGATACCACCCAACTATTGATTTTGAATTTTTGAATTTTGATTTTTTTTAAAAAACATGGACTAATATAGTTCTAACTGTTTTTTTATATACCTGAAAGATTGTCTGGGACGTGGATGGACATTTATTTTTGTTCAGTTTCTAATGTTCTATATATTGGGGCTAATTTCCATATCAGACTGCAAATTCATTGGATAGAATATATATTGAAATGTTAGTGTGTAGTCATCACTAATATTAAAAATATCTTTCTATGAGCATTTGGAATTTGTTGCACATTTCCACTTGTTCTAGGTCTGAATTGGGGGACTTCATATAACAGTTCAAAGCCTAGAGCACAAACACCAAAGAAGACTGTAATTTTATCGTGCAGCTCAAGGAAGAAAAAAACATATATACCCAAAATAACTCCCTGATTTATGATCATATCTTTCCTTTCAGAAATATTTCCTGTAGAGCAATTTTCTTTGGAGCTTTCCCAGGATTAACTATGACTTAATTTTAAAGTGTTACTCATCTCCATAAAGAAATTAGTTTTTTTTTAAGCTTTAAAATATATCTTCTGATAACATGGAGCTTATATATACACATTACTGAATTAATGTCAAAGTTCAATCACAGACAGCTTTTATTAGATTTTGTTTTATTCCTTCCTTTGAATTATTCATCAAATAGCTATAATTTCCCAAAGAATAATATTTTAAACAGCTAAAGCAACAAACAGATCTATAGACTGCATGTGTGTACCCCATGTAGTTGGTATTTATTAAGCACTTACAGGGGGAAACAGCTCATTATATAAATTATATAAAATACTGCAAACAATTATTTGAATACTTTCTATTTGAAGGTTAGGCACAGTCAGAAATCCATTGCAAAACCTGAGTGAAATGAAAGAGTGCTCTTCATGTTCTTTGTAACAATACACATAATTAGTCTTTCCAGTTTTCTTTGGAATGTCATTCAGCTGTCCTGTTCTTTCTGACTTTTGATTTTTACTGAATCTATTTTGCTTAATGCATTTTATTTTTATACAATATTTGGGGGCTTGCTTTGCTTTTCATTTTTCAAAAGCAGCCTAACAGGGAGAAACACAGCAGAGTGGATGCTTGCTATGAAAATGAGACACTGCCTAAATGAATCATATATATGTACAGATGAACTACAGTAGGTTCACATATCATCTTAAGCCATAATTTATTTAACCATGGTATATTAAATAAACCACAAGTAGATGGTTCACAAAACATACTTTGATAAACTATGGTTTGTAAGCTACCAATGGCTGGTTTCATACAATAGATTAAATCAAAGCTAAGCAAGACAGATTATGAGTTATTATCTTATTTGAACCAGGCTACAGAACAGATTAAAGATGCAAACTATAAACGTTAGTGAAAGGAATTCATTCAGGGATAAAGACCATATACCAACACAATAAACAATTGTTATTATCTTCCAGACTAAGAGCACCTCATTTGCAGGGGAAACAAGGAAGGGCAAATAATGATATCTGAGCCCAAGGAAGGCAGACAGAAGCATCACCTCTGAAGAGACCCTCTCTAGTTTTCAGAGGAGTAAAAGTGAGAGATGTGAGGAGTACTTTTGGATTTGTAAGATTCTATTCAAGTAACCTTACAATAAAGATAGTACTCATGGTTGTGTTTCTTGTCTGGAGTGCCTCAAAGACTAACATTACTTCTCACTCTGCCTGCTCTGAGTCAGTAAACTAGGTACTCTCATGGTGTTTCCTTGCTGCCTTGATCTTCACAATATGTTCATTCTCTCATTCTACCTGATGGGCTGCAGCTAGGTAAAAGCTAGGCCTTGTCTGTTCATCCCTACATCTCCATTCCATGTATTTACAGGAATAACCTTCTATAACTTTTTAGCAATAGCCTGCTTCACTAGTCCTTGCCCCGGTTAGATTCCTACTCTCAGGAACACACTCAAACTACTTCCTCCAACACAGGCAGCAATAGAGTCTTTACCTGTGCTATGCAGGAGAAAAAAAGGCAAAAGGTTATCTGGGTCTTTGTCCAGCTGTCTCTAGACACAGCTACAGCCCTGGGGACAAAAGCTATGTCAAGTAACGCACTTGGTCCAGAATCTCAGTGTATATATTTATGGTGGTTATGTCTCATCCTTATGGTAACAGATGGTGCTCAAAGTAGCTGATAGACAATAAGAACAATGTAATTAAAACACTATTAAAAACATAATTAAAACATATTTAAAGTTTAACCATATTTTGCAAAATCTTAATGATCTCATAGGATGGGGGTCTTAACTGGTAATGTGCAGGGATGACTCCAGATTAACATTGCTCCTTTAGCATCACTCTTCCCTATTGTATCCCCCCCCCTACCTTGTTCTTATTTGGTCCCTACACACTGGGCCTTCCCTCTTGAAGTATAGCATGCTTAGTGCTTACTTCTTTGTATACTTAAATAGTGTCTGGATTCTAAGGCAGAATATTGTTGGTTTTGTTTATGGCTTAGCATAATATATTCACCTGAAATATTGTTAATTTTACAATTAACTTTGAAAAATCATAGGTTAGTGTCACAGTCAGTTCAATCAGTCAGTTCAGAAACAATGTCTTTAAATGCTTCTAAGTACATACAGAGTTTCCCCATGAAAACTCTGGAAAAAGTCATATTAGCTGTGTTACAGATATGGTCCAATGGTTCTCAACCTTGGCAGCTTGAAGAAGCATGGATTTCAACTGGCAGAATTCCCCTGGCAGCATGGTCAAGTTACCAAGGTTAAGAAACAGTTATATAGTCAATGTTTGCTTTAGCATTTTTTTAGAGAATTCCTCTCAGCAAAATATCATACTGATACCTGAATAAGTTATTAGTGGTAGTGGGTTGTCCCATTTCAAGGATTTGCTACCTATAGCTATTAGAGAAGTTGTTTCATTAGGAAGCTGCAATGCCACGTGAGTTAGTTAATCCCCCAAGTTTCTGTTTGCTGAAAACCAGATCTATCCAGTTTACTATCCCTGTGTTTATTTCTGATTGAAGGTTCAATATCTCTGTCTTCTTTAAAAAAAAATCTTAAACTAAAAGATGCCTTCAAATACCAAATGATATGTTCAAACACAGGGCCATTGTAATACCAAGCAATTGTACGTAACTTAGACGTAAAGTAACTGGTCCTTCAACATCTGGTGACTCCATGAGCATCTTTGTAGTTTTCTTGGCAACAATACAGGAGTGGTCTGTTCTTGTCTTTTTTGGTAATCTTTCAACTTCCCAGCTTAGTTTGCACCCAAGAATTTCCTGATTGTCTCCCATCGAAGTGCAACACAGGACAACTCTGGTGTATTAATCTTTCTCAAGTCAAGTTGACTCCTGGTGACTCTGAGGGAAATGTTTGTGATTTAGTGTGTATACTTGAATAGTCAATGAGACCTGTCACAGATAGAATACTGTAGTAATGCCTTGATACATGCCTCCCAGTCACAAAAATAGACACCCATTATAAAATGTACCTAGTTTGGATTAAAAGGGGGGGATTTCCATTACATTAGGCATGTAAGAAATTTCCTTCTTCGTTTTTCATTTCTGAGAGGGGAACTGCTGAAGGAACCAACTTGAGCTAAATCCAACCTTTCCACAAACCAATAGAAACAAGGAATTCTCTCCTTGCCCTCTTTTTGGAGATAGCTTCTCTCTCATTCATATTCTTCCTCATAAAGAGTTACACATTTATACAGAGATCTCCCATTGTAAAGCAGACTGCTACTGTCAGCTGTATGTACTACAAATATTGTATAGTAGGGTTTATTGTAACAGGTGCAACTTTACTTAGCATACCAAAGCTTTACAATCAGCAAGTAAGATACAGCTCCTCCCTCATCGGTCTAACCAGTATAACTTTTCCAATTTTGTTTATAATTAGATTTCATTGAGGTAAGACTTCCTAATGAGCTGCAGTTTGTTCTTTTCTCTGTGAGGTGTTGAAAACCATTATATAGACCACTTATGGAAAGTAGAAACATTAAAGTAGTATCTACTAAGTTTGAAATCTGGGGGAGATAATATGACTTGCAAGCTTCCCTGCTGTACGTTGACCCACTCCAGTGATGCTTTCTTCAGTGGAGACAGAAAAATCCCTGCCAGTTGTTGATCCAGCTGTTTCTGCAGATTCTTCTGAGGATGACAGCCCGATTCAATATCAAATATGAGATGTATAAAGAACATTTTTAACTCCCAAGTCGACATCTGGAATTGAGCCAAGAGAAAGAAATGTCTGTTCTGAGCTCGTCATAAAGGAATCAATATGTAAAAAATTAAAAATTATGCATAATAAAAAGGTGCTCGAAAGAAAATGTGATGCAATATAAAAAAATAATGAACTTAAGAAATATTGAGAAAAAGGATATCAAAGCATGAAACCAAAGCAGAAGTTGTCAGGCTGTGAAGAACTGTTTTGCTATAATTCCAAACCTTGTGTTTTGAGTTAGCATATTCTGAAATTCAACGTCCTCAGTCTCCATCTCATGATCAAAATGGAGGTACCAAAACTTCAGCTAGCATAGCATAGAAGTCCAGTCTACTAGTGATGGTAATCCACCATTTGTTATTTAAACCTGTCCTATACAATTAAATGACAGAAGCCCAGTAGAAGCTAAATTAATTTTGACCCAGAAGAATATAATTATGTTCAAGCCTTCAAGGTGGTCCAGACAAGAAACCAATACCATGAGTACTAATATTACCTTTATTGGAAGATTACAGTAGCAGAATCTTGCAAGTCTACAAGCACATCTCCCCTCCCCCACTTTTTCTTTACTTTCCAGGGCCCTAGACAGCACTTCTCCTGAGATGCTTTCCACAACCCATTTCTTCTATGGACTATCTCTTATCTAACCATTGTCCTGGCTGCAATTCTTCTTTTTCCTGTTTTCAAGGCTATTCCCAAAAAACATTACAATTAGCTACCAGTGTTATCAACTAATATATAATAGTGGCTGGGATTCTAATTTAGCCTTTCATCCAATTCATTAAAATAACATGTCCAAGAGAAATAATAATTGGCCTCCAGGCTTTACATTCAGAAATCCAAATTGGCTGATCTATGGGGAGCAGTTAAATTTGAGTAAACAAAATTCTTTTTAAGTCCTCATGGCATTTGTTCCCATTCAGATTATTTTTAAAAAAAACTTAATCGATTGTGAATGTGTTAACTGTTAATTGTTCTATGAATTACATTACACTATCTGATTATGTTTAGTTATAATATTAGTGGGAGGTTTTTTGTAAGAAAGGCCAAACTGGTACAAAGTGATTGTCAACACTGTTAACATAGGATATTATTGCTTTGACAAGATATACAGAACTGTCTTGTATTTTTAGAGTTAATTCAGATGACAGAGTGAGGGAGGAGATTCATAAGGAAAGCCTGGGAAAAAGGAACGGAAGTGAATCTTTGCCCTCCGGGCTAATTAGAAGATGTGATTTATGACTGCAAAATAAGGGAGGGGTTTAGAAAGAAACGTTAGATGCAAGCAAGAGAAATTCAGATTCTGGCATAAACATCCATGATGTGCCGTTGATTTGTTACACTGTTAATAAAGACTTTAGGATAAACATGCCTGGAAGTTCTTTGAAGTGTTTCATTAGTCGGAACCATGACAGTGATATTTTTATATATCATTATAAAGTAATAGATGATCCATAGTTTGTTAACAAACAGCAAAATGATTGGTGTGCTTTTTGAAATTAAAAACATGATGAACAAATCTGAGATTAGTTTGAGATGCATTTAAAGCTTTCACATAGAATAGGGCTATACTTCAGGCTTCTCAGAAGAAGGAAAAGAAAGAACCTTACCATATTAATTGAAAAAATTATGTAAAGAAAGCTTTTACCATTTGAGTCCCATATAAGATAGATAACCTTTATTGTCATTTTTTTTACTGTGGCCACAATGGCACACATTAAAAATGAAATTTAGTTGCTTGCTCTCAAAGTGTACACATACATAACACACATTTAAACATACTATGTACAACATATGTATAGACCTACACCCTTACATATAAGTAACATATAAATATTAATCACTGTCCATCTTGAATACATAATGGCCATAATTAACAAGGTTACTGTACGGAACAAAACTGTGACTGAGTCTGGATGTTGTGCTTCGGATACGGCGGAGCCTCCTCCCAAAACAGCGGTTCTCAACCTGTGGGTCGCGACCCCATTTGGGGTCGAACGACCATTTCACGGGGGTCGCCAAACAACGCAGTCCGCCATTTTTTTCCCCTTTTCCCCTCGGCCGGCGCAGGGGGCAGCACCGTGCATGCACGGGTTAGCACCGTGCATGCGCAATGCGGGCCGTCGTGCTGTGCATGCGTGATGTGCGTGGTTGCACATGCATGGTGCACGTGATCGCGCTATGCATGCGCAATGCGGGCCGTTGCACCGTGCATGCGCGGTGCAGGTTGGGGTCGCGGCGCGCATGCGCGGCGCAAGTCGGGGTCGCGGCCTGAAAAAGGTTGAGAACCGCTGTCCCAGAAGGTAACAAGGAAAACAGGTTGTGAAGAGAATGTGTAGTGTCCTGGACAATCTTACAGATCCTGCTCAAGCAACACTTATGTGCTATGTCCTGGATGGAAGGGAGGGAACTGCCAATAATCTTTTCAGCCATCCTCATGACTCTCTGCACCGCCTTCCAGTCTGAAGCAGTGTTGCTTCTAAACTAGACTGGTGATGCTGTATGACAGGATTGCAAAGTCCACTTATTGATGGAAATGTGGCAGGGAAGCTTTCAAACTAACTATATAATAGAAATGATAAGGGATTTATAATAGAAATGATAAGGGAAATAATAAGCACCTTTAATTTTCAGGATTTGTATTTTTATATATCACTTCAAAATTCAAATGCAGATTTACCCATTAGCAATTACTTAGCTTTTTTAATGAAAAAATTTTACCCTGATTTCTTTATTAGAAGGATTTAGCCACAATTTTAGCATTGCTGGAAGTGTTTAACACAACTGGATCAATGAAATCCAGAAAGGACACTGAGATAAATAGGCATCCCATAGAATAGTATAAATATACCAATAGTTTTGCTCCTATTCAGTTAAAGATGTATAAAGTATCTTTTGAAAAAGGGATTCTTCCCTTATTATTATTAGGATTATTTAATGAATACCTTGAAAATGGATAAGGTTCTTTCAAAATGTGTGACTCATTAAATGTGGATTTGACTATAACTTTGGCACACAGATTACAAAGGATATTATCCTCAATAATTCTTACTGCACAATCTGGTGTTATGAAAGGACATAAAACTCCCTAGAATCTTAGCATTTCACTCACCCAATTATGAAATGGTCCTAATAGCTTTATTGGCTACAAACAAAAAAAAGCTGATATGATATAAATTAAATTTTTGGAATAAATTATAGATTTTCTTTAGAATGTATTATCTAGTCTTTCTGCTCAAATAATTACACATACCGGTAGGTTTACTTCTCCCAAATAGGATATAGTATACCATTGAAACTTATCTATGATGTCTTTTTTGCTGTTTATTAATTTAATGCTGGAAACATTGTCACAATGTTGTGATATTCAAAGTGGCTACAACTCAGTAAAAGTTGTTTTTACAGTTATTAACTCTCTCTAATTTTGTGCAGATAGTGCAAAATATTCTGGTTATACAATAAATTGGGGTAAATCTAATATTTTGCCAATAGGCCATATAATTCTTAAAGAAACAGGTAAACCATGGTGAGGGAGGTATTTAGGTTCTATTAAAGGTTAGGGGTTAATTGTTTCCAGTAAATTAACTTTGTTGGTAAAATTGAATATTTCAAATTGATTAACATAGGTTTGTGGTGATATTAATAGACAGAAAACAGGAAAAGGAAATACTATAAGCAAGTGGCAAAGATTAAATGCTGTAACATTTATTTCTTTTCTTATTTGTTTACTATCCCAATCGTATGACTTTGAGTGGTGTACAACATAAAAAAAACAAAAATAACACATTTTTTAAAAAGCAAGAATCAATTCAAAATACAACAAAAGGTACAGAAGAATGCCTGTGAGATAAGTCACCTAGGGATGAAAGCTGGTTGAAAAAAGGAAAGTTTTTATGATCTTCCTGAATACAAGAAGACAGAGTACCATCTGAACCTCTGGGGATAATATATTTTATAACTGTGTCCAAAATAAAATAATATCATGTATTTTAAGAAGGATATCTAAGTTTATTGCACTGAAATATTTTAAATTAGTGAATAAGTTAATTATTATATTTTATGGAATATTCAGACTCCTGGTGTCTCTCTTTCAAAGCTATAACATTCACATAGGATGGGAGCATTAATTACTCCTGATTTTCAGTCACATCATTGAGCACATTTGGCTATTACTCACTGAAATTAAAATTATATTTAATGTAGATTCTTATAGCTCACACTGTGTAAAGCTATTTGGACTTTTTGAAATTTTGGCAAGCGTTTGGCTCTAAACATTGTGTGAACTTTCCTAGATGTCTAATATTTAACTCAGTTTGTTGTTTTTAAGTGAAGTAATTTTCAAATTGCAAATGAAGTACATGCATGTGTCCCAGTATAATGTTGCAGGATCCAATCAGAATCGATCACTGGAAAACCGCTCCAATGAACAATTTGTGACTGACTGGAAACAGTGGTTAGACTATATCCAGGAGAGACACCAATCAAACAGAATGCAGCTGGCGTTCAGCTAAGGATCGATGGGAGGAGGGATGAAGGGCTAACAAATCAGATGTTTACAAAAACTAACACCCAACGTTGAATGTATATGTTCTATAACCAATGCCTCTTAACATAACCCTATGACTAACGTTGTTTGCTTTAATATTGTTAAAGTAGACTGAATCTCTACCTCAGGATATGAAACTTTTACCTCAGGATCTCGGGTTGGGGACCATAAAAGATTGCACTAGTAATGGGATGAAGTCAACT
The DNA here is from genome assembly GCA_034064705.1 of Bothrops alternatus. Taxonomy (NCBI): domain Eukaryota; kingdom Metazoa; phylum Chordata; class Lepidosauria; order Squamata; family Viperidae; genus Bothrops; species Bothrops alternatus. Next base: position 44,394,080 of record JARGCV010000007.1, on the reverse strand, counting down.
CAGAAGCGCAAACGCACAATATGCGATAGACTAGATACAGTAGATAGACCATATATAGGAGAAACACCAATCAAACAAAATGTATTCGGAGTATACTTGAAGATGTAAGGGAGGAGGGAAGAATGTTTACTAAAACAGATGTTTACAAAGATTAATACCTAATGTTGTATGCTATGTTCTAGGATGATTGCTTAGCAATAGGATCTTATGTTTAATGTTGATCACATTAATATTGAAACGGATAGGGGAATCACCAATCAAAATAAAATGTAACAGGAGTATAGTTGAGGCTAGACACGAGGAGTGGGGGAAAAAGGCTTACTAACCCAGACGTTATCAAAGACTAATACTTAGTATTGTATACCAGGTGTCATGATGATTGCTGCACAATATGTTTTTATGTTCAATGTTAATTGTTTTAATAAAAGAATTTTTATAAAAAAAAAAAAAAAAGAATCGATCACTGGGACCAAAGGTTTATTCTTCCAAAGTTTTAGATTCATGATGGAGCCCATTCTCATGGAACGTCTCTCTCTCTCCAGAATATGTGCACTGGGTACACACTGAGAGAGAAATGTTTCCTAAAGATGGGCTCTAGCATGAATCCAAAAGTTTGGAAGAGTAAACCTTTGATCCCCGTGACTGACTCAGATTGTAATCTGCAGTTTTCATATTGCTCTATTTTTATATTTTATTTAATTGTTTACTTGTCTGGTTTATTTGCTTTTTATATCCTTGGTTTTTTTTTAATTTGTAATCAGGTGTTTTGTTTTTGTTTTACTTCTATTTCATCATTTGTATTAAAAAAAATTAAAAGTTTCACTCATAAAATTCTTATCATTGGTTGCTTAAGCCTCCATTGAAAAGAGCATATAGACAAACTGAAACTATACCAACAGAAGCTCCAGCACGTGGCCAGACTATCAAGTGATCTTTGCAAATGTTTCATCAAAGATTTTGAAGTTTCTACTTGGCTTCAAACCCTATCCATAGCAAAATATAAAGTTTTGGATTTGCAAGCGATATAATATGATCTTCACAATTATAATTGATGATGATAATGATACTATCCATTCAATTATGTATGATTTTTGGCAATTCTGTGGACCAGTTTTCTCCATACTTTCTGATCTTGTATGGCTTCTTTCGGCTGTTTTATGCTCTGGCTGGTCTTGTGTCAACTTTGATGGTGTCTAGCCACTGTATTTTTTGGCATCTTTGTTTTCTTTTACCATTAAATATTCCAAGCAAAACTGCCTTTTCCAATGAGGAACTCACAACATGGCCAAAATAAGTAAGCTGGAATGTTGTGATTTTGCCTTCCAACATGTCTAGTTTTATACACTCTGTTACTTGCTTGTTTGTCACTTCTGATGTCCAAGAACGCATAGGAGCCTTCTCCAACATCACAACTCAAATGAGTTGATTTTACTTCTGTCTAGTTTTTTCATGGTCCAACTCTCACAACTGTGGGTTGCTGTGTGAAACACAATAGTGTGAAGTAATGTTAAGGAAAGCTATTGGTGGATAGTGTCTGGAAAGCTGATTTATACTGGGGAAAAGAGATGAGTTTGACTGAGTCTCTGTGGCCACTTATTCCCACCTATGACCAATCATTTTAATATATTGTTTTTATTTCACAGCATTTTATTTATATTGTTGCAAGCCACGTGGTAGTTTACATCATGAGAAATAGTACATCAAATATTTAAAGTGTACTTTTTTAAATATTAAAACTGAATAATAGCTGATAGGTCTTTCTTCGGTAGCCTTCTCATAGAAAACCAGACATTACCACTGGCTTAACATAGAAGGCTAGACATGATACCCAACATTTTGTGGACCTGGCTTGTACTTAACCTTTAACTGACATTCTTGAGTCAGTCTGATAACAGAGGCATAGTTGGACTGAATAAAAACAAAAAATATATTTTATACTCTGTGCACTCCCTGTATCAATCACCATCTCTCATTGTTTCCCACTAATATTCCATTATTTTTTCCTTAGTGTTCACAAAATATCCTATTTTTATTTATTTGGGTTTTTTAATATGTTTTATTCATTTTCTATTATTACAAATCATAAGTGCTTAGTAAACAACATGACGTCTGTGTACATTTGTTACTCAATGTTGCATCATAATGTCTTCAATATAAATCTGTTCAATGTTACACAATACAGTATTTTTTCCCTGATCCTCTCATCTTCCCATAGTGTTTTCATTTTTCCAACATTGAACAAATACAATTCTTTGAAGCACTTAACTGTGCCCCAATCAATGGCGGATCCTTCACGATAGCCGAATTAAAGAAACATGCTGCCATGCACATTTCTTGGGGTGAAGCGACCCAGACAAAGGGCTGCCTTCCCTTTTTATTACCTGTTACAGTGGGCGGTTACACAATGCATCACATGATTACAAACAACCAATGACGAGGTTACACCTATAGCCAATGATAAAGCTTACACCTGTGGCCAATGGCAAAGCTACACCTGTAGCCGGTAGATTCAAATCATGGTACAACTTTCCTCCACCTATCAGCCCCTCCCTCATTTCCTGTTGTTCCCAAACCTCATGGTCAAGCCTCATGGTCTTTTGTATTCCTTTGTTTCCTTTGTTCCAAGCCTCATGGCCCTCTGCTTCATGACTGATTTCTCACATTCCTTATGGCAGTTTCTTTGTCCCACCTATGCGCCGTCCAGCTCTTACACGATCCTAGGGCATAGGCCATCATATCAACATCTCCTCCTTTTTCTTTTAATAAGAGTCCTGGTCCGATATACACGTCCTCTTCATATTTTTCTAATATTATACAAATAACAATAGTATCAATTTATAACCTTTTTTCTAACCACTTTATATTTAAATTGTATTTGCAATTAAAGTCTCCTTATTAAATCAGTGACCTGTTTTTTGAGCTCTTATTTGAATTTAATTTCCCATCAGTATTCAAAATATCTTTGTCAGTTATAATTTTCTCAAAATTAGTTACATTTGTGTATCCGGAAATTTCATTTATACAAGCCATCCTAGTGTTTTTATAATTCCCATATCCAAGAAAAGTGCTATAATAATTATAAATCATATCTTTCCTATTATAAAAATCTATTTATATCTATGGGTTATCTATTCTTTTGACCATATTGAAACAAATATTAGATCATATAATACCCCATCTGATATGTCAGATCTTCTGTTTTTTTAGTCTAACTCTAGCTTTCTTCCTTTGCCAATTGGCTTTCCAGGCCAAAGTAATTAGATTGACAAAAAAATTCTTCCTCTATTTTTGTGAATATTGCTTGGGATGGGAAAAACAATTTAAGTAGGGTATTTTTGAGGGGGAATTCTGCCCAGTTGTACTCATTAAACAACTCTCACTTTCCTTCTCCCTCAGCTTCTCTTTTCATTTTTTGTCTTCCAATTTCTGGCATTTCCTCTAACAGCTTTATAATCCATTTTTAAAAATCTTCCTTATCCTCAGGTATATTTTGAAAACCTAAAGAATAGGGTACCTTTTCCATTTCCATTGTTGTAACTAAATCTTGCAGATTTTTATTTTTCTATGCTGATTTATGTTTTCCTTCTTGCGGTTTTGGATCAGTTTCCTCTGATTCATCTTCTGTTTTCTGACTTATTTGTTCATTCTTTGTAATCATTTTCTGGGAATTTTCTAGTTGTAAGTTTAAGTTAGAGATTTGCTCATTTATATAATCAGAATTGTTTTTAATCTCATCATGGTTTCTTCTTGCATCTTCTTTATGTGAAATAATTGTCTCCTGAATTAATTGTAATACAGAATGTATTTCCTTCTGGAAAATGTTTACTTCTCCTTGAGGCATCGCTCCTGCAGATCCCAAGTAAACCTGGCTGGGGGCTTCAGATGGGAGTATTAAGTATGTTTTCCTATCAGTTTGGGCTATATTTAAAGGATCCATTTTATTTCCCCCTCTAGATATTCTGTCAAAACTGTTGTGATCCCTGAATACTAGTCTTGTCTAATACCACCAATCTTAATGTCCATAGACAAAATCTCATCTAGTTCTTCTGGTCTTTATATATAGCATTTATAGTCCAATAGGTTCCAGGATATAAGTCCACCACTGAAAGCAATATTTTGTAGTAGTTCTTCTGCTCAGGCATCCAGAAATTATCAATCAGCCAAAGTTTGCAATCCAAAATGTTCAAAAGTGTTCAAAATGTTCAACCACCCTAAAAACAATTCAAAAACCTCCCCCAGACAAATGTAGCCAGAAGTCAATTTTTTTCTTTCTCTCCAAATAGTTCTTAAGATTAAAAGTCAGAGCTCAGTATATTCCAAGAAGGTCAACAGGTTTCAAAACAATTAAGTTCTCACACTGTAGTAAATATGCCAAAATATTTTTCTCTGTTGCCAGCTGTTCTCTGTTCAGTTAAATGTCCCCAAACAACAAGGAAGCTAGGTTATCTGAATATAATAGAATAGAGCTGGAAGGGACCTTGGAGGTCTTCTAGTCCAACCCCCTGCTTAAGCAGGAGAACCTATACTAGACAGGTGAATGTCTAGCCTCTTCTTAAAAATTTCCAGTGATGGGGCGCCCACGATTTCTGGAGGTAAGCTGTTCCACTGTTGATTGTCCTCACTGTCAGAAAATTTCTCCTTAATTCCAGGTTGCTCCTCTCTTTGATCAGTTTCCAACCATTGTTTCTCATCCTTCCCTCAGGTGCTTTGGTGAACAGCTTGTGAAAAGATAGTTTCTTCTCCTTTTTCTTAGCTCCCTAGCAGTGCAGCATTGTAACCTCTGAACAACATTTTCTTCCTTATCAAATTTCATAGACACTTATGTCATCCATCCACAGCTTGTATTTTCTACATAGGATATCTGCATTCATATTCAGAAGATGGGGGAGCAGCAAGACCAAAATGAGTCATGCTCATTTTATTATCTATTTATTTATTTAATGCCACACAGTTCAAAACAATAGTAAAACTACAAAAAGCATAAAACTAGTAAAACTACAAAAAGCATAAAACTAGTAAAACTACAAAAACCATAAAAGCCCAGTGCTTCAAACATCCTCCCAGAGTGCCCCACAATCATCCACTGACTCCCCTCATGTATCCCCAAGGCTTGGGTAAATGGCCAGGTTTTAAAGCCTTCTAGAAGACTGGAGGGTGGGGCTGCAGAATTGCCCGGGGAGAGTGTCCCATAAGGTAGGGACAGCCACAGAAAATGCACATTTCCTAAATCCCATCAGATAGCAATATGGCAGGGAAGGGACCTGGAGCAAACCCATCCTATCTGATCCAGTGTGACAGGCAGAAGAGGTAGTCACAAGGGTCCTGTGCCTTATAGGATTTTAAAAATAATAGCCAGCATTTTGCATTGCATCCAGAAGCAAACTGGGAGCCAGTACAGCTCATGTAAAACAGGTGTAATTCAGTCCAACTACTTGCACTGCGTGTTTCCAATACTGCACGGGTCACTGCATTCTGGACCAGGTGGATAATATTTCCAGGATCCCATCAGTTCTTTATGCTTTTCCTCAGAGAATTCTCAACACAGATTGCAAAGAGAGTCATAAGTATAAATTCGTTCTTGCACAACAGTTTCAGATTAGCACTGTCACCGTTCTCCATTTTCTCTTTCTCTCACCCTGAATCTTTCCTTTTCCTATTAGTTATACAGATAATCCTCAAGTTACAGCCGCAATTGAGCCCACAATTTATGTTGCTAAGTGAACCATTTGTTAAGTGAATTTGCCCAATTTTATGACTTTTCTTGCCATAGTTGCTAAGTGAATTGTTGCATTTGTAAATTTAGTAACCAGGTTCTTTAATGAGTCTGGTTTCCCCATTGACTTTGTTCGTCAGAAGGTTGCAAAAGGGGATCACATGACCCTGGGACACTGCAGCCGTCATAAATGTAAGGTGACCAACCATCCTCCTTTAGGGAGGACAGTCCTCCTTTTGTAAGTTCTGTCCTCGCTTGAAAAGTGTCCTCCTACATGTCCTCCTTTTCGATATTTGAAGACTAATCTGCAGGGCTTTGTTTTTCTCATAGAACACTCAGAACAGTTTTCCGGCACCTTTTTTTGATGTTTTTTTTCCTCTTTTGTATGAGCTGTGCTACTCCCCCTATTGGCTTTCTAAACCCAATAGGAATTGCTGCTGAGCGTGCCAAAACACCTGGCCTGCAAACTTTGCACATGCAAGTTGTCTGCAGCAAAGGCGAATTGGCAGGAACTTTGCATCCCTCCCTGCTACCCAACTACACCATCTCCTAGTTAGTCCTGAAGATACCTGGAGGAGACTGGAGCGGCGACACCACAGTAAGTTTCTCTTGATCTTCGGCCCTGCTAGGACAATAATGGCTGTGGGCGCAAGAGGCAGGGGCGGCGGGGCTGCTGCGGGTGGGGGTGTGAGGGGTGGTGGCAGCCGGCTGCCCCCCATGCTGTGGGAACTGCGGGGCCTGCTCTACACAGGGCTGCGCAGGGTGGGCAGTGGTGGTGGCAGGGCAGCTGCAGGCGGGGTGTGTCGATGGCGGGCTGCCCCCCAGGGCCAGAGCCAGCGCAGCTGGTGCTTTGGGAGCCAAGGGGCCCACTCTACACGGCGGGGCAGCAGTGCTGGCAGGGTGGCTGCGGGCGGGGGCACGGCATGTAAACATAATTACAATATAAAATGTTATTGTTACAAATGTTTTTTATTATGCATTTATCATATTATAGTGTATTCTGTATTATTGTTGCAATGAATAAAATGTTTCTTTTATTTACGATATTTTTTCTTCAATTTATTTGTGTCCTCCTTTTCATTGTAAAAAAGTTGGTCACCTTAATAAACGTGAGTCAGTTGCCAAGCGTTTGGATTTTGATCACATGACCATGAGAATGCTGCAATGACTGTAAGTGTGAAAACAATCATAAGTCACTTTTTTCAGTGCCATTGTAACTTTGAACGGTCACTAAATGAACTGTTGTAAGTCTAGGACTACCTGTAATGTCTCCTGAGTATTACATTACATAAAAATCTAAAAGAAAGCTTTAAATATTTCTGTTCTTTAGTATTTGGTCCAAGAAAACTAGAGCAACTGTATCTGATAGATATGACAAATTAAAAATGTGCTTTTCCTTACCAAACAGGAAGTGATACTGTTAGATTGTTTTTCCTTGCCACATGCATTTTCATTTCAAATAACTGAGAAACTTTATTTTACAGTTTTGAGAATATCAGTAACAGGTTCCATTTTTTATTTGACTTATTTTATGGCTAAATGACTTTGTACAAGAATTTACAGCCATAGAGATTAAAACAATTCAAGCATAGTAATTCAGTCCCCACTTTAAAATGTCTGAAAGACATTACGTCATTCCTTTCACCTTAAATTTCATATGTAGAAAAAAATAATGAAAAGTGATGGCCAAATTAATTATAAGTATAATCTAAAATTAAAAATTAAACAAATTCTAATTCAAGCTGGATTTTGTCTCAAGCACTATATAACAAAATTGCAAAGCTGGCTTTCTTTTCTTTTTTCTAATTTATATTGCATTTCAGGAAAAGTATAAAATACAAAAAAAAATGAACAACCTTGAGGGTAAGGAAACAAAAAAAGCAAAATTGGACATACAGAGCTGCAAAATACCGGTAAGCCTTCCAACTTTCTTTGATGCAGATATAAACATAAAATACAAAAACCTTTTGAACATCATTAAATCATAACATACACTATTTCTACAATCAATAAACCAATCTAATTAATCAAATCACAATTTTAAATTTTTATTTTTTTTTTCTTTCCAAGGGTGGCTTCCAGGTCAAGGATGAAGCTTTTCTGCAAATCCATACAGTCAATTTCTCCATCTCCACCAACTGCATTAGTTTCACCATCCATTCTTACATTATGAGTTTTCCCATTGTACAGAGAAGACTTGCTTGTGTTATCATATACAAAAACAATATTCCACATATCTGATTTCAATCATTTTTAACCTTTTTATATGTCCACCAGAGATGGTTTACAGTTCCAATTGTTTACACTTCAGACTGTTTACACTTCCAGCATACATTTGATACATCCTTTTACATATTTGAAAATGTATCAGGTGTTAAGTACCAATGATACATCATCTTGTAAAAATTGTCTTTCAAATGTAAATTTCAATCCTTTATTCCACAAATTCACCCGATGATCCAACATTACAGTGCAACCAAAGTTTCTTGCCCATGTAATCATTCAATTACAAACATTTAAATATTCATCTTTGATATTCATTTCAATAGCAGTTATTGATATTCAGATGAGTGGAGGGAAAGGAACTAATGAATTAATAATCTAGACTCATTCAGAATCTGGCAAAGAATGTAGACATATTTTAATACAATCTTCTTTTCAGGATAAATTGGGGGTATCTTAAATCATCTTCATTTTAGATAACTATAGTAAATTAAAAATGGGCAAGTGTAAGCTGGCAATGCAAGAATCAATTATTCTCAAGCCAGACAATTTTGGTATGTAAATATCTCTGACTTTCAAGGGCATGAAAACAATATCCAAAAGTCCACTGGCTCTAAAGGGCAAGAGGAAAAGGTCTATACAATACTATATTGTTAAAAGCTGCCCAGAGCCATCATGTTGTAAGCTGCCCAAAGTCATGTGAAAGTGAGATGGGCAGCATATAAATTAAATAAACAAATAAAATAACTAGTCAAGCAAGCAGAAAGTGGGCATCTCCTCTTTTGATCTCCCCTTCAGTCACAACTTGCAGAATATTACTAATTTTGTAATATCCTGAGAATTAACTATAATGATCTATTACCTCCATCGGAGTAAGGAAATGTTGCTGGCTTTGTTATTACCTCAGTACCTGAGCTAGAATGCAAGATTGTTACCCGTGTCAGAATATCAATCACAGGGGATAAACTCATTTGACACAAGAATCCAGAGACTTTCTCTGCATGGATCCAGGATTGTTTGAATATTAAAAAGATTGCATTCTCCTTCCTTTCTTCCTTCCTCCCTTCTTCCCTCCCTCCCTTCCTTCCCCATCAGATATCAAAGTTGAACTGATCCAACTGGAAGCCAGCTGACCTCTGCCCAAGAAAATTTGTTCTGATACCAAGTTAATATTTCTATTAAAAATATTGGCCATGTAAATTTTACATGAGAGTGATCTAATAAGATCCTTTCTCAAAATATCAGTTAAGTGAAAAAAAGGGCCACTTTTTTGCAAGTAGATGCTCTAGTCCAGAGCTGTTCTCTGGAAAATAGAGCATGTAGAAATTAAGTAGAGTCCAGACAGGGACAGGCATCAACCTTGAGCCATTCCTCTGACTTTGAACATAGGCAATCTCAACCATGTTGAATCCTTCTAGCTCCTTGTTCAGGTTCAGCCTTAATGGCAGATCCCAAATCCTATTCATCATCAACAAACATCAAGAGTTTCATTTAGCTTTCTTATTACATTTTCCAGTGGTCTGGGGAATACATTGGCTTCCTACCCACAATCCACATAGTCACTGGAACCAAAATATCATAGCTAAACAAAATAGGACAAGAAATATACACTTTTAACAAACTTTGTTCAAGAAGTTGTCAGAAGGATAATTTGGGGTTCCAACTCGAACTGGGGTTGCACAAGAATAAAAATGAGATCCAGACAGCTGTGAGGAAAGAAGAAATATTTATTCCTAAAAGCAAACAGTTTGCCTTTAGAGGCAGCTGCAGAGAAGTAGGGTACAGCAACAGACTATTTTAGGGGAGCTTGTGCTGGTGTGGAAGTGTCTACGTGCTGATTCTAAGGTGATACTTGAGGTACGTGTGTTTGTGTGTAGGTATGTTTATGATGTTTATTCTTGTAAACATGCATTTCCGCTGGGAGACCTAATTTAATTAACTCTTTGTGTTTGCAGATCTTATTTTGTTATCCTTTGATATGTGGGTTAGATCTGGATAACTTTTAGGGGGGGTTGAGGAAGTAAAATATTTTCCCCCATTCCTTATTTTTACTTGGTTAATTTAGTTTCAGCTTGGCTGTCAATTATCTAATGGAGATGCTGATTCTCAGACCATTATGGATTCTGTTAATGTTTTAAGGAAAGATAGAAACAGTATAAAGAATAAAATATATTTTGATATAAAACTTCTCACAAAGCATTGTTTAAAAGCACTCCCTCTCCTAAGTCAAAAATACAGCTGCAAAGCATTGCAGAGGTAATTGGAGCGCTCCTAATCTGAGGAGGTTATTACCTATTTTTCCGTGTATAGGATACTATTTACATGCCGCTGCCATGCCACCTGGTGCAGGCATCAAGCCCCTGTGGGCTTGCCAGTAATGGGATGGGGGAGGGGGCAAGATTGTCGGCTGGCCAAACTTCCAGATTTGCCAGCTCAGCTGTTCGGCGCTTCGCTGAACAGCTGATCGGCGCAGAGATACTTGCCTGCCAGAGGTCTTATACAAGGGTACGTCTTATAGACGGAAAAATATAGTAACTCCTTTCTGCAGGCTTTTCCACTGATAAATACCCACACATCCGCATCTACACATGTAAGCTGGCAACCTAAAATGAGAAGGAAAATGGCTGCAGCCATGCTCATTTGTAAAGTTTGCAAGCCTCAGAGTTTTTCCTTATTCATCTCTGTCTGTTGGAACCATGACATACGAAGCTGTCTTCTTTCTTGCCAGAGAAAATACACTATCTTGTGTTTTCCAGTATAACATAAACAGCAGAGAGCAAATTTAAATGGAAAAATAGACCACAGGCAAAGGATCAGCAATCTTTGCCTCCACTGATATTCTGACTAGATTTCTTTGGACTGACAACACAAATATTTCTGGCTTAAAATAATTGTAAGAGGGCTTCCATACATTTTCTTGGGTCAAATTCAAGCAACTCTAAAGCAGCATTTTTGTCTGAGTTTCAATGCTTTTGTATAACTTTATAAAGTAAGCTAGAAATAGCAACATAATGCTTGGCACTCTCTGCAGAAGGACAGCAGTGCTGGAAAACTAATTGGTCCAAGCACTATTTGCTGAACAGCTTCCTGAAAAACTGCATTATCCTCAAGTGTATGGATTTGTTTTGATTTTCTTACTGACATATCGCAGGGGGTTAATTCTATTTTTATAATAATGTTTGCAGAATTGTGTCATTTTTTTAATCTTGGTATTACAGTTGGTTGTGTTTTGTTTCAGTTGCCTTGAATTCATATTCAGTGGAAATATGAATTATTTAAAAAGATCTGAAAGGATAACACTGCCTTCTCTTATGCAGAAATAGAACATTCACTTGCTGGCTGGATTTAGTAGTAAATAATAGTAGTAGTAATAATAAGTAACTTTACAAAAAAAATATTTTACAAACTTTGTTAGAAACAATCATCCTGTTCTTAGTTAGGACTTGAATTATTAAGTTTCCATCAGTCTTAGATTGTGAGTCTAACTGTAGATTTACCACACATAATAATAATATTAAAATAAAAATAACTTTAATTTCTGTACAAAATACTCAAGAAGTTGTTGCTTGACCCACTTCTCACTATGGTCTGTTCCCCACTTGCATTTAACCACAGCCAAACCTTGCCCTGACAATTTATTTTTCTGCCATGTTCTCATAACATTGCCTTGAGCTCTTCCTCAATCTACCGGTATGAGTGAGAGTTGAATTATCCTCTTTTTTATATGCCTTCAACTCTGTCTTGATTCCTATTGACTGCTTAGAGAAGTTCATGCAGTTTTTTTGACAATATTTTTCAGAACGCTTTCTACTCAAGGCTGAGCATGGATAACTGGCCCCAAATTGCCCAGTTGAATTCACAGTCTTCCAGTTTCTAGCCATGCCTTGAACCATGATACCAAACTGACTGCCATAAGTTATCCTTATCCTGATACTGTCCAGGACAACCTTAAGATATATGCAGTTTAATAAACTTTGTCACCCATTACCTTTCAGGGAATTCAAATCACTATCAGGGACAGAGCTGAGAAATGACCCATAGGAGGCCAGCCCTATGCGCCCTAACCGGTTGCTGGGATGCATGAGGCTGAAGACGGTCCCACAAGTAACCTGGTCCATTGCCATAAAGTTAGAAGGTGGATAGAGTGTGTGTGTGTATGTGTGTGTGTGTGTGTGTGTGTGTGTGTGTGTGTATCTCACAGAGAGAGATAAAAAAGAAAGAATATATATTGTGCATGGATACATGGATGCAGTAATGGAGTGACAGAGTGATAGTGTGATATAGAGATAGAATCAGAGAATCACAAACAGATAGCTATTGTGTCTATGTGTCTGTATGTATGTGCGTCTGTGTATACACACACACACACACAATGTCTTCCATTCCCACATCCCAAGAGGATAAACTACATCTCAAGATCAAGCTTAAGTAATGGCTCAGAGAACTACGTGAAATCCTGCTAATTGTCAATCAAGTCACCAATGCCTTGCCTGAGTATAAAAACCAAGTTATGACTTAGAGGGATCAGTCAGATGAGACAATAAATAATGAGTCCAGAAGCTAAGACACAACATATTGTTCTATACCAGTCCCACAGTAAGATTCAGGAATTGTTACTGGAGCACCACCTGCAGCAGCAGCAGCAGCAGCATCACTCTGACACTGAACACCCACCTTTATGTCTGATGAATATGATGGGAAACTTGACAAATTTATCTTCCTTGTTCAATGTGAATTATATATCTCCTTAATACCTGAAGGTTTCCCACAGAGCAATTTTAAAAAAGATTTTGTAATTGACATAACAACAGAAAGAGCTACAAAACCCGGCAATCCTTTTTCTGATGCAGAACAACCTGACTTGGACAGCTATGCTTATTTTGTGACATGCCCGAGGGCTAATTGTGGTGATCTAGTCAAGCGAGTGACTGCCAACTGTAAAATTGATCACTGACAGTGTAAGTAAGCATTTGATGCAGGAGTATGCCACTGACTTTCATATGTTAGCTCAGGAACTGGACTGGAATAAAAGAGGCAAATACATTCATCTGGGCTGAGTACTTTTGGAAGATTCAAGAAATTGTGGCAAAGTATAGGAGGAAAGGAAAGATCTCATTATTCTTTTTTTCCCTCTTTTTCCCTTCTACTTACACATCAGGGGTTTTGAAAATTGACCCTGTGCAGCTAATAGCCATCAGAGCTTTGCCGTCTCCCTGAGAAAAGTGCCAACACACACAAGGTCCAGATCTATATTATGCAAAACCACAGCACTTCAATATGAGTAACTTACTAACACTTCCTTCCTTATAAAGCATCAGTTATGTCATTATGGAAGAGATAGAATTATGTGAACAGATGCTCTAAATGCTCCAGATCTGGCCTGTCAAGAAACAAGTCTAATGTCTCAGAGGTTGTGCCAAGAGCAATCAGATCCAGAACTACACATCAGTTTTGAAATACAGGTACAATTGTTTCTAGGGCAATACACAACTTCCCTGAAACATCCATCATAGCCTATTTGTTCAGTTTTTCTGTAAGGGTTGCAATTATTGATTGCTAGCTCTGATGCTCAAGACCCACACAGAATGCACTGGACCTCTTCAATTTCCCATTTGCAATCAGCAGGAGTCCCTATAACTTTATTTAGTCTATTAGATGTTCCCATAGTCTTGGAAAGGGACTGACTTCAGGCTAGCATTCCATACAGCATACTGTATTAATCAGGACCAGATAACATCAACTAGGATTTTCTGACCTGCAAGATTCACACCCTGCAGGGCTTCAACACCCCTCCCACACACACATTGCTCACTCTCCTCAGCAAGTACATCTTCCTATTTGGTCTACCAAATATGCAGACTACACTGGTATATTTGGAAAGAAGGAAGTGTCCTCTCAGTTCTGAAAAATGTATAGTCAGTTATTCATAAAGCTTGGATGCCTGCAAAACATCACTATCCAATGCCACCTGTAGAGCTAGCATGCCTGACGGAATTCAGCAATGGCAACATACAGAAACTACTCTTTCCCCCTCCTTGCTGAATGTTTGGAATAGCTGCAGAAGGCATGCATTTTCCCCCACTGGATCTCAAATAGTGATGTTTTGCAATCATCCAAGGTTTATGAAGGTTGGGAGAGGTGTTGAAGCCCTGCAGGGTATGAATCTTGCAGGTCAGAAAATCCTAGCTGATGTTATCTGGTCCTGATTAATACAGTATATGGAATACTAGCCTGAAGTCAGTCCCTTTCCTAGACTACTGGAACATCTAATAAAGAGACTAAATAAAGACACACGTACATACAGACACATACACACAATATTTATCTGTTTGTGATTCTCTGATTCTATCTCTATATTACTCTGTCACTCCATTACTGCATCCATGCATCCATGCACAATATATATTCTCTCTCTTTTTTATCTCTCAAGGTTTATACTGTATATACATGGATTCCTGTAAATTGAATATTTGTGCTACTGCTCTCCCCAAAGGATCTCCATGTTATCCTGAATATGTATGTGGTGAATTCATGACATATAATGTATTGTATCTGAATATATAATTATATTCAAATAGTCTTTTCTGAATTAACAGTATACATAACAAAAAAAACTAAATAAGAAAGCCACAACCATCCATCCCTTCTCAAGGACTTTGAAATAAATGTTGGAATTTCCCTCTATTTCCGTTAATGGTCACAGTCCGCAAGTTCCAGCTTTCCAACTTTTATAGGCCATAATATTCCCTTCAGGTTGCAAAACAGTCTGACTATCCAAGATTTTATCTCTTTTCAACCACTGATCTGGCTGAAACATAGTAAAAAGGCAAGAACAGACATCCCTTTGCAAACCGACTACATTTTATAATACTACAGCAAGAACTGTAGCTATTGGAAATAGCTCAGAGTTGGAGAAAAATCATAACAATTGTATATTTTATCTCTACTTTGACCTCCAATAAAATGGGCCATATTAAGACAAAGCCTTGATCTCAAATATTTTCTACAAAGGGCAAGTACTTTCATTACTGAACAGAAAATAATGATGCTGAAAGGAAGTTTTCTATCAAAAATGGGAGAATGATGGAGAGAATAGTTATACAAAAATGAGGCAAGTGGATAAAGGAAGCTGAAGCTTAGGATATTGAGCAAAATTACCTTGATATATAAATACATATTCTAGTGTATTTCTAGTGATTATAATGTGTTGCAATTGTGCTGCTAACTTTACTGTGTGTAAAACAAGTTTTGGAACCATACTAATTAGATTTCTTCTTAACCTTTTCAAAGTAAATGCTCAAGTTGACCAACATTCTCTTTTATATAAGAGAGAAGATATTTCTTTAATGGCAATTTAGAGCACACAGGTGTTTTTTTTTCTAAGATGAAATGATAAGTAGCAAGGGGGCTTCTGGATAGGAAACTGGAGGAATCTTTTGTGATATTCTTCATACCTAGCAAATGAGCACAATTCCTGATTATTTAATAAATACATATCCAGCATTTTAGACTTCTCCAACTATTGAAATGTGCATCTATAACAGTTGTAGCAAAATAAGAGTTTTGACAATACCTCAGTAAAAATGACTGAGAGAGTCATTTTTGTACAGGGGCAGATACGCTAAGTTGGGGGTGTCAAACTCACAATGTCATATGATGTGTCGTGACATATCACAACTTTTTTTCCATTACCGGCAATGGGGTGGGCGTGGTTTCGTCATGACGCATCCGGTCCATAGGCCGGCAGTTTGACACCCCTGCCCTAAGTAATTGAGTACATGCATTATTTGCTTGCTATTGTTATTATTATATGTAAGAATTGATTAGCAGTTTCTGAACCACTAGATCTCAGTTATAACTATTCCAGAGGTGCAGGAGGCATTTTGCTTTAAGAAGATGCCTTGTGCAAAGTCAGCAACAGTGACTGATCTCATCAAAACTTTTCCTGTCAGTCCAAGTCCCAGCAATTCCATTTGCCAGAAGAGGCTTTTGTCCATGTAGTTACTTACCTTGTAACAACACAATGTGAGCAGCATGGCCGCTTCACTTTTAGAGATGGGCAATATGGCTTTGCAAAGCAGTTTCGAAAGCAACTTCACACAAACTTTCATCAAAACAAAACACCTCTTGAAAGCTCTTTTGTCTGATAAATCCTAACCTCTCTGACACAATTTTGTCATCTTACTATCTACAAACTAGAAACCTTTTTCTCTTAATAGTTAGTCTGCAGAACTCAGCTTTGTGTTGAGAGATAAAATTCTGACTGTTGTTGCTTAGCTGGATATGTTAATGGCACAAGATACTTTCAAGTGATTAGCCTTTCCATCTTCCAGTCATTCTTGATTCCACCATAAAATGCAACTTGAAGCTTTTCCAGGCTATTTTGACCATTTCCCCCTTTGTTTTTCTTTCAATGCATGCAATAGCCCAGAAGAAGTGATCAAGGGTAAAAGTGACAAGAGTTAATTAAGAATGAACCAGCTATTAACAAAATTCCAAGCTGCTTGGTTTGGGGAGTGAAAGCATGTCAATTTCAAAGAGAGCAACTGAAAAGAAATTCCCAATCCATTAAACTGTGTGGATATTTTGAGGTTTTATTTTTATTTATTTTATTTCTTTTTGCAACTCCTGAACCAGCATTGCTTGATTCCCCAGAAGGGTTTGTCTCATACCAAACTAGGATTCCAGCTTTAATGGAGACAGAGTGCACGTAAGAGTGAAGGGAGGATTTTGAAGCGAGGAAGGAGAGAATGTAAACCATCTCTAGCATTAGCAAAAGGTTGCAGCAACAGAATGTATGTTGAACATAACTGGACCACTCCATTCCAGACAATTACTATCCTGTTTCCAATCTTTCCTTTGTGGAGAAGGTGGTAACAAAAATATTGTACAGTACTTATAGACAGTCTTGGAGCAAATAGATTACCTTCAGTCAAGCTTCAGACAGCTTCTGTCAAGTTTCAGGCAGGGCTATGGTACTGAGACAGTACTAATCACACTTGCTATGACCTTTGGTGGAGCTGAGATGGAGATGGTGCAGCCATCCTAATGTTCCTTGATCTCTCAGCAGCTCTCAGTACCATGGACCACAGTACTGTATCATTCTAGACCAGCTGCAGAATGGGAAACACTGTGGTACAGTGGTTCAATTTCTTCTTCAGTGGTCAACTTCAGTGCTGATGGGGCGGGGGGAATCCTGCAGACAGCTCCTAAGGAGGGCCTTGGGGCTTGATGCTCTCCTCTCTGTTTAACCTCTACATGAAACTGTTGGGTGAGGTGATCATCAGTACATTGTTGATACCCAGCTTTATATTGTAATCCTGGCTGACCAAATGAAGCTGCCAATGGACCGACCCACAGGAGGCTGTTCAAGTCTGGATGGAATAGAACAGAACTTGATTCAATCCTGACAGGACCAAGTGGCTGCAATGGTTGCCAATGTGCTTCTGGATGCAATTCAAGGTGATGATTGTTACCTATAGAGTCCTTCGTGGTATAGGGCAGTGATGATGAACCTTTTGGGCTCGATGTGTCAAAAATTCAGAAAATGCTTTACCCTGACTCTGTTGGCATGTCTCAACCCCCCCCTCAGAAAAAGTCTCCTCTCCAGACTCTTTTCTCCTCTTTTCCAGTACGGTAATTCCTCTCTGCACCCTCTTGAAGTTACGCGAGAGGGCCCTGCTCTCACATGACCTCTGGAGCCTCAGAAAATCACTTGAGACCATTCATGCAATTTTCGGGATGCCTCAGTAGCTGTGTGAAAGCAAGGCACTCTTACACAACTTCCCTAGTGTCTGGAGGTCTGGCTTGTCACCCAAAATAACATGGCATGTCACCTAATTGTTTCTGCCTACACAATACATTTGAGCAAAGTGGGTGTGCTCCAGATTAAGCATTGTCAGGATGTGACTTCTCCCCTCTGGGACAGCAGACTTTCTCCTGAGATTGTGAAATGCCCTTAAGATCTGACTTTGATCTCAGGCCTGGGATTAATGGATTTGTGGGGCCTGTAGCATGGTTTGTTACAATTATGCTTATTTTAGATTGACCTGCCCTTGTATGTTTTCAACTGTTTATATAAGAAAGTCACTAAGTGTCTACCGGAATGAGTAGCTATATGAAATAATGACGACGACGACGATGTCGACGACAACGACAACGACGATGGTGATATTTAAATGCAGGCCCTCTTTCTTGAGCTTTGTGTGTCTATCCAAACGCCCCATGAGGAAGCATAAAACATTCCGCCTTTCTTTAATGCTGCAATTTTAACTGCAGTTATCAAAAACCTGGTAATCTATCTAATTATTAGTAGCATTTTTAAAGGGCAGATTTCAGGATGGACATGTCTGCCTGACCATGTCTGAGATGGACTTTCCCTTTGCCTGGGAAAGTCTCCTGAGCTGCAGCTTTAGTGTCTGATTTTCTTCTACATTGCAAAGGACACATGATGTAGAACTCCATTTCCTCTAATCAACTCATGTAGAGTTTTTACAACCTACAATCTGCATGTTTTTTGCCTCTTGTTGCACAGATCCATATTCCTGGGAAATAGACGTCAAAATATATATCTTCAAGAAACCACTGATAATCAGTTATGGAAACAAGGAAGAAGATCGTAACAACTAATCTCCATTTGGAAACTTTTTATTCTGAGCATCTGTGAGCAGTGTCTTGACAGGGGCAGTCCATAGGGATGTCAAATTCATAAGCAAAAGTTTCTTCATGGAATTAACTTTGCTGAGGTGGGGATATCCAACAACAGAGCTTTGATCTGCAGGAATTGCGTGATGCCCTCTTCATCTACACACGAAAGGGTTTACAATAGAATTACAATTCCATGCACAGTAATCAGGGACTAGCTCCCCTGAACAGCCTGAGAAAATGGCTTGTGAACAAAAATGCAGAGCCTAGAGATGCAAATGTCAGTGTATGCAGTTAAAACTTGGCTCTCCTGAATATGTACTCATTAATGTTATTTATAATGTTCTAACTCCCCATAATGGGTATTTCCTTGAAAATCTACATATAACTCAACTTTAGTTGCCTAATTATTGAAATATCCATCATTTATAAGGCTGAACTTTCAGTTTGAATTTTATAAACTTTGAAAAATACTTGTCTGAACTGGGGGGGAAAGGCCTTTCTTACTTTATACATTTAGTGTGTTTTTTTTTTCATTGTAAATCTGTGTGTGCCTATTTAATCTGTAATGTTGCAGAAGAGTATAATCCACCTGGCAGACTCCTTGGCCAAAGGTATTACTGATAGAACTTATGTGGCAAGTGCTTCATTTAACAGCTATTTGCAGTTAAAATGCTGATTTTGAGATCAGTGCTTGCATTCACAACCTTTGCTGGTATGTGAAGCAAAAGAAAGTTGAAGTAAGATCATAAACATGCCCCATTTTATGACTTTTCTTGCCACATTTGTTAACTGAAATCACTGCAGTTGTTAAGTTAGTAACACCATTGTTAAGTGAATCTGGTTTCCCTATTGACTTTGCTTATCAGAATATGGCAAAAGGGGATCACATGACCCCGGGACACTGCAACCGTCATAAATGTGAGTCAGTTGTCAAGAAATTCAAATATAAATCACATGACCATGTGGATGCCGCAACGGTTATAAGTGTGAAAAATGGCCAGGAGTCACTTTTTTCAGAGCCATTGTAACTCTAAAAGGTCACTAAATAAATTGTTGTAAGTCGGGGACTACCTGTATTGCATAAGTCAGTTGGCCATCTGAGACAACAGGTGCACTCTTCAAAGATCTGAAAAGTCAGGTTAGGAACAGATCCTCCTAGAGAAAATCTATCTATCTGGTCAATAAGAGTTGATAACAACTTAATGGCACACAATCAGTCAATGAGTATTACTGTAGAAAAGAAAAGGCAAAGGCCTAATCTGGAAGCAGCCTTTGCTTATTGCCTAATTTTCTATTTATCTCTCTGCTTATTCAGCTGGTATGCTTGGAAAAGCTGTGGGCTCCAGGAGACTTTGTGATCTATCATAATTACACTGGACTGTTCACTCCTCCATCAGGCAAGAGAAGGATCGTGAGGAGCCTCTTCTCTCCATACAGCTGGAGCTGAAGTGGTTCAAGCTAGTCAGAAATAGGGAAACCACTAATCCCACCCCCCCATAACTGATAATATTTATATACACCCTTTTCTGCAAAGAGTTCAGGGTAACATTCTTCTTTTCAACACTCTTATTTTCCAGGATCTGTCTTAGTGGACTGCAAAGCCTAAAAGGGGAGCTAAACTGATGTCTCCCAAATCTAGCAATGTAATCCAGCATCCAGACAGTTTCCCAGTATTCCAGTCAGCAGTTTATTAGTAAGAAATTATAAGAACTGTAATCTAAAACATCTAGAACGCACTAAACTGAGTATTGTTCTAATTACCATACAAACTGTTTCAATCCTGTCCTGAGACCAGCTAATAAAAATGAAAATACACAAAGCACCACAAGAAAAAAAAAAAGAGCCAGTAATCAAATTTTACGATGAAAGATCTGAAAAAATAATGAACAGGACTTCTAACATTCTCATCATAACAAAATTCCTATGTATTTATATCCACTTGCATTAAACAACAACTCCAAACATATCTATGAAGATATATAATTGGACAGGAAATATCTTATTAAAATCAGTGGATATTTCATAACGTTATACTTTGCCTAAAATCGTACTCAGATACAGTGTATTTATCCACCATCATTGTAGGAATTGGAAACATTTTAGGACTGTGGTGTACATTCCTTCTGTATTTCTCTCTCTTTTGTCTTAACAGAACTATTTAATTTTCTTCTTTAATTCACAACATATTTCTTTGCATCAATGAATGCCAATTTCCTTTTGGAGACTATGGAAAACTTATTAAATGTTACAGCTATTAATTCAAAACATATCATCTTAAAAAAAATAATGCATTCTGCTTTTGTTTGAATCTTGTTTTTACATCCCCTTCTTATTTATTAAAAACATTTTAGCTACATAAGACTTTTTGTTACTTGCTAGGAAGCCAAAACAAAGATTTTCTGGCCACAATTTCTGGCTTATCTTTGGAGTACTTACTAAATGTCTGAATGTCCAAAGGTAAGCCAAGTTATTCCAGTTAAGACTATTATGCAAGGTTGCTTTTCAGGGCCACATACTTGGGAGTAAAATCAGCTACAATTGATAATGTGGGCAGTATGAAAATATTGCCAATAAATGGTAATTAATAAATTCAGTCTAGCATTTCTAGGATGATGCTGTAACACAACATCAAAGCACGAAAAATGTTTCCTATCATATTATCAGAAGATTACACAAAGATATAACTAATGGATAAGATTAGACTCAAAAAGTCAGATTCTGAAGGAGAGTTTAATTTAGCATGGGAAATAGATATAGCCTGGTCCAGACTCATTGTGGACATGCCATACCTTGGATGAATTACTACATTTTTTTTACCTAGGCATCCCACTGTGAAACTGTAGCTAAGATAGGACTCACTGCCATTGTGAAACTAATTTTAAAAAAACCTTCTCCAACGAGACTAAGATTGCTATACAATTTCTTTAATAGCTTGATGATCAAACATTTAGTAAGAGAATGTGGTCTTTCTTCCTATCCCTGTAGAAGAATTTATAAAACATTGCAATGGGGTTAATGAGTTAATGGGGTTATGTGCAAAGTTTGGAAGGAGGAAAAGTGTTGGAAAGCTAAGGTAACTAGCTAACAGAATTTCCTGCTCCAACATCCGATGTGACGTCTATTTGGTTTCTATTTGTCATTAAGGAGTTTAGTTTAAGTCTTCTCATATATTCTTGTATCACTTAACTGTATTACATTTTATATATAAAAGTTGACACAGTAATCTCCTTCCACAGTATAAAAGCTGCATGATGAAGAAAACAATAGGAAGACAATATTTTTATCTAATATAATTGCAAAACAAATCCCCCTGCAAGAAGCAATGTTTTGAACACAGTAGAAATCAATTATAGATATGAGACATTTCCAGAACTGGAGAGATTAACGATGGCTATGGCTTAATTTAGTGTGATCTAGCACTGAGCTTTGGCAGATGTATTCAGAACTAGAATGCCATCAACAGGAGTCGTCTGTTGCTTCAAACCTTCAATATTTTTCCAGTAGCATATGCAACTTCATTTCAACATTTCAAAGGAAATATTAAATATAGCATTGATAAGGCAAGCAGATCTGAGCTACAAAAACACAAATGATCATAACAGAGCTGCCAGGAGATTCAGAAAAGTGCTGCTTTGCTGCCATCTCATGGTGATCTGGATTTTTGCAGCCCAGACTTAGTAGCCCTCATCCAGGCATTCTCCTGAGTAAAAATGTTACCAACTGTCCTTGAGATGACAGAAAAGTTTCAAGAACCCAATTACTATCCTATCTCAATTGTCACTATTCTCTTTCACTGCTTAGGACAGTCAACGCTGTTCTAATTATACACAAATAGTTCATGAAATGCAAAGACATTGGCTGATTCCTCTGTCTTTGCTGCCCTCTTTCTTTTGCACAGTGAAAAAATATCTGCCAATTGGATTTCAAGAAGAACACGGCAGGTATTCCACTCTGTTGTAAACTAAGTAAAAAATAATAATAATAAGAAGAAAACCATTCAGAATCACAAGGGCAGCTGAGTCACAAGCAGCATTCTCACATAAGATTTTTCTCTCCTTTTTTCCTTTCTTTATACTATATAAGCAGCAAGTGTCAGCTTCCTGGTTCTTCCATGCTCTCGAGGGGAACAAAACACAGGGCTGTTCCCAGTGGTGGGATTCAAATATGTGAACAACTGGTTCTCTGTGTGGATGCCCCTTCTGGAAGTCCATTCTGGGCCTGGGCAACAAAAAATTAGCTACCGGTTCTGCCGAAGTGGTGCAAACTGGCTGAATCCCACACTGACTGTTCCCATATCTCTCTTAACTGGCACAGGCCGAAGAATTGAAACACATGGACCCTGCCAGCTGAGCAGTCCAGTGCAAATTATCGTGTTTAGACCATTGGCACAATGTGACTGCATCTGGCTATTTCAGGAGACCAGAGTGGCAGACCAGGGACTGGCCCATAACAAACTGAAAGCCCAATAAGCATTGCCCTAATCCCATCCACTACTGGTCACTTGATTTCACACTTTGACAAAATGGGTGCAAAGTATATGACGGTTTATATCCAAGGCTACTTTTGGAGAGTATTAGGATAAAGAGAGATGTACAACTTGATACTGATATAGCTAAGGACAACTTAAGCTTTATTCATTCACAGGTTGGACAGGGCATGAGATGAAGGCAACAGCAAGAAAAACATAATGCCTGGTCATGTTTGGATTGTGTTGGGAAAGGCCCATAGTGATAAATGATGTAGGTATCATCAGACTGAGCGTTGTGGTGGCCTAGAGGTGAAGACTCTTGCCTCCCACTCAGGAGGTTGAAAGTTCAATCCTAGGTAGTTGACAGATGTTTCTCTCTCAGGGCACAAAGGGAAAATATTTGCTGAGAAATCCACATTGGCATCAGGAAGAGCATCTGGCCAGTCAATGCTCAGCTCCATTCAGTCACCCCGACTCTACCCCGAATAAAGAGATTACACAGTCATAAAAAGAAAAAAAATAATCATACTGCAATATTTGCATTATGTTCATTAGTCAATTCAAAATTTGTGAATTAGAACAGCTGACACTACAGGAGGAATCTCTGAACATTGTACATCATCATATTATCTAAATGCATTCAGTTCTAAAAGAATTGGTATCATAACTGCTGATATAGAATATAGTCCATTTTTGAGATTACTCATCTATAATCTTCAGCACTGTGTCCTCTATTTGCCCTCCACTCACATGTAAAATGTGATGAGTGGAGAAAATTTGCAAACAAATTATTGGAAAATTATACAGAGCCAGTTGGAAACAAATGTTTATCTTCAGCTGAAGGAAATGAGAGAATGTTTCAATGTAGATTTTAAGAAGCCAGACAAAATTGTGATTCCTAAAATTAATGCTGTGAATCAATAGCAGACATAAAACATGTGCAAACGTATACACAAATATACACATACATTGGTTTGACTAAATTTAAGTCAACTGAAATTAGTGACAAGATATTCTATTCTTTAGGAGTTAGCAATATTGACCTCAATAGGAAAAAAAAACTTGATTAACATAGCCTGGGTTCAGTCTGGTGCTCCTTAAGATATAGATCAATGCTGCATGGGTTTCTATATTGTTATTTTTTCTGCTGTGTGTGTGTGTTTCTTCCATTTAATACTATAATGTTGTTAATTTTGAAGACTATTTTTGCACAGGCTGGTATTCAGAAGAACCTTGATGATTACTAATTCCTAAAGATTCTGTGTTCTCTCCAACTATTATAGATTCATTTGCCCCATCTTATTATTATGTTTCGTTGCACAGCCAGCCAGATGTTTAGACTGGATTTGGCATTTTTATTCACCTATTGAGTTCTTTTCAGGGACCTGAGATAGGCAAATGTGTTCTTTGAGGCTGTTCCAAGTACAGCTAGCTTTTGCTATTGACCAGTGGTGCTTTTGTCAATGCCAATGGTGGTCAAGTGGTGCTCAAATTGTTTTCATTGCACCGAAGGCACTTATTACAATTGTTATTATTTGTTATTCTTTTACCAAGAGATGGCACAAATCAGAAGAACACAATTAAAAAATTTATCCAGTAAAATTAGATCATAACTTACAGCCAAACAAATAAACAAATACTAACCTGAAAGCAAACCAAATGCAACCATCATATATGTTTACAACAATGCCCTATAATACAACTGAGAAAGTATACATCTATCATTAAATTAAAACAGGTATGAATCTAGGTCATGTCAAGATTAATGAGAAATAAGATGGAATAGCCAAGCCCTACACTAATCCTCTAATCAAATTAAAAGGTCTTTAAGCCCCTTTTAGAGGCCATCAAACTTTCAGAGACAAGGGGAAGAAAAAACTGTTTCCAGAGCCATGGAGCCAGAATTCACAGCTCACCCACCCCCACCCTCCCATCCTAGCCCAATGTTTGAGGGAAAAGCCAGGTCTTCATAACCTTCTGGAAGTCTAAAAGGATAGGGGTCCCTCTGATCTTCAATGAGAGGATTGGGGTGGCCACCAAAAAGGCATAACACTGAGGTCCCATCAGATGGCAACATTTAAGGGAGGGGACCTGGCGTGTATCCATTCTATCTAACCTAGAAGGATAGGCTGATATCCTCAGGGAGAAGCAGTCCTGCAAATAACTTGCTTGAAAGAAGTGTCATAAACTCGGGAAGATTAATTACTGAAAGAAGAAAGTTTTCATGTGGTAGCATGTTCTAGGATAATCACATTACACAGCAAAGCACCCAATAAGTAGATTTTTTTAACATGCTCATTTTGCAACAAGTATGTGGAAGTTGGAAGGATACCTAAATATAAATGTGTGCTTCTATTAATCTCTTTAAGAGTGATTAATATTTCAGGAGATAACTGAGATAAAAATGGATTTTAAACCTGAATTATATTTATTGGGCATAATAAATTCAAAGATTGAAAAACAACTCCAACACATTATTATATATATATTGACTGCAGCTCACATAGCATACACCCAATGTTGGAAGAATGAAAATATACCCACAGACGACATGGTTATTTACAAAATTTTGGAATGCGCAGAAATGAATAAACTCACGCTAGAATTAAAAGACAAGGAGGCGACAGAATTTTATGAAATTTGGAATAAATGTTATAATTGGCTAGAACAGAGAAAGAAAAAGATATAATTATCAAATGTAAATAAAATGTAAATAAGATGTAATAGAATGGTTAGAATGTATAGCACGGTTCTGTTAAAAGAAAAGATTTTTGTTTATGTATGTTTAGTTTGTTTTGGTGTATGGTGTATGGTGGAAAAATTAAAAAAATTTAAAAAAGAGTGATTAATATTTTCTTTTTACTCTGATAATATGTTTTGGAAGTGGAATGAAAAAGTGTTATAATTTGTATACAGCAGAGAGGGAGGAATTGATGGAGTCTCCTATTTTTACAGTATTGTTTTCTGCTGTGAAAATGTAAAAGTATATTACATTTATTAAAAGTATAGTATTAATAGTTTTAATACTATAATAAAGTTTATTTTTAAAGATATTTTATTTGAAGGTATTAATTTTGTCAAAATGATGTTATTTAGTTACATTGTTTGAGGACTTAAAAAGAAATTAGTATTATGTAAAATACTGTGAGAAGAGATTCTAAATTGAATAGGAAACTACTACAGTGACATCTAATGGAAAGTCTTATGTTCTGCCCAATCCCTCATACAATTACAGAACATAGTAAAGGACTGGAACCGCCCAGCCTAATCTCCTGTTTTTCAAATATATCCAACTCCTTCTACCAGAATTCCCAGTCAAAATGCATAGTTAAGCATATACACAATAAATTCTGGGGATTATAGCCTAATCCATCTAAAAAGGACTGGCTGGAGAATGAAGAATAAAAATCAGGTAAAAAATGACAGTAGGAAACATTTCTCCGTACAGTGTATCTTATGTTATGGAATGAGTTTTTTCATAGGTGATATGGTAGCCAACTTGATATGCTTCAAAAGAAAATTAGATAAATTGAAAGGAGATACAGTTATTACTGTACATCAAAAAGAGCATGCATATAAATACATGTCACTATCAAACTCCTTACTGTAGTCTTTTTATTAGCATCCAGTTGGGTCCTGTGGGGCTTGATTAGATAACCATTTGGTCAAATCCAGTATTACTCTTCTGCTCTAAGAAAGCAACTGATTGTTAGCTATGTCCACTAGTATCTTCTCTGTTTATTTGATATAATTGAAAGATAATTTCCTATTTCATTGCACTTGTTTCTGGGCTAATTTTAACTCATTAGAATAATATTGAATTCCTGATATTGAGACAAAACTTCCTTGCAAAATGAAGCTAAAGTTAGAGATCTGACAGTGAATGTTGACAAGCAAGAAAGCCGATTGCCAGAAACCACCAGTCACAGATACTTCAAAAATAATTCAGAAGACATGTCTGAGCTCACGTGAGCCCAGTATCTCTCTGATATTCAGCTTAAACTAAACCAAAAGACATTCTATAAATGGCAAAAGAATTTCTGAAAATGGAAAAGTAAACGAAAAGGAAATCGTTCAGTTTTGGAAAGATCTATGGGAAACTCAAAAATAGCATTATACAAATGCTGGAAGGGTAAAAGAATTTGAAGAAATAAAAATTGGACATTTCCTGGAAATGTTCAAAATCTTGGATGGCAACTTAGAAAATGTGCACATTGACAAAATTTCCATTTATCAATTACAAAAGGGTAGGCTACATGGATTTGCACATATACTTTATTGACATCCTAGGGGGAAAATGATGAATATGAAGGCCAACACCAGCTAAAGAACTGGCAGCTATGATTTCACATTTTTGTGTATATAACAATACCCATGAGACACTACCTTGACATAGTTGTGGAGTTTGTGTGCTCTGGGGAAGATTAGAGCTGTGCCATAGGTTCTGTCATACTGGACAGGCCTCATCAAAGGAATCAAAGAAAAAGTGCCTCTCCCATAAAAAAAATATAATTTACAGAAACCAGTATTAAATCAAATGTCACCCAGGTCAACAAGGACCACACTAGTTGTTACTGGACATCTGGTGACAAAAGAACTACAGAATTCAGGACTATTGGCTGAGCAAGCAGAGCCAGCAACTGAGGACTACTAGAAGAAAAGTCATTTACCAATCACAAGTACATGCCGCTCAAACACCATCAGCACTGACAAAATCACAATCAATCAACAGCAAAAGGCAGCTTTATTTGGAACAGCTTATATCCTGCAATAGTACCTTTAACAATATCTGCCTCACCCAGGCCTTGGGAAACATTTGATAGGTGGACAAAAATGCCAAATCCAATCGAAACAACTGGCTGAATGTTGAATAATTATAGCGAGACGGGCTACTTTTAAGAAGTAGAGAGGTTCTGGGTTTATATATGAGATCTGAAGCATATGTTCTAGATAATTGTTCAAGGTACAGCCTGACTTACTATTAACAGAACTCACAAAAATAGAAGGATGTGAAACTTCCTTCTTCCCTATAAAAGAGGGGCTTCAGCTCCCTTCCAAAGTTCTCCAGCCCTGGAAATATAACAGATTCTATTGCTCTCTAAGACGTTTGAATCAACAGATTCAGCATTTACCAGATCTTTCCATTAGATGGCAGGGAAACTTCATTCTGTAAACTGACAGCATTACCTGTTACACAAATCAGCAAGGAAGATTTAAAGGAAGTTCCCCACGCCCAGGACTCCTGTTTGGAAAACATCTTGGGAGAAGAAAGAGAACTTTACTGCAGTTAGAACAAGGCACGCGCTTAATCTTTCATTCAGATGACTCATGATTTAGCCGCTTTTAGAAGGATTACACGGATCACCATACAAAAATATAAACATAAAACATAACAGTAAATTATTTGCACATGAAATCAAAATGTATTGTTTCGGACGGTTTTCTCTCCCCCCCCCCCATAACACATGTCATCGGTATTCAGGCCCATCTTTCATGTGGGCTTTCAAAAGGGAGTTATAGTTTGTTTTATAGCGAAATTATGTTGATGTAACTAATCGTTCTGCATCAACCTGCTGGGGGTTCAGTCAAAGGCGGCGAGGGCGGTAATAAGAAAAGCGTGTTGCATGGGGAAGACACCAAACTCCCACCAGTTTCGATGGAAACTGAGATGGTATCTCGGGGAAAATATTGGGAAATAAACCTCATTAAGCACAAGTGAGATTTCTTCCGAGTAAAAACGTGAGAAAAAGAGTCCGGCAATCAGGGAGAGGCCACCCAGAGTAGATCAACGGCAATGCAAGTCAGTTACGTAAACTTTCACTTAGGACACTTTTGGGGGTTTTACTTCTGTTTACCGAGTTTCGACAGCGCGGCCGCCAACTCGCAGCACAACTGCCGGAAGACGTTCCGGGGCTCTTGATGGTGACGGGTGTCATATGACCCAAGGAAAGATGGCCGAAGACGGGCGGAGCGGCGAGGAACTTGCGGCTGAATCGAGAGAGGATTTTGAAGTCGTTGATCGCGCCCAGATCCCCAGCGCCTCTGACCTGAAAAGCGATGGCAAAGAAAGAGGGGCAGCAGATGCCAGCTGGTCCGCTCCCATCTTCTCCCTGGCCAAGAAAGCCTCGGAAAACTTATCAGTGAGCTATGGAAATGCTCTGAAGTCTGCAGCCTCGGTAGGACTCATTCCCAAACCACTCAGCAATGACAGCCCAGCAAAACAAAGTATGGCTATGTTTATTGCTTGTCTTTGGTAATGGTGGTGTGGGATGTAAAGCGAGTAAGTGGCTTATCTCACGGTAGAGGAGGGGCTGGGTAAGGAAAACTTTCAGGGCGGATTGACTTTCAGGGTCCGACTAAGAATGTATCCTAGAAAAATGTAGTTTCTAGAAGAAATGCCCAGGTTCGACAGACTTGGCTCCGAGAGTCGTTTTTCCTTCGATCTGGAGCTTTTCCTTGTATCCCATCTTCCTTTTGTTTCTTTTTCTGCACATGCCTGGAAATGATCTCCATATTGAAGGTCTATATGCCCCACAGTTAAAAATAGATTCAAGGGCAAATTCT
Organism: Bothrops alternatus; assembly: GCA_034064705.1. Lineage (NCBI taxonomy): Eukaryota > Metazoa > Chordata > Lepidosauria > Squamata > Viperidae > Bothrops > Bothrops alternatus. The sequence goes on along the minus strand of JARGCV010000007.1, from coordinate 44,364,465 downwards.
AGAAAACATTTCTAGGTATTTCTAATACATCTTATTGTGAATTGAACTTTGAATGCTTGACAAAAAGGTGGGGATTCTCTGATTTAGACTCATCTTTTTTTCTCCTTGACTCTGGATAATATTTATGACTTGGTTTGTTTTCTTTATGACAGTACAATTCTATAGTACAGTACAGTTCTACTTGAATTAAAATACCGAAAGAAAACATTGCTGTGTATAAATTGGCAACTTCTATTTATTTGCTAAATGTTGAAGTCTTATCAGATTATAAATAATGCTGAGAAATGTATGTTGTAAATTACATTGTGTCTAGGCTTGCATATCACAGTACATTTCCAAAAAGAAACAAATATAATTGCAGAAATTTTTAATATATAAACTTAAGTAAACTGAAAAGGAATAACTTGTGAATTATAAATGGGAGAGACAAAACATGGCGCTGAAAAAGATATGGTTTAGCTTAGGCCCTGCACTTTAGGATATAACCATTAGATTGTGCAGTGATTCAGATTCAAATAGATTATTTAGAGCACGTCAGCCTCCTTAAACACATATTTCATGGGATAAATCCCAGGGAACCCAGTTTCTTTAAGGAGTTAGGTGCAACGTGAACACCCACACACATTTTCAAATCAAATTCTCCTTCAAAGGTACATTGTTGCACAGCCCTAGTCTCTCCATATGGAAAAATACCAGTCTGGTCAAAAGTGCTTAGTCTTGTTGTTAGTTGCGAAGTCGTGTCTGACTATCGCAACCCCATGGACAACGTTCCTCCAGGCCTTCCTGTCCTCTACCATCTTCTGGAGTCCATTTAAGCTCACGCCTACTGCTTCAGTGACTCCATCCAGCCACCTCATTCTCTGTCGTCCCCTTCTTCTATTGCCCTCAATCTTTCCCAGCATTAGGCCCTTCTCCAGTGAGTCCTTCCTTCTCATCAGGTGGCCAAAGTACTTGAGTTCCAACTTCACAATCTGGCCTTCTAAAGAGCAGTCAGGATTGATCTCCTCTAGGACTGACCGGTTTGATCGCCTTGCAGTCCAGGGGACTCGCAGGAGTCTTCTCCAGCACCGTAATTCAAAGGTCTTAGATTTCTACATTTAGGGAGGAAGAATCATTGTGTTTATTAAGACTCCCATGTAAGCATTATTTAGAGACAATTGGGTGTAGTAGTTAAGGCATCAGGATACAAACCAAGAGACCATGAGTTCTAGACCTGCCCAAGGAATGAAACTATCTGGTTGAAGCCAGTCACTTTCTCTCAGCCCTAAGAGATTATGGCAAAGCACTTCTGAAAACCTTTGCCAAGAAAATTGCAGGGACTTGTCCAGGCAGCCCTAAGAATCTGACATATTTGATTGGCAGCAAAAAAAAAAGCCTTATTTGCTTCACAATAAATGTGTTAATAATCAACTTCAAAAATAAATTTGATAAATCTGATTACCTACAAGAATTTTAGTATTGTCCTATCAGTGGAGATTTTCTAGTGAGCTTATATAAATATGTTTTTAGTCCTAAAGGCATGAGTAGAATGGATTAATTCCATGTATAAATTATGTGGCAGGAATAAAATGTGTTAATGATGCAGAGAAATCAGTTGAATGGAATGTAAATTCATATACACATATTCATCAGAATCTGAGAATTAAAGTAGTATACAATAGAGCACTTAAGAAGTACTAGTATTTACCAAGACTTAATGGGTATTAATGATTTTAAGTGCATATGTATGAAGCATAACCTAATTCCTGGAACATTAAACTATAAAGTTGTCATCCCAATGAAAAGCAATGCACTTGTTTTATAACAAGAAAAAAAGCACACCAAGACTTTGAGAAGAAATGTAAATATATTAATAAATTCCACTTTGCCAAGGGAATCTTAATATTTTAATTTCAGTTCAAAAAATTGACTTTAAGATAAAAATATAATACAACTAAAATGTTTTATTATTCATGCTTCAGTCAGAAAAAATAGTCTTTCAATAATCTCCTAAAACATGGCTAATTCCTATTTATAATGTAATCCTTTATCACTTCATCTTATTTTATAATTATGCTTTCCAATAATAGGAAATAATGAATAAGATTATTGTATTTATACATTAACCGATTTATGGATTTGAGGGAAAATTGGTATTAACAATAGTAGCTAAATCATAGTTTATTTAATATTCTAGGTTTGCATGACACATTGAATTATAAACTGATTCCCCACCTCCCCAAGCTGGGTTCATACAACATTAGACTAACATTTGGTCAGCTAATGTTTTGTCTTGAAGAACCAGTTTGGTATAGTGGTTAAGATACCAAGCTAAAAACCAGGAGACTGAGTCCTGCCTTAGGCACAAAGCTAGCTGACTGTCCTCAGGCCAGTCATTCTTTCTCAAACCTAGGAAGCATGTATGCAAAAAAAAACTTGCCAGGTAAACTGCAAGGATTTCTCCAGGTAGTGGCTAGAAGTTAAGACTGACTAAAAGGCAAAATAAAAGGAAAAGGGGAAAAAAATGGTTTGTACTAATTCACTCCTTAAATCTAATCCCTCCAGTGCTGGAATCCAAGTAAAAGTTTCTCCAACAGTTAACTGTTCAATAAAATAAAACCCAGTTTCAATAATCAATTGCTTTCAAAATTAGGAAAAAAATAACATTAATATATGTATGTATGTATGTATGTATGTATGTATGTATGTATGTACACTTCATCTCAACAAATTCTTATTTTTTAAAATTTAGCAATCTCTCTGTAATAGATTCTTGGTGGGGAATATGGTTTAAAAGACTGAGTCATTAAGTTATAATCAGCCACATTTTTAACAAAATGCTTAGCAGGTTTTAATACATTAAGATTGATACGCTGTGCACAATGATGCATAAACAAACTCCAACACAAATGAAAATTGCTTCTAATCAAAGCAACAATCAGACCCATATTCTAGAATAAACTATATTAAAGTGGAGATTTAGTGCTACAAATATTTTTAGGATTAAATTTGAAGTGTATTAAAATATCCTCCTTGAAAAATGAATCTTCTCCCTGCACACCCATCACATGTTTTAGTGGTTTAATGTACTTTATTTAAAGTTTTAAAATAATAAATGACTATGGGCAGATAAACTTTTAACAATTCAAAAAAGCTTGCAAACTTCTAAAATCAAATATCTTATTTCTGCTCACCTTTCATTTTGTTCACTGCACAATCCACATGGGTACCAATACATGTGATACATCATACAACTGACAGAAATGCTGCTTCTCATTCATATGTGGCTATACAGTCTGACAGGAAGAACAAATCAATAACCATATTCCAGCCGCAGCATACAGGCAAAAATCAAAACATAGTTGCTAGGTTCTGTCTACCACGTCCTACACCTATTATTGTAGTCCGGGTGATCACATTCACCCAGGAGTCGTGCTTCTGAAAGAGACAGTGCTTGTGAGGTGCTTTAAGCTTAGGCTGCTCAGGTTGCTTTTGTGTTAAACCAGTCTTTTTCAAAATTGGCTACTGTAAAATATATGGACTTCAACTCCCAGAATTCCCCAACAGGCATACTAACCTAGCTAGAGGGGTGGCTCATTTTCAGAAAAAAAAGGGGGGGAGGGAAGCAATCTTGAAAAGACACAGCAAAAATTGGAGCAGAACCCCACGAGAATGAATCTAGGGCAGGGGTTCTCAACCTTGGCAACTTTATAAGACTTGTGGACTTCAACTCCCAGAATTCCTCAGCCAGCTTTGCTGACAGGAATTCTGGGAGTTGAAGTCCACAAGTCTTAAAGTTGCCAAGGTTGAGAACCCCTGATCTAGGGGAAGGGAGGGGGACTCTCCTCCCAGCCTGTCTTAGGTAGAGGCTGGCGAGAGGTCCATCAGAGATGCTTTACTTTGTATTGAGCAGGAAGCGGGACAGAAGGAAGCAGAATTGAATTCCATTTAGAAAATGGATTTTAAAATGTTACGTTTCTCCAGAAATGGGAATGGAAGGTAAAGCCCGCCGCTCATTGCCGCCAACGGTCGCGTGGGAGGGGGGGAGAGGAAGAAAGCCTAGAAAACTGCAACCTCCAGAGGCAGGAGCAACTAAAATGGCGTCTCCGCTTTCTTGTTTATAATGGCTCGGAGTTTGCCTCTGTATCCAATGAGAAGCGAGTTTGGGGTGAGAATTCGAACATTTTTCTCCCCTGTCAAAACTTAAGGCGGCAAATGAGAGAGAGTGGCCAATCCGGGCCCTTGGAATGGTTGATGCAACGTTGTAATTGGCTCGCAGAAAGCGTATAAGAGATTCGGTGTGTTTTGTCCAATGAGAGGCCTCTCTTTGAACGTGCAGGAGGTGGGAAGTGTTGCTCGGGTAACGCAGGTGCAGGTGAGAAACCAATGGGGGAAAGGAAGGGTGGGGGGAGAAAGCAAATGACAGTTTTGCCTGTGGGTAGGCTGGAGTATAACGCGATTCTCTCCGGGAGGTGGAGACGGGGAATCGCCGTCGGGGAGACTTTTCAGGACTGAGTAGCCCGTGTATGTCTGTAAGTGTGAGACCCTGGATAAACCCATGCACGAGGAGGCCCGTGACTTTGCGATGAAGAACTGCTTCTGCTCCCGATTTTCTGCGGAAATTGCAATGCTTGCTTTCTCACTATAACCTCTAAATCAGGCCAAGAATGAAACACGGGGTTTCTTCTGTAGTCTTGACTATTTTCTATAGCCACGACTATTTTTTGTATTAACGCACTTACAAGATTTCTTCCATCTGTGTTTATAAGCAACTGTGATGGTCATTCCTGTAGGAAACATGAAATGGGATTAAAATGTTGCACTGCAAGCATCCTTCTGGGGAGAATGGAATAAAAGTACCTGTGCACTTTTAAGGTTGTTGCAGATACCGAAACTTATAGTGGTTCTTACTGTGCACATTTGGTTATGCACACGTTTTTACCATATTGATTCAGACTCCATTATTGTTATGCATTTTTGCTGTATAAATAAGGAACTAAACATACTTGCAGATGTTGGGCTTTTTTATGAATAATACCTATGTATGCTATTCCAAGTGCAGGTTATTTTTTAGCAAGACAAGAAAATGCTTATTTGTGTGGATTCACATTTTCAAAATAAGCCTATGATCTATTACAAGACTTTGCTTTCTTATACGCGTGTCTGTTTGTCTATATGTGTTTAGCAGCCAGATCCCACACAATGGAAGAACGTTCCAATCTTGTGAATATGATGAAATTGAGCATTAAAATCTTAATCCAGTCAGCTTTGAGTTTGGGGAGAACTCTTGATTCTGACTTCCCTCCTCTCCAGCAGTTCTTTATTGTTTTGGAACATTGTCTCAAGCATGGACTTAAAGGTGAGTTTGCTTCAAATCTGGTTTTATGTTTGTGTGATTGAAAGCATATTTTTATTTGTTCACTTTATTTTTATTGGTTAATATTTGAAGGATACCATGCTTTTTTTTATTTGCTGTCCCCATGCAACAGAAATAGCCACTAGATATTTGCAGAACTTACCTAGAATGGTGTAATTTCTGAACCATGAGAAAATGCATAGAAGCAATGGGGGGGAAATCACACATTTAAAACTAAATGCATATTTTGACATATTTGCCTACTTCTGTGCATCAGGGAAACAAAAGTTATATTAAGGCATATCTGAAAAAATATGAAAATAGACATTCCTAAGTGTTACTTGTATATTAAGTTCCTTTAATATATAGGAAAGTCTGTGATATTTTCACTCAGAATATATCCAACGTTGTTTAGTGTTTGTCTAAAAGTACAGTCCAGTTAGGTTGCATCTGTAGATAACTGCATTACATGAACTGAAGAATAATAATACGTTTTTCCTTCCATTCTACCTTTAGCTAAGAAGAGCTTTATTGGGCAGAACAAATCATTTTTTGGGCCTTTAGAATTAGTGGAGAGACTTTGTCCAGAGGCATCAGATTTAGCAACAAGTGTCAGAAATCTGCCAGAATTAAGGTGAGGAGAAACAGATATTATAGTTCTTTAATTGGGGTTAATAAGAGAAAATTGTTTAAAAGAATGCATGCTTTTTATCTTTTTAATACTGTTAATTGTGATTTGCTAGACTAATCAGATGATCTGTGCTGACCACCAGTTAAAAGCAGATTTTTTTTCCACACGGATTGTAACTCAGAATATTTTTATTTAGAGTAAAACTACCAACCTGCATTACCTTTTATTTATTGTCCTTCAAAATCATCTGTGTAAAGTATTAATACTAACAGTAGAGTTACATAATCATTCAACCTAGAGAAAACATTAAGTTAAAAAAATGGGCGGGCTTTAAATATTTTTCAGGTTCTGACAAATTATCTTCTGTGGGAAGTGGTTGGTATTTTTAGCAAATGCTATTCATGTTTAACCTGGCAATATTTTGTTTCTCATTCCTTTTGTATGCTGAGCAATTTGACATATTTAATCAATGATTTTCCTGTGGGGTTGTAGGACTCCAGTCGGAAGAGGCAGAGCTTGGCTTTATCTTGCCGTGATGCAAAAGAAACTGGCAGACTACTTGAAAGTACTCTTGGATCACAAGTGTCTCTTGAGGTACTTTGGTTTTTTCTTCAGGAAGAATATTTATTAGTGTGCAGAACGAGAAACAGTAGAATTAGGTCTAGAGGTCAACTTGGATCACTCCTGCCAGTGAAAAATGGAAACAGGCTATTCCATCTCCCTGTCACTCTTCTACAGACAGAAAAGTGTTATTGCAACTGAAACTCCTGGCAAAAGAAGAAGCCCTTCTTCCATTTGTGCTAAATCTAGCTCAGTGTTTATATTCACAATATTAATTGGATAAGAGATATTTAGTTTAGAAAAAAAATCTTTTGAATGATCCTCAAGTGAATCTTCCACTGTGATAACGTAAAATATTCCTCTCTAAATCATTATATTTTCATTTTCTAGTGAATATTATGAGCCTGATGCGTTGATGATGGAAGAAGAAGGAGCTTTGATTGTGGGCCTGTTGGTGGGGCTAAATGTCATTGATGCAAATCTCTGTTTAAAAGGAGAAGACTTGGATTCCCAGGTGAAAATTGTCTCCTTTAAACTAAGTCCTAAGCGGCAACACTAGGCCTGAACCCAGGGTAATCAGGCTGAATTCATATTGTTTTAGATGTTTCTGAAAATGTAATAATTGCATTTATAGGTGGCTTATTTACAGAAGTTATGTCCTAACATAAAACTACAAGTTAGCAATAGTTTGAATCTATGCAAATTGGGTGGCCACATTTTGTATCTTGTGCTCATCTTCTTCCTCTTGCAGAGCTCATTTGTGCACTTTATTAGATCCTTTTTCTTGCTTGGTTGTAGTGAGTGTCATTGGTCGTGTCATGTCCTCCTCCTTTGGAGCAATTTTGCTTAGCTGCTGTGCTCTATTGTTAAATTGGCTTCTCTGCTTTGCATGGTTGTTTGCACTGGACACTAGTGCTGTCAAAGAAGTCTCTATCAAGAAAACAAGTATTTGAGTTCATCTTGGGACAGTGACAATTAATGGACTATGTTAATGGCTTGAATCTCCTTACATTTAATCCCCTTGAATGTGAAAAGGGTATGAAAAGCACATCATAGTGAATTGTATTAGAGAGAGACAATACAATTAATTTAATGAAATTTATCTTGTCAGGTTGCAGTGATTGATTTTTCTCTGTACCTTAAGGATACACAGTACACTGACAACGGCAAAGGGTATGTATAGTTAAGGTTCTGCTTTTTAAAATTCTGTAACAGAAAACTGTATCAGAGATGAGTCCAGTTTAAACTTTAGAGAAAGAAAAATTGAAACCAGAATAGAAATAGGCAAATTAAAGAAAAATCTATAAAACTGTGTAAATTGGCATTAAGGTAATGCCTTAGGCATGAAAGTCAGTTAGGCATCTTTGAGCCAGTCACTCACTCAGCCTAACTCATCTCATAGCATGGTTGCCGTTGTGAAGAAAATTAGTGGAGGAATGAGGGTTAGGCATATTCAATGCCTTGAGATAAAAATAATAAAGGGATAAAAATAAATTATTATACCTGCTGATTATGGTGTTTTGGATTTGTACTTGTAGCATATACAATGAATATATCTTATACAACAACCATTCCAAACGTAAACATAGCACTTGAAACAGTTGGCTGTTTTAAAAAGACAATGATCTTTCTTTTAATGTCAGAGATGAAGGAATTACTGCTGTGCTTGACCAGAAACATTATGTAGAAGAACTTAATCGACATTTAAGGTATGTTGGTTGGTTAATACTTTATTCCCCCACCCTCATATGAAGACCACAATTCTAACATAAAGGATGTTGTATCTACTTAGAGAAGCATGATCTTTTCCTTACAATTCTGAGTTTTAGTATCTTATGTCCTCCTTCCCCTTACCTTAAGTTAGAACCCCAGGTTTTGCCTTGGATTTGACCATATTGTTTCAGACATTTTATTAGTTTGGGGACCCTGATTGTTTTGAGAAACCATTTTTTTCATTTTGGGATGAAGTGGCTAGAATTATTATACAGATACTGAGTCTCTTTCATTATAGTTGCACCGTTGGAGATCTTCAGAGCAAGATAGAGTGCTTAGAGAAAACAAATTCCAAACTCCAAGAAGAGGTTTGTGGTCACGGTGACATATTTTCAATTACTTTTTAAATTAAATAGTTCAAATGTACCTGAAAAAACCTAGAGAATAAAGACAGGATACAAATAAAGTAATATATTAAAAACTTGTAGATTGATTGTAACGTCTAGGTACAGGAATGTGGGAAGCTACTTTTATAAAAAGCCATTGGTCCATCTGAGCATCTTTACCTCAGGATTTCAGAAAACAAATACATACTTTGTGTGTAAAAAGTTCAGGTCATTGAGCTACAACCTTATCTTATTAAGTGATTATGAAGAGCAGAGTAAGTTCATGCTATCATCTGAAAGAAATAGTGCTTGAACGAAAAAGCATAACAGTAATTCCTATTTTGGAACAGGAACATAATTACTCAGTTAAATCTTGAAATGCAGTCAGATCTTCATTTGAGGCACTACTGAATAGCAGATTTTTATGAACAGCAGGATAATATATGAATGTTTCATTTGGGGAACAGCAGGATAATATATAAATGTTTCATTTGGGGAATGTTTCATTTGTTTCATCTTTTCATTTTTTAATCACTCTCCCTCTACTACCTTTTGGCCAGCTATCAGCAGCAACAGATCGAATCAAAGCTCTCCAGGAAGAACAGCAGGAGCTGAAACAGGAAAACGAATTAATTCGTGAACGTAGTGAAAAGTATGCTGAGGTCAGATACTGAAAAGCCTACATAATCTCCTAAAACTACATAGGAGACTTAACTATTTGCTTATTTATTTTAAATGTTATCTATTTTTCTTTCTAACACAAAAAAATGCACAGAACAAACATATATAAATCTCTTAGGGCACAAAAAGGTACTCTTATATATGTGACATGCAACAAGATAATCACTTTGATCAAGTAATGATAGGTTAGACATAGATTTGTGCTCAGTTATTCCGTTAATGACAAAGATGATAATAATGCTTTAAATTCATTACATTCTGCACATCTGACAGAAAAGAATTGACTCTTCTCTAATTTTCCATTCCATTAAAAGCCCCACTGGAATGTCCGATGTTATTTGAGCAATTAGGGAGCCAAGTGCCATAGAGGAGTGGAGGAAGTGAAGATAATTATTGACCTGTCTCCAGCAGGATAGCTCCTTGTTTCTGTCTGCAAATTGAAGAAGACCTTTGTTCAGTGAAGGGCAAGCCTGTGTCCAATGGTGGTGTGCTTAAAATGTTGGACTAGGACTGGAGAGACTAAAGATCACCCCTAGCCATGGTATCTCTTTGGGTCACACTAGTCACACTCTTTCAGCCCAACCTATTTCATAGTAGTTATAGGGACAAAATAAGGAGCAATTCTCCATGTAAATTACCTTAAGTTCTTAAAAGAAAGGCAAGATATAAATCTAACAAATAATTGCATCTCATTAAAACTAACATCATTAGGTGGTACATTGAAATACTACCGGTATCCATGGTTCAGTTTCCAGCTACTTTCCCCCTCCATAGTTCTGTACATACTGAGATACATAATAACTTCTATAAGAATGGACTTTCCAGTTCACTCTTGCAGAAATCAACTTTCTTTGACATTTTTCCAGGAAAATGAATGGATCAAAACAAGTATTTTGCTTTCCCCCCCCCCAGCTAACTGCAACAGTTTCATAAATTAGCATAAATTAATGTCTTTGAGTCTTTAGCATCTTGTTGCTCATATTGTTCACAGGTATAAGATACCTTGTTGCTTGCAGCATCCATTGATAATCTCACCTCTTGATTTCTTTTATAGAAACATTGAGTCTCCAATCTATTAGCAGATTATTCACCCACTTTTTAATCTAGGTAACTAAACTGGACACCAAAGTGGAACTGGAAACCTATAAGCAATCACGACAAGGCCTAGATGAAATGTATAGTGATGTCTGGAAGCAATTAAAAGAGGAGAAAAGAATTCGAATGGTGAGAGCTCATAATTTAACAACTGGAAATAAAATAATTGTTCAGTTTAGTCTTAACTGACAAAGTTTCATATCTAAAATGCAGTTAAGTACTACAAAGTGCTGAATTTGGGCTAGGATAAGGAGGAGGATTGGGTTAGTTGTATTACTCAATGAAAGCCTAATTGGAAGAGCAATTATAAACACTAATGAGAGCCACTGTGATAGAAGCTACAAAAACATCAGACAGGAAAGACGTGTGCAAAACTCTGCCTGCCTCTGGTATTTTGGTTAGTGGAGCATATTGCACCAGTCTATTCTTATTCCATATCAAATCTAATCTGTTCAGAGACTGGCATTATGAGGGCACTATATATTGGATTTCAGCTCTCATCCTGACAATGAATGGCAGTGAAAGCCGTATTCCAAAATATTTGGAAGACATAGCTTAAATCAGTGGTTCTCGACCTTTTTCAGGTTGAGACCCCACTTGCCCCGCCCATGTGCAGTGTGACCCTGGCGCGCGCGCGCACGCGACGAAAAAACAAAAGAAAACAAAATGGCGGACCGCGACAGGCCAATCCGCGCATGCACGGCGCGTGCGACGAAAAAAAACAAAATGGACTGCGACGGGCCGATCCGCGCATGCGCAGCGCGCACGCGATGGCCCCATGCGCGGCGTGCGCGCGACAAAAAAAATGGACCGCAACAGGCCGATCCGCGCATGCACGGCGCGTGCGATGGCCCGAACCACGCATGCGCGGCGCGCGCACGACAAAAAAACCAAAAAAAATGGCAGACCGCGGTGTCCGGCGACCCCCGCGAAACGGTCGTTCGACCCCAAATGGGGTCGCGACCCATAGGTTGAGAACCGCTGGCTTAGATACTCCTGATCTACATGATAGCTCTTAAACTATTACTTAACTGCTTATCTTAATAGCTATTACTTAATAGCTAAGTTAACAAAAAAAATGATATACTGATGCTCACAATTAGATTTGAACAACAGTCTGGCTAGAAGCACACAGAGGTAGCAGTGAAATGCCATATATACCCAAATGAGAATGATGCAGCTGGTAAAAAAAAAACCTTGTAGATACAAGAGCTTTCCTTGAACCTCATACTTGCAAATTCATCCTTAATTTGTTCATATCAGAGAGGATCAGCCAGGAGCCATATAGTGAGGGTTTTAATCCATACTCAGAATGAACAGAGTTGGAGGAGGAGGGTTAAGTAGGGAAGATTGCAAGGAAATGAGGGAATCCTAGGGGAAGAATAAATAGAATACTATTTTGTATATAGCCACCATTGTCTGGCAGTGGAAATGTTAAATAATCCTTAGACCTCCCTTTTCAATTTATTCATATAAAATAAATATATGTTCATATAAAATAATCGTTCACAAAAATGCAAAAAACTGATGTGTGTAAACCTGGCTTTTTTATTAGAACTGAATATAAGAGTAGATTTTCCAGTTGGTTGCAGGAATATACTAATAAAGATTCAAAAATTCTATGCCCAAAGCTAGGCAGAGATCATTATTTTTGCTTTTCTCTCCAATATTTGTTGTTGCTTTAGCACAGTGGTTCTCAACCTTCCTAATGCCGCGATCCTTTAATACAGTTCCTCATGTTATTTTCGTTGCTACTTCATAACTGTAATTTTGCTACTGTTATGAATTGTAATGTAAATATCTGATGTGCAGGATGTATTTTCATTGTTACGAATTGAACATAATTAAAGCATAGTGATTAATCACAAAAACAATATAGCAATGCTCGCTGGAGAAGCTTACTTTTCCTTGCTCAAAAATGTTGGGAGGGTGGGAAGGGGAAGGAAGGAAGGAAGATTAAAGGGGAAAGGAAGGAAGGAAGGAAGGAGAGAGAGATTGGAGAGGAAGGGATGGAGATGGAAGAAAGGAAGATTGAAGGGGAAAGGAAGGAGATGGAGAAGGAAGGAGATTGAGGGAGGAAGGAAGGAGAGATTGAAGGGGAAGGGAAGGAGATGGAAGGAAGGAAGGATTGAGTGCCATTGCAGCAGCCGGGTCACGGAAGCCCCTTTCCATGCCACGCAGCCCTTCACTGCCACGACCCTTCCCCGACTCGTCGCACGCGAGAGGGGTGCAGCTGGAGTGCCAGCTCTCGCTCAGAAGGCGCCACTTCTCCCCTCCTGGCCCGGCCAGCTGGCCTCCAATGCACATGTGGGCATCACCGCCGCTTGGCTGCTTCCAAGGCCCGGAGCCTGGCGAGCTGGGAAGGAGCCACTCCTGCCTGCCAGTCCCAGGGCGGCGCCAGGCGCCAGAAGGCCGAGGCATCCTCCGACAAGGGAGGTGGGCCGGGTGGCGCGGGGGAGGCTCCGGCGTGGCGCAGAGGGCGGCCGGGGGTGGAGCACGGCTGGGCAACCAGTAGGCGTGGGGACTGGCTCGGCGCCACAGCTCAGCCAGCAGCAGCGCGTTGCCAGAGCAGAGGGGGAAGAGAGGGAGCGGTGGTGGCAAGTCATGTAAGCAGTGCCCACAAGTTCAGGGTGCAAACGCCTTGGATTGTTTGGCTCCCCCACCCCTTTATTTACTGATCTGCCACAAGCTCGTGCAAACAAGCCCCGAGGAGTTCTGAACAAGCGGTCGTTTAAAAAAAAAAAAAAGCTTTAAGCAACGAGGCAGAAAGGGGAACTCACTCACGGCTCTTTTTTTTCCCTTTCTCGGCGACTGGGAAGGCAGTAACCAGAGACGCCGCTGCACAAAGGGAGGCAGAGAGAGGGGCGAGGGGGAAAACCTCACTCAACTTTCACCCTTATCAGACCCGGTTGCCTTCTGGTCAACACCCACCCGCCCCCTTCACCTTCCGCTACAGATCAACACTACCCCTCAGGAGTATCTCGCTAGGCTTTTTTTTTTTTACCTTGGCCCTGCGCTTCTCCCAGACGGAAGCCAGGCAAGAGGACCTGAAAGATGCTGAGCAGAAGGTTCATAGCCGTGGCGACGCGGCAGTAGCTGCTCTGCGATGGGTAGCACAGCCCCGCCATGCTGCTGAGACGGCTGCTTTCCTGTCTGCCCGAGCTGGCTGGTGGAGCTAGCCTTGAGCAGAAATTCTCACTAGTGTCTCGGTTCCTAAGACCATCGGAAATATGTGTTTTCCGATGGTCTTAGGTGACCTCTGTGAAAGCGTCGTTCGACCCCAAAAGGGTCGCAACCCACAGGTTGAGAACCGCTGCTTTAGCACAATACAAAGAGTCCATAACCAATTATGCCTGGGAGGTACTAGAAATATTTGGAGAGTATGGAAAGTCCAAATATGCATATAAATCTTTTCTGGATCATAGCAAAACAATTTGGGGGGAAATATACAATGTAACTGGTAAATATAAAAGATCCTTTTATTTATTTAGTGTAAAACTTCCTTCCCTTGATTGCCTTGAACTATAGAAGAACAATTCAGCAGTCCAAGAGGGCATAAAATTGAGAAGGTTCCCCTAAATAATATATTGATGTTTATGATGTACCTGAAGTGTTTTATGTATGCAGCTTGTATTGTATTTTTAAGGAGTTGGAAAAGGAATTGGACCTTCAGACTGCAATGAAAACAGAGATGGAAATTGCCATGAAACTTCTAGAGAAAGATACACATGAAAAACAAGATTCCTTGGTTGCACTTCGCCAGCAGTTGGAGGAAGTTAAGGCTATCAACTTGCAGATGTTCAATAAATCTCAGGTATTCAAGAGTTTCTTTGCTATGGCCACAAATAGTCCCAAAGTACAGGAGTTGAAGTGTACAATCTGTTTGATCAAGCTTGATGCAATGTTCACTTTTATTTTTGAAGCTGAAAACGTGCAAATTCTTTTCTGTCTCATCCCATCTTCCCTTCTACTGCTGATTTTAACTTAAAGATCCTGATTGTTATAGTCCAGATAGGGAACTCTGGCTTAAGATCAGTTTACTAACAAAGGTGTTAAGTTAGGATAACTCTGGATTCTGTGCCAGAGTTCCTTTTCATGGAAACACCAAGGAATTCTGACTAGGATAATACATGGTCATGTGAGGTGTAAGAAAAAAGCATTCAGACGAAGAATTCATTTCTAGTTTCATAAACTAAGGATTATGAAACAAGGATCATTGTATCTAACCTGGCCTTCAATCTCACTTATATGATGTCTTCTATTGGCAAACAAGGGGTTTCTTCACACACAGCTGAAAAGCAAATAATTGTTTACTTTCCCAGGATTTTTTAGTTGTGATATCCTTATGACAGAAGCACAAGAGAGCGAATATGTGTTTTCCTAACTTGGTTAGTTTTCTGACTGGAAAAGATGAAAATTGCAAGAATTAGATCCTTTTTCTTGATTTGGGGAATTATTTAGAAGCTTAATGGTGAGTGGGGATGTTAGTCTGTTAGTCAACTTCCATCACTCATCTAGCTAAGACACTTCAAAATATTCTAGAAGCTTTTATGCAGTATTCTCTTTTCAGATACTGTTTTAATACATTACTTGAAGAGGGAGCAGATGTCCAAGGGCTCTGCTGCCATTTGCCAGCAGGAAGCACAAAATCCTACTTGTAGGTCTCAAAAAGCTAAAAGTTTTTTAAATTTCCTCTCAGGGAACTGTTAAAAAAAATTTGACTCCACTCATATTTGTTAGGTAGCCCTGTGATATATATTAAAGTTCCACCCATTGCAGATCTTCTGCCAAACAAACAAAGACAAGTATGTCTTCAGCCACCAACTAAGAGCTCATTTCTGCACTACAACGATAAAAGTTATTTTTTATTGTTACAATCTATTCTCTGGGTAAAAGCACAGGTTTATTGGATTATTTTCCAGGGGTTTTTTTTTCTCTTGAAGTACTGCAGCTAAAGCAGTTTCTTGAGTTTTGCCATTAGGTTTATTAACTCTGCTATATTAGAATTAAGAGAATCTTTGAAGGGAAAGGAATATGAAAAGAGATGTGAAGAAGGATCTTTCTGAACTGTTACAACCCTCCAAGCCATAAGAAGAAGAATTAATTTAAGGTGACCTGATTAAATTTGTTTTTGCTGCAGACTGCAGAGAGTTCTTTACAACAGAAAAAAGAAGCAATATCATCCTTTGAAGGCAAAACAGATCAAATGATGTCTTCTGTGAAACTATTGGAGGACAGGTGATTTCTTCCACATATCTGGTCAAGGTGTGACCTTAGCAGCTCTCCCGTGTTTTGCACATCAGTTGTTTCTAGTGAAGCATGAATGCCAGTTTTTCACAGTGCTCCTTGATGCTGCCCACTATTTCCATAAAGTTTTGCAGATCCTTGTAAGGCATATTCTGACAAGAGGAAGACCTGGAAAGGAGTTATCAGGCCCATTGCTTCTCTGTCAAAGGGAGAAGTCTTTTAGGCAGACTAGTCTCCAGACTGTAATAATATAACATTTCATAGATAAGAAATGCATGAACAAAGCTGGAAAGGATGAAACTTTAGTTTTGTATAATGAAGGTCAATATATGGAAGAGAAAGAAAAAAGAGTCAAAGGAGAGTGAATCAGTGATCAGCATTGGGACAAGAAACTGAGATTGAGGGACTGTTTCTGGATCAGATCCATATCTTATAAACATTTATTCATTCCATTTTATATCTGTTTTCAATCAAGGTATTTATATAGAACTGGGGTGGATTACTAACATTAATCATAAGAGTTTATGACAGGAGCTATTGTGAATTCTTTTCTTCTGTTAGCCTATTTAGAAGCTGTTGGCAGATCTGCGTAGGTTTTTAGTATGGTAGAGGCCAGAGGTTCACTTCAAATAAAGATATTATCAGAGTTATATGTGAATTTGTTTTGTTTTTTTCTAGGCAGCTTCTCCCTGTCAAAAATAACACTTTTCCATGATGCCGGAGGCATGAAATGGTCTTTCCTTTGAACATATAATCTAGTCCCTGATGTTTTAAACTTGTCATCTTGATGTGGTACAAAAAATAACATTCACAACCAGGTCTGTATATCCCCTTTTTTGTACTTTAGACTGCAACGTGCAGACAAGGCCAAGCAGCTTGCAGAAGAGAAAAATGTCAAACTGAAACAAGAACTGGAGAGCAAAATTGAGACTCTGAAGCAGCAACTAATCCAACTGGATAGCAACTGGTACTATTATTTTATGTAACCTTAGCTTATATACGTTCTTATGTTCGTATTCATTTGAATAGAAGAGACATATTTTGTTTACAGTTAGTGGTTCAGAAAAATCAGTCACTGCCAAGATAGCAGAAGTGTTCTTCCACCCACAGGGATAAGTACTCCTGATAAGAAGGAATCTCTGCCTGGCAGTGCCCACCTAATGGAGGCATATGCACGTGCGACCATAGGGCAGCTCCAAAAGGCAGTATTCAAGAGTTGGGGGTAGACTTCACTTCCTTAAATTGTATTTCCCAAGGACTGGATACTTAACCTACTTAAACTGGAACTAGTACAATTAATACTTCTGTCACTGAAACTACAGGCAATCTTCAACTTACACAATTGGGACCAGAAGCTGAGTCATTGAGTGAAACAGTCATTAAATGAGACACCCACGTTTGCTTCACTCAGTGACTATAATCCCAGCAGTCCAGGTTGCAGTCATTGAGCAGTCTCCCAGGTTAAGCAGAACAGTTAAAAAGAACTGCCTGTCGAGCTCAGTTTCCCTCCAAATGCAAAAGGTCTGAGCTCAGTTCCTGTAGCCTTTCAGAGAACTTCCCCTCCCCTCCTTGTGCAGAGTGGAGCTCCTCCAAAGAGCTGCAGGAATGGAGCTCAGATCTTAGGGATCTGCTTTCCATTTGCGCAGCCCACCAGAGGAGTTCCCTCCCCTCAGCAAGCAGCTCCTTACACTCTCAAAGGGCTGCTTATGGGGCAGGGGAGAATCTCTGCTCCATGCAGAGCTAAGATTTTTTCCAGGATGACATTCCCTCCTGGCAGACAGCCCCTTTCACTCTTAAAAAGCTACCTGCCAGGAGGGAATCTCAACTCTGCAGCAAGCAGGCAGAAGTTTAAAGCCTTTCCTGCTGGATTCCCCATTGACTTTCTGGGGAAGCCAGCAGAGATTGCAAATGGCAATCATGCGATTGTGGTATTGTGATATCCAGATCACAATCATGTGACCTCAGGAGGATGGTGGTATTATGTTTTTTGTCAGAGGTACTTTGCAGGCACCGGTTCCCTGGCTGTCATCATTCCAAACTGTCGTTAAACAAATTGTCGTAAGTTAAAGACTACCTGTAATAGGGCAACAGGTTTTGGGTAGAGTGAATCATCACCCCAACATTTTCCCCCTTTCCTTCACTTAGCAATCCTTTTGTTTGACAGTGTCATCGTTGTTACATTACCAAAAATTTCTGCTCTGAGGTACGGTATGAGCAATGATTTTGGGGGGAAATATCATTTATTGCAACCTTATCGCTATGTTTGCACCTAAGAAATTTAGTGTTTCTTTCTTAACGTCTATTTGGAAATGATAGTGAAGGCTAAAGTTTATTATTATTATTTTTTTGGGACAGTCTCAAAAGTAATTAACAGGATTTTTCACTAGGTAAAAATTGTAAATCAATTCTGGTTTCTGATTCCATACATGTATTCAAGAAGTAAGAGATTTTGGATTTTGATTCAAAGTTGCATGATAAATGAGTTCCAGAAGCAATTTTTAAAAGGGTTTGAGGGTATGCTTTTGAACCAAAATGAAAGCCAGAATCTCTATGGACATGTTCTTGAGCATGCTTGGAGCAGCTATCTGTATCCTACTGGCTATTTTCACAGAACCAAAAAGAAGTCGTTCTTTTGACCTGAGGAAAAGTACAAACTTCTGCCATTTTTCAAAATTATTCCATAATGCTAATAAGGTAAATTCTTTTGGAAAATAGGTTTTGCTTCCAACTTCGTCGTGCTTCTTTCTTTTCATTTACAGTTCAGTTATTGAAAGAGAGTTAAAATCTGAGAAAGAACAGCGACAGAGACTGCAGCGAGAGTTACACCAAGAGAAAGACACTACAGCTTTGCTGAAAGCTGAACTGCAGCAAGTAGAAGGTTTGAAAAAAGTAAGGCACGTGACAATTTAGTTTCTTTTAAGAGAGGGAAAGGGTAGGTTAGACTTATGATTTCATAGTGACTGGATTACTTTCTACCCAGAAATGATGATCTTTTGTTTGCTTACTTCTAAGGGAAACACTGCTTCCCCCATCTAGCCCCAAGCAAAGTAAAGGGATGTGCAATTAAAAAAAAGAGGACAAGAAAGATTAAAAGGAGGATGAGAGAACTGGAATGGGGAATCACAAGTGTTTTGGAGGTGGGCATAGTTAAGCCAGCTAGATGTATTACATGAAGGGAGGAAATATTCTGCCCTGAAGTGAAAAAAGCAAAAGGGGATTTTTTTTTCCTTCCATTCCATCCCCTCACCTTTAAAATTTTACAGGACATTTGCTAATTACAGTGTAATTTGGGGAAGCACCAATCAGTCTAGACCAGTGTTTCTGAACCTCAGCTTTAAAATGTGTGGACATCTGCTCTTGGAATTTCCCACTCAACACATTTATTGGGAAATTCTGGAAGCTGAAGTATAAAAAATATGGCCACAAGTTTGAAAAATACTGCTCTAGATGATGGTAGTTTCATGTTTTAAAAAGGTGTATTGCATTTGTGACCTTTTGCGGCTAGTACAATAGGCCTTTCTACTTACAGGTTCTCTAGCCTATTGGAGTTTTCATAATGATAGAAACCACTGTAGTTTCATTCATGCTATGGGAGCATACAATAGGCTTTCCAGTAAAATATATTCATTGAGAGAGAGAATATATTATCTTTCTTTTTACCTTCAGCACTTTATAAAAGATTTTATATAAAATAGAAAAGATGGGGAAATTGGTTAATAGAATTGTAGTGTAGTCCATTTCATTTGTGTGTGTGTGTGCGTGCATAGGAATTGCGAAAATTGCAGGAAGAGAAGCAGCAGCTAGAAAAGATCTGTGGAGAACAAGAACAAGCCCTTCAAGAAATGGGGCTTCATCTTAGCCAGTAAGTATATTTCAGTAATTTGTCATTGTATCACATATCTTGCAACTCTTTGGTCTTTGTATCACATATCTTGCAACTCTTTCATTAGGTACAATGAAAATATTCACAAAATGGGAAAAAATGAAGTAATTAAAACCGCATAAACAGTTCTGGCAACATTGCATTAATATTCCCAAACCTTTCAGGATAATTTCTGAAATATTTTTTCCAATGGAACCGATTTGTCTCAAGGGAAAGGCCAGAGAGAACTCAGCCTCCTCCCTTCTGAGTAATGGATTGTTACCAGAGACCCACCTCAGAAAGGTTGAATCTTACCTTGCAGCAAAAGGTACCATTTCAAGCAACAGCTTGAGACTAAGGTCACCAGTAATCTGGCAACCCTAGAACCACCAGGAGAGAAGATGAAATTGACACTAAGTTGTTGACCCTTTGTAACGAATCAGTAAAGTTTGTGAGTAAAGCTCTGGCTTCAACTCTGAAGTATGAAATGGTCCAAATATTGTTTTGAAGTTAATAAATGTATTGTTAATAAAGAAAATGCAGCTGCAATTGGAGAATGGTGATATGGGGCTTGTCTGTGGAACTTGGAATTGTTCTTGGTAGATACTTTATCAAAAAGTATCATATTGTCAAAAAGTTAGTGTAATATAATAAAGGAAGGAACTGACGTGAACTCTTTATTTGAATTTCACCTATGTTGTGTCAGTAGCCATGATGTTTCTTTAGGCCAATCAATATTTTAATGGGAAGAAAAGGTGGTAGTGATAGAAGTTAATATCAAGCAACTGAAAATATTACTAGATTTAATTTTTTTTCCAGATCAAAACTTAAGATGGAGGATATTAAAGAAGTAAATAAAGCATTAAAGGTACTGTTCATGCAATAATATAGATTCGTTTAAGAAATGGTAACTTGTTTTATTAACTTCTTTCTCTTTATCAGCTTGTGGCATGGAGAATGTCATGGGCAAAATAGTAAAACTAGAAACGTACTGACAAAGCATCTTAGTATCTTCTGTTCTCTAAATATTTATTTACTTGGTCGGTCAATCAATTTCTGGCATGTAGTTGTCAGTGTATCCTTTCCCAATGTGCAACACAATTCTGTGCATGTTCACTTTGAAGCAAATTGCCCAACATTCAATCGGGCTTGCTCTAATGTATAGTTAATTTATTTATAGGAACTTTCAAAAGTTTGTCTAGATCTTTTTATTTTGTTATAAGCCTATATAAATTCAATTAAGCTAAAAATTATTATTTTAAAATATTAGGGCCATGCATGGCTAAAAGATGATGAAGCAACCAACTGTAAGCAGTGTGAGAAAGAGTTCTCCATTTCAAGAAGAAAGGTAATGACAGTAATACCAAGCTCCAATATTACTATATCTACCGACAAGAGTTATTTTTTATCAGTGCTTTTTTCCACTGATAAAATAGAATGAAGAAGAGTCCCAAAGATGCTTTTCAAAAGGCAACTGGAGTCTCTTGGTTTTTTTCCTTGAAAACGTTTTGCTTCTCATCCAAGAAGCAGCTTCTTGAATGAGAAGTGAAATGTTTTCAGGAAAAACCCAAGAAAGTCCAGTTGCCTTTTGAAAAGCTCCTTTGGGACAATCATGACCTGGATGACTGAGAATCTCCATAGAATGAGTAAAAGTACAGATGCTTTGTTGCTACTTTCCAGAAGCTGTCTGAATTCTTTTGATACCTGGTTATATCTTTTGAATCTGGGTCATCCAAGTGGTTCTGTCCCAATGCCTGGAGTCTGTGGGTTTGGATGGAGAGAAGCCATCTCCAACTCATTCCTACCAAGATCAAGTAGTGGTGGGTGTTCAATCAACCAGAACTGATATTCCAACTTTGGCCTTGAATGAGGTTGCGCTTCCCCAAGTATATGTATATAATCTAGGGGTCTTCCTGGACCCCTTGCTTGAACAGGTGGCAGCCATGACAAGGAAGGCTTTTGCTCAGCTTCATTTGGGGCACCAGTTAAATACTTTTCTAGATTTGGGAAAGGGAGGCATTTTAGTCACTCCTATCATGGTCACTTCACAGCTTGAATACTGCAATGAGCTTTTCATGAGGCTCCTCTTGAAAACCTCCTGGAAACTTCAGCTGGTCCAGAATGCAGTAGTACAAGCGGTGATGGGCAGATTTCAATATGCCCATGCAACAACTCTTCTTTGTGAACTGCACTGGTTGTCAGTTTGCTCCTGGGTGTTATCTAGGGCCTTGAGGAACCTCCTGTCTTCATAGTATCTGCCCAGATAACTCAATCCAGTAAGGGTGTTTCAGAGTTCCATTGATTAAACAATGCCACCTTTCAGGCCCCTAGAAATCCAACTTTCTCTATAGCAGTACCTGCCCTCTGGAATAACATTCTCCTAAAATTTTAGGAATTCCCACCTTTAAATTTTGAAGGGACTTAAACATGTGGCTCTTTATCTAGGCCTTCAGCAAGGACACTTCACATTCCTTTTCTTTGTTCCTGAAACATGTCCCTTTGATTCCAGTTCAATCCAAATGTCTTCTATTTCACAGACCAGAGAAATCAGCAACACATTTCTTGTGCGCTGGTCAGAGCCCAGTACTATATCCCCCTGAATTCCCCACTTTTAAGGCTTCAGAGAAACTGATTCAAAAAGGGCAGTGAGGATTATCAGAGGACTAAAAACAGTCCTATGAAGAGAAATACATGCATTTCATGAAATTTACAATGCCCAATTCTACACCTATTGGTGAAATACAATTAAAAACTACACATTCAAATGACACACTCTAATCAAAGGCCTAGGGAAAGAGCCAGACTTTCAGGTCTTTTGAACATATCCAGAGCAAGGAGGAGGAGATAGGGGATGGTGTTCCAGATGAGACTGAAAGAACTAAAATGTTTATTTAGAAAGACTAAAAGGGATAGGATTAGCATTCCCAGAATATTCTAATTAACATGTATTTGGAGGCATTTTGCAGGTAAGCTTGTATCCAGTTTACGTTCCCAGAATATTTGGAGGCCTATATTGAACAGGGGATGGCCAAAGCAGCATTTGAAAATTTTCTAGTTCCAGTGTTTTTATGGGATTCCCATGCAACTTTTTCAGAGCTGGAACTATTTTTGAAATCATTTTGGTTCATGTTAATACTAAGATATTTTAAGATATTAGTAATATAATAATCTTCTCTGTATTTGCAGCACCACTGTCGAAACTGCGGTCACATCTTTTGTAATACTTGTTCAAGCAATGAACTTGCACTTCCATCGTATCCAAAACCTGTACGAGTTTGTGATACTTGCCATACGTTGCTGCTTCAGAGGTGTACATCAATTTCTTCCTAAAATCTATGCTCCAGAATGCTAATTCTAGGGAATGAACCTAACATGTAATAAGTTTTTTAATATTCTAAATGCCATTAACATATACGGCACTGTGTATTATATTCAAACAGGAAAAGATTTAATTTATAAAAATGGAATACCAAAATCATGGAAACTATTTTTTATAGATCAAGTGCCAGCAAAATGTCATATTCAAAAATACACTATTTCAAGTGCATACCTGTTGTTTTTAAGTTCAAAAATCCTATTGTTTGAATGTTAACTTTATACTTCAGGTTTATAGATTTGCTCTAAAACAAATTAATTTTCTGAACACTTCATGGATCTATCTATCTTCTGTAACAGTTCACTTAAATTTCTGTTAATCTGTAATAAAAGATGAAAATGTTCTATGGAAGCATTTTTAAAGAATGTATGCTTGGATGTGCCTTCTAAATCTTTCAAAAGTGAACAGAATAACATACTGTAAAATTATCTGTGATTACGCAATAAAGTTGATCCACACTTGTTACATATTCCTTAATGTATTCATCACTAAATTTCCTTTTTTGTTGTTAACAAAGCACTGCACACTTTTAAGGTGTATTATCTATGATGAGCTGGAAAGGGTATGCTGCAGAAACTAATGTTATCTGTCTTCCAAGGTTTCCATAGAAATACACATTTCTTATGACCAGGAATTATCTATTGCTAATTGAAGCGGTCATGAGCTGTGCTCGATTGCCAGTTGTTAAGTTAATCATTGTGGTCAACTGAAATCATTTGGTTATTAAGCGAATTCAGCCTCCTCCCTTGACATTGCTTGCCAGAACTGGCTGGGAAGGTTGAAAATGATAATCATGTGACCCCAAACACACACACACACACACACACACACACACACAATGCTGCAACCATTGTAAATGCATGTCTGCTGCCAAGCTCCTAAATTTGGATCACAGGAATGCTGCAACAATCATAAGTCACTTTTTCAGTACTATCGTAACTGGTCATTAAGAACTATCTGTACCCAGTTTTAAACTTTACAATTAGGCAGCAATTTCATGGCTTTACAGACTAACTCTGCAAAGCATAAAAAAAAACCTGCACAAAACACACAACACGGTAGATGTTGTCATGTCTTTGTAGCATGGAGACTTAGAAAAGAATGACCATGAAATAAATAACATCCTGAAAAAGCAAGCAATTGAGTCTTTAATTACTAATTTGGATCTATTAGATGGAAATCACTCTTTGAAAATGGTAAAGTTAAGAAGCATAATTAAAAACATGGTTGCCTAGGTATGTTGTACTAGGCAAATAGAAGAGGGAGAGTGATCAGTGCAAAGAAACTACTCATTTAAGTTGGAATAATTAAAGATTAATAATCACAATGAAGAAATTGGAAAAAATTAAAACTAATACCTAGAAATGCCACGTTGCTACAGCTTGAAATTGAAATAACAAGAAAATTTGAGGACAAGAAAAATAATAGCATGTTTGAAATTAGTAATGCAAAAAGATAAATGAAATTTAAAGGGTTGAAGCAATAACATGGCTCAAAAGAAAGGCTGGACCAAGGACACAGAATTAAAAAGTTAAGTGATGGTATAGAAAACCACAACATAAAAAGATGAAATAAATTTCATTACTAAGAGGCAAACTAGGATTCCTTCCTCAAATACAGCATACATGTAACATATTGGAAATAAACTATCAATGACTAATGGCATTCAAGCAATTATAAGACTCTTCCAGGTACACCCAGTTTTGAGCTTTGATATTTCCTGTAGTAGTCAAAGAATAAAACTTTAATTTAGAAGACCTTGTAGAATACACTTCAAATGTTAACAAGTCTAAACTCTAGCATGTGTTAAAACTCAATGCCCAAATAACAGTATTTCTTAATCCTGCATTTATTATTTGGCAAAGGTTCTCAACACACCCACCCACGACTGTTTTGTAAACAACTGAATATCTATTACAACTATTTGTATATTGTTTGAAAGAAATTAATAAAACTAGAAAAATCCCAGATTTACCAGACATTGTTTTAATAGCCAATCCTCTCCCCATCCAACAATACACTATACAGATAGTCTATAATTGGGACCAGAAACTCTGACATCAAAACATGCAGTCATAAAGTAGGTTATCACATAACCATGCCAATATATGTTTATTCTAGGAGTCCAGGTGCCACTGTTAGGCTAATTCCAAAATCCTGGCTTCCCAGTCACTTGATGCCCATTGATTTGCTTGTCAGAAGTCAGCAGAAAAGATCACAATAGTTATATGACTATGGTACCCTAAAATGGCTGTAAGTACAAGGACTTTGGTACCCTAAAATGGCTTAAGTACTCCTCATTCAGCACCATAACTTTTAAACAATTGCTGAATGAGCAAATGTTAAATGAGTACCAGTACATGTACTTCACACCCTATGGGGAAGTACTATGAAATGAGTATTTCAAAATATTGCTAAAGATTCCATGCCCTACATTTTTTTGAACAGAAAATGTGTAAGTCTGCATCAAGTGGAAATGCACCCTACATTTCATACATCTCTTACTTTAAAAAAAAAACATAGTCTCCATGTATTTTGGTACTCTTAAAGGTCAATTTAAAAAACTACTAGCTGGGCAAAAAGTTTTACAAATTATAATCATCTGCTTTCCTTAAAACTATGCAAACCAATTTCATACACAAAGTATACTTCCTATTGATAACCAATATACAATTACAGTTTTAGTAACTTATTTTCTATGCAGTTTCATTTTACCTGCATTTTGACTAAATTGCTAGGATATTTTCCTCATGATCTGATCTCAGTGTAGTTATATTGGTTTAGCAGATTAAAAACTGTTAAATTAGCAGATTAAAAACTGTTAAAGCAAAATGCAGACAGAATTGTTGCCAGGAAATATAATGCTCACTTAAATCAAGAGATGTTCCCAGTTTTTAAAAGGAAGTTTTATTTGAACAAGTTTCACTTAGCGCAATACACCTAAAAATAAATCACAACACAATGAAAGATTAAACCAAGGTCTCAGATGTCATCTGAATACTAAGACCAAAATCCTAAAGGTAAGCTGTATTGCACCTCACATTTCCCTATTAACTTAAAAAGCGTAAATGTGCCTTACAAGATATTAAAAGAAAAGCTAGAACTAACATGCCAAAGGTTCACTTGAATTTCCAACACAGCTCCTATAACTTGTTTGTACAAAAAGCATGTTCCTGAACATGCACTGAAAACAGTGTTGTGGTGTTATGTGGTATAAGAGCAACATTTAACATAATTGAAACAGCTTTAACCTAAATACACGTACTGCTCAAATACATTCCTACAACAAAAACTGGAAAAAGCTGAGTTGTTTAACAGGAACTTCTTTACTGGACTTGTACCCTAGATGAATGTTTCAGCATATTCAAAAATACTGAACCTGAATGTTTTAAAATGATCCTGATTTCACTTACAAGTAAAGCATAAATCACAAGCTTGTATTGCAAAACTGTTAAACTTAGTTTTTTGTTTTCTTAAAAAAGTTGACAAAAAAAATCAGGTGACAAGTTACATTCCCCAGCCACCACTCATGTTGGACATGTTAGACATTCCAGCCATGCCATTCACCCCCATGGATGCACGATTACCACTGCTGTAGTAGCTGCTGTTCATTGCAGTCTGGTTACCTAAAGCAGATAACATATTATACAATTTAGTACAAAAGTGCAGTGCTATTTACAAGGCAACATGCTCCTCCCAAATTTCCCTTTATACCGCCTTGCATAATCCTGTACTATTAAAAAGACAAACTTCCTTCTATGTCATTGTATGTTTTAAGATGTCTATAAAGCCAACTGCAAACCAGTTTCCCAGATTTTTGCAAAGCACAGAATCAAATCCTGGAATAGCTTCATGCCCTCCCTCTACTGCACAAAATAATACACATGACCACATTACATACCATGAGATGTCAGAACTAGTTTCATGTGGATTGGATCCAAATCTTGATCACTCGGCATTTGCCAAACTATTTTCAGATTTAAAAAAAAATCTATGCTCAATCAGTGGCTCTCCATTGATCTTGCTCCTCTAGATTTTGATGTTCTAAAGCTAAAACCAAATACTTGGACAAACTCAAAATATCTGCAGTTGTTTGCTGAAGCATGATGACTCTCATATAAATGGCTAACTAATTCTAATACAATTCTAAATAGTCTTCTAAAGATTAATAAAAACATCTTACCATATCCACTCATGCTGCTTTGACCACCGTAGCCTCCTCCATAACCCCCACTTAACTGCTGGTTAGCTGGACCACCATAACTGGATTGGCTTCCTTTAAAGTTAAGAATATGTATGTTAAGAATTTTACTACCACCGTATTTTTATGAAGAGTATGAATTACAGTCCACCTAAACAAGAATTATGCCATTCATTTGCCCAAAGGTCTAGCTGAAACAGAAATCTGTCTTCTTGTACCAATTCTTTGTAAGCTGCCAAGATTCATTGAGAGTTGGGCGGCTATATAAACTTTGTTATTTAAATAAATTTTATTTTGATTCTTTTCCTTAACTGCCAGGGAAGATCTCTCTAGACCAGCATTCAAATGATTTACTTTTCTGGCTTCTGAATTCAGTAATACTAGCTGGTCAATTTGTAAGGAAAGTGATTTTATTGTTCTTTAATTACATAGTAAATTGTTTTCAGAAATATTACTTCATGTTCATCTCAAGTGAATTGGCTAAATGTTGTGTTTGGAAATAAGAGATTACCTAACATGTGCTGGGCTTACATTGCTAAAACACAAGTTGTACTATATTTTGCACAGGATACAAGGAAAATACAAATTGACATCTGCTTATAGTATCACTTTCCTCTAATACTATTGCTTCTAATGCTGTAATCTACACCAATCAAAAAACAAATACACAAAACTCAGCTGATCATAGTTCTAATTAAAAACTCACTTATTTCATTTCTCTGCAAAATGTTTCTGCAGTTGAAAATATGAACTTTACTTTTCTTAACCTTATTTGGCAAAATATATACCGGTATATAAATCACTCTGCAAAATGCTATAAAAACAGCACATGCACCCTTTACACCAGATGAAATCACCAAGAATTTCCATAAGCAAGCTCAGCATCTGAAATTGCTTCTATGCAGTACTGAAAAGTGTATGCTGAAAATCAAGTATCAAATCTAGAAATTTAATAGGACATTACTAAAAAGAGCATCTGCTGTAAGTAATAGCTGCCAATTCCACCCTTCAGCCTAAAGTTTTCATTCAAAAAGAAAGTAGCAACGTTACTTCTCTTGAGATGGGTGGTTATATAAATTTGATACATACCAACATTCCCCCACTATTATTACCATTCCCCAATCTAGAACCATTCTTTGTTCCATTCATACACACGTACTGTATTTAACTTAATTGTTGGAATGAATATCTAAAAGTTGTATACCTGCCAATGTGTTAGTGTTCCAATCTTGAACTACCCCTTCGGTTTCCTTAACTGTAATTAAAACAAAGTTGAATTTCAGTTTCAGGTAATTTAGAACAAACAGGAACTACATAAAATCAGCCAGTTTTGTTAAATATCAGCAGCACTAATGTGAAACTAAATTGCTTACACCTACCCATTGCTCCCATCATTTGACTTCCATATGCACCACCACTTCCTCCAGCTGTAGAATTCAAGAAGAGTTCTACATATCGGTGTTCTGTGGAAACAAAGATAACAATGCACTGAACTCACACAAGACCATCAAATTCTCAGTGAAGATCTAAGTAACTTTAGTATTTCATTCCAAATATATTGTTCAATATTAAGAAATAACAGCAATAATGTATTCCACTATCTAATATTGATAGAAATGGTGTAATGCTTTCTCTAGGACAGGGGTCTTCAAACTTGGCCCTTGGCTGGCTGAGGAATTCTGTGAGTTGGAAGTCCACAAGTTATAAAAGGGCCAAGTTTGAAGACCCCTGCTATAGGAGATCAAGCATGCAACTTACGCATATTTGCTTTGTCTTTGGACATTGCAGCAACAGCATCCTCATGAGTAGCAAACTCAACATCTGCCTCTCCAGTGACTCTGCCATCAGGTCCAATTTCAATGTGTACTCTTACCGGATTAAGAGGCGAAAAGAACTAGATAACGAATATCACACAGAAGCTGTCAGTCCATGAAAAATTCTTACATTAAGAATCAGTTGGTCGTGATTCAATTAATGGAACAAATTCTATCAAAAAATGTACTTACATTATAAATATCATTCTCAGTAGCTCTATAAGGTAATCCTCTCATATGTACACAATGACCAGTTGTACTTTGGAAAGTAGAGGTCCCATCACCATATCTATGATCTGACATCCCTGCAGAAAGGAGAGTCCACTCTAAATCATTTGTATGTATACAAAGTTACTTCACTACCTGTATCAAGATTACTTACCTCTTCCAAACCTATCAGATCCAAAGCCATAGCCATCATTATATCCATTGTAGTCATCATAGCCACCATAGCCTACAAACCATAATTCAACATTTATTGAAATGAATCACACACTGCACTCACTGTAGGCAATTTGTAGAGTAAAAAAGCTGTGCTTCCTTACCTCCACCATAAGCACCACGTCTCATTCTTTCAAAACCACTGCCTCTACCAAGGCTGTTATAGCCTCTTCCCACACCTGGCCGGTCATAAGGACCAGGCCGCTGCATGGCCATTAATTTGCGGGGAGGATCATAATGAGTGCGCACTTCTGCTCTGCTACTCTTGAAGATTTCAATGTACCTAGAAGGTTTACATACATAAAAATAGTTGAGTTTTTTTTTAATAAACACACACACTAAATAACAAGAAACAGTACATTTAAACCCTGCAGCCTTGGAACTGGCAATTATAGGCCAGTTTTTAGTAAGAATTATCCAAGGCTGATTTTAAAAAATTAGTTTGAAATATGCTAATTAAGCTATCCTAACCTTAAGGGTTAAGGACAGCAAACAGAAAATGCTCTGGAGGGAAACATGTCCACTCAACAGGACCCATGTTTTGCTCATGTGGCAATTTGAGAGGAAGGTTAAAAAGCTAGCCTCCGCCAGAAATTTAACCCATCAATACATTTCAACAAGCTTTATGTGCTCACACGACCTCCTATGCGTTTGCATAGCAAATTAGCATAGGCAAAAGATGCATGCTTTAATTAGTCACAAAATTTAGAATAACCCTTTGTGACATTTTTGGAAGTTAATTTTTTATGTGAAAATTACACAAGAAAATGTTACATCATTGTATAGAACAAGTTTAGTAATCACATTTTCTTATGGTAATAAAAGGCTATGTGTATGTAGAACTAGAGGCATAATTGGTGCTATTAAAGAAATGTAAAGCCATAATCTCTCAACTTCCGTAAATAACTTTAAACTAAATCAGAATTAACAAGGTAATGTGAAATAGGGAAGAGCAAAACAAGCACATCAGCCAGTCTGCACATGAATTAAAAGAAAGTAACATTTATGAAAACAAAGGAGGTGTTAGAATATGAAAGTGTATATTGTAAAAGTGAGCACTTAAGAAGAGAGAATATGGATTTAACAACAGTTTACCATAAGAAGAGCGACATATCCAACCAACCATCCATCCCCACCTGTGCCCTATTCTTTCCTTGTGTTTCTTTAGAGCCTTTTCAGCTATTTCCTGTGAAGCAAACTGCACGAAGGCCTCCCCCGTACTCCTCCCCTGGAAGTCCACCGGCAATGTTATCCCATTTGGCACGATTTCCAACCCTTCAACCCAAGGACAAATAACCCCAGTAGGGGGTAATATTAACATCACAAGCCCAATCATGATTTTCTTATAGCTTTAAAAAAATATACCAGAATTTATACTTTATATTTAGAATCAGTATACCGTACTATTAACTCTACAACAGAAACATGTCAATATAAATGCAGCAAATACGAGATTCTTAACTTATCCTGCTTGCATACAGCCACATTTCTGCAGCTTTAATAACAAGACTCTTTCAAATTAACACAGGATAGGCTAAGAAAAGCAATATATAATCCATTTTTATATAAACAAATTCAATTTTTCAATTAAAATTAAAATACAGCAAGAATAATTCTACAAAGAACACATCGTAAGATTTCAAAGATATCTATGCAAAATATTTCAGTTCTAAAATGACAATTTGCATATTTCAAGTAACTAAAAATGTAAACAGTTAAGGTTTGTAGGAAGATCTTAAGGAGACATTTTTCAATAAAAACTGAAGTTAATGCAAGTTGATCTCATATTTCAGAAATGCATTTAAGATTCTTTGGACTACTGAGTGCATTTAGAGCTTATTTTTATATTTGTTTTAATTTTTGCTATAAGTCAATTTTATACAACTATAAAGACATTGCAAAACATGAAACCAGTCCTTTTTATAAACAGAGAAAAAATAATTTTATGTATTGATATTTAATGTCAGAGAAAATGTTCTATTTATTTTAAAGTAGATAAATGTAAACAAAGTCTAAATCAAAATTAAAATATTTCGAAGTAGTCAGCTCTGCAAAGTAATACAATATCTTTAGCACATAGCAGAGATTACCATATCAAAAAATTTAATACAAATGTTTACACTACATATTGTCTTCTCACTTCTCCACCCATCTCCCGACCTCCCACACTGTAAACACTTCACCTGATTAAAACTTCTGAAAAATGTTCAATATTCCTTGATATTCTGATATATTAACATACAAACTTGGGCACTAAAACGTTTTCCACTCTTTCAGCCAATTTAAAAATCAACAACTGAAATTATTTTTAATTAACTAGAAATTCAGGTCAATTTCGAAAAACATTTAGAACACTTGTCTTAGTGGAGTGGAACAATTAAAGTAATTTTCTCTCCAGTCTATCAACCTCAAACAAGAACTAAGTTTTAGTAAATATTTCAAATTGTAGTTCAAGTTTGTCCTTTTTGAACATTAAAAGGAAAAACCATTCAATATTACACGTTTAAGCATTGTCATGGCTTGCTTTATTACTAATTACTTGGCATTATTTTAGAGCCACTAAATTGTAATCTTTTACCCATACTTACAGCTAGGACTTATACCCCACATACCTGAGAAAAACTGAACAATTTCTTCTTTGCTACAACCAAATGGGAGTCCTCTAAGACGTACAAAACCATCATTAGCAGTATCAGGGCTGTTAGGACCAGTATGCTTCAGAACCCAATCCATTTCAACGTTGTTTGACTTGAAGACTGCAAGAGGCACTTAGAATTAATGAATTCTGGAATCTGGCACAAAATGCTAATGCACGACAATCATTTGGAGAACAGGATCACATTTATAAACACATAAAAATACTCATGCATCTAAATTCCACCCAAAATAAGTGTCATCAGTTACTATGTCAATTTAATCCAAACCTTCAACATATCTGTGTCCCATTGTTTCTCTGTCTTTTTTCAATGCCAATTTCACATCTTCTTCTGTTTCCAATTCAACAAATGCTTCTCCACTTGGTCTTCCTTCTCTTGTGTAGATAAAACGGACCCCTGAAGATCCATTTAATATTTTGCATTCTAAGAAAAAGTGGAATAAGTTAAACACACAAGCAGACTTCTAGCAAAAGTCAAATGCATACAACAGATGCTTAAGGCTATTATCCAAACCATAGAGAGGGAAAAAGCAAAAAAATAATTTCAAGTAATTCTGGAACAGGAAGGGGGAAAAATACCACTTCCAGTATATATTACAGGCTACATACAGAACAGAAATTAACAATCTAAGGGGGAAAGGAGATTCTAATTAGCAAGATATTATCACAAAGTACGTTGCTATCAAATAAGTCTATACTCTTGAAACGGGAATTCCCTTCTCACCAAGGGAGGTATATATTTAGAACCACCAGACTCTATTACTTCCCTAAAATAGTGTCACCCAACATAATGCGATATAAAAAAAAGGAAAAAAAGGAATACTTCACATTTTACAGCATCTGAAAAGGAGAACTCCACATAAAACTCGCACCCGGAAATATCAAGCTGCGGCGGGAAAAGGGAAGCTTTCTTGTACGGTTTAGCCAGCAGGAGAGACAGAAAAACTTACCAGAGAAAAATCTTTGCACTTCATCTGCAGAGCAGGACCAAGGCAATCCGCGCACTTTTACGACATAACCCTCACCGCCTTCCGTGTTCAACATCATGCTAGAAGCGAGGGTGGTCTCAGTTTCGCCTTCTGTTGCTACGGGCAGACAAAAACGTCGCCACACTGAATGGGGTAGAAATTTCGCAACCCGGCCCATTATAACGCCCCCCCCAGACTTCGCGTTTGCCCATCTCCGCTTTTCCAATGCCTACCCCACGTACACATGGCGACCGATATCCTCGTCCAGGACACTGGAGACGGTTTGAATTGTCACTTCACCTCTCCAAACACAGAAAGCCGGGCGGCTGTAGCGGTACGCGCTGCGTTCTTAGGAAATGGCGGCGAACGAGTAATGCGTTTCCGCTCGGCCAGGCCCTAGTGCCGCTTTCACCTCAAAAAACGCGCTTCGACTGCTGCTAGTAACCTGAAGAGAACAACCGGCTGAAGAGATGGATCCCAAATTCAGAAGCCCTTCGAACTAGTCTGCGACCAACCGATAACTAAACTAAAAGTAAGCTCACCTTCTTCTAAGTCGGCCGCGGCGTGGCTGAAAATGGAGCCCAAAACGCACGCGCGTACATTACCTCCCATAGTGCGCATGCGTCCTGAAGATTGTTTCTTCCCTTCCCCCCTTCCATCTTAAAGCCCCACCCTAACCTCTACAGCACAAATCTGAAGTCGGTTTTACTTGAGAAAGAAGGCCCTGCTGAATATAATTCGAAATAAAGCTTCCCGGAATTAAACTACAGTTACTTCTCCTTATTGTAACATATATTTGTTCCTGCAATCATATCATCGCTCCCACTGCGTGCAGCCTGCTAGACAGGGAAAACCACTCGCGCAGCTCTTGAGGACAAAGCCCGCCAGGTTTTTTCCTGTCGCAAAACTCAAATTTTGGGTACTCTCTGCTGCTCAAACAAACGCATCCATAGCCTTACATCAAAGCTGCATTTACCTTTTTATTCTAACCTCCGCTTAAAGCAAGTTTTGACACACTTGGGCCAATCGCTAACTTCTCAGAATAGGAAATTATCAGATCTCGAGACTTCGCAACTACATTCACATACAACTAAAAATACCGAACGGATCTATTAAGCACACGCAACAAATTTAAGACTTTCAAGTACCTTTAACACTGCGCTCAAAACTCAGAACAGCACTTTTATCCCGTATATAGAAAACTAAGCAGATTTCTTTTATCCTCCAGAGAAATAAAATTGCGAAAGTATAAAAACGAGAAAAAATGGCGGCTCTATAAAACTACACTTCGAGGAATGGGCGGCGACTTGGAAGTTTACTCAAATCCGCATCTTAAGTTCCGGTGACGGGTAGACGTTAGTAAGCGGGAAAAGAAGGCCAAGAGTTCTCTGTAGCCAAAACAAGAGGAAGGATTGGCTGCGTCGTTATGGATTGGCCGACTCTTGAAGGGGTGAAGGCGCGGGAGAAACTCATTGCGGTTCCGTTCAGCGGACAAAGACGTGATTGTGTATCCTCCCGCCAAACTACACTGCCCGAATCCTAACTCACTGAACTTCAGCTTTCAAAAACCCTCCATTGAATGAAATATATGTAAGTATCTTCGCGCCTTATAATAGCGTTTATTATCCAGGCCAAGCAGCAACGTAGTATTTATTCAGCTAATCCTGCAATTGAAGTCCTGCTCAGCTAGTCCTGCAAACATGGGGTCCAAGAAATATTTCTGCTTGAGAGCCGTTCATCTGTTGATTGAGCATCACAATTCTTCCCCACTTTACCACAACCAAAAGCTCAGTTTTGGTGGACTTAAGTGTTTTTTTAATATTTCCTAATTAATAGGTCACAAATTTACTTAAGTTAAAAAAAGGAAAAATTTAAATGTATTTGCAAAGGTTTTTTATATTGGAAATGCCCATACTTTTATCCCTCGACATCACTAAGTGTAAGGATAGGCATTATGAAAATGTATTTGGATCAGAAAAAACTTGAATTCTTGTCATGTCTTCCACCCCAACTATTGCAATTATAATAACCTCTTGGAAACTGCCCTCCTTGCCAATTTTAATTTCAATCTTAGCAATTTTCAAGACTCAGATTTTTAGAAGACAGTCAGTCATGTAGCGGAAAATCCTATTACATTTATAGCCAAATATAAATGACAACCTTTTTCACAGCTGCAGGGAAATCTACAGTTCTCCATAGTTCTGTCTAAGGAGATTCTCAGTCATCCAGGTCATAGTTGTCCCAAAGTGCTTTCTCAAAAGGCAACTGGACTTTCCTTGAAGACATTTCGCTTCTCATCCAAGAAAAAGCACCTTTGGGACTACAGTTGTCCACTTACTAAAAAGTTATGATGAATGGAAAATAATTTCTGTACCAGTTGCTAAGTGGTGCAACATTCAAACATCTGAAGTTGAGTATCAAGAAAGTTTGGAGAAATGAGAGAATGGGACTAAAGATCAATTCCTAAAATTCAAACCAACATGAATTATTTCAGGATTAGGCATTGACACATATGAATTGCCCAAGTCTATAGATATAATAATTTGAGTAATTTTATGTAGCACCTTAACATTGCACTGGATATTTTGCTGCATATAACTTAGCAGAAACAGGTTTTAGTTGGGCTATATGTATGTTTGCAAGTTCCTGCAGTTTTCTTGATAAGGTTTTTCAAAAGTGATTTTCCATTGACTCCTTCCTAGAGGTGAGGGGACTAACTGATCCAAGGTCACCCAGCTGACTCTGTGCCCAAGGTGGGATTAGAATTATGGTCTCCCTGTTTCTAGTCTGGTGCCTTAACCATTACACCAAACTGACTCTCTACTTCAAGAAAGTTTTACTAAATACCAGCATGAAGTCCAATCCATCTAGAAGGATTGGTTCAGCAAGCATGATCTTCAGCGGAATTATTTCTCACCTTTATGTTCATAAATAACTCAAAGCAGCTAATATATCCACAACACATCTTCCTCCTCCTATTTTCCCCATATTTTCCCCATCCTGTGAGGTGGTTGGGCCGAGAAACTGACTGACCTAAAGTCACCCAGCTGGCTTTCATGGCTAAAGCTTGATTTGAACTCAACCTCCTGCTTTCTAGCCTGGTGCCTTGACCATTAGACCGATCTTTTATGTGACTTGACACAGGGAGAAATCTCAAAAGTATACTTTAATATTATAATATATACTTGTATCTATTGTATTTTAGGTATGTGTTTGCTTCTAACTCATTTCAATCAGGAAACATCACTGAAACTGGGCAATTTATCAGAACTGGCATGCCTGGTTGAAACAGTTTGAGTCTGACCGAGAACTAGAGGGAATTATCTGTCTCCAAACTCCTGAGATGTTTCCTTCTGCCAAAATTGGTTATGATTTTAAATATATTACCGATATCAAATTGAGATTACAGCCATAATATGTAGATCATATATGGACTATAATCAGATGACAACTGAAAGATTTAAGCAAACTTGAAAATTTCAGACCTCTTCCTCTTGAAGTTAGAGCTTTCAAAACTATATGCAAACCAGGATATATATACTGACGGAAGTCCCATTGAGGCACAAAGTTAGGATCTTCTGCATCTAGATTAAGAGAATATATAATCCTAACTTTGTTAGGATTCCAAGATGGATTAACCAAAAAACAAAGTCATTGAATACATGCATTGCAAATTTTGATTTCACCACCTGTGTTGTTTATAGATGATAACCATCTTCCAATTTTTAAAAGTTGTCTGAAAGGGGGGGCAGGATACATATGAAACTTAAAATATGTACTCCATACTCAAGTATTTGTTTCCCCTTTATCATATTAAATTATCATTTGGTGATAACCTTTACAGATTTGAGATTGTATCTTGCTCTTCATAAGAGCCCCAAGTGACCTATCAATAAATCACCATCTTGCTACAACTACACATTTTCTTAATTCAACTGATACACATTTAGGGAATATCTTAATTTTAGATATACATGCACAAAATCGATTGTTGCTTACAGCAATTGGAGTCCTGACAAGTCTAAACCCTAGATTCAAGTCTTCTGATGGTTCTAATATCAAGATTCCATATATGTACTCACTGTTGCCAGGAAACAATAATGGAGATTCAGTTAAAGAGATTCTGATGTTGACCCAAAAGTGCTTTTTCAGGAGGCAACTGGACTTTTTTTTTTTTAAGACATTTCACTTCTCATCCAAGAAGCTTCTTCAGCTCTGACTGGATGGTGGGGAATGGAAGGATTTATATTCCTTGCAGACAGCTGGTCATTTGCCTTCTTTTAGAGAGTTGGTGAGGCCATTTGAAGGTTTATATGTGTCCTCAGGATCACCTGAGTAGTGCAAATGTGTGTGGAGCCTTCTCGGCTGCAGGTGGTTTTCTGCCCTGGGTCCCTTCACTGTTGAAGACAGGCACAGGCTGTTGGAGATGAGTCTGTGTTGTCTGCATCTCAAACTGAAGAGCAAATGGTTCCTGTAGTCTGCAATTTTTCTGGAAATCCTTTCATACTCCCGTACCATTCAAAGGATGTTCACCTTTGAAAAAGCACCTTTGGGACAACCATGACCTTGATGACTGAGAATCTCCACAGACATTTAACTTTGCACTTTGGGATGAATACCCTTCTTATGGTGCAGGGGTATGAACGGATTTCCAGAAAACATTGCAAGCTACAAGAACCATTTGCCCTTCAGTATGAGATGCATACAACACAGACTCATCCCCACCATCCAGTCAGAGCTGAAGAAGCTTCTTGGATTAGAAGCAAAACGTCTTTAAAGAAAACCAAAACGACAAAAACAAGTCCACTTGCCTCCTGAAAAAGCACCTTTGGGAAAACTATGACCTGGAAGACTCTCCATAGACATTCTGATGTTGATTTAAACATTGAAAGTAAAATATTGCTATTAAAATGGAAATTTCAATACTTAGCCTAGTTTGAAATTTATATTATCCTTAGTAGAAACGTTATATGCCAAGAATCTGCAATCTATTCATTGATAAATCAAAGTATTAAGGCTGCAATCCTAAATCTGTACTTAAGCAAACTTATCCATAATTCAATTAGGTCCTAGTTTCAAATGTACATGCTTTATTTTAGGCTCTACATAGGTAGAAATATATAAAATGTAAGAAAACCTATTATCTGCACCTGAAAGCATTGCAGAACATTTAGTATATTTTCTATTCCCTATTTTTAAAATATAGAAATGCATGAAGTCACTATAGCATAAAGGGTATATGAAATCTGGCTTTGAGACAACGCTTTTTTAATGCTAGAGAAAAATAAATTAAAAAATCCTTCAGAGAAGAATATAATCATGTATTTGAATATTACATATCCAAGCTTAGATCTCCTTAATGCCACTTTCTAAGGAATATAAATTACATATTACAGTGCCATAAATGCTTATATACTCATGAATCTTTAAAGATTCAGGAACAGATGCATTCAGTGGTTTGTAACAGGAGATCTTAACAATGTCTGGTTGAATTTTAATCAAACTTCAAAGTTCAGTATATGTAAAACTCTTCAAGGCTATGATAGTTTTAAGAGGAAAAAGTAAAATACAGACAGAAGAAATGTTTTCTAGTTTTTTGAATGTAAGTTTCTGAAAACTAAGAATTTCATGAATATTTATAGAGAATGAGAATAATATGTAGTAAAGCATTTTATAGTTAAAAAGGATTCTGAGCAAAATTCCATTATGAAACTGATGTAAGTACTACCGGTACTACTACATTGAAGACATGAAAAATGCACTAACAGAGGTCCCCAACCTTTTAGGCACCAGGGACCGGTTCCGTGGAGAGGTTTTCCGCGGACCAGAGGGTGCGTGGTTTTGTGTGCTGCCTGCATCTCGCGGATGGGGCTTTGCTTGTTTGTGCAGATCAGTTGTTGACATGCCACAGACCGGGGGTTGGGGACCCCTGCACTAACATACTCATCTGAGACAGTGCAATACTAATTATTATTGAAAAAATGTAATTGAACTCCAGGTGAAATACAATCTCCAGGTGAAATACAAACTCCAGGTGAAATACAATCTTTTGCAGAATGGATTCTGACAAACTGAAAAACAGCCATTTTGGGCTTAGGTGTTAATGAAAATTTCAGAAATGATGCAGTAAAACAATACCTATTAGAACAAGTAAGCATTATTTCTCCTTAATTTACACTGCCATTTTTAAACTCATTACAAGAGGCTCAATTCATAACTTCGTAGTATGTACCTGTTCTTGGGATAGGTTTGTATATCATGCCATGTTAAAATACATCTCATTTTGGAGCAGTAAGTTGCACGAATCACCATAATAAACCACTTTATATTTTGTGGCCAAAGAATTTTCAAATATCTCATGGCACTCCATCTTCTTCATTTTTATAGCATTATTAACAAAATCTTCTGTTTATAATCTGCTCTATATTTTAATTATATTCCAAATTTTCATATCAGTACCTTGCCCACTGTCTCCATTTAAATAGAGTTATTTATAAATGTATCTATATGACCAACAGTAAACAGATGTTTTCGAGGACAGTTTTTAGGAATTCCATGCAATTTGCAATGTTGGCTAATGCTTACAGGACCAAAGTGGAGGGAACCATCTTATGTCTTCTATAACAGAGTTGTTTTTTACATAGAGATGTATTAGCAAATTTAATTAAGCTTTTACTGAAAATTTAAGAACAGTAATTTTTACTTCTCTTGTGGATGTAGCACAAAAATATAACAAAAGCATGCTTATTAAAATATGAGACCAGTTAACCAACTAATGAGGGCAGAGGACACTCTGGAATAGATTCCCTTATCTGGCAAAGTCAAACCAATTTTCAACTGGCTACTGAATACACAAACACAATTCTACCCTCAATATTCCCATTAATAAGCTTCAATATCTTGTTTGAGTACCTTTTGTTTTCACAGATCAAGGCTTTTTTGACTGCTTAGCAAATGAAGATATTGTTTAGTGTGGACACTAAGAAAACTATTATTTATCTAATGAGCACAAACAACTCACACTGATAATAGATTTTAACATGCAAAGAGGAGACTGCTGCACAATGTTTTCAGTGAAGAAATCCAATTATTACCATTTTATATGTACTTTAATTTCAATAAAGATTTGTTAGGTACATCACTTTACCATTTTCACTAGGGCCAATCTGACAAATTTGTTTTGAAACTAATGTGACAAGTCTCCTGTCAGCCATATTCATTCTATATACATTTTTATCTATTAATGGGTAGTGTTGAGAAAGACAATTTCTCAGAAGAAAAACTGTACTAATTCAGTATACTATTAAAGCATATTTAATCTAAATTCATAATTTGTTCACCAGTAACAATTGTGGTTTATTGTTGATTTACAACAGATGTACCTGTCCATTAAGATTTAATGTTATGCCCAAACCAGGCTCCTGTGATTTTATATAAAGAACCAAAGTTAAAATCCTAACTTCTCAGAGAGTCTTACCACTGATTACTGGCAACTCACTGCACTAACTAAATTGTAAAAGGCCAGCACAGCTCTTCCTCAAGTAGGTGAAGAATAATACACTTTTAGCTTCCACTGCAGCATTCTTAATCTTTAAGAGGATGGAAACTTTCAGAGATACATTAAGAAAACTTCTTAAATTACACAAAAACTGCACTTCATAGTACTTTCAAGCAAAGACATACTTTACAGACTTAAAATAGTAAAGACTAGAATTAATTAGCAGTTGAAGTATTGTAATTCTCATTTAAAATTTGATAAATGTTGATTACTGTAAATAGAATCAAGCTCTAGTTCAGAGGCAGGGAACTATGGCCCTTTTATGACTTATGGACTTCAACTCCCAGAATTCCTGAGCCAGCCATGTTGGCTCTGGAATTGGGGGAGTTGAAGTCCACAAGTCATAAAAGGGCCATAATCCCCCCACTCCTGCTCGATTTAAATGTTTCCTATTGAGGAGCTTTAAAATAAAGGACCTCTTCGTGACATTATTTTTCCACAACACACTATTAGCTTTAATGGCAATGTGCTTTCTTATGCAGCTGGTTGGTCACGTGAGAGGAGACCACTGGACTAGAAGGGTCAAGAGTCCGGTCCGGCGGAGCGTTGCTTATGAGGGAGTCTCAAGATTCCCGTCTATACTCTAGGCCATTACTACCATTGCAGGGCCTATTACTCTAAAGGCAGCTCGTGGGGGGAGCAGAAGCTTTCGTTTCTTTGAGCGATACGCGAGAAGGTCGCTCAAAACAGAGCTCGACCAAGGGGCATAACATTGCGCAGTGGGGCGAGGGTGGACCAGAGCGAGATCCGTTCGCTCCGTTTTGTTATTGCCGTCGGTCACGTGTCCCGCTCCCTTCCATTTTGGGGATTTCTAACCCAACAACCATTGCGGATCTTCCTTCCGTCCAGAGATCCTTTACCTCCCCTCTTTTTACAACAGTCTGGTAGGGAACAGAAGGCCGAGTCAACCCCTAGCCGTTTCCTCCCTGCAGCCGGCCAGTCGAGACCGCAGCGCGCCTCGAGGAAACACCCACGACAATGGCGGAGGCAGGACGTGGTCAAAAGAAAGGGCGGGGGAGGGGGAGGCGCTCAGAATAATGGGGGGGAGCGCCCCCCCCCCCCTCCGCGCTTTCTTTAAAAAGCCACGCGGGACAATTCACCGACGCGAGAAGGGAATCCCTTTCGCCGGCCGTGTTTGGGGAAAGGAGACATCGGCCCGAAGTGTGTGAACTGAGGCCCCTCCCCCTTCCCAATCTGCGCCAACGCACGAAAACCCGCAGCAACGGCCTCAACCGTCGCTAGGCCGCAGATCCCTCCCTCCGCTCAGCGGCGCCCTCTCACCAAGGCCGGGGATTTCTGGTCCAGTCTCCTCGGTGTGACACGGATCCATCGCTTTCTCTGGTTGTCTTCTCTGCTTTTTGCCCGGGCACGATCAAGGAGGATGCGAAGGGCGACGAATAAATCAGTCAAGTGGGATGCTAAAACAATATCCGGAAGGTATGAGGCGGTTAAATCAACAGCGCCGCTACCGCGGCTTGCTGGGAAAGGCTCGGTTTCGACTGCCGGAGTTACAACTCCCCCCCCCCAACCTCTGAAGGCCGCCCCCGAGCGCCCTTCGCCCCGCCACTCACCGAGCGTCCGCGCCGCTGCTCTCCGCCTCTATAAATAACTCGTTCCCCCACTTGTAGGCTTGTGACATCAGATTAAATAACCCCTCCCCGCGTCCGTCCTCTGCAGCCAACCAATCGCCTGGTTACAAAGGCACCATTTTTCACCCCCTTTCTTCCCTTTAAAGTCCCAGGGTCTTCGTATTTGGGCGCTGGAAAACAAGAGGACCCGGGATGGGGGGCGAATAGTTTGGGTCTCACAAGGCCGCGACAGCGACTCTAGGAAACTCTCCGGAGAGGGAAGGAAATCTGACTAAATTCCAAAAGGCTGCCATGCAAATTATTTATTAAATTAATAATTTAAATAATTTTAACGTCTTGAGGATGAAACTACGAGCTTTGTTTGCTTTCATATTCCTGGAAACTACATATTCAAAAAAGTATTCTTTGTCAGTGGTGTCCTATCTTCTCTGGTGCACAGCTTTAGTCTGCTTGTTCAGGTTAGCTTGTAAAGACTTTCTTCAGTCAGGCTGAAGGGGTCCAGAATACTTAACATTTGGATCCCCATTGCTGTGTTTTCTTGCATTTTTCCAATATACTACTTCAAACATAAGCTACCGTATGTCATAAGTGATGACAGTATAGAGAATAGAGCTGGAAGGGACCTTGGAGATCTTCTAGTCCAGCCCCCTGCTCAAGCAGGAGAACCTATACTGTCTCAGATAAGTGACTGTCTAGCCTCTTCTTAAAAACCAGTGATGGGAGCTCCCACGATTTCTGGAGGCAAGCTGTTCTACTGGTTAATTGCCCTCACCTTTATTCCAAGTTGCTTCTCTCTTTGATCAGTTTCCAACCATTGTTTCTTGTCCTGCCCTCTGGTGTTTTGGAGAATAATTTGACCCCCTCTTCTTTGCGGCAGCCCCTCAGATACTGGAATACTGCTATCATGTCACCCCCATTTCTTCTTTTCTTTAGATTAGCCAGATCCAAGTCCTGCAACCGTTCTTCATATGTTTTAGTCTCCAGGCCTTTGGTCATGTTAGTTGCTCTTCTCTGAACTTTTTCCAAGATCTCAACATCTTTTTTGTAGTATGGTGACCAAAATTGGTTGTAATATTCCAGGTGTGGTCTTACTAGGGTTTTATAAAACAATACTAATATTTTGCATGATTTTGATTCTGTGTCTCTGTTTATGCAACCAGGATTGTATTAGCTTTTTTGGCTGCTGCTGCACACTGCTGGCTCATATTCAGGTGATCATCCACTAGGACACCCAAAGTCCTCACAGTTACTGCTTTTGAGTCAGGTCTCGCCTAATCTGTATTTATACCATTGATTTTTCCTGCCTAAATGTAAAACTTTGCTTTTCTCCACATTAAAACTCATTTTGTTCGATAGGGCACATTGTTCAAGTTTGTCAAGATCTTTTTGGATCCTGAGCTTGTCTTCTGGGATGTTGGCTATTCCTGCCAGTTTAGTGTCATCTGCAAATTTGATAATTCCCCTTCTGTGCCCTCATCTAAGTCATTAATGAAGATATTGAAGAGTACTAGGCCTAAGATGGAGCCTTGTGGTACCCCACTGTTTACTTCTCTCCATGTGGATGTTGTACCATTGAGGACTACTTCTTAAGTACAATTTGTCAGCCAGCTATAAATCCATCTGGTGGTGATGTTGTCTATTCCACCTTTTTCTAGCTTACCAAACAGTAGGTTGTGCTCTACTTTGTTGAATGCCTTACTGAATGCCTTGCTGAAATCTAAGTATATTATGTCCACAGTGTTTCACTGGTCTACTAATTTAGTCACTTTATCAAAGAAAGAAATGAGATTGGTTTGTCATGATCTGTTTTTAACAAACCCGTGCTGGCTACCAGTTATAACTTTAATAATAAGAATAAGAATAAGAATAAGAATAAAAGAAGAAGAAGAGGAAGAGGAAGAAGAAGAAGAAGAAGAAGAAGAAGAAGAAGAAGAAGAAGAAGAAGAAGAAGAAGAAGAAGAAGAAGAAGAAGAAGAAGAAGAAGAAGAAGAAGAAGAAGAAGAAGAAGAAGAAGAAGAAGAAGAAGAAGAAGAAGAAGAAGAAGAAGAAGAAGAAGAAGAAGAAGAAGAAGAAGAAGAAGAAGAAGAAGAAGAAGAAGAAGAAGAAGAAGAAGAAGAAGAAGAAGAAGAAGAAGAAGAAGAAGAAACTGCAATGAATCAGTCAGTACCTGACAAGGAAGAAACAGTGCAGTTCTGGAAGCAGATATGGGATAACCCAAAGAAATACAACAAGGATGCAGCTTGGTTAAAAGAGGTGAATGCAAATAAAATAGAAGTTGAAATGAAAGAACTAGTAATAACAACAAAAATGGTAGAAAAAAGAGCAAGGAAGATCAAAAATTGGTCAGCACCAGGTGAAAATGAACTGCATGGGTTTGGTTGAAACATCTAACTGTTATACATCCACTCATTGCCAAACAGTTCAACAATATAGTACAAGGAGGAGAAA
Source organism: Bothrops alternatus (assembly GCA_034064705.1). Classification (NCBI taxonomy): domain Eukaryota; kingdom Metazoa; phylum Chordata; class Lepidosauria; order Squamata; family Viperidae; genus Bothrops; species Bothrops alternatus. Next base: position 44,319,903 of record JARGCV010000007.1, on the reverse strand, counting down.
TTGAAAAGTGGCTAACAACTGGGAAAACCTATCTAATAATGAAAACTCCAGCAAAAGGGGCAACACCAGGCAACTACAGGCCAATTACCTGCTTACCAACAACTTTCAAATTGCTAACTGGTCTGGTAGCTGATGTAGTACAACAGCATCTAATTGAAAACAATCTCTTTCCACCTGAGCAGAAAGGAAACCGCCCCAATAGCAGAGGAACAAAAGATCAACTCCTAATAGACAAAATGATTTTGGAAAACTGCAAGGAAAGGGAGACCAACCTGACTGTGGCATGGATTGACTACAAAAAGGCATTTGACTCTCTGCCACATGACTGGATAATCAAGTGCCTAGAAATAACAGAAGTCAGTAGAAACATCAGAAAATTTGTGCTAAGATTGATGGCACAATGGAAGACACAGTTGCACATCAATGGTGAGAGACTGGGAGAGGTTAACATTAAGAGAGGAATATTTCAAGGAGATTCATTATCACCATTACTATTTGTAATTGCATGTTTCCTCTGTCAACAATACTGAATAACTCAGGACACGGCTATCAAACATCAAAAACATCTGCCAGACTATCCCACCTGCTTTACATGGATGGTCTGAAGCTGTATAGAAAAATATCATCTGAAATAGAATCGCTGCTCAACACTGACCGTATATATAGCCAAGATATTGCAATGGAGTTTGGCTTGGACAAGTGTGCCACACTTACTATCAAACAAGGAAAAATAGTGAAAACTGAAGGAATCAAGATGCCCCACGAAAATAACATTAAAAGTCTGGATGAGGAAGATTACCACAAATACTTGGGTATCCTTCAAGCTGACAACATCAAGCACACTGAAGTCAAGAAAAAGATTAGAGATGAATACATCAAGAGAGTGAAGAAATTTTAAAGTCCAAACTCAGTGGAGGAAATACCATAAAGGCAATCAACACCTGGGCAATTCCAGTCACTAGATACACAGCTGGAATAGTGGACTGGACTCAAGCAGAACTAAAAGCAATGGATAGGAAGACCAGAAAAACAATGACAATGAATCATGCCCTTCATCCACGAAGTGACATTGACAGACTTTATCTACCAAGGCAAATAGGTGGGTGTGGAATGCTGCAAGTACATCAGATGGTTGAAGAAGAAAAAATGGCTTTGGAAGAATATCTAAAGGACAATGATGAAGATGCACTGAAATTAGTATATCAGGAAGGCTTACTGACTATTGGAGAGACCAAAGTGGCCTACAAGAAAGACCAAATGAAGAACAGAATAGAGGCATAGGAAGATAAAGCACTACATGGCCAGTACATTAAAAAAATAGCTGGGAAAGCAGATAATAACAAGACCTGGCAATGGCTAAGAGCAGGAAAACTTAAAAAAGAGACCGAGGGACTAATTCTGGCTGCACAAGACCAAGCCTTAAGGACAAATGCATATAAAGCCAAAATTGAGAAGACAGCAACAGGCAGTAAGTGCCGCCTATGCAAAGAAGCTGAAGAAACGGTAGACCACCTGGTAAGTTGCTGCAAGAAGATCGCACAGACTGACTACAAGCTGCGGCATGACAAAAGTAGCAACAATGGTGCATTGGAAGATCTGCAAGAAATATCATTTGCCTGTAAGCAAAAATTGGTGGGGTCATAAAATAGAGAAAGACATAGAAAATGATAAAATTAAACTGCTCTGGGACTTCAGAATTCAAACAGACAAGCACCTGCAACATACCGGTAAAACCCCGGACTTGACAATTGTTGATAAGACAGACAAAAAAGTCTGGATAGTGGACGTGGCAGTGCCTGGAGACAGCAGAATAGACGAGAAAGAACTGGAGAAGATAACAAAATATAAAGACCTACAAATAGAAATAGAAAGACTGTGGCAAAAGCAAGCAAGGGCAGTACCAATAGTAATAGGTGCCTTGGGTGCAATCCCAAAACAACTGGAGCACCACTTGAACACCATTGGCATTGACAAATTCGCTGTTAGTCAATTGCAAAAGGCGGCCTTACTAGGAACTGCTTCCATCCTGCAACGATATCTGTAATACTATCAAACATCCACATCTGCCTATCCCAGGTCCTGGGTAAGGACTCGATAGGTAGACAAAATGCCAAATCCAATCTGAACATCTGTGTGATGATTAATAATAATAATAATAATAATAATAATAATAATAATAATAATGATGATGATGATGATGTTGGAAGGGACCTTGCAGATCATCAAGTCCAACCCCCTGCTCAGACAGGAAACCCTACGCCATTTCGGACAAATGGCTGTCCAGTCTTTTCTTAAAAACTTCCAGTGTTGTAGCATTCACCGCTTCTGGAGGCAGGTTGTTCCACTGGTTAATTGTTCTAACTGTCAGGAAGTTTCTCCTCGGTTCTAGGTTACATCTCTCCTTGATTAGTTTCCATCCATTGCTTCTTGTCCTGCCCTCAGGCTCTTTGGAGAATAGCTTGACTCCCTCTTCTTTGTGGCAGCCCCTGAGGTATTGGAACACTGCTATCATGTCCCCCCTCGTCCTTCTCTTCATTAAACTAGACATACCCAATTCCAGCAACCGTTCCTCATATGTTTTAGCCTCCAGTCCCCTAATCATCTTTGTTGCTCTTCTCTACTCTTTCTAGAGTCTCAGCATCTTTTTTACATCGTGGTGACCAAAACTGGATGCAGTATTCCAGGTGTGGCCTTACCAAGGCATTGTAAAGTGGTATTAATACTTCATGTGATCTTGATTCTATCCCTCTGTTAATGCAGCCCAGCACTGAGTTGGCTTTTTTGGCAGCTGCAGCACACTGCTGGCTCATATTTAAGTGATTGTCCACTAGGATTCCGAGATCCCTCTCACAGTTACTACTACCCGTATTGAGCAAGGTACCCCCTATACTATATCTGTACATTTGGTTTTTCTTGCCTAAGTGTAGAACCTTTCTTTTTTCACCATTGAATTTCATTTTGTTAAATAGCACCCATTGTTTAAGTCTGTCCAGGTCCTCCTGTATCTGAAGTCTGTCTTCTGGAATGTTGACTATTCCTGCCAGCTTAGTGTCATCCACAAATTTGATGAGTTCCCCATCTATCTCCTCGTCCAAATAATTGATGAAGATGTTGAAGAGCACTGGGCCCAGAACAGAACCCTGAGGCACCCCACTACACACTTCCCTCCATGTAGATGCGGTTCCATTGAGGACCACACGCTGAGTACGGCTGGTCAGCCAGCTACGGATCCATCTGGTGGTGATGCTGTTTAACCCACTTTTTTCTATCTTATCGAGTAGTAGGTTGTGATCTACTTTATCAAATGCCTTACTGAAGTCCAAGTAAATTATATCCACAGCATTCCTCTGATCCAGTAATTTTGTTACTTGGTCAAAGAATGCAATAAGGTTTGTCTGGCATGATCTATTTTTGACAAACCCATGTTGGCTTTTAGTAGTGATTTTGTTTGCCTCTAGGTGTTCGCTGATTCGTTGTTTGATTATCTTTTCCAGAATATTCCCAGGTATTGAGGTCAGGCTGATAGGTCTGTAATTTCCTGGATTTTTTGAAGATGGAAACCACATCAGCCCTTTTCCAATCCTCAAGTACTTCCCCGATGCTCCAGGACTTTTGAAAGATATGGTGCAATGGTTCTGAGATAACATCTACTAGCTCCTTCAGAACTCTGGGATGTAATCTGTCGAATCCTGGTGATTTATATTCATCAGGTCAGATAGGTGTCCTCTTACCATTTTCTTGCTTATTTTAATTTTTGTTTCTAGTTTGTCTTTTGAAGTAGTTTTTTTTTTTGTATGTTGGGCTATAATTTCTTTTTGTGTGAAGACCGATGCAAAGAATGAGTTAAGCAGTTCTGCTTTCTCCCTATTGCCTGTTACTTCCTTGCCATCTTCTCTCTTTAGTGGACCTACAGTTTCATTGACTTTTTTTCTGTTATTAATATGTTGAAATAATTTTTTTTTGTTATCCTTGATTTCTGTTGCAAGTTTTTATTCATTCTGAGCCTTTGCTTTCCTGATTTCATCTTTACATGTTCTGGCTGTCTGCTGATAATCAGCCTTAGTTATGTGTCCCTCTTTCCATTTTTTGTTCTTTTTGTCTTTCAGTTTGTCAGAGATATCTTTGTGCAGCCATACTGGTTTCTTCTTGACTTTCTTGTTTTTCTTTTTCAGTGGTATTGTGGAAATCAACACTTGCAGTTGATTTCTGCCAAGGTAAACATACAACTGTATCATCCTTATTATGTGATGGTTTATAAAGTAATTACCATGGTGGGATGGATGCAGTACTATTTGGCTAGAGCTTAAAGATAATCCTAGCAAGTGGTCCCTGCTATTGGCCTAATCCAGCTGACCAAATAACTCCAAGATGGAGGACCTCCCCTGTCCACACAGCCTATTCTCTGTTTTCAAATATCCATTGTTAAACCAACATGAAGTGCATTGTGTATGAATTGAGAGATGATGATTGATCAGAATAGGGGTATTAGGATCAAAAAAGTTCATATTGTGGATATGGAGGTCTCTACAAATTATTGGGAGCAATAGCTACCCACCTGGGAAGTTTGTAAAATAAGCATTGCTGGTTGTTTCTTCTTGCTTGGAAAAATAAAAGTTAGAAAACACGAATTTTTCAGAGAAAGCTGCTTTCTTACTGTCAACTCCAACTTATGACACCACTCAACCCAAAGGCAGATGGATGGAGATCAGAATGAATCCAGTATCCATACTTGGTTTGGGGCAAAATTCCAGCATATATGTGTCATGGTTCCGATAGATGAAATCCATCAAAAGAGCTTCAAGGCAAAAATTCTTCCTTAAAGAACATTTTATTCAGGAAACAAAGTATTGGCACTATACAGTTGAACCCAAAAACTAAATTCCCTTCCCCCGGTTACAAAGTAACAAAGTGCAATTCCCACCCCGAATAAGCTGCCATAAATCACATTCTCCAATTAGCCTAAAACGCAGGCTTGCTCCTCAGCCTGCCAAAACATTATCAGTTCGTTCTTGAGTTCCCACAAAGCAGCGGTATTATGGCTAGCTGAGCTCGAGCATTTATCCCAACCCCCCCCCTTCTGCACCTAATTTTTAAATACCAGAAAAATCATGTTAAAAGCAAAGAGCAAATGGCTGCAATTTTCATCAGTTGTCAGAGCAGGAACATCCAATGTTTACAGCATTGACATGCTATACAAGACTATAATCCAGTGATGGCGAACCTTTTAGAGACCGAGTGCCCGAACTGCAACCCAAACCCCACTTATTTCTCGCCGGGTGTCAGGTGGGTGTGGCCCACTGGGTGGGCGTGGCTGTGGTCATGGCAGACTAGGTGGGTGTGGCCAAGGGGTGTGTGATCACCTCGATGTTGCTCGTGGGGAGGGACACCTATGGGGGCCGGGCAGGGTTGGGGGAGATCCAGGGAGTCTCTGGCAGGTAGGGCGGTGGGCAGGAGGCTCATCCTGCGGGGTGAGGCAAGGCAAGGCAGGGGTGCCATTGTCACAGGGCAAGGTGAGGCAGGGGCCGGGATGGCTGCTGCCTGATACCATCGGCCCCCGTACACAGAGGCCAGCGAGCACATGGGTGCTGGGATGCATTTGGCCATGTGGGACCTCGGCAAGTTAGCGGGCAGCTGGTTGAAGAGGGATGGTTGCCATCTCCGGGGAATAGCCCGCGTGCCCTAAGAGAGGGCTCTGAGTGCCGCCTCTGGCATGCATGCCATAGGTTTGCCACCACTGCTATAATCCATTTATTTTTAAGATGCTAAATCCTTAAAAAGTAGTAGTAGCAGTTTTGCTGCAACAGACTAATATAGCAAACCTCTGCAAATTCCTCTGTTCACTAGGAATAGCTTACAGTTCATTAATATTTTGCCTTCGCTTTTTTTTATTTAATTCTGATTTTTTTAATTTAATTCTGAATTTTTTTAATTTCATTAGGATTTAGCTTCCATAATTTAAGATAAGGGGGGGAAAGTAAAAACTGAAAATACGGTTGCCTTATTTCTTAACTGCAGCTAAATGGAGATTGGCCAGATTCATGGGTTAACCGTTAAGCTATTAGTGACAACTTTGGATGTGTTTGTTGTCTGAAATCACAAGGAACAAAGAGAGCTGTTATCCTCTTGTCCATATTTGCAAACCTTCTTGCTTGCTATTAATGACCATTTTGAATATGTTTGTTGTCTGAAATCACAGGCAACAAAAACAGCTCCTATCCTCTTGCCCATATTTGTACCTACTTTGGAAATATTCCTCTGCCTTTGTTTAAAAAGGAATACCAGTTGCAAGTATTGGTAATGTCTGAAACAGACATTCATCTTAATTACAGAAATTCTACCCAGTACTGATAAATGTAATTTGTCCTATCTCTTTGTAAATCCTTTTTAATATCATTCCAGAGAGGGCCAGATTGATTTGTTGTTATAGAAATGGCTAGTTTATACTATTACAGAAAAGTGAAAAGTTGAGGTTCGCTGCTAATGCCTTATTTTACTGCAACAGAAGGAGTCGGAAGTCAACGCCTTTTTTTTTCTTCCCTCCTCTTCCACACTTCTCTTTTTCCCTTCCCCTTACCTTTGTTCCCTATTACTTGCTTTTAGATTTTCATATTTTATTCTATAAGCTAATAAAAATAAATATGTAGGTCAACTTAGGTGAAAGTGTAGAAGAATTCAGGTGCTGTTTTTCGAACTCATATTCAGACTTTCCACAACTCTAGTATCTCTGTTATACTCATGGACTAGACTAGAGCGGTGTTTCTCGACCTTGACAATGTTAAGGCATGTGGACTTCAACTCTCAGAATTCCACAGCCAGCATTGTTGGCTGTGGAATTCTGGGAGTTGAAGTCCACATGCCTTAAAATTGTCAAGGTCGAGAAACACTGGACTAGAGGAACTAGAAGGTTGGAGAAAACATACAGATGGTTCAGTGAGTGCTGCTGCTTATCTAATTGAGAAAGAAATAGAAGGTCAGCAAAAGATAAGCTTAGCATACCAACATACTTTTTTTATCAGCAAGAACATTTTCAGCAAAATATTCCATAAATTCAAAGATGATATAACCAGAGAAAAACAGAACCATCGGAAAGAGGGAAGTAAGAGAAGAAAGGGAAACACACATGTGTTTTACTATCTTGGACTTCAATTCACTTTATATAAAGTATGTTTTATTATAAAAGCTATTGCCTTATTATTCAGCGTTAACAAGTGGAAAGTTAATACTCTCCTTTCTTTTTCTTCTCCGAAGCCAACTTACTAGTCATCTTTGTCACCTTAGCCATGCTTAAATCCTAGAACAAGAAATGCAGCCATGAATTTTATGCAACCTGATTCAAGCCAAGCAACAGCCACAAAAGTGGTTAATACCTTTCCACTAAAGTCAGGAAGGTCTGGTTGGGAATCTAGTTAATTTCTGTATATTCTGTATTAACATCTCCCTCTCCCCACAATGCAGGTAGTCTTCGACTTACGACCACAATTGAGCCCAAATGTCTGTTGCTAAGCAAGACATTTGTTAAGAGCGTTTAACCCCATTAAACGACCTTTCTTGCCATAGCTGTTAAGTGAACCACTGCACTTGTTAAGTCAGTAACACAGTTGTTAAGTGAATCTGGCTTCCCCATTGATTTTGCTTACCGGAAGGTCACAACAGCTGATCACATGACCCCGGGACAATGCAACCGTCATAAATATGAATCGGTTGCCAAACATCCAAATTTTGATCCCATGGCTCTAAGGATGCTGCAACGGTCATAAGCACTTTTTTCAGTTCCACTGTAACTTCAGTTACTAAGTGAGTGGCTGTAAGTCGAGGACTAATTGTAGAAGTTTCCTACAGGTTTCTTTCTTTGAATCTTCCTGTGCAGAGAATACCCTCTAACTGCTCGAGTCGGGTTTATGCAAACTGGTTACAGTATTAAATGCTGGCATACATCCAGCCAGCTAGTCAAGGCAGAGCAAAGATATATAGCACCCCGAGTATACCAAATGAAGGAGAATATTATTGTAGCTCAGAGTTGAAATGAGGAGTCATTTCATTAGAGAACAGCCACAGAATCATCAATAACATTTTTAAAGGAGCCCAGTTTACCAGAGAAGAAGAAAACAACAACTCGCTATCTTTCCTGGATATCCTGATCAGCAGAGACCACAATGGCAAACTAGAAATGCAAGTCTACAGAAAAAGCACCCATACTAACCAGATGCTCCACTACCAAAGCAACAACTCCACCTCCCACAAGAGAAGCTGTTTAAGGATTTTATTTAAATGAGCCCAAACTCATTGCAGCAACCCAGAACAGCAGAAAAAAGGAAACAGAGCATCTATACACAACACATTCCAAAAAAATGGATACCCACACAACTTCCATCAAAAAGTCCCTGACCACTCAACCCAATACAGCACAGCCAACACAATCCCTAAAAAGAATTACACTGCCTTATATCAAGAATATTCCAGAAATTGCAAATAGACTACTACAACCACATGGAGTCAGGGTAGCACATAAGCTAACTAAGGCCCTTCAAAACATCTTAAATAAACCCAAAGACCCAGCAACCCCAGAAGAAAAAACAGGAGTCATCTACAACATATAATGTAAGAACTGCAACAACATCTATGTAGGACAAACAGGCAGAAGACTGGCAGAATGCATCCATGAACACCAACTGGCAGTCAAAAGGCATGATGAATTTTTTTTTTAATTTCACAACATTTAACCATTGTTTCACTTGGGAAAATGACAATCCTGGACCGGGCCAAATCCAAAAATTCCAGGGAATTTCTAGAAGCCTGGCATTCTGACAAATCAGCCATCAATAGACACATAGACATTAACAACGTCTATAGACTATGAAAAAGAGACAGACAGTCAACCAGCCCAAAAGAGAAAAAGACTTCAGCAGTTCTCCACCAGTAATCAGCACTCAGATCAGCATAGATTAACTCCAAGGTCACCTTCAGACCGACAATCAAGCAAGCAATACCCCAATCAAGAAACTGCCAAAGAGCCATTAGTAAACAGCCAAATCAAAGAATTCCTAAGACCTCCCCTACTCTCCCAGACAGACAAGACACCAGAATATAAACTGCCAGCAAACAGCACTCCTTACTAGCAGTTAACGATGTTACCTTGTTAGGGTAATGTCATGTCTGCAAGAAAATAAGCAAGCTCAGAGTACACTGTGTACACACACACACTCACACACACACACACACAATGGGAATTCAGCTGAAGAGACATCTTCATTTGTATACATATCAGTATGCTTCATTACAGTACACTAAAGCACACCTCTACAGTACATGATGAAAAATTTCGGATTTAATCTCCAACATCTTGAGTTAAAACAGGGGTTCTCAACCTTGGCAACTTTAAGACTTGTGGACTTCAAGCTGGCTGAGGAATTCTGGAAGTTGAAGTCTACAAGTCTTAAAGTTGCCAAGGTTGAGAACCCCTGAGTTAAAAGAATCAGGTCACAGCTAACAAGATTGCTTTTTCTGCCAAAGAACCTGGGAAGCCACTGGCTGTAAGGGTGGACAATGCCAGTTTACATGGACAAATGGAGGCTGAAATTTGGTGTGATCAAGTTATCTATGCACAAGCAAGCTGCAGTGCAGAGGGGAATAAGCAGGACGTTGTTGCATTTTCTTCAAGACTGCTTCTCTAATTGCATTACTGTCTGATAGTAGATACTGGATTCGTGGGAAGAAAAAGAGGACAGTCGCACAACAGAGCAGATGACTTCTAGCAGTGGCCCACGAAACAGTTGGTTAAGTGACATTGCCAGCCACTGCTTTTAGCCTATTGTAGACCATGGAAAATTCTCATTTATGTTTATCTGCTAGGAAATAACAGCAGAAACAGTTGAATCAGCATCCTGGAAGTCATGCTGGAGAGTTGCTTCTGGGACAGGTGCTCATATCAGCAGCATAGTCTATCCAAGAAGCAATTGCTGCTCCTTTTGAGTCTACCCACCATCAGAACTAAATATAATGGCAAGGTTTCTTCTCTCCCCAGCACCTCAGTGAGTTAAAACACAACAAAAATAATCAAAACCATTACAAAATTATTTTTTGCAAGATTGTATTAAGTGTCTGGACATCAGTACTTCAGAAATACAGTTATTTTAGATCTTATATCTAAGCTGTTTATTAAGCTCGAAGCATCAGCACTTTGTTATTTGACTTTTTCATATTTGAATGCCAAGTTGTAGTGTCCAGCTTTTTTTCTACTAAGTGAAGTCGTGCTGTGGTCTCTGTCAGCATGTCCATAAGCAGCTCAAGCTGTAGCTTCAAGTAATTGTTCTCTTCCAGTAAGGTTTTGTTTGCTTTCTTCAGGGCTTTGTTGGGTGATTCCTTATCTGGAGAGGGGAATAACTGTAATAAGGGCATCTGTTGGGGGACACCCTCATTTTGCCACTCACCATTGTGGAAGACAAATTTTGTTTTGTTCAGCTGAGCACATGGATGGCCATAGTCCATTCCAAGTTCAGCTTGTCGGGTTTTGTAGTCCAATAAATAAAAGGTGGATAATGAAGTTGCTTGGCGAAGTGTTGGCCTTCTTGGATAGAATCTACGAGAAAAATGATCAGCCCAGTAATCGCGCACATCCTGTAGAATGTTAGAAATGGTTTCCATGACAAGGAAAATTAGAGATACAGGATACCAGTAAGAAACCTAGGGAAGAAAGTTCTGTAATAGAAAGCCAACATGTCCAACGTTAAAGAGAGGACTGGGATATTATATAGCTTAATTAGATCAGAAATGAAGTCGACTAGACATATACTACATAATTTCTTTATTTAAAATGCTGCTTACCATTTCCCATAGTGGTTTATAAATTTGGAAGCAATATATAACACAGTGTTATATTTTTAAAAGTCAATCAGATTCATAAATCAAACCGTCTATCTTTAAAAACCCAGGTAAAAAGAAAAAAATACATGCTGAAATCAGGGACCATATAAAAAGGAAATACATAATCTAAAAAGAAGTCAAAAAGGAATATATATCTTCTTAAAGCTATACCAATGGTGGTGAACCTATGGCACAAGTGCCAGAGGAGGCACTCGGAGCCCTCTCTGGGGGCACAAGTGCCATTGCCTCAGCCTTGATTCCCCTCACGACTCCCTCCTCTCCAGCAGCCCCACTGAAGGAGAGTTGCCCCCGAGCCCACACAGAACAGTGCAGCCAAGGACATGGCAGCCAGGCACCGTAGACAAGACTCTGCCCTCACACCCCATCATGCAGTTGATGCTGCAGGGCACGGGCAGAGGGTGTGGCCACCATAACACTGCTGGGCTGCCTGGGCGATCTGCAGCGGGCCCTGGAGGCAGTGAGTGGTCCTGTGGGAAGGCAGGGCGGGGGATGGGGGCAGCGTGGGGGTGGGACGGGGGTGGAGTGGGGGCGGGGCCAGTTTTTGGGCACTCGGTCTCTAAAAGGTTCGCCATCACTGAGCTATACTGTAGATGCTAAGCAAGAATTCCTAAAATGTGACCTTCCTAATGATATTAAATTGCATCTCCCAACACCCTTTGTTATTGGCCAGATCTGCTGGAAGATGTTTTCTGACAGCCTTTCAATCATAGAATTGGTTTCTGTTCTTAGTAAGCATTCTGTTTGAATGGATGGTGGAAATAACTTCCACAAGTTACTCTGGGAACAATTTCAAAGTGGGGATGCCCCATCAAGGAGAACTGTACCCCAGATAAAATGTCACCTTGCCTCACACTGTACAGAAACCTTCAAAAAGGCCACTCATGACCAGACAGGATTGTGTAGAAAAAGATAGTCTTCAGATTACTGAAATAAGGAACAGATCCCTTATAGTAAAGTATATATATGGTAATGTTTTCATTGTGATCATCCTCATTTAATTTTGGATGAAGTGACAACATGATGGGATTTGGGGCAAGAGCTTTTTCTATCATCATACCCACCCTTTGGAACATCATTATACCATTTGCTTAACTTATTCTCCCAGAAGTACTCTATTAAAAATAAGAAATCTCTATTCCTATTTACTTACTTACTTACCTACTTTACTTACTTACTTATTATTTTATTTTTATTTATTAAGTGTATTGGCCGTATCCCAATTTTTTTAAATTAAATGCATAAACAACTATCTAAAGACTCTAAATCAGGGGTGTCAAACTGCCGGCCCGCCCCATACGTCGCGACACGTCACGTGAAGTTGCGAGTTTGACACCCCTGTTCTAAATGGAATACAAAACTTAGCCTCAGGTCAGTGGTTCCCAGAAAGAAAATGACTATTAAAATCTGTGGACCCTACCTTGTCTCCTGTATCTGTCATTTCTTCTATCAGTGTTACTGTGATTTCTCATACTAAAAAGTGTTTTTCAGTAACTGAAAATTTCCTTGTCATACTATTAATATCCTTTCTTTTCCTTGTCCAAGCTCTATTTGAGAGTAATAGCAGCATGACAATAATCTAAATATAATTCTACCATAATTGTTTCAGCAAAACATAGAATATTGAAACATGAATAAGAGTAGCCCTCTAACAGGTGTACCTTTGGTGTCCTTCAGATCTGTGGAACTATAGCCTAAGACAGGTCATGATGATGGAAATTCTGGAAGTTATAGTCCACTTCTGCATCAGGGTAGAGAAAGTTGTCCTGGTTTCTAAATGAGAAAAGCAAAAATTAGTTTGACCTGGATGCGTAGCCATTAGCCTCAATATTCCAGAAACCTGATAGTTTCCTTGATTCTTCTCTTCTTTCCCTTTCTCCAGTATTTTAAGTCATAACATTAACTCTTGGTTGGTCTTGATCCTTGGCACAAGTAGAAGAATAGATCATCTTTCTCAAAAGAGCTGCCTCACAGGGAACTTTGATATGATCTATCGCAATGCTATCACAATGAATAGTAACATAGTTAGATGGGCCCTCCCTTCCCCCTGTACGGCTTTCTGGAAAGAAGAGGACTGCAACTTTTCTGGATATAATCAGTTACACTGGTTATTAGTACAGAGTAACTGTAGCAGTCTAATATGTAACCCCGGGCTGTTGTTGAGGGCTTTGTAAGAAAGCATATGTACTTGTAGAAAGTACTAGCCACTAAAGCAGGCAAAATATTCTTACTATTCTCAGAAAGCTATGCTCACCGTATTTTGTTGTGGATGTTCAAATTCTTGTTTCAGCTAAAACCTCAGGCATGAACAGGTATGGCAATAGAGATAAACTATTCCTTTTGAGTGTATTCACATACGTATATACACTCTCACTGAAATTATGCCTCACATCATATTGTTAGCTTACCTAATGTTACCATGTGACTTGCAATGTCTCACAATTGCTGTTTCTGTTTTATCCAATCATGTTTTTGCATGCAATAAATACTTAAATGAACATGGTTTTGTTTATGACTGTCAAATGACAGTTCAGTGTTTAGCTGGTTATATTAATTGGTATTAATTAATGGAGTTAGTATTGCGCTATTGATAATGTATCTCTTAGATGGGATAATATTAAGGTAATGAGCCAAAATGTTATTCTAAAGGTTCAGTTGTTCTATTACCAGAATTAACGAGGGCTGTCTTTAACAAGTTTCATGCATCAAGTGGACATACCAAATGGCCTATAGAAATTAATAAATGACATGTTTATAAGTTATACAGTTTTACCTCCTATTACAGCTTCTTCCCAAATAAACTACTTTTACTGAGACTTTTGAAGTCATTGATATAAACTGTGCTCATGTATGTATTACTGAACCTCAAAGTAACTACATTAATACAATTTCCTGGTTTCACACAGCACATTGAACAAAGTTAAACAATACATTTTAACCAAGTATATTGGATGAGCCAAGGCTTACAGCAGTAACTTTTATACAGGTACCACTGATCAAAATATATTTTCTTTATTATTATATATGCTAATTATACTAATAAACATGAGCATTTTTTTTAAAAGGTAGAAAAACACTAACAATAGGTTATTATGGCCAATTTGTTTACCGTAATTATAAATTATGGCTAATTTGGTTGTGGTTAAATATGAGTATAAATTCAACCAATTATGATGTATGTAATCAAGATATATTAAATTATGGTATATTGTATTAGGTAAACCCAACAAGGTATAACAAGGATTTCCAGTTCTAGGTCAAAACTGTAATAATTATAGCTGATTATATTGTGTAATTGTCATTACTGGGAGTTGAACATAAGGTTTGGGAAATCGGATACTGTTTTTCTACTTGCCTCTGCATTTGATACAAGAAAAAGAAACCAAAGGATGATGCAAAGATCCTCACTGGAGATTTGAGCTTCATCGTAGGATATAAAGACACAGTTGTATTTTTCTTTATTGCATTGTTTACTATATTTTTGGTTTAATAAAGTTCAAGGCAGACAGACAGGAAGACTATAGAGGCCAGAAGAAATACACCTTGCCCCTAGCCAGTGTATGTTTGTGTGTATGTTTGTGGAATGATTGGTTTTTCTTTTTTTAACTTCGGGGTTTTTATATTTATATATTTATATTTATGTATTTTATTGTGATTTCTATCATGTTGTGAGCCGCCCTGAGTTCTCCGGAATAGGGCGGCATAGAAATTAAATAAATAATAATAAATAATAAATAACTAGCAACTTGTGAAGACACTGGAAACAAATTTCTACCGTGTCTAATCATACTTGGCTAAATAAAGTATTCAATTTATACTAATTATTCCTCATCAGTAAGAAGAAATGTTTTACAAAATTTGAAAAGCTGAAAACAACATAGGATCTTCAGTACCAAATTAAGAACATGCCTTGTCAAATATTTAGGTAGTCTACTCCAACAGGTGTGGCAATATTGTCAGGAAGTCAATCAATTGATTTGCCAACATCAAAGCAAAAAAAAGTCTTGTATATTACATCTCCATCACTGGAGATTTTTAAGAAGAGACTGGACAGCCATTTGTCTAACATCGTATAGGATCTCCAGCTTGAACAGTGGGTTGAACTAGAACAGGGGTTCTCAACCTTGGCAACTTTAAGACTTGTGGACTTCAACTCCCAGAATTCCTCAGCCAGCTTTGCTGGCTGAGGAATTCTGGGAGTTGAAGTCCACAAGTCTTAAAGTTGCCAAGGTTGAGAACCCCTGAACTAGAAAATCTCCAAGTCCCTTCCAACTCTGTTATTCTGTTTATAGGGGTGTCAAACTGCTGGCCTGCGGGCCGGATGCGTCATTTGGAAGCCGCGCCCACCCCATTGCCAGTAATGGCAAAACTGTCCCGATATGTCTCATGACGTCACATGACGTCACAAGAGAATATATATTTTCAGACATGGAGTATAAGTTCTGAGAACTCTATACAGGTGATGTTACCTCATTGCATATGACTTAAAATTTATTTGGAGCACAATTATTGTATATAACAAAACAACGTATTGCTTCCTCCCTCCTAGCTTTCCGGAAAATATTGAAGACACATTTATGCAGACAGGTTTGGGGCGTGTGAGTTGCACTCTGCCCCTGGGCCTTTGACTGTGATTGTGTGTGGTGTGAGTGTCATAAATTATCTAGTTTTTTATATAGTATTGTGGGTAGTGATTTTAAATTGATTCTATATTATGTTTTTACTTGTATTGTTGTTGTGAGCCGCCCTGGGTCTTGGGAGAAGGGCGGCATATAAGTTTAAACAAACAAATAAATAAATAAATAAATAAACATACTAACAGATTGTTATGAAGCTTCCAGCAGGCTTAAAAGGCTAATCTAGATAACTGTGGGCTCAGTTCCTGCCTAACAAGAAACATAGCAAAGTCTGTTTGATTATATTTCCTTTAAAGTGACAGACCAGATAGCCACCTACTACTGTACCAGGATCTCCTGTCCCGCCCCATTTCCTAGGCTCCCAGATTCCTATTCATCTTCCTGAACTTAAGGTGATATACATAATTTTTTTTCTCAATTCTTCAGGACTGCTCAGAAATGTGGCTTCTCTCATCCAAGGAAAAGACCAAATTTTCCTATTGCCCTGTTAGCCAGCTATACGGCTCTTCCTTCCTCCCCTTTTCTCCTTCACTGTATTCCCAAAAAGCCACCATAGTTCATGGGAACATTCAGAGTAGTGCAAAATGCAGCAGAAGGTAATAACTCACTGTGTGGAAATCACCTATGTACCATTTTAAACAATTCTAAACTCTGAGATATTAAACATAGTTATTAATAACAAAGATTCCTGTTAGAATGTATATTCTGGATCGAGATCAATGTAATTGTTGGCTTCACTTTAGGATATCCATGAATCTAGCCCTTTCAGTTTGTAAAGCCATAGTTAATGCTTAGGGCAATGTCTCAACCCATTTTGGACAGCAAGTGAAAGTTTTTCCCTGCTCTTGCTTCAGAAAAAAAAATTAGTGGAAGAAGCAATTTTTGGAGGAAACCAGAATGCAAAAGGCATCAATCCATACCTCTTTGCTGCTGCTTTGCTTTAAATCACATAGGGAAGAAGGCCTTGGTTATATAGTTTAAATAATGTGTAACAAAGTGAAGAAATCTCTAGGAATTTCTGAAATATAACAGAGCAACCAGTGGTGAAAGATAGTGAGAACTATAATTCCAGTAACATCTACAAGGCCACGTGTTTGTTCTCTCCCCTAACATGTAGCATGCACATTATATTTGCTTGGTCCTGCTTTGAATTCTAACAAACGTCATAACACTGACAAAGCTGATTGTCCCTGAGTCTCCTGAAAATGATCAAAATCTGTTACTATGTCATAATAAAGCATAAGAGACAGAAAGGACACCAGCGATTTACATAAGTTGCTCACAACCTTCAGTACTGCGTTTTCATTTATTCTAATTCAGCAATCTTCTACAGAAAGAAACCCTCTGGTAATTTATTCCCCTAATTCACACTGTTTCACATATATCTTAATGCACATTTTAAAAACAATATATGTGCAGTTTAAACATTGCCCCAGAGCTATTTCTTGGCCCTGCAAAGAACTGCGCACTTTTCTATATACTCATTTTACTTCTTTAACTCTAGTCTCTGTTCTTCCCATTTCTCCTCTTCTTTGGTCCTCACTGATCTGGATGTTTTTCTGATCCAAGTGAGTCTTATTAAACTAACAGGCAGACATGTAGAACTGCAGTACAGAAATGACAATTATATTGAAACTTAAATATGTACAAAATAAGCACAGTGACTATTTGCAAATTCTGATGATGATTGCACAATCCTGAGTAGTTTATCTAGGCTTTCAAACAGAGAAGTGATCTAATTCGATTGCCATTTGTAAACTGCTAATTCTGAAATATATAATTAGGAATGTACTTGTGAAACAAAGATACACATTTTGCCTGCTAATGCTATTAAAAATTATTATTGGTAGTAAGACAAGTCTAGCAATTTGAAAAATAGTCAAATGCCACTTTGCAGTACATAATAGGAGATAAATTTGTTTTGAAGTCCAGTGACATACCCAGACAAATCTATGTAGGCTTTTGGCAAAATTTCAGAGTGGTTGTCCATTGCTTTCTTTCATATGTTTCTTTTAAACAGTCAGTGTTGGACTTCCCATATTCATTTTCATCCAAATAACCAGATAATGCTTACTTTCTAGTTTAAGTGCTGCCATCTAGTAGATCATCAGCCATAATGCAGTTCCAAATATAGTAAAGCCAGAATGCCCAGTGAAATAAAGGCGCTGCATTGGGACTGTCAGAAGAAAAAAATAGATTAGTTATTATTAATCTAATTTAGAATATTGTTGAAAAAAATCTTCAGGGTCCAGTCCAAGCCAGGAATAAACAAAATGGAGGTTACTTAGGAAAGAAGGTTCAGTTTATTGAAGAACAGAACAGCAAAAACATGCGGTTCTGGGAAAGCTAACAAAATGGAGCTGAGAATGGATGGGTTTTTATACCTTTTGGGGTTTTTCTGTTTGGAGTTGTTCCTGTTTGAGGTTGTTCCTGTTCCTGTGCAATGAACTTTGACCTGAGGTTCAGTGCACCCTTTTTGATATTCTAATGGTGGTGGGTTAATCCTATTATTTCCTAAAGGTCATGTCTAGATTTTGGGTGGGGGAATGTAGATTTTAGGGGTCTTTGTCTTTCTAATCCCATCAGCTCCAAATTTACTGGCTCCAGTCTTTCTGAAAGGATTATCAAATGTGCATTTCTACAGAGCTGGCCTGCTGAGTTTCTGCTTGGGGGAGAGGTTTCTTCCATTTAAGATTTTCTCTCATTATTCTTTTGGGAAAATATTCTGCCTTTTTTTTAATATCCCCTAAATATTTCTTTCTGTTTGGGGGGGTGCTGACTTCCTACAATATTATGAATAAAAATATACAATAAAAATGTAACATCTGATCTACCTAGGTAACAAGTCAATTCATTTTTCTATTCTGCATTTTATTTAACATTTGACATAGCATCTGTAGTTATGTAACATAACTATGTAGTTATGTAGTAATATAACATCTGTAGTTATGAAAACCTTTAGAAGGTTAATGCTGTCCCCCCTTGAAAATCATCACGGATCTGCTGCTAGACCCTTTGCAATTTGCCTACTGTGCAAATAGATCAGCAGATGATGCTGTTAACATGGCACTGCACTACATCTTACAACATTTTGAATCCCCAAGGACCTATGCAAATGTTCTTTTTGTAGACTTCAGCTTGGCATTCAATGCCATCATTGCAGAAATTCTTCTCTCCAAACTGACACGCCTATCTGTGCCTGAACACATTTGTAGCTGGATTATAAGCTTTCTAACAGATAGAAAGCAGCAGGTAAAGCTATGTAAAATCATACTGAATACCTGAATTAATTGAATTAACACAGGAGTCCCCCTCATGGCTGTATGATCTCTCCATTACTCTTCTCTAAATATACCAATGATTACATCTTGAAGCATCCCTCTGTTAAAAGTACTGAGGTTTGCAGATGACACAATAGTGGTCTATTCTAGAGGACTCTGCATAGAAATGGGAGATAGAACAACTGGCTCTGTGGTGCAGCCAGAACAATCTGGAGCTAAACACTCTTAAAACTGTAGAGATGGTAGCAGATTTTAGGAGAAGCCTACCAATTCTACCACCTCTTACAATATTAGGCAACAGAGCATCAACAATAGAGACCTTGACGTGTCTGTGTTCTATAATCTCCCAGGACTTGAAATGGACACCTAACATTAGAACCATCATTAAAAAGGCACAACAAAGAATGTTTTTTCTGTGTCAATTCAGAAAGTTCAGATTGCCCAAGGATCTGCTGATACACTTCTCAGAGGAATTATTGAATCTGTCATCTGTACTTCTATAACTGTCTGGTTTGGAACAGCAACCAAACATGACCCGTACAAACTTCAACTGATAGTTAAGACTGCAGAAAAAACAATTGCAACCAACCTGCCTTCCACTGAGGACTTGTATACTGCACAAGCCAGAAAGAGGGCTTAGAAAATATCTACAGACACCTCACATTCTGGACTTAAACTGTTTCAACTCCTACCCCCTCAGGACACCGCTATAGCGCATTGCATGCCAAAACAACTAGACACAAAGACAGTTTTTTTCCTTCATGCCATCACTCTGCTGAACACCTAATTCTCACAGTACTGTCTTATTCTAAGGATGTTTACCCATGCAGTAGGGTTGTATTACTATTATCCTTCTCATCTTTCCTATTGCCTTCTACTATTGGTATCTTATATTACTTTGTTGTTTGTATGTACACTGAGAGCTTATGCCCTGGAAACAAATTGCTTGTGTATCCAATTACACTTGGCCAATAAAGAACATTCTATTCAATTCCATTCTGTTCCACTCCACTCCACTCCACTCCATTTTGTTTTTCAGATTCTGAATATATTAGTTAAGATACAGGGAGTTTCAGGCTGAAATATCTACATGGCCTGTAGAGATGACCTGTAAATCTTTTCCAATCACAATTTTATAATGATTTTACTTTTTATAAGGTTAGTTATAAGTGAAGAGGATTTAAATCTGTGATTAAAATGTTAATTTATTGATTAATGAATTCAAAGTTCCAGACTTTAGAGTTATGTATTAGGATTCATGGTACTGTAGTGGATAGCTCCTAGATTTGTGCCACATCTCTGTATCCACATGTCATCATTAGTACTAAACAGCTGAGAAAATTTAATTCTTACTTGCAGAGGAGCACAAATCATACTATTTCCAGTTTCCAACTTGCAATGCTGGAGGTTTGCACAGCTTGAAGCAGGGATACTTCCCTGTTCCTCATCTAATGCTGTCAACAGGGAAGCAGCTGCAGTGCCTTGGAGCAGAGGACTGGTTTTGCAGCTTCCCTTTACAATGAAAGCAAATGCAGCCAAAAATGAGATAGATCAGGGCACTGGCTGGTGGCTAATTCTCATGCTCTCCTGTTTGCCTAGCAAAGAAGCATTTGTGAGGACAGTCAAACCTCAAATCAAATCATGTTATTACAGTCATAGACCAGCATAAGGAATCCGGATAGAGTCAATTAAAAAGCATACAAGTCACAAATAGGGTCTATAAAATTATGAATATATTAAAACAGGAAGCATATATAAAAGTCTAAGAATCTAAAAGAAGGATAGGCATGTCAAACTTGCGATGTCATATGATGTCGTGTGACATATCACGACTTTTTCCCCATTGCTGGCAATGGGGTGAGCGCAGTTTTGTCATGATGCATCTGGCCTGCGGACCAGAAGTTTGACATGCCTGGAGTAGAAGGATTAATTAGGTGTAGGGGAGCATAAAGGGAAGACTATATCAAATTAAATATAGTTTAATTTAATAATATGTGAACTGGATGCTTAAGTCTCATTTATGCACAGGTCATCATTTGATATATTTTGAACACTGCAGCACAGAACCTGACAATATTGTAGCAGGGAGATGTAGAATTGTCTTATATGCTATAACTATTTATGAAGTAATTATATTGCAAAACTATTTCTGAAGGGTTGGGAAATGTCGTAAAAAGATAGAGAATTAGTTTTTTCAGCCTATAATCTAAAAGCAATTTTCCTCATAAGGAATTGCAACATACTGCATTAGACTGAAATAATGGAAAATACCATATGTCTAGAGATATAAATCAAATCATTTCAGGGAAGCTTCTAAGCAGATCACAGTTGTGGAATCTGTTGCAATTAGGGTCTAATTTATGAGTCTGCTAATTCCTTATTAGAGATTCCAATGAGAATTGGGACACTTCTCATATAGTTCACATGTCACACAGAAATAGCATGCCTAAAAGCAAGTCCATCTAAGGCACAAATTGTATTCATATCTAGACCAGGAGGCCCCTAATACAGTCACCTATGCTTTGGTTACCTTCAGTATATTCTACATGGGACTACCCTTGAAAACCACTCAAAAGCTGCACCTGAGCCAATTATAGGCTAGCCACACCTCTGCTCTGTGAGCTGTGCTGTTGCCAGCAGGCTTCTACATGCAATTCAAGCTGCTGATTATTACATATAAAGCTCTTTGTGCCATAGATCCTGGCTATCTAAGGGGCTAGCTATCACCCATTGTTTCTACTCAGCCAGCATGAATTGGGAGAGTTGGGTATACTCCAGGTCCCCTTATTTCCAGGCCCTGGGTTAGAGTGGGAGATGAGCTTCTTGCCATTTTTTTAAAAGTGATTGTTATCTTTTCCAGACTTTTTGATGATAATATAGTAACATTTTTGTGTTTTATTGTATTTTTATTTTTGTATTATGTAAATACTCAGCCATGGGCTCTGGGCTTACATCTCATAACTAAATAAAATGTAAAAACTACATAACAAGTCTATTCTGCCCTTTCTGTGAAGAGTTCCATGTTTTCTAAAAGTAAATTTAAAACTCTTCATTTTAAAATCGTTTTCTAAGTATATGTCTAACCATGATGATGATGATGATTTTGATACTTTTCTTGTAGTAACCACATATTTTCTCCTGGATATTCTCAACCTGTTCCTTCAGATTTTCCAACGTACCCTGCATCGCTGTAACTGAGTCTATCCATTTGGCTGCTAATCGTGTTTTTTCATGTTTTTGTCATACTGTGTCAAAAATATTTAATCTGAGTCTAAGTAATGTCTAACTGCCGGGGGTACAGTTATAAAATACACGATGAAATAATAAAGGACTCCGCTCGCGTGTTGTAATCACCTAACCGTCTCAGGAGTTTCATGTCACTTTAAGAATGAATCGGAACTCTTCATTCAAACATCCCCTTCTCTGACTTGCTGCCAATCCGGGGCCACTTCCTCTCTCACAACCCTCCAATGGAAGCGCTCCACGAAGGTAGCGTCGTGGGGACGTGGCTTCAGGAGAGACTAAAGTTAAGTGACAGCGCGGGCTGACCAATGGAGTCCAAAAGCGATCCGATGGGCGGGGCTTTGTTGCACCTCTGAATCAATGGGGTGAGAAGTCTCAGCGTTAGAGAGGCGGGGTTTGTGTTAGGGAGAGAAGAGACGAGTGGTTAGCGGCGGCAGCAGCGCTCTGGAAGCGACCACGTGATTAAAGGCACTTGGGGCCGCCTGGAGTTCTTTGCCCGGTGGGAGCGCGGATAAGGTGAGTTGGGGCTCGCCCGTCTCCGCCAGGAGCCGGAGGGGAACGCGCCCCCCCCCGCAGAGCGTTGGGATCCTGCTGCTTCTCTGTCGTGTGCGGGCCGGGGGGGGGCTGGGACTGGCAGCAACCAAGGCGAGCATCGTGGCTGAGGAAGGGCGACGGGTGAAAAAGAGCCCGGAGGCGGCGAGTCGAGAACTCCTAGAGGAGACGCCTGGGTTTGAGTGCCTAAGGCGGCAGGCAATTGCCGCGTTTGCCCCGTGAGGCCTAAGTGGAGGAATTGGGCGAGGAGGCTCATCCCCTGTCGCTCCTCTTCCCCCCCCTCCCTTCTCAATCTAGAAGGAACGGAGGGTTGTGGGTGCGGCGCGCAGGCCTCGTGGAGGAAGGCAGCGAAGGCATATAAGGGTGTCCAAGGCGGGCCCTTTAGGGCTCGGGCCTGTGGGCCAGGGTGACTGCCGGTGAGGGCCACATGCAATGTAATGACTTAGCATTTGCGTCATGGGTGTGTTATCGCTTGCCAGAACTCGTGCTTATGAATTGCCACAGTTAAGGGCGAGAAGCTGCCGCTGCAGCATGAAGGACCCTATAAAGTGGTTTGTGCAGAGATGGAACCCTAAAGTAGGGGCAGATCCGGACACAGATAGCCGTAAAGGAGGTAACCTTCCCTCATGTTAAAAAAAAAACAAACGCCCTGCAAAGCCTTTGGAGTCTGAAAATATGCGTGACTTCATATGGAAGTTTGCTCTATCATGAGGTGAAAAAGGAGAATGAGTGGATTTGGCACAGGCCTCTTCAGTAAGACGTGCGCAGCGGAGGGGGGAGCATTTGAGTGAGGGAAGCGGAAAACGGATATTGGCACAGCCGGTCGCTGTATTTTCATGGATCTTTTATTGTGGATGTTGTGAAAATTGTATAACGTGGCATTTTAATACTGATACCAATATCTGCATCAAAAGTGGGTTCTCTGCATGTGCAGCTCTGAGAAAAGAAATACATAATTTATTACTATTTGATATGAATTGGCCTTTGCCAGTTAGCACTTAATACATAATATATACTTTTCAGACAGTATGGGTAAATTAAATTTTGGATTTGTGTTCCCAAGAATCCAGAGGGCACCAGGCTGAGAAAAACTGATCTAGATCAAGTCCATCCTATGTGAACTGAAAAACCAATATGATAATAAGATAGAAGGAATAAAGGCATCTGCTCAGTTTGAATTGGTTTTAACATTTTAAAAAAGCTAAACAGAGTTGGACATGGAGCTATGGTCTAATTAAAAAATGAGCTAATGTAGTCACAGGTTGAGTATGAAAAAATCTCTAATTTTTATTTTTGAGTAAAATGATTATGCAGGTCAAAGGTTAACTTGTAAGTGCAGGATACAGTATAGGTGGTGTAATGAGCTAACAAACCTTGAACTTTAAAATGGTAATGGTCATAAGAATGAGGAAATACCTCTGTATTTGAAAGCAGTTTACTTAAAATCTGCAAGTCAGGCATTTGTCATTTTCCTTGTGTTTGTCTCAAGTTATAAGTGCCTTTTTACATCAAGGATAAAAGAGTGCTGTAAAACCTTACAGTAATAAAAAATACAAGCATATTAATTGGAACAATATTAAGGGAAAATGCTTAAGTGACCATGAAACAGACTGCAGAAGAAGTCTATTGTTCATAGTGGAGTAAGTAATTTTATACCATTCTTAACTAGAGTAATAATGTTTTCAAAACAGTAATCTAGTTCTTAATGGCATAACATTGAATTGGAAATGACACTTCAGTATATATGAAATATCTTAAGTGTTGTCTTAAACATGGTTAGCAGCTTTTTAATTTGGCAAAAGATTTTGTAGTTACTGTACAGGTAGTCCTTGACTTACAATCTCAATTGAGCCTCAAATTTCTATTGTTAACCAAACGTTTAAGTGAGTTTTGCTCCATTTTACGACATTTCCTGCCCCAATTATTAAGTGAATCACTACAGTTTACTAACACAGTTAAGTGAATCTGGTTTTCCCATTGACTTTGTCAGAAGGTCACAAAAGATGATCACATGATCCCGGGACACTGCAACCGTCATAAATATGAGTCAGTTGCCAAGTGTCTGGATTTTGATCACATGACCACGAGGATGCTTCAATAATCGTAGGTCGGTCATAAGTCACTTTTTTCAGTGCCGTTGTAACTTTGAACAAGTCACTAAATGAACTGTTGTAAGTTGAGGACTACCTGTACTGGGTATTGTGTTCTAAAATTACAGAGTAGCATACAGGCATTCCTGTTCATATTGAAAAATAATTTTGTTATAATACTAAAATAAATGTGCTTAGATTGCAGTCTCACTCAAAATGGCTGTGTTGCTTCCAGACCGATGTTACAACAATGTATTGACAGGAAAAACATAGATTATCTAAATCTTTAATACAGAATAATGACAAAATTATATAATATAATGGAGACAGACTGCTTGTATTTGCATTGCTTTTCATATTTCATCAAGATTTAATGTAATCTTTAATTTTGTTACATGAATAAATTATTTTAACAAAAAACATACACTATTGTGATGTGTAGATATGTCAGTCAAAAAATTAAAAAACACTCAGTCTGATTCTGTTCTTTATCTGTCTTTTCTCAGCTTCTCTTGCTCCTTTTTCTTTTGTAGAAGATAACGTTACTATTCTGACTATACTGACTTTCATTGAAGTATTTCCATTGGTTTCTGCTCCTCCAGATTAGAGGTATAGACTCTAAAGGTCAAAGAAAATACAGAAACAAGTGGTACATCTTTGGTGTTCTAAAGAGTATATGGTTCTATACTGCATATGAGTAAAAAATAACTGAACAGATTTTTTTTCCATATTTCAGTGGTGATATCCATTCTATGAAATATTCTTATAGAAATACAAATATTTGCCTTGTTCTACAAGTATTCTGAATACAGACAAATGTGTGTTCTAGCAGGTGTTTGGCTCGTAGACTAGGTAAAAATACCATATTTATATAGGTTTTTATGAGGTGGGGGAATTCGTACTTTATTGTACCCTATTGGCAAAATGTTTCAAAACTGTTTAGTAAACAGCCACTAAATATGATTTTTAATACAAAGGAAGGGTTAAAAAGTAACAAAAATAGTAAGTGAAAGGAATTTTGTGTTACATCAATCTGTTATTTGGAAGAACAGCTCTTGATCATATCAAAAGTTCTTATGGGTAGGTACTGCTTGCTTCCTTGACAGCCCCAGAAAACAGAATGGCAGAGTTGAAAGGGACCTTGGTGGTCTTCTATCCATCCCCCCTGCTCAGGAAGGAAATCCTACATCATTTCAGACAAATGGTTGTCCAATCTCTTCTTGAAAATTTCCAGTGTTGGAGCACCCACAACTTTTGGAGGCAAGCCATTATACTCATTTCTGCCTGTGCAGACATAGGCAGAAAAGTGTTGCCTGTGTCTGCACAGATAAAGGCAATCTTCAGAGGAGTTGCATGACTTTTCCAAATAATTCAGATACTATAATGCTTTTTATGCTAAAAGGGCCTGCAAAGCAGTTTTTTGAAAGCTTCCATGGGCCCTATTAGGTGATATTTGATAACTTGCTCACTTGTTTGGGTAGTAGAATTTGGATGCACTAGTAACTACCGTAAGTAATAGGATTGTGCAACACTTCAGGTTGGAGGACAGAAAACTGCTTTTGAAGATATGGTGGACATGAATGTAGTATTTCTCTGCAGCTGCTTAAATTAAGATTTGACGTCACAGGAGAAAGATGGGCTGTTTTAAAGAATTGCACATAGGCAGTATGTTCAAACCTCTGCACAAATTAATGCATCCTTCAGCAGTGCATTATACCGTGTTTCCCCAAAAATAAGACCTGGTTTTATTTTATTTTTTGTCCCCTCCAAAAGAGGCACCAGGTCTTATTTTGGAGAGATGTCTTACCTCCGGCACCAATAGCCCCACCCAGCAGGTTCACTTCTGGGGCCGAAGAAGCAGCTTCATTCTGCAGCTGTATTCTAGCCTGCATTTCTCAGTCATAGGCCTTTCCGGAAGGCCTATGCAGCTGAGTACCAAGCTATGCATAGCTCGATTCTGCAAGACCTATGCAGCCGAGAAGTGAGCTATGAATTCAACTCGGCTGCATAGGTCTTGCAAAACCGAGCTATGGATTGAATGCATAGCTCAGTTCTTGGCTGCAGTGGTCTTCTGGAAAGGCCTGTGACTGAGAAATGCAGGCCTGGCTGCAGAAGATGCCGCAGAAGAAGTGGGCCGGTGAGGAGAGGCCTGGCTGCAAGGTAAGTGGGTGCAGGGCGTGTGGGGCAGATCCACACCCTTACTCCCATCCTAGCTTGATTTTTAAGTGTGTGCCTCACCCCAAAAACTAGGGCTTATTTGGGGGGGTAGGGTTTATATTAAGTCCACCCTCCAAAATTAAGCTAGGGCTTATTTTCAGGGTAGGCCTTACTTTCGGGAAAACATGGTAGCTGTAATAAATCCAAATAGACGTATGCCGAGAGAACCTCATCAAGTCTTATTTGACTTTTATTGTTTACCTTCTGGATTTCAACCACAAATGTGATCTTAAAAGTGGAAAATTTTTAATTATTTGAATATACTAATACAACAGTATAATCCTTTTTTTAAAAAAATCTTCATTTACACCCCTTAAAACTAGCATAAATTTCTAGTATTGCAGTGTACAGCTAGTTCTCAGGTTACAAGGACAGTTGGAACAGCAATCCTTCGCTAAATGATGCAGTCATAAAACATAACATCACATGTTTCCATTGCTTAGCAATGGCAGTCCCAGAACTGCATGTGTCATTAAGCAGAAAGAGGCTGGAGTCCCAGGCAAGGAGTGCAGGGTGTGTGCGGATACTGTAGGCTTTTACCATGGGTGGGTGCTGTGGCGCACAAGAGGGCCATGGGCAGAGGTTGCTACAAGTGGAGGCACACTACAGACTGTGAGCAGAGTTTGCTATGGAGTACAAGATCCCTGGGATGTCTTACAGGCTATTTCAGGAGTGACTTGTAACCTTCTGGCGTCCCCCTTGAATTTGTTTGTGATAAGTCAGCAGGGAATTTCACAAATGGCAATAATGTGACCTTGGGTTACTGATACTGTTGTGTGATTTATTTGTCAAGTACCCAAATCACATGTCCATGAGGATCTGCGTTGGCTGGAACTTTGAGAAGTGGTCATAAGTTTCACTCATTCACTTGAACACTCACTGAACAAATGTTCATACCTTAAGGATTATTTGTATGTGAATGGAATGGTATAGTGTATGTAAAAAAAAATTGAGCAAATAATCAGTTTACAATTAAATAAAATTTTAACAAAAGTGACATTGCTGGATATATTGCAAGAACTTCTCTTTCTATGCATATAATTGGTAACTTTCCTGAAATCAATAATGTTTGTAGATAAATTATACTATGATTTAAAGTTTAGTAGACAGTTGAGTAATGTATAATATCTGGCTGTATATTTTCAGTCCTTCATATCTATTTTTTCCCCTAAATTATATTACTTTCCTTAAATTTAGGATAAGAAGGTAGAATTTTCTGAAAAGATTGAGTACTATCAAATATCTCTTTCCAATAATCATTAACCTAGTATCTTAGAAAAACATCTATGAGAGTATGAAAGCCCATGTCCTCTGCTGTATCCTCAGCATTTAATATGTTCTGTAAACCTGTAACTCATGTAAAAACAATCAGATCTCTTTATTTGAGGTCCAAATGTCTCTGTTTAATAAATGTATTAAGGTTTATTTTAAAGTTTCTTATTTTTCTTATATTCAAATAGTATCAATCCTTTTGTCTAGCAAAAATGTGTATCATGGACAATACAAAATGAAATATCAGCATCAGACCTAATTTGGAATGTGAATTCTTTGTTACAGTAATCAACATTAAAACAATTTACTGTATTCAGCCATGGTGCACGTCTTATATTTTTAATGGTTGGGTTTACGGTTAAATAAGCCAAGCACAAGGTTGTAGTCTTGGCAGTTATACTGCATTTCATTGGTAAATTTCACATTCTTCTCTCTTTGTCATAGACCATGAAGCGAAAGTGCTTGCTATTTGCATTATTGCTAGTAGTTGGAACATCCGGTCTCCTGGCACATGACAGTGATGATCATGATCATGATCATGATGATGAAGATGTAATAGATATAGAAGATGACTTGGATAATGGTGCTGAAGAAGTAGAAGAATTAAAGCGTGAAACCAGTGCTCCTCCATTACCTAAGGTTTGGTTAAATATTTTTCCAGTTTAAAAGTTCAGCAAAAACTACAAAAAGAAAACCCAGTTTTGTCTTATAAAGTTGGAATTAAGCTTGCAGTTTTTAGTATTTTTGTATGAGATCTCATGAAGGATTGGGTAACAGCATGTACAATTTGAGGGTTTCCCATGCAATCAAATCACACAATATTGGGTGCTCTCACAGGATGTTGTACTAGTTTTCATGTGAAATTGCATTATATTATCTATTCTTTAAAAGGTCTCTAATGTTTATTTTCAAACCAAAGGAACATCAGTATTTCATTATCATCTAAAAGATAGGAACAATCTCCTGAATCATACATTTAAAGATTGATGTGTGTGGTGAGTATGTGTGTGTGTATGAATATATATATATATATATGTGTGTGTGTGAGTGTGTGTATGTATACACACACATGCTTGGTTTTTGCTTTGAATCTTTTAAAAACCCCTCCTCAAGCATAACTTTGTCTGATGTGTAAATTGCAGATTATATTTTACTACACAGCTATTTTGGTAATTCTGATCTTGGAAGTTAAATGATTAGGAATTTTGACAGATAACTAGAACTTTTAAAATTGTACCTGATTGTAAACATAGTAAAAAATTTAAAATTATTCAGAATATCATCTAATATTGAACTTCTGTCTTCAGGTTACCTATACAGCTCCAGTACCAACAGGAGAAGTTTATTTTGCCGAAAACTTTGATAAAGGAACTTTAGAAGGGTAAGCATTCATCTAAAAAAATATTAGTAGGTATATATCAGGAAAGCTTGAATTAAAAATATGTTTTTAAAGATATGAATCAATCAGTTCAAAAATCAAAAGAATGAAATTGGTATAAGTAAAATACCTAATATAGAATACATCTGATAACTGTTGGAAAGAATGGACCATATAGAACAGTGGTGGCGAACCTTTTAGAGACCGAGTGCCCAAACCGCAACCCAAAAATCATTTATCGCTGCGTGCCGGGTGGGCGTGGCCGACTGGGTGGGCATGGCCTCGGTGGTCACAACCATTATAAAAAAAAACTGTTCCCAAGAATTTTTTTCCTAGCAGCCAGGCAGAAGAGCAGAGCCCTGAAGCAAGTGTCCTGGGGCTGTTTCCACCTGCGTCTTTCTCATTCTCAGTTCTCTTGCCCGTGTGTTGTTTGCACCCCACCCCCCCAATTGCTGTACGCTTCGCAGCCCAGGGAGTGAGATTCACCCCTCCGCCTTAGGGCCCCACTCTTCTGCCTGGTGCTGGTAGCTCTATCTACAGCGGCCGGAACAAGAGGCGGGTCACAGCAGTCCATTAACCTTTTTGCTGCATCGGACTCAGGGGCTTGCTATTTCACCCCCTCCACCCAAAAATCTAGGTCGAGGTGGAAACCCACCCTCATGTGCCTTTGCTTAGGAGGAGCAACTTATTATGGTTGTGAACTAAGCTGTAATAAGAGGTTTTACTTCTTGCCGATTTATGGGGGGGGAGGAAGCCCTTGCCTGGGTGCATCCACTCGACGGATCTGATGGGGGTGGCTTCTGCTGCTGCTCTGACTGGCCAGCAGGGAAGCAAGAGGAGGTAGAGGGGCAGCCGGGGGTCTGGAGCCGCCTCAGCTGCTCACTAGCAGCCCGAGGCAGCAGATTCATGCACCAGCTGCCCCTTCTGCTTCCCTGCAGGGCTGACCGGTCAGAGCAGCAGCAGAAGCCACCCCCATCAGATCCATCGAGTGGATGCACCCAGGCCAGGGAAAGGCTTTTTTCTGGCTACCCCAGAGCGATTTCCGCCCACGCCGATGGGGCTCTGTGGCCAGTCCGCCATTATGCTGTGGCTGCTGACGGACACCATCGGCCCCCATGCGCTTGCTGGCTTCTGTGTGTGGGGGCCGATAGTGTCAGGCAGCAGATCCGGAAGTGAAGCTCTGCTGACTATCCTCGTGCTGGCAGTGGCGGCGGCGGGGAAAGCAGGATCTGGCATGCGGGCACCCTTTGCTGCTGCTGCTGCCGCACATTGTCCCGTGTGCACCTCCGGGCAGGGAGGGGAGGGCATCTGCCACAGCTCACCTTCCCCCGCCACTGTCCCCACCAGTGCAAGGATGGTCGGCACAGTTTTGCTTCCAGAACTGTGGCTGGCCGGGCTTGGCGATGCAGGGATCACACTGCTGCGTCCTGCTTCTCTGTGTGGTTGGCCAGTCAAGGGGCTCAGAGCAGCAGCAGCCACCCCCATCAGAGCCACTCTGTAGATAGGACCCACACCAGGTGAGGGCTCCTTTCCGGCCATCCTGGGGCCGTCTCCGCTCATGCCAATGGGGCTGCACTGCGGAAGGGAGATGGCGACTCTGATTTCACTCACTCTCCTGCCAAAACTGCTCCTTTTATACATTCCCTCACCCTGCCCAGCTCTTGCAGCTATTCCCGGACTGCGCATGCATGGAGAGGGGGAGGGGAAGGAGCCCAGAAATGATGTGCGTGCCCACAGGGACGGCTCTGCGTGCCACCTGTGGCACGTGTGCCATAGGTTCGCCACCACTGATACAGAAAGAAGAAAAATACATTGAAACATTTATGAAGAAGTTAAGTTAATATCTTAGTTAAGAGTGACTTTCCAGAGAGAACATTCCAATCCACAGTTACTAAAATGAAAATGGCTCTTATTCATCCCTACCAAGCTTTGTCATATTATGTGCATAAATAATCTGGTAAGTTACTTTTTAATTATAGGAGGTTATAGTCTCTTAAGTAACTTGAGTTGAAGTTTGGCAGTACACATTTACTGTGCCTTGATTTGTATCAATTGCAATGGCCTGAGACCAGACTATAACCTTTTCTGCCTTATGGAAATCTTACAAAACCTTTTTTTTTCTAGCATGCTTGAAAAATAAGGAGCCTGCAAGGTGATTGTATAATGTTTTAATATGTTGATCCATTCTCCCACAGTCTTATTTAAGTTGAATTATTTTTTAGATTTGTTTTTAATTGTTTTATTGTATGCCATCCAAAGTCAAGTTGCAAGATATGGATAGCTATATAAAACTGAAAAATATCTCCCTGCTCTTTTTAGGTGGGTCCTTTCTAAAGCGAAGAAGGACGATACGGATGATGAGATTGCCAAATATGATGGTTTGTATGACATCTTACTCTTTGTGTAGGAAGTTTTATTGCAATATGTTTTTTTTCTATACGGAAAGCATATTTTACTAGAGAGGATTATTCAGTTATATAAGACCCAATTTGCAATCTGTGCAGCCCAGATACAAATTTATTTCTTTAGTGTAAGCTAAATCAGAGTTCTGTTAGAGCATTTATACTTAATCTAGAAGTTTATTAGAAAATCTGTTCGGCCAATTCCCAAAGTATTTGTTTATGTACTTTTTTTGAGGTAGGTTTTTTTCCCCTAATAAGACTATTCTTGTCCTACTTTTTATATAAAAATATACTAAAAGTGATGGTCATTGCAATTGCAGAAAAAAAGATTTCATGAAAGTAGAATACAAGCATAATTTCTCACAAGGATCCAGATTAATAATTCCAACAAAATCATTGAGACTTTGCAAAAAGTAGTTTTTAAGAACAGATAATTATGCCTAGTTCTTACATAAATGTATTGATATTCAGTAGCTTCTAATAATATAAAAAACATATTTTTAAATTTTATCAAAGAAAAAGCTGCCTGCGAAAGGTATTGCTGCTAAGGTCTTCTGAAGGAAAAGAGGGAGGAGCATTTAGTGCAAGCACAATGTGATAATTGTGAAGAATTTGAAAAATGTTGTGTTTGACATATTTGCATCATATTTGCTATGGAAATAAAAGAGCAAGGTTGTGTTGTTTCTGTCTTGTTTCTATAGGCAAATGGGAAGTACAGGAAATGAAGGATACTAAACTTCCTGGGGATAAAGGACTTGTGTTGGTTTCACGGGCCAAACATCATGCAATTTCTGCCAAACTTAATAAGCCTTTTATCTTTGACACCAGGCCTCTCATTGTACAGTAAGTATTTTTTGCTGTCTTTTTCACTGAACCAGCAATACTGTACCCAATGCATAAACAATAAACAAAGGCTCACAATGTAATTTAGAGCCACTATGGTCTAGTGGTTAAGGCACCAGGCTAGAAACCAAGAGACTCTGAGTTCTAGTCTCACCTTAGATATGAAAACCAACTGGATGACTTTGGGCCAATCACGCTCAACCCAACTCACCTCATAGAGCTATTGTTGTGGGGAAAATAGGAGAGGAATAGTGTTAGGTATGTTCACCATCTTGAGTTATTTATAAAAAAGAAAAGGCAGGATAAAAAAAATCTTTTAAAAAATTAGTTTCTCATTGTTGGTATATAACATAATTTTATATGATAGAATTGGAAATTGGAGGTATGTGTGTTTGTGTAAGTAAATGTAATTTTTTGGAGAGAAACGTAGGAAAGAATTGAGAGGAGGGAAGAACACAAACAAAAATGTAAGCTTTGATGGTCAGATGTTAATGTAGTGCCGTGTGAAATCATTTTCAAAAGATTTTTTTAAAAAATGACAGTGTGACCTCTTACGTTGCAAACTTAGGTATGAAGTCAACTTCCAAAATGGAATTGAGTGTGGTGGTGCATATGTGAAACTGCTTACTAAATCTAATGATTTAAATTTGGTGAGTATTGTTAATCTTCTAAGTTTGAGAACGTAATGTTTATTTGTTTGGATTACACTCTTGCAAATCATCTTATTACTTTAACAAGATGATTGCATGTCAGTCTACTGAACACTTAAGTACTGTTTATTATAAATCTCATTATTTCAATGATACTCAGGTTATGTATGCAATTTTTGTGAAAACTGTTAAGGAATGAAAACTATTGTTCATTAGTTTGAATTGAATATCATTATTTTGATTTGGGCATTTGTGACTTATTTTGCATTAAAAAGGAATCCTAACAAAGGGTCTCCCCCCCCGTATTGATTTAAATCTATTAGCTGAGAGGTGGTTGATAGATTCAAACTAAAATATAATTTGGAGCGCAATAAAGTGTAAAATGAAAGCTTTGTTCAAAGTGAATTTATATTTTGAAGGTTTTCCTATCTATATCTTTCATAGGACCAGTTCCATGACAAGACTCCATACACAATTATGTTTGGTCCTGACAAGTGTGGTGAGGATTACAAGTTACATTTCATTTTCCGCCACAAGAATCCAAAGACTGGCAAATATGAGGAGAAACATGCCAAGCGTCCGGAGGCAGAGTTAAAGAATTTTTTTACTGATAAGAAGACGCATCTTTATACACTGGGTAAAGCAGCCACATATTCAGATATTTTTGTGGGTAAAATTATAATATAGTAATTAATGAAGGCAAGAGAGGGAGCATTTTCAACTATGGTATAGTGGATAAGGAAGATGACCTTGATGAAAGTATGCAAAAAATGTTACTTATGAAAAAAAGGGAAAGAGATATTTTTTAATAACTGAGAAACTCAGGCAGAGACCTGTCTGACTCACTGGCATATAAGAAGAAGTATAGCACAGTCAGACTTACACAATTCTGTTGTTATGGCCCATCTCAATAAAATAGTTTTGCCTTTGTGAAGAGTTGATTTCTTTCTCTGGTTTATCTAGTAGGGCTGACATATGGACTATATTGTAGAGAATAACTTTTTTATATTCCCATGATTCTTACAATGAACTCTACGTGGTAGAACTGGTTTTTGATATGGAGAACTGGGGATTCTAATAAATTACAGGTAGTGTTCAACTTACAATCACAATTAAGCCCAAAATTTCCATTTCTAAGCAAGGCAGTTGTTAAGTGAGTTTTACCCCATTTTATGGCTTTTTTGCCACATTTGTTAAGCAAACCACTGCAGTTATTAAGTGAATCGTGGTCATTAAGCGAATCTGGCTTCCCCCATTCACTTTGCTTGTCGGAAACCGGATGGGAAAGGTAAAATAGTGATCACATGACCCGGGGACAATGCAGCTGTCAAATACATGTCAGTTGCCAAGTGCCCAAATTTTGATCATGCGGCCGTGGGATGTTGCAATGGTCATAAGTGTGAAAACTGGTCAGAAGTCACTTTCAGTGGAGTTTTACCTTAATAGTCACTAAATAAATGGTTGTAAATTGAGGACTATCTGTATATGATTTCCATGAAATTTTTGAGGAAACCCAAAATATTACTGCTTGCTTGAATTTGGGTGAAGTATTTTTTAATGCTGCGTTCCGTGTTTTATAAAGATACTTTCACAATGCCGTATAAATAAGATAGTAGACCAAAAGATAATGGCAGTTGTTCAGAGCTCATTTTATCTTTATATTTCTGGATTTTTATCATAGTCTTGAATCCAGACAACAGCTTTGAAATATTGATTGATCAAACTGTTGTAAACAGTGGGAATCTACTATCTGATATGACCCCTCCTATAAATCCTCCACGTGAGATAGAAGACCCAAATGATCAGAAGCCAGAAGATTGGGATGAAAGAGCTAAGATTCCAGATCCAGATGCTGTTAAACCAGATGATTGGTGAGTACTTGTTGAAGACCCTTTTAAACAAGTGGGCCTCTATCTGATTTTGATTATAAAAGGATGAAAGAAGGCGAGCCTGGAGCTTATTTTCTGTAGCATAGTCCCATCTCTAATATCCTTCTTCTGTATAAATTATATTATGGGATGGGAGGCAGTTCCATTGTGTTCTAATCGCTTAATGGCTTCATTAGGGAGATTCATTGAGCCCAGCTTTGTCCTGCAATCTGGGAAAGTGGAGCTTTTGTAGGAGGATGAGAACGTTACGGTAGTTATTTTACATTCTACCGTGAATTTTGTCATCAGCACTGTTGTGTTTTCTATTTGTTCAGGATATTGAGCAAGCTGAGAATTTCCCAGAAATATTCTTATATATGTTGTCTTGCAGTTCTTGCTGTAGTGAAGGTAAAGGGAGTAAAAAGTTAGGGAGTCCCATCTCTCTCTCTCTCTCTCCCTCCCTCCCTCCCTCCCTCCCTCCCCCTCTCTCTCTCTCTCTCTCTAGTCTCACAGAGGGGGAGCGCGGGGCAGGGGGAGAGCAGTCTTCTCCGAAGGAAGGAGAAGCCAGGACGGCACAGCCGTTCATACCACAGCTGGATGGGGGGCAGGGCCGCTGCACATCTCACCTTAAGCTCTACTCTTTAATCAAGCCCTGTGTTCTGTGTGCATGCGCGTGCGCACATGTGCACTCGCATTGTGCGGCTCTCAGTTTTTTCTTTTGCGAGGGAAACGGATCCAAGTGGCTCTTCCACTGTTGCAGGTTTCTGACCCCTGGTCTAAGGCATGAATGACTATAAGCATAGTCTGCTGATCCTGAGCACAAGTGACATATCTCTGTGCAAAGGCTCTCCTAGCCACAGTTTTAATCTACTCCTTGAACAGTAGCCATGGGCTCAGGAAGACCCCCAGATTGCACACCAGCTCTGTTTGAATGCTATCAGTGGAATGACTCCAGAAACAACCCCAAAACACAGACATTCAGTCTTGCTGGAGTTGAGACACATCTATTCAGGTACATCCCACCTGCAAGCACCTTTAAGTCCTTGTACGTCATCACTTGCACAGGTACTCCTTGAGACCACTAACAGAACTAGCAATTCAATAAATAGAAAAAGTTGCTAAGTGAAACTGTTCTTAATGATCATACTTCAGCTTTCCTTTGCTTTAGAATCCTGTGAAGGTTGTAAATGTGAGGATTGGTTGCAGTTATTTTTTCATCACTGTTGAATTGCAAACACTAGCTAAAGTAACTGTACAGCTCTTGGCAGAGATAAGGTATACAACTGGGATATCAGCACACTATTCTGGCTTTTTTCTGTAGCAAACATAGTTGACATTTGAAAGAGGCACTAAGGATATGCACATAGAATTCTAATGCTTCTCAGTTAACCATTCAATGACCATTCAGAGTTGTGGTACTTAGCATCAGTCCTCGAAATTCTGATTGTCTCAGCATCCCTGCAGTTGCATGATCAAGATTTGGGCATTTGGCAACCAACTTGCACTTAATAACAATTGCAACATCCTACATCCAGCAATCATGCAACTTTCCCTGCTGGCTTGTCACAAGCAAACTCAATGAAGAAGCTGGCAGGTCATTCCTGTAACTTGCTTATATTCTGATAGCTTTTTCCCTCCAAGGAGCCTGGCTGTAGCAACCACAATATCCATCAACTTGAAGTGGTCACCTGCACACCCTCCCCCATGGACAGTAGCTACCTATGCTCCATCCATATCTCAACAGCCACTTGTACACCCTCCCCCACCCTGCAGCAACCACCTCCAACCTTTTTGCGTCACTCACACACTCTTCTCCATCTGGTAACAGCCAACCCTACCACACTCTTGCTGTTCCTCAACAGCCACTCCTATACTTGGAAACACCCACTCCTAGCTTTCTGCAAGGGAGATGTATCAGTCCCTCACACACCCTTTCCTATCCAACAGCATCCACCTCTACTGTGCTCGCATCGGACCTTGATAATCATCTGCATATTTAGCAGCAGCCATTGCACTTTACCACACCTTCATAATCACATGTTTATACTCCCCCAGCTGGTTCTGCCATGTCATGCCATACTTTGGCAGCCACCTGCACATTCTCATGCATACTCCCCTACCTAACAGTAGTCACTGTCTTATTTTGTAAGTCGCCTGGGACTTGCAAATTCCTGCCAGCCTCCCCCTTGGCTTCGCCTGTTGGAAACTGGTTTGTTTGAAATTAGGAGGCTTAACAGAGGCTTAACAATGACAACAGGGAGTGCCAGGATTGCTCTCACTAAGCAATGTAGTCATAATGTGACATTGTGCTTTACGACGACGTCATTTAGCCACAGAGGTTAAAGTTAATGATTCCAATTGCTGTTGCTAAGTGAGGACTACTTTCTATTTACATGAATTGGTGAGAAAGAGATTGCAAGTGAGTAAACAAGCATACGATGGGGAATACACTGAGAGAAATGTGTTAGCACTGGTTATTTGCCTAGTGTGTTCTGTGCTGCCTGTTAGGAGGCAAAAAAGCCTTCCCTGTGGAACTGATTAAGGTCTGGTCACTTTCAGGTAGTTGCACAAGCTACCAGATTCTACCGGTAGTTCTCACTTATAAACTAAATGGGACTGACAAATCCCTTGTTAAGCTGAAGTGTCACTATATAGGAAATCACATGACCAGAACCATTTTCTGACTGGAAAAAGATAAGACTAGTCAATTTCATATCTTCAGATTTTATTTGCCATCTAGTCCATTTTCCCACTCTTTGGAATGCTGGAGTGCTTGCTTACGGACTTGTACACATCAAAAGCAATGTGATCGCACTGGCAGTCACGTCTGACAGTGGTAAGCATGCTATGCAAACAGCTTAAAGTACACTTGCAATCCCTCTCTGCTCATTGCTCTGCAAGGTGCATGTGTGAAGCAAGTGATTTCTGTAATCAGCCTTTTCCTGCTGCTGGTGCAATTGCATTGCTTTTAGTGTGTGTTGAAAAGCAAATAGCTTACTATCTTCCAGCTCATTTTCTCTCCAATCTCTTCTCTGCAAAGGCTAAAAAAAAAAAAAGGCAGGTACAGAACAACCATCTACTGACTAATAACAATCACGTGATTGAGGGACATGGAAGGTTGTAAATGATTGTAAAATGGCCATCAGATTAATTTTCGGCACATTATAACTTCAAACTGTCACTGAACAAAATGGTCAGTAAATGAGGACTAATTTAGTTAGGACAACTAATTAATATTTGAAAAGGCTACTATTCTGGTTTTAAACCCTAAAGAACATAAATAATACATTAAATTGTAAACAAAATAACATAATTTTGATTGTTATATCATTTTTTACAGGGATGAGGATGCTCCTGCTAAAATTCCAGATGAAGATGCTATGAAGCCAGAAGGTTGGTTGGATGATGAGCCAGAATATGTGGCTGATCCTGATGCAGAAAAACCAGAGGATTGGTAAGTGGAATGATGGTCTCGCCATGTATTTGGGTCCTAGGAGAAGGGCGGCATATAAATTTGAATAATAAATAAATAAATGTATTTAGCTTTAGGCCATGGTCCTCACTGTACTGGTTGACTGTAAAAAAAACAATTCTTAAGCAGTCATTTTAATAATAATGTAAGGGGAAAAAATCAGGTTTCCTGTTCTCATGTTAGCTTTGTAGTAAATATTCTTCCATGATAATCTTTAAGCATTTAGATTGTAGTATTTGTAATTTCACAATGATAAAAGACTATAAAGTGGGGGCATGGGGAAGTCCTTGAAATTAATGAAATCATGCATTAATGAAATCAAGTTTCAAAGTTGTGGTATAGAATTCAGCATCCCATTATATGTTATAGAATTTAATTCTGTTGTAGATTCCATCAAATAAGAAAGCAACTCAGGTACTTTTGAGGAAGACCAAACATCTGGTTCATATTCGTCTATTAGAACTTGTTTAAGCTAAAGATACCTTCACTTTGTGAATTGTGGAGATCAAATTTACATTAAAGTCAGGAGAAATCCTTAAAATAATCATTATTAAGTACTTGAATGGGATTTTACATAATCCCCTTCTCTGAGTAAACCTGGTAATAAAATGATTAACCACTAATTTTCAAAGTAGACTTTTTCCAAAGAATTAGATATTTATAACTCATCAAAATTCAGTTTACATCCCAGTATGGCCCAAAGATTTTTTGTATGCCTGGAAATAATACACTTTCCCCCCCAGCACTTGCTATAAATGTAGAGGAAATATATCTTTGCAATTTGACCCTCCAGATATTTTCAGTAATAATTTTGCAGATCAGATAAATTAAGACCACCTTCCTCATATGGTAATATCAGTTTAACTAAGAAAAACCTTGGTGGTCCACTATTCCAAATAAATTTCCTAAATAATGTATCTGAAGAAAATATTTATTTGGTATATATTGATATTAACATAGAAATACATAAAAATGAGAGTCAATATTTTTATATCATTAATTTTTACCTACAAGCTTAAAGGAATTTTAAGTCATCTATCAGCATCCAGGTCAATCCTTTCTAAGTTTCAATATATTTATTTCCACATATTTAGAAGTGTTAGAGCATATATAGGGTATATAAAGCCCGAGATACATACACGTAGTACAATTAGTTGAAATTGCAAAAGCCATATCTTTATATAACTGTACTGATATATTAGGAAGTAAACAAGCTTTATCCCAATTGATCCTATAACCACCACGTGTTAACATTTGTGAATTAGGTGTAATAGGCAGAAGTACAGGCAGGATTTCGAAGAGACAGAGGAACTAGAGATCAAATTGCCAACATACGCTTTATCATGAAGAAAGCTAGGGAGTTCCAGAAAAACATCTACTTCTGCTTCATTGACTATGCTAAAGCCTTTGATTGTGTGGATCACAATAAATTGTGGCAAGTTCTTAAAGAGATGGGAGTACCAGACCATCTTATTTGTCTCTTGAAAAACCTATATGCGGGTCAAGAAGCAACAGTGAGAACTGGATACAGAACCACTGATTGGTTCAAAATTGGGAAAGGAGTCCGGCAAGGCTGTATTCTGTCGCCCTGCCTATTTAAGTTATATGCAGAGCATATCACGAGAAAGGCAGGGCTAGATGAATCAAAAGTTAGAATTAAGATTGCTGGGAGAAATATCAACAGATGAATCCACTCTAAGAAGAGTGAAGAGGAACTAAAGAGCCTCTTGATGCAAGTGAAGAAGGAGAGTACAAAAGTTGGCTTGAAACTCAACATTAAGAAAACCAAAATCATGGCATCCGGCCCTCTCAATTCCTGGCAAATAGATGGGGAAGAAATGGAGGTAATGACAGATTTTATTTTCCTGAGCTCCAAGATCACCGCAGATGGGGACTGCAGCCAAGAAATTAAAAGACACTTGCTCCTGGGGAGGAAAACTATGGCAAATTTAGACAGCATACTGAAAAGCAGAGACATCACCCTGCCAGCAAAAGTACGTATAGTCAAGGCCAT
The DNA here is from genome assembly GCA_034064705.1 of Bothrops alternatus. Classification (NCBI taxonomy): domain Eukaryota; kingdom Metazoa; phylum Chordata; class Lepidosauria; order Squamata; family Viperidae; genus Bothrops; species Bothrops alternatus. The sequence goes on along the minus strand of JARGCV010000007.1, from coordinate 44,279,106 downwards.
GGTTTTCCCAGTTGCAATGTATGACTGTGAAAGTTGGACCATAAGAAAGGCTGAGTGCCAAAGAATTGAGGCCTTTGAACTATGGTGCTGGAGAAGACTCCTGCGAGTCTCCTGGACTGCAAGGTGATCACACCGGTCAATCCTAGAGAAGATCAACCCTGACTGCTCTTTAGAAGGCCAGACCCTGAAGTTGAGACTCAAATACTTTGGCCACCTAATGAGAAGGAAGGACTCACTGGAGAAGAGCCTAATGCTGGGAAAGATTGAGGGCAAACAGAAGAAGGGGATGACAGAGAATGAGGTAGCTGGATGGAGTCACTGAAGCAGTAGGTGTGAGCTTAAATGGACTCCAGAAGATGGTAGAGGACAGGAAGTCCTGTTGTCCATGGGGTCGCGATGGGTTGGACACGACTTCACAACTAACAACAACAAGGCAGATTTGTGAAGGACAGACTGGCCATTGTATAACAATTTTACTACCTTTTTGTCACGGTTATTAAGCAAATCTCTGCAGTTAAGTGAATTAACTTGTCAGAAGCTGGTTGGAAAGATTGCAGATGATGATCACGTGACCCTGGGACACTGCAACTGTTGTAAATACATACTGGTTACCAAGCATCCGAATTTTGATCACGTGACTGGGTACACTGCAGTGAGGACCAGTCATAAGTCACTTTTTTAGTGCTGTAACTTTGAACAGTCACTAAACAAATGGCTGTAAGTTGAGGACTATTTGTACACACAAGTTTATAAGAAAATTGAAGAGCAACAAATGTAGTGTTTTGAAATGGACAAATCAAAGCCAGCAAATGTCAGAAATTTTGTGGCATAACGTGAAATGAGTAGTTTGCGCTAGAAAGCTCTCAAATGTTTCCTTGTTGAAGCAATTTACCAGGACAAATGGATCAAAACTAGTACATAGCAAAGTGAGTGACTGATCACCAATTACTGGAAGAGTTCTGCTGCAGTCATTGCAGTTAAAGCTGATACAAACAGTTACTAAATACAGAATATAGAGTAACCTTGGAGGTTTTTTAGTCCAATTCCCTGCTCTAGGGGGAGACAACTATTTTTTCATATTCAAAGATTATTTAGTTTGTGAAATAAATCAAGCAAATACTGTTAATGTTATTTGTTAACAGATTTTCTTTGTGTTTCAGGATCCATGAGATTCTGGTGATAGCAAAGAGATGCGAACTGAAAAGGGCAAATGCTTTCTCATAGAATAGGTCGATATTAATTGAATTTCAACTGTACATTATAGCCCAGAGTTTCTCTCTGATCATGTGTCAATAAATGGAAGTAGTCCATATAGTACTAGTAAATTATTTTACGTGATATTTTTAGGGATGATGTATATGATCTAAATAAAATTCTAATATTTCAACACTGTAATTTATACTGTATTTTTATATTAAATTAATCACTATAATTTTAATTGCTATTGATTGTGTGTCTCCCATGCACATATGCTACATTTATGAGAAAGTCCTAAAGCATAGATTCATGTTTCAGGGATGAAGATATGGATGGAGAGTGGGAGGCACCCCAGATTGCAAACCCCAAATGTGAATTGGCTCCTGGCTGTGGTACCTGGCAACGACCCACAATTGACAATCCAAACTATAAAGGCAAATGGAAGCCCACTATGATTGACAACCCCAACTATCAGGTAATATTACTTTAAAAGTCTCTGTCAAGGAATGATTATTATTTCAATGTTAAACTAGGTATATTGTTAGGTCATTATGCAAAACTAAAATGCAACACTTTTTGAAATATGGTTGCGTGATTATTTGTAGAGAGTAAGCTTGTGAATTTACTTCTACATCAGCCCTGGGCATTATAAGCTACATCCAGCTTTGGGCTATCCGTGTCTGGCCTGCAATGGTGCCACAGGCCACAATAGCAGCCCTTTTGCTTTGGCCCTCCAACAACAGCCCCAGTTTGCTCCTTTGCTAAATTCTACATGAAAAAGGAAAAATAGTCTTGTGGCACCTTAAAAGTTGCTACAGCATAAATTTACAAGACAACTTCATCCAGTATGTGAAATACTGCTCTCAGATGTTAGTATGTTTATTCACATGGCTTGGAAGATGCGACATCATAGGGAAGTGAATGAAAGAAATATAATTAGGGACCATTCTGTTGTTGAATGTATGCATAAAAAGTAATATTTCTTCACAAGCAACTAAGTGATAACACAATCAGCTTACCAATGGTGAGATTATTCACCAGACTAGAAACCAGGAGAATGACTTCTAGTCCACTCTTAGGCATGAAAGCTAGATGGGCAACTTAGGACCAATCCCTCTCTCTCAGCCCAACTAACTTCACGGGATTGTTGTTATGGAGAAAGAAGGAGAAAAGTGTATTGGGTACGTTCACTGCTTTGACTTATAAAAATAATAAAGGTGGAATAAACCAAAAATCTAATCTAAAATGAAGCCATTGTCTCACAGTGGAAGAATGGGTGGAAAGTGCAATAGAGTGGGCAGATATGGCAAAACTAACCACTTTAATTAAAGAAAAGAATCGATCCAGTTTTGTTTTTATTTGAAAACTACTTCTGGATTTTATGCCCAAAACAGAAAAAAAAAAAAAACTTTGTTTCTGAGTTTTGTTGATTAGATTAATTTGTTATTATAGAAATTCCTAGTTCTTAACTAAATATGTAAAGAAAAATTTCAGAGTGTAACTATATTATATTCTACTGCATCAAAAAAGAAGTTTTTTCTTTCCCTTTTACCTTGCATTCTTTTCCATTTCTTTTCCTTCCCCATTCTCTTACTATCTTTGTTTCTATTTGTATTTTATTGTTATAATAAATTTTGATACAAAAAATAAAAGCCATTGTCTCCATTAAGATCCAGATTTAAATTCTCAATGAATTGTGATTAATAGTCTCTAAAAGGCTGTGTGACAACACTGACATGCTACAGAGAATAAGTTAAGTACCTCTGTAGAAGCTTCCTTGTAGGGTAGAATCATAGTAGACTATGATTCTGTTTTGTTAACATCTGCTTAGGCAGTGTCTCCCCCAAGATCTCCATAGTGTTTTTTACAACTTTCTTGATAATATTTTAATTGGATATTAAGATTTCTATTAATCTGTTTAGGAATGTCTGAAGTGTTAATTAAAATGCCTGAGTAATTAAAATTTAATAAAATTGATTCAGTGATGTCTGCATTATTTAGGGCATCTGGAAGCCAAGGAAGATTCCAAACCCAGACTTCTTTGAAGACTTACAGCCATTCAAAATGACTCCCTTTAATGCTGTGGGACTTGAATTATGGTCTATGACTTCAGATATATTATTTGATAATTTCATCATCTGTGCTGACCGAGCAGTAGCAGATGATTGGGGTAATGATGGATGGGGCCTAAAGAAGGCCGCTGATGGTGCAGCTGAGGTGAGAAAGAAAAGTTTATTTTTTTTCTAATAGTGCAGCACAAAATAGAATTCAGAAATTCTTCTTTCTTCTCTTCTGTTAAACAAATTGATTTGTATTTTTCTCTTTGAGAAAAGAGAAACAAAACTTTTTGTGGCAAATAGACGCACACTATTGTTTATTCGGTTTATTTACTCATGATGTTAGGATATTGTTAGTGCTAATTCATTTTAATTTTTCATTATTTTTTAATCGCTAGGTTAAGTAACTGTCATTTTTTCAGATTAGTAGTCTTAGATAAAGTACTAGTTTAGTACCAGATATTAGGATCAAAAAGTATTGTCTACAAACTTATGACAGAAAAAAGCTGTGCCCTTATCAGGTGAAAGCAGCTGGTCTATTTGGCCAATTGGTTCAACTGGCTGTGAAAAACCATTGCTAGCAATAGCTTTATAGATCTTCAGGCCTGAGTTTTTCAGTCGGGGTGCTCTAGCATTCTTTCCATTAGGTAATTTCAAGAAACTCTAATTGGTGAGATAACTCAGATATGCATGCTTAATCTTCTTGAAAAGCCCTTAAATTACTCTCATAAAATGTATTAGTTGCAACAGAGCTGAAACTGTTGCAGTAATTAATATTTGTAAATGTTAGTACTTAAGTGGTTTAGAAATTACCTTAATCAGCTTAAATATTTAACACACTTTAAAAACTGCATAAATAGGGTTAGGGTTCTATAAATATATTAATTTATATGATTTAAAGTAACTTAAAACATTTTAGTACTGTGCTATAAAAGTGGTAGTGGGACCTGTGTTAATCTCTGGCAACTATATTGTTTACTATACCAAATGCATATGCATATATTTAGATTTAAATTTATCTTCTAGCCTGGTGTTGTGACCCAAATGATGACTGCCGCTGAAGAACGTCCCTGGCTTTGGATAGTATATATCTTGACAGTGGCTCTGCCTGTTTTTCTCGTTGTTATTTTCTGCTGCTCTGGAAAGGTGTGTACTATGGATGTAGTTGATTTTAAACATTTTATCTGATAAACTAAGAAGGCAAATGGACCATTTTAGAAGAACTGAACTTGAAAACCCTTTCAACGTCTTATTTCAGACAAAACAACCAAGTGCTGCAGAGTACAAAAAGACAGATGCTCCTCAACCAGATGTAAATGAAGAAGAGAAGGTGGAGGAGAAAGAAAAAGAAGAGGAGGAGGAGGAGGAAGAGGAGGAAGAGGAAGAATCAGTTGAAAAAAAGCCTGGTAAGTAAAAGTGTCCCAAGCCTGGAAATCACTAAAAGTGTTTTGGAAAATTACCCATCTTCAAAAAATCTCTTAATTTCTGAGAAAGAGAAGATAAATATTGCAGTACAGAAAAAGCTCAATTTTAATATATCAGTTAGGGGAGAAGGTGTTGGTTATTCCCAGTTGTCCGTTATATCATCCGTGGTATTGTTATTACCCAAATTCACATAAATGACAAAAAATTATATATATACACAACAGGATTTTTTTTCTGTTACATTGAGGTCTAAAAAACTGTCACTTTTGTTGTAAACAAAATTAACACCTTGTATAAAACTCTCTTTAGAAGAAAAGCCCAGGAATGATGGAAATACAGAAAATGTGAGCCAAGAGGAGGCAGAAGAGGAAGAAGAAGAGGAAGAAGAAGAGGTGGAAATGGAAGAAGAGGAAGAAAGCAGAGACACTACAGGGGCAAGTATTTAACTACATCAAATTTGTACGAGAGAAATGTTAATACAAAATATTATGTGGTTACTATAGTTAATACGCCTACCTTACAACACAACCAAGAGAGATAAGGAAAAGTATGCTATAATTAAACAGTAAGTAGTTATGTACTAACATCACATGTTGGGATGTAAATTTGTTAAGTTATGGTTAGCATTTCCCCCCCCCCAACAGTGTGGCTAGCTGCAGGGTTTGGGTCTGTCTGCATCATTTGTACGATGTATATGTGTGTGTGTATATGTGTATATGTATATATGTATGTGTATATATATATATATATATGTATGTATGTATGTATGTATGTATGTATGTATATATATATATATATATATATATATATATATATATATATATATATATGTATATGTATATGTATATGTATATGTATATGTATATGTATATGTATATATATATTTGAGTTTAGGCTGCTTGTTTGGCAAATGATTCTTGGTGGCTTACCAACCATTGCAAAGAGAAAAATATGAAAGAATGCAACAGATACACATGCACACCCATGCTGGTTTTAAAATCCAAATTCATATTATTGGATGGTTTTATCCAATAAAACCTTTGCCAATGCCTGAGTGAAGAACCAAGTTGGGGATTCGGGTGGTGAGAGGATGTTCTTCAAAGAGCAAGTATAGCAGAGAAGGCAGATCTCCTTGGGTCTTACAAGATGACATTGGTTTGTTTGTTTGTTTGTTTATTATACTAATTTCTGTAATTTGCAGACAAGCATTATGGGTTGAATGTTATCTGTGTTTTAAAGTTGATAATTCTAAAAGAAAATATAGAACCATAGAAAACAGTAGAAAAAGATCCAGTGGCCCATCAAGTCTGCCCTTTGATTTTTGAGTTGTTTGTTTTTAATTTATTATTGTTTTTGATCATCTATTTTTATTTTTGTCAGATGATAGACATGTGTTTATCTCAGGCATGTTTAAACTCAAAGATTGACCCACTATCTCCTCTGGAAGTTGGTTACAAGCTTCCACTACACTTTCTGTGTAGTAATACTTTCTAACATTACTTTTGAGATTATGTCTCCATTTTCTTGATTTTTGCTTAATATTGTAAATACTGTCTTAATATATTTAAATGCTTCGCTCATGTCCTCCCCTTTCCCTTCTATCCTTCAGGCTGTACATATTCAGTTCCTGTAATCTCTCTTGATAATGTTTTGTCCCTCAGATTTGCGCTATTTTTGTTGCCCATCTCTGGACTTGCTCAGACTTAGCAATATCTTTTTCTAAGTGAGGCCTCCAGAACTGGACATAATATTCTAAATGGGGACTGACTAAAGCCTTATATAGTGGGATTAGGGCCTCCTTCTTCATGCTGGTGATCCTCTAGTGATACATCCCAGAATTTTGTTTGCCTTCACAATTATCTGGCCACACTGTCATCTTTTTGCAGTCATCTGCTATGAGCACACCTAAATCCTTTTCTTTTGTTCTGTCTAACACTGTACTCTGCCAGAGGATTCTTTTTCCCCAAGTTCATGATCTTATATTTAGAAACATTGAACAACAGGTTCCATGTTTTTGGACAATTTTCCAGCAATGCCAGATCATTTTCCCTGTTACAAATATCTCCAAGAACATCAACTCTATTACACACCTTCATGTCATCAGCAAAACCAAAAAAAAACAAACTTACCAAGCAGTCCTTTTGTTATGTCACTTACAAACATGTTGAACAGAATAGGACCTAGGGCTGGGCCTTGTGGCACACTACTTGTGACTGGTCTCTGTTCAGACATCACACACTGGGATTGATCCCTAAGTGAACTTCCTATCCACTGAAACATCCAGTGATTAAGCCCTAGCCTGTTAAGAGTTGAAACATTTTTATTGTTTTAATATTGAAAGAAATAAGCATATGGGATAATAGTTAAATTCGATTGACAGCTAAAAAATCAGGCTTAGGATTTTAAGAAGTAGCTTATCTCTGTTCAGTAGCGCCAACAGTTAAAACAAAGCAAACAACATTTACTGATATACATTACTCTTGAGATTACAACAAATTACCTTTGAAAACATCTGTTTATTACTTTTAAAGCTAAATATCTGAATGCAACTGGATTATTTATATGTTCTATTACATTTGCAGGAGGAAGAAACTGTGAATAGGTCTCCCAGAAATAGAAAACCAAGAAGAGATTGAAATATCCTAAAAACTGAATCTGATGAATTTTTCTGATATGGTTTTGGGAGAGGACCATGGATAACATTTTGCTGAAAATCGAAAATCCTCAAAATTCACCATCCATAGGTTCCTGTCAAATACTCTGCAGTGAAAAGTGTTTAGCAGTCAAATATTTGCAATTGTGTTTCTAAATAATATTCTTGTAGAAAAAGAATGCATTTAACACAACCCGGCTATGAATTTCTGGAATGTTACAAAAACTAACATTTTTATTTTGTTTTTAAATAGATGATAGAATTACCAGTCTCAAAACTTTTGGCTTAAATTAATGTATTAATCTATCAATGGAAGTGAAGAGCAAACCTTAAGAAAAATGCCAGATGTAAAGTTTTTATAAGTCTTTTCTTTCTTAAAAAGATAGAAATTCTTACACAACTCTTGTTTCTCATAGTATGATCATGTTAAATGTAGGATAAAGTTAAAATCCATTTGAAGCAGTCTTCAAGTGCTCAAACTTTCCTTATTGATGAAAAGCAAGTGGCCATGAAATACTCATATTGGTCACGGATACAGCTCAATTAAAACAGTGTTTGCACTAGTCTGAATTTAGGAGCAGATTTTAGTGAGACTGGACTGTCTTGTTCGTTTATATTTTGAACTTTTTCTCAATTTGGAATTTGCTTTCAGTTTTTGTGCTCCCCCCCATCCCCCAGTTTTTTAAAAAACATTTCCTTCTGTCCCAACTGTTGCTTCTCCTGTACAGTTTTTTCAGACGCAGCTTAGCTGCTGGAGAATACACTTGTTTAGCTCACTGTTAAAATTGTGTTTCTTGTTCTCAGAAGGTAGCACTACTTACTTCTGGGTCCAAACACTGTGAAACAGGACAGTGTTGCTAACCTTCTTATTGTTGCCATCTTATGTTCATTATTCACAGGATAAAAGGCACAGGCAAGCTGATCTTTCAAGTTTTATTTGTGCTGAAAGCAAATGTCAGTATTTGTAGCTGAGGAATAAGCATGTGAAAACTTGGCATATGTAACATTTTGAGTCTTCAGTGCTCTTCGTGTATCAAAAATGTTGTGAATCTAGGGGGTTCCAGATGAATAAATTTTTTTAAAATATATTGCATTGAGTATCTAGCTATTCAGAAATCTTATGTAGAATACGGAGTGTTTCTAAGAAAAGCATAACTCACTATATTATATTGAAGTGCATGATTGAGGAAAGCGAAGAAGAAATATTTTGCCACCTGTTGTCCTTTATTTAAATATATGGCACTGAATTAAAACACTCCCAGTTTCTATCTGGTAGGTAAGAATTTTTCAGAGTAACTAAGCTTTTATACTTTTGTTCAGATATTCAGATATAAGTATATACATAGCTTTTTCAAAACAAGACTAACATTTGTCTTGCTGGTTATTTTGCTTTTAGAACAGTTCTGTTATCTTTCCAAAACAGCAGAATAATCCTCATTCGAAGCTACAGTGCTTGCAGCCTTTGGCATGCATTCCAGCATCATTCCTTGCACATCTATAGTAGTTGTGCAAGAGTTTTTATTTTTCTCCTTTTGTCCTCCAGAGAGCTGCATAAATTCAGCATCCATTCCACTGGTAGATTCAACTTGATACAGTCAGTGGCTTGTTTCCATAGTTTCTTTCTGTTGTCTAGTCAGGATGTTTAAATGAAATTATTCCCCCTAGTTTCTTCTATTTTTTTCTACATCATTGACTTGCAGTGGCTATTTAATACTAGTACTAATTTTAATGTGCTTGAGTTAATGTTTTTTGATCAACGTCTTCACTTTTTGTGAAACATATAGTCCTTTTTCCAGTACAGGAGATGGAGAATCCACCAATGAGTTTTCTCTGTCTGCCTGTTCTTGAGACCAAGTAGCCAAACTTGACACGCCCCCTCTGCTAGGAGATCCAGTCTTAACTTGGTCTCGGCTCTTGAAGACGTCTCAGGTTTGGCTCTCAGCAGATAGAAGGTTAGGAAAAAAATCCATTGGTGAATTCTCCTCTTAAAATATTTTATTTAAATACAATTGGCATTCCCCTTGACTAATTGGCATTCCCTTGGCTAAAATTTCCCCACAAACACTGGGCTCAGTGTTTGATCACCATGTTTGAGGGGTGGGGGGGGAGGCACTTGCAGCTCCCTGCTTTAATTTCCCCAGGGCTCTGGGGAAAAGCTTCCAAGCAGGGTCTGCTTGGAACTTTCTCCAGACCTTTCTCCCCCCCCCCTTCTCATTTGATTCCTGGAACCTGATTCCAGGCTACAGAGCTGCAAGCCCTCGGTCTTCAGACTGTCGGCGTTCTCCCAGGCAGCTGGGAACAGTTGCGGCCACCATTTTATTTGCCGCTTCAGGCACCGAGCCTAAATTCAGTCCCTTGCCTTGCCGATCGTTCGGAGGTAGCACCATGGAGCTCATTCCGACGCAGCGTTTAGCGCTGCCATCGTGTTAGATCGGCCCCAGGGACAAAGACAGAAGGCTGAGGTGACCGTTCTCAACGGAGAACGAGTCATGGCCGCCTTGGAATTGCCGATTTCAACAGGGAGCCGCGAACGGCCTTCCCCAGGTGTTCCCTGCATTGCGGACTCATTGGAGGCTCAATTTGAGCACTCATTACAGACCGCATTTTAGCGAACTCGCCATTTGCCATTCATATTGGGGGGGCTCACCTCCCGAACGCCACTTCCCCAATTCCCACGTGGAGCCTCTGCAGGCCCAACGAGGCTTGCTCGTAGTAGGAGCGGCCATCTTTAAGGCCACGTGGGAGATTTCATTAGACCTTACTAATTTCAATACGCAGTTTCAAGCCACAATAGGGGGTGCTTTTCCATTACAAATAGAAACAAGTGGAGTAGCCGCCAATTGATCGGATCTTATTTTGTCAGGACCTCTTGTCATTTCAAGCCTCTAAGCCCTTTTGGGGTTGTTTTTCCTTTTTCAATCCTTTTTCCACTGGTGCACCTTGCCTGGCCACCTAAGGCCTCCGGGCAGAGCCCAGAGAGTGGCCCCAAACATGCCTTTGACATCTAACTCAAATTGCCGTGATCGTAGCCCAGAGAGATATTTTTTTCTGGTTGGGTGGTCAGGGGAACAGTCTTGTTGCTTGTTCCAATCTCGCTTCCGCCAGCTACCTGCCTGCCAGAGCTCTAATCTCAGTTCACCTGAGATTGCTCAACCAGGATGGAGGGCTCCTCGTTGCCTCAAACCTCGAGTACTGTCTCTCCATCCTCTTACAGCTGCCAAAAATCCTCTGAACAAGAGGCGGCAGGCAAGTCCAAATCCAAGACGAAGCACACGCTTAAAAAGTCTTCCAAGCTGGCGGAAAAGCAAGCCAGCTATAGGCACCAGGCCCTGGAGAAGGAGTTCTCCAGGGCACAGAGGCAGGCCGGACTGGATCCTGATCAATTGGCCCCTGAAGTTGACCTTCCCTTAGGTCCCTCAACTTCAGCTCAGGGCGTGTGGTCCATCCCAGGGACGCCAGTCACGTTGGGCTCTCCATCCGCACTGGCACAACACGTCACCATGGCGCCAGCTCCAGTCCCAGAGGCCACCTTTACCCCCACGGCTGCAGGACTCGAGGCCGGACATCGGGGACATTTTCTCCAACGGCCGTCTGGAAGCCTTGCTTTCCAAGGTCGTGGACCGAGCGCTAGCGCAGCGTTCTTTTCAAGCACCAGATCAGGGACCTTCTACGTCAGCCATGCCATCTTATGGTCCCCCTGTGGAGCCCCCCATGATTCAGGAGCCCACTTCTCCAGCGCATTCCTCCATGAGCGGTTACTCTCCCCCTCAATGTGAGGAACAGCCGGACCTTATGTTATCGGAGGAGGAGGAACTTCCTCCTGAACCCTCTCCTTCGGGGGGCCTCTTCAATCCGGCCCTATTTCTCACACTGTTGCTCAAGGCCACATCAACAGCCAACATTGAATCCGATCAGTTCCCGCAGCCGCAGGCCACATCGGATTCCAGACCCAATCCTATCTTTTTTGAAACGATGGCAACAGAACATCATGTCCCGTGCCCCTCTATTTTCCTTAAAGGGATCAAGAAACAATGGGCTTCCCCTTCCTCATTTCCTTCTGTAAGCGGGACTGATAAAAAGCTCTTTAGCACCTCCACAGACCTCACTGATGCATTGGAGGTCCCTAAGGTTGATGAGGCCTGGACCCCTCTGGTTTCCCAGATTGCGATAGCTGGGGACCTGTTGGAGGCGCTAAAGGCGGATGATAAAAAGTGGGAGCAGACCTTCCGCAGGACCCATCAGTCTGCAGCATGGGCAATTAAAATGGCCACTTGCGCATCCTTTTTTGTTAGGACTACTCTTATGGCTGCACCAGTTACAGGCCAGAATCCCCGCTGAGGACATTCGGATCCACCAGGACCTAAGTAAAATGTACCAGCCCCCCCTCCGTGGTACACAGGTACCCCTCGTGGGAATTGCCCCGTGTCGCGCTCTAACCAAACCTCCCTTTGAACCCAAAGCAACCATTCCGTTGTGGAATCTGTCCCTTAAGGTGGTGTTTCTAATCGCCATTACGTCGGCCAGACGTATTTCTGAACTAGCCGCCTTATCGGTCAGAAATGACCTTTGTATTTTCCACAGCGATAGGGTGGTCCTTCGCCTGGATCCTACCTTTGTACCCAAAGTGAACTCGCTCTTCCATAGAGCACAGGAAGTTATCTTACCAAATTTTTGTCCCAATCCTTCCCATGACCTGGAGCGGCAGTGGCACATGTTGGACGTCTGCAGGGCACTGCGGCGTTATATGAAGCGCACGGAGCCTTTTCGTAAGTCAGAGGCTCTGTTTGTTTCCTTCCGCCCGGCTTCACTGGGCCACAGAGCTTCCGCTGGTACTATTGGCAGGTGGATCAGGGCCTGTATTGCGGAGGCGTATCAATTATCTTCCCTGCCGGCTCCATCCAACAGGACAGTGAGGCTTTGGTATGTTCCATTGGTGGATTCTCCATCTCCTGTACTGGAGAAGCGTTGTCTTACCTGAACGCCTTTTCTCAGTACGGAGATGGAGAATCCACACCCACCCTTTAGGTCAGTTAGGCCTTATTTAAGGGTTTGAGAGCCAACACCTCCACCTTCAGCCACTTTCACCCTCGTTAAGACTGGATCTCCTAGCAAGAGGGGGCGTGTCAAGTTTGGCTACTTGGTCTCAAGAGCAGGCAGACAGAGAAAACCCATTGGTGGATTCTCCATCTCCTTACTGAGAAAAGGCGTTCAGATAAGACAATGCCCCTTCTCCAGGATACTGGGAAGAATGAATCTGAACTCATAAGACCTCTTCAGAATACTCCTCCGTTTGCATGTTTTAGCCTTTTTTCATGTTAGTGAAAATGTACTTTTTTAAATGCCCAGTGTAACCTGTGAAGCCTTATTAAGACTACTTAGTACTGGGAGAAGATTGTCATCTGCTATTTAAGAATAATAAAGCAAAAAATAATAATATAAAAAGTCATTTGTAATTTCCAAGTAATTGGGGTGTTGAATTGGTAACTTAATAGATGGTTTTAAAAAGACTGGAAAACCATTCTGATGCAGGAAATATTTTTACACCAACATAGTTGAACTCTTAGTTGGAAAGAAATATAGTAGACTTTTAGGAAATGTTCTAAAGAATTTTAGAATGAATAAGATCATTTGACTACTTCTGTTTGGAAAAGAAAGTGCACTGTAGCCATTTCAAATCAGTCACAGTTCATATGCTACATATGAAGATACAAATGCTTTAAAGAAAGATAAAGATCTTAACTGAATGTGTATTCTGTCTTAGGACACTTACCCCATTTCATATGGGAATGTTATGGTTGACAGAAGAGCTGAACATAATTAACCATAAATGGCAAAAGGTATCCTAGATCTCCATAATGTGGCCCCAGCTCTCCTGTGGCAGTAAATGTGGTGCTAAGAATACACTTTGCACCTCCTTGCTTTCTCTATTATAATTTTCTAAATGCCAGTATTGTTTGATGCAGGGTTCAAGTGTTGGTAAGCAAGATTGTGACTTAAGTCCTGACTGTTGTAAAAATCTGAAGATGCAGTATGCATATAAATATATTGGTTAAGTTATAAACAAATGTAAGCTTACTTGATCAATAAAGAAACAGATCACTATTTTTCTACTGTCTAGTCTGCAATATTATTTTTGGTTGGCTTTCATAAAGACAGAAGAGTTGATAGATGTTCCTTCAGAATTAATACTTTGTTGTGTAAAAATTGAACAATATCCAAAATGCAAAGTGATTAATTTGTCTGCATTCTGTTTTAAATGAGAATATTTTAAGTCAGGATTGTTAAAGTGGAAATTTAAAAGGTATGTTGAGGTAGTACTTCCCAATTGGTTTCATAGTGAGCATCTTGCTTTTAGAAACCTGAGCCTTCGTGAAATGTGTTAATCTTTCTGAAGTGTTCAAAGTACACAATTTCATATCACCGTTTATGACCTTGTTTTAGTATAACATGCACAATTTCAATATGAAAATTAACTACCATAGAAAATACTTTAATTGATACATAGGACAGATGTACAGCACATATTTCTAAGATATGAACCATTAATTATAGAAGAAATGGAATGATTAAAGGTGAGTAATCTTTCTTATGTTTCAAACTTTTAGCTAGTTATAAATTTGCTTCCTGGAGTATTTATGACTTCAAAATTATCCTGGGATGGCTTGGCGCAAGTTTGTATGCCAAAATTATTCTATTTATTTGGGATATTTTTTATGAAATAAAATAGTCTTCATTGCAGAAATGTTATGAAATGTCCTAAGAATGTGATCTTAAACCTTTCAAAAGTTGTTTGTATATTAAATGTGTAAGATACTTTTCCTTAAGGTAATAAATACCAATCTGCTGGCAATAAATTGCTTCATTTGATCCAATAAATTGATGGATTCATTCTTTTTCCAACTTTAGGTTTAAACACACAAATGTTCACTAAATATCATATTGTAACATAAATCACAAATAATATGCTTAAACTATAAACAGCACTAAAACTTAGCAATTTAAAAAGTCTAATTCATAGAAAAGCTGAAGTTACATAAATATACCTACCTATTCAAGAGTTGACACTTTCACTACCGTAGTATGTGTTTGAAAATCTGGTCAGCATGTACAGATACTTGCACATTTCCAAATGTACGTTTGCTTTCCTCCCCACCAAACATACAAAATAGCTTGCATTCTGGCCTGATCAAATTCCTTGCTGGTAGCTGGTTTTTGAGGATGTTGGATGTTTTTTTTGAGTCAGTGTCAACTGGTGTACTTTAACCATCTGAACGGAACTGCACCATCAAGCAAGAGGAAAAGAAACCGTTTTAGTATTTTGGTGCTTTCCGATTAGAGATGAAAATCTTTTTGTTTTTCTCCAATTAGCATTGTTTATGTTATCCCGTGAGTTAAATCTAAGACTATTCTCAACGCCCAGGATTGTTGAAAATTGGGGGCACTTCATTTATTATTGTCGGGGAAAAGCATTAATATATTACATAAACTATTATTATTATTACCCGTAATAATTTTTGGAGTGATTGCGTTTTAAGAAGACACAGGCTTAGGTTATTGTTTTACACTATGTTACCCGTTAGTCTGGCAAAGAAAACTTAAATCAGTGCAAATTGAATACATGCAAGAATCCACTTAAAATGGCAGTTTCCTTATTTTACAGGAAAGGCTGGTGAAAATTCAAACGCTTGGTCCGGCCTTTATTGCTCATTTGCATATTTTCAGTGTAAAACGAGAGTACCCAACTACCGTTCAGTATTTACTTTTATGTATTGCTACACTTATTGCCCAATACGTATGCGAGGGGCAGGCCTATAAGTTTCAGCCATCCCAGCATAAGCTGCATACGGGGACATTTTTCTGTCAATCATAAAGCTCCGCCCCTTTACTTTTCCGGAAAGGTCGTAGAGAAGTGGGGGGAGGAGAGAAACGGAAAGGAAAATCCCCTCCCCCAGCTTTTCCCTGCCTTTTTCTTTTCCGTTCCCATCTCCGATTGGCTCTTTGAACAGTCTGTTAACGCCTACTGCCAGTGAGTGTATGCGCCGTGACGTCTGCCACTACCTAGGAAAGTCCAACCGCTCTGGACTGGGCAGGCTCCCAAGTGGGAGAGAAAAGGGGTAAAACAATTTCAAGATGGCGGCGGCTGAGGCGCGGATAACAATGGGAAACGGGAGGTGTGGGTGGCTCTGTGTCTGAGCTAGATTGGGGCAGGGGATTGAAATCACCCGGCCTGCATCGGGAAGGCGGGCTCGGTCGGGTCGGGCCGCGTTTGGGCGCCCCGGCCTGGAAAAGGTATTGGTCACGGCAGAAGAGGGAGAATTGGGCTCCGAAGTGCCCGGTGTCCCTCGCCGCCAGCTATGGCGGAGTGAAGAGCCGGCTGCTCCGGTGCTCTCGTTTTCGCTGGCGGCTCATGGTTCTGCCCCCTTGCCCCATGGCGGAGTTCGTGGTGTCGCAGCACAGCGCGGTGATGGAGCGGCTCCGCCGGCGCATCGAGCTTTGCCGGAGACACCACAGTGCCTGTGAGTCCCGCTACCAGGCCGTGTCCCCGGAGCGCCTGGAGCTGGAGCGCCAGCAGACCTTCGCCCTTCACCAGCGCTGCTTGCAGGCTAAGGCCAAGCGAGCAGGGAAGCACCGCCAGCCGCCCCTTCCTCCCCCCACTGCGCCACCTCCAACAGCTCCTTCGCATCCGCCTTCCTCTGCTCCGGGCCCCGGGCCCGGGGCCTCTGCGTCTACCTCCACTTCTTCCGACAGGCCTGGAGTCAATGGCCTGGACAGTGACACCGCGGGCGGTGAACAGCAACAGCACGGCCGTAGCAGCGCCCTCATTGCGGTAAGATCCAGATGTCGGGGCCTGGGTCAGGGCAAGGTTTTGTTTTAGCTCCCAGACGCCCCACCTCCCTTAAAATAAATTGTGTATTTGTAGTCTGAAGTTAGGCGGATTCTTGTTTGTCCCTATATTAGCATACTTTAGAAAAGTTGTGAAACTTTTTAAAATTGAAAGCGTAAACACTCCTGTGGGTATGGTTTTTCTGCATGTTAAATTTCAGAACTGTAGCAGTAACATTTTTTCCCATCTTCCATTCTCTTAACCTCTGTAAGCGAAAAATAATTTAATCACTGTTTGTGCTTGTTTCACTTATGCATATTATCTCTTCACTTTGCTGCCCCAAACAATTTAAAATGGCCTTTGTGGGTTTTTTTAAGCACTTGCAGAAAAATAAACACATGGGTATTGTGGGATATCTTTTTATGGAATCATGTAACAGCAAATAATGCATAATGGCTTTTATTTCCTTTACTTAGATTCAAATCTTTCCTCAAGGATCCCAAAGTGATTCACCTGGGAGTTATTTTGGTTAATTTTACCACAATATGAGCAGTAGGTTTGTCTAAAAAGTGTATCTGCTCGATAGTCGCTCATTGACAAAATGATTTGAACCTCTTCTGGGTTCTTTTGCACTAGAAAGGCTATAAAGTAGGGTATATATTACTAACATCTTGAAAATATAAACAGAAAACAGAAATGAAATGTCTGCAGGATTTTCTGGGAAATTTAGTTTCCTTATAGTGTTCTAAATAAATAATATTTTTACAATAGTTTGCAGGAGTAAATGTTGAGGCTGCTTATGCCTGTTCTTTAAACTAGAATTTAAAGATTTATTTGAATTCTTCTGCATTAGCATATATTAACTTTTTTCTGGGTTGCTAGAGGAGCAGTGCTATTTAATCCAGAACAATTAGAGAGGATTGGTTATCTACAGCTATTTTACTGTAGTTTGTTATCTCAGACAATATACTTGTTTATATTACATTGTCATTTTGAACTATTTACCTTTGAGTTAAATATACTAGAAATTGAGCAAATTCTGTCAGGTAGTTTTTTAAATTATACAAAAATTATAAGATTGTCTTTTTTAGATACTTAGGTATTCTAGCTAAAATTGTTAATTCATGTGGCAGTGCTTTAGGATCCAAGCCTTCAGCATGTTTTCCAGATGAATATTTAAAGTTTAATATCCATAAATACTGGAGATAGAATATCCAGGCATTTTATTGATCAATGTCTTCTCTAAATTTAATCAAATTTATTTTGGAATTGGAGGACTCATGTAACGTCTGTACTATATTAACAGCACAACTCAGCGTAATTCAGAATACATTTGTTAATTTGTTAAAAATGGATTACAAGTAAAGTCATATTCTTGTCAGAAATGAAGGAAATATGCAGGAAAAGTGGAAATGAGCTGGAATGGCTGTCTCTGTGTTGAAAGCATGTAAAGTTATCTTTATGTTAAAATAGGGTACAAGAAGGGGAAAAAGTTTCCTCTGTCATTTTAAATTGTGATCTTTTCATATGGTAGAATCAGAGGTTGTCTGATCTATTACTTATTTCTTTGTATAAGGTGCCTGGAGAGAGATCGGTCACAGTCCAAATGATTGGTTACATTAATTTTTATTTGACAGTAAAATTATATGGAGCTTCTGTGATCTTTTACTGGCTTGAAAGTTGTTCAGGTTTTTTTTCAGTGGTAGCTTTCTGAATTGTTTATATTTTATAGTTGCTTAAGAGGAAAACAAAACAAAATGTAGTAATACATTTTATAAAATTAATGTAAGATAATCAGTGTTAAATAGACTAGTCATATCTTCAGAGGAAAACAACTCTCTGTCTGGATTCCTTTAACTGAGATTCATGCATTGAGCAGACTGTTAAATTCAGTGGCCTCTTCCAACCCTATAATTCTATAATCCACACTGGAACAAGCAGGCCTATCTGTGTCACACAATGACTTACTAATTCTATTCAGGATTTTTTCCCTATATATTTATGTGTGTGTGTGTGTGTGTGTGTGTGTGTGTGTGTGTGTGTGTGTAAATATATTCATTTTAAATATTCCTGTCATTGGTCAGGATTTCCAGACTTGTCTCATATAAATACTCAACTTATTGGTACTACCTTGAATAATCCACACAAGAATATACAATATTACAGCTTCTTGAATCTTGAGATGTTGAATTTTTCAGTCAGTGATATCTTGGGAAAAGTGAATAAAACCTGACTAGATTATATATTCTCTGTACATGATACTTGTTTTTAATGTAGCATTCAACAGTTTGAAAGTGCTATATCCTTTAATAGTAAAGTTTAGGCTATGAGTAATATTATGTATCAGTGTTATTTCATTCATTTGCTATTGTGGTTAAGGTGCTGGCCTAGAAACCAGGAGACTGAGCTTTAAGCCTTCCTTAAGCATGAAAGCCAGCTGGGTGACTTTAAGCCAGTCATTCTCTCTCAGCTCCATCTACCTCACGAGATCGTTGTTGTGGAGAAAATAAGGGCAGGAGTATTAAATATGTTTGCTGCCTTGGGTTGATCAAGCTATATATATTTGAAAAATTGGGATAAAAATGTAACAATAATAAATGTTTTATTATAAAAGTATTATTGAAAAATGATGTCCATAATTGGTAAATCTGACTTAAATTTAAAAGAAATTGGCCTCAAATAATAATATAAAGAAAGTATCAGAATTCTTTCTGTTAACTTTTCAGAATGCTTAATACAGAAGATAAATTCAATATTTTATTATGTGCAGTACATATAGTCTCTTACATACGAAAGGGTTATATTCTGAGAAGTTTTTCATAAGTACATTTTGTTCTCACATCAATAAGCATAAAAATTTCATAGTTCAGTTCAGTACTGGGTGGCAATTCAGTAGGCTTAGGAGGTAGGTCATGAGAAGGCAGGGAAGCTTTCTGGCACATAGCATACCTAAGCTATGTGCCAGAAACAGGCCCTTTCCCATCTTCTTTTCTCACCTTCTCCCACTTCCACCCAGGGCTCACTGGACCCATCAGGTTTGGCTTCAATGCTGCCATGCGTGGAATGAGAACTGTGTTGCAACTCCAACCTAGAGGGTCTGGGAATCAGGAGAGAACAGGAAAGAATTGGTTTTTTGCACGCTGCATATGTATGCTGTGTGGTGGAAGCTAGCCCTTTCCTGCCTTCTCCAATCTCTGAATGTGGACAGATTACTTTGAATTGGCAAAAATTCAAGTCTGTAGTCAGATTTCTGATAATTTTATATTAGAAAAGAAAATAATAAAATAAACCTGGAAGGGACCTTGGAGATCTTCTAGTCCATTCCCTTGCTCATAGGAGACCTACCATTTCAGACAAATGGTTGTCCAATCTCTTCTTTAAAACCTCCAGTGATGGAGAGCACCCACGACTCCTAGAGGCAACTTGTGTTCCTCTGGTTAATTGGAGAAGGGTCCTATAGGCAGGCATCCTCTCCCCCTTTACCAAGCTGCCTTATCTTGACCAGCAGCAGCTCCCAGCCTCACAGACACCCATCCACCCATCCTCAGCATGCAATGTTGCAGTACAATCTGGGGGGGACAGGTTTGAACGTTTATTGACATGTCACTGTAAACCGCCTCTGCCCGATAGGGGGGCCATAGTTTAATAAAAATAAAACATCTATGCTGTGCATAATGGTTTACCTGCTTCCCTCCAGCAGCAATTCCCAGTAGCTGACCCCAGGTGACACTCAACACTCTCCTAATTCAGGGTCTGCCTCAAGGAAGCCATGAATTCCCAGAAGGATTCAAGCCGGCTCAGCCCTGGCAGGCAAGGGCACCATGACCCGGCTCTAAGGTGCTCCTCGCACCATTGCCAGAGACCCCAGCAAAACGGGGCAGGTCAAGGAATCTTTTCGTTGCCCTCCCAGCGGAGTTTCGGGGCTGGGACTCCGCCATCAGAGCTTCTGCTTGCCTGCCTGACTCCAGCGTGCATCTGTGGGGGGACCCAGTGCCAACCCCTCACCCCCAGGGCCGTTTCACCTCATGGGGAGGGGAAGAGAAACCCCAAAGCAGGCTGGGGAGAGAGAGGGAGAGAGAGAGGCGCAGAACAAAGCAAGCTATGCTGATAGATATTCTAATGACAAATAAAGTGCCACCCCAGTTGAAATATCAAACTCTAAACAACTTGCCTTGAATCCAGAGTTGTCTTTTTACTGTCTAGAGAACATTACTCACAGCTGAAACTTTGTTCCAGTCACTGATAGATCATCTCCTCATTTAGCAATTGCAATGCATACTTTAAATCAGAAGCAAAATAGAAAATAAGCAAACATGATAGAGAGAGACAGGCAGAGAGAGATGATCACTGGTTGCTACCATGTCATTCATATAAGGTTCACTTGTGCAGTAGTGCCAGTGTTACTCTCATTTCAGTGTACTTTGTAGGTGCACAAAATCTGGTCATTATTGTGTGAATTGACTAAAAATACTTTTTATTATTACTATCATATTTGTGAATAGTCACTGAATGAGGCAGCCACTAAACAAAGAATCATTCCAGATGATTTTTGAATTTTCCAGAGAAGATATTAGATTAGACAAACACTTTTTCCCCACGATAAGTGAATTCTATTTGTAGGAATTTAAAAAAGTGTTCACATTTTTTTTAAAGAAAAGCTAGTATATTTTTGGCATGCTAACAATTATTGAAAATTCTGCATAAAGAACAATGAAAATGTTACTTTGTATTTAACATTTTAAAAATGAACTCTTGATATCCAACTTTTACCGTTTCTTAGTATAGGAACCATTGTTAGATTGCATTGTTAGGAAGAAAAATCTATCTTAACTTGCTTTATATTAGAAATATCAGGAAAAGAGCACTGATGTACTATGTGACTAAGTAGGCTGGTCAACAGGAGATACTGGTGAAGCGAGCACAGCAGCGCCTGCATTTTCTGCATCGCATGAGAAAAGCGCATCTTCCTTCCCCTGTCCTTGCCACTTTCTGCAGAGGGACAATCCTGTCATACAGCATCACAGTCTGGTTTGGAAGCATCACCGCTTCAGACAGGAAGGTGTTGCAGAGAGTGGTGAGGATGGCTGAAAAGATTATTGGCAGTTCCCTCCTTTCCATCCAGGACATAGCACATAAGCATTGTTTGAGCAGGGTCCCTAAGATTGTCCAGGACACTACACATTCTCTTCACAATCTGTTTTCTTTGTTACCTTCTGGGAGGAGACTCTGTGGTATCCAAAACAGAACATCCAGATTCAGTCACAGTTTTGTTCCATACAGTATTAACCTTGTGAACTCTAAAGCTTCCTCCTTCCATTGTGTATTCAAGATGGACAGTGATTAATATTTATATGTTACTTATATGCAAGGGTGTAGGTCTATACATATGTTGTACATAGTATGTTTTAAATGTGTCTTATGTATGTGTACACTTTGAGAGCAAGCAACTAAATTTCATTTTTAATGTGCCATTGTGCCCACAGGAAAAAATGACAAAGGTTATCTATCTACTTTACCTACCTACCTACTTACCTACGTAAAAATAAATTAAAATCTTTTTATTTTTCTCTTCCCATAGTGTAAGCAGTTGTGTTCAGATGGCATCAAACATACCTGGGAGCCAGGTACAGGTAGTCCTCAACTTACAACTGTAATTGAGCTCAAGAGTTATGGTTGTAAGTCGTGCCAGTCATTAAGTGAGTCACCATGTGACTGCACCCGATTTTATGAGCTGTTTGGGAGCGATCATTAGAGAAACAGTGCAGTTGTTAAGTGAACGTGATGGTTATTAAGCGAGTGGGCATTTTTTTCTGCAAACCAGAAATAAACACAGGTTTCTGACAAAAAACATAAATTACAGTCAGGTGATCCTGCAACACCGCAATCAACTGTAAATGCAGACCAGTTGCCAAGCATCCAAATTCAATTGTGTGATAGCAGAGAGGAGGGCCACCATTGGAACTTCAAACCCGGGTCATAAGTAATTCTGTCTTAACTTTGGTTGCTAAGTAACTGGTTGTAAGTCAAGGACTACCTATATTGCAAAAATAATGGTAACATCCCAGTAGCCAGATGTCTTCATTGGAAGATATTGTAATTAATTAGATTGTGATACATGGCTATTAATAACAATTATATCACTTACAAGCTATGTTATATCTGGGGCTTCCAATTCCATGTAGTATGCCTAGAATGTGTGCATATTGTAGAGTTAAAATTATTATTATTTCTTTTTTTGACTGCCTCAAGTATAGTTCTCTTAATACAGCATATCTGTGTGTATATGTGTGTTCTGAGAAGTTACTTTTATTGATGTATTTATATCCAACCTTTATTATTTTTATAAATAACTCAAGGTGGTGAACATAACTACCGTAATACTGCCTTCTCCTCCTACTTTCCTCACAACAACCCCATGAGGTAGGCTGAGCTGAGAGAGAATGACTGGCTCACGTTGGCTTTCATGCCTTAGGCAAGACTAGAACTTATGGTCTTCTAGCTGGTGCCTTAACCACTAGACCAAACATTCTCCCAGCAATAATGGAAGCATAACTTTTTTCATCTTATTGTAACTAAGTATTTTTTGCACAGGGAACAAAGAGTTAAAATATTTTGTAGTATTTTTAGTTTTCTAATATTAATGCTTGAATCTGTCATGTAGTTCATGTACTATATTTCCAGAATACATAATACACTATAATACTATATTTCCAGATACATAATTTCTTTAATGTTGAATGTTGTTGGAAACTAAGATAATTTCATATGAATGATGGAAATATAACAAGTGATACAATTTGATTGCTTTTTTAAATATGTTCTGTATTTCTCTTTATTCTATTCAGTGTCCTTGAGAGAAGGTTTTCCAATTTGTGCATATGTGTATATGCCCATTCTATGTAATTTCACTATTTTTTTCATTCAATTTGTAGTTATTTATGAGCTAAGCCTAAAATAGAATAAGTGTTTTTTGTAGGTTGACAAATAGTATTGATTTCTTTTTGAGAGTTCCCTTTGCTTTGAGATTTTGTTCTACGACAGGTTTTTCTTGTCTTGATGCTACTTTGGTGGGGCGGTAACTGACTCATTTACTAAGCTTTTGTAGACTTGTTTCAAGAGAGGTATCTCATAACTAGGTTGTGTCAAGTTGTGTAGTTTACCAAATATGAATCTTAATGTAAGCACACAAATTAAAAATGTAATATGCATACCCAAATAGATAATCAAATTTCACAGTATTCTTGTTGGGGTGGAAAAAATAGGATTAAAATCCTGCTTCATTTCTTTTTAAGTTTGTAGTGTAGTTGTTTTGCAGTGCTGAACACAGAATTTGCAACAAAATGTTTCATTATAGAATCTTTTTACTGAAGGAGCCACCCTTTCTTGATAATGTATAGCAGACATGTCAAACTGCTGACCCGTGGGCCAGATGCATCACGCTGAAACCACGCCCACCCCATTGGCGGCAATGGGGGAAAAGTCGCGATATGTTGCGCGATGTCATGTGACATCCCAAGTTTGACATGCCTGATGTACATCATTCAGTCTCCCTTAGTTTCTCCTTTTCTCTGGGTTTCTCTGGGTTCTGTAGCTACTGAGCACACCTCTTTTGTTTGTTGTGTTTCTTTCTTTTCCCCTTTCCTTTTTGTTTGTGTGTGTGTGCTTTTGAAACATTTGATTTCTTCCCTGCCAGCTGTTAGCTTCCTCTTTTCATAGATTGTGCTGTTTGCTAATAGTATATATTCTTGTGCTGTTGTTATTCCGTAATGAGCTTTTATTTGATTGTGAAATTATTGCATGTGAGTTTCTAAATCCAGCTTGAACATCTGCATTCTCCAGCATGGTGGATGTAGAATCCACTGGATGGGTTATTTCAGCCTTCCTGCTCAGAGAGACTAAGAAAAAACTTTGGCCACGCCTTCCCCTGGGTGTGTCTCCCAGTTTTTTCTTAGTCTCGAGCTCAGAGCAGACACCTTTTTGCTGGCTCTGTAGGAATTTAGCTTGAGGTTTTTTAATCTGGCAAAATTTTTGTTTCTCCAACATGGTGGATGTAGAATCCACTGGATGGGTTATTTCAGCCTTCCTGCTCAGAGAGACTAAGAAAAAACTTTGGCCACGCCTTCCCCTGGGTGTGTCTCCCAGTTTTTTCTTAGTCTCGAGCTCAGAGCAGACACCTTTTTGGTTGGCTCCGTAGGAATTTAGATTGAACCTTTAATTTGACCTAAAAAATTTCCAAAATTTACTAAATTAATAGGTTTATTAGATTAGGTCGGCTCCAGGATTAGAGATCCTTCCCGGTCCAGAGCCTCGAGCCCCTGGCCCCAGCAGGGCTCGAATCTTCCCCCCCAGGAACCTAGCAGGCCCACCGGGCTTACCGGGTTCACCAATCCGGACAGCAAGCAATCCAGCAGGCAAGCGGCACAGCGGACGCCGGCAGAACACCAGCTTCCACAGAGCGGATCCAGACACGGGGATCCGTCGGAGGAGGATCGCAGGCCGGCGTCCCACAACCAAACCGCAAGTGAAACCAGTCCGGGGGGAGGGCGGCGGGAGCGAGGCTTCGCTCCAAACCATCCCCTACGCCCCAAACTTTGCCTCGCCGGGGGGGGCTCTCTCCTTCCCCTTAGCAAGGGCTAGGGAAGGCGCGGCCGCCATTTTCTGCGGCCGCATGGTCGCAGTTCCCGCCTCTTGATACTCCAGCGGTGGCCATCTTGGTTCCGGGCCTACAAGGCCTAGTCCGCAGAACCCCTTGTCTTGGCCTGGGGTGCCAGGCCCGAACAGGGACAGCCTTCCGACGCGACTCCCAGCGTCCGGAGGCTTACCGGTGGGCGCCCTCTGTCCGGACAGGACGTCTCCGGCCGGCCCTGCTGATCCTTAGGCCTCCCTTCGGGACAGCAAAGGCCACAGGGAGACCATCCTCTGGTCCTATTGCCTGGTCAGCGAACCCATTGTTTCCCTTTCACGTCTGGTGGAGGAGGCAGTACCCCGTGGGCCCTGGTTACCTAGGCCCCGGCAGGAGTGAAGGTTTTACCCTGTTGCAGGCTTGGCTAGGGGTAATGGCACACAGTTCCTCGCCAATGACTTCACTGGTCTCAGGTGCCTCCCCTGCGCAATCAAAGCGCAGGTCAACAGATTTAAATACAGGGGGTAAGAAGAAGGCTAAGACAAAGCACCTTACTTCCAAGGAGACCTCTAAGTCAGCCGAGCGAGAGGCCTCGAGGAGACACCAGGCACTGGAGAGGGAATTCTCCAAAGCACAGCGGCTCCTATCCAGTGGGGCTGATCCGGTTCCCCCCGCCCCACTGGATACCAATACCCTGGAGCCACCCCAGGCACCTGTGCAGGAAGCCACCTTGATTGCTACTCCTCTGGGGGCAACCAAACAGGCTGGTCCCTCTCACTCCTCCCCTCCTCCCCAGCAAGGTCCCCAAGTGGTTCTCGCTCCAGCGGTGGTTGGGGCTACCCTTGGGGGCCAGGGGCCCGCATGGTCCCAGGGCCAGTTCCAGGCCTTTATGCAGCATGCCTTCGCGCAATTTATTTCCTCACCAGGGACCCCGCAGGTTCCCTCTCAGGTCCCACCCCCTCCCACTGGTCCCCCCTCCCTGCAGGATTGCACCTCAGCACCTGGATCAGTTATCTCGGAATCCTCGTCCCAGGTGGGAGAGGGGGATTCCGGGGACTCGGACATAGTGGACACCCCCATGTCAGAGGACGAGGAGGCAGAACCCGATCAGGCTTCTGCCGCCTGTCTCTTGGACCCCTCGGTCTTCACATCCCTATTATCAAAGGCGTGTGCCACCACCAGCTTAACCTCTGTCCAGGAGGAAAAACCTTCAACTTCAACAGATAAGGAGTCCAACCCGTTGTTCAAGGTGAAGGTCGTAGAACACAAGCAGATACCCTGCCCCTTTGTGTTCCGGGATGCGGTTGAGACCCAGTGGGCCTCCCTGTCCACTATTCCCAGGGAAAGCACTCTGGAAAAGAAATTATATAACGTGGCCCCGTCTTTTGCTTCCCTGCTAGACATTCCTACGGTGGATGTTCCTCTAACTTCTCTTTTCTCAAATTCTGCCGCCTCAAGAGACATGACAGAGTTCCTCACAGCGGAGGACAAAAAGTTCGAGTCCGCCTACAGAAGAGCGCACCTGGCTTCCGGCCAGGCCATCAAGGCAGCTACCGCAGCCTCCTTCTTCGCCAGGGCGTCTATCATGTGGATCCGGGAGCTTCAGGCCTCGGTTCCTCCTGAGCAGGTTAGAGTGCACCAGACACTCGTCAAGTTGGTAGGGGCTTCACAGTATATGGCCGACGCCTCCCTCCACTCGGCTAAGTGCTTGGCCCGCTCTATAGGTGCCACGGTGGCCTCCCGCAGGCTCCTGTGGCTAAAACATTGGAGAGTGGATTTAAGGGCAAAGTGGCACCTCTCCACGGCCAGGTACGTAGGCAAGGACCTGTTTGGCTCCATCCTTGACCCACATGTGATCGAGGGTAGGGACAAACGCAAGGTCATTGCCCACCCCTCCAAAAAGTCTAACAGGCGGCAGCAGCCGGACTCCCGCAGACAGGCTCCACATCCCTCGGGCTCTTGGGAGTAGCGGCAGCCCTTTCGACCAGGGCAGTCCTGGGATTGGCCCAGAGGCTCACGTTCCTTCCCTCAGAGGCAGGACCGTCAGCAGGACTGCCAAAATACAGGACCCAGGGGTCAGGCTCAGGCAAAACGTCCCTTCAGAGGGTCGGGGGGGGCGCCCTTTCCGGTGACCCAAGTGACACCATTGGAGAGGCCCCAATAGGGGGCACCTAGAGCGCCTTTATCAGGTCTGGGAGCAGACCACCACCGACTCCTGGGTCAGGGATACCGTCAGGCGGGGCTTGGCACTCGAGTTCGAAGCGATCCCGCACGATCGCTTCCTTCAGTGCCCGGTGTCGCGAAATCCCTCAAAGGTAAGGCTGGTATCCACTGCCATCAACCACCTCCTGGACATCAGGGCCATAGAGCCCGTATCGGGGGACCAGGTTGGGACAGGTTTTTACTCCATCCTGTTCGTGGTCCCCAAGGCATCAGGAGGGTGGAGGGCGCTCCTGGACCTAAAGGGTCTGAACCGTTTCTTAGTGTACCGACGGTTCAAAATGCAGACCCTAAGGTCAATACTGGCCGGCATCAGAAAGGGGGATCTTCTCGCCTCCATAGACCTCACAGAGGCCTACCTTCACATCCCAATCTCCCAGGAACACCGCAGGTTCCTGCGCTTCTGCTACGCACGCCGGCATTATCAGTACCGGGCCCTCCCGTTCGGCCTCTCTTCGGCCCCAAGGGTCTTCACGAAGGTCCTAGCGGTATTGGCCGCCCATCTTCGGATGATGCCATTGCGCGTGCAGTGCTACCTGGACGACATCCTCGTCCAGTCCAGATCCCTGCAGTCAGCACAAGCAAACCTGCTGACCACCATTCAGGTACTCCAGTCCCACGGGTTCTCAGTGAACTTCGGGAAAAGCCACACCTCCCCCTCAAAGCGACTCCTGCACCTGGGGGCCCTGATAGACTCAGAACGGTGCAGGGTCTATCCCAGGAGCGACGGCTGAGCATCCGGAAACTGATATCCCAGATCCGGGGCGCGAGGAGGGTCCCTCTGGTGTAGCTGTCCCAGCTACTGGGAAAGATGGTATCTTGCATGGGAATAGTGCCGTGGGCGAGACTCCACTCGAGGACCCTCCAGTGGTTTCTCCTTCCCTTTCAGAAAAAAAACCTCAGTGCCTCTCCCCAGAAGGTCCAGGTTCCACCTCACGTCCTAGCATCCCTCCAGTGGTGGTCTTCCGCAACCATGTCCAAAGGGATCTTATTCAAGGAACCCCCCATGGTAGTCCTGACCACAGACACCAGTCTGTTCAGCTGGGGCGCTCACCTCCAAACCCAGTTGGCCCAGGGGTGTTGGTCCAGGGCGGACCTCAAGCAAAGCATAAACTGGCTAGAGCTAAGGGCCACCCACCTGGCCCTCCTCCACTTCTCTCCCCTAGTGTCAGGCAAGCACGTTCTAGTCCTGACGGACAACGTGGCGGCCAAGGCCCACATCAAAAGCAGGGGGGCACTCATTCCTGGGCCCTCCTCCAGGAGGCCAGGCAGCTGGGGCGGTGGGCAGAGACCCACCTGAGGTCGATAAGGGCGGAACACATCTCGGGGGAGGCAAACCGACAGGCAGACTCGCTGAGCAGGGTGACCGTGGACCACGCAGAGTGGCGGCTGGACACCAGGATATTCCAATTGATATCGACCAGGTTTGGCAGGCCATGCCTGGATCTCTTTGCCTCCCCGGCCAACGCCCAACTCCCCAGGTTCTTCACCAGGTTCCCAACCAGAGGGGCCGAGGGGACGGACGCACTGCGGTGCAGGTGGCCCGAGGGGCTGCTGTATGCCTTCCCTCCCCTCCTCCTGATCCAGGCCACCATCCGCAAGCTGCTACTGGAGCGAGCGGAAGTAATCTTGGTTGCGCCATATTGGCCACGGCGCCCATGGTTTGCAGACCTAGTGGATCTGTCCCTGTCCCCACCGTGGAGGCTCCCGTCGAACCAAGTAGCCCTCTCTCAGGGGGAGCTCCGCCACCCAGACCCTCAGTGGCTGCAACTAGCCGCCTGGCACTTGAGCGGGAGTGCCTAACTAAACAGGCTTATTCCCTAGAGGCGATCTCGATGATCCAAGCCTCTAGACGTCCCTCAACAAACAGGATCTACGATGCAACCTGGCAAAATTTCTGCCAGTGGTGCTCCCCACGGGGGTTGGATCCCCTCTCAGTAATTGTCCCAAACAGCCTAGACTATCTGCTAGACGGCATTTCCAAGGGGTTGTCCACCAACACCATCCACAGACAGGTGGCGGCCTTATCTACGGTCCTCACCTGCGACAATTGGGGTCCCCTTTCTCACCACCCAGCGATCTCTGCCTTCCTCAAGGGGGCGGCAAACTCCGGTCCACCTACGGTGCATAGATACCCGTCCTGGGATCTGCCTACAGTATTGCAGGCCTTAACGGCGGCTCCCTTCGAGCCCCTGCAATCATGCTCCCTACACTTCCTCTCTTTGAAGGTGGCTTTCTTGATAGCCATTACCTCAGCCAGAAGGATTTCGGAGCTGGCCGCCCTGTCAGTTCGGGAGGATCTCTGTATCTTCCACCAAGACAGAGTGGTCCTTAGACTAGACCCCTCATTCATCCCCAAGGTTAACACCAGCTTTCACAGATCATTGGATCTCATACTACCCAGCTTCTGCCCTACTCCGTCCCATAGGCTAGAACGCCAGTGGCACAAGCTGGACGTGCGCAGAGCCCTGCGCATTTACATAAAGCGCACCGGGTTCTTCCGCAAGTTGGAGGCCTTGTTTGTCTCCTTCCAGCCATCGGTCATGGGCCGCAAGGTATCTTCCACCACCATTGGCAGGTGGATCAGGGCTTGCATTGCTAGGGCTTACGTCTCGCAGTCGCTTCCCGTCCCAGCCCGTATCACGGCTCACTCCACACATAGTGCAGCAACCTCCGCGGCCTGGTCTACCCAGGCCTCTGTAGAGGAGATTTGTAGGGCAGCGTCCTGGTCGTCCCTGTCCTCATTCATTACCCATTACAAGATTGACAGGTTTGCCGCGGCGGATGCCGCGTTTGGCAGACGGGTCCTTCAACAGGTGGTTGCCCCCAGGGAGACGCCAGCCTAGACCTTCCCACCCTAAGGGACATGGGGGGGCTTTGGTATGTCCCATCCAGTGGATTCTATATCCACCATGCTGGAGAAGGGGCGTTGTCTTACCTGAACGCCTTTTCTCAGCATGGTGGTGTAGAATCCACACCCTCCCTTGGACAGGTGGCTAGGCTTGCGTGGAGGGCACCCCCTTCTGGTATTCTCTTACCTTTTTTTGGAGCCACGGTGTCAGAGCTTAGGTACCTTGCCTCGTCAAAACTGGGAGACACACCCAGGGGAAGGCGTGGCCAAAGTTTTTTCTTAGTCTCTCTGAGCAGGAAGGCTGAAATAACCCATCCAGTGGATTCTACACCACCATGCTGAGAAAAGGCGTTCAGGTAAGACAACACCCCTTTCCCTTTCTCATAGAGAGTGTATCTAGCTCAGGATTGAATTGTGGAGTCCTTGATGCTTTCTGATTGTGATTGTCTAGTAATGAAATATCTGGAAGTAAATAACTAAATGTCCACATTTCCTTTCTGTATAGATCTCTAATCATCCATATTGGATGATCTTAAATATAATTTTGCTATTGTGTGGAAATAAGGATAGAATACAGTAGTTTTGCACACACTATTAAATCTCTTAGATATCAGTATGTAAATTGACCAATTTCACAATTTGCGACTGTAATTTTGCAGTTCTCTTGGCATAGCTTGAGTAGAGTCTTTACTGATTTTTCTTCTGTTGCTTGTCAGAGTTCTGAAGATATTCCAATAATTCCTGTAATCTTCCAATTACTAATGATCAGAGCACTGATCTAACTTCATTACCTGGATGTTGATATCTTTATTATATAGAACTTCACTATACTCTCTCCATTTTTGTTTGATCTTGTTTGAATCGGCTCACTGGATAACACATTTTTTCAAAAGTTTTGCTTCTTGAAAAACTTTTGATAATCATGACAGATCCCTTCAAATTGAGTACAAATATAATTTCAGAATGACTATATCACTAGGAATCTTCAGAAATATGAAATTAACTTTTAATAATTATATTGTATTTAGTCACATAATGCTTCCAATACACAGCATGAGTTAATAGGGCTTAAAGTGTTTTGCTGCTGATTTTCATTTGTATTCAGTATCCGATGTATCTTGCTGCAGGGTCCAGTTGCCCTGATGGATTCCAGGTGCCCTGATACTGTTTTTCCATTATGATAATGTCCTGGTGAAATCTTTCACCATATTCATCACTGACTGTATTAGATTTTTCAGGAAATAAATCCAAGTGTGAATGCAGGAAATGAATCTTCAGTGACATGTTGCACTTCATGGTCTTGTAGGCCAGGGCTTATCAACCGGTGGTACACGTACCACTTGTGGTATGCAACCACCTGGCTGGTGGTACGTGGCGTCGCCTCCCTCCCTCCCGCGGCATCGCCTTCCTCCCCACCCCCGCTCCGCTCCTTCCCACCTCACTTGTTTGTGGAAAATATGCTGCTTGGCGGCAGCTTGCATGAACTTTACCGAATGTGCCCTGCAGGAGGCGTGTGAAGAGCGCAGGCGTAGAGCAAGGCCCTGCCCTTCCCAGGGACTCATTGTGCAGCAATTGGTTTGACTTCTTGTGCACTCAGATCAGCGAAGGGGAGGCCGCTGCAGCGCCGAACTCCTGCGTCGTCAGCTGGCAACCCCCCAAACTTGTGCTTGTCAGCTGGGAGGTCTGGCGCCGGCCACCAGTCTCCTTTGCCACCCCACACGTCATCCTCGACCACTCCCCCAGCCTGTTCATGTCGAGCTTGTCTTCGCCTTTCCCAAGAACCTCCTGCGCCACCTCACAGGAACACCTGGTTTCAGATTTACGCTGCAAACGTTTTTCTCGTGCAGAGGAGAGAGGAAAAACAATTGCGGAACACTCGGGAATCCCTTGCAAGGCACCACATACCTTGGTGCTTATTTCCTAATGCCTTTCTCACCCCCCCCATGTTTTCTGCTCCACCCCTAATTCGCCTGGAGAAGTGGAACTCTCCTTAAGCAGCGATCTATGGTCTTAATACAGCCCTACGTCTGTCTCACTTCAACACCCCCTAAAATTCTTCATTCAGGCAGGCTTCCAGAATTCAGTTGGCAGGATGCAGGTAACCCCTCCCCCTATCCCGCCACCTCCCGTGCCCCCGTGTCTCAAGCCTCCGTGGCACAGAACTGCTGGCGTTATGCTTGGGCGGAAGACTTTTACAGATGGGGCGGGTGGGTCCGACATTCGTGGGCAGGCAGGACCCCGCCTGCCGAGCCGCCACCTCTCCATCGCCCTCCATGCCAGCCGGCTCCGTCGCCAGACCTCTCAGCTGACAAGCGCAGGAGTTCAGCCCTGCGACGGCCTCCCCTTCGCCCTCCGCACCAGCGAAAGCATTGCCGGCTGTTCCAGCTGATGGGTGCAGGTCCAGTGGTCGCCAGCTGACGGGCGCAGGAGTTTGGTTCTGTGGTGACCTCCCCTTTGCCCTTCGCACTGGCCAAAGCATTGCCTGATGTTCCAGCTGACGAGCGCAGGTCCGGGGGTCGCCAGTTGATGGGCGCAGGAGGTAGCCGCCACGGCGGCCTCCTGTTCACTCTCCGCACTGGCCAAAGCATTGCCTGACGTTCCAGCTGACGGGCGCAGCTCCGGGGGTCACCAGCTGACGGGCGCAGGAGGTAGGCACCGCGGCGGCCTCCCAGCCGCCTGGTTCTTCAGCTGGAGCAGTTGCCAGGGCTTGCATGGTCGCCGGTGGCGGGGAGCGCGTCAGCGGCCCTTGGGGAACCATGCAAGCCCTGACAACTGCTCCAGCTGAAGAAGCAGGTGGCTGGGAGGCCGCCGCGGCGCCTACCTCCTGCACCCGTCAGCTGACGACCCCTGGACCTGCGCTCGTCAGCTGCCACGTCAGGCAACACTTTGGCCGGTGCGGAGGGCAAAGGGGAGGCCGCTGCAGCGCCGAACTCCTGTGCCCGTCAGCTGGCGACCCTCCGAACTTGCGTTTGTCAGCTGGGAGGTCTGGCAATGGAGCCACCTGGCGTGGAGGGCGATGGGGAGGCGGTGGCTCGGCGGGCGGGGTCCTACCTGCCTGCGAATGTCGGGCCCACCCGCCCCATCTGTAAAAAAAAAAAGTCTTCCGCCTAAGCATAACTTTTAAGGATTTTAAGGGTCTTTGAGAGGGAGAGAGAAATAGAGGGAGGGAAAGAGAAATAGATTGAGGGAGAGAGGGAGAAAGAGAAGAGGGAGACAGAGGAAAGGAGAGAAAGGGAGAGAAAAAGAGGGAGAAAGGGAGACGGAGAGAAAAAGAGGGAGACGAAGAGAAGGAGAGAAAGAGACGGAGGGAGAAAGAAAGGGAGAGAGGGAAAGAGAAAGGGAGAGAGAGAGAAAGAAGGAGAGAGATTAAATTAGTAACATGGTTGTTCAGTGAATCTGGTTTCCCCACTAACTTTGCTTGTCACAAGGTTGCAAAAGGTGATCACATGACCCTGGAGCAATGTGACCATCGTAAAGAATCAGTTGCCAAGCATCCGAATGTAAATCACATGAACCTGGGGATGCTGCAATGGTCATAATTGTGAAAAATGATCATAAGTCACTTTTTCCAGTGCTATTGTAACTTTGAACAGTCACCAAGCAAACTGTTGTAAGTTGAGGACTACCTGTACTTTATCACTTTTTTCCATTTATTTTTTTTTGTCGTCAAGCTTTTGACACCTTGCTGGGTGACTGGTGGTACTCGAAGGTTACCATATTCTAAAAGTGGTACAATTGGTGAAAAGGTTGAAAAGCACTGTTGTAGGCTATAAGAAGTTTGTCAACCAACTGAATGTAGTTTGATGCTCTGTAGTTGCCAAGAAAATTCTCAACAATATCCTTGAATGCTTTCCAGGTTATTTTCCGTGGCCCCAATAACAGATCTTCAAACTGCTTGTCATTGACAATGTATCTGATCTGTGATTAAAAAATATGCGTTCTTTAACCTTGGCATCAATTATTCTTGGCAACATCTGTCTCAAATAATAAAAACCTTCACTTTCCTGGTTCATCGCTTTCCCAAAAATTTTTCATCAGTCCAAATTTTATGTGAAGCAGAGGCAAAAAATATCTTTGTTGGGTCAACAAGTGGTTCATGTGCCACATTTTTCTGTTCTGGAACCAATTTTTTTCAGATTTACAATTTCTCTTTAATGTTATGTGACTCTCTTGCCTGGCTGTTCTGTTTGCATATGTAACAACAGTACTTGGTATATCCAAGCTGCATTCCAGGCAGAAGAGCCACTGCTTTTAGATCTTTACAGATATTCCAGTTGTTCTTGGCATACTGGATTTGCTTCAATGACACTTCATGCTTCGTATGTTTCATGTGTACAGCATAGCCAACAAATACTGTAGGGTATATATTGCCATTGGGTAAAAACAGAAGATTTCTGTAAAACAGTACGTGATAGGTTAAATTATGAGTTATTTTTGTTATTAGCAGCCAAAATCTATAAAATATACCTAAAATGTTCACCACGCAAAATCTTTATTGCCATATAATTAATGGCCCTTTACCAGCCTTTATATACTTTGCAGTACCCTAACATGGTAAATTAATTAATGTGATTTTCCTCGTTTTTTTTAAAATGGGTTAGGCAAGAAATAAATATAACATATTTAGTAATTACATTTGTCTCTCTGTGTGTGTATGTGTATAGTAATGATAGGACTTTATAGTCATAAAATATTTTTTTTCATTTCAATTAAACAAAAACTCCTAAATTCAAAATACATTTTAATGAATAGGAGGTAGAGCTTACATGTGTTTTGGAATAGGTATGGGCAAATTCTATTATTTTTAGTAATAGTTTTTACAGAGAAGACAAATCTCTCAGTCAAGCAGTGCTGTCAGCCTTCAAAGTAGGCCAGGTCAGAAATTGGGACGACTCCAGATTGAGGACAATAGAAGAAGGGGACGACAGAGAATGAGGTGGCTGGATGGCGTCACTGAAGCAGTAGGCGTGAGCTTAAATGTACTCCAGAAGATGGTAGAGGACAGGAAGGCGTGGAGGAACGTTGTCCATGGGGTCGCGATGGGTCGGACACGACTTCGCAACTAACAACAACAGGAATATTATTTTGTAGAGTTTAAGAGAATCTTGAAAAATGGTCAAGGTTTCTTTTGCCCCCTCTTATATTGAATAGAATCAAGGCTGGGTTAGCTTGGGTTTCTTTTTCATCCCTTCTTCCTTATTAGGACTAAGTTGACATTTACTTAACATTCTTATATTCTTTCTTCAAGATTATTGTCTCCATACCATTTTACATCAATTCGCCCATCAGAATCTGTCTCATCTCCCATACATGAAGAAGATACCTACAAGTTACTATGTAAACCAACCATTGAGTCACTCCCCAGGCTCTCACTTGGCAACTCTTCAAGGTCATCAGACAGGTCTTGCCAGCACAGTCAGATGAATCGGGAAAGCCCTCCCTTCCTGTTGCACAGTAACCTGTACCAGAAAGTCTATTACGTTGAAGAGCACAGAGTTCTCTTTATTCTGGGATTCACTGTCTATTGATAATGGGGGCAGATCACAGGAACAAAGTTAGATATTCTAAATGACTCCTTGAATGTAGAATCCAGAATACATTCTGCATCATAATCTTCTCCCCCAACTATCAGTATAGGATGGGAGAGGAACAGTTTCAGAACTCAAGCATCGGGAGAGTTCAGATTCAGCTTTTTAGATGAGCAGACATAAGGTACAAATTTAGTGGAAAGCTACACCAAATCCTCAACCACTATCTTGGCACTTTTGCATGACCCACACCTGACCCCATCACAAGATATTCACCTGACGTGACCCACATGTGACCCCCTCACTAGACCCCCTCACCTGATGTGACTCTCCCAGCATAAGACCTACTGGCCACATGAAGCCTTTATTAGCAGAACACTGACATTCCCTAAATTCCGCTGAAGATGTTACCTAGCCTGATAACAAAACATTCGGAAACCAACCCACAAGCTCGGAAAACTAACCTCCACTCTCATTATTTCACGTTCTCTGGCATACAGTTGAAACCGCAATATATATTCTGCTGTAATCTTGTTTCAGTTTGTAAATTACCAATTTTTTGCCTGATTGTCAAGAATGCATTTCAAAATTTGCAAGACATTTTGGTAATTATCGTTAATGGGTCATTGCCCTCCATGGAGGAAAGTTATCTGGAATGATTTGTAGGAAATCTTGCTGGCTGACTCACCATAAACAATTCACGTGGAGGAGTGAAAGCTTAGAAATTGATCCTGGGCTCCCTCAAACCTCTGGCAAACTTCCATGAAATTGAAGGGGTATTAGTTGGAAAATTCTGTTGAATTGCTCTTGAATGAGACAACCTTGTCCAATTGTTCTGTTAGTTTTGCATACCATTGTGCAGATTTGCCATTTGTATATCTATTTGCAGTGGGCCTCCCCAAGGATTTGCTACTACCTGCATGATCAAAAAGTTCAGTGCCTCTTTGATTAGAGAGCAGCGAAACTGAGCCTTTCAAGGTATGCCATGTGAAGAATCACAAACCCTCTCATTTCACTTCAGTTTTAATTCATTGCAGAGTGGTTAGGACAGATGGTCGGGAGCTTGCATAAAAATTCCAAGAATTCCCTCCAGGCAAGTGAATGAAAAGAAAGTTTTATTTTCTTTTTAGGCTTCATGTATGCTTCTAGAAAGATGCTATTTTGTGTCAATATATTTTTGCATTAACTCCCACCCTCAAAAATAAATGTGAGGGAACGTGGTATAAAGACACTATTTTGCAATCTCCCACCAATCATTGCCTTCTGATCTTCACTATTTATTTATAAGTATTTTATTGATTTTTTATTATTACAAATCATAAATGCTTAGTAAACAAATGTGTCTGGGTACATTTGTTACTCAATGTTGCATCTTAACTTTGGTATAAATCTATTCAATGCTACACAATCCAGTGTGTTTTTTTGTCCACTCTTCTTCCCCTGTTTTCATTTTCTCAACATTAAACAAATACAATTCTTACTACTATTAATACATACAAAATTAGATATATGCATCCTCTTCATATTTATCTAGGGTTATACAAATAACAGTAGTATACATTTATAACCTCTTTTCTAACCACTTTATATTTAAATTGTATTTGCAAATAAAGTCTCCTTATTAAATCAATTTAAGTTTAATTTCCGATAATTATTCAAAATATCTTTGCCAGTTATGATTTTGTCAAAGTTAGTTACATTTATGTAGCCAAAGGTTTCATTTATACAAGCCATTCTAGTGTTTTTATAATTCCCATATCAAAAGAGAGAGCGCTATTCTAATTATAAATCATATCTTTCTTATTTTAAATATATATATCTATGTATTATCTACTCTTTTGTCCATATCCTAACAAATATTGGCTCATATAATACCCCATGTGGTATGTCAGATCTTCTGTTTTTTGAGTCTAACTCTAGCTTTCTTTCTTTGCCAATTAGCTTTCCAGGCCAAAGTAATTAAATCGCCAACAAATTCTTCCTTTGTTTTTGTAAATACTGCTTGGGATGAAAAAAACAATTTAAGTAGGGTATTTTTGAGGGGGAATTCCGTTTAGTTGTATTCATTAAACAACTCCCACTTTCCTTCTCTCTCAATTTCTGTTTTCATTTTTTGTCTCCCAATTCTGACATTTCCCCTAACAGCTTTATAATCTGTTTTTTAAAATCGTCTTCCTTATCCTCCAGTATATTTTGAAAACCTAAAGAATAAGGTGCCTTTTCCATTTCCGTTGTTGTAGCTAGGTCTTGCAAGGTTTTATTTGTCTGTGCCAAATTATGTTTCCCTTTTTTTATATCTTGTGTCTTAAGATCAGTTTCCTCTGGTTCATCTTGTTTTCTGTCTTGTTTGTTCATTCTTTATAATCATTTTCTGAGAACTTTGTAGTTGTGGGTTTAAATTAGAGATTTACTCATTTATATTAAAGTTGTTTTTAATCTTATCATGATTTCTTCTTTCATCTTCTTTATGTGAAATAATTGTCTCCTGAATTAATTGTAAGATAGAATGTATTTCCTTCTGAAAAATGTTTACTTCTTCTTTTTTTCCAATCTTTTTTATTATTATTTTTTCAATACATGTTAATTTTTCCAATCAACAAGTTGTCTGAAATTTGCTAAACTAATACATGTTCAATTCCTGATCCTTCCTTCTTTTCTCTAACCAAGAGTAAAATAAATTCCAAATTTGATAATAGTCTGTATCTTCTTTGTCTTTCAGCCTCATAGTTAATCTGTCGATCTCTGCACATTCCAAAATCTTCCTGATTATTTCTTCCTCTGATGGCAATCCTTCATTCTTCCAATATTGTGCAAAAATTATTCTTGCTGCTGTGGTAATATGTAGAGTTAAATATAATTTCTGCTTATTAGTCTTTTCAGACATGATGCCTAGTAAAAAAAGTTCAGGTTTAAAATCCACTTGTTCATCCAATATTTTTTCTAACCACATATGTATATTTTTCCAATAAACCTTTGCCTTCCCGCATGTCCACCAAATATGATAATACGTGCCTATGTTATGTTTACATTTCCAACATCTATCTGACATATTTTTAAACATTTTTGCTAGTCTTGCTGGTAGAAGGTGCCATCTATAAAACATTTTATACAGATTTTTTTTGTATGAAGTTGACATTGTCAATTTATAGTTTCTCTCCAATAACATTTGCCATTTTTCTAATTCTGTGTTATAACCAAAAATTTTTGCCCATCTTATCATTGTTTCTTTTACTTGTTCGCTTTCCATATCTAAAATTAACAAAAAATTATACATTTTCTTAATTTCTCATCTGAGGTCAACAAAATCTTATCAAAAAAAATGTTTACTTCTTCTTGAGGCATCACTCCTACAAATCCCTGGTAAACCTGGTTGGGGGCTTCAGATGGGAGTATTAAATATGTTCTCTAGCATGTAGAGGAATGTAGAATCCACAAATGGGTTTTAGAAGTCCTCTAGCCCATTTAGACCAATCAATCAAAGTTGCCATGCCCCTGCAGGGTCTGACCATGCCCCAGTTTCTTTTGGTCTCAGCCCTGAAGAGACATGGAAATTTGGCTCCCGATTATAGCTTAGAACAGCGGTTCTCAACCTTTTTCAGGCCGCGACCCCGACCTGTCAAGCGCCGCGCATGCGTGGCGCTACCCTTGTGCCGCGCATGCGTGGCGCTGCACTGTGCCACGCATGCGTGGCGCTGCACTGTGCCGCGCATGCGTGGCGCTGCCCCCTGCGCCGGCCGAGGCGTAGGCCGCCGCCCATTTGGGGCGGCGGCAGGCAGGCCCAGGTGCTCCTGGGCAGCCGCGACAGCGCAGGGCGACCACGGGCTGGGCCACCAGCTGGCCCAGCCCAAGGGAGGTAAAAAACCCGCCAGGCCCTACGCGCGCCAAAAACCCTCCCTGCGCCCGCCGGCCTCCCACCCCTGGCCCTCTTTTACTTACAGTTTTAGTAGTTGCTCAGCAGGGAGGGGTGGAAACTTCCGGAGAGCTCGCCTTCGCTTCAGACAACTTGCAGCACCGTTTGCAGACTGGGACTTTTGGCGGGCTCAGCAGGGCAGAGACACCCTGGACAATTCCTATTGGCTTTTGAAAGCCAATAGAATTAGACTCTATTCAAGAGAGTCCATTCTATTGGCTTTCAAAAGCAAATAGAATAAGAGGGAGTATCACAGCTAAGGAAAGGGGGGGGAAATGGCAGACTGCGTTGTTTGGCGACCCCCGTGAAATGGTCGCTCGACCCCAAATGGGGTCGTGACCCACAGGTTGAGAACCGCTGGCTTAGAAGGATAGGTAGTAATTATCAATTTGTGGATTCTTTGTTCCTTTTGGGGGGAATGTTTCCATTTTCAACATCAATTTCCTTCCCAGGCAAGCCTTCTAGCTTTCCTGATTTCAGCATGCCTTTCTAGTCTCCTGCTGATAGCCAGCCGATCATCACTGCAATCGCCCCCCTCCCCCCTAGGTCACAGCTTCCCAGCCTCTTTTCTCTTGAGTTCGGCAAACTCGCCTTCAGGGTTCCCCTTGCACAGGGAAGTTCCGTAATTAATTTCCATGGGTTCCTTTATTTGTTCGTTTGACCGCGCGATCGTGGTCTTTTAAGAATATCTTTCCTTGCCTTTGCCGGTTACTTCTTCACAGGCTTTTCTTCTCCCTCTCCTGGCGGCTGCCATCTTAGGCAACCACGTGGCTGGCAAGGGAAAATTCTCTGAATCAATCCTCCGGTATTTCTTTCTAATTAACATCTACAGAGTGCAGCTTCATTATATTATATTATATTATATTATATTATATTATATTATATTATATTATATTATATTATATTATATTATATTATATTATATTATATTATATTATATTATATTATATTATATTATAATATATTATAATATATTATAATATTTTATAATATTTTATATTATATTCATTATCACTTTGTCTTCATTGTTTTATATTATAGCACATTATATTATATTATTATATTATATTATATTATATTCATTATTACTTTCTCTTCTAAAAATATACAGTATTAAGCACCTCATATTCCTGCCTGCTGGATTGCAACATCCAGTGACAATAGATTGGGTTGTTTCTTGCATTGCCTGTTCCGCTGTCTGCATCTAGTGGACTGGCAGTTGCTGTCCTAGCCGCCACTAAGTGAGACACGAGAGTCCCCCATTTTTAAAAAAAATTATTAATTTTAATAATAATAGTCAATAATAATTGGCATAAATTACAATATTAACTCAATTGTTCTCAGTACCCACAACCAGGGGCCTGGGTGATACGCGGCTTATATCACACAGTGTGACTCCGCGCTTAACGGCAGGCCGGACTTCACAGACCCTCATGTAGGCCTGTACCACCTAGGTGGGCCGTAGCCTCGTCTCCTGCAGACCAGGACAGCTCCAGGGATCTACTGGAAAACTCCTGTTTCTTGTTCAACATGGCGGATAACACCGTTCCACAGGCTTCCACTTCCAGTGGAAATATGAAACGCAAGTCAGCCAACCAAGATGCGACCTCAAAGGTCAAGGCCAAGACCAAACAGGTCTCTAAGGCAGCTGAGAAACAGGCAGATACCAGACATAGGGCGTTGGAACAATTCTCCAAGGCCCAACAACGGGCAACGGAGGTCCAACCTGTCTCCACTTCCCCTTCCCTAGCATCTATATCAGAGGGCCCACATCACTGTCCCTTTGCACGGGCTTGGTCCCCCAAGCAGACCCTTGAACAGGGTCCCTTACTTGGATACAGTTGGGACTATCTGTCTCTCTTTGATCAGAATCTGAGGATGCAGGTCCAAGATCCGATTCCGGCCACAGACCTCGCTCCATCATCAGTATCATGT
This sequence comes from Bothrops alternatus, assembly GCA_034064705.1. Taxonomy (NCBI): domain Eukaryota; kingdom Metazoa; phylum Chordata; class Lepidosauria; order Squamata; family Viperidae; genus Bothrops; species Bothrops alternatus. Next base: position 44,237,883 of record JARGCV010000007.1, on the reverse strand, counting down.
GGAACCTCAGGCGGGTTTTCTGTGGCGGGTCCTTCTCAGATCCTGTCGGCGTCTTTCACTCCGACAGCGGTGGGCCTCTGACCCCCTGAACAGCCTTCATTCACCGTCTAGCTCCAGGCCATGATTTTGCAGGCGGTGGCTCAGGCCATGGCCTCTTCTGTGAGGGCCCTTCCGATTCCAGGACAGTCAAACCCCACTACATTTACGGGGACTACATATCCCAGAGATTATGAGCTCCCAGATCCGGCCTCACCACCACAATCTGTGGGGAGCGAGGTATCAGAATATTCTGAACAGGCCCTAGAAGAGGGCCTGTGGTCAGATGATGAGGACACTCAAACGGAAGCCACTCCCCTGGTCGGTGTGTTTAACCCTAATTCCTTTTCTTCCCTCTTGCACAAGGCCTGCGTCACCGGAAAGATTGAACCGGTAAAACCCCCAATGGCCGATCAGGACTCTGGTCAGAGTTCTGTCCCACTGTTCTCGGAACCGGTTACAAAAAAACCAACAGATCCCTTGCCCTCCCATGTTTTTGAAATCCATTCAGGATCAATGGGGATCCCCTGGTACCTTCTCGGCCCTTGGAGGAATAGACCGTAAACTCTTGGACACGGTCTCTTACCTCAATGATGTACTGGAGGTCCTCGGAGTAGACGAGTCTCTTTCTCCCATATTGTCAGACTCCAAGATTCCAGGGGATATGTCGGAGGCTCTAAAGGCTGAGAACAAGAAATCTGAGGTTTCTTTCCGCAGAACGCACCAGGCCTCGGCATGGGCAATAAGAGCCTCAACATAAAACTCCTTCTTCGCCAGAATTTCGCTAATGTGGCTTCGTGAACTCCAATCTAGAATCTCCCCAGACGAGGTAAGGGTGCACCAGGACGTCACAAAGTTGAGAGCTGCACTAGAATACATGACGGATGTGTCCCTGCAATCGGCCAGGTTTTCGGCCTGAGCCATAGCATCCAACGTCGCTGCACGTCGGTTGTTCTGGCTAAGAATTGGCGGGCCAACACCAGACACAAATGGAGGGTGGCTGTTGCACCATACCAGAGTGGTAGCCTCTTTGGTGAGGCCCTCACTCCTTACCTGATTGAAAATAGAGAGAAGAAGAGAGTTCTCTCTCACCTCTCCAAAAGGACGGGCAGACGTTTTACTCCATATAATCGCCGCCCGTTGTTTCGGACAGGCTCAGACCTTGCCTCAGGGAGCAGTTCTCGGCCCTTTCAAGTGGGGCCGGACCGTTCCTCAGACAGGTCCGGCTACAGAGACAGGCCAAAACCACAATTTCAGATCAAGCGGCCTTTTCGTGGCAGGGGAGGTCGTCCCTTCCGTAAGTCAAAATGACTCGGAGTGGACCTCTCCTATCGGCGGCAGATTGACATATTACTTCCACAAGTGGGAAGACCACGGACACCTGGGTTCTCACCACCATCAGAGACGGTCTGTCTCTAGAGTTCTTGACCTCCCCTCGACGTTTCATCGCCTGCCCCCTATCGCGAAATCCCATAAAGCAAGGTCTCATGAGGGAGGCCATTCAACATCTGCTAAACATAGAGGCCATAGAGCAGGTACCACCGGATCAATGGGGACGGGTTCTACTCCATCCTCTTCGTGGTTCCGAAAGCCTCGGGGGGGTTGGAGGGCAATACTCGATCTCAAGACCCTAAATTCATACCTTGTGTATCACAAGTTCAAAATGCAGACCCTTCATTCCATTTTGGGCAGTATTCGTCAGGGGGATTTCCTGATGTCAATAGACCTTACAGAAGCATACCTTCACATCCCCATACATCCAGGTCACAGACGGTTTCTCACATTCAGGTATTCCAACCATCATTACCAGTACAAGGCCTTACCATTCAGCCTGTCATCAGCCCCCAGGGTCTTCACCAAAATCCTGGCGGCTCTTGCCACACAGCTCAGGTTGGTGCCAGTACGCGTTCAGTGCTACTGACGATATTCTAATCCAGTCGTCATCGGTACTGAACGCTCGTTCAGACTTGGCACTGACAATCAGGATGCTTCAAGATCACAGCTTTCTGATCAACTTTCACTTGACTCCAACCAACAGGCTGTTACACTTGGGCGCAATAATAGATACCAACCTGTGCCAAGTTTTCTTATCGCAAGAACGTCAGATCAGCATTCGTACACTAATCCTCAAAGTGCGCAGAAAAAAATGGGTGACCCTACTTCTGCTCTCACAACTGTTGGGGAAGCTGATTTCCTGCATTGCCATAGTACCGTGGGCCAGGCTCCACACGAGACAGCTCCAGTGGTTTCTGTTTCCCTACCAGAGGCAGGGCGTAGCCTCCTTTCCCCAGTGGGTAGGGGTCCCTGCACTAATGCTCACATCTCTTCTCTGGTGGCTATCCCCAGCTTTGTCCAAGGGCTCTCTTTTCAGAGAACCAGTGCCAGCCTATTTGGATGAGGGACACACCTCCAACTTCAGTTTACCCCAGGGCGGTGGTCCCAACGGGATCTCAAACAGAGTATCATTTGGTTAGAACTCAGAGCCACACACCTGGCACTTTGTCATTTCGGCGAAAAGGTTGCGGGTTGCCATGTGCTGGTCCTGACGGACAACGTGGCAGCAAAGGCCCATGTAAACAGGCAGGGCGGAACTCGGGCTCTGATATCCGAAGCCCGGCTACTGGGGTCATGGGTGGAGAAAAATCTTCTGTCCCTATGGGCGGAGCATATATCGGGGGTGGAGAACCAACAGGCGGATTTTCTGAGTCAATCCACGGTAGATCAGAGTGGCGCCTGCATCCACTCCTCTTTTGGGAGATCACTCATCGATTCGGTCAGCCCAGGGTAGACCTGTTTGCGTCCCCAGCAAGTGCCCAACTTCCCCCGTTTCTCTCTCGGTATCCCTCTCAGGGTTCGGAGGGAGCAGATGCGGTCCTTGGCTGGAGAGCCTACTATATGCCTTCCCACCTCTCCCTCTGATTCCGGCCGTCATCAGGAAACTGTTGCAGGAACAGGCAGAGCTGATTTTTGTGGCCCCACACTGGCCGAGGCATCCATGGTTTGCGGATCTCATGAACCTCACCGTAACTCCTCCGTGGAGAATTCCTCCAGAGCGGATAGCTTTAACACAAGGGGCCATACGGCACCCAGATCCGCAGTGGCTCCAATTAGCCGTATGGCATCTGAACGCCAGTTCCTGACACGAGGATCTTACTCCCCCAGAGTGATATCTATGATTCAGGCTTCAAGGCAGCCGGCAATGAACCGGATTTACGATGCCATTTGGAGGAACTTCTGTGACTGGTGTAACCGCAAGGGTTTGTCTACCTCTTCTGCCACTATTCCAAGAATTCTTGAATACCTCATGGATGGAGTGGATATGGGCTTGGCGCCCAACACTATCCGTAGGCAGGTGGCCACGCTTTCCACAGTATTCACCTGTGCCAACTCCATGCCGTTGTCTCACCACCCGAGGGTTCGATCCTTTATGAAAGGAGTCACCAATAGCAGACCCTCTGTAGTACATCGGTACCCCTCTTGGGAGCTGCCCTGAGTTCTACAGGCTCTTACAGGAACCCCCTTTGAACCTTTCAGATCTTGCTCTCTTCGTTATTTGTCCCATAAGGTGGCCTTCCTGGTGGCCATCACATCGGCAAGGCGGGTTTCTGAACTGGCTGCTCTTTCTGTCAGGGAAGACCTGTGTGCCTTCCACCAGGACAGAGTGGTATTGCGATTGGATCCCCTGTTCATCCCCAAGGTGAATACACTGTTTCATCGGGCCCAGGAAATCATTCTACCGAACTTCTGTCCCAATCCTTCCCACGCACAGGAACGGCATTGGCATTCCCTGGACATGCGCAGGGCACTGCATCATTACCTTAAGAGGACTGCCCCTTTTCATAAATCGGAGGCACTCTTTGTCTCCTTCCATGCAGGTTCCAAAGGGCAGAAGGTCTCCTCTTCTCTTATTGCCCGGTGGATTAATGCCTGTATCGCTGAATCTTGCCGGGCCTATTCTTTACCAGTTCCAAGCCACTAAACGGCGCACTCTACGCGTAGTGCTTCCACTCAGGCTTCCATAGCTGATATCTTTAGGGCGGTGACGTGGTCGTCCCCTTCACCTTTCATACGTCATTACAAGCTCGACAAGTTTGCTTCTGCAGAGGCCGCATTCTGCCGCCGGGTCTTACAGCAGGTGGTCCATTTCAACACCAACACTTGACCGGCCTGCATCCCACCCGTGAGCTCATAGGGGCTTTGGTATGTCCCATTCGTGGATTCTACATTCCTCTACATGCTGGAGAAGGGGCATTGTCTAACCTGAATGCCTTTTCTCAGCATGAGGAATGTAGAATCTACCGCCTCCCTGTTCACTTTAGCAGTCAGGTCAGTGTCAGCAATTCGGGAGCCATCACGTCACACAATCATTGGCTTCGCCCTTTTTCGAAACTGGGGCATGGTCAGACCCTGCAGGGGTGTGGCAACTTTGATTGATTGATCTAAATGGGCTAGAGGACTTCTAAAACCCATTCGTGGATTCTACATTCCTCATGCTGAGAAAAGGCGTTCAGGTAAGAGAACGCCCCTTTTCCTACAATTTTTGGCTAGATATAAAGGATCCATTTTATTTTCCCCCTCCAGATATTCTATCAGAATTGTTGTGATCCCCGCATACTAATCTTGTCTTATACCACCAATCTTAATGTCCATCAAACAAAGTCTCATCTGGTTCTGGTCTTTATATACAGCCCTTATAATCCAGTAAGTTCCAGGATATAAGTCCACTACTGAAAGCAATATTTGTAGTAGTCCTTCTGCTGAGGTGATCCAAAATTGTCAGTCAGCCGAAATTTACAATCCAAAATGTTCAACCACCCTAAGAGCAATCCAAAAATCTCCCCCAGACAAACATAGCCAGGAGTCAATTTTTTCTTTCTCTCCAAATAGTTCTTAAGATTAAAAGTCAGAGCTGAGTATATGTTTATAATCCAAGAAGGTCAACAGATTTCAAAATAATTAAGTTCTCACACTGTAGTAAGTATGCCAAAATATATTTCTCTGTTGCCAGTTGTTCTCTGTTGAGTTAAAAATCACCAAACAAAGAAAGTAGGTTATCTTTTTCTAGGCTTCTTGCCGGGTCTGTGTCAGTCATTGCAGTTTTGCTGTTATACTCTAATCCACCACTAGATGTCATTCAATATCCATTTCCAACTCTTAAAATAGAAGGTTGATATTTCACCCCAGTATTTTTTCAAAGAGAAAATGTTAACAATTTTCTCATTTCTCAAATTTGTCAAAACTATAGCTTTATATTACTTCCACTTCAGTGTTAAATGTTTCTATCCCCCATAAAAAAAATTAAAACGCCGCTTCTGTTCCTCTGGAAGGGTGGGGCTGCAATCCCCTTCCTTCTCGCGATCGGAGGTTTTTAGCTTCTTGGGAGCGTTTCCAGGAAATCCAGTTGTAAAATAGTAAAGAAAGGATCAATATTCTCACCCAGTTCCATACACGCTATTTATGATCTATTAATTAGTGCTTCTTTCTTTGGTTATCAGTAGCTGGAGGCTGGCCACAGGAGTGCAGCCAGTTTTTCCTCTGCTGGTTTGGAGTGCTTTCCTCGGATCAAACGGATCGACCGCAGTCTCTCCGTGATCAACGAGGCACCCCTTCATCGCCTTTCCAGTGCAATTTTAGGCCCTTTAGGGCCCCCTACAGGGCAAAATTGGGCATGGAAAGCAGATCCCTGCATTCCTGTGTCCATGTTGCTATGACGTCAAACCAGAAGTCTCTGAGTTTCACTATTTAACTGTCAAAATTATTTTGAATTGTCCTACTATTGTCCAAAAGATGTCTGAGTAACTTTTGGCATTATCACTTACTGAAGAACTGCATTTTCATATTCAAATATCCTATTGTTTTTTTTCCTTTGAGCAGATAACAGTACAAGCTGTTTAACAAACATTCAAAATTATGATCAACCTCCCCATAAGCTACTTATGACCCCATTTCAAGATTATGACAGCTGCAGCAGGCCTGTTTCCCATTATGACCCCTCCACAGGGTCAGTGCAGCACCCTCCTGCCTCTCTCCTCCCATCCCAAAGCACGGGAAGCTTGCAGCATTTGGGCCTTCTCCCCACATGCCCACCACGCCTCACACCTTCGTAAGCAATCCAAATCTCATGTGTCCCCAGGATGTATGGTGGTGACTGTAACACAGCCACCATTTTGTGGGCAGGACAAAAAGGCAGCCGCGCAAAGAATAAAGTTATCCTAGCACTCTAGAAAGCCTTAGAGCTCTTCAAAAGGTAAGTTGTGACAAGGGTGTTCTGCTTTAAGGGCTGGTAATCGGGCCTAAGCCTTGGCAGGACCCGATAGGAATGGTAAAAAGCCAGTTGGGACCCAAAGTGAAAGTGGAGCACAGGGCATCCCGAGAGTGAGGGAGGCTTTGGGAGAGGCAGAGCAGATGGGCCTGGGCCTGTATTAGGCCTTCAATAGCCTCCCCATCCAGGAGGCACCACATACTCCCCTTAAGGACCTGTAGGGTAATTTTACATTTCACTGGGGAGAGCCGGGATGGGGGGGAGGTTGTAGGCAATACGTTTCACCTAACAACTGTTGTTATATTTGACCTTAATGGACATTCTCCATTATAGTCGGATCCCAAGGACTACCTGTATAGTAAAGTAAAACAGTTTTGGTTTTACTCTTTTTTCCATTGATTTTAATTCAAATATACTCTACAACAGTGGCCCCCAACCTTTTAGGTATCAAGGACCAGTTCCATGGAGAAAGGTTTTTCTGCGAACTGGAGGGTGTGTGGTTTTGTATGCTGCCTGCGTTGCGCAGATGGGACTTTGCTTGTTTGCATGGGCTGGCTGCTGGCATGCCGCGGACCTGTGCCAGTCCATAGACCAGCGGTTGGGGAGCCCTTCTTTACAATATTACTGATTCCATTCATTTGAATTTGTTACTGTGCAGATATGCATTTCTTTAACATGCATTGCAAGTTCTGCCTTTAAACTTTCCTTTGAGCAAATCATATGCTTGAATTGCAGTATTCGGGTCATGGAAATTACCTTTCCTATAACCAGGCCACTGTTATATTTTTAAAATTATACTTGTAGAATTTTAATAAACTTAATATTTATTTATTAAGAGTTCAGACTCATTCTGTTTATTTCCTGTGCTCTATATAAACAATGTGTCATAAACCTTGTCCAATAATGTTCTTTTCCTGATTTTTTATTGAATAGTTTAATAGGTGTTAAGGCAGTTATTTCACTTCCTGACATAATATACAAGTATTTACTTGAGATTATTATTATGATTTTTATCTTCAATGAGGCTCAAGATCTAGCTTTCCATTCTGATTGAGGCTCAGTATGATTTGGCCGGATTATTACCAGTTCTTTTAAAGCACAGCCTGTGTTGTAATAACACCAGTCATGCAGATAACTTGGAAATAGTCCCAGAAACTTTAGAAGAACGTTTGGTGAAAAAAGTGTATATTTCTGCCCACTTTGGAACATGGAAATGAGAGTTGAGTACATCAAGTAAAACATAAAAGTGAGTTGAATCTATGGGGGTAGATTATCTCAGAAGTATGTATGGTGAAATAGATAAGATCAAGAATGAATGGGTGATGAAGAAATGTGGATTGAATACAAAAATAAGTGTATATAAAAAACAGAACAACAGAGTTGGAAGGGATTTCTAGTCCAATCCCCTCCTCAGGCAGAAGGCCTATACCAGGGGTAAGCAACCTTGGCTCTTTTATGACTTGTGGACTTCAACTCCCAGAATTCCTGAGCCAGCCAGGCTCAGGAATTCTGGGAGTTGAAGTCCACGAGTCATAAAAGAGCCAAGGTTGCCTACCCCTGACCTATACCATTCTGGACAAACCGTCTCTTCATAATTCCTCCCTGGATAAGGAGAGGACTTGAGATTGCCCACAAGTGCTGCAGACAGTTGCTCCTCATGAAGAGACTGCAGAACAAAAATCTGCAGTAAATTTAATGCTCTGGTTGATGAGGGAGCAATCATCTTGCTCAAATGGGGGTCAGTACTTTCAAAAGGACAATAAGCTCACATACCTCTTTTCTAATCATTTTTGGAAATTGCTTTGAATCAATATGTTTTATAGCAGTAGATGAGTTTGATGGTTGAGTTTCCTACAGTCCTTACCGGGAAAAATGTTGTGGGTTTTTTTTAAGTTTAAGGACTTAAACATAAATTTGGAATAAACAGCAAAAGAGTTGGGTCCAGATAAATTTGAAATAAGATTTTGTAAATAATTATAAGAATATTTCCTGTAGGAAAATGCTTCTCTTTTGAATTTTTTAAAAATGGCATAAGATTTTAAAAACTGAACACTAGAGGGAACTAAAGATTACAATTAAAAAAAGAACACTTAAATTCAACTTATAAATACACAATGAAGGAATATATTTTAACATTTGACATATTTTTGAACAATGCACCTAGAAGTTAATTTTAAGAGTGTCTGCCTCTGTAGATAAGACTGTGTTTAAAAAACATCATGGAAGAAGATCAAGTTTTACCTAACAAAATTGAAACCTACTTGAAAGTGTATTTTAAAATGACAGGCCATAACAATGACATGAAAAATATGCTACATACAAGACATACAAAAGAAACTGGCTTACTATAGTAGTTTCATATTTCGTTTCCAGTGCAATTATCTATTTTAATTGCCCATGCCAGATTTAGGAAAATCTCAAATGAACATCTATAAAATTTATATCTGGTATCAAAGGAGAGGGTAGAATTCTACTAAAAAGAAGATAGAGGTTTTGAAGCATCAGGTACATTAAGCCTTGACTTATGAGACAGATGCTGTTTGTGCCAAGATATTTGTTATTTCTAGAAAAGCAACTCCGCTGCTAACTGTAAATATAAAGAAATAAAAATAAACATGTTTTTAAAGAATTCTGAAGAGAGAAAGTTCACGTTTTTTTTTAAATTAAAAATATTATTTTGATTTTCTTTTAGAAGCTGGGGTTTGGAGGGAAGTTTTTCTTTATTTTTTAATTATGAAAGCATAATTTCTACAAATTAATTTGATTGTTGAAGTTTGCCCCTTAGTTTGGATTATCCCCAGAAAGTAGATGTTTACAGCTGAATTTGTATTGCATGTAGTTTGCTTTCTCAATAGAGAACTCCATGTTAGCTCTGTCATATGTGAACCAAGCTTATAGTACACTCTCTTCTGTCCTTAAAGCCTGAATAAGAATCTTAGAACTAATTGAATCCAAGACCATGTTGTGAGCGTAATTGTTTAATTGTTCATCACAAAAGTGTTTTGTGGAAGAATCATATGCAATCATGTTGCCTTATTTAGCATAAAGTCTTTAAAAGTACAAAATATTTGCTTATATGTTTTTAAACTACTGGTATTTATCAATATTTATTTTTCCCTTTTATATGATGTTTTCAGTCATTTCCCATTCCACACCTGATCATTCAAAGCCATTTCAGCATTACTATAATTTGGATGACCTCAGATTTTTTATTGAGTGCCTAGGCTACAAGGAAATTTAGTAGTAGCCCTGGAGATAAAGTCTAGTGAAAGAGTTGGTCAATATTGCCAAAATAATATTTTATTTTGAAATATATATTTTTACATAGTGCAAACATATTTCATTTCTCTTACTGCAGAATGTGCATAATTTTTAATCATGTAAGTTAAACAACTGCTTAAAAGAAGTGTTAATCCATTGTATTTCTGTGAAGGTTGCTAGCCTAAAAAACTAGGTTATTCACACTTTGAAGCAATAAACTAACTTAACTTTATTTTTCTTTCAGCAGCTTCATGAAACTGTAAAAAGGAAACTTGATAATTCTGTTTCACCTCAAAATGGCGACCAGCCAAATGGCTTTGGGGACATATTTCCTGTGCCCAAGAAATTGTGTCATGATGATGGTCTTGGTGGGTTGAGTGGCTCCTCCAATGGAATACCTCCCGTATCCCCTCTACATCAGCCTGAAAGCAAACCTTCCAGTGGAGAAAATTTACAGCTTAATGGAAAACATTCCATAAGCCTAGATGGAATGAGCAAAAAGGATCTGCCACATTCTAGCCTTCAGTTGAATGGAAGCAGTGATGCTGATGACTCATTTGCTATGATTATTAACAAAGAACTCAAACAAGAACCAGATGATCTTCCTTGTATGATTACGGGACCAGGAAGTTCTATATCACAAAACAATTTGATGTCTGATCTTAACCTTAATGACCAAGAGTGGGAGGAGCTAATGAATGAGCTAAACAGGTCAATGCCTGATGAGGATATGAAAGACCTATTTACTGAAGACTTTGAGGAAAAGAAGGAGGGTGATCCTCCAAATTCAACTGCACAAACTTCTTTACCACAAGATATCATTATAAAGACTGAATTTTCCCCAGCAAACTTTGAACAGGAACAGATAGGGTCTCCACAAGTCAGATCTACCTCTGCTGGCACAACATTTATTGGTACATCTTCTGTCCCTGTTACTGCTGCTTCTCCAGCAGTTAGTAATTCTCAAACAATGTTTCAGCCTTCAAATCAATCCATGTCTGAAAATCCCAACCAGTCAATAATGCAACCAGCAAGCCAGGCCCAAAACGTTCAGAGGCCTCTATCTAATTCATTGTTATCTGGACAAACTGCAGGGAGTGCCAAAGAGATGTCATCTGCTAAACAGCTACAGCAAATAGCTGCTAAGCAAAAGAGAGATCAATTGCTGCAGAACCAACAGCAGGTCCACCCATCCAATCAGATGTCTAGCTGGCAGCAATCTGGACCTTCCCATAGTCCATTGGCTCTCCCATACTCTATGGAAAATCCAACTAGCCCTTCTGTTTATCAGCAAGACTTCAGTAACCAAAAACTCCTGATACCCAATATGCCAAACAAGAGTTCTCCTAGGACAGGAGGTAACTATCATGGTGGAAATATGTTAAGCCATCAGCCAAGCAACATAAATCAGAATTCTGCATCTAATCAAAACTCTGTGCTAGATTATGGGAATACAAAGCCTCTTTCACATTACAAAGAATGTGGGCAAGGAATCACAGTGCCCGGACAAAACAAGTCTTCTATGTTAGCATACCTTCAGCAACATCAGCAGCCTACACTGCCTCATATGAGTGATGAGCAGAGTGGCATATTTGTAATGAAGAAGTCTGGAAATATTGCTTATAGGCCTTTAGTACCACACAGTCAGGTAAGTGTTTCTAGCAGCTGGTTGGGTGTAGTAAATGAGATAGGCTGAATAAACAGACTAATTAATTTCATAGTATATATTGTAGATAGCCTTATAAGATCCTAAGAGGATAATGAAATTACTAAAATCAACCTTTCGCTTAAAAAGCAGCATGATATACCTTGTCCTTTAAAAAAATTGATCTTTTCATGGGAAAAAAATGTGTAAAATGTTTTCTCTATATGTAGGTTTTTTTTTCTTTTTCTGAATGGTTCTTTCAGGATTGGTATACAATTCAAAATCTGTTAACCAGGATATAATGTATTTTAAGGAAATTCTTTTTTTCTGACAGCTTGACTCTGACAGGAACTTTTTTCCAATGAAGATTATTAGTTTTGTAGAAAACAAATTGAATTTTGGCAGTTGATTATAGTTTTTATTAATTGTGAAAAAGCTCAATTTATATGCTTTTTATTAATTGTGAAAAACCTTTATAATTATGACCATAATCCTACACAGGTCATTAAATGTTATATGAAGTGGATATTCAAGACCAAAGGAAATTGAGGGCAGGGAAACTATTTCTGTTTCAATTACTGTGGAATTTCATTAGATACCTACCTCTTGTCTACCTGCAAGAATGAAATGCTTGTGGTAAGCAAGGAAATGTTGAACAACATATCTGTGTTTACCATCTCCTACTGAATGACACACTAACATACATGTTGTTACTATTATGCATTTATTGCAAGTATACTTCTCGCATAAGCTCAATTTCCTATCCTCCTATTGCCCCTATGATAAGATAACAGAATAGAGAATTGTTTCATAATATTTTATTAAATCTAATTAACAAAAGAAGAAATACACAAACACAGAGACATACTTGATTGCATTAAAAATTAAATAGAGAAAGAAAAAGAAGCCTGAAACATCCTATGATGAAACAGCTCCAAAGAGTTTATTTCAAATTTCTCAAAATTCCTCTTTCTTATTCTCTGACAACAAAAGACCACATCAAATATTGACTGACAATATATGTTAATAGTCCATTATGGCAATTAAGATACATTTTTCCAGATGCTGTACTTATACCATTATCAGGGAATGTTGGATGTGATCAAAATGCAGTTAAGGCTAATAATTTGGACTATACTTTTTCTGTCTTACAAAAATAATGGACTTGTAGCGTCAGTCTACAAGTCCATGATGGGCAAATGATTTTACACACAAGTCTGTGACCTGACTTGTAATTCCCCTGGCTTACTCTTTTTCTATATTTTGCATAAAGTTACACAATAGCATAATAGGTATGTAGGTATTTGATTTCTTATTGTGAGTAATCAACTATAGATATTCCCTTAAAAATCAATACAGCTAGATTTCTCCTGATAAATATCTGTATCTCATCCCAAATTTACAATAGGTGGGGTTGCCTTGACTTAATTTTTCAATTTTCAAATTCAGTATCAATATTCACTGGTGACTTTAATGCTATGCTTTGATGGGAATTAATGTCACAGTTTTTTCTCCCCATTATAATGCCTAATTTCCTCTTCCTTCCTCATGGAAATCTAAAGATAATGGAGTTTAGTTTTACTCTCAATGAAATTTGATTTTTGTTACTTAATGGATTATGCTGGATGATTTAAGAGCAACCTTTGATTCAATACTACCTAGCAAATTCTGGAAGAAAGTAATCAGAATGGCAATTTAAAACTATCCCGACCTCAAAGCCTGCCAAACTTTGATGTATTCTTGCCTGAATGTTATTTATATATTAATATCAGAGTTGAGATATCCATTGAGCCAGAATTCTGTTCACCATCTCTTGCCCATCGTCCCCAACATTGATTTAGCAGTTGTTTTTAATCCCATAATGGATCATCTCATGGATTAAAGCAGCAACCCCCAACCTTTTGGGCACCAGGGACTGATTCCGCGGACAAAAAGGGACGTGGTTTCACATGCTGCTCACATCCCATGGATGGGGCTTCTCTTGTTGGCACAGACCAGCTTCTCCAGCATGGTGGATGTAGAATCCACATGATTGGGTTATTTCAGCCTTCCTGCTCAGAGAGACTAAGTCAGAGTTTTAGTCACGCCTCCCTTTGGGTGTGTCTTCCCAGTTTTGACTTAATCTTAGGCTCAGCAGTACGCAGGTTTATTGGCTCCATAGGATTTTTTTCCCCTTAATTTGTTTAAATTGGCTTTTTTCTAAAAATTTACTAAATTCCTAGAATGCTGTTGGGTTTTGGCTGACTAAAAGGACTTTGTCCTTTCTCGTGTCAGAGCCTCTTGGGCTCTGGCAGGGCTTTTTTTTCCCCCTTCAAGGCCTTGGGCCTCCCTAGAAGCAGGACCCTCGGATCGCTTCTTACCCGCCTTTGCAGCTCCCGGGAACGGGGAGCTGCTTTATTCAGCCAGAAGCTTTGCGATCCCAGAACAGGCACCACGAGGCTCCAGCGTTGGATCTCTGCAGAATTCCCCATTCTCCTAAACGCAAGTTTCAGGACGGGGGGGGGGGGAAGCAGGGAGCCCTAGCCTCCGTGGTTGCCGCGTTTTTCTGACGTTTTCGCTTGTCTCCTTCGTTTTAGGAGATATGAGGAGTCGTGGCCGCCATTTTGACCGCGTGGTCGCCAGGCGGTCACCATTGCAGACTCCCTTATCGGCCGCCATTTTGGTTTGAGAGTCATCAGGCCAGCTAGGCCGCTCTTTAGGAGCATTGTCGCCTTGACCTGTGTTGGCAGGTCCGAGCGGGGGGAATGCTTGTTGGATTGCTTTTCAGCTGTTTGTGAGTTTTTAGGCGGACGCCATTTTAACCTCCATGCTGATCGGCGCCGGCTAGGCCGGAGTTACAGTGGTTGTCCAGGGGCCGCGTTGGCAGGCCTGACCGGAGGCAACTTACATATTTAGTCAAGAATTTACTGGTTTCTTTTAAAATAATAATAATAATAGTAATAAGGAGTTTGTCGTTTATAAATACAGGGCTCGACATTGCTTACAGGCCCACGGCCCTGTCCTTGGAGTGTGGAGTTGTTTTCCCTTGACCGCCTGTTATTGATAGTAGTGGCCTTTAGCCACCAGACCTAATCGGGCAGGACTAACGCCTGTCCGGCTGCTCTGCCTTTGCATCTCCTGTTCAGTGTGAGGAACGGGTGCGTTCCATCTCTGACTGGTTTTGATCTGTGTCCTTGGATTCCCCCTCTTTTCCTAGGTATTCTTGACAGGCCCTACCTAGTTGCAATGGCAGACAGTTCCTCGCCCCAGGCAACACAAACCTCTGGTGTACCCCCTGCGCAGGCAAAGTGCAGATCTAGTGAATTGGAAGCAGGGGGGAAGAAAAAGGCCAAAACCAAACATTTGTCTACTAAAGAGACTTCCAAAGCAGCCGAGTGAGAGGCCTCGAGGAGGCACCAGGCACTGGAGAGGGAATTCTCCAAAGCACAGCGGCTCTTATCCAGTGGGGCCGAACCGGTTCCCCCCGCCCCACTGGATACCTCTATCTTGGAGCCACCTTTTGCGCCTGTGCAGGAAGCCACTTGGATTAGTCCTCCTCTGGGGGCAACCGAACAGGCAGGTCCCTCTCACTCCTCCCCCTCCTCAATACATCCGAGCCCAGAAGCTGTTTATGCTCCGGCGGTGGTTTGGGCTCCTCCCAGGGACCAGGGGGACATGTGGTCTCAGAGTCAATTTCAGACATTCATGCATCATGCCTTTGTTCAGTTTATGTCCTCCTCCAGGGGTTCGCAGGGTCCTTCCCAACATCTGCCTCCCCCCCAAGTCCCTCTTCTCTGCCGGGACGGACCACGGCGCCGGGCTCAGATATCTCTGAATCTTCCTTTCAAATAGGAGAGGGGGAGTCCGTGGATTTGGCCGTAGCTGACACTCCCATGTCTGAGGACGAGGAGGCAACACCAGACCAGGCATCTACCTCGGGTCTCTTTGATCCATCCCTCTTCAAATCCCTTCTTTTGAAGGCCTGTACTACTACTAACCTGACTTCAATTCAGGAGGAAAAGCCTTCTACCTCTACCACCTTATTTGCGGTGAAGGTGGTGGACCTAAAACAGATTCCTTGCCCATTTGTTTTTCGGGATGCAGTTGAGTCATCCCTGGCCACCACCCCGAAAGAAAGCAGTATGGAAAAGAAGCTGTACAATGTGTCTCCTTCATTTGCTTCCATACTGGAGGTTCCAACAGTTGATTCCACATTAATTTCCTTGTTTTCTACTTCCGCCGTCACAGGCGACATGGCAGAGGTTTTGAAGGCGGAGGACAAGAAGTTTGAGTTCTCCTCCAGAAGAGCTCATCAGGCCTCGGGCCTGGCCATAAAGGCTGCGACGTCTGCTTCATTCTTCGCCAGAGCAGCCATCATGTGGCTCCGAGACCTTCAGGCCCTTGTCCCACCGGATCAGGTCAGAGTACACCAGACACTTGTTAAACTGGTGGCAGCCTCACAATACATGGCTGACGCCTCTCTCCATTCGACCAAGTGCTCGGCCAGATCTATTGCTGCCACAGTAGCCTCTCGTAGGCTACTGTGGTTTAAGCAGTGGAGGACGGATCTCAAGGCCAAATGGCGCCTCTCCACAGCCAGGTACGCCGGCAAAGACCTGTTTGGCCCTACTCTTGATCCACACGTGGTAGAGGGTAAGGACAAGCGCAAGGTTCTGGTACACCCATCCAAGAAGTCGGACAGGCGACCGCAGCAGGAGTCCCTTAGGCAGCCCTTTCGTTCCTCTAGTTCTTGGGAGTGGCGACAGCCCTTTCGGGCAGGGTAGTCCTGGGATTGGCCCAGAGGCTCACGGTCCTTTCCCCAGAGACAAGACCGGCAAAAGGACCGCCCGAATACCGGAGCCAGGGGTCAGTCACAGGCCAAACGTCCCTTCAGAGGTTCAGGTGGCCGTCCCTACAAGCGTTCCAAGTGACACCACAGGGAACTTTCCGATAGGGCGCCTGGAACAGTTTTACCAGGTCTGGGAGCAGACCACCACCGACTCTTGGGTCAGAGACACCATCAGACGGGGTCTGGCACTCGAGTTTCAATCCCTCCCACACGACCGCTTCCTACAGTGCCTAGTATCTCGGAACCCCTCAAAAGCACGATTGGTTACTACCGCCATCAAGCACCTCCTGGAAATAAGGGCCATAGAGGCAGTCCCAGGGGATCAGGTTGGAACAGGTTTCTACTCCATCCTGTTCGTGGTCCCCAAGGCATCAGGAAGATGGAGGGCGATACTGGACTTAAAGGGTCTGAACCGGTTCCTAGTATACAGAAGGTTCAAGATGCAGACCCTAAAGTCAATCCTGGCAGGTATCAGGAAGGGAGATTTTCTCTCCTCCATAGACCTCACCGAGGCCTACCTCCACATCCTGATCTCCCGGGAGCACCGCAGGTTCCTGCGCTTCTGTTACGCACACCGGCATTACCAATACAGGGCCCTTCCGTTTGGCCTGTCTTCGGCCCCAAGGGTTTTCATGTAGGTCCTAGCGGTATTGGCAGCCCACCTTCGGATGATGCCGGTGCGCGTTCAGTACTACCTGGACGACATCCTTGTACAATCCAGGTCCCTCCAGTCAGCAAAATCAGATCTGTCAACCACCATTCAGATCCTTCAGGATCACGGCTTTTCGATAAATTTCAGGAAAAGCCACACTACCCCCACAAAACGGCTCCTCCATCTAGGAGCCCTGATAGACTCCGACCTTTGCAGGGTCTATCTCTCCCAGGAGCGACGGACGAGCATCCGGAAATTAGTCTCCCAGATTCGGGGAGCGAGGGCGGTGCCACTGGTACAGCTGTCCCAGCTCCTGGGAAAGATGGTCTCTTGCATGGGCATAGTCCCGTGGGCAAGATTACATTCAAGGAACCTTCAGTGGTTTCTTCTCC
This sequence comes from Bothrops alternatus, assembly GCA_034064705.1. NCBI lineage: Eukaryota > Metazoa > Chordata > Lepidosauria > Squamata > Viperidae > Bothrops > Bothrops alternatus. Next base: position 44,220,807 of record JARGCV010000007.1, on the reverse strand, counting down.
CCTTCCAGAATTGGAACCTCAGTGCCTCCACCAGGAAGGTCCTGGTTCCACCCCACATACTCTCTTCCCTCCAGTGGTGGACCTCCGAGGCGATGTCCAAGGGGACCATCTTCAAGGAGCCCCTCAGGCTCGTCCTGACCACGGACGCCAGTCTGTTCGGCTGGGGGTCTCATCTCCAGAACCAATTGGCACAGGGGCGATGGTCCAGGGTGGACCTCAAGCAAAACATAAACTGGCTGGAACTCAGGGCGATTCATTTGGCTCTCCTTCACTTTGCCTCCCTAGTGTCAGGGAAACATGTGTTGATCCTGACGGACAACGTGGCAGCCAAGGCTCACGTCAACAAACAGGGAGGGACACATTCCTGGGCCTTCCTGCAGGAGGCCATGGAACTAGGATTATGGGCGGAGGACAATTTGGGCTCAATCAGAGCAGAGCACATTTCGGGAGAGGCAAACCAAAAGGCAGATTCCCTAAGCAGGGTGACTGTGGACCACTCGGAGTGGCGCTTGGCCCCGAGTCTGTTCGAGATGATCGCGAGCAGGTTTGGCAGGCCATGCCTGGATCTGTTTGCCTCCCCATCCAACGCCCAGCTCCCCAGATTCTTCTCCAGATTCCCCACAAGGGGGGCCGAGGGGACGGACGCTCTCCGGTGCAATTGGCCGGAGGGTCTGCTCTATGCTTTCCCTCCTCTTCCGCTGTTGCAGGCCACCATTCGCAGGCTGATCCTGGAGCAGGCGGAGGTAATATTGGTTGCTCCATATTGGCCGCGACGACCGTGGTTTGCAGACCTTGTGGATCTGTCCCTGTCTCCTCCGTGGAGGCTTCCTCCGGACCAAGTAGCTCTCAGCCAGGGGGAGCTCCAACATCCAGACCCCCAGTGGCTCCAATTAGCCGCTTGGCACTTGAGCGGGAGAGTCTAGCTAGTCAGGCCTATTCCTCGGGGGTGATCTCTATGATCCAGGCATCCAGACGCCCTTCGGCGAACCGGATCTATGACGCCACGTGGAGAAACTTCTGCCAGTTGTGCGTCTCACACAAATTGGACCCCCTTGCGGTTACAGTCCCTAATATTTTAGATTATCTACTGGAGGGCATTTCCAGGGGTTTGTCCTCTAACACCATCTGTAGGCAGGTTGCGGCCTTGTCCCGGCTCGCATCACGGCTCACTTCACGTGCAGCGCAGCAACATCTGCGGCCTGGTCTACCCAGGCCTCTGTGGAGGAGATTTGCAGAGCGGCTTCTTGGTCGTCTCCATCATCTTTCATTACGCACTATAAGATCGATAGGTTTGCCGCGGCGGACGCCGCATTTGGCAGACGGGTTCTTCAACAGGTTGTTTCCTCTAGGGAGACACCAGCCTACACCTTTCCTCCCTTAGGGGCATGGGGGGGCTTTGGTATGTCCCAATCATGTGGATTCTACATCTACCGTGCTGGAGAAGGGGCGTTGTCTTACCTGAACGCCTTTTCTCAGCATGGTGGTGTAGAATCCACACCTTCCCTTGGATAGGGGTCTAGGCTTGCGTATTGTCATTTTTTGTGTTTTGGAGTCATTGCGTCAGACTTTGTCAGGATCCTTCGCCTCGTCAAAACTGGGAAGACACACCCAAAGGGAGGCGTGACTAAAGCTCTGACTTAGTCTCTCTGAGCAGGAAGGCTGAAATAACCCAATCAAGTGGATTCTACACCACCATGCTGAGAAAAGGCGTTCAGGTAAGACAACGCCCCTTCTGGCATACTGCTTCCCAGTATCGATCCATGGGCCAGGTTTGGGGACCCCTGGATTAAAGGGTCAACAATATAACTGTAGCTCAATGTTTTCTGTATCTTACTAGGTGCTGTATGCTTCTGTATATTGTAACTGATCCCTGAACAAACAAGAATCCTAATACTTGCAAAATTTCAATGGGATCAAATTATAGCTTTCACTTGAACCAGTGGAGGAACTGAATTCTGGAACTCCTTGTTCTAGCCAGAAACAGAAATCAAATTGCCCATTGCTAAATTTGAAAGTGAAATCCATCTTTCTCAACATGTATGGTAATTAATGCATGGTAGGATCTCACAGGTGCTCATTCAAAGAAAGTTATTTTAATGGCATATAAAGTTGCTTGAAAGTACATAAAGGAATGTCAATAGACAGAGTTTGTAAATAAACATCAGAATTAAATTATCCCAATTTTCTCCTACTCTAAATATTCAAGAAATTCTAAACCGTTTGTTTACCTCTTTCATTTTTCTTTCCTAACCAAGAAATAACTTTTATACCAAGATCAACAAAAGGATAGAGGCATATCATAAAACCAAATATTTAAGCATATCAAAATTATTACCAAACTAGAGGAATTAGTCTGATTTATTCACATGTATACAATAACAAAGTTATGTAATGGAAAAGTGAAATAAAGACTGGGAATCACTGCTTTATTTATAAAACCAGTGAATTGTCTATATATAGGAGAATCTTATATTCTACCTCTTGTAAAATCTTAAAAAGTTTTTCATGGCTTAAGTAAGAGTTTCCACAGCCAAGTTAAAAGAAAATTTATGAACTACAGTCATAAATTTAACAAAGGAAACCACACAATTTGTTATCACTTAATTTAGTAGTAGAATAAAACATTCATTCAAAATATTAAAATTTTAGGGAGATCCAAAGTTAATCAAGGTCTGCTTCAGAAACCAATTAGAAACCTTATTTTTCTGAATCCAAAATAACTAATTTTATCCAAAATAGTTACATCAATTAAGAATCTGATATTGACTATGAACAATTTCTGCCTGAGCTGAATTTTTGGAACCTGTGAGTATTCAACTCTTAGCCATATTAATCTACAATTGAAATAGCCAGTTTTAGGAAGGATGTGTTGTTGTTCTCATTCAAACTAGAAGTAGGAATCTGTTTGAAGAGTTTCAGTTATTTACATTTAAATATTTTTTTTTCCCTATTGGAAGAGTCTCCATGGAGGTTGATCTTTATTGAACTGCCTCTGAAACCTTTTCAGATTACTTTTAGGTGGCAGCTCTTCTGTATAAGCCATTTCATACACCTTGGCTTTTCATTTAGAAACAGAGTTATGCTGGATTATACTTTTCCACAAATCGCTGTGCAGTAGTAAACACGGAAGAAGTTTTCCATTATTGTGGTCATTAAAAATGTGGAGATACGGCTTTTCTCATGTGGTGTCTTTGTTGCATAGCCAATATCTGTCTCTGCTTTTATAGGATCAAAATCATTCTGCTGGTGTTCCTCGCATTCCCGTTTCTGTTCCTGGCAATGGTGTAAATGCACAGCCTCCTAATGTTTCCATGGCAGGTAACCATGGTAATGCAGCTTATCTCAACAGTCAGCAGCAAGCAGCTGTAATGAAGCAGCACCAGATGCTACTAGATCATAAGCAGCAACAAAAGCAGTTGTTAATAGAACAACACAAACAGTTTCTAATGGGACAGAGGCAACTTCTTGCTGAACAGGTAAAACATATTGCTGTGATAAAGATTGTGCCAATGTAGTGGAATATTCAGTACTTGATTATATTAATTAATCTGGTTGCATATTATGTTTGCCACATGAGAGTAGCCTAGTACTACTTATTGCAAATTCTGTAGGATTCCCACCCACTTCTCAAACACATGCCCTTCATTCAAAAAGAATTAGGAAGACTTGCAATCAGACATCCATGGGGACAGTTGCTCACTATTGTGAGCTGCCTTGAAAATTGGTCTAAAGAGAAGGGCAGGATAATGGCTACATGATCCCTGTTTCCAGAATTTAGGGGAGAGTATGGATCCTTATATAACAAGAACTGCACTTTTCTGCTGATAAAGGAGGTGTTAAGAAACATTAGAAGAAACTTTAGGAGTGAATAGTTCAAAAACAGCCCAGTTAGGACAACCCTAAAAAGGGACAGGAAGGGAAATGATGGAGAAGGGAACAGAATGGGACAGCTCACCACTGCCAACTCGCCTCTGCCAATTCACTGCCGCCAAGTCGTTACAGGACAAATAAACACAGCCAATTTGCCGTGGAGACAACTCATCGTGGACAGCTGGAGGGAGAGCCAGTTGGGCAAGCAAGCAGGTAGGCAGAGCACAGAGTGGCAGCAGCAGCCAGGGGCTTCCCGCCGGAGGCAGAGCCGAGCGAGCGGGTGGGTGGAGCGCTGGCCAGGGGTTCCCCCCATTTTCACACACCCCTGCTGCCACTGCCCAAGTTCCTGACCATTCGGAGTTTGGATGGTTTGGCAGCAGCAGCATTTGGGCCATTAGATGTGCCCCATGTTCACACACCCTGCTGCAGCAACCAAATTCCAAATGGCCAAGAGCTCGGTGCAATCGCAACAGCCGTGTGGGGAGGGAGTGAAAATAGGAAGCCTCCAGTCACCGCTGCTCTGCTCGGCCACCTGCCTGGCTCTCCATCCAGTGGAAAGCCCCCAGCTTCAACTCTGCTCTCTGCCCACCTACTTGTTCTGCCTGCCCACCCAGCTTTTCTTCTGGCTGCCCACAGCACGTTGTCCCTGTGGCAAATTGGCTGTGTTGAATTGTCCTGAGACAACTTGGTGCCTGGCCACACTGAGTTGCCTTAGACCAGAGGTGAACAGTTCACTTTGCTAGAATGCTGAATAAGATTATTACAGATGCGTTTATTGCAAAAACTGCTTCTTCTTTTTCTTCTTGATTTGTCAGCTTGACAAGGAAAATCATAAAAAAAAATGCAGACTAATCAAAGTGATAGTTGTTGAGAAAGATGGCCACTTAGTATCTAATTGTAATCCCCATCATCTGTCATTGCATTTAGAAAGAGCAAATACAAAATAATAGGCTATGTAGACAGTTCACAATGCCAAATATAGTACAATATAGTATTAATGCTTCTGTTAAGCAGTTCTGTGGTTCTGGTATGAAACCAGAGATTAATAAGTCTTATTTGAACATTGAGTTGAAAAAGAACGCTGGAAGAAGGCAGGTACAGACTCCTAAGAGAACTGCATGCGGGTAGTCATTCCCAATGAAGCTTGACCCAAGGAATGTTTATATTAATTTTTTCACCTTAATTATATTGTCACATAAAAAAAAATTTCTCAGAACATTTTCTGTTCTTTTTTTGTTTTGCATGTTTTAAACATTACATTTTGCATATGAAGTATATTTTATTTTCTAAAATTAGTGTTATATTACAGTCAAAGCAGTGATTAGTTCAGGGGTGTCAAACTCCGTTTCATTGAGGGCCGCGTCAGCATTGTGGTTGCCCTCGGGGGGGGGGTATCGCCAGGGTGGGTGTGGCCTATTGGCTGGGCATGGCCAGCTCTACATGGTTTGCATCAAGGGTGTCTGTGGGGGCCTGGGCAGGAGTGGGACAGATCTGAGGGTCTCTGGCATATGGGGGTGGGACCAGGGCAAGTGCCAAGGCATGGTCCACTGGAGGAGCCTCACCATTCCTCTCAGGCCATGTGCAACACCATGTGGTCTCGGTAGGCAGCGGGGCGCTCTCCTCACAGCACCAAGAAGCTGAACCAGGCGGCGTGAATCCAAAAAGAAGCGCGATGCCGCCCAGCCTGCCCGGTTTCAGCAGGTAGCAGGGCGCTCTCCTCACAGCGCTGAGAGGTTGAGCCGGGTGGTGCGAAGCTCTCCAGCTTTGCACCTTGTTGCCTGCTGAAAATGGGCAGGCTGGGGGCTAGGCAGCATTGCACTTCTCATCAGTTTTGCGCCACCTGGCTCAGCTCCTGGCACTGTGAGGAGAGCGCCCCGCTGCTTGCTGAAACCGGGCAGGCTGGGGGCTAGGCGGTGTTGTGCTTCTTTTGGGATTTGCGCCGCCCGGCTCAGCCTCTCAGCACTGTGAGGAGAGCGCCCCACTGCCTGCCGAAACCTCTCCCCCGGAGCCCATCAAGCCGGATATGTGAAGTAGGCGAGAGCTATTTGCTGGCCACTTCCAGGCAATGGTGCATTTCTTCCTTCCTCACAAAGGGTGACACCTTCCCAGCATGCACCCAGGGGGCGGGACCGACGTGGCAGGGGATGGTTCCTCGCTGTTTCCAGACAGCCTTGTGAAGCTAAGACTGAATGCGTTTCAGCATAGATGGCCACCACAAAATTGTACATTGGCTCCCAGCTGGCCTGGGCCAGCGCCAAGGCAGCGGGGGCCATTCCTTCACTGTTTCCAGGATGGCTTTGTGGTCCACATGAAACCACTTCATGGGCCGCATCCGGCCCCCGGGCCTTGTGTTTGACATGTCTGGATTAGTTGGTACACCAATAAAACTTTACATCCGATGCATTGTGTGGAAAAACATTCTTCTGATACCTGGATTTCCATTTTAGGAGAAACAAAGGCATCATCAGGAGCAACAACTCCAAAGACATTTGACACGACCACCTCCTCAGTACCAAGATCAGACACAAAATACATATCAACAGCAAGTTGGCCAGTTTCCAGGTAAAGGGGGATGTGGGGTTGAAATATGAAGGACTGGGATGGACATGAGATATTTAAAATGTTTTTTTGTACTCAAAATGTAGTCTTATACTACTATTTATTAAATACATGTGCCATTACAATGTGTGATTCCTAATGATTGAAAATAGGTACAAAATAAGACAGTTAAAATATACACAATAAAATGCCGATTAATTGTTCAAGTTAATAAAATCATATAACCGCTCTGACAATATGACATTCACCCCAAAGCCCCCCAAGATAATTAGATTTTAACTACCGGTAGCTTCCAAAAAGCTGTTCCCAAATTAGTCAATCTTTTATCAAAGGGGAAGATATCTCTATTGTTCCCACATGCACATACTTCCTGGACAATGTCAACATTCTCCTGAGAGAGATGTTTTGGATGAATCAAAGAGATACATTTGAAGGCAGCCCCAAATAATGTGCATTGTACTCTTATAAGTAAGCGGTACGAAGAGCTTTGCGTTCCGGTTCAGGCCTTAATGGGGACATTAATGGAAATTGAAGAAAAGAACTTTCGATCATGACTTTTTTAGCAGGTACTAGTTACCCAAGAAACTCACCCAAACATGGCCTTACTCTACAAGGATGGTTCTACTATTAGAGGTGGCAGAGAACCATGGTGGACAAATAGTAATTTCACCTTCTTTGGATGGAATTTAAGCTTGTTTTCTTTTATCCAGTCTTAACAGCCCATCAGGATTTCCCCAGGCCCCAGTAACAGTAAATAATGAGCATATTGCTGGTACTTTACACCAAGGGACCAGATGACCTGTCTTAGCATTATGTAAATTTTAAATAGAGAAGTGGAGAGAATCAAATTCTATACCATCCCACACAGGAGTAGTCACTAGATCATTTTTTTCCTCCCCCACACACACCAAATTGAAGTGGAAGTTCTTACTCAAGAAGGATTAGAACAGTGGTTCTCAATCTTTTTAATGCCGCGACCCCCAACCGGTCGTAAGTCGAGGACTACCCAACCAGTCATAAGTTGAGGACTATCCAACTGGTCGTAAGTCAAGGACCACCCAACCGTCATAAGTCAAGGACTACCCAACCGGTCATATGTTGAGGACTATTTTCTGCCCGGGAGCGCCGTGCATGCGTGGTGCTGCCCCCTGCGCCGGCCAAGGCGTAGCTGGCAAGGGGCAGCGACGGCGCAGGGCGATCACCGGCTGGGCCACCAGCTGGCCCACCCCAAGGGAGGTAAGGCACCCGCCGGGCCCCACGCAAGCCAGCAACCCTCCCTGCGCCCGCCGGCCTCCCACCCTGGCCCTCTTTTACTTACATTTTTAGTAGTTGCTCAGCAGGGAGGGGTGGAAAGTTCCGGACTGCTCGCCTTCGCTGCAGACAACTTGCAGCACCATTTGCAGACTGGGACTTTTGGCGGGCTCAGCAGGGCAGAGACAGCCTGGACAATTCCTATTGGCTTTTGAAAGCCAATATAATTAGACTCTATTCTCAAAAGCCAATAGAATAAGAAGGAGTAGCATAGCTAAGGAAAGGGGGGGGAATGGCGGACTGCATTGTTTGTCGACCCCCGTGAAATGGTCGTTCAACCCCAAATGGGGTCGCGACCCACAGGTTGAGAACCGCTGGATTAGAATCACTCCAAAACAGAACGTCCAGTCTTTGCATGCAATCCAAAAGGATCTCCTGGTCAATGGGATGATCTACACCTGCCCAGGTTCCAGCAAAGATTACCCATTACAGTGACAAAGGCCATTCAGTAATCAGTCCAGATCTAAATCCGTACTTAAGAGGGTCCAGACAATTTGCATCCCCCGGACATTCTGCATCCCCATCACTCACTCAGCAACTCAAAAGGGAAGGTTAAAAACTGGATGATCATTGTCAAAAACAGAAGATCCAGGGAGAGTTTGAGTAAGGGGCACACCACTCAGATCTTTCAGGGCCTCTGCCAGATTCAAGTTGTCATACCTCCTTCCCCCAGATCCTTGCAAATATCAAGGGGGTAGGAATCAAGTCCACAGATGGTATATGTCATGCTTTTAAATTCTTAATGTTTTAAAAGCAGCATTCCACAAAAGTAACAATCCTTTATATTGCAGCATGTGTGGATAAAGAATGTTACATTGTTAGGAACACTGTTAATATTTCTGTAATAGTAACTGATTCTCTCCTTGTAAGCACACAAGATATTGGTTTAGACAAACCTTTCACATTGAAAGCTAGGCTCTTTGACGCTCTTTGGAATAATTATAGTTGTCACACTCCTGTTTGTTTTCTAAGAATTTTAAAACTCTGTTCATTTTTTCTTAAGTTAAGTTTTCAATGTGAAACAGCACACTGTGTGAAGCAGAGTATCTTTATATAAGTATAGATCCTTCTACATGAATATTACTTTTGAAATTACCTCTTGAATGGAAGAAAATGCACTATTACAAGGGCAATTCCGAAATAAACTTCCGTTTGGTTATTAATGACAGACATTCGCAGATACAGAAGTTTTATTATGCGCATTAGAAAATTACAACATGACATTATTTTTCAACATAATCGCCATTTAAACTGAGGTACTTGTCATAACGTCTTACAAGGTTTGAAATTCCTTAGTATTAGTTGCTCAGCACCAGATCTTGGCTATGTGGGGGGTGATCAAAAACATCCCAATGGAACTGCTTCAAAAGTTCTTGTGTGCATCTAGCAGTATGCAGGCGAGCATTATTGTGAACCAACACCAGACCAGAAGTGGTGCCATAGAAAATCCCGCCAAATGTGAAGATGCCAAAGGAGTACTGCTGGTGAAGTTCATGGAGCGTGGTTCGACCATCAATTCAGAAGTCTACTGTGAAACGTTACGAAAACTCAGATGAACCATCCATAACAAGTGTCAGGACATGCTGATTTCCAGTGTGCTGTTGGTTCAGGATAATGCTCGCCCACACACCACTAGATGCACACAAGAACTTTTGAAGCAGTTCCGTTGGGATGTTTTTGATCACATCCCCCCATAAGCCCAGATTTGGCACCAAGCAACTAATACTAAGGAATTTCAAACCTTGGAAGACGTTATGACAAGTGCTTCAATTTGAATGGCGATTATGTCAAAAATGTAATGTTGTAGTTTTCTAATGTGTGTAATAAAGTTCTGTATCTGCGAGTGTCATTGATAACCAAACAGAGGTTTATTTCCTAATTGCCCTCACATTATCTTTCTCTGTGGCCTTGTTTAGTAATTGTAAACAAACATGCACTAACAGGAAATTTGTGTCATATTCCCCATTTTGTCTGCTAACTTCCCTGTTTCCTAGCTCTGGACTAAGTATTAGATTCATAATTAAATGCATAAATTTGTAATAGAAAAAGTTGTCCTGATCTCAGTGCTGCTTCATTCTTCATTATTACCAAAATGCCTCTGCCAGTGCCCCAGCAAACATTGTCCAATACAGCTTGTTCTCATTTATTGATGATAATTGGAACCGGGAATTCTGTTGCTAAGTGATGCAATCATAAAACATGACATCATATGACCACTATGAGTTACAGTGGCAGTTTTGGCAATCTCAATTGCCGTCATTAAGCAAATCTCACATGGTCACACCGTCCCTTGGTCAATGATTGTCATTTGCAACCTATCAACTTCCCCATTGATTTGCTTGTTGCATGACCACAGAAATGCTACAATATCACAATTGGTTACTGAGCACCCAAATAGCAAACATATGACCAAGGAAATGCTGCGGTGATCACAACTCAAGGATCAGTCATAGGTTGGACACCATCATTGCTTTGAGTGATTGCTGAACAAGTCATTCAACAAGGACTCTCTGTATTATTGTTTTGCATATTTAATCATTAAATATATCCCTGCTTTCTCACAGGATTATGTTTGTGTGCATGTGTGTATGTATTTCATAGCTAGAGTACCCATAGGTTGTACAAGCTGGAAGTGATTTGCAGAACTGCTTTATAACTCTATAATTCCTATTCCCCTGTGCCATGTGAATCCTTTTTGAATAAAATTGGAACTCTTCTGAATAGTTGAGAAGCAATTTTATATTACGTCATAGATGAAATATAAATGCATGAAAATGAGTAGTAAATTATTCCTGCTTCCTAGTGTGGCTTATACATTGCAATCCCCACTCTTTTGGTGGGTTCACAATTTATAGGTTTTGGTTTTCAGCTAGTAGAGTAATAGTGGTAGCATAGGCTATCTTCCATGTACTCTATCAGTAGTTGTAATCCTGCTTATCTTAATAACTAAGAGCTGGTTAATACAGATGCTTTTTCACCATGAACACATCTTTTAAACAGCTTTTGGAATTCTCAACAACTGTTACAATTACGAAAAGCACTGGAGCAATATGCATGTATGGTTCAGTTTGCAGAGATGCTTTCTTACATACATATGTATTTAAGGATGGCTAATAGTGACTTGACTCACATGTAAATATGCAATGTAAATGAATCTTCTATCTGAAACGGATTTAAACAGAAAGCCCATGTAACTAGTTGGAACAGAAATCAACATTGTTAAATAGTTGTATCTTTGTACAATATATTCCAGATTAACCAGTTGCATTTAAAACAGTAAATCTTATGAAAAGTCATGTTTTTTTAGATGTGTATAACACATAAAGCATGCCATTATGATAGAAGGAAAGAGATGCTCAGTAAAGCTGCCTTTGTTTAATTTTTGACTTTTCCCCTTAGCCTCCAGAGTCACATAAGACATTTAAAAGAGGCTATTCAGAAGGCTGGCAGGAAGGAGAAAGCCCATCCCACCAGACGTTTTCAGGATCTAAGCCAGCAAACCCTAAATCTAGCTAGAAATTACTATATTGCATGTTACATGTATAAAATGTTTCATCAAATACTCTGAGAAAATGTTTGGATTGGTTTTTAAAATCACTAATGTTGGTAATCTTGTATTATATTGCAGGCTCATCTCCATCAATGACTGGGGTGAATAATTTAGGCCAGTCCAACTCCAGCAGTCCACGAATGTTTTCTCAGAATCAGAACATGATTCAGATTGGAACAGGGCACAATTCTGTCTCATCAAGCAGCAATCAGCAAGATCGAGCAGTTAATCAATATACTGGTCTGCAGAATATCCAGCGAGGCAATTTATACAGCATGGCATCTGGTATGACCCAAATGGTCCAACAACATGCAACTCCAACTGCCAATGGTCAGCCACAAATGCAAAGACAACCCAGTTTGGCTCAGGGCACTGCTCTCCCTGCTGGATATGGACAGAACACGTTAGGAAATTCAGGCATTTCTCACCAACACAATAAAGGGGCACTAAATGCTACATTATCCAAGCCTCAGATGGCAAGAATGCCAGCAATTGGGGCCCAAAATTCATCCTGGCAGCATCAAGGTATATCAAATATGAACAATCAGGCTCAACGAAATAATGGTTTAGGGACGTTTACTGCCAGCTCCACGTTCCATATGCAGCAAACTCACTTAAAGTTGTCCAGTCAACAGTTTGCCCAAGGAATGCCTCAGGTAAGCCTCAACACCAGCAGGACAATGGCACCCATGAATTCAGCTGTCTCTGGACAGATACTGCCATCGTTAGGGGCCCAGCAGCGGACAAACCCTCCTACTCAACAGCCAGTCCAGACACAACAGGTCTTGCCAGGCATGAGTCAAACTGTCCAAGATCTGACTTTCAGCCAGAATCAGAATCAGCAGCTGTCCAACAGAACCAGTCTACACTGTACTCAAGGTTATCCTGTCAGGACAGCTAGTCAAGAATTGCCTTTTGCCTACAGTAACCCATCTGGGGGTAATGGCCTACAGAACTTAACTGGGGATACAGACCTCATAGACACTTTATTGAAAAACAGGACTTCAGAAGAGTGGATGAATGATTTGGACGAGTTATTAGGGAATCACTGAAATGAGATTTGGGTTTTTTTTCCTTCCCTGAGTCAATTTTTTTATTTTTAATTACAAATTATCTTTGGACCAAATACCTGTGTCATTGAAAACTCACAGGCTCTAGTGGGAATGTATTGGAGTTGCTTCTTTCTGGGTCTAAGAACATGAAAAAGATGCACCAGCTTGCTAGGGGGAAAAACGTCATTTCTATAGTGTGTCTGGAACACAACATATGTAAACAGTTTGGTGTGTACCCCAAACAACCCAGCAAAAATGCAACTTTTTCCAGTGTTTTACATTTGAAGACTTAAATGTGAACCCATGCAGTTGCAGTGCAGAAAGTAAGCCAGCAAGGGATAGGCTTTAAATATTCAGTGTTAAGGCATTCTTTCCTACAGATACTACTTGATTTTTTGATCTTGATTTGGACCTCTAAAATAAATAGTAAAAGTGCCACCTTGCCACCATTTTCAAGAAAAGAATGTGTATAACCCTCATTCTTTTGTGGAGTCCTCCTTAGTTAGGGGGGATAATCCTCTAATCCAGGGGTCCTCAACCTTGGCAACTTTAAGACTTGTGGACTTCAACTCCCAGAATTCTGGGAGGACCCCTGTTCTAATCAGCATGTGCCAACTTTCTGAGCAAACCAGATATAAGAATTCACAATAACCGATAATGGGTTTACCTACTGGAGATCCTTAAATATTACAACGTTTCCAGCAGCAGGTTGCTGTATATCTAAACTGGGCAGCCTGAAGTTAATTGGCTTATGGCTTACTGAATTAAGCAATTTGCACTCTGCTATTGTGGGGGGGGGAGTTCTTTTTCTTTTTACTTATTTTTTAATTGGAGAAACAGACTTAAAATCAAGTGTGTGCACTTTTTCTATCTCCTTTCCTGCATTCGTTAAAAGTTGGATTGATCACACCTCATTTCTCTGTTTGATTCAGAGGGCATTAGCAGTGTTTTTGTTGCCACATGCATACTGTACAATGTAGATAGGATGATTTAGTGTTTGTCAAGTACGTGAAGCAAGTCTTATGTGTTGGGAGTTATTGACTGAAAATTTTGCAGTTACGGCACAGGAAGATGGGGGCACACTATACTTTTTTAAAAAAATTAAAAATTGTGAGACCCTTGGGGAAAATGGTGATTGAAGCTCTTTAGAAATATAAAGACTAATCTCCAGTGAAATAAATGCTGCTAATTCATCATTGTCCATGGAGATGGATGTGTAAAATTAGTTCCTTATATGGCAAGGAAAAGAGAATTATTTTTAATGTGTTACCAAAAAGAATTTCTGCTTGCCAACAAACCACCTTTTGCCTTAACCTTTAGTTATAAAGGTAATCAATTTGAAAGTTGTTTTAGATGCATAGATACCTCTCTGTTCCTACTCGGGGTTTTGTTTAGTTTTTTAATGAACAGGGCTATTTACCTCCTGTTATAAGGATTCTTAATTTAGTTCATAGCATCTGCAACTGAGAACCCTAGAATTTCCTTTGCATCAGAAACGTTCAGGAGAGTGTATAGAAATATTTGAATCTGGGATATTTTGGACAGGGGAACAGTGAACAGATTAAAGAAGATGAACAATAGGAAAATATTTTACTGTATCTGCAGTGTTCCTCTCAAATGTGCACTTTGGAAAACAATCTGCTTTAACACTACTTTTAATTTAATTTTCCCGTTTGTTTCATTATATATGGTTGCCATCCATGATCAAGTTATGTATGCCATGCTAAAGAGATGTTTGTGTTTTGATGGACAATTGATGGGGGATAATGGTGAAAGCTGCATGTTAATGAGTGGTTCCACTACTGATATGTCCAAATTGAAGCAAATTGCGTTGAGTGTATATTTTTAAAACGTAATTTTATAAGAGTTGCTTAATTTAATAAATAAAATATAGGTGTCACTATATTGTAAGTAAATTAGATTAGAGTTAAATTTACTAATCTTTTCCATAAATCAGCAATTGAGTTAAATTTGTCAGTGAATTCAATTCAATCAAAGATTTGGTCCCAAATGAATGTCAGCTGGAAAATATTGTAATCTTTGTCGTTGCTTTTTTGGCCATGGAAAATTATGGGGGTCTGGGAGGAACAGATTTGAAATGGAGATAAAGTATATTTGTTATGTGTTTTGGAAATCTTGTACCAGTGTGCCTTCCTTTTGTTTGTGGAGGTACTTGGGACCTCATACTTCTCAATTGACTTATTCTTATTTCTTCTTTAGGTGCAGTAAAAAAATTACAAGTTTTATAACATTGTAGCTTAATTTATCAGATGAAATTTTGGTCAGAAGAAAATGTAACAGACACTTTGTGTTATAAGTGCTATAGGCAGATAGATACCTCTTATCTTATCTTTTCTTTTTAGTAACATGCAGCACATACAACTATGGATAAGCATCCTAATGCTTTTTAGATATCCTGGATTACAACTCCCATCATTCCACACACACAGTTGCCCTGCTGCCGGAATGATGAGAGTTGTAATCTCTAACATTTCAAGAATAACAAATGCCTTCTGGTTAAATTAATTAGCATGCAATAATTTTGGACTGACTGTGCCCTTTCAAAATTTAGAAAAAATTTTTAAAAATTAAAATTTAAGCTATCTTCAACTTGATTTCAGTTGTGGTTGCTTTCAGTTGATACAAAATGGTTTCAAATTTGAAAATGTAGCATAATGTAGAAAGGTTAAAAGTGCCGTGCAGTGATCATTGAACATGGAAGCTAGCTGGGGTTAAGTGCAGGGCACTCCCATCAGCCACTAGTAGCAGTTCATAATGGAATATCTGCACTTGTGCTTTCTATTTGCTGCAGCTTCAGAGCAATAAGACACCCCCCTGCCTTCAATTTGCCTGGCCTGTTGCCTCAGTTTTATTTATAGGCTGCAGTCCCGGGCTGATGAGAAGGCGTGGAAAAAAATCATACCTGTCCAAGATCCCCCAACCTTCCTAACCCCTCCTCCCCCCCACAAAATGGAAAGGGTGCTCAGTTTTTCTATTTGACACATTTTCTTTGTGTAAATAAATGTTTACAGTTTTATATGAAAGACTGAATAAGAGTTAGATCTTCTGAGTGTATATTTTTTACTTTTTATAGATTTTAAAACTATAATTCTTTATATATATGTTGGGGGTGGTTATATATGTTTTACACTTGTTTAAATGGTGAACAGTCCAGATTTGATGCTAACTTTTTTTTTTTGGCGTTGAGATGTATAAAGAGCCCATTAATCCCATTTTTTTCTTTAATTACAATTATTGTGGCACACCAAAAACCTTTCACTTCTGTTATGTCATTATTAAAAAAATAAATATTTTGCTAGTGTATTGAACACATTGTTGTGTTTTTTTAAAAAATATCCTGAGATGAATATAGTTTATATGTTATCTTTGGCACTGGAATGGCTTCTTTACCCTTTCTTGTTCTTTCCTTTTTTTTTCCTGTCAGAAACCAAGGTCCACTCCTTCCATTCTATTCTATTTCTTGGCTGATCTGAAACCGAAAGATACTGGAAGGCCATATGCAGAGCATTGGCTTAAGGCTTCCATTTGTCGTGCATGCATTTCAATGTCAACATTATGCATATATTTTAAATGTGTATTTTTATTTATTAGAGTGCTAGACAATGATTAATGCCAATTTCATATATCTTTGGCCATGAAGATTAATGCAGTAGTTTGGAAAATCCTAGTCGTCCTTGCATTTTTCAAAACAAAATATACTTCAGAATGTAGGGGAGGGAAATAATCAGAAGATGACTGTAAATGAGATACAAAAACGTTTTTTTGCTGTTTTCCCAGAAACAAAAACTGGCTCTCATGTTAAGCTTGATTTTAATCTGTAATGCAGCAACTTGACTCTTAGCTGGCACCCATTGCTATATGCATATTATGCCTGTGCTCTAAGCTCTGTGCTAGCTTCCTTTTAGACTTCAGATGCAATTCAATGTGATGGCTGTCACCTCTGAAATATAATAACGTAACTTGGCATCAGGGCATCTGCAGGGCTCTCAGTTGGAATCGTAAACCCAACCCAGATGCCCCAAAAGAAACTTGATCTCCCCTTGGGGGCAGCTTCTCGGCAGGAAATGCCTGTATTATGAATATCTCCCCCCTTCCCTTACAAGTTTGGTTGCACACCACATTCTGACCTTCCTTCAAGACACTCCTGAAAATTGAGTATGCAATATAGCTTGTACGGTATTTTTATCCACTACTTCCTGTTTCAAGATGTGCAATTACGTTTTGCATCAGAACAATGAACAATATGTACTATTTGGATACCCTTGACCATAACAGCTTCCTAGCAAAGAGCACTTCTACATTTCTGTATGTATGCATGCCCAGGGCTACAGAGAAAGTGGCCAGTAAAGGTATGGCATCAAAAAGTGAATCAAGCCTTTTTTTTTTCTTTCTTTCTTTATAATCCATTAAAATTTTTAAGGCTTAGAAAGCTACTAATAAAGGAGAATGTCTGTAGTTTGAAATGAAGAGTCCTTGGTGCTCTCTGAGCTTGGTTGTTTTTCTTGCAGACATTTACCAAAACTAGGTAACATCATCAGTGCTAGTCAGAAATGGTGTTGACTCTCAATTTATACTTTAGTGGCTTGCCCTCTCAAGTGTTGGTGGGGTGGGCTTAGAGATTCTTTGTTTGGCTTCTTTGGCAATTCCTTGACTGGGTTTATCTCTTGATTGTTTATCTTTTGATTGGTGGTCTGATGTAAATCTCGGTGTTAATCATCTGGGTGTTGATTGCTTGTCAGGAGGTGCTTTGTTCCCTTTTTGGCTTGTCTCTTTTATACAGTTTATAGACATATTTTATTTATTTATTTATTTATTTATTATCTCTGTATACTGTGCAAAAGAAATAATCAACAAGCACAAAGGGAACAAAAAGTCATTAGAATACAAGAACCCCCAAAGGTGCTTTTTCAGGAGGCAACTGGACTTTCTTGTTTTTCTTTGAAGACATTTCGCTTCTCATCCAAGAAGCTTCTTCAGCTTTGACTGGATGGTGGGGAGTGGAAGGATTTACAGCAGCGACCCTGACCTGCACCGCGCATGCGCAGCGCGACGGCCCACAGTGCGCACGCGATGGCCCGCATCGTGCATGCGATGGCCCACATCGCGCATGCGATGGCCCGCATCGCGCATGCGCGGCGCGACAGGCCACATCGCGCATGCACGGTGCAACGGTCCGCATTGCACATGCGCGGCATGCACAACAGCCCACATTGCGCATGCGCAGCGCGACGGCCCGCATCACACATGCGCGGTGCTACCCCCTGCGCCGGCTGAGGGGAAAAGGGAAAAAATGGTGGACTGCGTTGTTTGGCGACCCCCATGAAATGGTCGTTCGACCCCAAATGGTCGTCGCGACCCACAGGTTGAGAACCGCTGATTTACAGTGAGGGGGAAAAAGTATTTGATCCCCTGCTGATTTTGTACATTTGCCCACTGACAAAGAAACGAGAGAGTGCTCCTAATCTCAGCTCCTTACTTGTATAAAAGACACCTGGGATCCAGAAATCTTGCTGATTGATAGGGGATCAAATATTTATTTCACTCATTAAAATGCAAATCAATTTATAACTTTGTTGAGATGTGTTTTTCTGGATTATTATTTTTTTTGTAATTCTGTCTCTCATTGTTAAAATAAACCTACCATTAAAATTAAAGACTGATCATTTCTTTGTCAGTGGGCGAATGTACAAAATCATCAGGGGATCAAATACTTTTTTCCCTGCTTGAAGACAGCTGGTCATTTGCCTTCTTTTAGAGCAGGGGTTCTCAACCTTGGCAACTTTTAAGACTTGTGGACTTCAATTCCCAGAATTCCTCAGCCAGCAAAGCTGGCTGAGGAATTCTGAGAGTTGAAGTCCACAAGTCTTAAAGTTGCCAAGGTTGAGAACCCCTATTTTAGAGAGTCCTTGAGGCCATTTGGAGGTTTATCTGTGTCCTCAGAGTCACTTGAGTAGTGTAAATGTTGTGGAGCCCTTCTTGGCTGCAAGATGTTTTCTGCCCTGGGTCCCTTCACTGTTGAAGACAGGCCCAGGCTGTTGGGGGTGAGTCTGTGTTGCTTGCATCTCAAACTGAAGTGCAAATGGTTCCTGTAGTCTGCAGTGTTTTCTGGAAATCTGTTCATACTCCCGCACCATTCAAAGTGTGCTCAAAGGGTGTCCAGCGAAATGCTGTGGACATAGTATACTTAGATTTTAGTAAGGCAATTGACAAAGTAGACTGCAACCTACTGCTTGAAAAAGGTGGAATAGACAATATCACCAACAGATTGATTTGTAGCTGGCTGACAAACCATACTCCACGAGTAGTCCTCAATGGTACAACATGCACGTGGAGAGAAGTAAGCAGTGGGGTACCACAAGGCTCTGTCTTAGGCTCAGTACTCTTCAATATCTTCATAAATAACTTGAGGGAATGGAAGGGGAACTCATCAAATTTGCAGATGACACTAAACTGGCAGGATTAGCCAACACCCCAGGATACAAGGTCAGTCTCTAAAAAGATCTTGGCAAACTTGAACAATGGGCCCTATACAACAAAATGAATTTTAATGTGGAGAAAAATAAAGTTTTACATTTAGGCAGGAAAAATCAAAGGTACAAGTACAGACTAGGTGAGAACTGGCTCAAAAGTAGTAATTGTGAGAGGTACCTTGGGATCTTAGTGGACGATCACTTGACTATGAGCCAGCAGTGTACAGCAGTAGTCAATAAAGCTAAAACAATCCTGGGTTGTATAAACAGGCATAAAAGGAAGATCACACGAAGTATTAGTACTGCTTTATAAAACCGTGGTAAGACCACACCTGCAATACTGCAACCAATTTTGGTCACCATACTACAAAAAAGATGTTGAAACTTTGGAAAAAGTTCAGAGAAGAGCAACTAAGATGATCAAAGGCCTGGAGACTGAAACATATGAAGAACGACTGCAGGACTTGGGTTTGGCTAGTCTAAAGAAAATAAGAAATGGGGATGACATGATAACAGTATTCCAGTATTTGAGGGGCTTCCACAAAGAAGCGGGGATCAAATTATTCTCCAAAAAACCAGAGGGCAGGACAAGAAACAATGGTTGGAAACTGATCAAAGATAGAAGCAACCTGGAATTAAGGAGAAACTTCCTAACAGTGAGGACAATTAACCAGTGGAACAGCTTGCCTTCAGAAATTGTGGGTGCTCCATCACTGGAGGTTTTTAAGAAGAGCCTAGACCAGGAGTGTCAAACTGCCGGCCTGCGGGCCAGACACCTCACCAGGAAACCGTGTCCACCCCATTGCCAGCAATGGAAAAATAGCTCTGATATGTTGCGCGACGTCATGTGATGTCGCGAGTTTGACATGTCTGGCCTAGACAGTCACTTGTCTGAAATGGTATAGGTTCTCCTTCTTGAGCAGGGGGCTGGGCTAATAAAAGACCTCCAAGGTCCCTTCCAGCTTCTGTTCTGTTCTATTCTACACTACGCTACGCTACTCTGCTCTGTTCATTCCAAAGTGCACTGCTAAATGTCTATGGAGACTTTCAGTCATCTAGGTCATGGTTGTCCCAAAGAAGCAAAATGTCTTCAAAGAAAAAACAAGTCCACTTGCCTCCTGAAAAAACACCTTTGGGAGAACCATGACCTGGATGACTGAGAATTTCCATAGACAGCACCCTCATTTAAAAAGATGAAAGCTATTTTATCCCTTAAACCCTCCCCAAAGGACGGTGGCACTGCTTGTTCTGAGAAAGCATGAGCACTGTATCATATTTTAATTAAAAGGAATAAAGGAAGGAAGGAACAAACAGATGTGAAAAATCCCATTCTATACTGTTAATTTCATGAAT
The DNA here is from genome assembly GCA_034064705.1 of Bothrops alternatus. Classification (NCBI taxonomy): domain Eukaryota; kingdom Metazoa; phylum Chordata; class Lepidosauria; order Squamata; family Viperidae; genus Bothrops; species Bothrops alternatus. The sequence goes on along the minus strand of JARGCV010000007.1, from coordinate 44,200,621 downwards.
TAATAACAAGTATTCCTTGTTTTTCCTTTCAGAAGAGTCAGTTTAAATATTCATGTAATGCCTGTTAATTATTAACTGCTACAAATGAACAATAGATTATTTCTTCCAATGTACTGTTCTCTTAGATACATCTTTTGCTTGAAAGAGACATAACTTGCTCTTCATTTCCTAGAACCCCCTTCAACTGACTTCCGATGCAACTGAAAACATTTTAATTCGGACTTCACACCCGTTGGAGATAAAACTCAAGAAAACCACAGCTGCCTTTTCCTTTTCAGCTATTTTTACAGTGAGGTTCATTCCAGTGAAAACCACAAATCCAGATTGTTTATTTGCGAGGGTCTGCAGAGCTTCAGGCACAAAACACATTAGCAACATTTTCAAAGTGAAAGACTGTATCTGATAACCAAATAGAAGCTATATTTACTTTACAGGAACAAAGAGACTCACATTAGAAACAGGGACTCACATTAGAAACACGTAATTGGCTACAAGTTAGGCGTCCAGCAACTCTATATTCTGATACATTTGAATCATCGTAAAATAGGCATGCATATTAGAAAAATACATACTACATTTTTTAAATTCTGCCTTGCTATGTACTGGGCTGTGCCAAGTGCAGGAACTTCTCTATCTTTCTCGGCTCCCAAATGACAACAACACAGACAACTTACATAATTGATGTAACTTGCAAAACAGCATGATGTAAATTATATAAAGTTTGTAATTACGCAATTGACAAATAATGCAAATAATGTCAGTTATAGACATTTTCACTTATGGGCATTTTTGTTAAACAGACTTTTTCTCTCTCACCTTGTCTGTAGAATCAAGATTTTATGGCATTGATCAATTTCATATATTAAGGATATACCTTAAGAAAAGTACAAGTATCTTTAACAAGTGTTACCTTTTGTAGAGCAAGGGGGTATAATCTGTGAGTCTCCATGTTATTGAAGGAGAAATAAGCTGTCATATTTAATATACCTAATTAACATAATAGAGCCCTACCATTCCATATTTCCTTCTTTCCAGGCAGATAGACACATTCTCAAACTCTGTGTGCCAAGTTATTACCACTTTCCAGTTTTAGTTTTCTAAGGATACTCTCTTTGCTTTGGCTAATAAGAATGGAATTAAATTTACATAGAATTTACTGAAGCCTATTTAATGTGCAACACAAACTTAACTTGAGAATGCTTCTATCTAGCTTCTTGTTAAATATATGACTTTTCTGACCTTTCAAGTCAGTCAACTTTGGCCAGCAGCAATGGCTTCTCTAAATCCAACAAAGGATGTGCTAGAAAGATACCTAGGTAGGATTCAGAAGCAGTCTCATTAAGTCATTAAAGGTATATTGCTCAGTTGCATGCTAATTAGCATTACATTTTAAAAAAAACTGAACAAAGAACCTGAAAAACCAGGGAAAGCTCTATATTAATTATCCCTAATAAGCAGTGATGGAATTCAGCCAGTTCGCACCACCTCAGCAGAACCGGTAGCTAATTTTTTGTTGCCCAGGTCCAGAATGGACTTCCGGAAGTGGCACCCACATTGTTCACATATTTGAATCCCACAACTGCTACTAAGGCGTTAAATGAATATTAAAATATTTTTCCCAAGTATTAAAATAATTTTAAGAACAAAGACTCTTTTCAAAGCAAGCTGACTACTGTAAAAGACTCGAACATTTAAATATGTTGTTCCACGGGTTTTATACGTTTTAAGACTATTTCTTGTTTGTGCCTTTCAATTACTGTTTAAGTGCTCAAACTAGTAACCGCCGTTTAAGCGGAAGATTCAAATTCCTTAATAAATGTTAAATTTCACATGTAGCACAGGTATAAGGACTAAAAGCTGTGAGGGAATAAATTGCTTAGAAATACTCCAGGGTACACAACGATGAACCTTAAATAAAACAGCAGAAATGACAAAAGTAGCATCAGAGGAGATCCCAGTTAAAGTGAGAGATTAAGGTAAAGTTTCTTTACACAATTAGGCAATTTCCTCACCTCTGCCTACCAATATGTGTGTAAGAGAAGAGGAGGAGAAAGACCAAACTAACTTTGGGAAGTGACACAAGTGAAAATAACAGAAAAGGAAATTAGGTCAAGCTGTGTGTAGGCTAAACAAATGTTTCTCTGTGGTGGTTATCCATCTTCAGATCATTTATAAAAGGGAGACAGTACTTCTTACTCACTCTCATATTCAAATGTGTATATTCTGTCTTTTAATTCCATCCACCACTCCAAAAACACCACACTACTTTGAATGGAATTTGCATTGCTTTAACAAAGAGGAATAACAAGGTTAAGGTGAAGAAGACTGTTCCCTATCATCCCCTTTGCCTAGTTCCTCAACTTCCTTTGTGTGATTGGTTGAGAAACCAGACTATGCCCCAAAAGATATAGAAATGGACCAGGTTTTGCAATCTGCTCCATAAAAGGACCAGTTATAAGAAATGTTATAAAATGTTCAGATGATCACCTTTTCCAGTCATAAAAGGGCCAGTTGAAAGAAACTTTTGCTTTTATGGGTCCACAGGGTTTATCTTTTTCCAAAGAAACATGTAGTTGATGGGATCCATTTACAGCTCCAGCAAGCAAGGAGTTAACTAACCAGCTGTTTAAAAGAGGAAATGAAGGCATCCACTGCCTAATTATACTAACAGCACTGCCAATTATGACTAAAAGCAGAGGAGTTTCAAGGAGTGACTAGCTTTGAGGTGATTTACTTTCCTGGTGTGCTTTGGAAGACTAAGATGTTGCACCATATAGCTCTGCTGTCCACTGTTACTGTTTTGGGTGTGCTGGAACAAGGTAAGAGATGCGTTCTGCTGTTACAGAAACAAATTGAATATAGCTTTATAGATTGTAAAAAAAAAGCCTGGGTCATTAAGGTAGCTACAAAATGTACATTGTATAAGAAATTTAGCAGTAGGTTAGGCAAAGAGCCAAAATGATTGGTGATATTCTAATAAGCCTTTTATAAAATAGAAAGTAACTCATGGTTTCTTTCAGCTACTTGGAGGGGCAAAAGCCAAAGACTAGGTTATAGAAACAGTGGTTGTCTATTGCCAGCAGTAGAGATGTTTAGTTTGTCCAATACAAGAACAAAAACTAAACTTCTCTCCTTGATTAGTTTCCATCCGTGGCTTCTTGTCCTACCTTCAGGCGCTTTGGAGAATAGCTTGACTCCCTCTTCTTTGTGGCAGCCCCTGAGATATTGGAACACTGCTATCATGTCCCCCCTCGTCCTTCTCTTCATTAAACTAGACATACCCAATTCCAGCAACCGTTCCTTATATGCTTTGGTCTCCAGTCCCCTAATCATCTTTGTTGCTCTTCTCTTTACTCTTTCTAGAGTCTCAACATCTTTTTTACATTGTGGTGACCAAAACTGGATGCAGTATTCCAAGTGTGGCCTTACCAAGGCATTGTAAAGTGGTATTAATACTTCACGTGATCTTGATTCTATCCCTCTGTTAATGCAGCCTAGCACTGTGTTGGCTTTTTTTGGCAGCTGCAGCACACTGCTGGCTCATATTTAAGTGATTGTCCACTAGGACTCCACGATCCCTCTCACAGTTACTACTACTGAGCAAGGTGCCACCAATAGTGCTATACCTGTGCATTTGGTCTTTCTTGCCTAAATGTAGAACCTCGCTTTTTTCACCACTGAATTTCATTTTGTTAGATAGCGCCCAATGTTCAATCTGTCAAGATCCTTCTGTATCTTAAACCTATCTTCTGGAGTGTTGACTACTTCTGCCAGCTTGGTGTTGTCTGCAAATTTGATGAGTTCCTCATCCAAATCATTGATGAAGATGTTGAGGAGCACTGGCCCACAACAGAGTCCTGGGACACCCCACCACACATTTCCCTCCATGTAGATGCAATTCCATTGAGGACCACACGCTGAGTATGGCCGGTCAGCCAACTATGAATCCATCTGGTGGTGATGCTGTCTAACCCACATTTTGCTATCTTATCAAGTAGTAGGTTGTGGTCTACTTTACCAAATGCCTTACTGAAGTCCAAGTAAACTATATCCACAGCATTCCTCTGGTCCACTAATTTTGTCATCTGATCAAAGAATGCAATAAGATTTGTCTGGCATGATCTATTTTTGACAAATCCATGTTGGCTTTTGGCAATGATTTTGTTTCCCTCTAGAGTCTAGGTATTCACTTATTTGTTGCTTTTCCAGAATCTTCCCAGGTATTGAGGTCAGGCTGATAGCTCTGTAGTTCCATTTTTTTCTTTTTTGAAGATGGGAGCTACATCAGCTCTTTTCCAGTCCTCTAGGATCTTTGAAAGATATAATCCAGTGGTTCTGAGATCACATCTGCCAGTTCCTTCAGAACCTTGGGTTGTAATCCATCTGGTCCTGGTGATTTGAACTCATCTAGGGTGGACAGGTGCTCACTTACCATTTTCTTGCCTATCTTAATTTGTGTTTCTAATCTGTTCTTTACGGTACTGTTTTTGATAGGTTGGACTGTTTTTTCCCTTGGTGTAAAGACAGATGCAAAAAACAAGTAGTTCTGCTTTCTCCCGGTTGCTTGTCACTTTCTTGTCACTTTCTCCCACGAATGGACCAATCATTTCCTTAACTTTTTTCTTGTTTTTTACATGTTGAAAGAAGCTTTGTTATTTTTGACTTTGGTCACAAGCCTTAGTTCATTTTGAGCCTTAACTTTCCTCACTTCATCTTTGCAGGCTTGGGCTATTTGCTGATATTCTGCCTTATTCTGCCCTCTTTCCACTTTTTATATTTGTCCTTTTTGTCTTTCAATTTATCAGAGAGTTTTTTAAGCACCTACATAAGAACTTTTCAGCTGTTGAATAACTGTCAAGTCTTCACACATTCTCTCCTGCAAGGTAAACATCCTCAACTGCTCCTGAGTTTTTCCTTCCGGGTCCCTTGTTGCCTTGGTTACTCTCTTCTGGCACCACTCCAGTGGGTCAAATGTTCTTCCTAAGTTGCTGGGCCCAGAACTGGACCTAATATTCTTGGTGCTGTTTGACAAATGCCAAACCAAAAGAACAAAGAACAACAATTTTTTGATTGCCCTTTCTCATACTTGCCCTGGGTAGATAGCAAGGCTAGTGGAAATTGTGAGGAGAATATTGGTTTGGGACAAAATTCCTTAAGTGTGCTTTGTTGTTGCTTCCCCAGCAGATGACAACCAAGAGGAGGTAATAAGCAATGCTGTCCTGAAATATGCAATATGTTGCTTACAATATCTTGGCAGAGTTCAAATTCAGTACAGTAATTGATCCATGTGTAAAAATGCATTTGATATCCTTTGTTTCCCTTCTTCTTCCTGCCTAACATAATACCTTTAACATTTTCCAGCGTAACATGACTGTGCACATCACAGTGCACAGCAATTCAAAACATATTAATGAAATGCACCTTTAAATGAAATGTTCTATTTTATTAGGGCTTGGTTCTGTGGTGGTTTTAACATTCAAATACTGCATCTTTTTTTTAACTGAATGGTTTTAATCTCCATTTGAGGATTAAAAGTTGAAAGAAGTATGCGTCAAATCACCCCATCAATTTGTGCAAGGCTGCAAATTGAAAATTGTTTTTTGGCCTCTGTTATGTATTTTGATTTCAGCATTTTGCCTTGGAATGTCTTACTGACTGGCTTGCTATTTAGAGGTCATTAAAGGGGCTGTCTGCCGCTCCCAAACAATGGAATGCACCCCTTTTAGAATTGGCCTCAGTCTGAGGGAAGATTGCAGATTTTAAAGGTGTGGAGTCAAAGCTTTTTAATTTGTTCCTTGCAATTTGTTCCCACTATATGAATATTAGGATATGAAGTGGCTAGTGAAAATGTTAAGTAAAACACAGACACACACACACACTTTATTTAATGTTTCCAGGGACACCTTTGTCAGTACTTTATGTTATGTTTTCTTTACTTTTTACTTTGATGATGATGATGATGATGATGATGATGATGATGATAATAATAATAAACCATTGGAAGGGACCGTGGAGGTCATCTAGTCCAACCCCCTGCTCAGGCAGGAAACCCTATACCATTTCAGACAAATGGCTGTCCAGTTTCTTCTTAAAAACTTCCCGTGTTGGAGCATTCACCACTTCTGGAGGCAGGTTGTTCCACTGATTAATTGTTCTAACTGTCAGGAAGTTTCTCCTTAGTTCTAATTTGCTTCTCTCGATTAGTTTCCATTCCTTGCTTCTTGTCCTGCCTTCAGGTGCTTTGGAGAATAGCTTGACTCCTTCCTGATAACCTTGATGGTGTTGGTATGCAACAACAATAATAAAAACATTACATTAACCCTTTAAGAATGGCATGTTTGTAGACTCTAGTGGTGACAAAATACGTTGTTTTATTTATTCCAGGAGTTTCATAAAGGCTCCATAACTATTAGCTGTAAGGCTAATACAGTGTTTTAAAATTTAATTTTTAAAAAAATGTAAAATAAAACATTGAAATAGATGCCACAGAAAGCATTTTAAAATACTGCCGAGATAAAGTTAAATAACATCATAGGACAGCAGCAGAAAAGAGAGATGGTAGGAGAGGAAAGAGTTTGTAGGTGGGGGAGGCAGTTTTCCCCACTTGGGAAGGGAGGGTCTCATTAACCTTCCACAGTTGCTCAACACAAGCAGCCCTTACAGAACTGGGGCTCTAATCTGTCAATCATCTTCCTAGCCACTGAAGATTCTGTCACATTTGTCCCCATGACAAGTAAGCCAAAGCAAAAGTGTTTGGTCTAGTCAAGTGGCTAATGCATCAGGCCAGAAAGCAAGAGACCGTGAGTTCTAGTCCCTCCTTAGCCGGGAGAGCCAGATGGGTGACTTTGGGCCAGTCCTTCTCTCAGCCCAACCTACCTCACAGGGCTGTTTTTTTTTCTATTAAATTTCTATACCGCCCCTCTCCCGAAGGACTCGGGGCGGTTTACAGCCTTAAAATTTAAAAAACATATAAATGTACAAAATTAAAATATTTAAAAATAAATTAAACAAATAGGCCATAAAATCCCATATAAAACCCAATATATAAATCCTAAAATCCTAAAAATTACAAAAAACCTAAAAATTACACAATCCCCCTAAAACATTTTCACCCGGTTGGAGCTGGAACTTCTATGCCAGGCCGGCCTGTTGAAAAAGGAAAGTTTTCAGTTCCTGATGGAAGGTGCATAAGTCCGTCATCGTACGGAGTTTGGGGGGGAGCTCGTTCCAAAACGTTGTTGTTGGGAAAATAGGAGAAGGAAGTATTAGGTAGGTTCATCGCCTTGAGTTATTTGTAAAAAATAATAAAGGCAGGATACAAATAAAAACACTCCCTTTTTATGACCCTGTAGTCTCTATTCAGGGTAGAGTCAGGAAGACTGGATGGAGATGAGAATTTACTGGCCAGGTGCCCTTCCTGATACCTACACAGGAGTTCGCAGCAGATATTTTTTATTCGCACCTTATTCGCCGCTACCAAGGATTGAACCCTCAACCTTCCGAGTGGGAGGAGAGAGTCTTCACCATTAGGCCTATAGAAATAAATAGAATAAATGCCCACAGATGTACAATAGAATCCTTTTGTGGAAATGTTGGGTAATCTGACCACTTGAAGGTAAAATTCTGCCCAGCCTATTAATGTGGAAAGGGAGGAAGAAGCTGATAAGACTCAAGTGATGTCTGTGGGTCCTTCTGAGGCTTTCCTGTGTTCTGCTTTTGTATATTCAGTGTGAGCAGTGTTTGCTAATGCAAATGACCGAGCTGTTTTCCTTCAACAGAAGAAATAATGAGACTCTCTTTACCTTTTGTCCCCATCCAGCCTATTTTGCCATTCAGGTGATCGCCTTTCGGAGGAAGTTCAAAGTCTCTCCTCCCATCACTTCAGGCCCACCGGAATTTGAAAGGATCTTCAGAGCACAGTAAGCTAAATGCTGCTTTAAAAAAACAAAAAACAAAAAACATTTCCCCCTTTGAAATGCATTTAGAAGCAGCAATCAAGCCATTCCCTTTCAAGGTAAATTATGTTAGGCAAAGTGCATAAAAGAAGTAAGGAAAAACTCAAATAAAACATGAAATGTGTGGGGGGGGGAGAAGAAAGCATAGCTGGATCTAGTTTATACTAACATCTGCTAGAACGTTCCAGGCATCCTGGCTTGCTGACCTCTTGCTTTTTGTTCTTTAAAGCAGGGGTCTGCAACCTTGACAACTTTAAAATTTGTGGACTTCAGCTCTCAGAATTCCACAAATTTTAAAGTTGTCAAGGCTGCAGACCCCTGCTTTAGAGGTTCTCTTTTCTCTCTTTTTTAAGGATCTCATCCTCTCCATCCAATTGTGACTTTGTCAGCTTTCTTCCTCTCAGTCTGTTGATTCTCTCTTCAGGGTATTTCCTTTGTGGTTTCATTTTCATTCATTCTTTCTGCATGGTCAAGCCACTTCAGCGATTTCTTTACTCCATGTTCTCAAGTATACCCTTGCCACAACTTTCAACTTCCTTTCATTTTTCTCATGAACCTATTTTCAGACTGCAGTTCTGCAATGAACATCGGAGCATTAAAATGCCACCATTCTAATTCTAGACAAAAGGGAGGATCTTGACAAATATTGATGTATGAAGTAACTGGGAGGTCTGGAGAATGTCTCTGCTCTCTCTGTTTTGCTTTCCACGAAGGTATTAAAACTGTTTTAGAATGTTTCACATTCTAAGCAGAAAATGCCTGTACAAATCCTCTCTAATGACATAAAATGAAACACAATGTTCAGAAATTCAGAAGAACAGAGCTGGAAAGGACCTCCTGCTCAAGCAGGAGACCCTATACCAGGGGTAGGCAACCTTGGCTCTTTTATGACTCGTGGACTTCAACTCCCAGAATTCCTGAGCCAGCATAGTTCAGCTTGGAAACTTCTCCCTTTCCCCTCAGCATGGCTGGCTCAGGAATTCTGGGAGTTGAAGTCCACGAGTCATAAAAGAGCCAAGGTTGCCTATCCCTGCCCTATACCATTCCAGACTAGTGGCTGTCCAGTCTCTTCTTAAAAGCCTCCAGTGATGGAGAAGCCACACCTTCTGAAGGCAAGCCTTTCCACTGCTTGTTTTCATTCTTAAGAATTTTCTCCTTAGTTCTAGATTGCGTCTCTCCTTGATTAGTTTCCATCCAGTGCTTCTCCTGCCTTCTGGTACTTTGGAAAATAGTTGAAACCCCCCCCCTTCTTTGCAGCAGCCTCTCAAATACTGGAAGACTGCTGTCATGTCACTCCACTCCTTTTCACTAGAAAATGTGCTGCTTCCTTACATTTTCTATGGGACAGCATAATTCCAGGAGCAAAGCTTTAGAGCAGACATGTCAAACACAAGGCCCAGGGGCCGGATGCGGCCCACAAAGTGGTTTTATGTGGCCCACGAAGCCATCCTGGAAACAGTGAGGGAACGGCCCCTGCTGCCTTGCTCCGGGCCCAGGCCGGCCGGGAGCCAATGTACAATTTTGTGGTGGCCATCTATGCTGAAATGTATTCAGTCTTAGCTCCACAAGGCCGTCTAGAAACAGCAAGGAACTGGCCCCTGCTGCGTTGGCCCCGCCCCCTGGGTGCATGCTGGGGAGGTGTCACCCTTTGTGAGGAATGAAGAAATGGGCCATGCCTTAGCACTTGCCCCGGTCCCACCCCTTTCTGCCAGAGACCCTCAGATCTGTTCACTCCTGCCCAGGCCCCCACAGGCATCCTTGACGTGAACGATGTAGAGCTGGCTATGCCCACCCAGTAGGCCGTAACCATCCTGGCCACACCCACCCGGCCCCCAAGGGCAACCCCAATGCTGATGCGGCCCTCAATGAAATTGAGTTTGACACCCCTGCTTTAGAGCCAGTTTGGTCTAGTGGTTAAAGCATCAGGCTGTTACACTAGGAGGCAATGAGTTCTATTCCTACCCTGGGCATGACGTCTGGCAGGAGAGTTTGGGCTGGTCACTCATTCTCAGCCCAACCCACCTCACAGGGTTATTATTGTGGGGAAAAGAGGAGAAGAAAGAAGTATTAGATATGTTCATTGCCTCAAGTTAATTATAAAAATAATGAAGGTGGGTTATAAATAAATAGTAATTGTTCAAGGCATGGTAAAGCTTGTCACAAGTGGTTAATGGAATCTGTCCTGCTTAATTTCCACATGGCTGTAACTCTGTGTTCAATGAGAAAAGGGAAACACAGGTTTTTCATAACAAAATACTGTTTGGTGATAATTACTTAACTGCATTCTACGCATTTCAGACAAACATCCATCTCCCTTCCAAAGTACCAGTGGGAGGGGCTGATTTGCACTGAGCAAAGAGAGGGAAGAAATGAGGGCTTTGTTTTCTTGGTGTGGTTTTTCTGCTAAAGTATCCTGCTTTCCATAGCGGAGGGATCCCCAGTTTGTTCCAAATATGGGATGTTCCAGATAACTTGCTCCGACATGGGGTAACCTTCAAATTCCCTAGCCAGCATGGCCTCTGCTGAGAATTTTGGGAGGTGATACCCACACATCTGGAGGGTGGCCAGGTTGAGAAACACAGCTCCAGACCCATCAAGTCAATCAAATGGACTGAATTTTCAACCTACTATCTTCTGACTTTGGCGCCTCCAATGAGATGTGCACTTGCTAATCACTTGTTTGAATTATTGCCACAATATGTTCCTAAGATGACTGGCAGCTCCAAAATGTGATTTTGATTGGTTCAAAATGCTGCCAGAGGGAATATATATTCTTTTTATACTGAGTGAACTGCACTGACTTTCTGCTTATTTCTGGACATTTAACTAGCTGTTAACTGTTGCAGTTTATCCTTACTCAGAGATCAGATGATACAATTCTGTTTCCAGTTTCCTGTTTTATTTGTGGTTTGGATAGGGTATATAATAAGGAAGAGCCTTTTCATTGGAAATGCCCACACTTTTCAACCTTCCCTTCTAGGAGAAGTTAGTTAAAATTGGTGCACTTTCCCTTTAAGGGAGGAAATGATCAAAAGGTCAGATCAGGTCAGATAATGGTTTATTTGTGATAATGAAACTCCTTCTATTCAATCTATTGCAGTTGAGTTGCAAAATAAGGTATGTAGGAGGATATACATGGAAGTGAGCAGTTCTGCTTCCTTTATGCCAATGTTGGAACAGATCCCAGGACTACTTTATTCACCTATAAGGTCCTCATGATCTTAGACACCATGATCTTTACAGACATATCACCCCACCCCGTATAGTGGTAACTAACCTATAATCAGAGGCTCAATTTTGAGTATTTTCACATGCTTTGGGCAATAAACTGTAGAATATGGCATTTTAAAAATCCCCCCCATCCCCGAGCTGCAACCACTAGGGAATACCATCTTCAAATGGGTCTACTAATGCTTACTTTGTTATCTTTCCAGCAGCAGACAAAGCTCATTTTATTTTTATTCACTTTCTAATTTCCTTGCATGAAGTGTGGTGCTTTATTCCTGTGATGCTTTGTTGTTGTAACAATTTATTTTTGTTGCCAAAAGAGATTCTGCTATAGAATGATAATGATTAGAACAAATTATAAGCAATTCCTCTTCAAACCTTATTGTTTCCATAAAACTTCTGAGGCAAATAAATGTTCAGTTTCTATGCAATTATACCTCAACACTGTAATGATCACATCTTCCAGGTTTTTTTAACCTCCATTTCGGTCCCATTTTTTTCCTTGTCTCTAGTTGGTCAGATTTTAGAATGTAAGCCCACTTTTAAAAGGAAAACCTTTTATCGGTATAATCAAAAGGAATTTGCAGTTGTTACTACTCACCAAGCATGCAATTCAGCACTAAGGACATAATCATAGTGATTTCTTTTTTAGACTGGAACAAAAAGATCCACTTTTCAGAAGTAGGGAAATAATGCATGAGTTGCAAAAATATTGTGGTTTGCAAAATAGCATAGAGAAATGTTCTGACAATGTGTACACATGTTTGTCTATAGTGGTCTGAGATGAATTTGTGAATGGATGCAGAAGTGGGCTGAAATGAACATAGAGGTCAAGAAAATGAGAATCAGAGCAAATGGCATCGGACCAGGTTACTTACGGGACCGTCTGCTGCCCCATGAAACCCAGCGACCGGTTAGGGCCCACAGAGTCGGCCTTCTCCAGGTCCCGTCAGCCAGACAGTGTCGCCTGGCGGGGCCTAGGGGAAGAGCCTTCTCTGTTACGGCCCCGGCCCTCTGGAATCAACTCCTCCTGGAGATCCGTATTGCCCCCACCCTCTCCGCCTTTCGCAAATTACTGAAGACTCATCTTTGCCGACAGGCCTGGGGCAGTTAACATCTTGCCCCTAGCCAGTGTATGTTTGTGTGCATGTTTGTTTGGATGATTGATTTTTTAATTAAAGGGTTTTTCTTATAAAGTATTTTAATGTTAGATTTCTATCCATGTTGTGAGCCGCCCTGAGTTCCTGGAATAGGGCGGCATAGAAATCCAATAAATAAATAAATAAATGTGACAGATTTGTCCCGTTGCAGTTATTTTTCCCCATCAGCAGTGATCTGATTGTTTTCTCCTTTGTTTTATCAGAGCAAATTGCTCAGAATATTTCCCAATATTTCTCTCCCTCTTATGGGTGGCTGGAATCTTTTCCCATCAAGGTAAGAGATAAAATCCTAATTCAGAATCTTTCAGTTGTGATGTCCTTTCTGCAAGTAAAAATATAGAAGAATAAGTGAGAAACTGGACAACTTTTAAAAATCCCCCCCACCGCTTTTTATTTTTATTTTTAAAATGTTTATCTAAGGTAACTGCATTGTAAATAAATAGTTAAGTATTAAAATCCGGTAGCCGGGTAGATTTTACATCAAGGAAACCTCAAGCTTGCAGTGGTAGAGATGATGTACCTTGGGCTTCCCTGGGGTGTTTTTGGTATCTCCTACTGACTTTGGTATCACCTGCACAGGGGCTCCCACTTCATCTGATTGCCCCAAAATGCTGTGGGGCACCTATGGCCAACCTGATGCACCCCTTGTAAATGATGTAATAGGCCAATACACATGAGAACAAGCTTAAGAAGATTAATTACAGATAGTCCTCCACATCACCACAATTGAGTCCAAAATTTCTGTTGCTGAGCAAGACATTTGTTAAGTGAATTTGCCCCATTTTACGACCTTTCTTGCCACAGTTGTTAAGTGGATCACTGCAGTTGTTAAGCTAGTAACATGGTTATCAAGTGAATCTGGCTTCCCCATTGACTTTGCTTGTCAGAAGGTCACAAAAGGAGATCACGTGACTCCCCCAGGACACTGCAACCGTCATAAATATGAGTCAGTTGCCAAGCATCTGAATTTTGATCATGTGACCATGGGGGATGCTGCAAAGGTTGTAAGTGTGAAAAACAGTCATAAGTCACTTTTTTTAGCGCCGTTGCAACTTTGAACAGTCAAGGACTATCGGTATATGTGAGACACTATTGCTATTGAAGGACGCAGTTATTGTGTCTTGCTATACTCTCACATTTGACAGAAGCTTCACAAGAAGTTTGAGCAAAATAGATCACATCTGGATCAGGCTAGTGTAGGGAAGAACAAGTACTATATTCTGTAGGCTCAAGGTACATGGGAAGCCAAGAATTAAAGCTATTGTTTCTGCCTAAAAATCTTTACAGTTGTGCTAATAGGTAATGACAGCATCTAGATAACAGTGCTCCTTTACATGATTTAAATTCTAAAGGCCTGGCTAGCGAGCAGACCAAAGGACAGGTCTGGTGTTTTTCCTTTCCAAATATTTTTATGATATTGGTTTTGTTAATGATTTTCCCCCCTGATTTTTCAGAAAGGTATACTTCCTAGAGTCACTTTGGCAATTAAGACAGTTTATAAGTAAAAAATTAAAGGTTGATAGAGAAATTGTGATTTAAGGACTCTTTTATTAATTAGTCCTCAATCAGTTGTCACAAAAGATCTTTTAAAGCAGTGACTTTTGCAGAATTTTATTGTCTGTTTCATTGTTAAAGCAAGGCTGGTGCGAGTCCCCTTAAGCTGTAAAAGTTTCCACCACTCCAAGTAGCTGGTGAATGAATATCTAGGCAATGTTGTTTTTTGCCTGGTGAAAGGCAAGACTACCCCCCCTTCACTCTCTCTCTCTGTGTGTGTGTGTGTGTGTGTGTGTGTATGTATATATATATGTTTTCTGAGGTTTTCACGGGTGTTTGTATGTAGGTCTTTGGTTATTTGGGTTTTCTCCCGTGTAAAATTGGAAGTGTCTTGGCGACGTTTTGACGAAGTCCCATTCATCATCTTCAGGCTGGTGTTTTCGGCTTCGTGCTCCTAGAACAGCAGTTCTCAACCTGGGGTCGAACGACCATTTCACGAGGGTCGCCAAACACCGCAGTCCGCCATTTTTTTCCCCTTTTCCCCTTGGCTGGCGCAGGGGGCAGCACCGCGCATGCACGGGGTAGCACCGCACATGCGCAATGCGGGCCATCACGCCGCGCGTGCGCGATGCGGGCCGTCGCGCCACGCATGCGCGGTGCAGGTCGGGGTCGCGCCACGCAAGCACGGCGCAGGTCGGGGTCGCAGCCTCAAAAAGGTTGAGAACCGCTGTCCTAGAAGCACGAAGCCGAAAACACCAGCCTGAAGATGACGAATGGGACTTTGTTGAAACGTTGCCAAGACACTTCCAATTTTACGCAGGAGAAAGCCCGAATAACCAAAGACCTACATATGTGTGTGTGTGTGTGTGTGTATACACACACACACACACATCAATATATATCACTCCATCAATGCAAAAATGAGGATATATCCCAGCATCCATGCTGCAAACCTAATTTGCTGTACTTGTGACCTGATCTTGAGATGCCTCAGACTTTCTTGTAAAGAAAAAGTCCCTCCTTTTTATGAATTTCTTATTGAAATTAATATTTGTTAAACTCTAAGTATCTGATTATTGCCTTCTTTGTAGTTTTGGCTGCCTTCTGTGGACTAATTTACCTTTATGCTCGCTATCAATACTTTAGAGGATATGCACATTCTGCTGAAAGAAGGTGAGTAATCCTTGTGTGAAGTAAGTCAAGTAAATTGTCTCTCAGAAAAGTAATTTTTCTGATCTTCAAGGTGGAATTTGTAGCCTTGAGAGCAACACAAATCCATCTCTGAATTTGATTGCTTTAGGCTATAGGTAGGTAACATACTGCAAGCTAATGTTTTCCAGTACAAAAACCATCCCTTGCATAAAACAAATTAGGTTGTTTCCCCCCCCCAACTTCCTAACTACTAAGTAGCCCCCAGGAATATACTAATTTTATATTTAACCCCATGGGCTCTCAAGGGGTATAGATTTGACACAGCACTTCATTGATAATTAAAATAAAGAAAACACGGCATTTTGGAACAGCTCTTTCATTCTACATCAGAGGTGGGGAACTATGGCCCCATTATGACTTGTGTACCTCAACTTTCAGAACTGCTGAGCCAACATGGCTGGCTCAGGAATTCTGGGACTTGAAGTCCACAAGCATAAAAGGGCCATTGTTCCCCATCCCTGTTCTATATCATCTCCCCCTCGTATTTTAAGAAAAGAAAAGAAACCGCCAGAAATTTGCCTATCTTTCCGTGGTTAGTCCAAGAAGATAAGGTATAGACTTGTGCCTATCTAGATCAGCTCAAGGGCATACCATATCTGGTGATAACGCTAGTAGTTGCAAGTCAATCAGTTAATTTTGCTAGATGGGTATTTTTAAAATCCTTCTCCAGTAATGCAGCTTGAATCTGCAGGGTTTGTCTAAGTCTATTTACCAAGTTACTATGGAAGCTATTTGTGAGAGTACTGACATTACTGTGGCAACAGCCAGCCTCGATTAACTCTAGCTGGGGTTTTTTTTTCTTCTATTTGCACAGATTGGGCCCTATGTATTTCAGCGCTGGAGTTCTTTTCATTCTTATTGGATTGTCCATGGTGGGATTACTTGTCCATTTTGTGCGATACGTTTGATTCCTTAAAAGTGCTTTCAATCAACCATTCACCCCTTTCAGTTGACGAAATACTTGGTGATTGTGCCTTAGTTTTCAACTTTCATTTCTCCTTTTTTTTCCAAATTAAAATAGTTTTGCTTTTCTAGAAATGTATTTTTGTTTTCTGTTAATGTTCCTCTGGCTTTCTTCATAGTAGTATTGTTATATCTATTTCCTGTGGGTAAAAAAATGGTTAAATTGTAACAGATTTATACCTACAAAGTAAAATTCTGAATAATACATGAAGTGCTATTAGGTAGTCTCTGATGCTTTGAACAAGGAACGTGAGACAAAAAGAGAGCCAGTAAAGGTCTGGATTCAATGCAGTTAGAATCAAAGTCTTGCATTAAGATCTTATGCTCATGGGATCCAGTCTACTGGAAGACAACCAGAATTAAACCTGAGTAAAACTAACTTGAAATGATTGTTAGGAACCATGGATGAAACTGAAGTTTCTTTTAAAGAACCCTTATTGGGCTTTTCTCAGAAAAGACACATCCAATTGCAGGAATGAGGTTATATATGAATAGGTTCATGAGAAGATTTACTTTTTTACCATAATTTTCAATTATTAAGCTGATTTTTTTCTTCACTGTAATTCCACTTGTCTTTCACCTCACAATCAGGAGGCTGTGAGTTCAATCCTAGGTAGCGGCAGATGTTCCCCTCTGTGGGTGCAAAGAGAAGATATTTGCTTTGAGCTCCGTGTAGGCATCAGGAAGGGCATCCAGACGTTTAAACGCTCAGCTCCATTCAGTTGGCCCAACTCCAACCTGATGCAAGGCATTAGAGGGTCATTAAAAGGAAAAAAATGTAATTGTCTTGATTTTATTCTTTTCTCTCTTGTATTCATATTCCTTTAATAGTTAAAAGATTGGGAATTGTAGGTACTATTTTAACTATAGCTCCACCCCATGTACTGGGGAGGATCCAATCTGGTGAGGGAAGAGTCAGTAGGACACTCTATTATGGAGTGACTTGGGGTCTTCCCTATCTTGTTTACTACTATATGAAGTTGGAAGACGTCATGTGAGTTCACAAAGTGGTATCATCAATATGCTGATGATCCCCACTTGTACATCTCCATTTCAGGCAAACTGAAGATGCAGAAGGTGTCCTGAGCAGTGCCTGGAGGCTGGCAGGATTTGGATGGGGAGAAACAGACACAGAATCAACCAGAACAAGATGGGGTGGCTGCTAATTTAGAAGCCAAGATTTTCTGTGATTATAACATTTTCAAGCTTATTGAAGTTAAGCTACAGAGAGAGCAGATTGACAACCTGAGAATCTTCCTGAATTCATAAATGTCTATGGAGATTCTCAGTCATCCAGGTCATGGTTGTTTTGCAAAAGGCAACTGGACTTTATTTTTTCCTTAAAGATGTTTTGCTTCTCATCCAAAAAGCTTCTTCAGTTCAGAACTTTGAAAAGCACCTTTGGAACTCCTGAAGTTATAGCACCTTCTAGAGTGGTATTTCGGCACCTGGCATGTGGTATGCGATCTAGACAAGTGTGGGGGGGGGGAAATGAGCTGAAGCGGTGGGGAGAAGGCTGGGGGAGAGTCAGCTGGAGCTGGGGCTCTGCTGAGGGCCCTGGATCAGCACATGCGGCTCTAGCTGATTGGTGCTTCCAGCAGTCTGGGGGTGGTGGTGGCCGGCAACCACACGCAGTCTTCAGGCAGAGAGTCAGCTGGAGCTGAGGTGTTGCTGGGACTCTGCTGAAGGCCTTGGATCTGCACACACAGCTCCAGCTGATCGGCACTTCCGACAACCTCCGCTATCACCAGGAGCAGCAGACAGGCCCTGGGGTGAGAGAGTCAGCTGGAGCTGCAGGGCTACTGAGGCTCAGCAGAGGCCCCAGGATCACAGTGCGCAGTTCCAGCTGATCAGCGGTTGTGCAATGGCCAGCTGGGGCTTGGGTGACTGTGTGGGAGAGTGAGACTGGGATAGTGACCGATGCTGGAGCTCTCCATGAGCCTGAGAGTGGTGCACTCAGAAAAGAAAAGGAGAGGGAGGGGGGAGAAAGGACTAGAGTATAAAAGGAGAGAATATAAATGACGGGAGGGGGAAACGAAAAAGGGCCGACCAGCCACATCACCACCAAGGTATTGATGGATATTAATAAATATGGATCAATTCATCATACATCCATCAGTGATTCAGCAAAGGAACTGCCACCAAAGAAATTAAAACTGGTATTTTCCTCCCCTTTTTTTTGGTCATCAAACTTTTGATAGCTTGCTAAGAATGGTGGTGCTTGAATATTGTCATATCCTAAAAGTGATAAAATCTGTGAAAAGGTTGAAAAGCACTGTTCTAGAGGAACAGTTGAATGCCATGATTAAGAAAGTCTTTGCTTAGCTTAAGCTAATGAGCCAGCATAATGGAGGTCCCACTGGAAGATTGGCAAGGCAAAAATGAGTAATGTTGTGTGCCAAATTCTATATTTCCATATAATAGCTGCACACTGAAATGCATTTGAGTATTTCCACACTAGATTAGTTGACTTCAAACTTCAAAATAGTGGTAGAACTCTTTCTGTTCTTGGCTTGAACCACCTGAAGTAAACAGGCACTCTTTGCCCTTAGTGTGGCCTTTTAAGGATAAGAGAAGATAAAAAAGATAAACTTTTCCTTGTTCTTGACAAGTGGCCTTCTTGATAATATGCACCAATCTACCCTGTCCTTGGCAGAAATGAGCAGAAATACTGTATACAGATACGATTATTACCTATGATTTATATAAACCAGTCAGAAGCCCCTGTAGAGTGGAACTGTAGAGCAGACCTAACCTGGGAGTTAACATACATTTGCTGATATGGAGACGTTTCCTGACAAACAAAAGAAGTGCAAGATTTCTTTGTCTTTCTTAGATATTAGTAATATGCTCTTTGTAAGAGTATACTTTCAGTGCTTCTTAGATGTTAGCCTTATGTTCTTTGTACGTTGTATTTGATTGTTTTCTTTGTTTTTCATATTGCCCTGGAATAAAACCTCGATTACCCATACTGGTGTCCTTATTGGCTCTGAATCCAAAAGTACATGCAACTGAAAAATGGGTCCAAACCTGTTAGGGCTTATTTTTGGAGGGTGTCTTATTTTTTTACCACAAGGCACCACCCGACCGATGCCCCGCCCCACCAGGCGACTCAGGTTTCCCTCAGTGGGGGAGGAAAGCTTTGGAAACTGCCTTTTTATTTACATTCATCATCAGTATTGTAATCTGTCCCTTTATTTCTCAAAACAATGATTTGTATTTACCACGATTAGCCTCCTCGATCGCCAATGGGAAGGTGTGGTGTGAATTCTGCGCACAAGCCATAGAAATACAGACACTCAAAACCTCAAAGCTCACACCGTTTTCTTGCTTGGGGCACACCACTGCTTTGCAGGCATGTTCAACTTTGTGGCTCAGTTAAACTCTTCAGCTGCGGTGGGCTGCAGTTCCCATCAGCTTCAGCCCATCCCAGTCCTTCAGCTCCGCCATACCTCCAGGAGCTGAGGGATCCGCGTGTGCCCTTTGCAGTCATCCTCCTGCAAACCGCAGCCTCTCCCTGTAAGCAATCTGGCTTGCCCAGGGTCAGGTTGGCTATCATGGGAGGCTCATCCTGTATGTACAGTGGAGCGGGAGGACTGGGATGACTCTGGGCGAGCCGGATTGCTTCAGCTGCAAGGAGCTTGGCCTAAGCTTTCCATTACCCAGGCTTCTTAAAGCTGATGGGAACTGTGGCCTGCCGCAGCTGAAGAGTATAGCTGAGGCACAAAGTTGAACATGCCTGCAAAGCAGTGGTGTGCCCCAAGCAAAGAAGCGGGGCGAGAGGAGGAACGCAATCCGGCTTACCAAAAAACCTATGGTGGGATGGAATGGGAGGGTCTTAAGTAGGCTTACTTTTGGGGGTAGGGCTTATATTAGGCCCAACCCCCAAAGCCAAGCTAGGTCTTTTTTTCCCCTGGGTAGGTTGTATTTCTTTTAATTGAAATAATGTCTTGGAAATATAAAATGTCAACTGAAACAGAAAGACTAGTGAATGGCCTAAAGATGCCTAAAAGTATACTGACATCCCTCTATGTTATGTTGGGAATCGTACTTCTAGATCTTTTTGACAAATTGAAGAAATCACTAGATTCAGATGATATTAAGAGTCTTAAAAGATATCAAATGTGAAGTTGCAATTCTTATATGTTCCAGGTCTTTAAATCTTACCAAAGAACTGAAAAGTGACCAATCTAAAATATTCGATAAATTATAGGTCTATTAGATGGCTTTGCTTAAATTGGTTGAAAAGATAAGTAACTTTCATGTCAGATAAATATTCTGCAATCCAAGCGGACGTCTTCTCATTGCCCAATATAGTAGATGAGATGGGCATTCATTTGATCCAGCAAGGCTGCTAGTTAAGTAAGATTATGCAAGTTCATGGCCTAGGAAAGATGAAGGTGAATTATAAATTATAAAAACATTTATTAGGGGACAAAACACCTGTCTTCTAGTTTATAATGGGTATTTTTAAGGAAGTAAAATGCCCATTTTTGGTATGCTAGTAATATTCTTTGTATTGCACAGACACTGGCATGCAGATGAAATGGCTAAGTTTTGCTTTTAATAGACGTTTTCCCCCTTGCAAAAATATCTCTTGGCTATAGCTATACCTTCATGCAAAAAGACAAATCATTCACATACTTATAACATACCTGCAAAATATTTTCAGTTTGTCAGATTTCTCTGCTTAAGGAAAATGCAATAAAACACTTTCTACAGTGTACCTTTATATATATATATGTATGTATGTATATATATATATGTCTGTGAGTGTATGTGTATTCACACACACTCACACACACACTCTTGAATAAAACCAAATGTATCCAATAATAAAAAAATACAGCACATGAAAGTAGTATAATGCATTCCAGTGTATAGTTAGGGACATTGGGTTTTTGTTTTAAATTATACTCTAACCCCTATCCTTTGAGAATTGATCTAGTTTCTTTTCTTTTTTAAAATTCACATCAACCAGTACATTACAGATCTTAAAGGGTAAACCTTGCACTGATTCCCAAGGCATGAAAAGGCTGGAGAGTTTAACATGATCTGTATTTATGAAAGAGGCATGTTCAACCATGGCAGTTCTAGCACGTTATTTTTTTTATCCCTGCCATCTGCCACCCCTGCAATTTTTAAGAATGGTTCTCCTTTGCATTTTGTTTTCAGGTGGGGACATAGCAAAGGTTATTTGAAAGGTTGGAGGTCAAGTATTATTATATCTTGGTTCTTTTCCATAAGTGCTCAGCCGTCAAGTTTCCCTTTCCCTTCACATTCCATAAACCTGCACTTCTAAATGTACCTTTTAATGATACATTCTGGTTTAATGTCCAAGGAAGAAAAAGAAATATAGGAACAACATGGTCCTTACTCAAGAGAACCAAAAAAAAAAAAAAACAACCTTCTACACAGGACGTTCATCCCTAGAGTTCTTATTTGTTTCTATGTTTGTTTTCTAGCTGCAAAGGCAACTGACTGTGAGATAAGCCAGCAACGGTGCTTCTTGTAATTGAGTCCCAGCACCTATATGTGAAAAATTCTTTCGTTCTTCATTTAAGAATGGTAACAAAACTGCAAGGTTCTCCCAAATTTCACCACAAGACTTTTCTTCCTGTTCTTGGGGCAGGAGGTGCTCTTTACGCATCCAGCTTTGCTCCATTAGTTGCTCACTCATTCTGATGCATCTTCTTTGTCTTAGAAGAATGGAAGAGCTAGAAAGCCATTGGATACATTTACTCCCTGTAACCTCAGTATCAGTCAGCTTTTTTCAGGAATATCTGAAAGTACGTGAATAACAAAAGAAAATTGATCAGAATTCAGCCAATAGCATTTGGGCTTATAAATTATCTCTCTTACAAAAGAATAAGTTGCATAACAAAACTACTGTCCAAACTACAAGTTATCTCTTTCTGTGTGATGTGGATTTCATTATCTGACAGAATTATGAGGTTACTGTAAAACCCTAAAACAGATCCAAACACTGATTGTTTGCAGAACATGCTGACTAATAAGCTATGATTACAAGCCACAGTGGTTATGTTCACGTAATCACCCAAATTAATCACGTAATAGCTTAATATGATTTACTTAAGGCCTTAAATATGATTTACCTAAGGCCTTAAAATGTAGTGTGCTGCTGACTTTCCTATAGCTATTGTTTGAGTTCTAAGAGTGGTTCTTAACTTTTATTGTATTAAACTTTATGGTATTGCAACTCCCTAGAACAATATAACAATAGTAGACTATCAAGAGCAACTTGCTAGCCCCCAAATGTTATAATCCTATTACCAATATTATTAGATTCCAATAGCTGTTGAAAGAATTAAATCTTCTCCAGCTGTGTAGTGTTTTTGCATGCATTCCAGATGCCAGTTCCCATCACTCCAGTCAGCTATCTGGGTATAATGGAATTGGAACATTGCCAGGAACACCGGGAAGCCAACAGCTTGGGGGGAAAGCTGCTGCTGAAGGCTAAGTAGCCTTTGATGGCATGGCAGCTGATGAGGCTGCACCTAAGAAATGGCGCGCTTCCCCTGACCACAAATTTATGGATGTAAATGCCATATAGAGTGAGCAACCAGGCTTTTGTCCTTGAAGACAACATTCTTTCCTGCCCAGTTCCTGATTGGCAATTTAATAAGAATCTTCAAAGTCAAGAAATGGACATAAGGAATGTTCTTGTAGACTATAGTCATAATGATTCAATGGCTTTAGTGGCCATCATTGGATGGAATGGATCTTAGGATGCTCCTTTTAATCTTGCTTGAGCAACAATCTGAAGAGCTTTTCTTGGAAAGCAAAAGAATGTCCCAAAGTAGCGACTGGATTCTTTTTGCTGCAGGAGGATGGTAGCTGTGCCAGCTTTGAGAGCTAGTTCTCAGTTATTGACCATAATTGGAACCAGAATTTCCCAATTCAGACATGATCATAAAATGCAATGTTATGTGACTGCATCGTTTAGCTATGACAATCCCAACACTGCCCACTGCTGTTAATAAGCAAGGACTGTAGGTTGTTAAGTAAGTCCCAGGCATCTTACAAGAAGGCCAGCAGTCAGACAGTGGTGGAAGAGCAGACAGGGCTGAGAGTTGCTTCTGCTGGGTGAGGGAGGCTGTGAAGAAGAGTGACTTGTTACTCTCCCTGCCATGTTACCCATTAACTAGCCAGCAGAGAAAGTCGCAAATGGCAATCACATGACACTGTGACCATCGTAAGTGCCAGCTGGTTGCCAAACATCCAACCACATTCGCTTGACCAAGGGGGTGGTGTGGGATAGCCAGAATTTTGAGGATTGGCTCTAAGTCTCCTTTTCCAGAGCTGCCCTAAGTTTGAACAGTCACTAAATGAATGGTTGGTAAGCAAGGACTACCTATATATCTTGGAGACAACTGTGCCAGGTACCTACAGCAGCTGAGGCCTCCATGAGACACCTTGACTTTTTCAGTTGTCCAACTTCCACTTGTCCCAAGCCTGTGACAGTGGCATTTACTAGCTTTGATTGGAAACATTGTGTGTTAAGAGATAAAGAGATGCAATTTTAGAAGCTTTGGCTGGAATGATTAAATAATAACTCCTTATTGTGCAGTCAGATAAGCCTGCAATTGAAAGGACCCTGTGGGAGAAAACAGTCAGTGTTTGTACCCCCTCCCCATTTAATAGCTTGACCAGGATGACCAATTACCTCACTCAAGATTATCCACACAGGAGAGTCAGTCTGGATGGTGAGTCGTATTGCTTCCAGAGGGCCAAAGGAAGGGTCCACTTCTCCTTCAGCAATGCCTTTTGAAAATGAGCCTGTGAGAAGACAGACAGCGGGACTTTAGCCAGATATGAGCTCTCTATGAATATAAGCAGCCATTCTTCTATATCACCAGGCAGGCTTTGGCACTCCATTTACTGTTTCAATCAGTCTTGGGCACAATTTTAATTGTGAAGCCATCAACTTCCTCTTTAAAAAAGAACTGCATCAATATTTGCACTGACTGGAGTTGAAGTTTCCTTTATTTTGTCATGATGAGACTATAATACTATATTCTTTTTTTTTTAAGAAAAATCTCGATCGCAGTCAATTGAAATCCAATGAAGAGATTTCAAGGGATAATTTTACCCCACAAATTACTATATTTGTGTGGATGTCATACTGCCATGGGTTAGTATTCACACACAGCACTCTATGACATTCCTCAATAGGTACTGCATGTTGTTATGCTACTTCACAAGTCTTGATCGTTACCAGCTATATATCGCAGTTTAGACTAAAGGCTCCCTATTGGGCTGGATTCCAGCATCCTTTCCATCTGACCCCTTCTGTTCCAACAACTGCCAAACATATCACACCCCAAATGTGATACAGTATGTCTCAAGAGAAACTTTGTAGATGACAGATTTCTAGAGGTAAAAAGAACCTGCAAACAAAACAAAAGTTAGTCTGACAACATTGTCTACTATTATGAAAAAAAAGGCTGCAGGCAATAAAGATATAGCAAATGTTGTCTACTGCAACATCTTTGATCAGAAGAGTGCTAAGGGGTGGATAGCTATATTTGCAAAGCCTTCCCAGTTGCCCAGTAGAGGGCACTGCTTAATCACTTGCCTCCATGTCTTCTTTTGTTCAAGGCCCTTTTGTAAAGTTATCTATGCACATGAAAGGATGCACACAAATGCACATGCAAGGATGCACACACACACACACACACACACACACACACACACACAAAGAGAAAAGGGGGAGGTAAAAAGGAGTGTTAAAATGGCATACTTTTCGATACCTACTTTAACCCACAACAGTTTGTGTTGTTAACTGAGTGATGTTTGAGCATAGTTTTATTCGATAGGAAACAGACTATTAGACAACTAAGAGAAAACAAAAGTGAAGAGAGTAAAGATGATTCAGAATGGAAGACTTGTATGTAAATGGATTGACAGTAATAAAGAAATGGGATAGTGGAAAAGTTACAGACTTACACAAAGGATGGATTGGACCTGGCCTTGGGACCAAATTGGGAGGCTGTACAAACACACTGAAGTTCTTGGATTGCACTGAAATTGGCAACAGATGGATAGTGAGGGTGGTGAAAAGACTCCTTACTCCTTATGAGTAAGTCACAGCTCCTGACTGTAAGTGCCTGCAGTGCTTGCTAAGCAAAAAGGCTGCTCTAACTAAAGGGCTGTGTGGGGGTTGGAGAAGGAGGTTGAGGGATACAGGAGGATAGCAAAGAGAAGTCTGCAGAGGAAGTAAGTGCCTGTTGGAATTACTCTTAATAGGCCTATATAAACAGACCCCCACCTTTTATGCTGCCTGGTCAGGACTTGGTTCATTTTCCAGGCACAGAATACAGCTAGTTCCTTACTTAGAGCAGGGCTTTTCAATCTTTTCACCAATTGTACCACTTTTTAGGATATGACAATATTCGAATACCACCAGTTGCCCAGCAAGGTGTCAAAAGCCAAATGTGGCAAGAAAAGTCATAAAATGGGACAAAACTCAGTTTAACAAATTTCTCACTTAGCAACATAAATTTTGGGCTCAATTGTGGTTGTAGGTTGAGGACTATCTATACATCGACTTACCACACTTTTAATGGAAAACTTGTGCCTGTTTCTGTGACATGAATCTTTGCATTGTTCTATCCTCTTCTCTCCTTCTGGTTGACTCAAAGAAGCTGATAGGTGATTGCAGGCGCTTTGGGGTGTGTGTGTGGCTTCTGCCATTGAATTGGGGCATAGGGGGCATGTTGGGGTGCTAGTTGACTATCCCCCAAAGATTCCCTAACTTTAAAACAGCTCTTGGGTGGCAACAGTTACCCAGCAAGAGGGGCTCAGGAGAAAGAGATACTGGCAATGCCAACTCCCAAGAATGAGGGGCTCAGAGGTAGCTACAAGCAGGGGAGGCAAGGAGGGGCGGGGACAAAGAAAGGAAATCAAACCTGATTGACAGGGAGCAAAATAACCCTGCCCCTACTCCAGAGGGAAGATCCCTATCATCCCCAGGCTGGCAGAGGTCTTCTTGCCTCACCATTGCAGACAAAGGGGGGCTCCGGTGAGAGGGAGGAAGAAAAGGGTTTAAGCAAGCTTAGCAACCAGAGTGGGGATCCCCAAAAAACAAATGTGCTTTGTGAGTAACCACCCAGCACGATAGAAGTGGCCAAACCTGCTGCAACCACTCAGCAGATGGCGGGGGGGGGGAATAAAAACCAACCCCCCCCACTGCCAATCCTCAACAGAAATGCTCATGACAATGAAAACCTTGGACAGGGGGAAGAGCGCAGGCAGGCGGGCGTCTTACTCGGCTGGTGGCTTGGAGAGGGGAAAGGGGGCAGCTTCACCCCACCCCAAATGCTGCCCTCTCACAAAATCAGGATGAAAACTCCGAAAAATGACAAAGGAAAAAGGTTAAAACTGAACAAGAAAAAAAAATCACATCCGCATCCAGCTCTTGGGGGTGGAGGGGGGGACTTTTATTTTTTGCCTCATTTTGCTCTTTTAAAAAGACTGCTCCCCCAACACCAGAAGCCGCGCACTATCATCATTCACCTGCTGCGCCCGCCACAGACCCAAAGTCCCTCTTTCCCTTTCTTTGAAACAAACACCCCCCCCAAATCCTCACGTTCCTTCATTCTGAATTAAAATTAGAGAAAGCCAAGTTTTTTCTTTTGTGGTAATTACATATTTAAACTGCTAGAAGGAAGTGGGGAAGAAAACCATCACGAGACAGTCTTCTGTTTTAACTTTTTTTCCTTGTCATTTTTCAGAGTTTTCATCCTGCTTTCATGAGAGGGCAGCGTTTGGGGGGGGGGTGAAGTTTCCTCCACCAAGCCACAACCGAGAAAGACACCTGCCTGCCCGCCCAGCCGTGCTCTTCTTCCTGTCCGAGGTTTTCATTGTCATGAGCATTTCTGTTGAGGATTGGCAGCGGGCGGGGGCTATTTGGTTTTTATTCCCCCCCATCTGCTGGGTGGATGTAGCAGGTTTTGGTCACTTCTGTTGTGCTGGGAGGTTACCCACGAAGCACGTTTGTTTTGGAGGGGATCCCCACTCCGGTTGCTAAGCTTGCTTAAACCCTCTTCCTCCTCCTCCTCACTGGAGCCCCTCTTTTTCTGCAACAGTGTGGCAGGAAGACCCCTGTTGGGCTGGGGATGATGGAGATCTGCCCTCTGCAGAGTAGGGGCAGGGTTACTATGCTCCCTGTCAATCAGGTTTGATTTCCTTTGTTTGCCCCCCCCCGCCTCCCCTGCTTGTAGCTGCCTCTGAGCCCCTCATTCTTAGGAGTTAGCATTGCCGGCATCTCTTTCTCCTGAGCCCCTCATGCTGGGTAACTGTTGCCACCTAAGAGCTGTTTTAAAGTTAGAGAATCTTTGGGGGATAGCCAACTAGCACCCCGAAACGCCTCCCGTGCCCCCACTTCAACAGCAGAAGCCACCCCCCACAAAGCCCCTGCAATCACCTATCGGGATTGCATGCTGCTCCGAGGAGGAACGCTGGAGGCAAATGGGTGGAGGAGGGAGGCTCAAGGAGAAGGAGGCGTGGCCAAGGGTAAGAGGCAAAAGATCCTAGACCCGCCGCCGATCAGCTATAGCTGCACGTGCTGATTCTGGGCTCTCAGCAGAACCCAGGCAAACCTCACACACTCCAGCTGAAACTCCGCCCTAAAACTGCGTGCGGCTGCCTGCCACCCCCAAGGGCACCGTCAATCAGCTGCAGCAGTGCACACCAATCCTGGGCTTTCAGCAGAGTCCCGGAGATACCTCATGCAGCTCCAGCTGACTCTCCCACAGGCCTGTGTGGTGCTGCCGCCGCTTCACCTCATCCACTTTTACACTTTGTTTTACACTTTTTTTACAGTGGTTTTCAACCTGTCGTACACATACTACCTGCCAGGTGCTGAAGTACCACCAATGGTACGTGTACCACGGGTTGAAAAGCCCTGACTTAGAGGAAAGGAAGGAGTCAGAGACTTTCCAAGTGAGGAATTGCCTGTATGCCAAAACAACCAGACATAGGAACAGTTCTTTCCCTTGTGACATCACTCTGCTGAACACCTAATTCAGAAGAATTAGCAGAAGAAGTGGGTCAGCTGGGCAGGGCTGTCAGTGCTGCCATGAGGTGAGACCGTGGAAAAGACATCCCCCAAAAATAAGACCTGGTGCCTCTTTTGGAAGGAAAAAAAAAAAAAGACCGGCTCTTATTTTTGGGGAAACACAGTAGTGAGTAATCGAAAGCAAACATTGGACTCCCTAAAAATGTAGAAAACCTGCTATAATATTTTTCTACCCAGACCTTTAAGTACTTAGATTCAGGGGTTGTAGCCAAAAAAAGACTCTTTGGAGTATTAGTAGTCCAATCCAAGAACTCAAAATTGATTCTCAAAATAAAATATCAAAACCCAGGAAATAAATAACAGTTGGTGTCCATTTTTGAACTCCTAGATCTCATTACTTGAGTATTGGCAAAGAATCACAGTTGTTGGTTCTGAGGGATTTCATCTACCATGCAATGGAGTGAAGGTAGTTTGAGGGGAATGCAGGAATTGATGGCAACCATAGGCTTGTCTCAAGTGATCTCAAACAATGCACACAAAATGGTCATATTTAGCTCTAGGGCAGTGATGGCGAACCTTTTAGAGACCGAGTGCCCAAACTGCAACCCAAAACCCACTTATGTATCATCAGGTGCCGGATGGGTGTGGCCAATTGGGTAGGCATGGCTGTGGTGGTAACGGCAGACTGGGTGGGACTAAAAACTTCAATCAATCAACTCCAACTTTGCGAGATCTTTTTTTTCCCGCGAGAAGTTGAAATTGATTGGTTGATTGAACCTTTTTTTTTTGCACATGGCGGCGGAGGGCTAAAGCGAAAAGGTTTTATGAGACCCAGCTGAAGGCCTAAGACTAGGGTGACGGCGCGTGTGCCCACAGAGAGGGCTCTGTGTGCCACCTGTGGCACATGTGCCATAGGTTCGCCACCACGGCTCTAGGGTTTTCTTTGGAGCAGTTGGCATGTGATCTCAAAATGAAGGTTATTGTGATTACTGGTCTACCGTTGTCATATTACAAATGAGCATGAGGCTTAGTTTTACCTGTGACCTCCACAAGGAGAGGGGATTGATTGGGATAGTCCACCCCAAATGTTTAATGGATCTTATTGGTTTTGACCAGGTGCTTGATGACTTCCAGACTATGGAGCTTCTGAGGGTGCTGGATGAGACTGCATCTAAGCAGACTCTGTCTGTTGAATGCAGGGAGCACAATGATATATGGCAGAAGTGATAGTTAATTGCCATGACATAAGTCCAAAGGTGAATAAAACTAAGCAGACATATAACCCCAGGTTGTCACCTATACTGTGTTGATAAAAATGAAGTGTCATTATTTCGCTACATTTACTGCACTGTTAGAATGTTGTACAGCAGCTCTGTTGGTGTCTTTTTCCCTCTAAGGGAAGGACAAGGATAAAAGTTGCCTGCAGGCTGTATGACATGTCTGCAGAACATTTTGCTGATTAATTTACCAAGTCTAAAGTTCAGTGAGGTATCTGGGGTAGCATATTAAAGATCATTTGGGATTCATTTGAGCTTCTGGATTTTGACAAAAAAAGGGGTTAGGGTATGCTGTAATATAAGCTCAGCCTCTTTTGTAACTGGGTTCTTGCCCCACTTGCAGTTGGGAGAAGACACAGATTCATGAAGTGATGAATTGTTTTTTGGGTGTGGAGATGGTATTCACTACTTTAAAAGAAGTACTGGTGCATTCTCTCCTGGAGAAACCATCTCTCAATCTAAGTATCTCAGACTCCTCTGCCTGGTCTGTAATCTTCCCTTTTTAGGAAATGTTTTGGGATGTTGATGTGATGCTTGTTAAAGAGGCTTCTAGATGAAGCCAATTAATTGATCTCTTCTGAATAGCTATGAGTATTGGATGGAAACTGCACCGATCACTCTAGTGCAGCAGTTCTCAACCTTTTTCAGGCCGCGACCCCGACCTGTGCTGAGCATGC
Source organism: Bothrops alternatus (assembly GCA_034064705.1). NCBI lineage: Eukaryota > Metazoa > Chordata > Lepidosauria > Squamata > Viperidae > Bothrops > Bothrops alternatus. The sequence continues at coordinate 44,170,612 of JARGCV010000007.1, read as the reverse complement.
GTGGTGCTACCCCCTGCGCCGCGCATGCGTGGTGCTGCCCCCTGCACCGCGCATGCATGGTGCTGCCCCCTGCGCCAGCCGAGGCGTAGGCTGCCGCCCGTTTGGGGCGGCGGCAGGCAGGCCCAAGTGCTCCTGGACGGCCACGGCGGCGACGGTGCAGGGCGACCACGAGCTGGGCCACCAGCTGGCCCAGCCGAAGGGAGGTAAGCCACCCGCTGGGCCCCACACGCGCCAAAAACCCTCCCTGCGCCTGCCGCTGCCCCGCTAGCCTTACCTTCGCTGCCACCCGTTCGGGGTGGCGGCAGGCAGGCCCAGGCGCTCCTGGGCGGCCGCAGCAGCGATGGTGCAGGGCGACCACGGACTGGGCCACCAGGTGGCCCAGCCCAAGGGAGGTAAAAAAACCCGCCGGGCCCCACGCGTGTCAAAAACCCTCCCTGCGCCCGCCGGCCTCCCACCTCCCACCCCTGGCCCTCTTTTACTTACAGTTTTAGTAGTTGCTCAGCAGGGAGGGGTGGAAACTTCCGGAGAGCTCGCCTTCGCTGCAGACAACTTGCAGCACCGTTTGCAGACTGGGACTTTTGGCGGGCTCAGCAGGGCGGAGACAGCCTGGACAATTCCTATTGGCTTTTGAAAGCCAATAGAATTAGACTCTATTCAAGAGAGTCTATTCTTTTGGCTTTCAAAAGTCAATAGAATAAGAGGGAGTAGCACAGCTAAGGAAAAGGGGGGGGGAAATGGCGGACTGCGTTGTTTGGCGACCCCCGTGAAATGGTCGTTCGACCCCAAATGGGGTCGCGACCCATAGGTTGAGGACTGCTGCTCTAGTGCACATTTATCAGGATCTAAATGAGGCAAATACAGTCTTGTTTATTCTCTCAGTCATGTTAATGGTATATTTCTGAACAACCTGGAAGAGAAGAACCATTTTACAGTGGAACTGCTCCTTCCTCATGGGAAGTTCCAGTTGGTATCATGATGGGATGAGTGGCTAAGCACTTGATTCCTCTTCTGTGGAGCACCACAAGGTTCAGCTGTCTCATGCATGCTTTATGACTCATATATGAAAACATTGGGAGATATCATGTGCTGGTTTGGGGTGAAATAGTATCAACATGCTGATAACACCCAGTTATAATCTACATTGCAGGATGACCTAGAAGGGCTGATGAATCTTCACCAGGGATTTAGAGATTGTGAAAGATTGGAGTGGAAGAAGCAAGCTTAAATACTACCGAATGGCTGTTGAAAAAACATTGGTCTCCTTTTCTTCTCCTAATGGCTAATGACTTTCCCTAAAGTTCATGACCTGGAAGTTCTTCTGGACTCACAATTCCTTCTTGATCAGTAGGTGGACTGGTGGTCCTGAGAAACCTAACCCAATTTGGCCGGTGTTCCAGTTGTGACCTTTCCTGGAGTGGGAGATGGTGAAGATACTCACATGCTCATCATCTTGATGTACAATTACTGCAATATGATTCACTTGGGTTTCTTTGAAAATTATTTGTAAACTGCAGCTCAAAACATAAGGGTTGCTCTACTATTATAACATTGATTTTGTAGTTGCTGCCTTTTGGCTGCCAAAAGATTTCAAAGAACAATAGAAAGCACTGGCTTTTACTTAGAAAGCTCCATGTGGCATGTTCCCAGATATCTCCCAGATTGTTTCATTTGAACTGAATCTGCCCATTTTCATTTGCCCACCAGGAAGTGACAGGTGTGAGATCTCAGGATTAAGATTTCTGGAGTTTGCACTGCCCCCACATTGGATATCTTTAGAAAGACTGTTAAAACTGAACTCTTTGACCAGACTTCCGGGGCCCATTTTTAACAGTTGTGGCATATTTTCTCTTGTCTTAATGTCTATGAGTTACATAAGAACATAAGAACATAAGAAGAGCCATGCTGAATCAGGCCAAAGCCCATCGAGTCCAGCATTCTGTGTCACACAGTGGCCCACCAAATGTACATGGGGATCTTGAGCAGAAAGAGAAGGCAAAACCCTCCCTTTCCCTTGACCCCCAAACAATGGTACTCAAGGGAATCCTGCCTGCCTCAACCAACATAGAGGCGGCACATGGACATCCGTTTTAATAACCACCGATACACTTTGCATCCATGAATCTATCTAGCCCTGCCTTGAAGCTGTCAAGGCTGACAGCTGTCACGACCCCTTCAGGAAGTGAATTCCATAAATCAACGACTCTCTGGGTGAAGAAATATTTCCCTTTATTTGTCCTCACTTTCTTAGCTATGAGCTTTAGGGAGTGCCCCCTTGTCCTGGTATTGTGTGATAGAGAAAATAATTTTTCTCTATCCACCTTTTCTATCCCATGCATGATTTTATACACTTCGATCAAGTCACCCCTTAAACGCCGTCTTTCAAGGCTGAAGAGACCAAGGCGTTGCAATCTGGTTTCATAAGGGAGGCGCTCCATTTCCTTGATCATTCTTGTTGCCCTTTTTTGCACCTTTTCCAGTTCCATTATATCCTTCTTGAGGTGCGGTGACCAGAACTGTACACAGTACTCCAAGTGTGGTCTCACCATCGATTTGTACAGAGGCAATACAACACTTGCTGACTTATTTTCGATTCCCTTCCTAATCATGCCAAGCATGGAATTTGCTTTTTTTACTGCTGCTGCGCATTGGGTTGACATCTTCATCGAGCTGTCCACCAAAACCCCAAGATCCCTTTCTTGGGTTGTCTCAGAAAGTTTGGTCCCCATCAGTTGGTAAGTATAATTGGGGTTCTTTGCCCCGATGTGCATAACTTTGCACTTGTTTAGGTTAAAATGCATTTGCCACTTTGTTGCCCACTCACACAATTTCGAGAGATCCTTCTGGAGCTCCCGACAATCAGTTTCACTTTTCACAACCCGGAACAATTTAGTGTCATCAGCAAACTTGGCTACCTCACTATTAACTTCTACATCCAGATCATTGATGAATAAATTAAAAAGTAAAGGCCCCAAAACTGAACCTTGGGGTACACCACTTCTCACTTCTTTCCATCCGGAGAATTGTCCATTTATTGCCACCCTTTGCTTCCTACAATTTAGCCAGTTACCAATCCAGGACAAGACCTGTCCTCTAATTCCGTGGCTGGAGAGCTTTTTTATGAGCCTTTGGTGAGGGACTTTGTCAAAAGCCTTTTGAAAGTCAAGATATACAATATCAACTGGGGCCCCTTTATCTATGTATTTATTTACACCCTCAAAGAATTCTAACAAGTTAGTAAGACATGATTTGCCTTTGCAGAAACCATGTTGATTTTCTTTCAGCAATGCCTGTTTTTCTATGTGCCCTGTAATTTTATCTTTAATAATGGTTTCCATCAGTTTGCCTGGAACTGAGGTTAGACTGACTGGTCTATAGTTTCCTGGATCACCTCTGGATCCTTTCTTGAAGATCGGGGTTATATTTGCTTCCCTCCAATCCTCCGGTATAGTGCCTGATCTTAGAGAAAGATTGTATATTTTAGCTAGAAGTTCAGCAATTTCACACTTGAGTTCCTTGAGAATTCTAGGGTGGATGCCATCTGGACCCGGCGATTTGTTGACGTTTAGTTTAGAAAGGCATGCAAGAACATCTTCCTTGTTTATCTCTATCAGGTTTAATTCTTCTATTTCCCTCCCTGGGAAAACTAATTCAGTGGCAGGCAAATGTTCTCTATCCTCCTCGGTGAAAACGGAAGCAAAGAAGTCATTTAGCCTCTCAGCAATCTCCTTGTCTTCTCTGATTATCCCCTTCTGACCATTGTTATCAAGTGGCCCAACTGATTTTCTGGTTGGGTTCCTGCTTTTGATGTACTTAAAAAAGGTTTTGTTATTATTTTTAATATTCTTGGCTATATGCTCCTCAAAGTCTCTCTTGGCTTTCATGACTATCGCCTTGCATTTGGTCTGCCAGAGTTTGTGATCCCTCCTGTTCTCCTCGGTAGGAAGAGCCTTCCATTTCTTAAATGAGTTTTTCTTCTGTCCAATAACCTCCTTTACCTCATTCGTAAGCCATACTGGTATCCTCTTGGACTTTCCAACCCTCTTTCTTCTTTTAGGAATGCATTTTATTTGAGCCTGCTGTAACGTATTTTTAAACAGTTTCCAAGCATTTTGGAGGGATTTGACTTTTTTTACTGTTCCTTTTAGTTTCTTCTTTACTATTTTCCTCATTTTGTCAAAATTCCCTCTGTGAAAGTTTAAGGTCTCTGTGTTAGTTTTCACTGACAATTTGCTATCCATGGTTAAGTTGAAGGTTATTGTGTTGTGATCGCTGGTTCCTATGGGCTCGGTTACAAGGACATCATGAACCAAATCCTGTGTGTTAGTTAGAACCAAGTCCAGGATCCTCTTTCCCCTGGTAGGTTCCATGACCATCTGCTCAAGGGAATAATCGGCTAACATGTCGAGGAACCTTGTCTCTCTATCATGTGTAGAACAAGAATTTACCCAATCTATTTGGGGATAGTTGAAGTCCCCCATTATGACTACCCTATTTCTTTTTGAGGCCTCCTTAAATTCATTTTCCAAATAGCAATCTGCCTCTGGAGTTTGGTTGGGAGGGCGATAGCAGATCCCTAACGTCAGATTAGTTTCCTGTCCTGGGATTTTTATCCACAATGTATCTGTGGGTGAGTTTGAATTTTCTTGAATTTCGAGTTCATGAGATTCTAACTCCTCATTTATGTACAAGGCCACGCCACCACCATTTCTCCCTCTCCTGTCCATCCTATACAATTTGTAACCTGGAATCCTTGTGTCCCATTGGTTTTCATCTGTCCACCAGGTTTCTGTTATGCCGATAATATCAATATTATTTTCCTTCACCAAGCATTCCAATTCCCCTATTTTTGCTCGAATGCTTCTAGCATTTGTGTACAGACCTTTATATGTAATTTTCTGGTGCACTTTCAACTTTGACTGTGGATTTTGACTGTAGAATTTGGTTGTAGAATTTGTAGATGGTCTACCATGTCCTTCTGCTTGACTATTACAATTTAGTTTTCCTGTTGACTCACCAATGTGTGCATAACTTCCACCCTCCATATTAGGCAGTGCGCCTTCTCGAACCGGAAGCTGCCCAGCTCCTGTCGACTTGCCCCTATGAATCAGTTTAAAAGCTGCTCTGAAACCTTTTTAATATTAATCGCCAACAGTCTGGTTCCATTATGGTTCAAATGTAACCCGTCCCTTCTGTACAGGTGTGGCTTGTCCCAAAATGTTTCCCAGTTCCTAATGAATCTAAACCCTTCCTCCCGGCACCACTGCCTCATCCACGCATTGAAGCTCCTGAGCTCTGCCTGTCTAGCTGGCCCTGCACGTGGAACAGGTAGCATTTCTGAGAATGCAACCTTGGGGGTCCTGGACTTTAATCTTCTACCTAGCAACCTAAATTTGGCTTCCAGGACCTTCCGCTTAGCTTTTCCAATGTCATTGGTACCGACATGTACCACAACAGTTGGCTCCACCCCAGCACTGTCTATCAGCCTGTCTAGATGCCTCGTGATGTCCGCAACCTTTGCACCCGGCAGGCAGTTTACCATGCGGTCAACGCTTCCATCACAAACCCGTCTCTCTATATTTCTAACAATTGAATCACCCACTACAAGAAGCCCCCCTCCCACCACCCGCGGAGAAGTATCCTCGGTGCAAGAGGATATGGGCACATCCTCCAGGGAAGGGGTCTCAACTAAGGGAGCCTGTCCCTCTTCCACAGATTGATGTCCTCCCTGCCCAAGATCTCCATTCTCCAAAGCAGCTGGAGAGCTGCTCAGCATGGAGTGGGATGCTCCTGCTGCATCCCTGAAGATCTTCTCCTGCCTCGCTATCTCTCTCTGCTTCTCCAGGTCTGCTACCTTGGCTTCAAGGGAAAGAACCTGTTCCCTGAGAGCCAGGAGCTCATTGCACCGATCACACACCCAAGACTTCTGTCCAGCAGACAGATAGTCATACATGTGACACTCAATACAAAACACTGGGAAGCTCCCCTCCGTCTGCTGGCTATCTATCTCCATTTCTTGTTATTATATGTTTGCTGTTATTATTATACTAGTTATTATTTTAAAAAAAAAACACAGCTTTTTTGGGTTGTTCAAATTTTTTGTTTTGGTCTCAGTTTACTTTTTGGATTTTTTTTTTCTTACTTGTTTTAGGATTTTATCGCACGCCGTCAGGGGCGCGATGGCTGCTAAAAAAAAAGGTGAATTTGTAATTAAACAAGAAACCCCACAAACTTACCAGGGCTCAGCAGGTAATTCTTCCCAAGGTTCCTGCCAAGTTCCCTAGTCCCCTTTTATTTCCTGTTTTAATTTCTTATTTGAAAAAGCTCTGCCCAAGCAAAAGCAAAAGCAGCTTGCCTTTCTGCCCCACAAGGAAGAGTGAGCTGCTTGCTCCCAGCTACCAGGGATTAGCCAGCAGGGGGGCTGCAGCAGAAAGCTCCACCCCCTCCAAACCTGTGCTGAGGGCAAACTTTAGAAGAAAGGGGAAGGAGAAACCCCTTATATGGCTGCTAAAAAAAGAACAAAAAAGGTGAATTTGTAATTTAAACAAGAAACCCCACAAACTTACCAGGGCTCAGCAGGTAATTCTTCCCAAGGTTCCTGCCAAGTTCCCTAGTCCCCTTTTATTTCCTGTTTTAATTTCTTATTTGAAAAAGCTCTGCCCAAGCAAAAGCAAAAGCAGCTTGCCTTTCTGCCCCACAAGGAAGAGTGCCCCACAAAAAAGAGTTGTCATGCTTGTTGTAAATATTAGATTATTAGAAACTCTGCAGTAAGGTAGCTTATTGGATAACTAAGTACATGCTTAGGAGTGTCACAAGAGTTTATTGTTTGTGTTTTACTATGAGGTACTCAGAATCATTAGATGGAGCAATATACTCAATACTGATAATAAATTCATTCTTTGTCACTCTAAATGCCAGGGCAATTAATGACAAATGCTAATGAATTCAGAAGAATCTTATCCTACATCTTCCTGGCCATCACACTCTGTGTTTGCATTATATGAAGAGCAACATAACCATCTACAGTCGGCAGGGTATTGTTGGACTTGAACCAGCAATTTACCTATCTGTATGTAGCCATCAGACGTCCTGTGGTACTTGAATGCTGTTGCTCTTCCCTCCTGCAGAGCTTCCTTATCTGACTGCAGACTCTGTTCAGGGAAACAGACAATCTTTGCAAAAAGGCAGCTATAAGGATTTAGGTAGCCTGCTGGGTACACAGTGTGAAATGCTATGACAATAAATCACCAAGCAATACTCATGCCCTTAGAGAAAGAGAGCATTAGTCTAACAGTCAGTGTCAGTAAAACTTTTTATGCCTTTCAAGGACTCATAAAAGACTTCTGAAGGATATCGAATAAGGATCAGACTCGAAAACCCTTCTCTCTCTTATAGGCTATGCATTTTACATTGAGAACAATGAAGCAGAACTTGCTTTGAGGTTTGCAGTGCAATCTCTGGCTGTTGGAATTTAGATTCTGTTTAGACTTTGCGACCCCAGATAGATAACCGGCTCCAAAATAATAATCTGTCTTACACTCCTAACAATCTATGATGCCTCCAACATTCTAATACAGGTGCCTGTAGTCTCTGACTTACGATGGGTCACTAACTGACCACTTGAGGTCATGAGGTTCCCTCCCCTGAGGTAGTTACAACCCAATTCTGAAGTTCCGATGGCTGGGCCCTCCCTACTGTCCTGTGACTGCATTTGGGGCAGTTACAGGCAGCCTGCATTTATGCCCATTTGCAGCATTCTGCAGTCACATGAACACAATTTACATCGTTCTTGTCAAAAACTGGCATTTACTTCTGGCTTTTGGCAAAAATCCCCCATAGGGAAACAACAGGCTCGTTTAACGATCAGGGATCTGCTTAATGACCATGGTGATTTGCTTAATGACTGATGCAAAAAAAAAGTTGTCAAATCAAATTGATCACGTGAGGACCCACTTTACGACCTTTATGACTGATGATCATATAATGTCAGGCTCCGTTACCGTCACAAGTCAAGGGCTTACCTGTAATAACTATGGATTCCAAAGCCACCACCTAATCTTAGGGAATCATAAATGTTATAATATTGCACTTTAGAAAAACCATTCTTAGCTCCTAAAAGGGATAATGAGGAAACCAAAACTAGAACCAGCAACTGAGATTCAGAAACTTTTGGAGGAGAATAGTTTCAGAGTTCCATCATGGAGCTATTTTGGTGTTGTGGTGAAAGTGCTGGTCTGGAACCAGAAGATCATCTGAATTCTAAGCAGGAGAGGCCTAAAAGCCATCTCAATCCAACCTGTCTTGCAGGGTTGTCATTGTGAGGAAAATAGGGCGAGAAAGGGGCATTGGGAACATTTGCTGCTTTGCGTGGACTAAAATATATAAAAAGGCAAAATAAAAATCTAATAATTATAATTAACAAACTTACATCAAATGGCAAGACTTCCACTGTTGTGTTGAATAGTTTGTCTTCAGGGTGTTCAATGTTGCCACTACGGAAGAAAAACCTGTGCAAAAGGAATCAATAATGATTGCAGAGCCCCCACAGTAGTAAAACATAAAATTCACCTCACCAATGACTTTGGCTGAACTCAATAATAACCATCTCTGTAAAGTATTTTTGAGAAAGAAAAGTACCATATTGTATACGCAAACATGCTACCAATTACAGATCAATTGTTTGTCAATTCTCACAAATTAAGCACTCTACTGCATTTGAAAGGATCTATTAGCAGTAAGAAGCACAAATATCCATTTTCATGATGAAAGTGACCTTTTCAACTAGCGTCTTAAACTGAAACTGGAGAAACAGACACTACTGGAAATACCTTCTGAACGCAGGAGTAGATTCGGAAGAAAAAGGCCACAAAGGGAAGTTGTTCCTATTTTTTTTTATTTAAAACTTCTTTAGAGAGAAATTTAATTCAGAGAAATGTAAACAAGTGGATTTCTAGAAACAACATTAATATTGTTCCTATAATTCCTGAAGATATAGTTTAAACTGCAGGCAAAGATAGCAGAGAGAGAAGCTGCAGAGAGAGAAGCAATGCACTCTCTCACTGCAGAGAAAGAAGCAATGCACATCAGACAAAAGAACTGAGATGTCCTAAACATAATGGAATTAGGCCAAGGCAGGAGAAATAAAGAAGAAAAGATATTGGCTATCATTTGCAGAAATATATGCCACTGTAGTGCAAATTCTTTGAAAGAAATGCTTTTGCAAATGCAGGAGCATGCACAAAGTACTTCTCTTTCAATCAAAGTACTTCTCTTTCAATCAGTAAACTGTAATTTACTCCAAGCTCACAGAGCTGCCTTCCATCTGCTTGCAGCTGTCTCTATAAGTACACAATTCTTTTGAAGAATTTGCATATGAATATAGTAGTGCAGGCTAACTCTGCCCACAGCCAGGAGTTCAATCCTGATCAGCTCAAGGTTTACTCAGCCTTGCCTCCTTCTGAGGCTGGTAAAATGAGGACCCAGATTGTTGGAGGCAATAAGCCCATGGTGGTGAACCTATGGCACATGTGCCATAGGTGGCACACAGAGCCCTCTCTGTGGGCACGTGCGCCATCAGCCCAGTCCTAGGCTTTCAGCTGGGTTTTATAAAACCTTTTCGCTTTAGGCCTCCACTGCCATGTGCAAAAAAAAAAAAAAGGTTAAATCAATCAATTTCAACTTTTTGCAGGAAAAAAAAGATCTCGCAAAGTTGGAATTGATTGATTGAACTTTTTAGTCCCACCCAGTCTGCTGTTACCACTGCAGCCACACCCACCCAATGGGCCACGCCCACCTGGCACCCGACGATACATAAGTGGGTTTTGGGTTGCAGTTTGGGCACTCGGTCTCTAAAAGGTTCGCCATCACTGCAATAAGCTGACACTCTATACTGCTTAGAGAGGCCCGTAAAGCATTATGAAGAGGTATACAAGTCTAAGTGATATTGCTATTGTTATCATGATCAACATCACAATCATCATCAGGATCAACATCATCATCATCCAATCCACTGAAGGATCAAGGCCTTTTCACTGAAGGTTATGGACCATACTGTACATACTGGACCAATATTGTTTGGTGGATAGATGTTTTATGATTTCCCAGTCTAGGGCTGAGAGGGAGCAACTTGCCCAAAGCCAGCTTCTGTGCCTAAGAGAGAACAAGAACAGAGTCTGTCTAGTTCTCCTCTAATACTTTAACCAAACCACCAGACAGGCTCTCAGTCCTAAGATATGCGAAAAATACAAGATGGTAACATTGAACTTAAGCAAAAGGAATATCTCAGTCATTTAATGTCTGGCAAAATATCTTTGTTGAGGGATATCTGTCCTTTTCGAACTGTGTCCTCAGTAATTTTTTAATCTGCAGATAACACTTGAATCTGCACCCTACTAACCTCAACTATGCTAACATTTTCAGGAGGACAACACTTTTAAGACACCTGCAGGGGAAAAAACCAGGAAGTATCTCTGTATGGAATGAAGCAACGTTAACTGCTACCCTGCTATTCTTTCACAGAAAGCCAGTTTGTGTAACAAAATTAAAAGCAAATCCTAATGCAAGAAAAACTTAACAAAGGCAGTAATTTTATAACCTAAGAAGCCCAAAAGGGTAGAACAAAGTAATGCCTCTACACAAATGGGGAACTTCATAGTAATTCTGCTACTTTACTTCCTGGTTTCCTGAAAGGTACTTGCTTCCTTGAATCTTGCATAGGTCATTAGGAATGGATCCTAGCGATAAGGGTGGTGGGATGTTTCTAATTATCCACCCTTATTAAGTTGGTGGATTTGGCCCAAAAGCCTTGTTTAGAATGTTCATTCCTTTCCGTTTCCCCTCCCTGCCAAAAAGCAATATCTGGGCATATGCTTCAGTGAGAATTCCGGGCAACATTTTGGCAATAAGGTTGTTCAAATTCATTTAGGTCTTGATTCTGCAGGATCTATGGAGATTATAGAAGTAGAGTCTTGCAACATGGCCTAGGATGGGATGGTACTGTCCTCCTTGAAGGAGGAACTAATGCATCCCATCATAAAGTCTTCCTGCAACTGGCTGTATAATACAACCACCATACAGCTTCCAAACTTCCTATTAGTTACTTCAGTTCATGCACAATTCATCTTTCTCTCTTTCTTTGGATGGAAAGAAGCAAGTTGAAGCTGAATCCCAGCAAGATTGAGTTTTTCCAGAACTCATCTGTACTTTACTCCAGTGATAACCCTGGTTCAGGTAGCATTCACTCTGAAGGAGCAGGTACACGGTTTAGGTTTCCCTTAGATCCACAGCTGCTGTTTGATAGGCAGGTGGAATCTTTGCCCAGCTTTAGCTAATGTACCCTGTAGCTGGAGAAGGTGACTCAGGCCCTTGCCTTCTCCTGGAAAGAGTAGCGCAATGCACACTACATGGAGAAATCTCTAACGATTATTTAATAATCACCATTGGTACAAAATATCAGCCTGTGTGTTACTCATAACATCTGTGTTGCAGGCACTGCGTTCCTTGTGAATAGCCTCCTGGATACAATTCAAACTGCTGGTGTTGATCTACAAAGCCTACACTGCTTTATATTCTGCTTGGCCATCTACTTCAAATAGCTCCTAACAATCCAGTGTGCTTGTCCTAGGAGACCTGATTGTAAGTTCCTGCTCATGGGAGATTCAGTGAGAAATTTGTGCTTTTCTGTGACAACATCACCCTTCAAAACAGAGATTCTCTCCAGAGATTTGGATAGTTCCTTTGCTTGTAGGCTTCCGCAAGCTTTGAAAGCAGAACTGTTTAGAAGAACATTTGAGGGTTGGCACTGAATCTTTGGATACTATTCGTATTTGTTTTAATGTTATTATTAATATTTAATGTTATTGGTTGATTTACTATGTTCATTTTTGAATTATTATTGTGTGTCCTGATTTTAATTGTGCAATGCTACGAGTCTTTGGAAAATATAATAAATAAATAAACATTATTTGCTTTCTGAAGCCACAATTGTAATCTATAGTTTAGACAAGTCTCCCTGGGGATGGTACTGCTCAGCAAAGATGCCACTAAGGCCCCATCTGTTATGAGTCCTTGCCAAAATTCAGACTGAGGGATTGAAAATAAAATTAATGTTGAATTGGGCACATAGAAAAGGAAAAAGCATTCGTGAAGTCCTTCAACAAGGTAAAGGAGAAGAAAGGCTTCATAGTGTTGTGGCTGAACTGAAAACAATTATAACTTCTTTGAAATAGTACATGCGTGCAAGCCTGCAGCAGTATGCATTTTGGGGAGAAGAATAAAATTAAAACATTCCTTGCAACATCTTGAGCTCTTCCTCCTATTGCAGTCTGTGTCTGCCCAGAGGCTCCTGATCATGTTGGATTAAGATTGTAGAACTTCACATACAGTTATTTTGGGGTCTCAAGAGCCAGACTAATCTAATGCTAAGCTAATCTCATTATATCTCATTGTTCCATCTTCCAGAAGCACTAGGGCAACTTTATGCATCTTGGAAATCTCCAGATGTGTTGAACTGCAACCCCCACTAACTCCAAAAGTTGCATTACAGACTGTAGGAACAGCATTCCGCCATAACCTGGGAGCCTAAGACTATACTAGTGGCTTCTCTATACATTTTTAGCAGTATCAGTATGTGGAAAATAACTCATGTCATAACTCTTCGCCTTTCGTAGATTGCTTAAAACATACTTTTGCCGGCAGGCCTGGGGCAGCTAACACCTTGCCCCTAGCCAGTGTATGTTTCTGTGTATGTTTGTGGAGTGATTGGTTTCTTTTAGCTCAAGGGTTTTTTTATAGATATGTGTTTATTGTAATTTCTATCATGCTGTGAGCTGCCCTGAGTTCTTTGGAATAGGGCGGCATAGAAATTAAATAAATAATAATAATAATAAATAATAATAATAATCTAATTATGAGAAAATATATGCAGGATAAAAAGACTCTAATCAAGGCTCCTTAGTTTCAAGTAGCAATTACTGCTTTCAGATAAAAGAAAAAATACACCAAGCAGCAACGTTGGAGAATGGAAAGCCAAAGTGATATGGGCATCACCAACAAGTTCATATGCAGAGCTTCTGCAGTAACTTTGAGCAGGCCAACAATTCTATCATGTACCTTAAGATTGTTCTGTCTTTCAGGGGGTGCAGAAAGACTCAAAACAAAAAAGGCAACAATTGGAGCATACTGGGAAGAAACTGAAGGACATGCAATCTGCTTTGCAGATGAATTGTCTTTCACCACAGCAAGGGACTTTCAACAACAAGCTAAACTTTCCCATTCCTTGCTTCCCAAAGCTGTTGAAGCTTACCGTTCAATACGGAGCGGCTTAAAGAAGCGAAAGCGTATAAAGTCACCCGCTGTGGGAGTAAATGCCCAGAAAAAGTCTTCTCTCAGGTAGGCTTTCTCCAAGGAGAAGTGCTGGTAGGTCTTCAGGCTCGTGCTCACTTCTGCAGGAGGGTTCACGTGCTCTTTGCGAAGAGACTGCTTTCCAAAATCTTTGTCCTCAATATACAAGATAAAAGCAAAACTGAAATGATTTCCTTGAAGAACATACCCTTTTTATATTACACATCTGTGGAAAATATCGCCCACCTGATGCTCTGAAAGGATTTTAAGGGATAGATTTAACATTTTTTCCCCTCCCAAATGGTTATGACTTTATACTGTATGTTCACTGTTTCTTTTGATGAAATCAGTATCCACCCTGTCAGTCAGCCACAAAGCCCTTGTGTCTTAGTTTTCCTCCTCCTTTGCTCTACATGGCCAGTCTATCACCAACTCATGTCTTTCTCTCTGCATATCACTACTGACACCTATCCCTGCACAAAGGGTGAATTTCTGCCATCTTCTGTCTCGTGAGGACTGTCCCTTTTTTCCTTTTGAGCTATGATCATCATAATCTTGAAAAAAAGGCACCAATAAGACAGCTTAAAAACACGTTTGATGTAACATGGAATTGGGTTGGTAGAAATCCTAAACATTAACAAGTGAAAGAACGTTGAAGTGTTCCTTTTCACACAGGCACTGAGCTTCCACTCTGAAAGGAGAAGGGGGAATTTCAGTGTATATTTACCGTTATATTTTCTTTTAATTCTTATTATGTGAACTAAATTTTTAGGAAAAAATATATAAATTGAACTAAAATAACTATCCCTTCATCTAATTAAGACACTATACAATGTGAAAGGAAGAAGCAGCACTCACAGAACTTCCAAAATTCAAGTATGCATAAAATGTTCAGCCTAATACAGGGAGTTCTCAACTTATTACTACAACAGAGTCCAGAACTTCAGTCATAAGTCACTGCAGTCACGTGATCAATTCAATTTTACATCTGTTTTTGTGATGGTCATAAAGCAAGTCATTGTGGTTCTTAAGCAAATCCAATCTCCTAAATGGGCGTTTTTTTTTGCCAGAGACCAGCAAAAAAAAAACAACCCCTAACAAATCATGGTCATATGACCATGGAACACTGCAAGTGGTTGTAAATGCAAGCTGGTTTCCAAGCGCCCAAAACACAGTCAAGTAACTGGAGGGTGTGGTGTGGTGGCAGAGGCAGCAAGTATAACTTCAAGCATAGGCCTTAAGTAGCTTTTTTGAAGTCTGTTGTAACTTCAAATGGTCATTAAATAATCAGTTGCAAGTTGAGGACTATTTGTATATTAGAACTCTTCCTCCTCTCTCCAGCTTTACTTTCAGACTTTATTCTGTAGTGTTAAAGCTTTGACAAATGGCAAAATACATTGCTAATTAATTTACCCTAGTCTCTTTCTCTTTTCATCAAAGTGGATAAGCTCCATTTTTTTTGCCTCTTGAGCGGATGCCTCTTTTTTCTTTCTGAACCATTTACAGTTTGCTCCATATTCTATCACTGAAGCATCTCCTTCCTCTTTGGAGAATAGCACCGGTGGCCTTTACACCCCAGGGAAGAGATCTGTATCAGGCAGCACCTGTCTTTCCAAAACTACTTCACACATTCAAAACCCATTGCATTTTACACATTAATCTGTTAAGGTACATCTAAACTGTGTATATGTGTGGATATACATATCCCGTAATACAGGTACAGAAGTAATTTTTATTTATTATTAAACACATTTATTTGCCCCCCCCAACTCACACATATGGTAGGTGACTGCAGGGGAACTGAGCTACATCAGGAGTTTCCTGCCCTCCAGGAAGCTATTTTTACTTTCAAAACATTTTTCTCCCCCCATCCATCTTGAAATTGGCTCCATTCCTCGACATCCAAGTTGTGCAGCATTACAAGATTCCTCGCTGGAATCCAGATTTGGTGAAATTTAAGCTCAGAGGAAAAAAAAATTATACTGCAAGTCTGCTAGTTGTGCTAATCTGAAGCACAACTGGTCAGAATCAGCCAGATTTTGGTTGTCTTCATGCATTCTACTATCTTTTTTTTACTCTATCTCAGCCACTTTCAGCAATTCAGGGAATAAAAGCAAGAACTTTTAGGTAGTTCTCATTTAGCAATCTCATTTAGTTGCAACTGGGATTAGCAACTTGATTGTTAAGTAAAATGGCTGTTAAGTGAAACTAATTGTCCTTCAACTTTCCTTTGCTTCACAGACCTGCAAAGGTCATAAGTGGGAGGATTGATTGTAAAGTTGCTTTTTCATTTACTGCCATTTTCAAATGGTTATTATATGAGGCAATCATTAAATGAGGACTATGTACACTACTTGTATAATTTAATAGTTAACATAAAGCAACAACCATGTTTGTGCCACTTGCTCCTCTCTATCTCCCCTTCTCCCCTCCCTCATTTCCATAACCGCGATGTTCTCTACTCACTTTCAATTTTTGTATTTTACCAGCCAAAGAGGAATGGGTTCCTACATGTTGGAAGAGCGAAGGCTTGAAGCGGATTCTTAGGTTTGCTTTCTGTCTATCACAATGTTTCTGGGGGAAAAAAAAAACACAGCAGGAACTAAACATTTAATCTTTCAGTTTTGAAGAACAAAGCACAGAATGGAAAATAGGTTAGTTTTGCTACTTTCATTTAGTTCACCGTTGCTCTCCCCATCTTGCATTCCAAGCATACAGATTCATGACAGTGCTAAACTGGTTTGTCCTCCTTCACACCAAGTGTGGTGAAATATTATGAACACAAGTATATTGCCAAAAATTGGGTATCTTAGAAAACGCCTTGCTAAATTCAAATGGTTAGGTCTATCTTCATTGGGATCCAGATGGTTGGTTGTTCCAAATAGACCTTAACTATTTCTCTAACCTGCTTTCTCAATTAGTAGCTGTTTTTAAGAGCTGTATGGATTGAGGTGAACTGACCAAGTTGAATTGCAGTTAAAAATGAAAATTCCATAGAAATCCCTTTTTAAACGCTACCATAAAATTTGGATATTTTAATACTAAAATATTATTTTAGTGTTAAAATGCACATAAATACATACATAGTTTTTCAGTTCAGACAGGTTTCTATAAAGCTCTTAACTTGTTGATTTACTTCTGATTTCATTAAAGAATTTATTGTTAATTTTCAATGAAAAAAGTTGTCAGGGTTGTTAGAAGATGAATAGTGGAAAAAGAAAATCTTTGGCATCTGTAACCATTTAGCTGGTATATACAGTCTCAAAAATCTGTTATTAATTTTGGGATTATTAAGTAGCAGTTTAAAAAGGTTAATTATATTTCTTCCCTTTTTTCTTGCTTATTTTGAAATCAATCCTTTGACATATTCTCCATTTGCCCCATTTAAGAAATCCAAACTTTCTTATGACTGATTAGATATTTTTTTTTCACACCTTTTCCTTTTTAGTTACCAAATTTCCACACACACACACACGCACACACACACACTTATTTTGCTAATTTCAATTGAACTTTTTTCTAGCAGAAATTTAACTCATAAATATAAGGAATAACACTGTTAACGCTAATTTTTCTCAACATCAGTCTATCTGATCTGTCTTTTTGTAAGTCGAATTGAGAATATATTACGGTAGGATCTACTTTCCCAACCTGAGGCTCTCTAAGTATGTAAGGAATAAAGCTATAGAAATTTTCTAGCCTGAATGACTATTGAAACCTGTTAGAAAAAATCCAAGGGATATTCCATCTTTAACTTTAGATCAGGGGTGTCAAACTCAATTTCATTGAGGGCCGCATCAGCATTGTGGTTGCCCTCGGGGGGCCAGGTGGGTGCGGCCTACTGGCTGGGTGTGGACGGAGTGGGCATGGCCTACTGGGTGGGCATGGCCAGCTCTACATCATTCGCGTCAAGGATGCCTGTGAGGGCCTGTGCAGGAGTGGGACAGATCTGAGGGTCTCTGGCAGAAAGGGGTGTGACCAGGGCAGAGCCCATCAAGCCGGATATGTGAAGTAGGCGAGGGCCATTTGCTGGCCACTTCCAGGCGATGGTGCATTTTTTCATTCCTCATAAAGGGTGACACCTCCCCAGCATGCACCCAGGGGGTGGGGCCAACGCAGCAGGGGCTGGTTCCTCGCTTTTCCAGATGACCTTGTGGAGCTAAGACTGAATGCATTTCAGCATAGATGGCCACCACAAAATTGTACACTGGCACCCGGCTGGCCTGGGCCAGGGCCAAGGCAGCGGGGGCCGTTCCCTCACTGTTTCCAGGATGGCTTTGCGGGCCACATGAAACCACTTCGCGGGCCGTATCCGGGCCCCGGGCCTTGTGTTTGACATGCCTGCCTTAGATGGAGTCGCGTTCAAGAATGATACACAATCTGGGATTATTTCTGAATTCACAGTTCCTGCTGAAGAGCAAGTAATGGCTGTGTCCATGAAGCTGTGGACCTTTTCACAGCTGCATCTGATGCACCCGTTGTGCTCTTTTTCAGATTGGGAGGCTCTTCATTCAAGTCCTAGCTCAACTATTACAATGTACTCTACATGGGGCTGCCCTTGAAGACCATTGGGAAACTTCAACTGGTCCAGAATGCCGTGGCATGAGTAGTGATGGGCATGACTTAGTATGCTAATGTGACACCTCTCTTGCAAACTGCACTGGTTGTCAGTCTGCTTCCAGGTGTGATTCAAGGTGTTCATTGTGACCCATAAAGCACTTCATGGCACAGGGACTGGTTATTTGGAGGATAGCTTATCTCCTGTGGTATCAGTCAGACTAATTCAATCCAACACAGTCAGAGTGCTATGGGTCCTTTCAGATATAGACAACGCAATCTATTAGGATCTTGAAAGTGTGCCTTCTCTGTCTCAGTGCCTGCCTATTTAGTGACATTCCTTCAGATTTTCCTTCTGAAAATCCTGGCTGTTCTCTCATGCCTCGGGTAGGGATGCCTGTGGCCCCTGCTGAACTGTGGCTGGTTGGGTTAGCCAGATCTAACATTGGTTGTTGTTGTTTATTTCTATTATTTTTTCATAATTGTTGTATTTTTATTTGATTGGTTTTACTGTGTACTATCCAGGGTTGGTCTGTAGGTGGCTGGTGCCAGAACTATTCAGTTTCAAACTGAATTAAGTTCTTTTTGTTTTGAATTTTCCCTCACCTACCAAGAGGCTGAATATTTCATTAAAATATGCCAATAGGTTGGACTTGGATTATTTTCAAAAATGGAAGACCAACTCTTATATTTGGGGTGGAAGTGAAGAAGGTTACTTTTTCATCCAGCAACATTGATATAATCTGAAATGATGAAACCATAAATTAATTTACTTGTCTGCTGTGTTCAGTCTCACTGCTACTACATGAAAATGTAGTCTTGAACAACCATTTTCTCTCTTTGTTTTCCTTTATTTCCTATCTGACCTAATAAATAACACTTGAGAACAAAAGATGTATACACTATTTTTTTTTAAGAAAAGTCTAAACTGGTTTACTAAAGATATTGCCTTGGATTGGATTATGGAATCCAAAAAGGGTGTTCATGTTCATGTTTTTTGTAATTCCATGACATCAAACCTTCTTTATGGCTGGCTGCAAGAAAGAGTGACCCACTTTTTTAGTAGTCAAAAGTGAATCTTTCAGGCTTGGAGACAGGGAACTCTATTCAACATAAATGGAAACAAGACTATTCTGTCCTAGACAGAGTTTGCCTCTTGAATAAACTTGTTAACCCACTAAAATTTATCATTCTAGAGTTCTGAGGGCATCCTTATTAATGTACCCTGGTTTATAAGAACAAGATTAAAATACACAGCCCTCCCTCGTCTATACAACCTGCAGTACTTGGGATTGCAAAATCATTCCTTGCAGTTTTGTTCTATATATATCCCCTAATCTCACTCTCATTACTTTAGAAAATTAAAAATCAGACTTTGTTCATAAGAACATTCCTGACTATTGCAAGCAAATAGCTTTTGCTTACTTGGGGATAAGTGGGACACTGTATAAATAGCAGATCCATTTTCCTCCTAGTGTTTTGTTGCTATCATTGTTACTTCTGCAGTAATGAAAGTAGTAATGACAGCAGCACAATTTAGTAAACTCTGTTATTTTTCCTACAAAAGCAACAACAGAGATCCACAGAAGGCAAAGCACTTACCACAAAACTTCAGGTTAGGCATATTTTCCATTAGGGAAATAAATCCTACAAATTACTGATTTGATGTTAACAGCAGGATTTACAAGAGAAAAATCTGAATACAGAAGACTGGTGTGAGAAACTACTCATAAAAACATAAGGAGAGCCAGAAATCCATGTTGGAAGTAGATTATATATTTAAATAGACAATGGTTTAGACAGTCTTAGAAGCCCTTAGAAAGTTTCATAAAAGAAAATAATTGGGTAGAAAAATATGTGAACTTGAATGTATCATGACACTGAAATACTATCTATATTCAAGGCTTTATAACTGAGAAAAAGCATGTAGCAACATCTTGTCTCTGGCACTTAGCAAAGCACACGGCTTTTTTTTTTAGTCATTAGGGAGAGAATTGAAAATAGAACTGCCAATATAAAGCCCTCATACAAACTGATAGCAAGATCATACATGTTAATTGTTCTACTCACTACACCTAAAAAGATTAAGAAGAGGTTATTTACTGGAAAAATACATTGTAGAAGAAAAGATAAAAAAAATATGAAAATTATTACAGCATTTAGAGAAACAACGCAAGCATATATTAGTGATCAGCCCATGCTAATCCCTTCAAGAATTTACATTGCTTGCAAGGTCACCAACGTACACTATGTTGAATGAGGGATTAATTCAAATCTTGTTTCCCAAAGTATACTTACTGTACATGTATTATTCAACTTCTGTATATTAGTCTCTAGAATTAGCAATGTCCTTTTAAATTCTGTAATAGTCAGTATAGCTTTCAATCACTTCCAATACCCATTTGCCTTCATCCTGTTCAATATTCTTTCAATCCGATGTCCACCCAACAAAACAGTAACTAGTTTATGGACAATTTAGGGAAGGAAAAAAGCCTCGTTATGGTAAAGATCGCTTTAAATGGAATATAATTATTCGGGGAGGGCAAATATTATTATTTTTCCCAAGAAAAGATATATTTGCTACTGTAATAGGATAAATGGTATAAGTTAAACGTGCTGAGGTCCTAGGGGTTGGTTTTTTCACTGAATGACTTATAAACCAAAGCCCAAGTGTCAGTGTCTTTATTGTCTTTTTTGATATCTCATAACCATATTTATTTTCACAGCACTTTTAATACTTGGTATGTTAAAGTTTTTATTGCTGCTTTTTTCTATAATTTTTTACGGTTTATTTTGTTACTTACTTTGTTTTTGAATCTGTTTTATTGTTTGAATACTACTGTAATCCATTTTGCGATCTTTTTCATGGAAAGGGCAAACCCATATTTTAAATAAATAAAAAAGAAAGTAGGCAGAGAATGATTTTTAATTTAGTAGTTTTCTGGGCTGTGCAGCCCTTTGGATTCAATCCCAAAAGGTATTTTGGAGCTCAGAGGAGCTCAAATTTAGCATTGTCAGCAACTGCTTAAAGCAGCTGCATCTTTTCCTGGGATCTCATGTTGTAGAGCTCTAGTAATTATTATTAAAATCCTATCAAAATTGTAGTAGAATATCCATGATATTCTAACAAAGTTTTAACAAATATAGCAAAGTTCTCTGCTAGATTATTCTCTTTATAACTACAGAAAAGGCTATTTTTTAAAAAAATAATCTGAGCAGTTTCCCACAAGAAGACAACATCTCTAGGACTGGATTAGTGGCCCACTGTTTTGGAATTATTCTCCCTTCAGCTAAAACAAAGAATGGAGACAATCTTTTTTTACTTCTGTAAAATAATAAACATAACAATATGGAATAACAAAAAGATTCAGTGCACATTTTAAAAATATTTACTGATAACACCAGGCAGAATTTAACAACATTTATGAACAAACATTTTTGCATAAAAAAGAAGACGCAACCATTCCTTTTAATAGAGGACTAACTTACCGCATCTTTCTCTGGGTTGCAAACTTTTACCCAGAGGATGTGATCAAGAAGCCAATCGATGGGTTTATCCTTGTAGAACATAAGTATGAATTCCACAATCAGACTGAGATCCAAGGACTTGAACATCTTTCCTGAAAGAATATTTGGATAAAAAAGAGAAAACTATAGTCTTAAGACTGGCATGACTTAACATTTAATAAAACTATACTCTGGATCAACAAAAGATAAAAAAAAAAATCTTCCGTACTCTAGGAATCCTTGAAAGACAAGAATATATACTGCAGCTAACTTGATCGGGTGAAGGGAATTAGGATTCAGCCCTGAAGCCTTTCTAAAATGCTCTAACCGAAAAAGACTTGCAACAGCATTCTCATGCAGAGTGGTTTTCAGGTCAGGAAATGTTGGGGGAACAGTCCTATGTTTTATTACATGTGTCAGTTCTTTTCCTGCCTCACAGTAGGTCAGGTTCTGCAATTCCTGGCAATAAGGATTTTACAGAAAATAGAAAATATTTGCTACAAAAAATGGAATTAGAACAATTAATCAGTGGAACAACCTGCCTCCAGAAGCTGTGAATGCCCCAACAGTGGAAGTTTTCAAGAAGAGATTGGACAACCATTTGTCTGAAATGGTATAGGATAGTGATGGCGAACCTTTTAGAGACCGAGTGCCCCAACTGCAACCCCAAACCCACTTATGTATCATCGGGTGCCGGGTGGGCATGGCCCATTGGGTGGGCGTGGCCCATTGGGTGGGCGTGGCCCATTGGGTGGGCGTGGCCCATTGGGTGGGCATGGCCCATTGGGTGGGCATGGCCGCAGTGGTAACGGCAGACTGGGTGGGACTAAAAAGTTCAATCAATCAATTCCAACTTTGCGAGATCTTTTTTTTTCCTGCAAGCAGTTGAAATTGATTGATTGAACCTTTTTTTTTTTTTGCACATGGCGGTGGAGGCCTAAAGTGAAAAGGTTTTGTAAAACCCAGCTGAAGGCCTAGCACTGGGCTGATGGCACATGTGCCCACAGAGAAGGCTCTGCATGCCACCTGTGGCACACGTGCCATAGGTTCGCCACCACGGGTATAGGATTTCCTGTCTGAGCAAAGGGTTGGACTAGAAGACCTCCAAGGTCCCTTCTAACTCTATTATTATCATCATCATCATCATCATCATCATCAACAACAATAATAATATAAAAAACTCTACATGCAGTGAAGCTGTCTTCCAGAAGGTATTTTTGCACATTTTTGAATTTATAGTTTTACATGCAATTTTTCCAAAATATAGGCATTTTTGTATGAGATATAATTCAGTTTTGATCAAGATTAGGTGAGGCATTGGTAGCCAAATAAATCCAATTAATTGGCCTTTGAGCTGTATTTACAGTAATGTTTCTTTTCACAAGGAGGCAATTCTGTGTATAAAATTGTTTCATAAGGATCAAGATTATTTCCTTGTTCAGTTGCACAACACCAATATCATAACTAACAAAGAGGGGGAACAAGGACTACCAATTTGATTCACCCATAAAAACTGAAGTTTCAGAGTAAATTAAAATCTCTTTTTTCATATCTCCACTAGCAAGTATTTATAAGAACTCTTTGTTCATTCCTATTTTTAACTAAACCCTCCTAGGAAGCTTTGCTTACAATATTTAATAAATCACATCAATAAAAGATTTGTCACACATAAAAAGCAAAGGTAAACTAGAGATGGTTAGTCTTACTATATTCCTATAGGTTCTGAGAAAGGACCAGTGTAGTAGATGCTACTCTGTATTTCATTTTTATGCCAAAGACACATAACTGAAAGCATTCATGGTCTTTTCTTGCCTTAGTAAGATGGGTTAGAGAAATACTTTTTCCAGTATTACAGGAGCAATACGTGTCTTGCATTAACCCAAAACAACACCTTAAGCTACAGCCAGGCATAGAAAATGAGTTTACCAATAAAACCAAGCTGGGAAAACTCCAAGATCATCCATTCTTCAGAAGGTTGCTGCAAAGCAAAGTTCTTCATTGTGCTGAGATAGTTTGGCTTGGCTACAATATCATCTTCTAGCTGCATAAGAGAGGGAAACGTATAGCTGCATAAGAGGCAGGTCTTGAACTGAGAACTTGTATGCCACTGGAAAAAAAGCTCTCTAAAAAGTGGAGACAGAAAAGCTACCTCTGGCTAAAGATGGGCTCTTATTAAGGACAAGAAGACCCCGAATTTCCAATAGTTTTTATTTTCAAGCAAAGGAAAATAGCTCAGTGTTGTAAAATCACAATATGATTTGATCAAACAGAACACTTATTTGTAATCATTGAATTAATATTTTTTAAAAAAACTATTATCTGAAAACATTGTATATTTTGGTATCACTAACAACACGCTGATTTCACAACCAGCAGGCCATTATTGTGAAGGAGCCCTAGTCTTGATTCATGATCCACTTTCTGATGAGCAGCACTGTTTATTTGCTTGCCTGACTTTGATCTCTCCTTATCAATGAATACTGTTGCACATCAAATTGCCACAGCTTTATGATCCTGCTTTGTTTTGTATTAATGCCATTTAATATCTCACTATTTCGGTTGAGTGCCTCCTTGCTTCTGTGCTTATCAGGTACCTATTCTCAGTTTTTGGCTGTTCTCCTAATGGTTGAGCCTCTTTGTTCTTTATATTTATTTATGCCGGCTTTATGGTTACAGCTGTCATGATTAATGCCCACATGTTATTGTAGTGAAAGCTGATATCTTGATCATATCCTAGTTATAATAGATATGTTACTCCTTTGATATGTCACTCCCTCAAATGTAAGTTTCCATTTTTCCGCTAAGCTTGGATTTTATACAGGTCATATAAAAATGAAAATATGCAAAGTAAGCAACAAAGATTTCGTAATTCCTAAATGTTTTAAATTCAGTATTTTAACATTATTTATACATACTTTCTAATAATGTGCCTCTTCAAAATATAATGACAGTATGTTTCTATATTTTCTATTTCTGATAACATGCTGGAAGCGACCTTGGTAGAAAAGCACATCTTTTTAGTCTTCTCTTTGGTCAACAAGTTGTGCCCATCAGAAAGAGGAATATTTTTGCCTTGTGTAGGTTCAATACTACCGGTAATAATAGTCAACATTATTTTAAAATTAAATGAAAATCTTGCCACAGCATGACCTGTATGTGACAGAATGGAGAAGACCCTCATGCCTTCATCTATATATGCGCATTTGGGTTTGTGTATGTGATATTAGATACATCAACATACAGTTGATGTATCCTATACATATCTACTAACATACATAAAACTTCTTGATTGTACCTAAAAACTTCTTAAATTAATTCCCATAGTATCAGTGCTGATATGCTTGGTTTCTAAACAGAATATTTCATTCTGCTGTTCTACAAAAGTCATTCAAAGCTTTAAAAAAGGCAAACTTATATTACAGCAAGTAAATTTCATGGGGCTAACTGAAGCCAGAATGGCAAGGAAAGATCTTCCCGAGGAAGCTGAAATCAAAATTATCAGCCCTACAGTAATATCTACTAGGCCTGCAATAATATCTACTAGGGGCAAATAAAATAAAAGAACTACTAATAGCACATAACTAATCTGCAAACTGAAAGTGTTCTTAGAGCCACAGTGAGGATCCACCATCTCACTGGTTCCCCATGCTCTAGTTCAGAGGCAGAGGCTAGAAAATGAAAGTTTCCACTATTAGCAGCAGGAAAGCAGTAGTATTGATCAGAGGTACAGTCAAGGAGCTTAAGTTGAAGTCTTTCTACTCCATAATTACTCTGAGAAGTATTAGCAGAAAAGACTTTCATTTCCTCCACAAAAAGATCCCTGTCAAAACCAGTTTTTCTGCTGCTATTAGCAGCAGTGGAAAAGTGACCTTTTTTCAGTGTTCCTGATGCAAGGAGGAAGAGGAGTCTGTGTGTGCCTCCAATAATTCTGACCCTGTTCACCAACAACTATTCATATAGACTCTGAAGAGTTTGGAAAGCACGAATCCCCCAAAGTGTTGCTCATTAGTACTTTACAGCGGCCTTTTCCTCTTTACACTACAACAGGGGTGTCAAACTGCCAGCCCATGGGCTTGATGCGTCATGCCGAAACTGCACCCACCCCATTGCTGGCAATCGAAAAAAAGTTGTGATACATT
Organism: Bothrops alternatus; assembly: GCA_034064705.1. Lineage (NCBI taxonomy): Eukaryota > Metazoa > Chordata > Lepidosauria > Squamata > Viperidae > Bothrops > Bothrops alternatus. The sequence continues at coordinate 44,145,071 of JARGCV010000007.1, read as the reverse complement.
GTGACAAGTCACGTGACGTTGCGAGTTTGACACCCCTGCACTACAAGATACAATAACCCTTGCTCCAACGAATGGGCTTTTATCCAAGATGTTGAGCAAATATTGCCTTCCAGAGTTTTTGAATTAATTTCCCACAAACCCTTGCCATTTGTTTTGAAGCTGGATTGAGGGGAACTACAGTTTTTTTAAAAAATATGGCCGAATCTAGGTTGCCTATTCTGAATTTGAGGTACAATGTTTCTTCGTTGGAAAAAAATATGGAAAGTATCCTTTGAGCATCGTAGAACTTACCTGAACATAATATATGCCTTTGGATTGTGCATACATCATTAAAAAGCAGTAATCTAAATTCTGTTTAGTTCTCCACCTAGAACAGCACACAAAACAAATTACTGTTATTTTGTTGGGAGGTCAGAGGTATTTTCTGGGTAGGTATCAGGTACATCTGGCAGAAGATAATCATCCACAAGATTTTAGTCAAATATGAAGAATTCTAGTTTTGTTGTAAGCCCAGAATTATAACATTATTTCAGATTTCAGCTGACATTCCCATTGCTACCAATGGAAGCTTTCCCCCCCCCAACTAAGCGATGGACATAAATAGCATCAACAGTGGGATTGTGATAGGAGCAAAGAGTTAAATCTCTCTACTATGCTGAACTTAATCATCTGCTTCTCTACAACAAGTATAATGTAGTTCCAAAACCTGTCAAGCAAATCCAGCTGCATTCATAACATCAGATGCAATTTGACCATATTATACGTTCCACTGGAGTTACATAAAATCACAGAAACAAATACTCATATAACATTGGAATAATTAATTTGGGTACATGAGGGTTTTTTTTTAAATGGAGGAAACATACATACTAGCAAGCACCCAATGACTATTTACTACACTTCTTCTGAATGCCATATGTTTTCTTCTAAACAAGTTTAAATACCCATTATAAAGCCATGTAATAAAATATAACAAACCTTGCACCCCTAGCATATAATTTTAAATCAAATTGCCTGGAATTACCTGACTCTTTCTTTAGGGTCACCGAAAGATTCTCGCAGCCGGGAGAAATCTGGGTAGAAGTGTGGAGAAGGGGAAATAACCTCTAAAAGACCAGAATGTATTTCATTGGGAAATCTGAGAGAGAAGTAAGGAAACAACTGTCATTTTCTGTAAAAAGAAAAATAGAATTTAACCAGGGTGATGATTAATAGCCTAAATCCTAAGACATATCTCCAAGCAATATTAACAACTTTGAACGATGGCGCTACAGGAGATGTTAAGCTTTGAAGTCCAATTTTAAGCTGAAAAAACATAAATAAGGATATTTATGTCCTTTAAAAAAAAAACCCTCCCTGCTTGCTTTTCTCAACTGTTTCTTGATCCATTGACCTTCAGTTTTTAGCTGCTGAAATTTCTCGAGCCAGATGGAAGCAGATGTTAGATTTTTCAGTCATATTCATGCCTCTTTGCATACTGGTTGGTCTGAGACCTTTCAGGTCTTTTAGTCCAACCCCGACTATTATACAAGGAACTGAATTGTAAGATTAGGTCATCACTTAATAGCTTATTCACCGTGTTAAATCTTTACTAAGTAAATGCAAGGAGAAAACATATGATTTACAGTATAGAGAAAGGTTAAAAACAGGGCAAAGAAAGCATAGTCATTCAACACTATGACAACTCCGATTAACCTGTTATACATATACACTGCCATTTTTTTCCTTCCTGAATACCCAACTCAAAAGGAAAGCTGGCGGTGAGTTTAACATTACTAAATATGTTTTTCTGGAAAAGCTCAAAAGGTTTATCACAATGTTCTTAACTCAGACAGCATTCAATTCCTTCCTTCTCCTCAACTAAACCAGACTGAGAAACCAACTTTGTGTACTCTAACTGTGTTGTACTGCAATCCCCATCTTTTTAAGCGTTTCTTAACTAGGGGATAATTAAAATCGAACTCCAACCTAATTCACAGAGACCAGGCTAAATATTTAGGTGCATTTCCTCTTTATTTTGTCTACAAGGCTTTTTTCTTCCTTGCCTCACCGTATAGCCAATCCCTACTTACTGTCTGGAAGCCTAAAAGTAGTCTTCAGTCTTTGACTTTGTACCCACCTATAAACCCAAGCATGTACTTGAAAACCTTCATCTTAATATTTTGCCAACATACAAAAGGATATTAGCGATAGGCAGCAATAATGTCCTGCTCAGATTAGATTACCATCTAGTAATAGTTTCTAACTCATCCGTTTGAAAAACAATAGTCTAAAATCATAGGTGCTTGCCGCAAACTAAAATTATATTAAAATGATGATATATGCATGGTGACATCATGACACAAATCCCACTTTTTTGCATTTGTGTTCAAACTTAAGCACCATGTCTAACATGCACATGTTAATCTGGGAAGTGAAGAGAGCTATTGATAAGTATAGTTAAGGATACAGATCTAAACTTTATGAAAAACCTTTTGGATCCCAACGTATGGAGATACCTTTTTAATTAAAAAAAAATCCTACCATAACACAGGCATTTTGTACTTCTGTCATATTGGTTGGAAAAGGACAGTAATGGGAGAAGGAATATCTAATCAACTGCTGCTCTTTAAGTTTTCATAAATGTGTAGTGTCCCAAGGATGTCAAATATGAACATTTATTAATTAGAGAATATCACATTTCAATAAAAATGGCAGGCAAAACCAAATATATCAATAATATACAATTGTCCTTTGTACTATATCAATTTAGAGTTATCTATATTTAATTTTGCCCAAAGTAATCTATAAAAATTATACCTCTATTAATGAATTATTTCTGTTTTGGATTACTAAATATACAAGTCCAATCATTTCTTATGGAAATTATTCTTATGTATTTTATCTCTGGCTGGATAATTCAATGATTTCATTGAATTATTCAGCCACAGATAAAATACATAAGAATCATTGAATTATTCAATGAAATCAAGAAAAAGTACCATGGTTCCTCTTCCATGAAAGGATATCCTAATACAAATATTTGATGTGCTTCTAAGAAATAAAAGATCCAATATGGTAATGTTGTATTTTCAAAGTGACTTTTACTTTAAAACACATTCAAGGATTTTGAAGTTTTTCCTTTCAGAAGGAAAAACCACTATATAACCAGTATTTTTTTTAACCAGGATTGATCAGTTAAGGATCAGTTAAAAGGCTATTAAGAAGAAAACATGGTTCAGGTAAGTGCATAGAATTACATCAATATAATAATAAACCCTTGAACTCTCAAGGGGTCTGTGACTTTTTTAATGTCTTAAATATCTAATTTGACAAATGAGTACTATTGCTGAGAGACAAAGAATAGGCTGTCTACATTTAGCCTAATTAAAAACTACAGCTCTCCTATTTCCTGCTGATATTCTTGTGCTCTTTTAAATTAATTTTCTTCCTGCAATATTTGATCTGTGACTTGTTATTGCTAATATTGTTTTCTTGCTACACAGCAATTTCTTTTTCCTCTTTGTGTCATCTAAGACTTGTGTTTCCCCTTCCAGCACACTTCAGCCTATTAAATTTAAAGAAGATAAAGCAAGCAATTTTACAAGGAGGAGAAAAAGCAAATTGGTAAGTTAATCAAAGGAAAACTTTGAGGCACTTGATCTCAGCAGGTAGTAGCACCACCCCAATATTATTTGGATTTGAAAGCTAAGCAGTTTTGGTTCTTGTTAATAATGAATAGGAGACTACCAGGAATAACATGATTACACATTAGACTAGGATCAAGTAAAGCATCCTTAAAGAGGGCAAAATAAAACTATTCTGTACTGTTACCAAGTAAATTGTATACATGAGGTTATCAGGATTCAAGTGACTCAAGGTCATTTTTACTATTAACCAAAGGTACTTGAGAGAGAGTTACTTAGACCATCACATCCATTAGTGTCTATTGCATATAAATCCTATATTAGTGGTGGCGAACCTATGGCATGGAACCTCTCTGTGCACCGTCACCCCAGTCCTAGGCCTTCAGCTGGGTTTTATAAAACCTTTCCGCTTTAGGCCTCCACCGCCATGTGCAAAAAAAAAAAAAAAGGCTCAATAGTCAATTTCAACTTCTCGCGGGAAAAAAAAGATCTTGCCAAGTTGGAATTGATTGATTGAACTTTTTAGTCCCAACCAGTCTGCCATTACCACCGCAGCCATGCCCACCCAAAGGGCCACGCCCACTCAATGGGCCACACCCAGCCAATGGGTCACACCCACCCGGCACTCGACGATGCATAAGTGGGTTTTGGGTTGCAGTTTGGGCACTCAATTTCTAAAAGGTTCGCCATCACTGTCCTATATGTTTTATTTATTAAACCAATTGATATGGCCACCCATCTTGCAAATGGCAAACATGGGTGGTGTACAATAGAGCTAAATCAGTTAATAAATACATTAAAAAGTAAAAACCAAACTAAAATAGATAATAATAGACAAGATACATTAAAAATAGCAGAGCCACTTCATTAGTTCACCTATCCGATGGGGTCCTCAGGCCTGTTGGCATAACTAGGTCATGAGGGACCTCTGGAAGGTCAACAGTGACAAGGCCAACCTCATTTCAGGGAGAAGATTCCACAGCATGGATGTCACAGAAGAAAAGGCCTGCTATCTGTTGTATCTGGCCCTTCTCAGCTGAGTGAAATCCACATAAATATTTCTTTAAGAGTTTTATTTAACACATTTCAAAAGATTCACTTCAAAGCAAGCTGCTGGCAGTTTGTTGGCCGGAACGGCCAATTCTGATTTATTTACATTTAGATTAAACATTCTCCCACCTTCCAATTAACTCACTCTTTATCTCTTACATTGTCCAAGACTTCATTAATCTTCCGTAGATTTCAAAAACACCAGAAAACTGATTTCTAACGAACTCGGTGATGCATCAGACTGCCTCTTGATATTAACGTTGCTCGTGACAAAGACTTAGTTCCTTCTTCCTCTTCTAATCTAGTTTTCAATATGTCACTTCCTTTTTCCACTTAACTGACTCCTCCGCCTATCAAACCTTCGGAATCTCGGATCAAGCCATCTAGCTTCCTGATCCGAATCTGACTCATCACTTTGAGAGTCTGACTCATCCTGCATACAAATCTCCTCATTGTCTAGCTCGGCTGATGGGAGGGGAAAATACCCAGAGGGGCCTGGTTGTGCTTCGTCATCCTCTGATATGTACCCAGCCTGTCTAGAGACACTCACAACACTATCTAGGACCCACCAAATGTAGGTCCCTAGGTGACAAACCCTATAATGTGACCTCCCTGATGGATCTGCTAGGACAGGCAGATAAAATCAGGAAGAGGCAGTCTGCCAAATAACCCAGTCCTGTGACATGAAGGGTTTTAAAAGTCAACACAAGCATTTTGAATTGGACCCAGAAACAAACTGCTAACCAATGCAGCTCATGAAACAGAAATGTATAATATGTGTTCTACCAGAAACACATGCAACTGCTTATACTGCTACATTTTGCATCAGCTAAATTTCTGGATATTCTTCAAGAGCAGTCCCATATACAGTACACTGCAGTAATCTAAGTAGAAGGTGATGAGGGCATGAGTGACCATGAGTGATTCCCCCTATCTGAACGGGCACAACTGCTGCACAAATATGAAATTGTGCAACGGCCCTCCTAGCCTGCTCTTCCATTTCCTTGGTAACTGTCACCTGCTCTTCCTGCTGTCACCTGCTCTTCCATTTTCTTGGTAATGCTGTGACAAGAAACAAAAAGGACCAAGAAAACAGTCAGCAATCATGCTGCAAAACACTTCTATATTGAAACCACAGTGCTCCCATCTCAGTTATTACATTTCTGACCTCCACATCTCTGTACAATGCAGAACTGTAGCTAGGTCGTCTCAACTCTCTCCACTATCCTCCTCAAGTTCTCATCTTAACTAATGCTATTAATAGGCAACTTGCAGAATGGAGTAGTAGTAATGAAGCCAGGGACTCTTCTATTACCATTATCTTCTAATCTTCCTGTCCTCTGGAGTTTGCAGCTTCCAACTCCTGCCCATCATCCTTTCCAACTCTGCTAATAATTAAAAATAATCCACCAGTGTCTCCTTTCAAATCATTTTTAAAAGACCAGGTCAGATGAAGAAACTTTGACACTAGAAAAAATACACCAAGATAGAAATTAACTGTTAAATTAACATGGAACTCAGGAGAAACCAGAGATGCAGATCTGATAGGAACACAGGAGAAAGAATGTGATCTAATGGAGAATATGGCATCAGGGAGGAGATATTGATGTCAACCAGAATGGAAGTGAACCTTACAGTAAATATTAATTCAGTCTGAGTTCAGAACTGCTGACTACCAACTCCCTTTCATGCTGGGATCCATATAAAAAGCATAGTTTGCCTCAGGCTCATGTAAATCTAAGTTAGCAGTACTTGTTATATAGCTTACAACCAGCATAAAAAGACATCTTACTTTTTCTAATAATGTTTCCTGACAAAAAGTAATGGAGCAGCAGGGGAAAGATAACTGGATTGTTCCATGGCTGATGAAGACTAGCAACTGGTTTTAAACAGATCAGGAAAAAGTCAGGCAATTCAGTCCAAATTACTAAAATAGACCAATAACACAATTTACAATATTGTAACATGTTCTATCAAACAAAGAAAAGTCTCATATAGTACAACGAAATTGCAGAAGAATACTTACAAGCTTTTGATATTTTCTGCAACTCCTGTGGTATATTGTGGATCTGTCTGTAAGAAAAATTTCAATAACAAAAGACAATAAACAGACACAGGTTAAGAAGTCATTGATGTACTGATATTATATCTAAAATAATCAGTTCTGCTAAGCCAACATTTCTTTGGAAATCCAAATCCAGTAAAGGAAGAATGTAAATGTTTGCTGGGCTACTATGTAAACAAAGCGGTGTAGTCACATCTCACCAATTGTAATAATTAACAAAAGCATTAGACAACAATATACACATATATCAACCTTAAGAAATTTCAATTTGCATTAAAAGGCAACCATCCCAATCTATCTTCCAGACAAGTTGAACTACAAGCCCTATCATTCCCAGCAAGTTGAGCACTGTATTCCAATACAGATGGATACCACCACTTTGAGGAAAGCTGATGCAAAGTAGTTTCTCAATACAATACCAATTCATACTGTATATTTAGGGTGTTTAATATTAAGCAACAGATTATGAAATCTTGGTACCCATTATAACCTATAAACCTCTACATGGTATGATGATGATTACAAGCCATCACATTGTTGTTGAGTTTTAATGACTATATTCTCTATGATGATCTATCCCCAACTTGCTCCTTCAGCATTTTCAACAATGCACTCATCGCCACCTTCTGCTATCTGCTGTCTCACCTTTCCATCCACCTCTCCTAGCATTAGAGCCTTCTCTAGAGCATTAGGACTTCACATACTGTATCCAAAGTAAGATAATTTGAGCTTGGGCATTTATGCGAGTGAGAATTTGTATTGATTCATTTGATGATCCATTTGTTTGCTTTCTTGGCTTCCTTAATTTCCTTACATTCCATTAATTTTTCAAACATGAGTAACAGTGCAACATGGCCTTAACTGGAACCCCTTTATGGCAAAGTCTCTTGTAGACAGAGAGATAGGAGCTGACTTGTGACTAACAGCAAACAAATACTGGACTCCAAAACTGCAGAAAACCTGCTGCAATTTATTTTTCCCAGATGCTTAAGCATTCAGGATCTGGGGCTGAAAACAAACACAGTCTCTTTGGCATGTCAGCAGCACTCAAAATTAAATTCTCAAAATAAAATATCAAACTAAGGGAGAAAAATGGAACAAGCAGCAGCAGTTGAGGCTCATTATCCGGCTTTCACTAGCAGACTCAATGTTTTATAATATCATTGAGTTAATATTGTTCCCAGAGCCATGTAGTCTTGATGACGTTAATGCAAGCAGCCAAAGAGTTTCTAATTTTCCCCCCTTCCTAGCATTTTCCTGCAAGCACAGGGCCTGCTTTTTTTAGATCAACCGGCTGTTGATCCATTGGTTGCGACAGAAATTCACTGACCAGTTTGTCACCAGACCCTCAGATTGTGGACTGGGAGAGAGTCCAAAGTCACACAGCAGGCTTTCATGCCTAAGGCAGGACTAGAACTCACAGTCTCCTGATTTCTAGTCTGGTGCTTTAATTGCTAGACCAAACTGTATCAAGGCAGTATTGAAACTGCCAGAAGAGCAGGCACAGTCAGAAAGTTATCATGTGCAGGCTATTATTTATTTCTTTAAAATACAAACACAAATTTCAAACCATCACATTATATAGCCGATAACTAGAATTACTTGTTTTGTGAGATGGGCGGCTATATAAATTTTGTAAAATAAAATAAAATGCTTCAATTCAGGTAGCTTTTATTAATTTTAGAACTAGATAATTAATATACTCTGTTGGAATATCAATGGTTTTGTAAAGCAGTGCAGGTGTAATGTAACAATTTGTTTTTAAAAAATAAGTGTCAGATTTGACAAAGGAATTTCTACATAAAATGTGACTTTTTGGGATCTTAGGATTGGAATTGAGAGTGCCAGGCTGGAATGAATAAGACCATTTGCATGTTTTATTGGATCTGCATAGTTATTACTGTTTTAAATATGCATTCAGCCATGAAGGATAGTCTTATTACAGAAGAAGAGAACTTCTCATCACCTTAACAGGTACTCTATAGTTAGAGCACAACCTGTGCACTCGACTCCCAGAATTCCTCAGCTATTACCGAGAATTATGGGACTTGAACCATGTATCCAGAAGTGGCTGGGATTGGGGAATTCTAGCTTAGAGAATCTCTCCTCCTAAGTATTAGAGCTAAACTCACTTTTTATTTAGTGCAATGTCCAACATTTTTCTCCTGCTTTATTAATAAAAAACTTTATATTTCTGTTCTCTTCTACACCAGGACCCTGAATGCTATTAAACTGGAAGCAATGTTTTTGGTTGTTCAAAACTGGTACAGACCAGAATTTCCATCATTTCTGAACAGTCTACAAATACTATCTTAATACTGAGTCTGAGTAGCAGACCTCATGGCTGGAAGACGGGGAGTGTAACCTTTTAAGTTTTCCAGTTCTCTATATTTTGCAATATACTGCTTGAATTTAACTTACAAGTTTGTAGGTTGTTTTGCATTATTTTAGTTGATTAGTTAATATAGCATAATAAAAAGAAAAATTTAAAAAATACTGAAAAATCATAAAATGCCATGCGACTAGATGAGCCCCAAATCTTCCTCTACTCTCTTGGTTGATAATAAGAAGCAATAAGATATCAGCAGCAGCTTGACTAAAGTAACTACGCAAGCATTTTTAAAGTGCACTTTTCCCCACTATTGACTCTCTAAACATCCTTAGTGGAGGCTAAGCATGACTAAGTTGTTACATGTTTACTGGCAAAGTAGATGTCAACCTTGTGAAGTAGACGAGACAGGAAGCATGGCCATATCAGCTAATTCCACTTAATTGTACAGTTGCATCAAGAGAATCCTGCCTGGCTGAAAGTACATTTCTCCCCATGTCCTCTTTATAGCCTAAGAAACTATGGGGAGTCCCTTCTGAGCTACTTGGCCCATCCCCATTCCTGCTGTAGGCTAAAATGGCTTTTATCTGACTGTTCCCCTGGCTACTTCTCTTCTCTCTATTTCCCAAGATCAATCCCACATACCATTACAGTAAGGCTTTTTGCTAATGGTAAAGTTTACATTGTTATTTGTATAATCTAAAATATCGATGAACTAAAAGTATAGTTACTTTTTGCCTCAATTCCCTTTCTCTTCTCCTATGATAAAAGATTTGTCAAAGTTATGAGAAAGTACTGTATTTCCTGTACTGAAATTCTACTTACCAGTTAACAAGAGAACAGTATGTATTTAAGATTTGGGTGTTTTTGTGACAGACCTGTGGAAAGGCGCTGACTCCTATAAGCTACTGCAGTTGTTCAGTGATTATCACAATTCAGTAGTAGTACGAATTTATTTATTCGATTTTTATCCCACCTTTATTACCTTAGAAATAACTCAAAGTGGCAAACAGAATAATATTTTTTCCTTGACCTATTTTCCCCACAACAACAATAATCCTGTAAGGTGGGTTGGGCTGGGAGAAAGTGACTGGCCCAAAGTCAACCAGCTGGCTTTCAATGAATGCTTTTAAGCCAATGCCTCTGTTGAGTCCCTGATATACACATGTTGGGAGTAAGGCTGGCAAAATCAAAATGGCTGTGCCAGTGAGTTCACTTGAGCTACACAAGTCCACTCAAAGTCCAGTGTCCCTATTGCCACTACTAGCTAATTGAGCCACAACAGTTAATTCCTGGACCTTCTCTATATGCTTGAATTTATTGTCCACATTATAGGTTAAATTCTCTTTTCCACTAAGAATATTTTTTTGCTTTCTGAACAGAGATCACTTTTTTCCTTAATGGTGTGGGGCAAAATAGTAAAACATGATAAACACATGCTAATAAAAAATGTAAGGAAATGAAAACTGAAAGAGAACATTAAAGCTAGTTTTTCTCTCTACAATAGCAGGATGCAGGAGGTTCTGTTCCTTTAAGGGTTTTTGAAAAGAAAACAACTGTATTTCAAACTGGGGATAAATAACCACAGTGGGAACACAGTACGAAAACATGTATATAAATTGTAAGATAAGCTATAGCCATTGTTTATTAATGTGTTATGGTTATGCTAATTCTAGAGTTCAAAATCTGTTTTGATTAAAGGCATTCATTTGGAAAAAGCACATGTCTCTGTTTCAGCTCAGTTCTCAGTTCTATTATTATCTTATTATTTCTGCAACAAATCCTGAGAGAATATCATCATGGCTCTTTTGGAGATAGCATTTCAGTAAACAATTCCCTCTAACTCTCTAAGAACAAGCATCAACCAACTCAGTACAACTGAAATTAAAAGGGCATATACAACTGTTGGTAAGACAGCAAACAGCCTTCTGTTAACAAATTGACCCTCTGCAGCTGAATACGCCCAAGCATTGTTTCACATTTGAAATAGCCCACTGGGACCCATTGACAGGATATGGCCAATGATTCTTGTTGGACAGCAGCTTCTCTGTGCCAAAGGAAAAGTTCGCTCATACCCATGTGAAAATCATCCTGCTACTTTATGACTAGCTGTGCCTTCCCAGTTCAGTACCAAGTTTCTGTCAAACACACAAGATGGGGATATAGTGCTATGAAAGACAGATTCAGAAGCAAAAAGATGCTTTGAGTTACCTCAGCAATCATGACGACAATGACAGAATCTTCCTTCTCCTGCTGGTTGAGCTCGGAGATCAAGGAGTTCAGGGTATCTGTCAAATATGAATGGACCTCCCTTTTGACACTGGGGATTCCCATGACTATTGATACTGTAAAGGAGCAAAACAAAGCAGATGTGAAATTATCTCGCTAACAACCAAACACTTTCTCATACCACTTTCAAACGGAGTTCAGTTCTCAGTTCTGTCAGTTGACCTATATTCTTAGATATGAACTAATAAATAAGGACATTCTATGTCGGTCATTGCAGCAATTGCAAGAAAAAATTTTTTTTTTTAAAAGACAGTGTTTAAAAAAACAAAAAACCTGAAGAGAGACTCAAGAAGAAAATCTTAAATTTTATATTTCAAAGTGTTAAGTTCTGCAATATCACTGTTATGATGCCCTTTTCATTTATGCTCTGTTAGACTGGTTGATAATGCAATAACCAAGCAATTATGAGTTACTTAACAATGCAGTGCCCTGACTTAAAAATCCTGACTTAGCATTGGGTAGGAATTCAGCAACTCACTGGGGAGGGAAGAGAAGGATCAGAACAAGATTGGTTGGGGATGAAGCAAGGTGCAGAGACACCTAGATAAGAAAGGAAAGAAAAGGCAAACACTGTTTAGGCATTACAAAGAGGGTTACATTCACTGGGTAAGCAGCCCTTTTCAGGCAAAGACTTATCTTCAACTTTTGGGAACTCTGCATCTATCTGCACTTCCATTCACAACTATTAATCTCTAAATCCTCCAATTAATAGATAATTAAGGAAAATTTTATTTTCCTATGATGTAAATATGGTGCATATAGGAGATCTGAGGAGACCAAGCCCTTATCTGAATACATTAACCCAGGGAAAACAAAGCACTGGCTCAGTAGATAGTGTCAAATTGAGCCAAATTAGGAAACTAAAATTGTCAGCTTAGCCATAAAACATTTAGAAGACCAAGGAATGTTGATAAATTGAAGAAAGAACTGGGAAATGAACAGAACTTTGTGAAAGAAGAAGAAAATAACTCTCTTGAAAGAAACTATGTTCAGAAATGCTGCCTCTTCTTTCAAATCCTAATTGCCTTTGTAATTCTGACCCAATTCTAATTGCTTCATGACCTCACTAAGCAATGATACGATATATTTAATGAAATCCTTGTCTGCTATATCCAATCACAGGTATAAAGAGAGACTGTAATGTCATTCCTATGTACATTGCATCGTCAATAAACTATCTGTGCTTCAGTGTAATGTATTCTGATCTCCAATTCTAGCATAGCCATAACAAATTCTACATTTATATGTAGACATAATGTGTATAACTGATTCTACAATACTAAAGCAATTCATAATATGAATGATATTGTTTGTGTTCAAACACATGGTAAACTATAGGTTTTTTTAAGCATCTCTGTAGAATAAAGCATAATTGCTTGGGACTATATATATACTCCAACGACTCTAAGTTCATACAGAATCTTAAACCAAGGATTTTAAAACTTTGCGATACCCAATCCTCAAAATGATAAATGGATTTGTGTAATTCTCTTGCTAAGAATAGAATTAATAATTTTATTGAGATTGGTAAGATATCTCTATATAGCCTATTTAATTAAAATGTATTCTATATACCAAATATAACAATGATAAAACATTTTTAAAAATTAGTTTCATTGGATTTTTTAAGTCAAAATTTATAACTATATATTTTTATATTGTATAACTATATTTTTCAATGGGAAGGAAGAGCTTGCTTATTTTTGCATAATTCCTGAAATCTGAGTAGTACTTTGAAAACAGCTATACTTATTTTTCCTATTCCACATTTGTTTTTTATCAATATTTTTTTTCTTGGTAGTACCAATTATAGAGAACCCTGACTTGCATAACTAGGAATGTTATGCAAATTTTTAAGCATTACATGTACACTTGTCACTTGTAGCTGTCTTCTTACCACCCAAAAAAAACCTTTTCAGTTTTTAAAGCCTAAGCATTTAAAATAGCAGATGAAAATGCCAAAGTTCTTGAAGACATATGCTTCTACTGAAAATCTGGTTTGTGGATGTACTAGCATCAGTAATACTGTTGGGGATTGCTAAGAGGAACTGAACAAAATGAGTTTCTGTTACTTAAATAACCATTTACAGGGTGTAGTATTACAGGTAGTCCTTGACTTACAACAGGTCACTTAATGACCATTCAAAGTTACAATGGCACTGAAAAAAGTGACTCACGACCATTTTTCACAATTACTACTATTGCGGCATCCCCACGGTCATGTGATTTACATTCAAATGCTTGACAACTGACTCGCACTTATGATGGTTGCAGTGTCCGGGGGTCATGTGATTGCCTTTTGCAACCTGCCTACAAGCTAAGTCAATGGGGAAGCCAGATTCACTTAACAATTGTGGCAAGAAAGGTCGTAAAATGGGACAAAACTCACTTAACAAATGTCTCACTTAGCAACAGAAATTTTGGACTCAATTGTGGTCATAAGTCGAGGACTACCTGTATTGTAATTTTAAGGAGTATTTTGCCTCTGCTAAGAAAAGGAGGTAGATAGACAAATGTAGCAATATGGAAAAGTGCACACTCAACTGCTCTCTCTGAGGCAAAACTCTTTATGCGTTGTGACTAAACTGCTCTTGATCCCCATAGGGGACGTGACCCAGTTTGAGAGCTCCCACCTTAAGCCATAAACAAACATACTTCAGCACAGCGTGTTGTGGGACTCCAGCTAGGATTAGGAAAGAATAACCACTGGACTGGGCACCCACTTACCTCCAGTGCGCCCTTGTCCCAGGTGAATTGCTGGCTGCAGGCTGTTCTCCTTTGACAACAAATGTGGCAAATGATGGAAGATGGTTGGGAGGTGCAGCACATTCTTGTTAGTGATATTCCACAGTTTTAGTTTTGTTTCATCTGGGGGAAAACAGGGGAACCCCTGGATGATATATTCAACCCATTTTGCTGGACATAATTCATTTCATACATTGTTTAGTGGATTGCAATAACCATTTTGTGAAATAGTATAATCTTTTTCATTTGTATCCTCTAATTTCATTAAGTTTAACATGAAGTACCTCCTAAACAGCCATGCTTCACTCTTCCTCAGGCTGTTTTGAGAGAAGGGAAACAGAAATTTATCAAATCAATAAAGGAGAATATTTGTAACTCAGGGTTGAAATGGGGGGGGGGTGTCCTTGATGCTCTCTGAGCTTGGTTGTTTTCTTGCAGACGTTTCATTGCCCAAACTAGGTAATAGCATCAGTTTATCAAATCTCAGAACCCTGGTTTTCTTTAATATTTAGAGCTATACAGCTGTTTAGATTAGTTCACAAAAAAAATGCTTCAGGCCTCACTGATAGCACACTTTGGACACTGAATCTAAAACATTACATATCCCCAAAGTTATGTTCTAAATTTGGGACGCTTGCATCCAAATGTATCCATAAAAATAAGTTCTTAATTGGAAAAGAATCCAGTGTATGTATGGATCTAAAATACAAATGTAAGTGACACCACTATTTTATGTTTTAGAAACAAGCACCTTACATTTCGATTCAAATGAGAAAAATGTTCTATTATATACCTTTTGAGTGCAATTATATTATTTATAAGCCTTCATTTTAAATATTTTGACACAGCCTTTTCAAGCAGTAGATGCTATACTCTCCATATAGCCGCCTCTCTTCTATGCCAATGTAACAGCTTTGCTTTGGGAGCGGCCCTGGTCGCCAGCTTGTTTCTGGATGCAGTTCAAGGAGCTGGTTGCTTCCTATAAAGCCCTACATGGCACAGAGCCCAGTTAATTGAGGGACTGCCTGTCTCCCACAATATCTGCCTGGCTGGTTCACACAATCCAGATCCCATTTATTAAAGAATGCCATTATCAGGACCATGGAAATCTGCCCTCTTTGTAGCAGCACCTGTACTCTGGGATGAGGTTCCCCTGAGATTTGAAAGGTATTTCAAAGGCCAGAAGATGTAGTTCTTTTCCCAGGCCTTTAGCAAGGACAACTGGTGCCCTTTCTTTTTCTTTCTTTCTTTCTTTCTTTCTTTCTTTCTTTCTTTCTTTCTTTCTTTCTTTCTTTCTTTCTTTCTTTCTTTCTTTCCTTTCTCTTTCCCTTGTTCCAATGTTCCATCTAGATTTGTTTCTTCGATCTTGTTCCTTTGTTTTGTATTTTTGTGTATTATTGTTTTTTAATATTTTTTTAACTATCTGTAATCCACCCAAGAGTTGCTGGGAGTCAGGAGGGATATTATTATTATTATTATTATTATTATTATTATTATTATTATTATTATTATTATTATTATTATTATTATTATTATTATTATTATTATTATTATACACACAGCAATTTATTATTAAAGCACATACTGGCAAGACTTTTCTGTGCAAAAGGGGGATTGTTTACAAGTTCTCAATAGAGACCAGCTGGCTAAAGCTATTGAGAAAAAGGATATACAAAACCAGGAAAGCATCAGCGGAAATAGAAACCAGGCAGCAGTGTGGAGCTTCACACAAACCTAACGCTATGACAGCAGAGGTATGAATAATTTTGTTGCAAAAAACTACGGACATTGAGATGGAATCTTAAATGGGATAGCTGCCCTCTACAACAGGGGTTCCTAACAAGGGGTGCTCGCACCCCCTGGGGGTACGAGACGATATCCCAGGGGGTACGAAAACTTGGGTTTTCAAAATTATAGTGTATGTGCATAATTCGTTGCTGTTATTTCGAACTTTTGTAAGGGGTGCGAGAATATATCAGAAGCGTTCTAGGGGCGCGGGGTATAGAAAAGGTTGGGAGCCGCTGCTCTACAACATCAGTTTGCGTGTTCATAATGACTCTATATGTTTTCAGTGGACAAAGAATATTTTAAATAATTTTCACATCATTTCATGCATGGCGAGTATCATGATTCAATGCATTTTCATAAACTTTAAGCCCTCATTCATTACATTCAGTGACCTACAAAACATCCACACAGCAAATGCTCTTTGCTGGCCAGCCACTCCTGGTGCTTCCAGGCTTGATGCATTCCAATTGCCAGACCTTCCAGCCTTTGGTATCAGGTTGAGGCAGACCTCATCTTTTTAAAAGCCGGATTTACCAGATAAACTGCTCCACGTCCGATTTATGTCCCGCAGGGCTTGCTTTTCAGAGATGGCTCTCTTTATTTCATCTAGGACTACATTCAGCTCCTTTGACCGCTTGAGGCTTTCCTGCTCTGCAGCATGCAAACGGTCTCTCAGTGCTAGGAACTCTCGCTGATAGATATCCACAACATCACCTGAAACAAGATGAAGAAAGAGTAGGACTGTTGCAAGTGGAAAGATGATTATTTTAGGAAGTTATGTTAACCAGTGTAGAGTTTTGCTAGTTTTTCATATTCTTTCCAAGGGGAAAAGATGGAGCAAGAAGGAGCAAAACATCTTTTTTTCTTCTGCTAATTTTGAAGGAATAAATATATTTTGGCCCAGACAGAGACATATTAATTAGAGCAATGTGTTTCCAAATCAATTCTAACTAATATATTAGATTCTTAAAAAATCTAATAAACGTTCTTATATTCATGGTTTATGCTTCTATGTAGGCAGAAGTTCAGATATTACAAATCATTTTAGAAATAGCGCACAACAAAGTTATACTGTAGTTAAATGGTTACATATAAACCAGATTCCTTTGAAAGTCACCTTGACCAGCAAGCTTGCCACACAATATATATAATTGCTCTGTCAAAGTACTTATGGAAAAAGAGAGAGAAGCACAATTAGATATTGCAGTCACTTTATTCATTTTTTAAGTATTAATAGTGCACAGGGCAATTTATTGGTTCATGCACAACTGTAACAGGCTGAATATAGGGAGGAGAAGAATAGGGAGCCGAAGAATACAGTTACAACTGATTTTGGATTATCACTGAGCATCCCAAATAAGGAAATAAATATTCTCACATAAATACAGCAATATCTAAGCACAAATTACAACAACAACAATAATAATATACCCTGTTTATATGAGCATATATTCACATATGGACAAGTCCATAGAAGTTCATACTGTATAAGAGACAAGATTGTACCCAGTATAGCAAATCCTGGCATTTTTAATTTGTAAAAAGAAGTATTTCAGAAAATACTAAGTGGTAACTAATTCAATATTCCTAATTTCTCTTGGATTAAGTTCAAGAAGAGTGGGGATATTATTACGTTCTTTTTTAATCAAAAGGAAGTGGTGTTTAAAATAAGACAGATAAAGGAGAAACCCCATACAGTACTGCAAATATTCTTTTGGCTTTTGTATGTTTTGGGGAATCAATACAGATCTATACTTGAAATAAAGATTAACTTTTCAAAACTGTTCTAAAGTTAAACTAGTTCTCCAATATTCAAAAGAGGATTTCTTTGTGATAAATTATATTGTACTTGTTATTCCTATAGCAGAAGTGTGTTTGAGAGTAGCTGTTTGAGAATAACAAAAATAGCCTCTTTGCAAAAAAAAATCTAAACAGTCTTTTGTTTATTTCCTAAAGTTATGATACTCTGTGTACAACTTGTGGGTCCAGGATTTTAGCAATGAGAAGTTTAAGAAGAAGAAAAAAGCAAGCAAGGGGCTAAAATAAAATAATAGGCAAAGGATTTTAATATAAAAAAATGTACAAGGCTAAAAAACAAGAACCCATCATTCCACTACCAGTGCTCTATGGTGGGTTAGTTGTGGCTTAACAAACTAGAGGTGCAAGGTGTGTTTTCCAGCTATGCATGGAGTGACAGCTGCTTCACAAGCAGGCCAGCATAAATAATTAAAGAAGGGGCGTTGTCTTACCTGAACGCCTTTTCTCAGCATGAGGAATGTAGAATCCACGAATGGGTTGTTTTAGTCTTCTAGCCCAATCAGACCAAACAATCAAAGTTGCCACGCCCCTGCAGGGTCTGAGCATGCCCCAGTTTAGAAAAGGGCGAAATTAATGATTGTGTGACGTGATGGCTCCCGAACTGCTGACAATAACCTAACTGCCAATAATAATAATCAGGGAGGGGGTGGATTCTATATTCCTCATGCTGAGAAAAGGCGTTCAGGTAAGACAATGCCCCTTCTCCAGCATGTAGGGAATGTAGAATCCACGAATGGGACATACCAAAGCCCCTATGATCCCACGGGTGGGAAGCAGGTTGGTTAAGTGTCGGCGTTGAAATGGACCACTTGTTGTAGAACCTGACGGCCAAAAGAGGCCTCTGCGGAAGCAAACTTGTCGAACTTTTAGTGGTGAATGAATGAAGGGGACGACCACGTAGCTGCCTTACAGATGTCTTCTATGGACGCCTGAGTTTGCCACGCCACTGACGTGGAAGCGCTCCTTGTAGAATGCGCTGTCAGGCGACTAGGGACAGGTAAAGAGTAAGCCTGGTAAGACTGAGAGATACAGGCTTTGATCCACCTGGCTATAGTAGACAAGGAAACCTTCTGTCCCTTGGAAGCTGTGTGGAAAGATACAAATAATGCCTCCAACTTGCGAAAAGGAGCTGTCCTCTTAATGTAATAACGCAGTGCCCTGCGTACATCTAGGGAATGCCACTGCTTCTCTAGTGTGTGAAAAGGATTGGGACAAAAGTTTGGTAGTACAATTTCCTGAGTCCGGTGAAACAGTGTATTTACCTTGGGAATGAATGAGGGATCTAACCTAAGCACCACTCTATCCTGGTGGAAGGTACATAGGTCTTCCCTGACTGAAACAGCAGACAGCTCTGATACACGCCTCGCCGACGTAACAGCCACTAGGAATGCCACCTTATGTGACAAAATATGAAGAGGACAAGACCTGATAGGTTCAAAGGGAGATCTTGTGAGTGCCTGTAGAACTCAAGGTAGTTCCCAAGAGGGATACCTGTGTACTACCGGAGGTCTGGTGTTGGAGACTCCTTCCATAAAGGACCGAACTCTGGGATGATGGGACAATGGAGTGGAGTTGGCACAGGTGAACACCATAGAAAGAGCGGCCACCTGCCTACGCAAGGTGTTGGGCGCTAAATCTTTATCCACTCCATCCATGAGGTATTCAAGAATTACTGGAATATTGACGGAAGATATAGACAAACCCTGGGTATACCAGTCACAGAAGTTCTTCCAAGTGGCATCATAAATCCGGTTTGTCGCCGGCCGTCTAGAAGCTTGGATCATAGATATCACTCTTGAAGAGTAAGATCTGCGCATCAGGAACTGGCATTCAGATGCCAGACGGCTAGTTGCAGCCACTGTGGATCCAGGTGCCGTATAGCCCCTTGCGTTAGAATGATCCTCTCTGGAGGAATCTGCCATGGGGGAGCTACGAGGTTCACGAGATCCGCGAACCATGGACGCCCCGGCCAATATGCAGCCACAAAGATTAGCTCCACTTGTTCTTGCAACAGCTTCTTGATGACGGCCGGGATCAAGGGAAGAGGTGGAAATGCCTATAGAAGGCCCACCGGCCAAGGACTGCGGAGGGCGTCTGCTCCCTCCAAACCCTGAGATGGGTACCAAGAGAGAAACCGAGGGAGCTGAGCGTTCGCCGGAGATGCAAACAGGTCGACGTTGGGTCGACTGAAATGGTGAGTAATCTCCCGGAAGAGACAGGGATGCAGACATCACTCTGAATGATCTATCGTAGATCAACTCAGAAAATCCACCTGACGGTTCTCCACCCCTGAATTGTGTTCCGCCTTTAGGGACAATAGATTCCGTTCCGCCCATGACCCCAGATGCTGGGTTTCGGACAATAAGGTCCAAGATCGAGTGCCACCCTGTCTGTTGACATGGGCCTTTGCTGCCATGTTGTCCGTCAGAACCAGCACATGACAGCCTGCCACCTTCCTGCGGAAATGGCGAAGTGCCAGGTGTATGGCTCTGAGTTCTAACCAATTTATGTTTTTCCTGAGATCCCTTGGAGACCACCACCCCTGGGCGAATTGAAGATGTAAATGTGCCCCCCATCCAAACAGACTGGCATCCGTGGTCAAGGTTACTCGAGTCGGTTCTTGGAACAAGGACCCCTTGGACAATGCCGGGGACAGCCACCAGATGAGGGACGTAAGTGTCTCTGCTGGAACTTGCACCCTCTGTGGAAAACATGCCACCCCTCATTTCTGGTAGGGGAGTAGAAACCACTGTAGTTGTCTCGTGTGAAGCCTGGCCCAAGGCACTGTGGCAATACCTGAGATCAGTTTCCCTAACAGCTGTGAAAGCAGACGTAGGGTCACACGTTTTTTCTTGCGCACCCTGGTGCATATACTGACCTGATGTTCCTGAGACAGGAAAACTTTGCACTGGTTGGTATCTATTATTGCGCCCAAGTGGAGCAAACGGTTTGTTGGGATCAAATGGCTCTTTTGAAAGTTGAGCATCAATCCATGATCCTGGAGCGTCCTTATTGTCAGTGCCACGTCTGATCGGGCGTTCAGTGCCGAAGACGACTAGGATATTGTCCAAGTAGCACTGAACGCGGACAGGTACCAACCTGTGCAGGTAAGCTACTGTCAGATCTATGGATGTGAGAAAATCCCCTGGCTGAATGCTGCCTAGAATGGAATGAAGAGTCTTCATCTTGAATTTGTGGTACACTAGGAACGAATTTAGGGCTTTGAGATCTAGAATCGCCCTCCATCCTCCTGAGGCTTTTGGAACCATGAACCAGATGGAGTAAAAGCCTAGTCCCCATTGATCTGGGGGTACCCGCTCTATTGCCTCTAAGCTTAACAGATGATGAATGGCCTCCTCCATGAGGCCTTGTTTCACGGGGTTTCGTGATAGGGGGCAGGTGATGAAGCGCTGGGGGGGAGGGTTAGAAATTCCAGAGACAGACTGTCTCTGATGGTAGTGAGAACCCAGGTGTCCGTGGTGGTGCTTTCCCATTTGTGGAAGTACAGTACTAGTCTTCCGCCGATGGGTGGGATCCGGCTCGAGTTACTTTGACTTCCGGAAAGGACGACCTCCCCCGCCCCGAAAGGGCCACTTAACCTGAAATTGTGGCTTTGGCTTATCTCTGTAGCCGGATCGGTCCTAGGAACGGTCCGGCCACGCTTGAAAAGGCCGGTACCCGCTCCAGGAAGTCCGGTCTGAACCAGACTTAAATGACGGACACCGAGTGTATGGCGAAAAGCGTCTGCCCGTCTTTATGACAATGTGAGATAGCACCTTGACCTTTTCCTTATTTTCCGTCAGGTAAGGAGTAAGAGCCTCCCCAAAAAGGTGACCCTTTTGATATGGTGCCGCAGCCACTCTCTACTTGTGCCTGGTGTCGGCCTTCCAATTTTTGAACCAGAACAGTCTACATGCAGCCACATTGGAAGCTATGGCTCGAGCCGAATATCTGGCCGATTGCAGAGACACATCGGCCATGTATTCCAGTGCAGCCCACAACTTGGTGACATCCTGAAGTACCCTTACCTCATCTGTGCATATCATAGCCTATAATTCCCGGAGCCAGATCAGTGAGATTCTGCCGAAGAAGGAATTAGAAGTTGAGGCTCTAATAGCCCATGCCGATGCCTGATGAGTCCTGCGGAGGGAAATCTCAGATTTCTTGTCCTCGGCCTTAAGGGCTTCTGACATATCTCCTGTTATTTAGATGTCTGACAGTATGGGAGCAAGAGCCTCGTCTACGCCCGGAACTTCAAGAACATCATTGAGGGAAGGGACCGTATCCAAGAGTTTACGATCTATTCCCCCAAGAGTAGAGAAGGTTCCCGGAGACCCCCATGATCTTGAATTGATTTTAAAAACATGGGGGGACAAGGTATCTGTAGGTTCTTTGTGACCAGTTGCAGAAAACAGTGGGTCAGAACTCTGACCAGAGTCCTGATCGGCCGTTTATGGTTTCACCGGCTCAATCTTTCCAGTGACATAAGCCTTGCGCAAAAGTGAATGAAAGGAATTTGGATTAAACACCCCTACCATAGGAGTGGGCTCCGCCTGAGTGTCTTCCTCGTCTGACCATATGACTTCTTCGGGAATTTGCGCAGAATACTCCGATATCTCGCTCCCTTCAGATTGAGGTGGAGAACCATGATCTGAGATCATGTACTCCCTGGGATGCGTAGTTTCCGTTTCCCTGAGGATGCCATTGCCTGAGCCACCGCTTGTGAGATCATGGCCTGGAATTGGCCAGTGAATGAAGGATGCTCAGGGGCCCGAAAGCCCGCCGCCGTCTGAGTGAAAGATGCCGATGGAATTTGAGGAGGGGGAGCTGCAGTAAACCCCCCTTAAGACCCACATGACATCGAGGATGGGCCAGGTTCAGTGACTGGAATTGAATCTTGGATCTGTATTCTCAGATCCTGATCAAGGATAGACAGATGGTCCCGATCGTATCCAAGCAAAGACCCCTGATCCAGGGTTTGCTCGGGGAACCAAATCTGTGGCCAAGGGGAAGGACGATGTTCCCAATGTGGATGCACGAGGGGAAAGGGAGACAGGTTGTGTCTCCGCCATGCGTTGCTGGACCTTAGTAAATTGTCGTTCCAGTGCCTTGTGCCTGCTATCTGCTTGCTTATCAGCCATCTTAGAGGTCCGTTTAACCTTGGCCTTGGCCTTAGCAGGTGCCTCCTGACTGGGTGACTTGCGCTTTGCATTTCCACTGGAGGTGGAAGCCTGTGGAACGGTGTTATCCGCCATAATGAGAACAAGTAATAGAGGTTTTCACCAGGAGATCCCTGGATTGGCCCTGGTCTGCAGGAGAAATAAATCAGGTTTTCACCAGGAGATCCCTGGATCGGCCCTGGTCTGCAGGAGAAAAAGGCTACGGCCCACCTGAGTGGTACAGGCCTTCACAAGGGTCTGTGAGGTCTGGCCCACCGTTAAGCACAGAGTAACTATGCAATATAAGCCGCGTTGCAGTCAGGGGCTGTCCTCCCCTTCAATTTTTCAGGCCCACTGCAATAGTGAGACAATTGGGCCGATAAAACATCAAATGCCAATTAACGAGAAGTCTATATATGAATATAGATATATATCTTGTTTATTTTAATTCTATTTTATTTTTTAAAAAAAATTTGGACCCTTATGTCTCACTTAGTGACGGCTAGGACAGTAACTGCCGACCACTAGATGCAGACAGCAGGGGAAAAAACCAGGCAAGACAAGCAGCAGTCCAAAGTGTGATACTGGATATTTGAATGAAGCAGGTAAATAGCTCAGTATGGTCTAATACTACAAGTAAGAAGGAGTGAGAGACTCAAGCTATGGCCACGAGGTAACCTAAAATGGCGTCTATCAAGAAACTGAAGCAGAGAGGTAAGGAGGATCTAAAAGAATGGAATTAGAACTCCTATGCCCCCCCATGTAGAAAAAATCACCAAATAAATTAGATTGCTTTGCAACTGTAAATAGGTCAAACACTCTATTTAATGGTGTGCGATTGTGCGGAGCCCAAAATGGCGGCCACGATGATCTGATCAGAGAGGGAACAGGCCTGAGGAAAAAGATCCTCTTCTGCAAGTAATCAGATGATGATTTTAGCTAAAGAGACCATCTTGTGGATTTTTAAGCAATTTGTAGCTGACAAACAACAGTAATAAGAAAGGAAATTGATCAATGTGAAGATCAAGTTTTCTAGAGGCTCAAAATGGCGTCCGAGGCTGTTTGAATAGGAAATGAAGCCAGGAAAGTCAAATCACAGATGAAAACTAGCAATTTGAAGCTTAGTATTCACAGCAACGAGGAGGCAGCAATTACAAGGATCAGCTGCCTGCCTCTGAAAGGCCTAACAGAGAAGGGAATTGATAGATTCATGGATGCAAAGTGTATCGGTGGTTATTAAAACGGATGTCCATGTGCCGCCTCTATGTTGGTTGAGGCAGGCAGGATTCCCTTCGGTACCATTTGTTGGGGGTCAAGGGAAAGGGAGGGTTTTGCCTTCTCTTTCTGCTCAAGATCCCCATGTACAATTGGTGGGCCACTGTGTGACACAGAATGCTGGACTCGATGGGCTTTGGCCTGATTCAGCATGGCTCTTCTTATGTTCTTATGTTCTTATGTTCTTATGATTCAATAAGAGGAAAATGCTGCAGCCCTGAGCCCAGAGCTGAACCAATGCCCCCCAAGAAGGGAAAAAAGGGTAGAGAATCCACGAATGGCAATAACTACCTTTCTCAATCGAAATTGGGAGCCAAATTCTCATGTCTCTTCAGGGCTGAGACCAAACGAAACTGGGGCATGCTCAAACCCTGCAGGAGCGTAGCAACTTTGATTGTTTGGTCTGATTGGGCTAGAAGACTAAAACAACCCATTCGTGGATTCTACATTCCCTACATGCTGGAGAAAGATCTAGGACCTCAGACTGCCCCCTTAGCCAGATGACTCACAAAGTAGCTCTTGGAAAAAGAAAATCAATGAATGGAGAGAGTATCTAATTATTACTGTAGGCTGTTGAGGATTCTCCTAACTGTGCTAAATAAAACCATACTATTGATTTAGCTAGAGGAGCATGATGAGCAAAATCAAATTCACATGATTTTTAAGCAGATGATAGCAGATCAGCGGCAACTCCTCTCAGCCTTGATTTTATCTTTTACCATCTTCCTTTTTTATCTCAGTTCCTTCTTCCCTGTCTTAAATTTAGCTGTGAGTGAAAACCAGAAGATGGCTCTGCCCAGGCACTGCTGGCATAGAAACAGGAAGTGTACCTCATTCAAAGCATTTATGACCAAAGTAATTCTATGTAACGGAGCACAATTAGATACTTGGTAGCTTCAGCAAAGGTAAAGCTAAGGTTCATAGTTGACAAAAAATGTTACTAACACATTTTAGCCCACTCCATCCAAAGGACTAGTTAAAGTATTATTATTTTGCAAAATTCACCCATAAACATAATGGTAAAGAAGTTTATTACAGGTGAAAACGTTTCTAAGATTGACTATCACATTTTCAAGCCATTCATTCGTTTATTTATTTAAAAGATTTGTACGGCCATCTATCTTGGAACACAACTCTGGGCAGCTCCCAATGAAACCTAAATATTAAAAAAATATATAAAACAGAACAAAAATACTTTGCCTCAGCCATCTTCTTGGGATACTGGAACAAACTATCTGCAGATGCCCACCTCACTCTACCTCAGTGTCCATTTGGACTGGACTCTGCTCTTTATGGTCTTCCAAAAGGCTAAAAAGTGGGGACCTGCCAGACTGCTGCATGAAGAGCGTTCACAGTGCTTCGCGCATTGTATAACTATGACTTGATATGTGTGGCTAACTGTGGCTTATTTGTGACTTGGATTTTTTTTGGGATGGTGGTGGTGGTCCTCTATCCACATAATGCCAAACAACATTTTAGAATGGTCTATGATTGATGTGAAAAGCCTGATCCTTTCTGCTGCTAATAAAAATAAATCTCAGAGCCCATTGCCCAATCCCTGAGCAATGAAAACCCTTTGAGATATCATGCTTACTGACAGTTCTTCTGAATTTCTCAGAGAAATACAGAATGTAATTCAATTTAACTAAAGGTTTCTAGTGATTGTAAAGAAATTTATTTCAAAGTAAAGTCCAAAGACTTCTCCCATTTGTATTTTTAAGGAACAAATAGTTGTTTTTAAGGTATATATAGCTGTTGTAGGCATCTACTTCAGCTTTAGATTATGGAAATGAAGGCCAAATAGCTGGAAAGATTAAACTCTATTAAATCACTTGGTATTTCTTCTTCATATTAACAAATCAACCAACATTCATATGTTACTTATACAGTATGAGCAATGATAGGAATGAAGGGGAATCATCCTTGCTACATTAGATTTCTCAGTGGCTTCCTGTTGATCCTGCTGAATTATCTAAATCCACTGAGTATTGGAGACATAGTTTTACAGTGGTTCTGCTCTTTCCTGAATGGGAGGTTGCAATCAGTTGTTATGGGGGTGTGAGGAAAAGTCATATCCTATCTTGTTTGGCTTGGATGTAAGTTTGTTCCTTCTTATCCAGATCCTGGCAGCTTAAAACACTGGGTGAGAACTTACATTTCCTGATCAACCAAAGGCAGACCTGCATTGTTGAGCATCATCTGCATATCAGTGATACCTGAGACCAGTTTAGGCAGATGATTTTTCCCAACAATTTCATTTTTTTTAATGTTAAATAGTATAAGGGAAGGGACTGAGCCCTGATGCATTCCAAATAATGTTCAAGGATATTACCCATAGTCAATCCAAGCAATACAGAATGGATACTGAATGGATATTCCTTTGAAGCTTATGGATTCTGGAATTATATTATATTTGACTCTCAATGAGGTGATGCTCCCCTGAAGAGCAGATGGAGGCTGTGTGCAAGATGTCTTTCCCCCCACTTTGGAACTAGTGTATCAAGTATGGCCTTACCTAAAATAAGGGGGTAATGAATATAGTTCCTCATATACCCTTGTCCTCTCCTATATGCATTCTGCAATTTCTTTTACGTGGGGCTAGTCTTCAAGACCATCAGCAAAGTGTAGCAAACTACATGCTTATGTAATGCCAATGCAGTGGGAGCTGCAATGGCCACTGACATGCTTCGAAGTGCAATATATAGCACTAATTATCACCCTTGAAACTTACTTATATGGGTCAAGGCTTGGATATCCTGGAGTGCCCATCTCATATAAACTCTGCCCAGGGCCACAGAGAATGCCTAATGAAAGCCCCCATCTAACAAGTACTGCGACAAGAGGGGTTGAAGGCAGGCCTTCTTTGTTGGGATTCCCCTTCCCCAAATGGCTTTCCTCTCAGGCAAGGCAGGTTACCATGCCTTACAGAGACTTGAAACATCTCATTGTTCCAGAAATGTTTTGCAACTGTAATATTTTTAAACTAATTATTTTTGTACACTACTTAGAATCTCCTAGCCTGAAGTATTTTGGAAATTCATGAATAAAACGTTGAGAAAACCAGTTCTTCATGAGTGCAAAAGAAAGTGGCTCTTCATAATATTAATTAGCTCAAATTAGTGAATTTGCCAACTTTACTCACAAGTTCAATTTTCCAATCCTGAAAATTGATACTGCTTTTATTAGAGAAATACATTAGTATTTACTTGATGAAATTTGCATTTTTGTAAAAAGAGGGTCTGTGAAATGAAGTCAAGAATGCTATTTTTTCACTTCCAAATCTCTTATACAAACCCTTGAAACAGTACAGTAGCACAAATCAAGATTACTTAGCAACATAAAAAAGTCTCAAACCCTTCAGAAGATCTCTATAGCACATGGAGAATGGAAAAGTCACTGATTATCAGTCATCTATTGTCTGCCTGTTTCAATATAGTGTTGTATTTCTCATTAAATTGCAAAGATGAGGCACCTACCAAAAGGTAGGTGCCTCATTAACTATAGTACAGGGGTCCCCAACCTGTGGGCCATGGCCCAGTACCGGTCTATGGCCTGTTGGCCACTGGGCTGCAGGAATGGCTGGCGAATGCATGCATGTGTGCGTGCACTACCCCCACTCACACTAGGACCACCGCAAGGAGGCTAGCTGCTGCGTGGGTGCTAGCAGCCCCATTTGCGCATGTGCCTGGGTGCTAGGGGCCCTATTTGTGCATGCATGTGGGCACGAGCATTCCCGAATGCACGTGGATACTAGTGCTGGCGCCAGTGTTGTGTGGGTGCTAGCAGCCTGTTTGCAGATCTGCACGAGCACTAGCGCCACTACCAGCCCCACTGCAGGTGACTGTGGTTCCGTTTGCAATAAAGAGCAAAAAAAGAAAAAAAGAAAAATAGGTAAAAAAGCAGCTTCTGATCTTCACAGCATTAATTATAGGTAGTACTGATGAACAATGGAGGCGAGGGAAGAAGAAACACAGCCACAGTAAGGAAGAAGACGGCAGGGGAAGACCCAAGACCCAAGAAAGAAGTACCCTGGACGGCTGAGGGACTCGGTGAGTGAACTGGAGCCCCAGGGGTACAGCAGCGCCCAGAGACTAGCAGGGAGGAAGGAGGAAGAAGGAGAGAAAGGAAAGTGACGGAGGGGAGACGGAAGACAGGAGAACGACAGGGGAAGCAGTAAGGGGCAGGCTGAAGGGATCTGAAACCAAAAGCGGACAGAATACAGCAGAACGTGGGCAGGAAAAGAAAATAAAGAAGGGCAAGAAGGAGCCAGTAGAGGGTGAAGGGAAGAGATAGACTGGCAGATGATAGCGTGGAGGAAGCCAAGGCAAAGCTACTGAACTGGCTCTCTGATCACAGAACTGCCTGAATATTGGCTATTAGCCCTGAACTGCTTGAACCCCGAGCCTGCCCCCTGAAAGATCAGAATACTGGATCATCACCAGAATACAGTCTGGTGATTAATTTGGACTAATTTGAAAACCAAAGAAAAGCCTGGCCAACAGGAGGCTAAGCTCAAGATGACTACCAAGCAGACTAAACTGATACCCTCCAAGGGAGCTGCATCCTCCCCAGCTCAGCTTCCTAAAACACCGGGGAACACCCAACCCATCCTCACACCGTCCCATCCAACCACAGGCCCCCAGACCCATCTGTTAACTTAGGCCTGTCCAACATCACACATGATGCAAGAATTAAAAGAGATGATGGAGACACTGGGAAAAAGGATGGAGGGACTGGATAACAAGTTGGAGGAAGTGGGCATAAGGCTGGAGAGAAAGTGCAAAGATGTAGAACAGAAGCTGGAGGAAAGGTGCAAAGATATAACACAGAAGCTGGATGACCAAGGCAGAGATCTAGAGAGAAAGTGGGAAGAACAACGCAGAGCTGTGACCGCAGACCTAGACCAGATTAAGGAAGCAATGCAAACACACACCAAGAGAATGAGGGATGAAATGGAGAAAAATCTCAAAGAGATCAGGGAGAGTGTGGGAAGGAGGATGGAAGAGGTAGAGAGCCACATGGAGGGGCAGATAACAGAGATGAAAAGTGTGGCTCAGGACCAAGCCACTATGATGCAATATTGGCAAATGACGTCTGCAATCAGATTTAGAGGATGGAAAGAAACAACAAACGAAACCCAAGAGGACCTGAACAGAATCTTTGTAAGGGCCCTGGCAAAATTTCTGGGAAGAGAAGCCAAAGATATTGCGTGGCAATTCGACAGAGTCCACAGAGTTAACTCATGGACGGCAACAAACAGGCACCTACCAAAAGGGTTCCGGGACCTTATCTCCACAACGTCCTACAACAAGACACTATATGTCGAGGAGCAAGAGGTGAAGGTGCTGAAAGAGATCCCCCCGACGATGCTACGAGACAGAAAAGACTACAAATTCCTGGTCAACGAACTGAGATCACGCGCTCTACAATATCGTTGGGAAGCCCCAACGGGAATGTCACTACTCTATAAAAGTAAAAGGTACCACCTGAACACAATCCAGAAAGCCAAAGAATTTCTTGAAAAGGAACTGAAGGCGGAAGGACCTCAACCCACAACGAGGGACAAAGCAGACGGGCCACTTGAAAGTGGAAGGGACCTAGAACAAAGAGCAAACTACTCAGAAGCACAGACCGTTGCAGCAGGAGGAGAAGAGAATGGACCACCTCGAGATGCGATGACACGGAGAACAGAGGGCAACAAAAACAAGGAAGCATGCAGATTATAGAGTCAAGGCAACTAAGATCCACTACCAAACGCACAGACCAGCAAAACAAGACCCCACAAAACAATATGAGCACCAACCCGGATACCATGGGAATGAGACCAAGGAAGAAAGTAGGAGAAAGGGCAGAAGCGGTCTGGCAAGAGTATCCTGAAACTGATAATGGCAAGTAAATATTTGACTTGGAACGTTAACGGGTTAAACTCTCCACAGAAAAGGAGGAAAATATTTCACTACCTGAATCAAGGTAAAAATGATATAATTTGCCTACAAGAAACACACATCAGAGCGGCGGACCAGAAATATTTAATCAACAACAAACTAGGCACACAATTTGTTGCAGCGGCACCAGGAAAGAAGAATGGGATTGTTATATATGTAAAGAAACATGTAATAGCTAAGCTAATAGAGTCGGACTCCCAAGGTAGATACCTACCGGTAGCTATCGAAGTAACACAGGAAGACAAGAAGATTCTGGTGATGGGCATATATGCACCAAATCAATGACAAAGAAAATTCTACAAAAGGATTCACAAGAAGTTAATACAACTCAACTACAGATCATGTATTATATTGGGAGACTGGAACGGTGTCATAGAGATCGCCCTGGACAAAAAGAAGACTACACCTAAACAGCAAAAGCACTCCAAGTTGCCTAAATCCTTCTTCGACATGAAGGAGGACCTTGAACTGACAGACATATGGAGGGAAAGGCACGGCAAAGAGCAAGAATTCACCTTTTTCTCTGACAGACATCAATTATTCTCCAGAATTGACTTTATCCTAACATCTAGCGACTTGCTGGTTCGCCTAAACGCTGTGAAAATCCTACCCAAAGTACTAACAGACCATAACCCGGTAGGGATGGAATTAAGACATGATCGGAAATCGAGGAGATCCTGGAGAATTAATGAAAACCTGTTTAGACACGAAGAAAAGGTGGCTGAATGCAAAAGTGCTATGAAGGAATTCTTCAGTATAAATATGAAAAATGAAACACCTATAGAAATGATTTGGGACGCCAGCAAGGTATACATGCGCGGGATTCTCATGAACATGAATAACAGGCACCGTCGTAAACAAGAACAAAAAAGAAAGGAGTTAGAAGATGAGATAAGTAAGAAGGAGCAGCTACTAATAAAAAGATCGGAGGACAAAGTCACCAAAGAAGGAATCAAGATTCTAAGAAAACAATTTGACTTGTTGATGGCAGATCAAGTGGCAAGGAATATACAATACGCAAAACACAAGACATTCTGTAATGCCAACAAACCGGGTCGATGGCTGGCTTATACCATAAGGAAGAAGCAGAAATCCCGCATAATTGAAAAGATAGAGTACAAAGGCAAGGAAGAATTTCAACAGGAAACCATCAAGAAAGCTTTTACCGAGTTCTATTCAAAGCTATACACCGAGGAGAAGACACCAGTCAAGGAGATAGATAAGTTTCTACAAAACGAAAAGTTACTGACCATCACCGATGAACAAAGAGATGCCCTGAATGCCTTGATCACAAAGGAGGAAATACATTCAGCGATCAAACAACTGAGATGAAAAATGTCTCTTGCTTACTGTAATGCTGGACTTATATTCCTGAAATTGTTTTGAACATTCAATTATAGAAGCCAGCATTTTCAAAATTGTTTTGAACATTCATTTATAGAAGCCAGCATTTTCAAAATCTCAGACAGATCTTTGGCTGAAGTACTTTTTGCAGAGTACAGAGTTTACCCTTGACCTAATTGCCTTCTTTTCCAAATTGGCATATTCAGCAATTCCCACCTATTTTTACTAAGGTCTACTCTAGGGGTAGGCAACCTCAGCTTTTTTATGACTCATGGACTTCAACTCCCTGACTCAGGAATTCTGGAAGTCCGTGAGTCATTAAAGAGCCAAGGTTGCCTACCCCTGGTCTACTCTATAAGGCAGGGATGTCAAACTCAATTTCATTGAGGGCCACATCAGCATTGTGATTGCCATTGGGGGACCAGGTAGGTGTGGCTGGCATGGGCATGGCCTACTGGGTGGGTGTGGCTGGCATGGGCGTGGCCTAATGGGTAGGTGTGGCCAGCTCAATGTCACTCATGTCAGGGGCACCTGTGTGGGGCTGGGCAGGACTGGGGCGCATCCGAGGGTGGGGAAGGGTGGGTGGGACTGGAGCAAGCGCCAGGGCATGGTCCACTGGAGGAGCCTCATTGAACCTCAGGCTGTGCACGGGGCCCCTGGACCTTGCCATGGACTGCCCAGAGCCCTGGGCAGCAGAGGTCAAGTGCCCAGCCCAACCCTTGAGCTCCCACAGCATCAGGATCCCACAGCCGTGCCTAGCGTAGCCGCACTTCCCCACGGGGTGCCCAGCTGCACTTACCTCTTCCTCAATGCTGCTGCTGCTGTGCTCACTCTCCTTGGCCAGGTTGCTCATGGTGGGTGGAGGAGGACAAAGTGCATGGGTCAGAGGGAGGCCCACTCCTTCTCCATGCGAGGAAACCTGGCTTTGTAACCAAAGCATCCTGTCAACGCTGAAAATACTGTATATTCTTTCTTTGACAATATGCAGAACTGTCTGGTATTTTGGGGGTTAATCCAGAGCTTAGAGGGTGGGGCTGGGCACTTGACCTCTGCTGCCCAGAGGCATTTAGTGAAAAAGAATGTGATGCCCTACCCCCTCACAGATCCAATGACTGCTCCATTGAACTGGTGCCCAAAGCCAAACTCCCACAACCGAGAATCTATGCCATGTCCCCCCTCAAAATGGAGGAGATGCAGTGATACGTGAACAAAAACTTAGCGGGGGGGTTTATCGAATGGGCCAAATCTACCGTGGGAGCCCCTGTGTTGTTCAAAGAGAAAAAAGATGGGTCTCTTCATCTCTGTGTAGACTATAAGGGTCTCAATCTGTGAGTTGACCTTTGACCTTCGCACTAATTGGATAATGTGATATATGACAGCTAATTTAGGGAGGGAACATGCTGATAATTTAACTGCTCAGAGGAAGAGAACTTAAATCTTAGCATAGACTTTGTTATGCCTGTGCCGACATTTTGAAGCAATAAAAGACTTTTAGGGAAATTGATGCCTGGAAGTTCTTCGAAGTGTTTCATTAGCCGGAACCATAACACATCCTCAACAATAGGATGGGAGACCACCAGGGGAAGACAAAAGGGCAACAGGGCTGCTGGTGGCCAAGTGCTAAGGCAGGATTTTCCTCAGACCCTCCCTCCCTCTTATTCCAATCTCCTTCCTTCCTTCCTTCCTTCCTTCCTTCCTTCCTCCTCCCTCCCTCCTCCTTCTCTCCTTTCTTTCCTTCCTTCCTTCCTCCCTCCCCTTCTTTCCTGCCTCCCTCCTTCTCATTTCCATCTCCTTCCTTCCCTTCTTCCTGTTTCCCTCCCCTCCTTCCCTCCCTCCTTCTCTGTGCCCAGGAAGAGAGGAGGGGAGGGGGAGAGGTTGGCAGCACTTCTCTCAAAGAATAAGAGTTGGAAGAGACCTTTGAGGTCTTTAGTCCAAGCTTCTGCTCAACCAGGGGACATATACCATTCCAGACAAGGAATATCCAATCTCTACTTAAAAGCCTCCAGTGATGGAGCATCCACAACTTCTGAAGGCAAGCCTTTTTACTGGTTAGTTGTTTTCATAAGTCCCTAGCCCTAGACTGGCTTTCTTCTTGATTAGTTTCCATCTATTATTTGCCTTATGATGCTTTGGAAAATAGGTTGACCCCTTCTTCTCTGTGGCAGCCCATCAAATATTGGAACACTGCTATCATGTCACCACCCCTGGTCCTTTTCACTAAGTTAGACATACCCAATTCCCACAAACATTCGTCATATGTTTTAGCCTCCAGCCCCCTAATCATCTATGTTTACCATCCATTTAGATCAGATGGTCCCCCTGGTTTGGTTTATAGAACAGTGGCCACAAGCAGAGCCTTCTCAGAGACAGCACCCCCATTATAAAACTTTCTTCCAAGGAAAATATGAACAGTGCAATCCTCACCCATTTAGAGGCAACTCCAAACACACTGTTCAGCCAGGCATATGTAAAACAACAACACATTTTGTGTCAAACAGCACTAAGTAAATTAGTACTATTTTTCTTTCTTAAAATACACACTTTTAATATTGTTTTAAGCAGTGCTAGTGATGCTTTACAACAGCTGTCTTTGAGAGTTTTCTTGTAAACCACGCTGGATTTCTCAGAAACTTTTAATTTCAAATTAGATGTTGATTTAATAAATTAGGCAGAAGAAACACATGTTTAAATACATCTAAATCCCACAGACCTACTGACTCCCTAGGTCACAGGTCAGCAACCTGAGGCTCTGGAGCCGCATGTGGCTCTTTGAGCCTTCCCCTGCAGTTCCCAGCCTCCTCTGCCATTTGCAGAGACAGAGACAGAGACAGAGAGAGGCACTTGTGCTTCCCTTCTCTCTCTCTCTCTCTCTCTCTCTCTCTCTCGCTCCCTCCCTCCCTCCCTCCCTCCCTCCCTCTCTCTCTCTCTCTCTCTCTCTCTCTCTCTCTCTCTCTCTCTCTCTCTCTGTAAAAAAAAGAGAGTGGACTCATGGTGTTCTCCAAGAGCTGAAAAGCTTACTGGGTGGAGCTCCTCCCTTTGCTGCGTCTCTGCAGGAAGCAGGAAAGGCAGGAGAGAGCTAGCTAGCCCAGCTATGCTGGCTCAGGAATTCTGGGAATTGAAGTCCATGAGTCATAAAAGAGCCAGGGTTGCCTACCCTGAGCTTGTTGGAGAACAGCTTGAAGCCAGCTTGTCAGGTGAGCAGAAGATTGGAGAGAGGGAGAGAGGGAGAGGGGGGAGAGAAAGAGAGAGAGGGGGAGAAAGAGAGAGGGAGGGAGGGAGAGAAAAAGAGAGAGAGAAGAGAGTGGGGGAAGAGGACTGGCAGACCAAGGGCAGAAAGAGAGAGAGAGAGAAAGAGAGAGGGAGAGGAAAGAGAAAGAGAGGGAGAGAGAGGGAGAGGGAGAGACAGAGAGAGACACCCTTTTGACATCTAAAATGAAGATAACCCTGCATATATACATATATGCAGCATAGCCACAAGATGATGGGAACTATGGTTCATGACACCCAAAATATATTAGTTTGGGTAAGGCTGGATTAAATTATAAATGAGCAGATGAAGGGAAGTATTTTTGTCTCTGACAAAATAATTGGGGGGCCTTTTAATTTCAACTCACACCAATTCCTCTTAACTTCCCATTCAATCCAAAGAATTCTATTATTGCCTGGATTTTAGGGAGGGGAGGAGGCAAGAATAGACCACAAAGCTAATCTGCAAGTTTGCTCTCTCCACCTTCCTGCACACCACCTTCCTCTGTGTGTGTGTGTTTGTGTGTGTGTGTACCAGCACATGTATGTGAGACAGAGAGATCCCCTTTTTGTAAGTTTGCTTGCTCTGCAAAGCTCCCTGTTCTCCACTTTCGCTTCCCTGCTGGCTCAAATCTCTCTCTCTCTCTCTTACACACACACAAACACCAGGTTAATAAAAAGAGAAGGAGGGGGGAGAAAGGTGGAAGCTCTCCTTTTTTGTAACACCTTGGCTTCCTCCTCTTCCTCCTGTCTCTCTCTCTCTCCTCACATACAAACACATACACACAGACAGACACACGCACAGAGAGAGAGAGAAAGAGAGAGAGAGAGAGAGAGAGAGAGAGAGAGAGAGAGAGAGAGAGAGAGAGAGAGAGAGAGAGAGAGAGAGAGAGAGAGAGAGAGAGACCTTTCCTGCAGCCCTAGTGCTCACTGTTTTCTTTGTGCATCAAGGCACCTAGCTGGGGTGGGGTGGGCCAGGGTTGGGGCAGCGGGGGCTGGTCCCTTGCCATTTCTGGGACAGCCCCGTGGGGTCAAATCTGGGCCCTCCCTGGGCCTCATCCGGCCCATGGGTCTTGTGTTTGACATGTCTGCTATAAGGTGTTTGGTTGAAACCTGAATTATCCTTCTGATCACTGGACAATGATTAACTTCCTCCTCTGGTGGGAAAGCAGGGCTAAGGAGAAATTGCTATTATCCTGGGAGCGATAGGAATTGACTTGAACTATGTTGATGTTTGGTTATAAGCAAAAAATCATCACAATGCTCAAAACATAGAAAAGTATTTTTGTTCTGGACCGTATAGCTCTATGTAATCCTAACTAGTAAGCATGTATCAGTATGTTAGAATATCTGGCAGTTATTGGGTTAAATGCTGGGTTTGTTGATGGGTCAGTGGGAGGAGTCTCTCAAGGGCATTGGGAGACTTCCTGGACACAAGCCAGATTGGAATGTCTTTGTCTGAAAGAAGCATGGGCCATCAGATGTCACCCGATGAGCCTGAGCCATTATAAAGATGGTATGGAAGAGAGCATCATCCTTTTACCTATAGGAATGGACAAAAGATGTATTTTCCAGAAGTATCAACCACAGCATGAATGCAAGTAATCTTTCTGATTAAAAATATATTTTTATTATGAAATCATTTCTATTGAGTTGTCTATCTGACTTGATTTAAAAGAAGGCGTTTTTAACTCAGAGTCAGAATAGTAAAAGAATGCTCAAAGTTCATATCAACTTTGTAAAGGCAAATAGTAAATTGATAGGATTAATTTTCCTCTGATCTGCAATAGTTTAAAGAAGCAAAGTAAAGATTCTCTAGCTTTATAAAGACAAGTAGTAATTGGATGTGGCTAAATTCCTTCAATTGCCTGCAACAGTAATCACTGGGATCAGTCTCCCACTAAACACCTGCAAAGCAAAGTCAGTGTGTCTATTTGGCAGACAGCTTGTTTCAAAGAAGGTGTGATTCAGATGCATTGTTTTGTTAATTCGCTGTTAACTCTGCAAGTAGCCACTGCATCTGCTGGCAAGGATTCATTACTGGTCAAATTCTGCATATTAGCCAACATTTTAAAGAAAAGTAAAGGTTATAAAGTGCTCTATGTTTTGTTTGGATGCTTCTGCTAAATTGTCTTAGGATCTGTTTTCAAGCCAACGTTT
This sequence comes from Bothrops alternatus, assembly GCA_034064705.1. Lineage (NCBI taxonomy): Eukaryota > Metazoa > Chordata > Lepidosauria > Squamata > Viperidae > Bothrops > Bothrops alternatus. The sequence goes on along the minus strand of JARGCV010000007.1, from coordinate 44,108,232 downwards.
AAGTCAAAGAGATATTGTGCTGTTTATCTCAGGAAAAGTTTAGCCTTCTTCAGCCACTTTCAAAACAGTTGTTAAGGTCGTTTGCATGTATCTCCTTTAAAGAGAAGAAAGCAGTTGTGGGCAGCAATCCCCCTCCCCCTTCCTTTGCTGGCAATTCGTCTTGAGGCAATGAGGGGATGGTTTCAAAGGATTGTCTGTGGATTCAACTCAGTTTGTTTAGAATGTCTAGGAATGCATGAAACTGACATGGAAAGGATTTCTTGCTAACTTTAGCATTCTGTTGGCTTTCTTTGATGATCAGAAAGGGTGATTTCCCCCCCTCTTTTCGAGCCCCAAAACAAGCAATAAAAACATTTGTCACCTTAGTAACCAGGCCAAATTCCTCGTCACTAAGGAAAGCAATTAAGCTCCTCTCACAGACAGCATCAGTGGAAAAGCTAAGCTCCCCCTCCCTTTGGAATGCTTGGAATTTCAGCCAATGTCAGTGGAATAAGAAGGCATCTGGTTTCAGAGGCAGAACCAACCCCAATAGCATTGCAGTAGCACCCCCTGGCAGTCAATTTGTACATGACACCCTTATGCAATTTCTTGCCTTTTGCAATCTACATGCTGGATTACATGTAGATTCAGCACATAACAGGCTCATACCAAGCCAAGCTAAGAGCACCCCTAGAGGGGAAGAAGGTACTTCACTGCTCACACCACTAATTATGCAGAGTAAATCTGTTAGTTAAAGAGCAAGTTACTTAAATTTATCCCAAGCTACCAACACCCCCTAGAGTGCCAAAGTATTCACTCACTCAAGCTGAAGACCAAGTTCTTCCAGTTTGAGGGAAATTAAGGAGTAGAAAGCAGAGCCAATTGTCCTTGCTTATTATCACAAGCTGATAACCAAGGGGTTCCAGCCTGCAATTTAACGGCCAGGTGGGAGTTTTGAAGCTCTACATTCTCTCAGTGGCCACTAGCAGTAATGTGGTAATAGGAAGAATTTGGCTGGCCTTTCTTCAGACGCCCCCTAGTGGTTAAAGGAGGAACTACACAGAAGCCTTTAATCACGCCCAGAGCCAGCCCTCTAGTGGACAAAGGGTGAACCTTGAAGGAAGAACACCCTGGTAGCTGACCTGCAGCAAGTGACCCCTATTGGTGAAGGGGTGAACTGCGCTGAAGTATCCATAAATGCAGGAGAACGCACCCAGTGGCTCCTCCACCCCAGACAGCACCTCTGAAGCTGATCTGCAAGTAGCGATCCCTAGTGGTCAAAGAGAGAAGTTCTTCAAATTTGCTTCAAAATAGCTGAGAAGAACACTGAACCTATCCTTGCCATGGCAGAGTGTCCCACTGATTTAGATGAAGGGGTTCAACCAACCAGCCTAGATGAGATACCTCAACCAGCCGGTCAAGGAAAAATGCTGCAAACAGCCAACCTTGACCTGCACACAGAGGCTGTAGCCTCTGCACACAGAGGCTGTAGCTGAAGCCAAAGACGTCTCAAGGTCACTATGATCTGAGACAACAAAGAAAGCCCACAGAAGCCATGCACTCACATCTGATGCAGAAATGGGACATCGTCCACAAGCGCCATGAAAGAGGCTGGGAGAGATTATACAAACTCTACCAAGAACAGAAGGAGGAATTCTCCCCAGAACATGCGCATGCAGTGGAAGGAGATAAGGAAGATGCCTATACGCAATGGATGGACTCCGAACGGCAACTCAAAGACATTCAGGAACAATTAAGAGACTCAAGAGTCGATAGCGAGATGCAAAGCCTCAAGCTACTAAACGAGGAATGTAAGATGCTTCTAGAGAGCTCACAGGGTTCCCCAGAGCCCGAGCCTTGCCGGAGAGGCAGACTGGTTGACAGGGCCGAGTCCAAAGTTTCCCACTCCTCACATGCACCATCACAGCGGGCACATGTGGTTCCATCTCACGCATCTGAAAAGGCCTCATCTTTTCGCCACATATCCAAGGCACATTCCAGTGTGTCCCAACAATTGCATGTCACAGGCGCCTCCCGCCTTTCAAAAGCATCTTCCCGTCATAGCCGAGCATCCAGAATTTCACATGCAGAGCAAGTAATCATCGATGCTAAAGCTGCTGAAGCAGTCTTTCATGTAGCACAAGAGGAGGAGCAGCAAAAGAAGGAACTGACAGCTATAAAACTTGAAGAAGCCGAAATAGAGGCCAAGCTAGAAGCCGAAGCAATCAAAATGAAGAACGACTGAGAAGTTGAAGCTGCCAGAATGAAGGCTGAAGCTGACAGAATGAAGTCCGATCGAGAAGCTGAAGCTGCCAGAGTAAAGGCCGATCGAGAAAATGAAGCAGCTCAAATGGAAGCCAAACGAAAAGCTATAGCAGCTAAAATGAAGGCCAAAAGAAAAGACGCTCAAGACGAGCTTGAGCTTGTTCAAAGCCAACGAGATATGGCAGACAAAATGGCTAGAGCGGAAGGCCTTCAGAAAACACTCCAGAACACCATTTGCCTGCCCAATAGGGAACAACTGGAAAATGAAGATCGGCATAGCCGCGTACAGGCCTACATGGACAACCAAAGTGCGTTCCAGCATGAGCAGGTGAGAGCGCCACAGCCAGCCACAAGCCTCCCAAGATCGAGTAGGCGAACAGAAGAATCTCAATGACCAGATGTGCCGGTCAGCCAGAGAGTTGATGCCGCGACATCTAGGTCATGAGATCTTCCCACCGTCGCTGCCCCATTGAACCCATACCCTGGATGGCAACCAGATGCGTCCACCAGCAGCAACTACGGCTATACGGAGGGCAGCACCACAGGATCTTCCCACCATCGCTGCCCCATTGAACCCACTGAACCATACCCTTGATGGCAACCGGATGGGTCCACCAGCAGCGACAATGGCTATACAGAGGGCAGCGCCACAGGACCTTTCCACCGTTGTTGCCCCATGGAACCCGTCGAATCATACCACTGATGGGAACCGGATGGATCCACCTGCAGCGCCAACAGCCCTACAGCAGAACCAGCCATTGCTCGGGGACGAGATTGAAAGAGCTCGAGCCATACTAGAGTCCCTGCTGCACCAACAAGAGGCAGCGTCCCAAGGAACTGCCACCAGACCTGACCACAGAGGAGAGTCTCGAGCACCAGCTGTGCCAGCCCACCAGGAAGCCAGCTAGGCTCTACTAGAAAGACAGACCCTCCAACAAGTAAGCAAGCAGGAACCTGGGTTCCCTCAGCTCAACGCCAGAGCAGAGGAGTTCAGACCAAGCCAACAAGGTCCCTTGCACGTGACATGGCAAAATACCCTCAGCCAACAATATGCCGAAGGAAGTTACCAGCCAGCCATGGTGCACGCCCCCGCTCCCAGAAGGGATGCACCACCCCCACCAAGCTACAGCCCACACATGGGATCGATGCATCCCCCAATGTACGTTGGAAGAAGGTTGGACTTGGCAGCCAGAGGCGTACGAAGATTCTCCGACAAACCTGGAAAAGACTATTTATTGTGGAAGCACATCTTCAAGCGTGCCATCAGTGAAGAAAGGGCTGGACCAGATGAGGAACTTGTCCAGCTGACAGCTTGGCTAGGCCCAAAATCCCTAATCATAGTGAACAACATCTTCGCATCCCATTTGGGCGACCCTGACATCGGCCTTGCAAAGACTTGGGCCACACTTGACAAGGACTACGGTGAACCCACAGTGATGGAGTCCTCGCTTCTGGACCACGTTCTCAGTTTCCCGGACATAAGAATCTACGAACGTCAATAGCTGAAGACTTTCTCGTTGCTCATTACTAAATTACAGACAGCACAACAGGATCCTACCTTGCCGGGATTAGCTTGCCTTGACCTGTTTAGGACACAAAATCCTATCATCCAAAAACTACCACAGTTGATATGTGAACAATGGATCGAGCTTTCTCGAGCTTACAGGAAAAGCAACCAAAACAAAATTCCCCTGTTTGCAGTTCTAGCTGAATTTATCAGTGACCAGGCTGACCTCTACAATGACCTCCTATACCTCTCCATCAGAGAAGCACACTTCCCAAAGACCAAGCGAAGCAGTCAAAACCCTGATGTAATCAAGGGACCCATCCAAGCTACAAAGGACAGAACCACCTTTTCAGTGTACAAAACAGGCATCACACCTCGCCCAAAGAAGTTTCCAGACAAACGAATACAGAAAAGTGTTCATTTGAATCCTCGTCCAACTAAAAAAGGCCTAACTTGTCCAATGCACAAGTCCTCTCACTCTCTAAATGATTGCAGAGAATTTAGGAAAAAATCCCTAGATGATCGAAAGACCCTACTCAAAGAGCATAGGATATGCTTCAAATGCTGTGACTCTATAGATCACATGGCCAAAGACTGCACAGCTAGGGTGAAATGCCACCTGTGTGACAGTATCAAGCATCCAGCAGCCTTGCATCTAGAAACTAAGAAGCCCTCTGAGGAGACACAACAAGTGACTTCAACAACGGAGACTCAAACTGACTCCGAAGAGCAGCCAAAACAGTACGGAATGTACTACACAGAGATATGCGGCAGCTCACCATGCCCTCCTTCATGCTCACCTGTCTGTCTTGCAAAAGTCTACCCCAACGGGCAACCTGAAAGGGCCGTAAAGATGTACGCCATACTAGACCCACACAGCAAAGTTACTATAGCTAAGCCCGCCTTTTTTGACCTCTTTGACCTCCTGAGTGAACTGAAGCATTTTGCAATAAATACGTGCACAGTACCAATGTGCATGGCGGGGAGGAAAATCACTGGTCTATGCATAGAAGCGATAGATGGAAGTTCACATTTCCAGTTACCTTCAGTGTTAGAATGGGAGACCTTACCAGATGTTCGCAGCAAAATCTCAACACCAGAGGCAGCAAGAAAAATACCTCACTTAGCACACATAGCCGATTTAATCCCTCCTCTAGATCCTGAAGCTGAAATTCTACTCATGGTGGGAAGAGACATCCCAGAGTCCATTGGCTCCGATGAAAGAATCAAAGGTCCACCAGGAACCCCAACAGCCATTAAGACGGAAGTCGGATGGTCCATAGGATCAATCGCAAACCCCAACCCAGGTGAGCATCTCAAAAATCTCCATTCCCAGTAATGGAACAGCACCTCACCTAAAACCACACATAGAACACTGCATGCTTAAAATTGCATGCTTAAAACCAAACCTGTTTTGGAAGCAACAGAGTTTCAACCACACCTAGAACACTGCATGCTTGTGACAACCAAACCTGTTTTGGAAGCAACAGTGTTCCAGACAAGCAAAAATTACAACAACTTAGCTTTGTCCATAGAGGACAAACAAGACAAACAACATCTTCAAAACTGGGAGTCATGGAGCATACTCCCAAGATGTCTCCAAAGCATGCAAGTGCAGCACACGTATGTCTCCAGCTCACCTGCCACAATGCAGAAGAAAGAATTGTATGCTTCCTTAGATGTATCTACGAAGATAAATGCAGCCTTAAGATGCATCACAGTCCACAGCGGGGAGAGCCACACTTACGTCATCTTATTTGCAACCATAAGATACATCAGAGTCTACAGTGGGGAGTGCTGCAGTCTCGGTGTCTTCTTTGGAAAAGCGAGACTAACAATGCAAGAAGGCCACACCGTACCAAGGTTAGAGCTATGTGGTACCACTTTGGCTGTAAAGCTCACCAACTCAACAGCGAAGACGTTGTGCCTTGAACTACAGTCTACCACCTTCAACACAGACAGCAAGGTGATGTCAAGCTACATCTGCAAACAAAGCAGACATTTCTACGTCTATGTAAGCAACAGAGTGAAAAGGATTGAAACATCTTTAAGCCCTGAACAATGGCAACATGTGCCAACAAATAAGAACTTTGTTAACCAAGTGAAGTGGCCCAACCTTGCCACACAGTTAACAGAATTGATCTGGCTAGGAAGTCTTGAGTTCTTGGCCTGTCCAAACAGACAAATGCCACAGAGACCAAAACACTATGTACTTCCAGCTTCAGATCAACGTGCCAACCTTCAACTTCAGGCACCCAGTAAACGTCAACCAATCCGCTTCAAACGCCTGAGATTAGGCATAGTTTTGATCATCTTGATCACTTGTCTTAGTATCCCAAGAATTTACCTTACAGAAGCCTGCAAAGACCTACAGACTATTGGAGACATTTGCCATGACCCAGTGATTGACAAATGTCTGAAAGCCAAAAATTGCCTTACCCATGCATCTCACATCGGCGAAGCGCGCATAGGCGAAGCGTGGGAGCACATGATTGGTGCACCCCGCAAATTCATGGACTCTATGTCATTAAAGACACCCACACATGAAGTCCTCACTACCCTGATGACAACAGTACCAGCTGTCTTCAATACTCCATTGGTGGTGCCAGACCCTTCGGTTCTTTAGTATCCTGAGTCTTCTGCAGCAGCTGTTGTTCCTGATTCTTCAGTTCCAGCTGTTGTTCCTGATTCTTCGGTTCCAGCTGTTGTTCCTGATTCTTCAGCCCCAGCTGTTCCTGTGTTTCCAGATCCAGCTGTTCATGTTTTTCCAGGTTCTTCGGTTCCTGAGTATCCTGTGAATCCAGTTCCCCTTGTTCCTGAGAAACTTTGGGTTCCAGTTTTTCTGTTCCAGGTTTGGTTCCAGTTTCTTTTACAGGAAGAAGACCTTGTCTCGCTGAGACACAAGTATGCATACCAGAACTATTGGCCCATGGGACTTAACGCACCGGGCCCACCCAGTTGATGAACTAGTTTGCCAACCTGCGGTCCAGATCGTGAAGTCACGCGAGTCAGGTTGTGACTCAAAGACACTTGTATCAGGCTGATCACCGATTTGGTCCCGTTGATGATGAAGACTGAACCAGAAGTTCAAACCTCAAATTATGTATTGTCTTATGCATTGTTTGATGTAATACTTGCTTGGTTTTTTTTGCATAATTGTGCATGTTTTATATTTACTTTATAGTTATGCATGTTTCATACCAAGTTTTTACCTATTTAGTCACAAGTTAGTTAACATTGAGTACTGTATACCTTAATGCTATATTTTTTGCTCTTTCAGTTAGTTAGTAGTGGAAATATAAATTTCCAAGCAGGGAGTATTCTGGACCGTATAGCTTTATGTAACCCTAACTAGTAAGCATGTATCAGTATGTTAGAATATCTGGCAATTATTGGGTTAAATGCTGGGTTTGTTGATGGGTCAGTGGGAGGAGTCTCTAAAGGGCATTGGGAGACTTCCTGGACACAAGCCAGATTGGAATGTCTTTGTCTGAAAGAAGCATGGGCCATCAGATGTCACCCGATGAGCCTGAGCCGTTATAAAGATAGTATGGAAGAGAGCATCATCCTTTTACCTATAGGAATGGACAAAAGATGTATTTTCCAGAAGTATCAACCACAGCATGAATGCAAGTAATCTTTCTGATTAAAATATATTTTTGTTATGAAATTATTTCTATTGAGTTGTCTATCTGACTTGATTTAAAAGAAGGAGTTTTTAACTCAGAGAATAATTTTACTTCTTTTATAGACAATTCCCTCCTCCTCCTTTTTGGGGGGAGGAGATATATTGGTAAGCAGAAGGAATATTATGATAAATCCAATTACTATTCTAGGTTGCTGAAGTAAGTTGATACTACAGGGATATGTTGCAATCGTATTTCTCTAGCAATGAGGCCTGAGGAATTTATTAGATCACATTTTGCAACTAATGCTCATCTGTAATAATGTAGGTGAGAATGACCTTGGGAGACAGGAGGAAGATCTGCAGCTTAGGCAATAGTCTGATAAGAGGCAGCTCAGTCCTAAGGTGAGGGGGAGGGAGCATGGGGGCATTTCAGAAGGGATCCTCTCTAACTTTGTGGAAAATAAAAAAAGATGAGAGGAGAAATAACTTTCAGTTTTGCAAAACTCTTTAATGTAACCTTACAATAAATAGCATTACAGGTCATCCTTGAGTTACAACAGCAGTTGGGACTGGGATTGCCAACACTATGCAATGTGGTTGTAAAATATGTGACTGCATCGCTTAGCTACATCCAAGATGCATGGGTAATCCAAGATGCATGGGTCATTAAGCTGAAGGAGTTCCAGATAAGGAGTGCAGGAGAGTAGGGGCTGCCACAGAGGATGAGGGGGGGCCTTGAGAGGCCTGGTGCAGGCTGCATACAAGTTGGGGCAGAGGATTTCTGCAGTGTGGTGTAACTGGCATGAATCAGGAAGACTAGGGAAGGAGGGTGCAGGGTGCATACAAGCACAGGGATGTTGCCACTAGACAAATATTCTCTTTTCTAACAGCTAATGATGGAGTATTAGCCAGCCCTCCTGGGCCATAAGATACAAAAAAACCGATAGAAGGGTTTTCTGGATGTGCTTGAGATATATTTTACATGTGCTATACATGTCTGACTTTTGTAAGACATGTTCCTAAGCATAAAATAGAATTGGATAGAAGTTAGGCAGTATAGTTTTTTGCAACAAAGAAATATGAGCTCACCTTAGGTCATTCCTAAGTGATAATGCCTCTGGCTCCTGTATTCTCCAGGTTAATGTTATAGTCACCAGGAACACTGTTTTCATCATTAGTACTTTAAGTGGGATCTCCTTGATGACTTTCATAGTGAACCGAGAGTCCATTAGGAAGGTAATAATGTATATAGCAGAGGGAAATAAAAGTGAGTGTGCAGGGACATGAGAAGTAGAATTCCTAGGGAACATAATTTAACTAACAGAAAGCTACTCACAGTCATTTGAGAAACTGCATTTGTGAAAAATGCTAAGCTAGAATGGGATGGGAAATTTTTTGGTTTAGTCTGGGCAGAACTGCAGTCAATGTTTAGCATACCGTACGAACCAGGCCATCAATTTAACCCATAATATGTTTTATTTATTTTCTTTATATTATATTACATGAAGGCAGGTACGGCATTTTGTTAAGCCACTTTAGCCATTATGAATCCAGAATGAAACTGGGGCTAAATTTGGTGATATAGTTTGAAGAAATGTGTTATTGAGCAGAATATAGTACTGTTCTCTAGCACTATAATATACAACTAGGGGGAAAAATGAAAAAATACAAAAATGTCTAAAATACAAAAAAAGAAGAGAAATTTTAAACGTTAAGTACAATACTAAAAAAGGGTTTTTTTCAATCACAGAATAAACTACTTCAAGAAAGAGTCCATACATACAAAGAGATCTGGAGCACATCAAGCAAAGTATTTTGCAAGTTAGTGAATGAACTGTACTGACTTGAAAACCTACGCATCTGACATTGTTCCAGGTTTTGCAGCTTGGCACATTTGCTACTTAGCTTTTAGTGCCTTGAATTTCAAAGCAAACATTCACCAAAATACCTCCAGCCACCTGGCTAATATATTACTGAACTGTTTACACAAAAAGATCTGGCAGATTTTGGATCCTTGAAAGGACAGTCCTTCAGTAGAATCAAGAACTTTGTCCAAGGCAACAGAGCAATGCCCTTGATCTAAATTCTTCATACCTAATTACTGATCTTTCTTCACTTCATCTAAACTTTATTTAAGAAAAAACTTTTGGGAACAAAAAGCTCAGCGGGGCAACAGTCCACTTGAAAACACTGCAATTGCAATCTCCTGGCCTGTTTCAGAAATATTAACTTCAATCTAATAAAATTTTCTAAAATAGATCCTCTACCTTTAAAGAAATTTAAAACACATGGCTGGGAGAATTCAGTAACAAAAACCAGCAAAAACAATAATGTAAAAGAAGAGCTCGTTATACTTTTCAATCTTGTTCCATACGGTTTAATGTATACTTTTAACAAATTAAAATCTGGTACAGTGATATAACAGGGTTAAAAATCAGGAGCTGGACACAGAAATTGACCTTTGTCTACCACTTCCCTTTTCAGCTTTTCCTCTATAACTGCAAAATATCACTATCTACCGCCTCCCAATTAAGGATACCTTCCTCTCAGACAGATTAAAAGAAAAGTTTAATAATATGCAAATGACAGTAACCTTATATTTAAATAGTGTTATAAAAGCTGTTTTGCATACTGTGTTAACTAAATTCGTCTTATAAAGCACTGTTTTCACCTCCACATCACACATATTGGGAGAAGGGCTGAGAACGGCAGAAAGTAGCTTGTCTCAAAACAACCCGTAGACTTTTATGATCCCTAACAAGATAGACTAAGAATGTACTTGTTGAAGGGATGGGTGTATCGACATGAAAATTATTAATTTTAATAAGATGACTTGTTTGTTTGATGTCCAATGGATTGATCTGAAAAGAAGTGAAAGTTAAAAAATTTTAAAATGTAGTTGGTTTATAGTTAAACTTGGATATACGGAGTGAAGAAGGTCTACACATTTAAAATGATTGTATTAAGTTGAATGGCATTTAACTTGAATTTTTTCTTTGTTTACATGTACAAATGTTTATCTAATAATAAAAAATATAATAATAAAAAAAAACAACCCGTAGACTCATGACTAAGGCAATGACGAAGTGGGGAAACTCATGCTTTTGCTGGACTCAGCTGGTACAGCTCTAGGCAGGCTTGTTTCTGAGAATGTTTCAGGAACATCTGAAGGTTTGTCTCTTGAAAATGTTAAAGTAGAACTTAAAAAGACAATTCCTTTATGACATTTTAAACAATGAAGTTGCAATTTCATGGCATTCACAATTCAAGTAGGACTTAACAAAAGTCAAAAGTTCATGGATTCATCTAACAATACTCAGTGAAAATCCACGTTGCTTGTTCAAGACTAGAAACAGATCTTACACAAAGAACTTCTTAAAAACCCTTTGTTCAGCTACATAATCATACCCTGTTTTATGTTTCAGCATTAAATTTAGACCAGGTAATAACAAACGAAAAAACACAATGTATTTTTTGTGTCTCAAAGATAACCACCTCAAATAAACCCATTTTGGAAGTTATCAAAAAATATTATTGCATGATTATTTTGAGCTAGAAAGCAAACTCTAGCTAGCTGTTCAAAGACAGTTTTGCTTGCATTTTCATAAAGCTGAAAGGAATCCTAGCTTGAATTCTGAGATTAGCTTTCAGTGGAATTGTCAATTTTCTTGAAACTCAAGGAATTACTTTACAGTAATAAATTAGATATTTAAGTCACCACTATTCTTTTCCCAGCTTCTTATGAAAATATTGTCAAGCTGTTCTCGGTAGTTTTAGCTATTTTTTTTAGTGCTATTGTATAAGAGCAGAAAGACAATTCTGTAAAGAAGCCATGTATAATATAATTTTAGTAGATTGGCATACATTGTACTAAGCAATATACCATTCAAATGACAGCAAGAATTTCTCTATATTTTCAATCAACACAATGTTTTTCAAACATCTCTCATTAATCTTCAAGCCTACCAGAGCATAATATGATTAAGATAGGGAGAAGGATAGCCACACATTACCTTGCCCAAATGCCATTTCATACTTTATACTTATACAAAGATTTCATGGTTGAGCAATGTAATAGTCGTAAAATATACTCATAGAAATGCAGTTTTAGCTTTTGGGAATTACTGAGGATGAAGTGCCCCATTCATGGAACCTACCAGGACAGCTTCCTACAAAAATGATTATTACACCTTTTTTGTGCAGATAGATTTCTTGCCTCAAAGTTTAGCATACAAAATGCCTAAAACTGTTGAGACCATATGTACAACCATGGATTACTACGGTATACCTGAATTAGTTTATCCTCCAGATCATGACAGAAAGAGCTGATGTCTATGAGATATTACTGCTAAAAACTCCTACACTGATTAATGTCACAACACTCTGAACTTTACATATTGCTGTACGTTGCACAGGACAGCCACAGTAAGGGAAATGTAAGAGAAATAATATATCTTATATTAGAATATACTTCCAAAACATCACATGTATAAATGGGTTTAATTTAGTCTTAAAAGATAATTTCTGCTATCTCTCACACTACACTTTAGTATAACGTTATGCCCTCCAGATATCTTAAGACTACAAATCCACAAAATCCAGTCCATTGGCCATTCTGACTGCAAGGGACATAGTCCAAAACATTTGGAAAGCCCATTATTATCTAAATGATTATAAATTAAGACCCATTTAGTTTGATAATATTAAGAAAGTAGATTATGGTATCATGGCAATTTACTTATTTCAAAAAAGTTAGTACTCAGCCAGTGACTCACCACAAAGTGTGCAAAAAGGAAACACAATCTCAAATCAAATGTTACCTGCAGCTGAAGGTGATGGACAGTTTGGAATAAACCATTCCAGAAAAGTGAAAGAGGGTAGCACAGGTAAAATTCCTAAGCCTCTGCAAGTACATATTACATCAGTTGGAAATGGAATGACATAATGAAAATGACCGAGCAACACTGGAATCACAATTTTAAGAAAAGTTAGTATATAGATTCAAATTAAATTAAATTAAATTTAAAACAAGAAAACCTGACCTTTGAAAATTAAAATAGGGGATGATGTAGTTGATTGTTGTATTGAATGTGTGTTTTAGATAGTTTTGTTTGGGTTTTTTATATTGTACTTTTTTGTTGTTTATATGTTGTTAGCCGCTCCGAGTCTCCGGAAAGGAGCGGCATACAAACCCAAATAAAATAAATAAATAAAAATAAAAAATCACAAATTTAATAGTCTCTCTTCCCAGCCTCTCTTAAAATACTTGTTAAACTTCGAAGTTACTAAGTAAATTGGGGGCTATTTTTTATTTTTGCAAACTCCTGCATACCACTTGACATTCTACAGCAGGGGTTCTCAACCTTGGCAACTTTAAGACTTGTGGACTTCAACTCCCAGTATTCCTCAACCAGCTTTGCTGGCTGAGGAATTCTGGGAGTTGAAGTCCACAAGTCTTAAAGTTGCCAAGGTTGAGAACCCCTGTTCTACAGACTACTGTAATATGTTTAGAAGACTTCATTAAAAAAGAGGGTATTTTTCAAGAAAGAAAAACCTCTGTGTCTAAGACTGTTCTGAAATGACCATTTTTCATGAGCAAGAATGCATTTTTAAAATTCGATCATTCAAAAGAAAAGAAATCTTGTTAATTTACAGACACAAAGTATATTAAAGTAAACCAGGAACATCCTGCATAGGCAAAGAATAATATCAGTGCTTGCCTATTATCTCAAATTATTAATTTAACAAGGCAATGGGTTGGTATATTAAATGTTTGGTAGTACTAGTTCTACTACGGTAAGTATTTGGCATTTTCTACTTGAGCATTTACAAACTGGATAGTAGCATGCATGAAGTTTTCAAGTAAGTATTTTTTTAGCTTAAGTACAATTGCAACAAGAGAAATGAAATACTCATTTGAGTTTAGTGTACTTATTTGAAGAGTAAACTAATTTTTTCCTGCAAATAATGTTCCCAAATTGGAGGATTATCTTAGATTAACTGAGAATATAGTAAGAGGGACAGAAATATTTTTGTAATACTTCCTTTGGTGGGAGAGATAATCTTAAATTCCACATTTTCTTCCTTTGGATATAGTTTTTATTGTTACACATATTCTGGTAAACACCTAAAACCTGAGAAAATATACAACAGCAATATTTTTATTTTATTTTGCTTTTTTATTTATAAACTAAGCATCCAGCCTATCAGTGCTGCACGATGTGTACAACAATAATAAAAAAAATCAAGCAACACAAAGCTATAGCATGAAATATTTACAGTTGCACTAGAGAATGATAAAATAGCCTACAGAACAGTCTTTACTACCAATCTGAAGCTGTGCAAACAACTTCTAATACTACCGCTCTTTTGGTGTTCAAGCAATGAAAAAAACAAAAAAGGGACAAAAGCAACAAACAAAAAAACCCATTCTGAAGTGCACAATTTATTTTTCTATCATTGAAACCACTATTGTGGAAAAGAATTTACCCAATGAATTCTGGTTGTAGGGCTGCTAATTAAGTAGATTAGCTAAAAGCACACCAGTAAAAAGGCAATTGTCAATTCTTGTAATACAGATTAAATTGACTCTTGTCTTGTTCAATACATCTCTTAGATGTATAATTGCTAGCTTTGTTTGCTTCGTGTCAAAGTATGCAACTTCAATTTTCTATTAATTTATCTACAAACATTTCCTGAATTTAAGGCAATACTATTTGTTTTGCTGGCACCAGATTGGTTACAGGATGAACTGTGAGAGGCAGAATGGCTAACAACATGGATTGAAGCATTCTTGCCTGACATGCTAGTTATACAGTAGAAACTTACATTTCAGGAATGGTTAGAGCCATAAGGGTAGAGAATAACAAAGCATCCCAAACATAACTTTTGAGAAGTTCTCTCCCTTAAAGGATTAAGGTGGCTGTATCCCACAAAAGGCTTATATAGCAATAGTACTTAGACTTATATGCTGCTCCATAGTGCTTTACAGCTCTCTTAAATGGTTTACAAATGTAAGCATATTGCCCCCAACAATCTGGGTCCTCATTTTACCAACCTTGAAAGGATGGTAAATTCATCAAGATCAAACTCCAGGCTGTGGGCAGAGTCCGCCTGTAATACTGCATTCTCTGCATTCTAACCACTGCACCACCAGGGCTCCTATACTTCCTTCAAAGGTTGTTTACTTATTTGTGTACATGCATACATAACAGTTCTGCTTGGACCAGAAATGATATGAAATTGTTTTTCCTTCACAGAGAATTGGCACAGCTTTTGAAGCAGCATGTGAGCCTTTCAAAGGACACTGGCATTTTTACAGTTCAAGGAGAAATGCTTTGTTTGCACTAGCAAACTCTGCAAACCACCTCTATCAAAGGATTTTCAAACAGTATTTCATCAACTTTTTGATTCCACGATCCCCCAGTTAGCCACATTTCCAACTTAGAGCCACTGTTAAGGAAAGATTTTAAAAATTCCATACGTAAATGCAGCATGAAAGCACAGAGAGTTGGCTGCTTCAAATGTATTTAAAGAGACACAGTTTGAAAGAACTTTTATTACTGGATCAATAAAGTCATCTATGCTCCCACCTATACCCTGAATAATAAAATTAAATGTAGGGGGGGAAATATAAGTGCATACTTATATATAAGTATATAAGTATATAAGTGCATACCAGAAATAATCATGTTAAATCAGAAGCTGCACTTTGCAACAATTAACCTAGTGCAGCTAGCAACAGTTTTAAAAAGTAGCAGTGAGATAAATTAGCATTAGAAGCTTGTAAGACAAAATATCCTTCTGAAGTTCTGGAAATTGAAAAACAAGCTATAGGGAATATGACAGAAAGGAAGGCTGAATGGAAAGGGCATAGTTCAGGTAAAAGCCAGATCTGTTGGCATAAAGAGAGGGAAGTGAAAAGAAGGAAATATTTTGACATGTTTACATACTGAATTAAATAAATGTCATGTTATCTATAGTTTCCTGCCTTAGGAAACAGAACAAATATTAGTGAAAATAATAGCAAACATTAAGATATAGGTAATAAATATAATATTACAGTAATTACTCTATAAAAAGTGCTAAGGAATAATAGAAATGTTTTTTGCCTTTAGACCAGCGGTTCTTAACCTGTGGGTCGCGACCCCATTTGGGGTCGAACAACCATTTCACGGGGGTCGCCAAACAATGTAGTCTGCCATTTTTTTCCCTTTTCCCCCTCGGCCGGCGCAGGGGGCATGGCGCAGGTTGGGGTCGCAGCCTGAAAAAGGTTGAGAACCGCTGCTTTAGACCTTACTTCCCGTCTGACTGATTCCCATGTGAATTACAGTGTTGGACTGTCCGGAGTCTTTTTTCATAGCAGTTACCTTTGGCTAACTTTATCTCATTCTCATCTAACAGAGTAACGTCAGTAAAGAGGGAAAAAGTAGACTTCTGGTTCCGGGTCGCAGCGTCGCTAGTCAAGCAGGGAGACTGCTCTCCTCGCTGACTAGTTTTCCCTCCGTTGGCGGACCCTTATGCGGGTCCAAAGTCACCCTGGGGGGTGCAACTTTCCTACGAGGAAACAGCGATCTGGCAGCGGAGGAGCAGTGGCTCCTCCAGCTGTCCGGACAGAACTCCGAGGGCCGACAGAGAAGATCGGCCAGTAAAATGGCCGATCGCTCTGCTGCTAGAAACCGCAAGTCAAAAGAACATCTAAGCTTCAGACCTACTGTGGTGAATCCGGGTGAGACCTTTCTTTTTTTCCCCCTCTCTTTGTTTTTTTTGTTTTGTTTTATTTTTTGCCTGTAAAAGCTGTGTTGGAAAGATTTCCCTAGCTCGGAAAGGCAGCTTTTACTCGTTGGGGAAGAATGGTGAACAAAGGAATAAAGTAAAGCTTTAGAAATTACATTGGTTTTTTTATACAAGTACGTTTTGGGGTATCGGAAAATGTTTTTAAAGAACTTTATTATTAGCCTATGTTGTTTTTTTGAGTAAAGAAAGAAAAATGAAAAATGAAATGACTTTTGGGGAAAAAATGGATTTTTTAGCTTATTGAGGACATCTACTGGTTAAAAAGTGATATTGCAACTGGAGAGGAGATGATTTCTTTATATGAAAGTTAACTGGACATTTGAATTTTCTTCTAAAATGGAGCTGTACTCACATTTAAACTGTAAACTCATTCTTGAAAAAATCTATTAGACTAAAGAGGAAATATGTGCTACAATGAAAGAGTTTACTACAGAACTAAGAGCCAGAAACTCTTCCTCAAACTTTAAAACTGACTTTCAGATTGCACCTGATTCTTCTATCAAACAGACTCTACAAGAAGAGGATTTAACTGAGAACAAAGAGAAATTGACTCTGCCTTATATGCAACTCAGTTACGGCATTGAGAATCAGGAAAAGCAAAGACTGGGACTTGGAACTTTAAAGCAACAAGACTTTATGCTAAAAAAAACCAGAACGCCAATTCAGAGGTCAAGATGGTTCTCACTGATTCAAAAGATATTACAAGCAACAAAGAGAGACCAATCTGTTGGAAAGGAAGCTTTGCTATGGAAACCTACTTGGCATTTGAAAAAACCTAGAATAAGATTTTTTTAAAAAATGAAAGTTAAAGTTTTGAGTAATGGACTAAAGGCAATCTAGAATTATGGACTGACTTAAGGACCAAGATTATGAGTTAGATGTAAGAAAAATGGGATTAATGGAAGATATAAAATTTATCTATATGGAAATTACTAATGATTTATTTGTTTGATGATTAATGAATTGAAATATCTTAAAGTTTGATGTTATCTTGTTAGTTTAAAGTTGATTGATGGTTTATATAGCTTTAGGATAGATTAATACTTTAGCCTAAAAAAGAAATATTGTGAGATAATGGGCTAGAGGCAATTTAGATTAATGGACTTGATTTTAGGATTAAGATTAAGATTATGAGTTACAAGTAAGAGAAAAAAGGAGTGATTAATGAAATATATATTAAATGCTTTAAGAATGTGTTTATTGTTTTTTTTTGGTAAAAAATTCTTTTATTGAAACAATCAACATCAAACATAAGATCATATTAGAAAGCAATCATCATATAACCTGCAATACAACACTAAGGATTAGTCTTTGTGAGCGTCTGGTTTAGTGAACATTCCTCTTATATATGTTCTAACTACTGTTTCTAGTCTATGACATATTGTTCATTCGAGCTTCAGAAGTAAATTCATCTCAGTAGTAGTGCGATCTTTTATGATCCCGAGCAAAAGATCCTGAGGTAGAAATTCAGTATCCTGAGGTAGAAATTCAGTACGCTTTTCCAATATTAAAGCAATCAACATTAAACCTGGGATCATATTAATAAGCTGTCCTCATAAGACCTGAAAATACAGCATGAGGTATTAGTCTTTGTAAATGTCTGGTTTGGTAAACATTCTTCGCTCCTTACGTCAAACCTCGACTATACACCTGATACATTTTATTTGATTGGTGTTTCTCTTATATATGGTCTATCTACTATATCTAGTCTATCACATATTGTTCATTCGCGCTTCAGAATTAACTTCGTCTCAGTAATAGTGCAATCTTTTATAATCCCTAACAAAAGATCCTGAGGTAGAAATTCAATAACCTGAGTTAGAAATTCAATCCGCTTTTTCAATATTAAAGCAAACAACATTAAGCATAAGATCATATTAAGAAGCAATCATCATATAACATAAAATACAACATTGGGTATTAGTCTTTGTAAACGTCTGGTTTGGTAAACATTCTTCACTCTTCACGTCGAGCTTCAACTATACGCCAGATACATTTTGTTTGATTGGTGTTTCTCTTGTATATAGTCTATCCACTGTTTCCAGTCTGTCAAATATTGTTCATTTGAGCGATCGTTCAAATATGCCGATATTTTCGTCATTTCCGCCAAATTTATTACTTTCAAAGTCCATTCTTCCATAGGTGGTATTTCTGGATTCTTCCAGTATTGTCCCACCAACAATCTGGCTGCTGTGATCAAGTTCAGAAATAAGCTCGTCTCTGATGTAGTGCAATCTTTTATGATCCCTAACAAAAAAACCTGAGGTAGAAATTCAATACGCTTTTTGAATATAGTTTGGAGTGTCCACCATATCTTCCTCCAGAAGGCTTTGATTTTTCTGCATGTCCACCAAACGTGAAAGTATGTAGCCTCCCCATCGCCACACCTCCAGCACTTGGGCTGGGAGTCTGGATAGATGTATGATAGTTTTTTCGGGTCTAGATGCCACCTGTAGAACATCTTGTAGAAGTTTTCTCTTAGCTGTTGCACTTTCGTGAATTCTACATTTCTCATCCAGGTTTCCTCCCACGTTTCCATCGCGATCGGATGTCCAAAGTCTTGTTCCCACTTTACCATACAGTTCTTGACTAGCACCGTTTCAGAGTCAATTTCTATTAGTACACTGTACACTCGTTTGATATGCATGATCCCCTGCTCTCTGATCTGTTCAATTAAAGTCTCGTCAGTCTGGGATAAGCCCTTCTTCTTGTCTTTATGCCACCTAGAATGCAGTTGTAGGTATGATAGCCAGGTACCTCCTATTCCTTCATCTGCTAGCGTTGTTTGTGACTTTAAGGAGAACCCATTTTCTTCTTCCAGTACCAGTTTACTGTAGGGCACTACTCCCTGCTCTTGGGTTATGTTTACATCCTCTATTGCGTGTCCGGGGATCGTCCAGATGGGGATCTTATCGTGTAGAAGGTATTTATATTTCCTCCAGACCCACAACAACGGGATTCGTAGTGGGTTCTCCTTGAAGTTCCTGTCTGCCTTTTTGTCGTACACCAAGTATGCGTGCCAGCCGAATAGTAGACCATGCCCTTCAACATTCAGTATTCTATCATTCGTCATATTGATCCAGTCACTCAACGCCACCAACGTCTCTGCATAGTAGTATAGCTTTAGATTAGGCATTTTTAGTCCCCCTCTCTTCCTCGTGTCCTGGATGATTTTTAGTTTCACCCTCGGTCTCTTGCCATCCCAAATAAATCTGTTGATGCCCTTCTGCCAGTTGTCCAAGTCCACATCCTTTTTGAGTATGGGTAGCATTTGAAAGAGAAAGAGAAATCTTGGCAAGACGTTCATCTTTACTGCTGCTATCCTGCCCAGCAGGGACAGTCGTAGTGTTTTCCACCTTTCCAGATCTGCTTGTATCTTGTTCCACAGCACCCCGTAGTTATTCTTGTATAGTTTCGCGTTCATTGTTTCTATGTCCACTCCTAAGTATTTAACTTTCTTGACTATTTCACAACCCGTTATTCTTTCCAAGTCCTGTTTTGCTTTGTTGTCTAGATTTTTAACTAGCATCTTCGTTTTTGATATATTTACTTTGAAGCCTGACACCCTACCATAGTCTTCCATTATCTCCATCAATCTCCTTGCTGACTGTACTGGTTGCGACACTGTCACCAGCAAGTCGTCTGCAAAGGCACATAGTCTGTAATCTTGTTGTCTAATCTGTATGCCCTTTATGTCCTCTGCCGCTCTTATCTTGTTCAGTAGAATCTCCAGCGTTAGGACAAATAGCAGGGGTGACAGTGGGCAGCCCTGTCTCGTGCCTCTTTCTATGTTGAATGAGTCCGTTAGGTCTCCATTAATGATGATCTGGCCTGTTTGTTTCTGGTAAATTGCCAGTATGGAGTTGAGAAACTGTGCTCCCATTTTCATCTTCCGGACCAAGTTCGTCAGAAACGGCCAATTCAGTCTGTCGAAGGCTTTTTCCGCATCCACAAACATAAGGGTGGCTGGTACCTGGTTGTGCCTTTCCAAGTACTCTATTATGTTCAACAGCTGTCTCACGTTGGTTTTCATCTGGCGCCCTTGTATAAATCCCCTTTGGTTCGGGTGTATTGTTTTTTGTAGTACAGTCATTAATCTATTGGCCAAAATTTTTGCAAAGATTTTGTAGTCTGTGTTTAGTAGTGAGATGGGTCTGTAGTTTGCAGGTTGTGCGTTATCCTTCCCCTCCTTGGGGATTAACGAGATGTAGGCTGTTTTCCAGGACAGTGGGACTTTGCCTCCTTCTTGTATGTTGATAAATAGCTTTCTGAGGGGTTCTAACATCTCCTCCTGGAGATGCTTGTAGTAGGTCGCTGTTATCCCATCCGTCCGGGGCGATTTTCCTTTTTCCAGTTGTTTGATCACTGAGTGTATTTCCTCCTTTGTGATTAAAGCATTCAGGGCGTCTCTTTGTGCAACTGTGATTGCCAGTATCTTTTCTTCTTGTAGAAACTTATCTATCTCTTTGTCTTGTGTCTTCTCCTCGGCGTATAGTTTTGAGTAGAACTCTGTAAAGGCTTTCTTGATGGTTTCCTGTCGAAATTCTTCCTTGCCTTTGTACTCTATCTTTTCAATTATGCGGGATTTCTGCTTCTTTCTTATGGTATAAGCCAGCCATTGACCCGGTTAGTTGGCATTGCAGAATGTCTTGTGTTTTGCATATTGTATATTCCTTGCAACTTGGTCTGCCATCAACATGTCAAATTGCTTTCTTAGAATCTTGATCCCTTCTTTGGTGATTTTGTCGTCTGGTCTTTTTATTAATAGCTGCTCCTTCTTACTTATCTCGTCTTCTAACTCTTTTCTTTTTTGTTCTTGTTTGCGACGGTGCCTGTTATTCATGTCCATAAGAATCCCGCGCATATACGCCTTGCTGGCGTCCCAAATCATTTCTATTGGTGTTTCGTTGTTCATATTTATGTTGAAGAATTCCTTCATAGCATTTTTGCATTCAGCCACCTTGTCTTCATGCCGAAACAGGTTTTCGTTAATTCTCCAGGATCTCCTCTGTTTCAAGCCATGTCTTAATTCCATCTTCACAGGGTTGTGATCTGTTAGTACTTTGGGTAGGATTTTCACCGCGTTGAGACAAACTAGCAAGTCGCTAGATGTTAATATAAAGTCAATTCTGGAGAATGATTGATGTCTGTCTGAGAAAAAAGTGAATTCTTGTTCTTTGCTGTGCCTTTCCCTCCAAACGTCAGTCAAAGAAGGATTTAGGCAACTTGGAGTGCTTTTGCGGGTTAGGTGCAGTCCTTTTTTTGTCCAGGGCAGTCTCTATGACCCCGTTCCAGTCGCCCAGTATAATGCAAGATCTGTAGTTGAGTTGTGTTAACTTCTTGTGTATCCTTTTGTAGAATTTGCCTTGTTGCTGATTTGGTGCATATATGCCCATCACCAGAATCTTCTTGTCATCTTGTGTTATTTTGATTGCCAGGTATCTACCCTGGGGGTCTGACTCTATTAGCTTAGCTATTACCTGTTTCTTTACATATATAACAATTCCATTCTTTTTTCCCGGTGCCGCTGATACAAAGTGCGCACCTAGTTTGTAGTTGGTTAGATATTTCTGGTCTGCCGCTCCGATGTGTGTTTCCTGTAGGCAGATTATATCGCTTTTAGCTTGGTTCAGGTAGTGGAATATTTTTCTCCTTTTCTGGGGGGAGTTTAGTCCGTTAATATTCCAAGTCAGATATTTAGTTGTCATCATCGGTTTCAGGATACTCTTGCAAGACCGCTTCTGTTCTTTCTCCTGATTTCTTCTTTGGTCTCGTTCCCATGATATCCGGGTTGGTGCTCATGTTGTGTAGTAGGGTCTTGTCTTGCTGGTCTGTGCGTTTGGTAGTGGATCTTAGTAGCCTGCCCTCCGCAGACTGCCCTGTTTCCTTGTTTTTGTTGCCCTCTGTTCTCTGTGCCGTCGTATCTCGAGGTGGTCCATTCCTTTCTTGTGCTACTGCGCCGGTCTGTGCTTCTGAATGGTTTGCTCGTTGGTCTCGATCCCTTCTGCGTTCCAGTGATCTTTCTGCGTCTTCCCTCGTAGTGGGTTGAGGACCGTCCGACTTCAGTTCCTTTTCAAGGAAGTCTTTGGCTTTCTGGACCGAGTTCAAGTAGTATCTTTTATTTCTATAGAGAAGTGACATCCCTGTTGGGGTTTCCCAACGATATTGCAGAGCGCGTGGTCTCAGTTTGTTGACCAGGAATTTGTAGTCCTTTCTGTCTCTCAGCATCGCCGGGGGGATCTCTTTCAGTACCTTCACCTCCTGCTCCTCTATGTAGAATCTCTTATTGTAGGAAGTGACGGAGATGAGGTTCCGGAATCCCTGTGTTGCGAAGTGGATGACCACGTCTCTTGGTTGATGCCTGTTTGCTGACTTCCATGCGCCAACTCTGTAGATTCTATCGAATTGCCACGCAATCTCTCCGGTTTTCTTACCCAGAAATGTTGCCAGGGCCCCTATGAAGGTTCTGAGCAGGCCCCCTTGGGTTTTGTTTGTTGTCTCTTTCCACCCACTAAACCTGATTGCAGACGCCATTTGCCAGTATTGCATCATGGTGGACTGGTCTTGGGCCACTCCTTTCATCTCTGCTATCTGTCCCTCTATGCGGTTCTCCACTTCTTCCATCCTCTTTTCCGTATTCTCCCTGATTTCCTGGAGGTTCTTCTCCATTTCATCCTCTATTCTCTTGTAGTGTGCTTGCATTGCCTCCTTCATTCGGTCCAGGTCTGTGGCCATTGCTCTACGTTGTTCTTCCCACTTTCTCTCTAGGTCTCTACTTTGGTCCGCCAGCAACTGTTTTATGTCTTTGTATCTTTCCTCCATCTTCTGTTCTGCTTCTATGCACCTTTTTTCCATCCTTGTGCCCATTGCATCCAATTTTTTATCCATTCCATCCATCCTTATTACCAGCGTCTCTATCGTCTCTTTTAATTCCTGCATCATGTGTGCTGATGGGCAGGCATGGGTTGGCAGATGGGTCTGAGGGCTTATAGTTGGATGGTGGGGGGTGGTGATGGGTGGGGTGCTTCCTGGCGGAGTAGAGAGTTGAGCTGGGGAGGGTGCAGCTCCCTTTGTGTGTGTCAGTTTGGTTTGTTTGGTCTGCTTGGAGGCCATCTTGAGCTTATCCTCCTGTTGGCCTGGCACTGTGTTGATTTTCAACTTAGACCAGATTGGTCTTTAGTCTGTGTTCTGGTAGTGATCCAGTGCTCTAACCTTTCGAGGGGGGGGCTTCAGGGTTCAGGCAGTGCAGGGCTAAGAGTCTATATTCAGGCAGTTCTGTGTGCAGGGAGCCTGTTCAGTGCCTCTGCCTTGGCTTCCTCCTCTCTTACCTCTGCCCACCTGTCTCTTCCCCTTGCACTTTTTTGGGGGGGCTCCCTCTTGCCCCTCTTTCTTTGCTTTACTTTCCCAGCTCACTTTCTGCTGTCTTCTGCTTGTTTGTGTTTACAGGTCCCTTCTGTCTTCCCTTTGCCGCGGCCCAGGTTGCTTTCCAATCTTCCTCTTACTCCCACCTTCCTCCCTGGTAGATTTTGCCCTCTTCAGAACCCCTGGGGCTCTCGTTCTGGGGGGTCTGGGGCACAGCGCGTGGGGTATCACTCACCAGTCTCTCTGCCTTCAGGGTACTCTTTTCCTATGTCTTCCCCCGCCGTCTGCTTCCTTGCCTCTTCCTTCTTGATTCTTCTCTCCTCCCCTCTATTGTTCCA
This sequence comes from Bothrops alternatus, assembly GCA_034064705.1. Classification (NCBI taxonomy): domain Eukaryota; kingdom Metazoa; phylum Chordata; class Lepidosauria; order Squamata; family Viperidae; genus Bothrops; species Bothrops alternatus. The sequence goes on along the minus strand of JARGCV010000007.1, from coordinate 44,084,357 downwards.
GCCAGCTTACTTTCAGCTCTGTTTGTTTGTCTCCGCCTCAGTCTGCCGCTCCAGACCTCCCCGCTGCTCTCCCGGTGCTTGTCGCTGTCTTCAGCTCGTCTGGGGGCCTTCTTTAGGTTAGCAGTCCCCCCCCAGCGGCCCTCGCTTCTCTTGCTGGCTTCCCTCTCTTCTGTGGCTTCGCTCCCACCCATTCTCCGCTGCCAATGGCTGCCTCCCGCTGTCCGGCAGCTCCGGACGTCTCTCCCTCCATTCTCCGCGCCCGGATCTCACCTCCGCTCTCCCGGTCTTCCTCTCCTCTTGTGGCTCGTCTGGGGGTCTTCTCTGGTTCGGCTGACCCTCCCAGTGGCCTCCGCAGGTCTCACCGACATTTTTCGCTGTCTTCTCTCCGCTCCCGCCGGCTCCCTCTGGCTGCGCGGCCTCGCGGTCTCTCTTCGGGCCTGCTGGCCGGCCGGCCGCTGCCGGCCTCTTCAGCCCCGTCCGCTGTCCTCACGGGTCCCTTGGTGGTGATTTCCGCCCTGGCAGGGCGAGCCGAGGGTCCTCTTCGGAAGCACCCTCTTCTCCGGTGCTTCCCTCTCTCTGCAGTCCGATTTTTTGAAAAAAAAGGTAAGCCCCGTTCCGGAGCTTTCCTCGGATGGCTCCGGTCCTCGTGACCGGAACCGGAACTTTGTTTTTGTTTAGGACAATAGGGTCACTTGTAAGAAAATTATTATGTAATCTTGAACTAATCTAATAAGATGATTTCTGTTTGATAAGATTGATGTTATTGGTTACAACAATTTAATTGGATATGAACTGAATTATGTTTAATGGATTGAAAAAAATTTAAGATTTGATTTTTTTTATTTTTTTATTTTTTCTATTTTTTATATATTTTTTTTACTTTTTATTCTATTTTTATATCTGTTAGCTATAAAAGTTTGATTAGTTGATAGATTAGATATATATAGGATAGACTAATGCTTTATTTTAATTAAGGGATATTAGTGGAAGAAGAATTAAATAAAATTTATAATAAAAACTAAGGTACCAGAATATATTTGGAAGGAATACCCGAACTGATAGAGTTTGTATTTAAAGTTGATTATGGTTGTATAATTTTTTTAAAGTGTTAGAAACAGGTACAGGTTGACTAAATTTAAACTAGATTGAACTATCTTAAATAAACTATGTTAGTTAAGGGGAAAGAGAGGGAATACTAGAGGCATTGACTGAAGTATGTATAAATGTTTTGCTTTTGGATGATTGTTTACCCTAACACCACGGTGTGCTTTGAGCACTTTCTTGTAAAAATTAAAAAAAACAATAAAATTCTTGTAAAAAAAAAAGTAAAGAGGGGAAAAGTACATGATCTGGTATCCTCCACAGGTGTTGATGAAAGCTAGTTAGGACTTAGATTTTCTTTAGAAGGAGGAAATTAAAGAGACTTAAGTACTTAGACCAGGAATACTTTGGCATGAAGCATTTATCATACAATTGCTCCAAGTTGTTCATAAACTTTAATGAGAAGTATCTAGATTATAATATCTTCTATTTGCAGTTTACCCGTGCTTTCCCACCATTTTTGTTGTTGTTATTGAAAAACTATAAGGGAGAATAGCTGTATTTATTTGATACCCTTGAGAGCAGCATAGCATACATGCTCTGGATTTATGACAGCCTATCTACTTCCAAGGGTAAAGATGAATAAGTTTATAGTGTGTGTGTGTGTGTGTGTGTGTGTGTGTGTGTGAACATATTTGTAATTTTTTGTAAGGAATGCATAAACTGGAATAATTCCTTAAAAAACCTGCTCTAACCTGATAAAGAATCCACCAATAGGTGACTGTATCTGCCTAGGAGCCACGTTTCATGTCCATCCTGGGCCAGATCAAGTCAAAACTGGGATCTAGGGTCCAGGAAGGGGCGTGGCAGCTTTGGCTGACTTGATCTGATTGGGCAGGAATACAGTCATAACCCATTGGTGGATTCTCCATCTCCTAGTACTGGAGAAAAAACAAAACCACAAACTTTTAGCAGACCTCAGCCAAACAAAATTTAAGCATTTAACCCAGACCTAGTTGAGGCTGTTGGAAGGAAAGATTTCTGTTCTCAGAGGCCATATGTTGCCAAGGCATATGACTATTACCTAATACACTATAAGTAATTAAGTGAATAACAGCAGGCCAGAGAGCTCCATGACTAGGCTTCTTATCATTAGCAAGCCATGGCATTTTAGACAACTTGAACTGTTTCTTTACAAAGGTTGTCCCCAAGTGTAAGCTTCAGAACTTGTTTGTTTTGTGGACAGCATGAAAGAACCCCTTTGGGAAATAAAATGTGTGCATGAATAAGCCTCTAGTTGTACTGAATCCACAAAGGGCAATGCTAGACTGTCCATGTAGAAAAATGAGCCTCCATCAAACCATGGGAAGCTCACACCAGCATTGTCTGAAATTAGACTTTTTTTTACATGCAAGAAATAATTGACTAAACACATCTGAGCCTCTGTAAAATAAGTTGGAGTAAAAAAAAGTACCTTTGTAAACCTCCAATTACATAAAAGAAAGCAGTGTATGTATATAAAATGCTGGGCAGAATATCTGTCAAGGATGAGAGCTTTACTTGCTTCACACATTTAATATTTTGTAAAAATAAATAGGGGGGATAGTTAGAAAACCTCTTGATTATGAGCAACTTTGGGAAAAATATTTTTTAAAAAATAATTCCCTCTTCAGTAATATTTGACTCTATTAAAAAGTTTATATCAAAATGCTAATCTATTATTCATTATATATTTGCCTTGACAACCTTTACTAATAAAGTTATTACTTTGCTGTTGTGATTTCAATTAAAACATCAAGAAATTACTTGATTTTTTCCATGATCTCAATATATTTTCTTTATACAGTATATGGCAATAAATATTGTTTACTGTGTATAAAGGAATAACATTCTGATCTAGCATATTATGTATTTACAAAATTCTTGGGTAGGATGTCTTGCAGGTATATTCAAAAATCCTTAATTTTATTTTTCAAATGTTCTTTTCTAAATTTCTTATTTTTCCTTTTCAATGAAGCATATGATAATACAGATGAATATACATCTTAAAAGGAATTAAATTAAATTTAGGGAATTAAAAAAACATAATATTTTAACATGTATTTTATCAAATGTAAATATTTGTTTTTAAGTACCATCTTGAAAAGCAGCATTTTTATGGTAACTGATAAATATTACTAGACCATAGTTGGATATAGCAATGCAATCTAAATGTTAATTATCTCTGCAATCAATTAAATATTGAGATACTAAAATAATCAAATCGCAAACATATTGTTTAAATCTGTGTTGTGACTGATTAAAAGTCAACATATATCCACTGACCTACAGTCTAACATATATAGTTACAGCACTTTGTATTTGTAGAAATTAAATTTAGCTGGAGCAATGTTATGATCTAACAATAAATCTAAAACTTGATTAAAATCTCCAGCCAAAACTATCTGAACTTCTAGTAGAATAGAAAAATGCTCAAAGCACTTAAGTAAAACATCATATGGCCCTTAGAAAGGTCATTATAATTAATAAATGCAATGTGTTTGACAGAATATTTAATTACCAATATTAAATAATATTGTTCTGCATCACTTATTTCAGTACTCCATTACACATTCTAAATATATGTTAATCAAATAGAAAGTGGAATTGCCACTAATGCATATTTGACCTACCCAATTTATAGATAAATATATATTTCAATTTTAAAAAACCTGAGTTTCTTTTAAAACTTCAGCTTTTAAATTATGCAATATAATTTGACTCCTCTTGGAAGGCCATTTAAAGCCTTCTACAGCTAAAAACAAAATATTATAAAAGTGTACATTAGAACAAAAAAAGTTATATTGTAGATCAAAGGAAAAAAGATGACTTCCTATGATCATAACTATGTGACCTCTTTCCTTGGGGAACCCCCTGTTTTTCAGAGAAACTGTGAAAGATGAAATGATAGAGGAGATGCCTAGAGTGTTCCTGGAGGAAGTTAAAAAGTTAATTTGACAATACACAGGTAAAAAACCTCTTCTAAGAATTTCCTTGTGGCCGTAATACCAGTATGGAAGTCTGTAACTAAGCATGCACTATGGAACAAAACTCAGCAGCAGACATCTAATTATATTTAATCCAAGATCTTTGCTGGAAAACACAGTTTTAATGCCACATTTTCTTTTATGTCTCATCATTAATCATAAAGCATTTACATGAAAGCAAACTTCACAATAAAAGTTTAGCTATATCTCTTAATATCTTCCATAACTTATGTATGGAAGTCTTCAACATAAATATAGTACTAAGCTTTATGAAGAGGAATAAAAACAATTAATTTTTGGTTTAGTTCAGTGTGATTTTAAATTTCATTTTTTGAATAAAAATAGAAAACTCTCTCTCATCATCACATCATACATTCCTTAAAGCATCGCAGGCAGTTTAACATACATAATCTTGTGGCTTTTAAAGCTGCACAAAGAATTTTAAATTACTCCTTTGAATTGAGTTTTTAAATCACATTAGCCAAGTGGATTTGATCCACTGAATCAACCAATTATCTTTGAAACAATTTGTTGATTTTGATGTGCATACAAATATTTATCTTACTACATGTTTGATCTAAATTAATTTAACAACTTGAATCATACATTCTACTTGAATAAGCTCCACTCTTGGAATCATATAACGAATTTGAATTGAATCAACTTTAATTGTTCAGAAAATATGTAATGAATGAACTCTTCAAATTTAAACTGTTGATTTTAACTTATAAAGCCCTTTATGGCTTGTCACTCAGTTATCTACAGGACCAAATTACTTTGACTATGTTGGGGGAGGCTGCTGGTTATCTTCCATTTTTAGAAGGGGTATGTGTGAAAGAGAGGGGGGAAGCGGTTGAAAGTATGACTTTTCACAACCTGACTGAATAATTCTGTAGTATAAGATGATGAACCGAATGTCACAGTCAAGTTCTTAAGGTTACTTAAGGACTTCTTCATGTAAGAAGTGGATTCTTACAAAAGATTAATTTATTTATACATGGAGTGAATGCAACATTGGCATTAATCACAGGATATGTGTACATTTCCCACAAGAAGAAAGACTGCTGTTCGTTAAAAGAAGGGACACTTTTCAGATGAAATGATTTTTCACACAAATAAATTTCCAAGTGCAGTTCAAGATACTGGTAGCCCTTATTTTGTTGGGTGCTACAAGTTTTGATACTTTCTCTCTCATCCCCCATTCCCATTGAACATATACATAGAGCTACTGACTGAAGTAATATGATGGTTTGGGCTGAGGTATCATTATGATACCCAGCTAGAGAGCTCCATCCAAGGCCATCTCAGTGATGCCAATAAAGTCTTCTCTCAATGCTTGGAAGCTGTGAGGACCTAGATGGGGTGAAACAGGCTTCAGCTCAACCCAATCAAGACTAGGTGGCTTTGGGTCTTTGGACTTGATTCTGGATGTAGTGGCATTGATTCAGACAATATGGAGGTCTCTCTGGGCTCGTGGCTCCTGCTTGAAGAGTAGGTTGCAACCATAGCTCTGCAAGGCCTTTATACAGCTTCATATTGTGTGCCAATTGTCCCTTTAATGGTATATGTTGATGACTTTGGGAGGCAGATGGAAGAGCTGCAGACTAGACATCAAGAGAAGGAATGTGGACATGGCAAATGTCTTGGGAAGGACCTCCTAGTTTCTTGGATTGTAAAGGCAAGGTGGGGGGAGAGATGTACTTTCTGATTTGCAAAATTCTGTTAATGTAAACTTACAATAAAGTTAGAGCTGGTACTTCTGGGTGTGCTTCTTGTCTGTATTACCTTACAAGGCTGACATACCTGTTCCTGGATCAGGGGGCCTGCTTGTAGTCATTCATGCCTTTCTGACCTCCTGTTGGGACTATTGCATCCCCAACCTTTCTGGCCTTGTGGACTGCCACAAGCAGCAGCGGGGGGAGGGAGGGGATGGTTTGGTACACATACAGCTCCATTTGCATAAGCAGTGGACATGTGCACACCTGCCACTTGCACAAATGGAGCTTTGTGCACAAGCATTCCTGCCCACAGCTTACACGGCCCAGTTCCAAATCTCCCCTAGTTCCGGAGATTGGGGACATCTGACTTATAGAATCACCTCTCCCTAGTTGTTTCTACCAGTCCTGTCTGATCTGGTCTATATATTGTGGGTTCCATCAGCCAAGGATGGCTGGCTGGTTGGCAGAGCCCTGAAGAAAAGACTTTTCTGTCACAGCATCCACCCTCTGGTACATCAATCCTCCTGAGATTAGGTTGGCCTCCATCTTGCTGGCCCTTCCTAAGGCTTTAAAATCCCCAATGGTCTCTGTTGTGAGTTATACCTCTTTTCTTGATTATGTTGGATTTTTAAAAATGATTCTGTGGCTTCTGTGTGTTTATTTTTGGTTTTATTTTAATGTTTCTATATTTTAATTGTTTTTACTTATGGCTGACCTGGGTCATGTATTTTAGATAGGAACTATATAAATAGAATGAATGCTTGAATAAATACTTGCAGGACTGAATTTGCATTTTTTTTCCCTTTGGTGGGGAGACCATAGAGACATTATATTACATTTTTATTCCATTCTTTATTCTTTTTGCAATTTGCATCAGCTAGTTAATAGCTGAAATCAAGTTTTTAATCATAACTGAGTCAAAGAAGCCTATTACATTTTTTTTATTAAAGTATAATAAAAAGTGCTTGTAGTCTCAACATAAGTTGTATTTTTTTAAAAAAAATAACTGAAGTATAATATCAATACCTTAAAAAGAGTTCTGCTTGCACAGCAAATCATACTGAAGCACAAGAAAGCTCAAAGGTACTACTGTAATTAATAACCTTTTCTTAATGTTTCATATATCCAGAACTATTAAAAAATATTTTTGGTCTACAGATACATAAAGAGGAAAGGTAGATTCTTATTTATAGCAGCATATTTAAGAGCTTTTGCAAATGTGTATAAAACTCAGCAGTGCTGCATTCCGTAAATTAACAGGGGAAACAAGGCAGAGGGACAGTTGAAAGGGATTGTAAAACAAGATAAAGACATGCCCTTTAATGAAAAAATTACTCTTAAAGTAGCAGAAAAAGAAATAGCAGCATGGATTCAATAAATTTCTTCTGTGTTAATGTCAGCTCTTACCAGCTTCTTTGAGAACACAATTGTTTTCTCCGTTTTAGCTAATGAGCTGTCTGAAGTATATTTTTTCTTTCCAGGCTACTTCCTCCCAGTGCAGCAAAAGGTCTTACAGGCAGATGGGAATAAAAATGCAATGAAATCATGGGATCAAGAGGTTTCTCCCACTATGAAGAAAATTTTCTTGGCAGCACCAGGATGGGAATAACCACCATATCTAACAACCTATAATAAGGTTTTCCAAAATAGCAGGCTACAAGAAATTTTGTGGATATGTTAACAGGTGGTGCTGGGAAGACAATGCAGCCAGAAATATTCTGTGAGGGAAAACTGAATAAAATCTTCAAGTCTGGCCTAAGAGCAGCATGGTGTCAGTGAAGCAGGTCTGAAAGATCATTTTATTTTCATTTTCAAGAAAGAGTTTTCTTTCTTTCTTTTTTTCCTTGCAGGGAGGCATTAGAGCTAGGGAATTAAATTTATAAAATTCTTAAAATGCAGGCTTCAGCATGAGAGCGGGCTAATATAGAAGAAAGCAGTGTTTGTCCTCAAAACAGCTCCAGCCCTTGACATGGTTCCCATTTGTCCTATGCCTCCAGCTCTAAATTTTTTCTTCTCAAATTCAAAAAGTACCATTACTGGCATGGACAATGTCTTCTAAAACCAAAACCATCCCTTCACACGGCCCAAAACCACAACTGGCCAAGAAGTCACAGCCCAGTAGTGGGCCATGGCCCACAGGTTGGGGACCCCTGCTCTTGTACATTTACCTCACAACAGGACACAATTGCAAAACGAGAAAACTAAACAAAAAAAAAAGTTTTGAAATTGTGTTTGAAATAGCCAGATGCTATAAAGTAAGGTATTTTAACACTAAAATTGTGTTTTATCTCTGGGATGCGGTACTGAGATTTGATCGAGAAGTAGGTAACACGGCATTCATTTGAAAATACACTGAGTTTCTGCAGGTTTTTTTTTTTATTCTCACATCTCATGAATTTAGCAGCTTCCTCTTTCCTTGTTTCCTGCCTAACTGTTTGGCAAATTACAGTTGCTTTGGGACCTTGAAACTTGCCACCAAGGGCCAATGCTGAATGAAAGCCTGAGAGGGAGAAAAGAAGAGGAAGCAACTCTCTGCACTTGAACTTCAGTGCCCCAATCAGATAGCAGGCTGCTAGGAACCAGATGCTAACAAATCAGAAGGGACAATTTCTCCATGGTAGACTAAAAAGGGACACTTGCACACAGTGCACCTGTTTCTTCTCATGGCCACCCTCCAGCAACTCACCTAGCTGTACCTTTTCCAACTCTGTTTTGTGGCTGCTACTATTATCAGCCTGAAGGAGCTCTGTGTGCTCCTTCTCACATATGTCCAGGTCACATACTCTTATTGTGCGTCTGTGTACTTCAATATATAATAATAATAATAATAATAATAATAATAATAATAATAATAATAATAATAATAATAGACCTTGGAGGTCATCAAGTCCAACCCCCTGCACAGGCAGGTAACCCTATACCATTTCAGATAAATGGCTATCCAGTTTCTTCTTAAAAACTTCCAGTGTTGGAGCATTCACCGCTTCTGGAGGCAGGATGTTCCACTGGTTAATTGTTCTAACTGTCAGGAAGTTTCTCCTTAGTTCTAGGTTGCTTCTCTTGTTGATTAGTTTCCACCCGTTTCTTCTTGTCCTGCCTTCAGGCACTTTGGAAAATAGCTTGACTCCCTCTTCTTTGTGGCAGCCCCTGAGATATTGGAACACTGCTATCATGTCCCCCCTCGCCCTTCTCTTCATTAAACTAGGCATACCCAATTCCAGTAGCCGTTCCTTATATGTTTCAGCCTCCAGTCCCCTAATAATCTTTGTTGCTCTTCTCTGTACTCTTTCTAGAGTCTCAACATCTTTTTTACATCGTGGTGACCAAAACAGTATTCCAAGTGTGGCCTTACTAAGGCATTGTAGAGTGATATTAATACTTCGTGTGACCTTGATTCTATCCCTTTCTTAATGCAGCCTAGCACTGTGTTGGCTTTTTTGGCAGCTGCAGCACACTGCTGGCTCATATTTAAATGATTGTCCACTAGGACTCCAAGATCCCTCTCACAGTTACTACTATAGAGCAAGGTACCCCCTATACTACACCTGTACATTTGGTTTTTCTTGCTTAAATGTAGAACCTTACTTTTTTCACCATTGAATTTCATTTTGTTAGATAGCGCCCAGTGTTCAAGTCTATCCAGATCTGGAAAACAATATCCAAAATCCATATTTTAATGTACAGATCACTGTCGCTCCTGTCTTTTGGAACCGCCCGTCAGCTGTTCAGTGGCCAGGACGCCCACCGAAGGATCCATGGCTTGTGCTCTCTCTCAGGACGGTGAGCTTTAGATCCTGTGTTGGTTCTCCTCCTCCTTCACCGTGCTGTTCCCCCTTTCGTGTGTCGAGCCCGGGAGGGCTTAACACTTATATTTGTTTTTCCTATGCAAGCTTCCTTGTGACTATCTCTTCTAAATCATTATGAATGAGACATTGTTCCAATGTTTTATTAATTGCTCTTTAACTGTGATGTATTTTGCTTACATCTCTTTAGGAACTTTTAAAATAAATATGTACTGCAATTTCTTGGCTCCACTGAGAATTGCATTGCCCAACTTTTCTCTGCCAATGGTATCCACTCCATCAATCCTCACAACACAAACCATTACTATAATTCAAATGAAAGGTGTATCTTCTACTCCAGTTTGACCTTAGATGTATTTTTTTAATGTCCAAAGGGAAAAGCTGATAGATAACTGATCTGTTCATAATCAAAGGAACCAGTGAGTCACAATTTCTGCACTGTAACTAGTTCAAATCATAAAACCTACTCCAAATTTCTGTAAAACTGCTATATGTAGACTTTGGAGCCATAAAAGAGTTGATGTTGGATTTAATCTTATTTTCCTTATAAGTTGCATTTGCATGTCAGGTCTTTACCTCTCTTTTATTCAATGCCTTTCGTATGTAGACATGCTTTAAAAGCCAAGACATTTTTCTCCAGACTCCAAAACCAGCATTAAACCCATATGTGGGGGGGGGGGAGGAAACTCTGGTGAGATGGATTTACAGGGATAAGTGAAGGAAAGGAAGGGCTAAACATTCTTAATCTCCTGGTGATTCATTAAATGCACATTTGGGAAGGAAAGGACTTTTTCAGCATAATGTGGAAGTCAGCAAAGAACAAAACTAAACATGAAGCAGGAAATTTTCTCAGAGTACATATGTAAAATTGCTATTTCAGAAATGCTCCAACATTTTTCTCTTTTTTATTATTTTTTTTTTTTTGAGTTTTCTTATAGTTCTTAACTCTTCCAATTTGTCCTCAAGAGAACAGTTTGTGTTAAAAGGGTCCCTGGTCCCAAGCTTCTATAGCTGAAGTTAAAGTTGAATCAATGTCTCCTGGCCCCAGGCCAACATGGTAACCAATACATCACATTGTTCTTGCTCAACTGGTTCTAGGATTTTCTGAAACTGGAAAGTGGTACAACATTGTACAAAAGGAATATATCTATTTATGTGATATCATCTTTAACCAATGTCATAAAAAGAAGCATAACAAAACTAAAAATTTCTGCACTTCTAAGAAAGAAATAATGGACTGAAGGCAGTTTTATGAAAAGCAGAATTGATGACTGCTGAGAATAGTCAGTGAGAAGACCAGCTCATTGATAATTCCTTCCCAAACAGGAAAGAGGCTTAAAATTGTCCATAAGTTCTTCAGGCAACTGCCCTTTACAACAGAGGTCCCCAACCCCCGGCCCGTGGACCAGCACCAGACTCCGGCATGCCAGAAACTGGGCTGTGCAAACAAGGGATGCAGGCAGCACACGAAACCACGCCCCCTCCAGTCCGCAAAAACCCTCTCCCCACAGAACCGGTCCCTGGTGCCTAAAAGGTTGGGGTCCTCTGGTATAGGGTTTCTGTTTGAGCAAGGGGTTGGATGAAAAGACCTCAAGGTCCCATCCAACTATGTTATTCTGCTAAAATGTGCAAAATGCTTTTGTTTTGAATTTAAAACCAATAATAAAATTTTAAAAATTGGACACTTGAGGGAACTAAAGGGAACTAAAGATTATAATTAAAGGAGAAGAATACCCAAACTTGATTTACAAGTACAGAATGAAGCAAACTGTTTTAATTGGAGATATTGAAGGATATTTTTGAATAATGGGCCCAAAACTTAATTTTAAGAGTGCCTGCCTCTAAAGATAAGGCTGTGTCTAAAAGGTGTTATGGAAGAGGTATATGTTTTACCTGAAAGATCAAAGCTGTGTTGAAAGTAGATTTAAAAATGATTGCAAGAATGATATAGAAAAAGATATTACACTGGTCATACAAAAGAAACCGTCTTAATAATTAAATTAAAAGGGATATACAATTTTAATAACATTATTGTTTAAAAAGATAGAAAAAACTCCTGAAGAAATCAACCACTCTTTTCCTAATAATAAATAAAGCAAAACTTCCAAAATATAATTTTTTATATTTTAAGATACTTTTGTTTCTTCGCTGAATCACTTTATCATTACATAAATTTACTTCTCTACACTCCCAATGTCTTTACCTTACCCTTCTGAGTTTGTTTATTCTTACAAGTTAATGCCCTTGTAATAGTCTTGTAAATTAAGTACATACACAAGTCTATTTCATGCACAGTACTGTAAAATAAATCGAATCATAGAAAATAAAGGGAAAAAAATATGCTAAAGTTGGAAAAAGCCTACATGACTGTATATGAAATGGAGTTTTCTCTTTAAAATCTTAGTTAGGCAGCTCCTGACAATAAGAACAGTTATTCAATGGAACAGTTTGTGTCCCAGAATTATAGGTGCCCCATTGATGGAATATTTATTTTATTTATTTTATTTGGGTTTGTATGCCGCTCTTCTCCGGGGACTCAGAATAAGGTCTCCTGCCTTGGACTAGAACACTTCCAAGGTCATTTCCAGATCTCTGATTCTATAAACTTCTAGGTTTCACTATTCCTTTGAGGATATCCCCCTTTTTACTTTTTTCCTTACTATCTAGAGTCTTGGTGATGTTGATTGAACAGAGATCCATTTTTTCATCATTATTTAATTACTTTTTTGTTCATGTTGTTTATAAAGATGATGGAAATACTGACTCTAGGGGCCAAAATGCTGCTTTGATTTCAGTACAAGAAAGGTGAGAGGGAAGATTGATATGGGGCAGAAATTGGGTGCTGATCATTCAGAAAATAAATATAACTTCTTGGGAAATTATGTCTGTTTGGGACATCTTCATATTTCAGAAAAAAACATAAGCAGTTTATATTTTGCAAATATCAAGATAGATTTCTAAACAATGGAAACTATGTCAGTGAAAACTAACCTGCTGAAAGGATGAGAGTTAACGCAACCAAGATAATTATCTGGATCCTTCTTTATTCCATTAAGGACTTTCATCTGTATCTGAGGACACTATAAGCGGATTGCTTGAGCATTATTTTCTAATGTAGAGTCAGTCTTGGTTGGAATTATCTCTATAGTATTGTATAGTATTGTATCATATAAAGATTACATACTTTTCAGGATTAGCTTTTTTCCCTAATACTTTTCAGGATTAGCTTTTCCCCTAATACTTTTCCTCATTAGATTTCAAGGGAAGTATTGTATAATTATATTGCTAAAATCAATAAATAAAATATAATAAATATAGTGGAATTTAAGACTCAACAAATAAAGTACAAACTAGGAAAGGATAATATTTAAGTTCTTAAGAGACTGTCATTTTATCTGAACAATGACTTAGTGCCAGAAATATATTTTGTTGAACTATTTGATCTGTGATAGAATTCTACTGTAACACTGATACCATTTAGTTGAAGGATACAAGTTATAGAAGCATATGCTAATGGAAGCTGATGCTAATTCAGTCATTTCATAAGTAGAAGACAATAAGGGTGTCCAATTAAAGAATAGAACACCTTTTCCTCAGAACAAATTCTGAAAGCAGAAGACTAAACTACTTGCCCTCCAGTAGGTCAGGGTTCAATCATGGTAGAAATTAACAAATAAAAATTAAGCAGCAGTTAAGATTATACAAAAAGAATAAAATCAACATATATATATAATCCACAACGAAAATAATATTGTACAATTACAAAAGCCTAAGCCTATCTGCCATTTAACTTTACTAATAAAATTTACAGTAATTTAGCCCTACTGCCATTCTCAGAATCTGCTCGCAACCACTTCCACCAATCAATCTATTTTATTGATTAAACAGATTTTTCAAATCATTCTTAAATGCATCCAAGGTATGTGAGACAGGGGGGAGGGGCGAGAAGGGCAGAGAGAGAATTCTATAGTTGAAAACCAGCTTCCTGAAAAGCATGCAAATGTGATGGAGCAACACACAAAAAGAAAGCAGAAAGAAGCCCCTGTTGTATGGATCATGTTTAAGTAGATCCTACCAAGGCAGGATCTTAAACAGACAGTGGGGAACAGCCAACTTTAGGGCAGCGACTAACAGGGAGCCAGGATAAAACCCTGCCAAGCATTGACAGAAATGATGGAGTCAAAGCAACAAAAAGTTTTTGACCAAAGTTAGCAGATAAAAAGAGGATAAAGGAGGACCTGCCAATACACCATTATGGTAGTCCAAGCAAGAGACCACTAAGGTCTGGGTTAATAAATGCCCCATGACACTGGACAGGAACCATCAAATCTACCAGATGTTCAGCAATCTTTTTGAGTCATCCATGACAAAAGTATGGAAAAGGGAAAGGGCTTGTATCTCGTTTATCTAAAAAAAAAAAAGTTATAAAACTGGGTGTCGTTGGTTGTGGGGAAAAATGCACGCGCAGCAAACTGCCATGCTTTCTCCCCCACAAACTTCATAATCTTTTGATACCCTTTGTCCCAAGAAAGCAGCCAGAAGGTCATCCCCTTTTGACTTAATACCTCACCTTTTGACTTAATACTTCACCTACCTAAACAGATAATATGCTTAGTTCCTTCTCCTATCTTTTCCTGCCTTTGTTAGTTCCTTCTCCTTTTGCTTTTTACCTGATCTTTGAATAGGTAATATGTTACTAGAAATAGTTGCTTATATGAAGGAATTTTCCAATGAAGAAACTTTATGTCAGCATCTAATGGTTAAACTTATGAATGTAAAATGTTAGCATTTAATGTAAAGCCTATGTATGTAACAAGTATATAAGAAACAATAAACTCAGAGTTTGTCAAGCTGTGTCCTGCAGCTTCAAAGCTGTGTCCTGCAGCTTCAGACCTCTGCTCAAGAAATATCTGCGTCTTTCTCTTAGCATCATTACAATTGGTACTGGTATAGTGTCTAAATTCTAATTGTGAAAGCAGGCAATCAAGAATACATAAGGAAATACATTACGATTACTGAAAACCTGATAAAAATGCCTAATCAGCTACTTTTAAACTATTAACTGTCTATTGATCTCCCCTCCTTATACTATTTAAAAATCCATTTTTTACTATTTAATTAATGGTGTAGCTTTATACTAATGTTGAATCTAAAATAAAGATCAATGAGGCCCTTATTATTTATAATTCTGGAAGCTAAAGTATTGCTTTGACTCACTGAATTCCCAGTTAAATACCTTAAGAATATGACAGAGAGGAGGGAAAATGGGAAGGCTTACCCTAACCCTAACCCATAATAAATCTCACTTTATTTACTCTAACTTTTAGCAACTAATCTGCTTCAAACAAAAAGCAGAGAAGCTACTGTGCAAAGTGAGACATGGGCAGGGAATCTTCTAATTGTATTTTTGTATTTTTATAAATGTTTCTTTCCTAGAATATAAACTACACATCTAATTACTAAATTAAACAGTGTGGAACAATGCTGATTTTTTTTTAATGAATAGCTAACTCAAGAACCTAATTTTTGGTAGGAGGATGTAGGAGGAAGGTTGCTAACTGTATTCATTTTTGCGCCAGCCATGTTAATGTTAATAAGGGTATTATGCATATCTTTCTACCTTTATTAACATGCTTTTGAAATATTCCAGTATAATTTAGCTAGCTTTGGCTGATTGCAAAAGATAAACAAATTTAATTCTGGTTTGTACTTGAAAGAATGACTACCAAGCAGTCTCAGGGCAGGTTCCAAAAGTGTCCCTATAGAAGTAGTACAGTAAACAATTTCCATATGGTTGGCAAAGCAAACCTGACAATTCAGGGGAATGGTATAGCACTCTGTAATATGTCACACAGAAGAAAATCAAGCTCTTTTCTACCTTGCTCCATAGTGCAGGACACAGAATGTTGGGGTTTAGTTACAGGAAGGTAGATGTGGGTTGAACAGCACTTGGGACAGGGGACAGGATAGTCACCCTTCCTTGGATGTGCCCCAAGTGAGGCCTCAAAGCCATGAATCTAAGATTCTCATCTTGAGCTAGGATTCAATCACTTCTTCCTTCCTTCTTTCTTTGATAATTTTTATAAAATAATTTTTTAACAGAAAAACAATACAACTTTGGAAAGAAAAAAGTAAAGAAAGTAAAAAAAAAAAGTAATAAGTGTAATGGGGGAAAGTGCAAAGAAAGAAACAGAGAAGAAAAAGAAAAGGCAAAGTGACAAAGAAGCAGCTTCTGATCTTAACAGTAGTTAAGTACGTTTATATTTTACCTCTTTTCTCTCAGGTTACAACATAATTTTCTTCTTTTCAGAATCTACTCTTTTTAATCATCCAGCCCATAAAGCACAAGTTCATTTTTTTCTTTTTTCAGCAAAAAGTCATTAATAAATGGTTACTGTCCTTTCGCTAATCAGAATCTATTTTCTCATCTCTGCTAATTCTGTTATCTTCACCAACCATTCCTGCCGACTATGGGTATTTTAGGGTCTTTCCATTTTTATGCATATAATAAATCTTGCGGCAGTTATCATATATAAAAATAATATCCTCTGTTTTCTAATTGTCTATCCATTAGTCCCAACAAAAAAAGTTCTGGTTTCAATTGAATATTAATAATCTTTAAAAATAACTGTATCATTTTGTGTATTTGAACCCAACATTTTCTGGCTTTTTTTGCAAGTCCACCAGGCATGATGAAATGACCCTCCATGTTTTCCATATTTCTAACATAAATTTAAGTAATTTAAATAACATAATGCAAATTTCAGTCTTTTCAGTCTTTTTATCCATATATTTTCCTATTGTTCCATCAATATATTATCTCAAAGTTCTTAGCCTGTTTTATCATACACTCTGTCACTTGTTTTTCTGTTTCAAGTTTCAACAAGTTTCTACATTTTGGCAATTACACGTATGTCATTTGTACATAGATCAATTCTAAATTCTATCTTTTGCTGTTCCATTCCAAATGTCCTGTTACTACCATAAATATTTCTTTTAATTGTGCATATAAAAACCATTGAAACTTAAATCCAGCTGCAGTCAGCTCATCTCTTATATTTTCCATGCTCTTGTTAGAAACAACTCTCTAAAAAGTGAAGCACCTCTTTTTGCCTGCTGTTTCTTTTCTATTAAAATGCTACTTGTGCTGAGACTCATACAGGCATTTTTGGGCACACTCTAGATCAGTGGTTCTCAACCTTCCTAATGCCACGACCCTTTAATACAGTTCCTCATGTTGTGGTGACCCGCAACCATAAAATTATTTTCGTTGCTACTTCATAACTGTAATTTTGCTACTGTTATGAATCGTAATGTAAATATCTGATATGCAGGGTGTATTTTCATTGTTACAAATTGAACATAATGAAAGCATAGTGATTAATCACAAAAACAATATGTAATTATATATTGTGAAATATTTATTTCTAATTACAAATAAATGAAATTTTGTCTTGAAGCATGGAAAAAACGAGGGGATCACACAATCTGAATCTGGCAGAAGTCTGGGAATGCTGCCTTCTTTTGACAACCCCCCCTCCCCTCTTTTGCATATTGGAGCCTTTGAAAAGCATTTTGAGCAAATAAAACAAGCCGCTCTCCAACTTTTCTCCCCCACCTTCTGTTAGGGGGCATCAAATTCACCCGATCTTCTCCTCTTGAATATTATTTCTCTCGCGTTCCTAAACGGGCTCTTCCTATGATTTACTTCTTTCTTTTTTTAATATGCCATTTATTCGTTGATATTTGAAGGTAATAAATCCGGGAGGTTAAAAAGTTTGAGCAAGCCTTTGCCTATTTAATAAGGGATTGAAAAACCCGGACACCCGACCCTCCGGGGCTTTTTCCTTGCCGGCTGCTTGAGCAGAAAAGCAGCCGAACCTCTCCGGTGGGTCTTTTCCTTCTTCCTAGGGCCCCCCTCCCAATCAGCTCTCCCCTACTCCGGCTCAGAAAAGCCGAAGAAGTGCAGGATTCCTGGCCTGGGAATGACTTTTTTTTAAAAAAAAAAATGCCCCAGCAACGACTCTTGGCTGCTATTTTTAAAAAGCCGAGAAGAGGGAAAGAAAAGAAAAAAAAGAGACTAGGACTTTTTTTTTTTCACTAAAAAAAGAGGGAGAGGGAAGGGGGGGGAAAGGGAAATTCTCCCCAGCACCTGGCTGGTCTGGTGGCGGTGCTGGTGGTGGAACAAAGGGGAATCAGGACCCCGTGCAAAGCTCCCCAGCCTTCCCGGGCTTCAGTCTGGGGGTCCCTTTCCTTTGCAAGTTGCAAAGGAAAGAAGGGGAGGGGGAAAAGTCAGGGTTCGGGAGGCCCCGCCTCTTTCTTTTCAGCCCAGCTGGCTGGCTGGCTCGGCTTACTCGCTGGCTGGGGCTCGCTGACTCTTCCTCTCCCGCCCCCTGCCACCTTTGCTTTCGTGACGTCACCGCCTTTGATTTGAATGTGTTTCAAAAATCGGGCTCGAGCCGCACCAATCGGTTCCTAAGACCATCGGAAATATGTGTTTTCCGATGGTCTTAGGCAACCCCTGTGAAAGGGTTGTTCGACCCCCAAAGGGGTCACGACCCACAGGTTGAGAACCACTGCTCTAGATTCATATGTATTCCATTTTTCAATGTGGCACATCTACTATTGTGATTTTTAAAAGCTACACTAACCTTAACTTTAGCGTACCACAGAAAGCCACGCCATCCAGACCTCAGTTTGTGCCCTTCTAGTTCTAATAGCTTCTTTGATTTCAGCGATCGTATGAAGTCATCAGAAACTGAGCTTTGCTCAATGCAAAGCTCTTTTCTCATGGGGAAAGAACTGTCTTGTCTATGTAGAAGGGGTGCAAGGGGGAAGTCAGTACCATATACACTTATTAAGCAGACCTCACTGAATACAATACAATGGAACTTCTAAATAACAGGGAGCTATACTGTTTATGCACAAAAATTCCTCCATAGGAAATAACACAATCTCAGATGTAGCCATTTTTTAAAAGTAGATTTTTTAAATATATATACATATATCAGTCTAAGTAAGGAGATGCCTACATCAAACAAAGAAATAGCTTGGTTCATAATGAATAATGAATGAAAATTATTTAGCAAGTATATTCTGCAACTCTGCAACTTTATCTGAGTGAGAGTTATTTGCATAGTTAGATATATTGACTTCTGAAGCAAGGAAAAAGGAAGAGAAAAAGAGCCATGAATGATAACAGAGACCAATTTCCTTTAAATTCTCCATTCGGAATTTATTTTACCTTCTGCAAAACTGCTTGTAAAACTGTTAACACAGCTCTTTTCTCCCACATAAACTATGAACATTTCTTTAGACACTTCTTACAAGCAGTAAACTCTTATACAGTACAGATACCCAGTAAGCAGTCCTTCTCCATATCACTCCACAAGCAAATCTGAAATCAAATAGAAGAACAACTTTCAGGAAGAAAAACAAATGTATCTGTAATTCAGTTGGCTCTTAAATCTCTCACCGGATTGAGAGGTGCTGAGCCTAACTGTCCCCTATTAGAAATACTGTGAGCAATTGCCCTGGGTTTCGTTAGATTTGCAGGGCTTGTGAGGGGAGAAGCTGCTAATAGTAGTAGGTATATTTTTAATTATAGGAAACATATCCCCGAATGATCTTATTTTAATCGGTACTAAACTGCAGTACCTATCTTACCTGCAGATTATTTACAAACTAGGTGACCTTCATTTTCATAGTTCAATACACAATATGTAAGCCAATTAAAAATTAAGCAACTGTTTTTAATTTTAATCTTGCAATCCAGGAAGGGGATTGGCAAGATACTTAACAGAGAACAAAAAAAAATGCCGCTTTCAAATTATTAAGAATTTCTAGTATTTTACATTACAACTGTTCAGCATGGAAGACTACGATGAATCACAGTTAATTATGTTCCATTGTCCTGAAGGCAGGACAAGAAGCAACAGATGGAAACTAATCAAGGTGAGAAGCAACCTAGAACTAAGGAGAAACTTCCTGACAGAACAATTAACCAGTGGAACAACCTGCCTCCAGAAGCAGTGAATGCTCCAACACTGGAAGTTTTTGAGAAGAGACTGGACAGCCATTTGTCCGAAATGGTATAGGGTTTCCTGCCTGAACAGGGGGTTGGACTAGATAACCTCGAAGATCCCTTCCAATATTATTATTATTATTATTATTATTATTATTATTATTATTATTATATCATCATCATCATCATCATTATCATTATCAATTCAATTCCTAATCCTTCATTCTTTTCTCTAGCCAAGAATAAAATAAATTCCAAATTTGATAGTAGTCTGTATCTTCTTTATCTTTCACCCTCATAGTTAATCTGTCCATCTCTGCACAATCCAATATTTTCCTGATTATTTCTTCCTCTGATGGCAGTCCTTCATTCTTCCAGTATTGTGCAAAAATTATTCTCATTGCTGTAGTGATGTGTAAGATTAAATATAATTTCTGCTTATTAGTCTTTTCAGGCATAATACCTAATAAAAAAAGTTCAGGTTTAAAATCCACTTGTTCCACCCAATATTTTTTCTAACCACATATGTATCTTTCTCCAATAAGCCTTTGCCTTACCACATGTCCACCAAATGTGATAATATGTGCCTATGTTATGTTTACATTTCCAACATCTATCTGACATATTTTTAAACATTTTTGCTAATCTTGCTGGCAGTAGATGCCATCTATAAAACATTTTATACAGATTTTCTTTGTATGAAGTTGACATTGTTAATTTATAGTTTCTCTCCCATAACATTTGCCATTTTTCTAATTCTATATTATAGCCAATTTTTTTTGCCCATCTTGTCATTGTTTCTTTCACTTGTTCACTTTCCATATCTAAAATTAACAAAAAGTTATACATTTTCTTGATTAATTTCTCATCTTAGGTTAACAAAATCTTATCAAACACAGTTTGATCCTTGTAAAATCCATACATTTTTACATCTTTTTCATATCTACTTTGTATCTGTAAATGTGCCCACCAGGACAGGTTAATTCCCTGATTTTCCAATTCTTGTTTAGATTTTAATTTCCCATCAATATCTAGAATATCGGTGGCGGAAGCGACTGAAGTCGGGCGGGTCCCCGGTGCAGCGCGCTCCTCGGCTAGGTGGATTTTTTTTTTCCCCTTCCCTATCCCCGCTCCTCCTCCTCCTCCCCCGCCCGGCTTCCGTACCCCTCCTCACTGTCGCCATCGCCATGATCCTGCTGGAGGTCAACAACCGCATCATTGAGGAGACGCTCGCGCTCAAGTTCGAGGGCGCGGCCGCTGGAAACAAACCTGAGGCAGTAGAAGTAACATTTGCAGATTTTGATGGAGTCCTTTACCATATTTCCAATCCAAATGGTGATAAAACAAAGGTTATGGTCAGTATTTCGCTGAAATTCTACAAAGAGCTCCAGGAACATGGCGCTGATGAGTTATTAAAGAGAGTATATGGAAACTACTTGGTAACTCCAGAATCTGGTTACAATGTCTCTTTGTTGTATGATTTGGAAAGCCTTCCGGCTGCCAAAGACTCCATTGTCCACCAAGCAGGCATGCTGAAACGCAACTGCTTTGCCTCGGTGTTTGAGAAATATTTCAAGTTCCAAGAGGAAGGCAAAGATGGAGAGAAAAGAGCAGTCATCCATTACCGAGATGATGAGACCATGTATGTGGAATCAAAGAAAGATCGTGTCACGGTAGTTTTCAGCACGGTATTTAAGGATGACGATGACGTTGTGATTGGAAAGGTGTTTATGCAGGAATTTAAGGAGGGCCGTCGTGCCAGTCACACAGCCCCTCAAGTGCTCTTTAGTCACAGGGAGCCCCCCTTGGAACTGAAAGATACAGATGCAGCAGTTGGAGATAACATTGGATATATCACATTTGTGTTATTTCCCCGCCATACCAATGCTGCCGCAAGGGACAACACCATAAATCTGATTCACACATTCCGGGACTACCTGCACTATCACATCAAATGCTCCAAGGCTTACATTCACACGCGCATGAGGGCAAAAACATCAGATTTCCTCAAAGTACTGAATCGTGCCCGGCCAGATGCAGAAAAAAAGGAAATGAAAACAATCACGGGGAAGACATTTGCGTCCCGTTAAAGCCTGAGGCAAGGTGGAATTGGACAACTGCGGTGGAAGGCTGGAGCACTTGCTACCTGATAATCGTAGCTTTTTAATATTGCACCTCTCTGGGCTCTTAAGGAAGTAAATCCAATCGAGTTATGTTTTCTACACAAGTTTGGAAAGTGATCAGTGGTATCGAGCTGTGCTTGCAAGGACTTAATTAAAAAAAATGAAAACATCCTTTGATTCCATTTTGATCCATTTTTTCTTTCTTTTCTTTCCCCCTTCCTGCTCCCCTTTTTCAAGCTGTTTTGCTTTGCAATATGTTTACCGGTTATGAGTTGCAGTATTTCTTATGGTAATAATGCAATATTAATTTGTTTTTCTTCCAAGTATTTTGAGTTCACAATTCCTGTATCTGAAGAAATATTGTTGGGTTCATTAATAAAGGAGATCTTTCTATCTTAAAAAAAAAAAAATATCTAGAATATCTTTATATGTCCATATTTTTTCAAAGTCTACCAATTTCGGGTGTATAAATGCCTCCATCGTTGATAACCACCCTGGAATTTTTAAATATATTTTAGCTTTAATTTTTTCCCATACTGTTGACAAGGCATTTCTTATAAAATGATTTTGAAAGTACTTATGGACTCTGTTTTTCCTGTACCATAAGAAAGCATGCCACCCCAATTGTAAATCATGTCCCTCTAAATACAATAACCTTTTATTTCTAAGTGTTATCCACTCTTTCACCCATGTTAACACAGATGCTTGGTAATACAACATCCATTCCGGCAACCCAAAACCTCCATTTTCCTTAGCATCTTGTAATGTTTTCATCTTAATTCTAGCTTTCCCCCCCTGCCAAATAAAGTTCAAAACCAATGAATTTAAATCTTGAAAGAATTTTCTCTCACGTTTTATCGGAATTATTTGAAATAGAAATAAAATCTTCGGCAACACATTCATTTTTACTGTAGCAATTCTTCCTAATATTGACAGCTGCAGATTTTCCCATCTTTCCAAATCTAGCTTTATTTGCTTCAATAATTTTGTATAATTGTCTTCTTTTATTGACGAGCACTTAGCTGAAAGATGAATTAAATATTTAACTTTTTTCACTATTTGTACCTCTGTTTTCTCTAGTATTTGCCTTTTTTGTTTATCTATGAGGTTCTTTACTATTACTTTGGTTTTTTCTTTATTTTTAGTCCTGCCATTTCTCCATATTCTTCTATCTTTCCCTATAGTTTAGGAATCATCTCTAAAGGTTCTTCCAAGATAAACACTAAATCATCAGCAAATGCTTGTAACTTATATGTTTCATCTTTTATTTTCAATCCTTTAATTTCTGTGTCCTGTCTTATCCTTCTATTTAGTACTTCCAAAGTAAAGATAAATAATAATGGAGATAGTGGATACCCTTGTCTCCTGCCTTTTCTTATCTCAAAGCTCTCAGTATAATCTCCATTCACTATCACTTTTGCTGTCTGGTTGCTATATATTGTTTTTATCATATTTGTAAAATTCTTTCCAAAATCCATTATTTGTAATTGTTGAACCATAAATTGCCAGGAAACACTATCAAACGCTTTTTGGGCGTCTAAAAACACTAATGCTAATTGTTTCCCTGGATGTAATTCATAATATTCTAATATGTTCATTATCACCCTTAAATTGTTTTTAATTTGTCTCTTCGGTAAAAAGCTGTTTTGATCTGGATGTATAAACTCAACTAAGTATTTTTTCAGTCTCTCTGCCATTATTGAAGTAAAAATTTTGTAATCCACATTGAGTAATGAAATCGGTCTATAGTTCTTAATATACGTCAAGTCTGAATCTTCTTTTGGTATCCAAGTAATATTTGCTTCTATCCATGTATTTGGAAGTTTGGCCTCTAACAATAATCCATTACAAACATCTTTCAGTGGTTCACTTAATGTATCTTTTAGATTTTTATAAAGTTCCGCCGGTAGCCCATCTGGGCCTGGTGTTTTCCCATTCCTTTGTCATTTTATAGCCTCTAATATCTCCATCATTGTTATTCTTTCTTCTAACATAGTTTTGAATGTCTCTGGAATCTTTGGCAATTTACTTTCTTCTAAATATTGAGCAATTCTCTCTTTTGCAGCCTCCTCTTTGCCATACAATTCCTTATAATATTTCTTAATTATCTTTTTTATTTCTTCCTTTTTAAATTGTAAACAACCTTTCCCATCTACTAAGTTATGTATTATTTTCTTCTATTTCTGTTTTTTGAGCTTATAAGCTAGCCATCTTCCTGGCTTGTTGGCATTTTTGAAGAAATTTTGTTTTGCTCTCTTTATTTGTTCTGCCAATTTTTGAGTCCAACAAATTCAGCTTATGTTTTATTATTTCCATTTCTCTTTTCAAAGTCTTCTTCTGTGGATTTTGTTGTAATTCTGTCTCTAACTTTCTAAATTTTTCTTTTAATTATAAATATTGCTGTCTTCTCTGTTTATTTTTCTTTGCCATATACGTTATAGCTATACCTCTAAAATATGCTTTAGCTGTATCCCATATGTTTTGTAGTGATGTGTCTTCTTCTTTACTTTCTTTAAAGAAGAATTCCATTTCTCTTTTTGCCAAGTCTATGAATTCTTTATCTTTTAGTATAGATTGATTTAAAATCCATCTTGGTTTTTTTTGTGTTCCTTTCCATGTCACTTTTAAAGGGTTATGATCTGCCCATGTGCCTATTTCTATCTCAATTTCCTGTATATCCATCTTTAATTCAGAAGTCATCCAAATCATGTCAATTCTTGACCAAGATTTATGGCTATTTGAGTAAAAGATATATTGTCGATTTTGAGGATTGATTTCTCTCCAGACATCTTGAATTCCAATTTCTTCTGCCATATCAAAGAACGTCAAGGGCAAGGGCCTTCTCCGTTGCTGCCCCAGCCCTCTGGAACCAGCTTCCCTCAGAGGTTCGTACTGCTCCCTCCCTCCTAGCTTTCCGTAAATTGCTGAAGATGCATCTATGCCGACAGGCTTGGGGCGTATGAGCTGTGCTCTGCCCCTGGGCCCTAGGAAGGTCCCTCCATCAGCGACTGTGAGCTGATTGTGTTTGTATGAATGCAATTAATTTTTAAATTTTTATTGTATTTGTTGTAAGCCGCCCTGGGTCCTAGGAGAAGGGTGGCATATAAATTTGATTATAAATAAATAAAAAAATAAAATAAAATGTCTCGGGTAATCTTCTTCTTACGGGTTTTCCTGTTTTGCTACTATTGTAATCCGTTGTTCTATCTACTATCGCATTAAAGTCTCCTATTAGACAAATATTTTGGTATTCCATTTCTATTAATTTCCTGTGTAATCTTTGATAAAATTGTTCTTGACTATCATTTGGGGCATAAATTGCCACTAACAATATTTGTTTTTGATGTAAATATATTTATCAGCTGTCCTCTGCCAGTGGCTGACAAACTCCAGACACAGAAGGAACAGGTGACCAGCAAACTTTAATGCAAAGAAAAAGTCAGCATTGGGAGTGAACTGCTCCCAGTGCTTTACATAGATGTGCCCTGCCCACCAACCCCACCCCAATCAGCAAGCCAGCATCCAGTCCTTATGGATAAAAAGCATAGTTCAATGTCCGCCTTTCCCCCCTCCAGACGCACCAACGCAGCCTCCTCTGTTCCAGCTGTTCTATCAGGCAACCAGGCAGCACTCTGCCTCCTTTCCCCTGCACCGGTGGGAGGGAGAGGCAGCTGTGGTGAGGCATACTCTCCCCGGCATCCAGCTAGCTTAGCTCAAATGCTCAGCCAGTGGTGGGGACGTCTCCGCTGTCTGTTTCCTTGGAGGGAGGCACCCGCGGCGTCTGGTGGCCTCACCGACTCCCAGCCGCTGGTCGGGAGCCCGGCCAACTCTCATCTGATTTCCAGGAGCTGGGCCGACATGCGAAGGCTGGGCCAACTCCCAGCTGGTTTTCGGGAGTCGGGCGGCGCATGGCGAGTCCGCCTACTCCCAGCCGAAGTTCACATGCTGGGCTGACTCCCAGTTGGCTGTCAGGAGCCAGGTGGTGTGTAGTGGACCTGCCGGCTCCCCACCGACTGTCAAGAGTCGGGCGCTGCTCATGGCCCCCCTGTGAACGTCGGCCAGCTGCTGGCTGCGTCCTCCCCATGTCCCGCCGGCTCATGGCAAGCCCAAGAGCTTCACAATATTTCAACCATTACAATTCTTCCTTCTTCATTTGAATATATTAATTTAGAATCTATTGTCTCTTTAACGTATATCGCCACCCCTTGTTTCTTTTGTTGTGCTAATGTATAATAAAGCTTCCCCATTTTTGGGTATTCCAAGAATTTATAATGATGTTTTTTTATATGTGTCTCTTGTAAACGGATTATATCTATATTTAATTTCTGAAGTTTCCTAAAAATTTTATTTCTTTTTATTGGGGAATTTAGTCCATTTACGTTTACCAAAAAAATCCATTTTTTTTTCTCCATTTCCTCTTTCATTACTTGTATTTTGGTCTAGTCGATCTTGTAGTCCTTTGTTCTCTGGCAGTTCCTTCTCCTTCACCTGTTTGTTCACTTTTCTCCTGCTGCTGTTCTGCTTGTGCCGTTGCTCCTTGGGCTGTCTCTCCTGTCTTGTTGTTGCTGCAATCCTTCATCCAAAATTACTCTCCACACTCCGGTAGTCTGGTAATTTAATATTCATTTAACATTTCTCCTTAATGTTAAATTACCACTCCAAAAGTCTCTCTGGGGGTCTTTACTCTTTCAAGTTCTCCCTTTCAGGGTCTCAATATTTTCAAACACAAGGAGACATAACTTGTTGGAGATCAACTGTTTTTCATAGCTTCCCTTCTGGCTGCAGACAACTTGAGCTGCCTCGGCTCTCCTGGCAGCCTTTCTTCCGCCCCTTTAGAGGGGGCATTCAGTAAGCTTAGATTGACTGCCACCAGATCCAAGCTCCTGAAACATCCCTCTTTCTTCGTTGCCCCTCCAGGGCAACTTTCCGTCCCTTTAAGAGACAGCATCCTATTTCCTGCGAGCTTTGTGTGCCCGCCTGCTGCTTGTGTGGCCTGGTTTCCAACAGGCCACAGATTGGTAGGAGTTCATGGATTGGGGGTTGGGGACCCCTGCTGAAAGAGGACTGGATTCTAGGCCAGGGGTAGGCAACCCCGGCTCTTTTTGACTCATGGACTTCAACTCCCAGAATTCCTGACTCAACATAGCTGGCTCAGGAATTTTGGGAATTGAAGTCCACGAGTCATAAAAGAGCCAAGGTTGCCTACCCTGACTCTAGGCAACAGGCAGGCTTTTCTACATTTTTGTAGATAATCAATGTTACTGAAATGTTTTTCAGTCTAGAAAGTATTAACTCAAGAGAGTCTAATCTTCTTCTGAGTCATATATCCCAGACACCCAAATACAGAAAAGCTTATTGTTATTTACAATATTTGTTTCTCCTCACTGCACATGTTTATTTAGAAATCTTTCAAATAGCATCAACCATGATATCAGTAAAAATATAATACCCTGCCATGATATCACAAGTGATTTGAAACCCAACAAAAGATAAAAATTACTAATCATAATGTTGTGTTTTTGTTCATAGTCCTTAACAATCCATGAAGTACCATAATTGATCAGGATGTCATCCTATAATCTTATAGATGGCATGACAAATTCTTGCTTAAACTTAAAATGAATGTTCTCTAGGAAAAAAAAGACCTTTTATTAATTTGATTATACAGCAAATATCAAACAATAAACCCCTTAGCAAAATAGTATATGCAATGAAACTATGATGTGGATTCAAAGGACACAATGTAATTTGAAGGACCTTTAGATTTGCACATGGAACATATTGAGGACCCCATAAATTAAATGTGTCTTTTACTGAGATCATACAGAAGCTGTGGAGGACAGTAGCTAAACCCTCCAAAAAGGGACAGCTCTTTTAAGATGTTCTCAACAGAACGTACATGCAGGCACATGCATGTTCTGGATCACATTCTACCCCTGAACTGGATCTCTGCAAACCATAACATACACATAGTTTAATGGGTTTCAAGAATAATCTTAAGAGACAGGAGGAAGAGTCGCAGCCTGGACAACAATGTGATAAAAGAATTCTAAGTCCAAACCAGGAATGGACCAGAGAAAGCATGTTAGAAGGAGCCCTCCTTAAATGGTAAAGAAAGGGAAGGGGGAATGCTTTCAGACTTGCAAGTGTTACAATAACTTTACAATAGGCAGCATTAATATTCTTGGCTTTGGTTCTATGATTTGAACTACCTTGAATGGCTGAAATATGGTTAATATGTAAAATTATTTGGAATATTATTCATCCCTCCACAAAGAATCAGTGAAATTTTATAATGGATCAAAAATGATTCTAGAGACCAACGTCCATTTTCCAGGACAAACTTACACTTCCCATTAAATATACATTGAATAGGTAGCCTGAGCAAATTGTAACTACATTTTGAGGTGTTTATTCACATCAAAAATGTTTGAAATATTGGTTAATACAGCTGTTTTTTGTACGCTAATCCAAATCAAAATTCAGTGCAAGACTGATTGACAGTTATTTGAAAAGTTGCTACCAAGGAAGGTACAGTAGTTACTGAAAGTAAAAGTTCACATACAGCTCTTTTGCCACACATAAATGTATACTTTAAATAACTTTCTTCAAGAAGTAAATGAACAAGTAACATATTTTTGACTTATTTGTTTAATTAGGTTCTCTACCTAGTGATCTAGTAGAAAACAGATCATGTTTTAGGTCACAGTTATGCATAAATATGCATCATATTAAGCCACTGATTGTTTTAATCCAGGTTTACTAAGGCATAAGGCACAAGCCATACATTGTTCCATTTCTACGATTCACAAATTACATTGCTTGGCTTAATACAACATACAAAACCAAAACCAAAAACATCACACTAAGGTTTAGTACAATGCAGGAACCTAGTTTCTATGTACTTGTTCATAAGAAGAGTTTCAGAATGTTATTTATATTTCTTGGATCTCTATCCAAGGTAGCTAATAAAAATGTTTTGCATTGTTTTTGTCCATAAAATAGGTTATTTGCTTTTGATATATTTAAGTATGTATAGATGATAACCAATATACTCTGCTATTCCCAGAGCTCATCAAAATACTATGATCCCATCCTTTAGTACAATTTGTGCCATTACCTCTACAACATTTCCTAGTGAAAATATAGCCAGAATTTAGAATGTCAGCAAAGGATTTATAATGCCACTCTCAACTGTTACACAAGATTTACTTTGTAAATCATGGGAAACACAGATAAAGATGAGAAGATTCATCTGCACTGAAGAAATGCTATTTGAATACTAGGACTGTAATATAGCTTACTGGCAGTATGTTATCACTCTCTGTTGCAACTACCTGTTGCTAATTAACTCAAGTTGGGAAATGAGTTTCATCTCATCTTTGATAGTACTTGCTTAAAAATAGGAGCCATTTGTTTTCTATGTCTCTGCTTGTTCTAACAAGGAACTCTTTTTCTGTAGAGACTAAGCAAGGTGACCTTGATGAAAATATTGAAGTATCAAAAGGAGCTGAAATATTTGTAAACTGTAGAATGATATATATAACCCTTGGAAGCGGCTCAGGCAGATGTCTTCCTAATTCACTTGTATAAAAAGGAGGAGAAGTTATAGAGTACAATCAAACTTGCTATATTCTGTTATTATAGCTAGTCTCAATGAAAGTTTTCTTTAGTCTGCCTGTGGAGTTAATTTCCTGTTCTAGTCTATCCAGTGAGGCTGACATTTTCCACTATAGCAAAAGCTTTAATTTTTACAGTAAATCCAAATGAAATAGATAACATAAAGGAACAAAATACTTGAAGATAATAGAGATCCAAGTTAGCTCAAATTCCAATTTTATAAAGTTTATTAAAGTGTAAAGCAAGGATAGTGAAGGAAAATTCTACCCTATTTCCTGGGTTCTAACAAAACCCATATTATGCATTCTAACATATCCCAAAATATAATGGGGCGTTGTCTTACCTGAACACCTTTTCTCAGCATGGAGATGGAGAATCCATCAATGGGTTTAGTCTGTATTCCTGCCCAATCAGATCAAGTCAGCCAAAGTTGCCACGCCTGTCCTGGACCATAGAGATCCCAGTCTTGACACGAGCATAGCCATTGACTGACAGCAAGACGTTGTGGCTCATAAAACTAACAAACTAACCCTAGGCCTAAATGACCTACAAGGGTGGGAGTGGATTCTCCATCTCCATGCTGAGAAAAGGCGTTCAGGTAAGACAACGCCCCTTCTCCAGCACTGGAAATGGAGAATCCAACAATGGGACATACCAAAGCCTACTGTCCCTGAGGGTGGGAAGTAGACCAGTCCGGTGTGGCACTTTGATGTATAACCTGTTGGAGAACCCTCCTACCGAAGGAAACCTCCACCTAGACAAAACCATTGATCTCGTAGTGCTGTATAAAAAGAGATGATGAAGCCCATGTGGCCGCCCTGCAGACAACCCCAATGGATGCCTGGGAAGCCCATGTCGCAGAAGTAGCTGCACTCCATGTAGAGTGGGCTGTAACCCGCTGTGGAACCGACAATGACCCGGCTTGATACGCCCCGGCAATACACGCCCTAATCCACCCACCAATTGTGGAAGAAGAAAAAATCTTCTGACCCCAGACGGAAGAACGGAAGGATATAAGGAGGGCGTCTGATTTGCGGAACGTCGCCGTCCGTGAGATATAGTACCAAGGTGTCCTGTGGACATCCAAACTGCGCCATTGCCATTCCCAAGCATGTGATGGGTTAGGACAAAATTCCGGCAGCACTATTTCCTGGAATCTCTGGAAAAGAGAATTGATCTTCAAGATGAAGTAGGGTCAAACCGAAGGACCACTTGTTCCTGATGGGAGATGCACCAGTCATCCTGGATAGAGAACGCTGCCAATTTGGAAACTCGTCGTGCCGACGTGATTGCCACCAGGAATCCAGCTTATGGGACAGGTCGCGAACATCGCACGTCCTTATGGCTCCAAGGGGACTTGGTAAGTGCCCGAAGAACCCAAGGTAACTCCCTTGAGGGGTATCTTGGCAGAGTAGGGGGTCTGGTGATAGCGGCCCCCTTAAGGAATGATCGGAGTAAGGGGTGATGTTCCAATGTCCCCATGGAAAACACAGGTGAGGACTATGGAGAGGGCAGCTATCTGCCTGCGCAATGTATACGGGGCCAAGCCCCTCTCCAGACAGTCTGACAGGAAGTCAAGGGTAGAAAATTGTGAGTTCCGAGAATGACCATTGTCGACTGGAGCCCCATGATTGAAAACTCTTCCACATGGTCTCGTAATATGGTGTGTGGAAGATCGACCAGAGGCCTGGATTACTGAAAAGAGCCCTGGTGAGCAAAGTTCCCGTCTCAAGATTGAGCACTCAAATGCCGGACGGCCAGCTAGGGCCATTGGGGTTCCGGATGGAAAATAGTCCCTTGGCTGAGAGAGACCCGTTCCGGAGAAAATCCGCCAAGGGCCTGCAAGGGAGAGGTTCAACAGATCAGTGAACCAAGGCCTCCTTGGCCAATAATGGGCCACTGGGATTATCTCTGCTCACTCCCAAAGAGGTTTGCTGGGGGGAAGATGGAGAGGACGAAGTCATAAAGCAGTCCCTGTGGCTCAGAGTTCCAAACAGCATCCGTCTGTTCCACCCCTGGGGGTGGGAACCGGGAGAAAAATCGAGGCAGCTGGGCATTGGTCGGGAACGCAAAGAGATCCAAAAAGTGGAAGGCCAAAACTGTGATAAATTTCTCTGAAGACCCTCGGTTGGAGGCGCCATTTCGAGTGACCAAACATTGTCCTGCTCAAAAGGACGGCCTGAGTGTTTGCTTCCCCTGAAGTATGCTCGGCCTTGATGGAGGCCAGGTTGTGTTCTGTACAGGAGCCCAGTAAGAATGACTCGGTTAATAAGGTTCGAGAGCAGGAGTCCCCTTGTCAGTTTACCTGGGCCTTGGTAACCACATTGTCCTTGGAGACCAGTATGTGACGTCTTGTCAGCAGGCTGTGAAAAGGGGCGAAGGACCAGATGTATGTCCCATAGCTCGAGTCCATTTATGCTGTGCCGAAGGTCTAAGCGGGACCAACGGCCCTGTGCCCACTGCGAGCGAAGGTGTGCTCCCCAGCCAAACAGGCTGGTGTAGGTCATTAGTATTAACATGACCCTCTGAACATGGTGGAAGATATCTACCACATAAGGGAGCGCAATACCTGGTGTGGAAGTCTTACCCGTCGTTGGAAGGCACTGGGATTTTGCCCCAGGAAAGGGAGTATGAAACACTGCAGACCCCTCTCTCTTATGCTGGCCCACTACAGGGTACGCCTGGAATCCAGAAAAAACCTGTTGGCAATTTGGTAAACTCATAATCATGCTGATTGAGGTATGAGACAGGTGAAGCCGGAAGACACCAAGTTCAAAAGGACCAATGAAAATAAATTTTAAAATTTTGTGATGAATACATATGAGACTCATGATCAGTGTGGAATGGAAATAAGATTACCAACTATGTCCTAAAAATGGGTCAGGTGCACCTGGGGTACTTAGGCCTCAGAGTCATGGTGGGCCTATCTGGCAGAAAAAATGGCAGCCGTTCCCAAAAGGACAGCCTTATCGACGATGGTGGAGCTGAGGATTTGCTCCCCCAAAACTGCTTGTCCTAGTGCACTTGCCTTACAGAAACCCTCCTTTTGTCAGAAAAAGATGGTCTGCAATGAGGAGGAAGGATCCCCTTCCTCCAATATTTTTGCTGCTTAATTAAGCGGAATCGGCCGGCCTCTGTACCCACGTGGCCCAAAATGGTAGCCGTGCGTGAAGAAGGGGATGGGGCCTGCCGCGGCCCAAGAGACCCCATGGGTGTGCTGACGCAGCACGTTAGCACTCCCCTGTGCCGAGAAAGGCATCCGCACCCCAAACTTTGCACAATAGCCGAAAGGCAGAATTGGGTATTCTCCTCTCTCCGATCAGCCGCCTAACAGCTGATCGGCCAGCCTCTGCACCACATGACCCAAAATGGTGGCCGGGCGTGAAGGAGATCGGGCCTGCCACGGCCCGAGAGACTCCGTGGGAGGCACAAACGCAGTCCATTAGCACTCCCCTGTGCTGAGAAAGGTCTCTGCGCCCCAAACTTTGCACGATAGCCAAAAGAAACAGAAGTGAGTATTCTTCTCTCTCCGATCAGCCGCCTAACAGCTGATCTGCAGTGGCTGCTTGGCGCGCGGTTCACCTGTGGCTTGGGAGCAACGATTGCAGCTCCCGAAACGCTGAAGGCAAAAAAACAGGCGAGTGGCTTAAGCCACTATCGGAGCGGCAGCCGCACCTCCAAGAACGTTTGGAAACGTGGGATCTTCGAGGAAAAACCTTTCGACGCAACAACAAACAAACCTCCCCCCACCTGCACTCATAACGAGGCACTGCAGGCGCAAGCTCTGGCAACAAGAAGGCCAAGCTGGAATCAGTTGAGGACTAACAGCCGTTAGTCCACAGATGGAATAAACGAATTAAGAAGTTTTGGGGAAGGTCTATTTCTCAGGGTGGGGAGGAGAAATAAGAGGGGAAAGAAAGGAGCCCCTTCCTTGGACACCCAGTATCTGTCTTCCCCTTTCCAACCAGAGATCTTCTAATTGGGAAATTTAAAATGTTCCTTAAAGGAGATCAAATTTTTTAATAGTAATCCAAATCTTGTGCTGAATACAACACATCTCAACAACTGGGGAACTGGAAAATCCACCAATGGAGACTGTACTTGCCTAAGAGCCAACCTTGCACGTCTGTCCTGGGCGAGATCAAGTCAAGACTGGGATCTCTATGGTCCAGGACGGGTGTGGCAACTTTGGCTGACTTGATCTGATTGGGCAGGAATACAGTCTAAACCCATTGGTGGATTCTCCATCTCCAGTGCTGGAGAATTATACATTTACTCTACACCAGGGATCTTCAAACTCTGCCCTTTTATGACTCATGGACTTCAACTCCCAGAATTCCTCAGCCAGCATGCCTGGCTGAGGAATTCTGGGAGTTGAAGTCCATGAGTCATAAAAGGGGAAAGTTTGAAGACCTCTACTCTACACAGACTGCAAGGTAAACATCCCAGGGATCATAAAATGTTTTATGATTTCTCTTTTATAGATTTAGCTCCAAACACGGAGGCATGAATCTGGCACTTCATTCTCTTTCCTGATCTCTGCAGATACTTCTGAAGTCCTTGGTTCCCTGATAGTGAAGGAGAGAAAAGAACAGAGACATGGCAGGAAAGGAGCATGGAGAATAGATGAAAGAGCTGTTGGATTCACAGTATAGAGTATTTGTCCCCTGCTTACTTGGACAAAAAAACCAGCTCTAGAACCAGCCTAGAAAGGGTTTCTTTATTTATTTCTTTATTTCTTTATTTCTTTAATTTATATGCCGCCCTTCTCCCCAGACTCAGGGCGGCTCACAACAACAACACAATTAAAAACACAATTAAATTAAAATTTAAAAATTAGTTTCATTCACACAACATACAAACACATTCAGCTCACAGTTGTTGATGGAGGGACACTCCTAGGGCCGGGGGCAGAGCACAGCTCATACGCCCCAAGCCTGTCGGCATAGATACGTCTTCAGCTGCTTCCGGAAAGCTAGGAGGGAGGGAGCAGTACGAACCTCTGAGGGAAGCTGGTTCCAGAGGGCTGGGGCAGCAACGGAGAAGGCCCTTGCCCTAGGCCCCGCCAGACGACATTGTCTAACAGACGGGACCCGTAAGAGGCCAACCCTATGCGCCCTAACCGGTCGCTGGAATTCATGAGGCAGAAGACGGTCCCGCAAGTATCCTGGTCCATTGCCATAAAGGGCTTTATAGGTCATAACCAACTTCTTCCTTTTAGTTCACTTTTAGATGCAGATATCTCTCTTCCCTCATTTTTGCCTTGCTCGCCTGCTGCTGGTACGGCTTTGGAGCTGAGAGAACTTCTGAAATTAAAGTAATCCAACTATCTCAGTAGGCTTATTCTGCTCTTGTTTGTTTGCCAAGTGTTACCAGCATACTTGGCACTTCATTATGCATTGCAAGAAAGAGGCAAGTCCCAACCCACAGGGTTTGGCAGAAGCTCCATCTCTGGCTTATGTGTTTAGAATGCAACACTGTATAAAAGGATTCATCATAGAAAAGAATATATTATAGAATTCTCTGTAAATATTCTCGTGATCTGAGAAAGCAATAACATTTAATTTTGAGGTGGGGGTATGGAACAGCTGAGGCTGCAAGAATTTTCCTTTTAACTTCAGAAGGAAAGAGAATGGGGAAGTTACATTTTTTTAAAAAAATTGAAAACAGTCACTGTTCTGTGAAATGCAAGAAAACAAATTATGAAAGGGTTGAGTATAAACCAAGCTTAGTGTAACATATCTCAGAGATAGTTTGTTACAGGTCAAAAGTTAACTCTCACATGGAGGCTTTGGAAAGAAATGTTATAATGAGAATATTTGCTACAAGTGTTTGCACTTAGGAAAGACACCTCTAATTTGCCAAAATAAATCTTTCAGGGCCTGAAATAATGCAGCCAAGAAATTGCATTTTTAAAGCTGCCTGTTTACCCATCTTCTAACAAACCACCATCCCAGCATTGAGTCAATTCGTTATTAAGCCAGATTAATTGAAAAACTGCCAACCACTTCCTACTATTTATGCTTTGTGAAGTAATATTCATATAACTCCCCCACTCTTATGGTACTACAGCTTCAGAGGGTACATTTCTAGAATCCTTAAGAAAATCCAGTGTGTGCATAAATCAACGCTTAGTATATTATCGAATTTTCAAAATACTAGTTTTTCAAATTCAAGGTTCTCAAGGAAAATGTTATCTGCTCAGAAAAAGTAGCAAGTGGGTTTAATTTTGCCATAATTTCATGTTTCTTCTTTGCTAAATAGTTATAACAAATGGAGTGCAAGTAGTCCTCGTCTTACAACAGTTCACTTACTGACTGTTCGAAGTTACAACAGCACTGAAAAAAGTGACTCATGATCATTTTTTCACATTTATGACGGTTGCAGCATCCCCATGAACACATTCAAATGCTTGACAACTGACTCACATTTATGACAGTTGCGGTCTCCCGGGGTCATCATGTGATCTCCTTCTGCAACCTTCTGACAAGCAAAGTCAATGGGGAAGCCAGATTCACTTAACAACCTAATTTAACAGCTGTAGTGATTCACTTAACAAATATGGCAAAAAAAGTCATTAAATGAGGCAAAACTCACTTAACAAATTTCTCACGTTAGCAACATAAATTTTGGGCTCAGTTGTGATTGTAAGTTGAGGACTATGTATATCATCAAGAATCTGAGATTGATCTGAAATATTTGCATCATTAGGCTAAAAATTCCAGTGTAACTGACTTAAAGCAATGATGCTAAATAATAATAATAATAAAGACTTTATCAGCACTTCTGTTGCCAGGTTATAATCTGGAGATAACGATTATAATCTGGCAACAGAAGTACTGATAAAGTCTTTTTTATATTATTATTATTATTATTATTATTATTATTATTATTATTATTATTATTATTATTATTACTATTATCAGAGATTTCCACAAAGCTTAAATTCAGCACGTGGTAGTAGCAAGATTCTGAACCTGAACTACTTTTGTGAAATGGGAACAAGTAGCTGCTCAGCCCTGCAGATCCAGCTGCGGCTTCCCCAGAGAGCCCCAGTCCTCCTGCTATTGGCAACCTTATCTGCTTCTTAAAGAGTCAGGCTACCTGAATGAATTTTTCTGAACTATACATCTACAGTTCATACAAGGGTGAAATGCTTTTTTCTAAATCTGAAGTCCTTTCTGTGTCATTTCAACTGCAGTTTATCCAAAGACAACTGTATAGTTGAAAAGCCGTGCGAATGCATGAACCACCTAATTCCATGTATAACCTACATTTAATGTTTGAGTTTTCTTCCTATTTTGCTTTCTCAGATCTTTACCACTTGCTTATTTGTTGATAATGAGTGCATTTCTATAATAGTACATGAACATTATTATTTCCATACTATGAACAGACAACTAAGCCATTGATAAAACTTATGGTGTTATAATACTTAGAACCATCACTCCAAGTACAGGTAGTCCTCACTTAATGACCAGAATTGGGACGGGAAACTTCATCGTTAATGGTATAGTTGTGAAGTGAGACAGCATGCGACAGGCTTATGACCTCATTTCCACTTTAGTCCTTAAGTGAGTCACAGGAGATTGTTAAACAAGACAACATATGACTGTGACTAGCAATTATATTGCTGCCTTCTCTGCTTGTCAGAAGCCAACTGTGGAGTGTCCTATGAAGGATGGGGCGTTGTCTTACCTGAACGCCTTTTCTCAGCATGATGATGTAGAATCCACTGGTGGGTAATCATAGCCTTCCTGCTCAGCTAGACTAAGTCAGAACTTTAGCCATGCCTCCTTCAGGGAGTGCCTTCCAGTTTTGACGAGGCGAAGCTTCCATGACGAAAGTCTGACTCAATGGCTCCAGAATAAAAAACAAACAAACACACCTGCCTAGACTGGTTAGAGGAGGGTGTGGATTCTACATCATCATGCTGAGAAAAGGCATTCAGGTAAGACAACGCCCCTTCTCCACCATGATTGGATGTAGAATCCACTGGTGGGACATACCAAAGCCCTACATGTCCCTACGGGTGGGAGTCTAGGCTAGTGTCTCCCGAGAAGAAACGACCTGCTGCAGCACTCTCCTGCCAAACGAGGCGTCTGCTGCGGCAAACCTGTCAATTTTATAATGCTTGACAAAGGAAGAGTGAGAAGACCAGGTCGCCGCCCTACAAATCTCCTCCACGGAGGCCTGAGTGAGCCAGGCTGCCGAAGTGGCTGCACTTCGTGTGGAGTGGGCCGTAATGTTTGAGGGAACCGGGAGTGACAATGAAACATAAGCTTTGGCTATACAGGCCCTGATCCACCTGCCAATGGTTGACGAGGACATCTTCTGACCCATGGACGATGGCTGAAAGGAGACAAATAACGCCTCCGATTTACGGAAGGCCAAAGTCCTCTTCACGTAATGGAGCAGGGCTCTACGAACGTCCAATGTATGCCATCGTCTCTCCAGACGATGGGAAGGACGCGGACAAAAGTTGGGGAGTACGAGGTCCTGCGATCTGTGGAACCAAGAGTTAACCTTTGGCACAAAGGAGGGATCCAAACGTAGGGTGACCTTATCCTCAGAAAAGGTACACAAGTCCTTGCGAACTGAAAGAGCTGCCAATTCCAAAATTCTCCTAGCTGAAGTAATAGCCACGAGAAAGGCTACCTTCAGTGAAAGGTAGCGAAGCGAACAGGACCCCAGGGGTTCGAATGGCGGAGAAGTCAGAGCCTGTAGGACCTTGGGCAGGTCCCAGGACGGGAAACGATGGACTACAGGTGGCCTTACCGTGACAGCCCCCTTCAAAAAAGCACATACGGCTGGATGTTTTTATTTATTTATTTATTTATTTATTTATTTATTTTATTTGGACTTATATGCCACTCCTCTCCGAAGACTCGGAGTGGCTTACAACATATATAAACAATATTCAATTTAAGTCCAAATTAAAAAAGCATTAAAAATAAAAACACATTCATCATTCACACAACAATCCACAATCATCCCCAGGCCTGCCGGCAAAGATAGGTTTTAAGATTCTTTCGGGAGGGTGGGAGAAACGCAGACTTCAGGGGGCATGTTGTGACAAAGGGGCAAGGTTATCACAGGAAAGAATCGTTTGCAAGGCCGCCACCTGTCTACGGATGGTGTTGAGCGCCAGACCTTTATTCATGCCCTCTTAAGAGGTACTCCAGGATGTTGGGGATAGTGACAGAAAGGGGTGCTAGGTTGTGCTTACTGCACCAGGTGGAGAAGTTCCTCCACGTGGCGTCATATATCCGGTTAGTGGAAGGACGTTGTGAAGCCTAAATGACCGAAATAACCCCTTCCGAAAAGGATTGTCTAATTAAACCCTCCCGCTCAAGTGCCATGCGGCTAGCTGGAGCCACTGAGGGTCCGGATGTTGAAGGTCCCCCTGACTGAGAGACACCCTTTGCAGGGGGAGTTTCCACACTGGCGAGAGCGACAGGTCTACAAGGTCTGCAAACCACGGACGCCGTGGCCAGTACGGAGCAATTAATATCACCTCCGCCCCTTCCAGAAGTAGTTTGCGGATCGTTGCTTGCAGCAACGGAAGTGGAGGGAAGGCATAGAGCAGCCCCTGCGGCCATCTGCACCTGAGAGCGTCCGTTCCCTCCGCTCCCCTTGTTGGAAACCTGGAAAAGAACCGGGGAAGCTGAGTGTTCACCGGAGATGCAAATAGATCCAGGAAAGGGCAGCCGAACCTGTCCGAGATTTCTTCAAACAGATCCGGATCCAGCCTCCACTCTGAGTGATCCACTGTTACTCTGCTGAGCGAATCCGCTTGGCGATTCACTTCCCCTGAGATATGTTCCGCTTTGATGGAACCTAGGGATGACTCTGCTCACAGGCCCAGATCCCGGGTCTCCTGCATGAGAGCCGCCGATCTGGTCCCTCCCTGCTTGTTCACGTGGGCCTTGGCTGCCACGTTGTCCGTTAGCACCAGAATGTGGCGACTTGCCAGAAGAGAAGAGAAGCGAAGGAGGGCCAGGTGTATGGCCCTGAGCTCGAGCCAATTTATATTGTGTTTTAAGTCCTGTTTTGACCACCTGCCCTGTGCGAGATGTGTTTGAAAGTGAGCCCCCCAGCCGAACTGGCTGGTGTCAGTGGTCACTGTAATTCTGGTTGGTTCTCTGAAGAGTGTCCCTTTGGACATTGCAGACGAGGCCCACCACAGGAGAGATGAGAGGGTGTGCTGAGGAACCCTGACCTTACTTGAGGATGCGCTGAGATTCTGCCTTTGGAAAGGAAGGAGGAACCATTGGAGACTTCTGGAGTGAAGTCTGGCCCAGGGAACGATCCCCATGCACGAAACCATCTTTCCCAGGAGCTGGGACAGCTGCACTAGAGGGACCAATCTTTGTCTCCGAATGACTTGTGTGAGCTTTCAGATGCTTACCCGATGCTCCCGGGAAAGATAAACCGTGCATGAGTCTGAGTCTATGATCGCTCCAAGATGGAGTAATCTTTTTGTGGGAACGATGTGACTTTTTTTGTAGTTCACGGAAAAGCTGTGATCCTGAAGGGTGCGTAGCGTGACCTGTAAATCTGCTTGGGCGGATTGGAGGGAGCTGGACTGGATTAAGATATCGTTCAGATAACATTGGACGCGCACCGGCAATGTGCGAAGGTGGGCCAAGATAGGCCCTGTATTGGAAGGGTCGGTGTGCGTAGCAGAAGCGGAGAAATTTTCAATGTTCCTGAAGGATTGGTATGTGTAAGCATGCCTCGGTTAAATCGATGGATGAGAGCATGTCCCCTTTTCTGATGCTGGCCAATATGGATTTGAGGGACTGCATCTTGAACCTTTTGTAGACTACAAAGTGATTTAGACTTTTTAGGTCGAGAATGGGTCTCCAACCCCCCGATGCCTTGGGCACGACAAACAGGATGGAGTAAAACCCCTGTTTTTCCTGTTCTTGAGGTACCTGTTCTATTGCCTCGATTTCTATTAGGTGGTCTATGGCCAATTTTAGCAGCCTTGCCTTGGCTGGGTTGCGTGAGACTGGGCATTTTATAAAGCGACTTGGGGGAGGGGAGTAAAATTCTATGGCTAGGCCTTGTCTTATGGTGTCCCTTACCCAAGTGTCGGTAGTTGTTGCCCGCCACACGTCGCTGAACTGCGCCAGACGACCTCCAATGGGACTGTCCCTGGCGTCACTTGGACCGCCTGTACGGGCGACCCCCCGCACCCCTAAAGGGTCGCTTCAATTGGAATTGGCCCCTGCCTGTGTTCGGGCGGTCCTGGTTGCGATCCTGCCTGGGGGGAAGTGTCGCGAGCCTCTGGACCAATCCCAGGACTGCCCGCCATGAAAGGGCTGCCTCCATTCCCAGGAGCTGCTCGGGCGAAACCCCTGCCTGCGGAACTCCTGCTGTGGCCGTCTGTCAGATTTCTTTGAAGGATGAGCCAGAATTTTTCGCTTGTCCTTACCCTCAATGATGTATGGTTTGAGAATGGGCCCAAACAACTTTGAACCCGTGTACTTAGAGGTGGACAGCCGCCACTTAGACTTTAAGTCTATCCTCCACTGTTTCAGCCAGAGAAGCCTCCATGAGGCCACAGTTGCTGCAATCGATCTGGCTGAGTACCTTGTGGCGTATAAGGATGAATCAGCCATGTACTCTGCTGCAGTGAGTAACTTTGTCAGTGTTTGGTGCGTGCGTACCTGTTCAGGTGGAACACTCGATTGGAGCTCCCAGAGCCACATGATAGAGGCCCTGGTGAAAAAGGAGACCGAGGTGGCGGCCCTAATTGACCATGCTGAGGATTGATGAGCCCGACGAAGGGAAAATTCAAATTTTTTGTCCTCCGCTTTCAGGGCCTCAGCCATGTCCCCTCTAATGGCGGAAGTGGAGAAAAGGGAAATTAGGGGATCGTCTACCGATGGCACCTCCAAGAGGGATGCAAAGGAGGAGGAAACATTGAACAATTTTTTCTCCGTATTGTTGGAAGAGGGAACGGTTGCTAAGGACGCCCACTGTGTCTGTACCGTGGAGCGAAAAACCTTGGGGCAAGGAATCTGTTTCTCCTCTGCCACCTGAGTGGTAAAAAGAGGATTGGATTCATCCTCCTCGTCAGAAGTGGCGGGTTTAGCCACCTTAGCAGAGGAAAGGTTAACCGTAGCACAGGCCTTAAGGAGAAGAGAACGAAATAATGAGGGGTTGAATAACCCTGAGGTGGATGCCTGTTCCGGGGCTGCTTCCTCATCCTCAGACATCGGGATGTCAGTCATCTCCAGGTCCACGGATCCCTCCTCTGCTACCTGCGAAGAAGTCTCTGAGATGCCAGAAGCCTGGGTTGCGTACCGTCCCATGCGGGGAGGGGGCACAGATGGAGGCAAGGGGCTTTAAGAAGGAGGATGACCTCTGGAGGAAGACATAAACTGGTCAAATGCCTGCTGCATAAACGAGTGGAATTGTTGAGACCATTGACTATGCTGATCCCTAGAACTGGCCCCTGCCTCAACATGGGTGGCTGCAGAACCTGGGTGTTCGGGTGAGGATGAAATTGACCAAGGAGAACCAACCTGTTCAGTTTCCCCCAGAGGAGACCATGCCCTAGGCCGTTGCCCAGATTCCAATTGCGGCTCAAATGGAATAGGAGTGTCCAATGGGGCAGGGGAAACCACTTCAGCCCCACTGGCCCTGAGCCTCTGGGCCTTGGAGAACTCCCTCTCCAGCGCCTGGTGCCTCCTCGTGGCCTCTCGCTCGGCTGCCTTCGACGGCTCCTTTGTAACCAGGTGCTTAGTTTTAGCTTTCTTCTTGCCCCCCCCCGCTTCCAAATCAACAGATCTGCGCTTTTGTGTTGTGGGGGGGGTGCCTGAGCCTTGGTATACCTGGGGCAAAGCACTGTCTGCCATGCTATCTGGATGGTCCGGTGAAGGTACCCAGATGGTGGGGAGAGAACCAAAGGATGCAGATCCTACTGGCAGAGACGGGAAACCGACCCTAGTTCTGCACTGGTGCAATGGCAGTCACAGTCAGACAAATTTCTAAATTTATCTGCAAGGCCAAGTGATTAAAGGTCAC
This sequence comes from Bothrops alternatus, assembly GCA_034064705.1. Classification (NCBI taxonomy): domain Eukaryota; kingdom Metazoa; phylum Chordata; class Lepidosauria; order Squamata; family Viperidae; genus Bothrops; species Bothrops alternatus. The sequence continues at coordinate 44,041,961 of JARGCV010000007.1, read as the reverse complement.
AACTAAGTACAACAGGTGGCATGAAAATCCCCTATGGACAGGTAAGAAACTGTAAGTTACACCAGCTAAAGTTCTACACTCTGAATACTAGCAATAAAAAACACCCTTCAAAGACAATTAAGGAGTTTCACACTCCAGAAGATCAGTCCTTTTGCTTTTTCTCTCTCCCCCCGGTAGGGCCTGACTCAGCAGACACTGCGACGGCAAACCAGGAGCGAGTCCTGTGCAACTAGGCCTTCGGCCAGCCTCCGTGAATTTGGGCCCAAAGGCCTTCACCGACTGCAGCCAATCCTCAAGTTAAATTTGCTTAATTTAAATCAATCAGTCCGAATTGAAATCCAATGGAAAATTTAGAGCTGTAAATTTAAAGAAGTTAAATAACCAAATACAGATACAATTCCTGACTAGGCCTAACTAGCTAAGGAGCCTCCAAATTTTGCTGCTGCTGAGCTGTAGACTAAGTCAAAACTGGAAGGCACTCCCTGAAGGAGGCGTGGCTAAAGTTCTGGCTTAGTCTAGCTGAGCAGGAAGGCTATGATTACCCACCGGTGGATTCTACATCCAATCATGCTGGAGAAACCACAACTGTCATAAATACATGCAAGTTGCCAAACTCCCAAATTGCAATCGCATAACCACAAGGATGCTGCAATAATTGTAAGTGCAAGAACCAGTTGTTTTTTTTCCGTGCCATCATTAAATGAAGAGTCATAAGTTGAGGACTATCTATATAACTGTACCTAAACATAAATATAGCCACACACACACACACACATATATATTTAAGGCTGCCAGGTCTGGGGAACATTTTCCCAAGTGCTGCTGCCAAAATGAAAACATCCAATTCCAGCTTGCTACCAGATCAACTAGCAGCAGTGGGTAGTTGGTAATTTGGAAAAAGTTCTTGGAAGTATAGAATGATGACTGCCAATTCAGTACAAGCCAGAAGTTGCCAAAAAAAAAAAAAGGCAAATGCAACGTTAGGCTATAACAACAAAAATATTATTTCAAAATTGCTGGAAGGAATAATTCCATTTTATTCTGCTTTGGTCAGATTCCACTTCAAGTACTGTGTCCAAACCTGGGCACCACATTAAAAGAAATATTCAGAGAAATTGGAACAGCTACCAAAATAGCAATAACAGTGATTGGAAAACTAGGAACTAAGTCTTAGAAAGAGAGATTGAAGGCATTATGTTTAGCCTTAAGACAAGATGACTAAAGGAGGATATATTAGCACTCTTCAAGTACCTGAGAGGATCTCATATGGAACAGAAGATCTATTTTCTCTTGCTTTTGTGTGCAGGATATGGAATATTGGATTTAAGTTAGAGGAAGCAGATTCTCACTTAATGTTAGAAAATACTTCCTAACAGAAGGAACTATTCAACTATGGAAACCAATTACCCAGAAAGGTGGTGGGCTTCCTTTTACTGAATATATTTAAGTGGAGCTAAGCAGCTGTCTGGGCTGCTATAATGTGAATTTCTGAACTCAATAAGGAGTTGAATACAATGACTCTTTTCAACTTATGAATCTGTGATCAAGTAATTATCTCTCACCCAGACCATTATCATGTGTAAGAAGGCATTCAGGGAATCTATACCATGACTTTAAAATGATGTATATGTAGATTTCAATATTAGCTTATCATTCAAAACCTCCTGATTAATACCTGTTTCTGCTAGAGAAAATGGAGTTAGAGAAACACCACTATTGTTAGTTTGTTCTATTTTTTTCTGACCACTTTCCCCTCATATAACTTTTGCAGATAAAGAATCTCAATGAGGTTAGTAAAATGACACGTTCATATTAAATATTAGAATTTTAAACAGGTCAACGTTCTTTCTGTTCATACCAGAATTGTGATATGGTTATTATTCTGGTTCAACCAGCCTAGAGACAGAAGAGACAATGAATTGGGTCGGGGGGGGGGACGACTATTAATGCAGTGTTAGGATAGTAAGAGATTTAATTCATTCAGCAGATATTCCCGACAGTGATTATAGACTACAGAAAATCTCATTACAAAGACGACATTGATTGAAAAAGTTAAGTGCAATTAAGCAAGTACTAACAATAAATCTAACTTTACTGCAGAAGAGGAAATAGTACCTCTGTCACTTAATCTGTGACTGAAGAAACACAAAAAACCATAAGCAACAGAGAAGGCCCTTAAACAAAAGTTACCGAAATTAAATGTGAAAATAAATAAGTCTCAGTTATTAACCTGTTCCATATTTAAGATACAAGATGACAAATGAGGAGAAAATGACATCATCAGTCTAATTCTATTTGCAGGAGATTTTGCCTTCATGTTAGTTCTTTAGAAATGACCAAATTAAGAAAACACAAAATGTCTATTCCTACAACTTATTAGGAATTACATAATATGCCATAGGCACCAATATACCAACAAACATCTTTTTTTAATCTTCAAAGTATCTTAAAGAATTACAGATTTTCAAGGGACCAGAACAGCTCATAATCTGCTTTCATAATTATACAAAATGCCTCTGGATGATACCAGATCAGATATTCCTAGGAAATAAAAAGAGCAGACAGCTGCAGGTCAGTGCCCCACTTGTTTAAAGTGTCCTTTTAGATCCAGTTACCATGGCTTGGTGAGGAGGGAATATGGGCTTGTCCTGATAGAAGGAAGACTTATTGCAACTTGGTAAGGAAAATTAGGGCACAAGTAGTGAAGAATAATACATGGACCACAAGGAGAACTAAGGAAGCTTGTGGAACTACCTAACTGAGGAGAGAGAGCAGATTTTGTTCCTGGAGATGAAAGAAAAAATGGGAAGAAATGATCATAATTGAAATAGAAGGAGCGTTGGCTTAACTGAATGCCTTTTCTCAGCATGATGATGAAGAATCCACCAATGGGTTATTTCAGTCCTCCTGCCCAATCAGACCAATTTGTCAAGTTGTCACACCTCCTCATTATCTGGGACTTTCCAGTTTCATCGAGGGCGTAGCCAATGACAACAGGTTGACGTGATGACTCTCAAGCAGGTAATAAAAGAAACCAACATAACAAGTATCCCACCCGGTCCTGACTGACACGCAATAGGGGAGGATGTGGATTCTTCATCATCATGCTGAGAAAAGGCATTCAGGTAAGCCAACGTTCCTTCTCCAGCATGATGACTAAAGAATCCACCAATGGGACATACCAAAGCCTCCAGAGTCCCTAAGAGTGGGAGTCAGTTGGGGCTGGACCCCCATATGGCGTGACCACTTGTTGCAAAATACGCCTACCAAAAGTGGCCTCAGCCGATACAAATTTGTCTAAACGATAATGCTTAATGAACGGAGATGGTGAGGACCACGTCGCCACCCTACAAATGTCCTCGATGGACACCTGGGTAGCCCAAGCCGCAGTTGTAGCCGCACTGCGGGTGGAATGAGCCATCACATGAGGAGGAACTGGCAAGGCAAGAGAAACGTAAGCGCATGAGATACAAGCCCTGATCCACCTGCCTATGGTGGAAGCCGAAACCTTTTGACCCATTGTGGAAGGCTGGAATGACACAAACAGGGCTTCCAATTTACAGAAGGATGCCATGCGCTTGATATAACAACGTAACGCTCTCCTCACATCCAGAGTGTACCAACGTCGTTCCAATTCATGTGACAGGTGAGGGCAGAAATTTGGAAGGATGACCTTCTGTGCTCTATGGAAAACCGTATTAACCTTAAGTATGAATGAAGGGTCCAGCCTGAGGACCACCCTGTCCTCATGAAATGTGCACAGGTCCTTCCTAACTGACAAGGCAGCCAATTCCGAAATGCGCCTGGCCGAGGTAATGGCAATCAGGAAGGAGACCTTGAGCGACAAGTGTCGCAATGAACACGTTTTGAGTGGTTCAAAGGCAGATGAAGGAGGACCCGAGGTAAGTCCCAAGAGGGATACCTATGCATTACAGGCGGTCTACTATTTGTGACTCCCTTAAGGAAGGCCTGGATGGCGGGATGTCGTGATAAAGATTCTGAGGATCCCAAGAAAGTACCAAGGAAACAGCTGCTAACTGCCTGCGCAAGGTGTTGGGCACCAGACCTTTTTTGACGCCCTCCATTAAGTATTCCAGTACCCTTGGAATAGTCACTTGAGATAGACTTACGTGATTTGTGTCACACCAGCAGCAGAAATTCCTCCACATATGGTCATAAATGCGGTTCGTTGCCGGTCTCCTGGTCGCCTGGATCATATCAATCACCTCCGCCGAATAAGATTCCCTAGTTAGGGTGCGGCGTTCAAGTGCCAGGCGGTTAATTGGAGCCATTGGAGGTCTGGATGTAGAAGATCCCCCTGCATCAGCCGCATTTGGCTGTCGGGAATCTGCCATGGGGCTGAGGAGGAAAAACTCACCAGGTCCGCGAACCATGGCCTCCTGGACCAATAAGGAGCGATGAAGACCACTTCCGCTCGCTCCTCCAGTATCTTCCTGATTACTGCTGGAAGCAAAGGCAATGGGGGAAAGGCATACAACAGACCTTGTGGCCACCTGCAGCGCAGTGCATCCATCCCCTCTGTTCCCTGGGAGGGGAACCGAGAGAAGAACCTAGGCAGCTGAGCATTCTCCGGGGAGGCAAACAGGTCCACGATCAGATGACCAAACCTGTCCAATATCTCCCTGAAAATATCTGAATGTAACCTCCACTCCGAATGATCCACTATTGACCTGCTGAGGAAGTCTGCCTGTTGATTTGCCTCTCCCGAGATGTGCTCTGCCCTGATGGAGAACAGGTTTTTCTCTGCCCAGGAGCTCAACGCTCGAGCCTCCGTCATGAGGGATTTGGACTGGGTGCCCCCTTGTCGAGTCACGTGAGCCTTTGAGGCCACATTGTCTGTTCGGACCAGAACATGCTGTCCCCTGACTACTGTGTGGAACTTTAGGAGGGCAAGATGTATTGCTCTGAGCTCTAACCAGTTTATGCTGTGTTTGAGGTCTGCTTGAGACCACCGACCTTGACCTATCTGTGATTGGAGATGTGCCCCCCAACCAAAGAGACTTGTGTCCGTGGTCACCTGAACTCGACTGGGCTCCTTGAACAGGGTCATCTTGTGAATGGCCGATGAAGTCCACCAGCCAAGTGATAAACGCACCTGAAGGGGTACCCGGACCAGCCTGTTGGATGTGCTGGTGTGCTGTCTCTGATACGGGAGAAGGAACCACTGCAGATCCTGGGCATGTAGCCGGGCCCACGGAACTATAGCTATGCAAGAGATTAGTTTGCCTAGGAGTTGAGAAAGTGTGGCCAATGACACAGCCCTGTCTCTGCTCACCTTGCGTGCCAGGTCCCTGATGCTCCTGTGCCTCTCCTCTGACAAGTACACGTGGCACGAGTCCGTGTCTATCACTGCTCCTAGATGAAGCAGGTGGGAAGAGGGAGTCATCTGACTCTTGTTGAAATTTATCAGGAAACCGTGTTCCTGGAGGGTCCTTATGGTGAGGGCCAAATCCGACCGGGCAGCTGGGACTGACAGAGACTGGATCAGAATGTCGTCCAGATAACACTGGACCCGTACAGTGACCAGCCTTAAGTGAGCTGCCAACACTGCCAGGAATTTGGTAAAGACCCTGGGGGCCGAGGAGAGGCCGAACGGAAGGGCTTTGTATTGAAAGTGGCGGTTGAGGTAACAGAATCGCAGGTACCTGCGATGATCCGGGAGTATGGGAATGTGTAAGTATGCCTCCTTTAGATCTATTGAGGTCAATAGGTCTCCCCGCATGATACTGGTTAAGATGGAATGTAATGTCTGCATTTTTAACCTCTTGTATTGAAGGTGGTGGTTCAGTCCCTTGAAATCGAGGATTGCCCTCCATCCCTCAGAAGACTTTGGGACTACAAACAGGATGGAGTAGTACCCCAAACCCACCTGGTTTGGGGGAACTTCCTCTATTGCCTTGATGGTGAGTAGGTGTTGGATGGCATTTTCCATGAGTCCCCTTTTTACATGGTTTCTCATGGCTGGGCAAGACATGAAGTGATCTGATGGTGTGGATTTGAACTCCAGGGACAGGCCTTCTCTGATAGTATGCAGAACCCAGGAGTCTGTGGTCGTGTTTTCCCATTGGTGTATGAATAGAAATAGTCTGCCGCCAGTGGGAGGATCTCCCCGAGTCATTTTCCGCGACGGAAGGGGCGACCCCCTCTGCCACGAAAGGAATGTTTGGTTTGTGGCTAGTACCTGGTTCTATCCCTAAAACCTGCCCTGTCAAAGGAGTGCTCAGCCTTAGGAGCTGGTGGTCGGTATGGTTGTGCAGGCTCCGTTGCAGCCCCAGTCCGAAAGGACTGCCGGTGATTGTAAGGAACGAACCATCTGGTATTTCTCCTTGCTACATGAGAAATTACTTCTTGTTTCTGTTTATTATCAATGAGATATGGGCCTCCCCAAATAACTTGCTGCCCGTAAAGGGGGCCGTGGCCGCGTGTCACTTATGCTTACTTTTGGCCCTCCAGTTTTTCAGCCACAAAAGCCTCCTAGCGACCACGCTGGAGGCCATTGTGCGGGCTGAGTGTTTGACCGAATACAGAGAGACATCCGCCATATATTCTGATGTGGCCAATAACTTGGTCAGATCCTGATGGATCCTGGTTTCTTCCAGTGGAATCCTGTCCTGCAACTGACGAAGCCAGGTAATAGAAATCCTTGCAAAGAAGGAAGTGGCCGTAGCTGTCTTGACCGCCCAGGCAGATGCCAAATGTGCCTTGCGCAAGGCCATTTTGGATTTTTTATCTTCCGCCTTAAGGGCACCCAATACATCTGCCAGGAGGCTGGCGGTTGAAAATAATGGGGCCAGAGATTCATCTACCTTTGGAACTTCCAATAAGTCCACTAAAGTTTTTGCCATATCTACTATTTTGCGCTCAGCTGCGCCTTGAGTCAGTTGAGCAGCTGGTGACTCCCACTGTCCCTGAATATTTTTGAGAAATAACGGGGAACAGGGAATTTGGAGATGTTTGTCTACTGGCTCAGCAAAAAGAGGATTAGCTACCTGATCAGAGGAAGGTTGAGGGGTTGGGATCGGGTGGGAGGAAAGCTTGCTTGCTTCGCAGGCTCTGCGCAGCAAATCAGAAAAAAGTGAAGAATTGAACAGCTCTGACATAGGTTGTCCTCATGGGCGAAAGACCAAAATGAAACTGGGCATTTCCCTCAGGAAAAATGTCACCAAAATGGTGGACGTTCTAAGTTTGGTGAGGGAAAAGGGGGGGCAGGTTGAAGGAGGAAAGGAGAGGAGATTAATGGAGCCTCCTAATGTTGTTCAAAGTGTTCCCAAAACAATTACCATGTTTCCCCGATAGTAAGACACCCCCGATTGTAAGACGGATCGGGGGGTTTCAGAGGGTCAGCTAATATAAGCCGTACCCCGAAAGTAAGACATACGGTAACACGGGGGTATTGCCGCCTCCCGATCATCTAGCTGCGCGCCGCCTACTGCCCACTTCCGCGCCGCCCACCCTCCATACGTCACCGCGTCTGCCGCCTCCTGCCCACTTCCATGCCGCCCCCTCTCCATACGTCACCGCGTCTGCCGCCTCCGTCTGATCCAAATGAGCGCCGCTTCCTGCCCACTTCCGCGCCACCCCCCTCTCCATACGTCACCGCACCGTCCCCTGCACTTGTCACTGCCGCCTCCTGCTTAAAATACTTAAAATAAAACTGTTTTGTGGTGAATACAATACTGTTCAGGTTGTTAATAAATGTTAATTTTATGGTTAAAACAAAAAATGCGACAATTTTTTCCAATATAAGACATACCCCGAAAGTAAGACATAGTGGGGCTTTTGGGGATAAAAAGAAAGTAAGACACTGTCTTACTTTCAGGGAAACACAGCTAAATTCGAGGCCTTGCAGCAATTCAGGGAACGGAGCTGTAAACTGAGCCTAACAGCTGTTAGGCGCAAAAAAAAAACAACTCATCGCCGCAGCGTGAGGCTGCCTCCGGTTCAGCGGCAGCCACAAGCCAAAAATACCAGAAAAGGATTTCCCCCCCCATCGCTTGCTCTAGCACAGTAGTTCTTAACCTTCCTGATGCCGCGACCCTTTAATACAGTTCCTCATATTGTGGTGACTCCCAACCATGTGGTCGTAAGTCGAGGACTACCTGTATTTCCCTGCGGGTAGGGGCAGGAGGAGGGGCGGGGTTTGCTCGCTCTCATTCTCTCTCTCTCTCTCACTTTTTCTTTTTCTCTCTCTGGCATGCACGTTCCGCCTCCTCTCCTGCGGCTGGAGTGTGCGCCAGGCAGGCCGAGGGCGCATGCAGGCCATCACCCAGCAACCGCCTCGGCCCGGGAGTGCTGCGCATGTGTGGTGCCGCCCCCTGCACCAGCTGAGGTGGAGCTGGCAAGGCGGCGGTGCCTGCGATTTCATCATGTGGAGGGCCGCGCCTCCCCCTCAGCCTGCCCACCCGCTCTCGGCCACACCACTCCATGCCGTGGCACTTCTGCGTCATGATCGGCCACCTCAGCAGCAGCAGGAGCCGCAGTGTCCACCTCCTCACTGCCCTCCTGCCCCACGCCTCGCTGCACGCGGCCCACCCCTCCTCCGCCAGCACCCAGCCTCGCCACCCGACCCCGCTGGACCCCGGCCTCGGCGCCAGCATGGATGGACCTGCCACCTGGACATGGATAGAGGAGCGGTGTCTTGGTTCCTAAGACCATCAGAAATATGTGTTTTCCGATGGTCTTAGGCGACCCCTGTGAAAGGGTTGTTCAACCCCCAAAGGGGTCGCGACCCACAGGTTGAGAACCGCTGCTCTAGCAAGTCCGTCAAAATTGCAGTATTAAAGAGAAATTTTCGTCAAAAAAGGTGCTCCGTGGATTCAAAATGGCGGCCGCTATTAGGATCCCTGACCGAGCCCGGTCATAGAAGAAGCCACGAGGCTTCAAAATGGCGGCCACCAGACGACAAATCTAAACGCGAGCTAACAAGGGAGATAAATAAGAAAACCTCCCTGAAACTCCAAGAAGGGGAACTCTCCCTGCTTCTATTAGAAATCTCTGTAATAATTTAGCAAAAATGCTAAAATAAGGAAGGGAAAGAGCCGCCCCCCCCCCAGTCCTGGAGAGGAATCCTACTCTGTCCCAGAAGGGAGGGAAAAAAGTGAAACAAATCCCCCAGAAGGAAAATTAATTTCTATTAGTTCTCCTAATTCTGAGAATCCACCAATGAATATGAAAATCTAGTCTGACCTGCTCCTAACAACAGAGAGTCAAGATATCACGTCAACCTGTTGTCATTGGCTACGCCCTCGATGAAACTAGAAAGTCCCAGATAATGAGGAGGCGTGACAACTTGACAAATTGGTCTGATTGGGCAGGAGGACTGAAATAACCCATTGGTGGATTCTTCAGTCATCATGCTGTAGAACCAAAGAAATAGGAAGTGGATCTTATCAAAAGAGGAACAAAGAAATGAGTGACAAGGGGAAGTGGATCATGGGTGCTTTGACAGATTTTTAGAGGGGCTGAGCAAATAAAAGCAATTCATTCAAAGAAGCATGATTGTGCTTTGGGATTTTTAGTCCAGTTCTTTTTGACATTCAGGTTTTTGGGCAGTTTTGTTTGCCTTTTTGTGTAGACGTACCCTACCCTTTCCCAATCATTTTATTTTCTATCGTGATAGTAATTTGGCAATACAGTCATTATATCTTCCCCAAAATAAAATATTCCCATGTTTCCAAAAAGGATCTGTTCCCTAACGTATATTAAGTGAGACATAATTCTGCCCATTTTTGTTTTACCATATTAGATAAATGGGTACATTTATTCTGTATAATAAATTGTCTATTGAAAAACAAATACAGCTGACTGACATCCATAATAAATGTTTACCAGTTAGCAGCAGTAATAAAGGTGTAAGTAAAGCAGAGGGAACACAATGTGTTTGAACTGGTACTAATTCTGATAAATGATTTGCTGGGTATTTTTCAGAAGCCAAGGCAGGGAGCTACTCTTTTGTGTGAAAAGGTTGCTACCATAGAATTGTGTGCTTCAAGGGTTTAATTGTTACCTGACCACTGCAGTATTTTTCCCATTTCTAGATCATCATTCAGACCTGTCAGTGCAGGCAGCTGCCTAGCTAAAGTCAGGGATGCCTGATAGCCCATTAAATGGCTTCAGTCCAGTTCCTAATGAACAAGTTTCAACCGTGGGCATCATCATGCTGTTTCATTTTGACACCTGATGCACAAAAATTGTTAGTGACTCATAATTTTTCTCCTGTAAGGCAACATGGCCCTGGCTACTTTTAGATATTAAAAGTAATTGTAACTCTGTGCTGCTAAACTAAAATTGGAATCTAGCTAATTTTCTTTTTAAATATTTCATCACATTTTTTTCCCTCTCTAGGTTCTTCATGATGGGCACATTTATTTATTTACCATTTCTGTAGAGCCCATGACTCTACAGACTCTGGATAGCATATAAAACTTAATTAAGCAATAAATACATAAAACAATCACAATTAAAAAATAACTATAAAAAGGCACACAAAACAAGAGAAGGATTATATCAAAACACAGTAAGAGAGCCAATGCAAAATCTGCCTGGGCCTATGGGAGCCCCAGGCCTGATAACATAGCCAGTCTTGAAGGACTTGCAGAATGTTGAAAATAATGGACCTATCTTACCTGGGGGGGGGAGGATGTAGAAGGTTCCAGAAATCAGGTGCTATGACAGAGAAGGACCACGTCCTAGGACCTGTTCAAATGTAACACCCTGGTAGATGGGAACTGCAACATGCCTTCTCGGGCAGACAGATGTAATTGGGGAGAAGAGGTCCTTCAGATAACCAATCCCGTCATGAAGGGCTTTAAAAGTCAAATAGAAATAGCCCTTAGGCTTATATATTGCTCCATAATGCTTTACAGCACTCTTTAAGCAGTTTACAGAGCCAACATATTGCCCCCAACAATCTGGGTCATTTTTCCGACCTAAGAAGGATGGAAGGCTGAGTGAACTTTGAGCCCCGTCAGGATGGAACTCCAGGCTGTGGGCAGAGTTAGCCTGTAACACTGCATTCTAATCACAGTGCCACCAAGGCTCCTTGAAGCCAACCAGCAAATAATACAGCTTGTGGAACAGAGGTGTAATGTGTGCTGTTCTACAGTCAAATATAACTCCCTACCTACACTGTTGCATTTTGCACTAGCTGAAACTTCCAGATACTCTTCAAGGACAGCCTCATTTAGAACACATTACAGAAATCCAAATATGAAGTGACTTAGAGACATGAGTTACAGTGAGCAGAGCACCCTGAACTAAGAATGGGCACAACTGCCACAGAACACAAACCCATGCAAAGGCCATCTTAACCAGAACTGCTACCTGCTCTTTGATCAGGAGCCGTGAGTCTAAGAGGAACCCAAATTACACACACAGTAGTGCTACCCCATCCAGCACAAAAGATGATATAGTCCTATAACCAGAAGGCCCCAAAATCCAAAGTCACTCAGTCTTACCAGAATTCATCTGAAACCTCTTGTTCCCCAACCAGAACCTAACAGCCTTCAGGCACCATAAGATTTTTGCAGCATTGCTTAATTTGCCAAGAGCAAGGATGTATAAGTGAGGATCATCAGCATATGATAATGCTTCACCCCATGGTGGTGATGGATGAACAATCTCATGTAGATGTTGAATAGGAGAGGGGAGGGGAGAGAACTGAGCCCTGCAGCATCCCATATAGCAGGGTTCGAGGGCAGGGTCTCTCCTCCCCAACCACCACTGACGAGAATTGGCCCTGGAAGAAGTTTGGGAACCAGCACAACATGGTGCCACCCACCCTGATCCTGAGGCAATCCTGAAGGGTATCATGGTAGATGGTATCAAAAGCCACAGAGAAGTCAAGTAGGGCAAGGATAGATGCGCTACCTTCATCCCACATTTGCCAGAGATCATCCAAAACTGCAACCAATGCCATTTCTGTTCTAGATCGGGACCTGAAGCCCAAATGAAAGGGATCCAGATAATCTGTTTCATCCAACATCCTCTGAAGTTGCTGTGAAATTACCTTTTCAATCACCTTCCTCCAAAAGTGGGTTAGATTTTGGATGGAAATTGTCTAGTATAGTGGGGTCCAGTGATGTCTTCTTAAGGGAGGATAAAAAGGAAGCCTCCTTAAGAGGCAAAGGAACAATCCCCTCATTCAAGGAACCATTAACCATTGCTAGAATCCATTCATAGGATTCCTCACCCTACTCCCAAGGCTGCTTTTACCAATGAGGAGGGGCATGGATCTTAAACAGTAGGTGGCTGAGCTCACAGCCCTAAGAATCCTGTCCAATTCCTCCAGTCCAGCTGTTCAAACTATTCCCAGATAAGAGGGCAAGACTCCTCCCTAAGCATCTCCACAAGACCTGCAAAGCCAGTGTCGAAACTGAGAACAAATCTGAGCACTTTTAGCAATAGAAAATTTGGTAAATTCTTACACGTGCCCCTGCAAAAGATTCTTTCAGCCATCTGTACCCAAGTCACCTGACATAGGTCCATGGGAGTAATTAGAAAAAAAACTATTGCAGTTTGGTGGGCCCAGGAGATGGGCCTTCTCCATCCTAGGGTGCACCCTATAGAACATTGTTCCCCCCCTCCCCGAAATCAGGTTAGCTCCATCCCTGTTATTATTTCAGAAGTCCCTCAAGATCTGTTTGTGTTACCAGGCCTGAGGGCCCCAAGGAGCTGGAGAAGTTCTTAGATGGCTCCATTGTGTTTAATCTTTTACTCTCTCTATGTGGTTTATATACAGTATTTTAAATTTCCAGGGTTTCTTATTTTTAATAATGATTTTTATATGTTTATAATGATGGTTTTCACATTTTGTTGCTTTTATTGATTATTGTATGCTGTGTTGTTGCTTTCTTTGAGATGGCAGGCCATATAAATGTGATAAATAAGTTTTTTTAAAATGCCAACCATAATTTGACACAACAGGGCAGCCTCTTCCAACCTTATTATGCTTGCCTGATGGGAGTTGTCGTCTATCATATCTGACAAGGAATTCAAGAGGACTGCCCTAGGACACTGAACAGTGATAGAAACAAATGATGGAGATAATTTGAGCTGTTCTTATGCCACACCTGAATTGTTTTGCCTGCATTAGGAAACCCCTTATGTAAACATTTTAACTCTTTAGAACAGGGGTGTCAAACTGCTGGCCCACGGGCCGGATGCGTCAGGTGGAAGCCGCGCCCACCTCATTGCCGGCAATGGTAAAACCGGCCCGATACATTGTGCGATGTCACGTGACGTCACGAGTTTGACATACCTGCTTTAGAAGTTGTGCTTCTGAAAAGGGTGGTGGAGTTAAGCGTTCATTGTAGAGCCAAAATAACAAAATCAGAACATAAGTCATATTTCTATAAAACTTTGCTATTGTTACAAAAATGAAATGAAAACACTAATCAGCTGCTCCTTCAGTTGGCACTAGTAGAGTTTATTTTTATTGCTTTTCCTACATTTCCTCAGCCTCTTACAATCCTCTTTTTCTATGCCCCATGCTCACAATCCATACCTATGAGAAAAAAATTATATAAAACTTACAGGCAATGTTTTCAGCAACACACTGAATCACAAACCAGCTAACAGACCAGGCCTGAATTTCATATTGAACTGCATCAGAAAGGAAAATCTGAAGCATTACAGATACTATTATAGCAAAGACCTCTTTCACAGACCAATAGAAGAAACAGGGCAATTATGCTTCCTGTCACCTGCTCCAAATGCTTTCTTGCCAACTGCCCAAACAATGAAAAATTAAGTTTTCTCTGGAAACTCCCACAACATTCTCTAACTGCACAAGCAGCAGAATACACACCAGGCTTGCTGGTACATAAAAACAGAATTACAACTCCTTTAACAATAGTAATGTTCAAAGTTACCTATTTTCTATCTTGTTCCATGCTGGTTACCCTGTGTCCTGCCTATAAATATCAACCCATTTTTTTTTCTGATGGACTACCTCTAATCTACAGTATTTAATTCCCAGTCTTAACTATGTCTCCACAATCCGTAATTCAGGCAACGAGTACTCCACAGTCTCACCCATACCTCTGACTTGTGTCTCTTCTGTAAGCTTTAGTTACAAGCTAGAGGTATTGATTATTTCAGTAATTCTCATTTCCACGATGCTTCAATTACTGGAATATTTTTTTTAAAAAAAATCTTCCTGATAAAAGTATTGTCAGTCAAAATCTATCAGCACATAATATGCAAATTCTAACACTTCATTCCAAGTTGCAAAAATATTAAAATATAAAGGTGATAAAGGAATAAAATGCATTATCTCTTTCAGCTTTTATACCTTATATCAAGATTCTTATAATGGCAAACTTGCCTCCTCCTCCTCCTCCTCCTAAATATTGCAGAATAGAGGGCAGTATCTCAGCTAATTTTAGCTTGTCATTACCATATGTCTAGGCATGCTCAATATTTTTTTCATAGATACAACTTCTTGTGATGATTGTTTTGAACTATTTAATATGCAATGATTAGCAGAACTCAAATTCAAATTCCCACTCAAGTCATCCTCAGGGTCAGCTTGCCATCACATCAGTGGCCATTGTACCATTGCCACCAACCATTTCATGAGGTAAAGAATGCATGATGTAACTCTTTATATGCTCCCCAGGAAGGCAACCTCTACCTGCCTTTCCTGGTCTCTGGGTTTTCCAGTCTGTGCCAATTCAAGCACTTCTTTCTAGCTTCTCTGCTTCATTTCATTGTAAGCAAATTGCTTCACTCCAAGTAGCTACTGTGCAGGAATACCCCATCTCTCCAGGCACTGGTCCCTGCCTTCTAGTCATTAAACAAACAAACAAACAAACAAACCAGGTTTACCAGTGGTAGAAAGTTTTTGGCAAGTTCATTCATAAAAGAGTGAAACTAGGGACCTGTTCTTTTTTTAAGAAAGTAAAATCACAACAGTTCTCCTACTTCCTTCATCAAGTTGAAGTCACCCTTCTATCCCAAAGTATTGTATGTAATTTCTTTCTGTTTTTTAACCAGCTAAGAAGGAGTAAAAAAGCAGGGGAATCGGAGCTTCCGGTGGCTGCCTTGGGGTCGAAATAGCCTCATTCGGAGGCGCTGCGCTCCGGGACTTGTAAAGCCGCCAAAACAGCACAAACCAGCTGTTTTTTGCGGCGGAAAAAACCCCTCCTCGGTCAGAGAAGGGGCGAAGAGCTGTGAGTGGGGGTTAAGATCCTCTGAAAGCTCCCCAAAAAAATGTTCGGGGGGGGA
The DNA here is from genome assembly GCA_034064705.1 of Bothrops alternatus. Lineage (NCBI taxonomy): Eukaryota > Metazoa > Chordata > Lepidosauria > Squamata > Viperidae > Bothrops > Bothrops alternatus. Next base: position 44,026,712 of record JARGCV010000007.1, on the reverse strand, counting down.
GAAAGAGGACTCCCCGTGCGCTCACAATAGCTCCAGTCCGGAGCGGCTTCTGTCAGCTGACAGACCAAGACGCTGAGACCAGCCACTGCCCGAGGAAAACTTTTCAAAGAGGCACAGAGATTGACAGACTGAACGCAGGAGCTTAAAAAGCAAGTATTTCTTATATTTTACCTCGGATCAACTACGTTCACAATAAACAAAATATACTCAAGATGGCGACCACTTTTATTTTAAAGAGAAAGTGACCGGAAGAGAAAGGAGAAAGAGAAACTGTAATGTGAAAAGAGACCGCTAGAGGGCAGATGTGACGCAAAACTTAAAAACTTTGCAAAATAAACCTAAGGAAGAATATAAGAGAGTACATCTTGGCACTATAAGCGTAAGGATTAGTCCTCTGCATAAAGAAGCTTGGCTAACAGCGGACCGAAGATAGGATAGCCACTATGCAGTCCAAACTGGTGCCCTCAAAGGTGGCAGCATCCTCCCCAGCCCAGACCCTTAAAATACCAGGGAACAACTTACCTGCCCCCCCACCTTCCTCCATATCTACAGAATCCCAGGCCCCCCTGTCTACTCAGGCCTCTCCAGAAATGCATATGATGATGAAAGAATTAAAAGATGCAATGTTAACAACGTTTGAAAAAATAATGAGAAAGCTGGACATAATAATAGACAATTCTGAGAAAAGGATGGAAAAAACGGAGAGGACGGTGGAGGCAGTGGAACAAAGCAGAGAAGTGGAGAAGAAGGGGGAGGATCAAAGCAAAGCAGATATTGAAGACTTAGACCAAACCAAAGAAACAATACAAATGCACAATAAGAAAATGAGAGAAGATACTAGGAGAACTTTTAAGAGGGTCTGGGAGGGGGATGAAGAAAAGATGGAAGAGGTGGAGAGACAAGAAGAGAGACAACTTGCTGACATGAAAAGTGAGGTGCAAAACCACTCAACTATGATGCACTATCGCCAGGTGATGGCAGCAATTAAGGTCAGGGGACTGGAAGAATCCACAAATGAGAAACAAGAAGATTTGAAAAGAATTTTTGTAAAAGCATTGGAAAAATATCTAGGAGAGGAGGCTAAAAATTTCTCTTGGCAAACTGACAGAATCCACAGAGTATGGCTCATATGGAATCAAGTGATACTGCAAGCAATAAAGAGAGACTTATTACTTGGAAGGGAAGCTTTGTTATGGAAATCCACCTGGCAGAAGAAGAAGCCCAGAATTCGACTGAAAAGAAGTGAAACTTAATATTTTATGCAAGGAAATAAAGGCAAAGAATTATGGACTGACTTAAGGACTGGGTATATGAGCGAGAGACATGAGAGAGTGATTAATGGAAGATATATATTGATTCGACTAAGAGTGTACTTGTTGAAGGGATGGGTGTATCGACATGAAAATTATTATTTTTGATAGGATGGCTGGGTTGTTTGATGTCCAGGGGATTGAACTGAAAAGAAGTGAAATTTAGAATTTTTAAAATGTATTTGGCTTGTGGTTGAATTTTGATATACGGAGTGAATAAGGTCTACAAATTTAAAATAATTGTATTAAGTTGAATGGCTTTAACATGGAATTTTTTCTTTGTATACATGTGCAAATGGATATCTAATAATAAAAAATTTAAATTTAAAAAAAAAAAGCAGGGGAATCCACCAATTAGGAGCTGTCACAAACACAGTCCAAAGGACACATCATGCTGTGGGCCAAAGTGGAGGAAATCTGGAAAAGACATTTTTAAGCTGAGTTTTTTTTTCATATGGCTTATAATAACCCAGGGACTAATGAGATTAAGGTTGCAGTGTGGAAAACCCTTCTGTCATAAAGTTAGCTGGGTAACTTGTGGCCCATTCACTAGCTTTCAGCCTACCTACTCTACTTATCCGACCTTGTTAGAAGAACATTTAGAGGGCAAAAGTACTGTATAAGACAGTTTCAGTTGCTAGAGAAAAGGTGAGTATGACTACAACAAACAAATAACTAAATAAACCATTCAACATTTATTTAAGTATATAGTCTCCTGTTATCTGAAAACAATGTGCATATTTTTCTTAGACGTGAAAAAAACTGAAAGATTTACAACTCTAAATAACAAATGGAGAAAAATACTAGAACTCACCATCTTACAACATGAACTGATATTAAACAGCAAGAATAAACTGTAAGAAGATTGTTTTCATTTCACTGCCATTCGCATTACTTAAGCGGCATTTCTTACTTAAATAGAAAATTACATGTCGTTGTCTTTTACAACCATTACAAATACAGGCAGAAGTCAGTTTTCTCCAGTGTTTAAAGTAACAGGGGAACAAAGAAGTATGATGTTTTCAAGAAGGCCTAGATAGCAATAGCCAGAAATTTCTCTACTGGTATCACTCTCCAAATCTGTTTATTTAAAGCTCTGTAGGGAGAAGGTTTTAATGGGATTTATACCACAGTTGAAAGAACCTTTTAGTTGATGAGTAATGCAAGGGAAGCAAGGAAGGGCATCCCCAGCCCAAACCCATTATGCAGAGCTACAAAGACACATTGTTTAAATGGGTTGGGGGGAGTAAAATAGCCTCCAGACAGATGGATGATATGGCCCTAATGACTTCTAAAATGTAGAAACTAGCAGCCAAAATAGAGGCACCAAGTTAATAAAGAAGCTAAGCAGTAGGCAAAGCACAATATCCATTAGCCTTGCCAGAATGAAACCCATTGACAAGGACTACTCCTTAAGTAGTTTGATTGAGACTAGGTTTAGCAACAGCCTCCAGACCTAACCCTCAGAACGGCCACATTAACATTCATTTAAAAGGTTTGTTTTGTAGTAGCACAGTAACAGCATAATGCTCAATAAAAAGGCAAAGCTAGAGGAAATCACTGGATGGGTTCAACAACACATTAAAGCATGTGAAAACCAAGAAACCACATCATTGCTCACTACTGTACTGAGTTAAACCATTCTGCATATTTCTTATGTTTGTGCAAAGCGATGACGTCCTAAAATCTGTTCTGCCCTCCCCCCCATCTAGTTCTTATCCTGTTGTATCTGTAGGGAATCCCTGCCAAATTCTGTGGTCCTGATTTGCAGGTGCAACAGTTATTGGCTGTTGTTTTTACAAAGTGATTGGGTTTTTTTTTTGTTCTTTCAGCTTTGCTCCAATCATCCTAGTCACCAGATCACAGGTGCCGACATTATATATTTTACAAACCTTGAAGCTATAGTAGGATAGTGTCAGTTTTCAGTGGAAAATCTAATGGATGAAATAATGACTGAAGATGAATACAACAGTCTGCACACCAGAGGGAACAAGTTCCTAACGCACAATTATGTACCATGGTAAACTGGAAGTTTAAGACCTTAAAGTGATGGAGAAATTTAGCTTATACAGCAGTCATTTACCTAGTATAAACATCGCCAGAGTAGCAATGAAGAACAGATTATTATCACTGACATCTGCTTTTGTATATTAATGCTACTTGAGAAGAGGGGTAGCAGGTATAACAAGTTAAACTGGGACATTTTAAGATGAAAATCATCCCTAAAACCCTTATTGAAGATCTTCAAGTGAAGGAGACTAAAGAAAATTACAGCATAATACTGCTGGAAAATGTAAGATGAAACATAAGAATCAGAGTCAACTTCTCATGGGTAAAAGATGTATAGCACTTCAGATTGAAAGGTTAAAAAGTATTTTTAAATGCAAGGAGTGCATGCATAGCATCTCTCTGAATCTGCTTTAGCCAAACACACCTTTTTCCTGGAATGGGCTCTGAAAAATAGCCATGAAGTCACAGAAAAAGAGGGAGGTGATAAGGAGTTCAGATAGATGTACCATGAAACACCTTTCTGCCTTCGAAGGCAAAGAACTCTACAGCTCTAATACAGGTAGTCCTCCACTTACAGGTAGTAATACAGGTAGTCCTTCATTTAGCAACTGCTCAAAGTTACAATGGTACTGGAAAAAAAGTGACTTGCCACTAGCCCTATGCTTACAACCTTGCAGAAGAATCCCTGTGGCCAAGTGATCAGAATGCCAGAAGCATTTGGCAACCAGCATGTATTTACAATGCTTGTAGCATCTTGCAGCATCATTTGTGACCTCCCCAGCCAACATCTGACCAGCAAAGTCAATGGGGTAAGCCAGATTCCCTTGAGGATTGGGTAATTTACTTAACAACTACAGTGATTTGCTTAACAACCCATGGCAAACAAGCCAAGTTGTTAAGTAAGTGAGACTTACTTAACAACTGCTGTGGTCATAAGTGGAGGGCTATCCTGTATGCGCACAGGTACGGTGCGTTGCTTTTATATAAAATATATGTTGTGCAGTATTGACTTAGGTGTTAGATTCATATTATTCCCTTTTACACTTCATAGCAACAATTACTGTACCTGAAGAAAGTGAAAGGAAAAAAACCCCTCTCTTTTCTTGAGTTGATAGAATTTATACTACCGGTAGTTCTGAGGCCGCCTAGGTATCTGACACTTTGAAAAACATTGCTTCCTAAAGGCAAATTTGTCCTTCAACTCTATACAGGCTTTCCCAACTCTCTTATCGTAATAGTAGCTATTTAACTTAGGGTATCTGTGGTGTAACATGCGTTATGTGCTTGCTAAATTCAATAAGATAATAAAACTTTATAATCAGCTTAATATTTCATACAGAATATTGATATTCATGTAAATATCAAGAATGTTGATAGGAAAACTGATAAAAAATATATTTCATCTATGCCGTTTTAATTTTCTGAGCTAAAAAACCTAACTGAAAAATTACAGCTTCATAATTCTAATAAAAAACTTGCATTTGTTTCTCTAGAACAGATACAATGTCCCCTAGGTTATTATTTATCATTTAGTATTTAGATGACTCTCCTGAAATAAAAACGTTGCAGTTGTATTATAAAACTTACTGTTCCAGGATGTGGTAAAAGTCACATAAAAGAGCAATATTACAAATATTACAAATTTAATTTCAGAGCTGGCAGATACAATAATCTCAAGATACTGATGCAAATCAACTGTCAGTGTATTTTGATAGTTAACAGATATTTGTTTTAAAAAGTCTTGTGAGTTAATGTAGTTAACAGGGTTAACTACAGGGTTGGTTGTTGTTGTTATTTGACAATATTGTTGTCTTAAGAACAATGGCACGGCATCCATCCAAAGAATTTATGGTGAGTTTATACTCGCACAGTAGCATGGGTGTCTAACATAGCTGTGCTGGCAGTAGATATCAATGCTAAATATATGTAATACAGGGCCATTATATGGAACAGGGGCAGTCACTGTTCTTCATGTTCCTTTATTTCAGTTTAAAAAGTGCAATGTGTTGAGTAGTCCTAAGAATAATAAACAAGTAACAATCAGAGAACCCATTTTTATACTTTCCTAACTTAGTCAACAGAAGCATCAGTTTTCCTATACATGAATCTTAGAATAAAACTGCTGAATTATCATTTAACACATTTATAATGTCAAAAACTATGTTCAATATATTAACACACTTCAGACATGTTTTTTTTTTCTTACACCTGCCTTCCTCCTTGGGCCATTGCCACTAGTTTTCATTTTCTTTTTATTGCTACAAGGAGACTCACAATTCCAACTGATGAACACCATTTCTCACAAAATATTTAAAATACATATAAACAACAGGGGCAGATCTTTTAAAAAGCATATTCTATACAGAGCCATACTAATACAAATGGGGAGGGGGGGGAGAAATAGGATCAAGGGCACCAGATAAATGTTCTACTTCTGTAAACTAACAGCATAGGACCCAACTGAGGATCTTGCTTTGCTTATGCTCACTTCCAATGCTTCAAAGTTCAGGGACACCAGGAACACAAAGGAGGAATCATGCGTTTTGCCTGACCAAGCATGGGTAAAATCAAAAGGTGCAACCTAATAGGCATCCTGTATAACTGAATAAGATTTGTAGATGCTTTCCTAGAGAAATGTTAAACGCAAAAATGGATACTGCCAACAGCAGAAACGTGGAGGGATGTGGAAGAAAAGGAGACAGCCAACTAACTACCTGTTCCAGGGAGGTAAGTGTACATTTCTTTACATTTTCTATCAGAGCTTGCAAATGAACGAGAAACTCCTGAAAGGCGAGAGCGAAGGTCGTTGATCACCTGCTCGCATCGCGAAAACGCACAGTGGGCTCTCGTCTCAGATTAAAAGGAGAGAGAGAGAGAAAAAAAGTATCTCCCGATCATGTTTTGAGTCCCACGAAGAAAACCCCCAAAACGGGACGGAGGTGGAAAGAAGAGCCCTTTGCAAAAGGGGAGAAGCAGGAGGGGAGACCGTGCGCTCCAGGCTCGGGGGGTTCAGCTGACGAACTCGCAATGGGGGGGGGTTGTATTCCGAGATAACGTTCAAGTTCCGGTTAAGGGTGTCTCCCTCAACCAGCGGGAGAGGAGGGGACCAAGGAAGCAGGTTTCGGGCTCCCTTAGGCTGGGATGTTGTTCTGGGTTTCTCTCCGGATGGGCCGGGGTTCTCTGCCCTCCGTCGGGCCAGGCGCAGTGCGCAAGGCGGGAGCGCTCCTCCCTTCCTCGCGAGCCCCTTCCTTACCTTTGTGCCCGCCGAAGGCCCCGTACCACGAAAGCGAGAAGAGCGCGCAAAGGCAGCCGAGCAGCAGCGTGAGGAAGGTGCCATTGCGGAGCCTCATGTCCTCCGTCTCCTCGGCGATGGCTGTGGCTGGAGAGGCCGCATGTCCCGGGCTCTTCGCGGCGGCCTCAGTCTCCCGGGCCCCGGTGAGGAGCGGAGGCGGCGGCAGGGGCTGCCAGTGCCCAGGCGGGCGAGCGGGAGGGACTCACCGCCGCCCCCGCCTCCTCCTCCTCCTCCTCCTTCTTCTGCGCCTCCGCCCGCTGCCCTCATGCACTGGCCGCGCCCCACCGGGCCGCCGGCTTTAGCGGGCAGCAAAGGCTCCTCTCCCACGCCTTTGACTTTGCCCGGGCCTTGAGCAGACAGAGAGGGCTGCTGTGCCGCCGCCGCCGCCGCCGCCGCCAAGAAAAGGAAGGGAAGGGGCGGAGGTGGTACCATCCTGTTAAAGGAGCCGCGCGCGCGCTTTTCCTCAGGCAGCCCGAGCGCTGCCCACAGCTGCAGACACGTGCAAGCCATCGCGGGTGCACCGGCTAGTTTGGTCTGTGGGGGGGGGTGAGGTAGCATAGCGGGTGGGTGCTGGCGACGGACTTGAGGAAGGCAACTAGGCGGACGAAACAGTCGCTGGGCAACAAATTCCATATCCAAGCAGAGAACGGGTCGACTGAGCAGGACTGAAGCGTGGGTGGGGTGGGGGACTCCTTAGGATGGACAGAATGAATTCTTGCCAAACTCTGAAGGGGCCGTCAGGGACCATGAGCTGCGTTTGAAACGACCAGCACAATCCTGGTTCACGCATACATATGAATCACTTGATTTTTCGCAATACAGGCGGTGACTTAAACTTGGGAATGGAACTTCACTGCCACACAAATGACTTATCTAACTTTGGAATGCTCTCAAATGCCCCGGTTTTCCAAAGATAAAAGTTCACGGTTTCCGATTCCAGATCTCAGAAATCGAATCAAACTAATGCCTAAGCCACTTCTCAGCAAGCAGCACAGGCTGGAAGCCTATTCACAGTACTGAGTTGAAACATTTCAGCTAGCTTTCCCCATCACATTTCAGCTAGCTTTGGCCATCCACCCTGGTGTCTTCAGCATGCTGGCTAGGGAATTATGAGATCTGAAATCTTATCGGGAAATCATCAGGCCAGGGAAGTTAGTTTAGATATTCATATTTCAAGTTTATGAATGGGATCAGTTCAGGGCAGAACATAAGACTGAATCTGGAAATTGGGGGAAAAATGATCTTACTGTATTTGGATTCTAGATTGAAGTAAAATAAAACTAAGAAAACTGCAAAAGATAGCCGAGTTTAGTAAGCAAGGATCCCACAACAGGAGAAGGTATGGGGGGAAAGCTCATGTTTGGATAGGAATATTTGAAAAAGGAAATATTATAATATAAAAGCAATGGGGAGGGGAGGGAAAGACAGCAGAACTACCCAGTGTGGCTATGTCACAAAAGACTCAATAAAGATCTGAAAACAAAAAGAAGGAGCACAGAAGGTGAAAAGGCAAAGAAAAATACACAGTAGGACTGTACAAAGCTTCAGAGGATGCTTTGCTTTAATAGAGGTTTGTGTAAAGTATCCTTTTGAAGTCATTTCACAATTTGTGAAGAGGCTAGGAAAGAATATTAAGACGTAAACAACAAAGCAAGAGGGGGAAATTTATTATAAGGTGGCTGATCTATAAATGACAAGTCCAGGTGGCAAGAAACATTTGAGCAGATTTTAAGACAGTGATTATTAGATGTCAGCTTGAATTTATCAAGAGCGGATCTTGTCAGACTTCTGATTTGCCATTGCGGCCGCCGCAGCCGCTGGAAGACAAGCTCCATCTTCTGCGTTTGGTTTCGCTCTGCTGGGGGGCCCTGGAAAGGGTCAATAGTCACCTTGTAGGGGTGACGAGCAAGGAGGGGACCCCTGCTTGATTGTGGGACAGCGGCAGCTCTTCCGCTCGATCCTGGGCAGCCCTCCAAACCAGTGGAGGAAAGGTCGGCCATAATAATACAGCCCATCACTAGGCTGCAGACAGCCAAAGTCAAACTTACCACCAAGCACTTTGAAAGCAATACAGATGAAACTGGGTGAGTTCCGATCTTCTCTTTACCCTAAGTACTTTCTTTTCCTGTAAAAGCTGCCTGAAGTATCTTTCCCCTTGAGGAGAGAGGGAAGGGAATTTCTATCCCACCCTCTAAGAATAGCGGTGACTGACTACTCAGGGGAATTAAAGCAGCAGTTCTCAACCTTTTCCGGGGCTCGACCCCGGCCCGCGCCGCGCAAGCGCGGCACAACCCCGGCCCGCATCACGCATGCGCAGTGCGACGGCCAGCATCGCGCATGCACGGTGCGACGGCCCACATCGCGCAGGCGCGGCACGACGGCTCGCATCGCAAAGGGGAAAAAAATGCCCGACCAAAATTAAAAAAATGGCCGACCAAAATTAAAAAAAATGGCGGGCCCGCATCGCACATGCGTGGCATGATGGCCCGCATCGCAAAGGGGAAAAAAATGGCCGACCAAAAAAAATGGCCGACCAAAAAAAAATTAATGGCAGACTGCGGTGTTTGGCCACCCCCGTGAAATGGTCGTTCGACCCCAAATGGGGTCACGACCCACAGGTTGAGAACCGCTGAATTAAAGCATTAAAAGAATAACTTTAATTTAATTGGATTTATATGTTCCTGAAACTTGGGGACCAAAATTTTCCTATTTTTATTGGAAACTTTTGTTTTTATTTACAAAAAAGAAATAAAATTGGAAAAAGTATTACAAAAAATTTGGACCTAAAAAACCTTAAACAGCATCGGTGACATCTTGTGGTGAACTTTGGTATTACAACTTGTTATTTCCTAACAGAGACTTGGCTCAAGCCCAGACCTTAGATAAGACTCTTCTGATCTTGGCACATGTGAGAAACTCAGCTGTAAGAGAACAGCTGGGTGGCATAGCTGACCTACTTGTACTGTGAATGTAAACCCTTATTGACTTTATATGTGGGGAATTGCCTTCCTATCTCTTTATTTGAGGAATATTAGTTACTATATGAGATAATAAAATACCTTGGACTATAAATTCTTGCTAGACAAACAACTTCTACTATAAAGACTATTTTTTATATAAATAAATTTTATTGGTTTTTTAATTTTTACAAAAAATGCTCAAGGCACACCGTGGTGTTAGGGTAAACAAACCAAAACATTTATACATATTTCAATCAATACCTCTAGTATTCCCTCTCTTATTCCCTTATATAACATAATTTATTGAAAGTAGTTCAGTCTAGCTTAAATTTAATCAACCTATACCTGTTTTTAAAACTTTTAGAAATTTACACTACCATAGTCAAATTAACTTTAAATACAAACCTTATCAATTTGGGTATCCCTTCCAAATATATTCTAGTTCCTTGATTTTTTCATAAACTAGATATGTATAGGATAGACTAATAGTTTATTTTAATTAAGGGATATTAGTGGAAGAATTAAATGAAATTTATAAAGACTATTTGTAAACACGTGAAAGAGATGGATGAAGACCAGGAAAAGATCCTTTCCATGTTGAAAGCAATACGTGAAACCATTATTTCAGCTTGTGATAAAATAAGACCTAATATAAAAGATCAAGATGCCAGCTTAGATACACAAACCCAAAATTTGACTACAACCAAAGAACTAACGTAGAAGATAACAGAAGAAGTGGAACAATCAAATATCAAGACAGAGGACTCAATTGACCAACAAATACCATTAATGGAAAATCCAGAAAAGGGAGTGACAACACTGAAAATGGAAAAGACTTTCTATATAAATCAGAAGAAATTTGACAAAGAAGAACAGATTGAATGGAAGATAAACATATCAGGGCAATTATGGGGAATTGGAATAATAGGGAGACAACTTTATGAATACAAATGGGCTAGTCCAGCGGTTCTCAACCTTTTTCAGGCGGCGACCCCGACCTGCACCGCGCATGCGTGGTGTGACCCCGACCTGCGGCGCGCATGCGCGGTGCTATCCCCTGCGCCATGCATGCGTGGTGCTGCCCCCTGCACCGCGCATGCGTGGTGCTGCCCCCTGCGCCGGCTGAGGCGTAGGCCGCCGCCCATTTGGGGTGGCGGCAGGCAGGCCCAGGTGCTCAGGTGCTCCTGGGCGGCCACGGCGGCGACGGTGCAGGGCGACCACGGGCTGGGCCACCAGCTGGCCCAGCCCAAGGGAGGTACGCCACCCGCCGGGCCCCATGCACACCAAAAACCCTCCCTGCGCCCGCCAGCCTCCCACCTCCCACCCCTGGCCCTCTTTTACTTACAGTTTTAGTAGTTGCTCAGCAGGGAGGGGTGAAAACTTCCGGAGAGCTCGCCTTCGCTGCAGACAACTTGCAGCATCGTTTGCAGACTGGGACTTTTGGCGGGCTCAGCAGGGCGGAGACAGCCTGGACAATTCCTATTGGCTTTTGAAAGCCAATAGAATTAGATTCTATTCAAGAGAATCTATTCTATTGGCTTTCAAAAGCCAATAGAATAAGAGGGAGTAGCACAGCTAAGGAAAAGGAGGGGGGAAATGGCGGACTGCGTTATTTGGCGACCCCCGTGAAATGGTTGTTCGACCCCAAATGGGGTCGTGACCCACAGGTTGAGAACCGCTAGGCTAGTCCTTCCAAAAAAAATGCAATTAAATGGTCTCCTTTATTTCAAATAACATATATAATAATAGAGGGAGATCTATTTGACAATCTAAAAGTGCTGATATGGAAGCCTAGTTGGCAAAGGAAGAAAGCCAGAATAAGGCTGAAGAAAATTGGGGTTTTGATTTATTAGAGGGGATTTCATATTGTTAATTAGCGGGTTAAAGGGAGAAGTTGAGATAAGGGGAATTCTGATCATTAGATTTCAAATATTTGGAAATTAATTGAAAATAAGGATTTTATCTGTTTAATATTTAAAAATTAGACCTGAAAGAAAAAAATATTATTATGAATATGTTTGATTTACTGATTAACCCAGGTAATATATACAATGGTTTTGATTTATTTAAGGGATATTGTATTATTAAGTAGATGATTTAATATGGTGGGAAATAGATAACTTTTAGGAAATAGAACAAGATTATATTCAAATAGATAAAATGTGTATTGTGATATTAGATTCTGTTATGAATTGAGATAAGGGAAATCTTGGTTACCTAAAACCTGAAAGTTATAAATATCAAAGATTAAATTGGAATTTTTTTATCAGATTACTTATTTTAATTAAAGTAATTTTCCAGTAATATCAATAACATATGCTTTCTACAGAATCAAAGCATATTGTAGTCATCTTGGACATCGGGAGTTAATGAAGTGATCCATGCCAGTTTATCAACAAAAGGGTACAAATTTCTGAACCTGAAATATGGGGATTAAAGCTCTATCTAATAATAAAATCAAGCAAATGAGTATTCCTTAATTTGAAGGCAAAATAACTCCTCCAAATGTGAGGTGATCTTTCTACATAGTCAGGACGCATTTTATGAAAAGAACATAGAGATAACCTTGCTTTTTAAGGAATGAAAAATAACAACTCAACCTTGGGAAAGGGTAACAGAGAAATTCAAAATAACTCTGCTTTGATTCTATTTGGCATGAAATGGGATAGAAAGGTTTTAAGATTCTGTTCTTATACCTTACAACAAGGGTGTCAAACTCGCATTGTCATGTGATGTGTCACAACATATCGCGACTTTTTTCCCATTGCCGGCAATGCGGTGGGCGCAGTTTTGCCATGATTAAATTGGAATATTGATGGGAAACTAAAAACTGGGGAAAAATTAATAACAGGATATGGATTGTTTATGAAGATTGAATGTAAAAAATAATTAAGATACATATAAGCTAAAAATTTATTGATAAATGTAATAATGATGTTTTTACTGAGTTGATATAATAAGAACTGTATTAGCTTAAATACGAGACAGTAAATGTTAATGGAAAAAGAGAGGAAATATTTGATGTTGTAACTTGAGATTTGTACTAAAGATTTTGTTATTGAACTATTGATTAACCCAGCCACCACGTTGCTTCTTAAATACTTAAATGTAAAATTGTAAAATTAATAAAATATTATATAAAAAAAAGAACGGATCTTGTCGAACATTTATTTTACTTTTATTGGGTAAATTCCAATATAAAATGTGGGAATGTTGTACAGAAAAAAATACTTTGATTTCAACAAAGTATTTGACAAAGTACCTAATGAATTCTGATTAGCGAGCTCATTAAGTATTATCAGATTGGATGGCATGACAATGAAATGGATAAAAGGATACAAAATAACTCAAAAATCACATTCAGTGTTCATCAGTACTTGCTCATCAAATTGAAGAGAGGTATGAAGAGAAATGTCACAAAGTTTAGCTGGGATTCAGCATTTTTACTAATGAGTTAAAAGAAGAGGACCAGCTTATTAAATTTTCAGATGACACAAAACTGGTGAGAGAGCAAAATAGATAAAATTTTATATGACCTTGATAAATTAGAAAAATTGGATGAAATTAACAGTTGAATCAGTGCAGAGACAAATGCAATGTTCTTAATAGAAATCAAAAGCATAGGGATGGAATGGGGTAAGTCTGATTTGGCATAGCACTTGTGAAAAAGATCTTGGAATATTATAAATGGAATATGAATCAGCAGTGTAGCTACAAAATATGACTACAAAAATGTTGATGCACTGTTAACAGAAGTAAAGATTACAAACCACAGGAAGGAAGTGTTTAAATTTATTTTGCATTGTTAAATGCAAATGTTTGTGTCAATTTCTAGATACTACATTGTAAGAAAGTTTCAGTCAAAGTGGGCTAGGTAGGGAAAAGGGCAAGGATGACTAGAGGAGTAGAAACTAAGTCACATGAAAAAAAGTTTTAAAAACTTAGAATTATTAGCCGTGAGAAAGAAAGACTGAAGGAAGTAGGTACTATTCACCTGCAAAGATGAGATACAGAAGGTAAGATTTCTTCTCTTACCCAAAATGCTGAACTCAGTCTTAAATGGCTGAAAACTAATTTTTTTTTTGATTGCTACAGAAAAGCCTGAACAATATGGACAATTTAACCAATTATCCAGAGAGAAGGTGAGATGCCCCTAATTTAAGTGTTGAAGCAGAGGCTAGGCAGCCATCTATGAGGGTTGCAGCACAAGTCCAAAAAGCTCAGAAGACTAAACTTCTGGTCCCAGGGACTGACCCAGATTTCATCCTACAATATCATCCTGGGACACGTATATTTGTCTTCATTCGTGATAAGAAGAGTGTTATCTAAGTTACATAGTAATTGGTTCTGATTGTAATTTGTAACACAAGCTGAGACGGAAAGGATAGGAGCAGGATAGAATTGCTCCACAGACAGGAACCCAGCTTCACCTGATGAACTCCTATGAGAGAACATGGAGTGGAAGCTAAGCCCAGAGCTATCTAGGCCAGGGGTTCTCAACCTTGGCAAGGTTGAGAACCCCTGATCTAGGCTGTCACTGTATTTGCCTGAAGCTACTGAAGGTATATCCTCAACTGAGCAGCTGGGCTATCAATTTAACAATTAATTCACATGAATCGGAATGCACTGGCTAGTTTCTGAAAATGAGACTCCCATGTAATTAAAACTATATTTACAAGTGGTAGCTTTTCACTGGAATGGTTTAGTTACCATTTATGGTGTGGCCATAAAATCTGATTAAACCTAAATATTTATATTAAATACCATGGAATTTTTAAATAACAGCTGGTATATATACATACTTTTCTCAGTGGACAAGTAACTGACAGGAAACATAAGAATAAATTTTTAAGGACGTGTCTACTGTGATAAGCAGATATACTGTAGAAAAATTAAATAAGATACTGTTCTCCAAGGCGCCTGAAGGCAGGACAAGAAGCAATGGATGAAAACTAATCAAGGAAAGAAGCAACCTAGAACTAAGGAGAATTTTCCTGACAGTGAGAACAATTAATCAGCGAAACAACTTGTCTCCAGAAGTTGTAAGTGCTTCAACACTGGGGGTTTTTAAAGAAGAGATTGAACAACCATTTGTCTGAAATGGTATAGGGTTTCCTGTCTGAGCAGCGGGTTGGACTAGAAGATTCCAAAGTCTCTTCCAACTCTGTTATTCTGTTATATAATTCCAGTGATTGTTATGAATCAAATGTAAGATTTATTTTAGTAAAATCAGAGTTCAACTGCTTGTGCCTCTTTTTTTCCATCCACAGTGTAATGAACTACATGTTTATTAGCTTTCCCAAGACTTACTAATTTCTTTTCCTGAGCTCTTCACGTGACTCAGGCCAACTACTATGGTTGTGGTCAGGAAAAAGCAACTGTGTAATTCCCCTTGTCTCTCTCTCCTGCCTGTCCCAATTATGTCTGCTTGGCAAAGAGGACTTAGTCCTGCACCTGCATTATCTCATCATCGGTATGGCTGCTTTGCTTTGCTTTGAGTCCCAGATGATCTATGTCTGTCTGTCTCTTAATTCAGTTCTTGGCTGTATTTGCACAATACACTGGACCATCCCTAGCCAGTTGTATTTTAACCTAAGTATTTAGGGTGATTGAACCCAAGCACAGAATACTGATTAGAGTGTGGCACCAGTTTAGTCTCACTATAGATATCCATGTTTGGTAACATCTTGGTTAATGTTATACACGGAGCTATTCTGAAACTGGATTACATGGACATTTCCAGTCCCAATTCATGCTGGTTTTACTCTATAAAATTTCTTCATGGCTTGGGGCTAGTTTTTGAAGGAATGTCTCTTCCTGTATATTCCAATGTGTATCTTAAAATCATATTTGAAGGGCTTATTCTGGGTGGTCTCCATGTTGAATGTAAAGAGAGGTAATCTAGGAACAGGCTTTTACAGTGGTAATCCCCCAATTTTGGAATGCCCTCCCCAGCAAGGTATGTCTATAGCACACTTCATACATCAAAAGTATAGACAGAAGAATGAAACCTTTACTCTTGAATGTATGTGTGTTTTTCAGACATTATGAATAGCTCCCCTAATTTGGCTATGATTTCCTAATAAATATTCTATATTGAGAAAAATAACAAAAGATGAATTTCACATGTGGCAATTTATTTCAAGTGCAATGGTCAGACACAAGTATTCCATAGTTTTTCATATCATGCTTTTTGATTAGAAAGTATGACGTATAAGGCTTCATCTTGTTTTTTTTTTAATTTTTTTTTTAAGGCTTCATCTTGTTTTGATGCCATTCTTGTACACATTAGTGGTTAACTCTTCATCACTGGTGGCTTTCAAAACAGACCTAATGATTACCTGTTGGGAACTGTCCAGTAGATACTTGCATTGAGTTAGATGACTGAATTGGATGAGCTGTGGGTTCCTTCCAGCTCATATATTCTATGATTCAGATTGAGATATGTTCTGGTTCCTAGGGATAGCAAAATGCCAATGTTGATGGGCCTTCAGTTGGATACAGCATTTATCTTCTTATGAAATTGTCCCCTTCAGTTTTTCTACGGAAAATAACAATAAGAGTTTGCAAAGTAGCTTGACAATCTCGTAGCATTATAATTAAAACATGACAGGCAAAGCAAACATGGATCCTGGAATTCGTTCCAAACCCAATAAAAATAGCTCCACTCATGGTCACATGACCAGGAAAAAGAAGGGAGGAAATTTGAAATGTCAGTAGCCTGCTGATCTGTTGCCCAGCTGTCTTTCCCAAGAGGATACAGTGGGGGATTTTTTTGTAGAATGTTTTGCTTCACAATCCCAAAGCAGATGTAGCCTGTTTTCATACTCAATGTTTATTTTGCTAGCTTCTTCCCATTACACACACCAAATCTGGTTCCTTTCTGTTCAGTTTTTGGAGTCCTGTTCCCCTTTTTGTATTTTCTTTTTTTCCAATATTCCGTTGGCTTGGAAAGAGTAAAAACTCTCTTAAGTTGAATTTAGGACCTGGTAATTTCATGTTCATGTCTATAGCGTTTTCTTGACAACAAGCTGGAAGTGGTTTGCTACTGTTTTCTTCTGCAGTATTCATAGCCATGGTTTAATCAATGCAATTGCTTGAGTATGTGTATTTAACCTAGTTATTGCATTAAACTATTTTCTGTCTTCATAGAGCCTTAAATCAACTGAACATTCTGGATTCTCACAATAGAGTATGCAAAGCCATAATAAGTGGCATTTACCAAGCTTAATATATTATGTAATTATAATTGTTTGTCTTTCAATGGTCTAATTGTGGTGTATATGCAGCTGTGGAACCACATACAATTTTGGCTGGTTTGGGCAGATCATTGGGCTAAAATATAGTTAAGCAGGTCTGTGATTCAGTATCTGTTCTCAAACACAACTTATGTGTTTTATGCAATGTATGTTCTCACAGTTCTGTATCATGAAGAGGATTTTTTTTCTTGGTCCCAACTGAAGAAGAAGAGGGTCAACAGAAAGTCACCATTTCATTTAAAAGAATTGTAAGAAATGTTAATGTTTTAGATGCTAACGTTAGCTTGTTTTGTTATTTCAAATCTGCACTGAACACACAGCCCTCCTTCCCATCCCATCCCATCCTTGATGATAGCACAACTGTCGAGTGTCAGAGACATCTGGAACACACTGATATTGCTAAAAGTTATTTGCATGCACAGTCACACAGCACGTCTAGATACTTTTTTTCAAGTATGTTTTGCAAAAGAGAAGGCTACTAGAAATAGCCTGCTAACACAAGGGACCTGTTACTATGGTAAATGTGAACCAAGTGAGGCGAGACAGCACAGAAAAAAAACAAGCTTTGGATAATTGCATGCAACATCCCACAGCAGCCCTACAGATATAGATTAGTAAAGTTCAGAAACTGCTAAGGAGGAATTGTGATGATAATATCAACCTTATTTAGTTGCAGGGGAGTTTGGTGGAGAAGGAAGGAGGAGGGGAAGCACCTTCCTGTTGGACTAAAATTTGCTGGATGTCTGTATGCAGCCAAGGCTGTAGACCAATTTCTCTCTTTACAGATGAGGTTTTCATACAGGGTGGAAATATTCTACCTTACAGATTAAACTTTACAACGCCAATACAATAGATTAATCAATTACTGTATGCATGATACATAGCTATGAATGTAGTAGTGCTAACCAGGGCTTTTATTTTGTCATAGAACGCCCAGAACGGAGTTCCGGCACCTTTTTTTTGGATGGAACATTGTAGGGTAGGCAAAGCGAGTTGTATGACATGTGTGAGTTCCGGCACCTTTTTTTTTTTTTTTTTTTTTACAAAAAAAGCACTGGCGTTAACTTTAATTTAACATGCTTTTTGCAAGTGCTAACCAGGATTAATAACTCCAAATTCCATTAGGCTTCCAAATTAATTGTATGTGCTTGACTGCCTGTCTTTCGACTGTCTTAACTTTTTTCCCACTGCTGTCAGTCAATCATGTCTATAATCCCTAACTGTATTTCATTGAGAAAAGAAACCATAATAACTACCTGTGATAGACTCAGGGTGCCACTCTTTTCTTTTCTTCTAAAATGGTTTAGCTGACAAGGGCACAAATATGCTACAATGATCTGAACAGTCCTGGTGCCTCCACGAACACATCTATGCCGTTTTCTTGATCACAATATGCAGATACTCTCTCCCCCTCCCTCTTTCTGGTCTAACCTATAGTTCTGGTATTTCTTGATGATCTTCCATCCAGGTATTAATCAAGTCTGACCCAGTTTAGTTTTCCAGATAAGTCAAGGTCAGTTAGTCAGTTTCTAACAGAGTGAGCAGGAGATAAGCAATGCAGCATACAGTATGTTTTTCCTAAAATTTGACCAAGTATACAAAGTCTCATACACATCTAATAAAAGTCATGATGATGTAATGTGCTTCACAATATCATCATGAAAATAACACGAACCATATAATTTGTGTCAGTCATATGACACAAATGATACACAGTGCAAGTAATCCTCTTTTAATGTCCACTTGTTCACAACTGTTCACAGTTCTGAGGGTGCTGAACAAATGGTACTTACAAATGGACCTCAGAGTTCCAACCTTTCAGCATCCCTGTGGTCACGTGATCACAATCTTGGCACTTGGCAACCAGCTCAATTTACCAGTTGCAGCATCTTGTGGTCATGTGATCACCTTTTGCAACCTTTCCTGCTGGCTTCCCACAAGCAAAGTCAATGGGGAAGCCAGCAGGAAAGGTTGCAAGTCACTCCAATTAAGTTGTTTGCACTCTCCTCCCTGGCAGGAGCCACCCCTGCTCAGTTCACTCATGGTACATGTAGTGGACCACTTAAGACACAGACATGGGATAACTTTATTGTCACTTTAAATGTACACTAATCGGCATACATTAAAATGAAATTTCGTTGCATACAGCTCTCAAAGGGTCACCACCTCCAATATACACCACATAAATATGACAAAAAATTTTTTGCACATACCCATATCCCACATATATTCTATGACACAGAGAAACAACACAGTCCAGTTTGGATGTATACATGTACATGTACAACTAATCTTGCAAGTTTACTAGATGGATGGCATAGAGAATAAAGCTGTTACAGAATCTGGTAGTCCTGCTAGAAATACTTCGAAACCTCCTCCCAGAGGGGAGCAACAGAAACAGACCATAAACGCTTCGAGCTCTAAGCACATAGCGCTTACAAACAGTGTCCTGAATAAAGGGAAGCGGGCTTCCTATAATCTTCTCAGCTGTCCTTACCACTCTCTGTATGGACCTTCTATCTGAGGCACTGCTGCCACCAAACCAGACAGTGATGCAGTTTGTTAAAACTGCACATCTTCTCCTGCCCAGAAGCTGCCAGCCCTGACTACCTGCAAACCCTCACCCACCCTGCAACCCAGCCACTCCTTGATCTCACTACATTGTGCCATGCCTCGTGCCATGCCTCACCTGCCTCTTGGCCTGCCTGCAAGCCACATGGGAATCACTTAATGATCTGCAACACTTGCTTAAAGACAGCAACAGGGATTGCCAGGATTGATGTCATTAAGTGATGCAGGCACATGAGATTGCACTTTATGACTGCATTGTTTAGTGATAAAAATTCCAGTTCCAATTACTGTTGTTAACTAAGGTCTATCTGTATAGCATTTGCATCAAGAGGTAATGAAACACATAAGGCCACTTGTTTCCCTAGAGCTTGAAAATCAATCAATTAATGGTAATGTTACAGCAGTAGACAGCACTGTATCACTTTACCTCTGGCTTCAGGTTGCTACATAGCTATTTAAAAAAGCAAAGAAAATCCAGGTTACATAGTTCTACTAAAGTAAATGAAGCAGAAAAACTGTTCTCTTGTCTTTTCTTGTTTGCACTCTGATGAAAGTAGCAGAGAACAGAAGAGAGAATAGCCTTTTATTTTGAGATCCTGTGTAAGCCTCAATTAAATCAGTAGCACCATCTACTGTTCTTATTATAGATTTTACAATAGGGAAAATAATATACTTCACATTGTCCTATATAGATCTTTAATTATTAGCACCAAGCAATAGAGCAGCAATATTTATAACTATTATGTGAACAGAGACACAAAATTAAAATCTTGTTATTGTAGCAGGGGGCAAAGGGAGGACCAAATAATCAGAGTAAGAAAAAGACAGGAAAAATAGCACTATTTCTTGTCTGGGGGCTGCAATCAGAGAGGGAGGAGGGATTATTAATTGATAATATGAATTTCTCTTGATAACACACTACATTACTATTTTAGGGTGAGTTATTGTTTCAGCACAATTCTACAAAATCATATAACAATTGGCCATAGAGGCTCATGCATTGGTATCCTGAAGACTGGATTTCTGTAATGCCTTTAATGTGGGTCTGATCTTGGGGTTTGGCATGTAGAATGCAGTGGCTGGGATGCACATAAAAAGATGCACATATTAAATCATGACTACTAGACTGCTACTGAGTAAGACTGGAGAAGTTATTATCACATAAATCTTTCTAGGATTGTTATACTAGCAGCCTTTGTGGAAAACTATTGGATATCTTCAGAGAATAATTTGAAAAATCTACTTAAATTTTATTTTGATAAATAAACAATGTCCTTGCAACTTGATAAATAGATGTTGAAATAAGTCATACATTTCCTATATGAGTCATTCATAGACTGTTGTTGGTTCTAGAATCCTAACTATGAATAGGATTAAATAAGTGATCTGAAGCTGTATGGGAAAATACTATCTGAAATAGAATGCTGTCAACACTGTCTCTATATGTAGCAAAGATATTGCAATGGAGTTTGGACTGGATAAATATCCATACTTACTATCAACAGGGGAAAAATAGTGAAAACTGAAGGAATGAAGATGCTCTAGATCAGTGGTTCTCAACCTTCCTAATGCCGTGACCCTTAAATACAGTTCCTCATGTTGTGGTGACCCCCAACCATAAAGTTATTTTTGTTGCTACTTCATAACTTTAATGTTGCTACTGTTATGAATCATAATGTAAGTATCTGATATGCAGGATGTATTTTCATTGTTACAAATTGAACATAATGAAAGCATAGTGATTAATCACAAAAACAATATGTAATTATATATTGTGAAATATTTATTTCTAATTACAAATAAATGAAATTTTGTCTTAAAGCATGGTAGCAGTCTTAATATAAACAACAGTAAACTACATTGCTACATTTTGCGACAGTATGCGTAAAAAGCCAACCCACAGGTCGAGGACCACTGGTTTAATGCATCCAGCAGTAAACTAAAGGAGGGGAGGGGGCTGGCTTTGCACGGTATCTAATCCCCTCCCTGCAAAAAAAAACAAAACCCCGAAGCCTTAAAATGATGGCCAATAACTTTAACAAATAACACAAACAGAGTCAGGAGAATTCTGTCCCGACCCAACTGGGTTAATGTGAAAGACAGTTTTTACCAGGGAATCCTCAAGGATAAAGAGATTCTGCCTTAGGCATAGGTCTCCAGGTGGGATAGATTTGGCGGGGGTGGGGTGGGGTGGAGAGGGAATTTCAACAAAAGCCTCCCAATCTTAAACCCTCAGACCTCTCCTCTCCAAAGGGTTTTTTCCTAAAACTCGTGAGATCTTTTTCTCAGTTTACATTCTCTTCCTGATGGAAAGAAACTATTTTCTAAAATAAGTAGGCTTGGTTTTTCTCTGCAGAAAAAGTAAGGCGGGGAAAGCCTGGACTGGAAAAAACGAGGGGATCACACAGTCTGAATCTGGCCGAAGTCTGGGAACCCCCTCCCCTCTTTTGCATATTGGAGCCTTTGAAAAGCATTTTGAGCAAATAAAACAAGCCGCTCTCCAACTTTTCTCCCCCACCTTCTGTTAGGGGGCATCAAATTCACCCGATCTTCTCCTCTTGAATATTATTTCTCTCGCATTCCTAAACGGGCTCTTCCTATGATTTACTTCTTTCTTTTTTTTTAATATGCCATTTATTCGTTGATATTTGAAGGTAATAAATCCGGGAGGTTAAAAAGTTTGAGCAAGCCTTTGCCTATTTAATAAGGGATTGAAAAACCCGGACACCCGACCCTCCTGGGCTTTTTCCTTGCCTCTCCGGTGGGTCTTTCCCTTCTTCCTAGGGCCCCCCTCCCAATCAGCTCTCCCCTCCCTGGCTCAGAAAAGCCAAAGAAGCCCAGGATTCCCGGCCTGGGAAGGCCTTTTTTTTTTTTTTAAAAATGCCCCAGCAACGACTCTTGGCTGCTATTTTTAAAAAGCCGAGAAGAGGGAAAGAAAAGGAAAAAAAAGAGACTAGGACTTTTTTTTTTTGCACTAAAAAAAGAGGGAGAGGGAAGGGGGGGAAAAGGGAAATTCTCCCCAGCAGCTGGCTGGTCTGGCGGTGGTCCTGGTGGTGGAACAAAGGGGAATCAGGACCCCGTGCAAAGCTCTCCAGCCTTCCCGGGCTTCAGTCTGGGGGTCCCTTTCCTTTGCAAGTTGCAAAGGAAAGAAGGGGAGGGGGAAAAAGTCGGGGTTTGGGAGGCCCCGCCTCTTTCTTTTCAGCCCGGCTGGCTGGCTGGCTGGCTGGCTCTGCTTACTCGCTGGCTGGGGCTCGCTGACTCTTCCTCTCCCGTCCCCTGCCACCTTTGCTTTGAGTGTGTTTCAAAAATCGGTCTCGAGCCCCACCAGTCGGTTCCTAAGACCATCGGAAATATGTGTTTTCTGATGGTCTTAGGAGATCCCTGTGAAAGGGTCGTTTGACCCCCAAAGGGGTCGCAACCCACAGGTTGAGAACCGCTGAAATAGATCATGAGAGTGAAGATCTTAAAGTCCAAACTTGGTGGAGGAAATAGGCAAGGCAATTAACACCTGAGCAATTCCAGTCATTAGATATACAACTGAAACAGTGGACTACCGGTAGAATCAAACAGAACTAAAAGCCCTGGATAGGAAGACCAGAAAAATGACATTGGGTTTGGGATGTGGGTGTCAATTCAAAGAAGAAAGTCTCTGGGTTACAGAAAGAGGATTCCAGAGTTCCTGTCTCCTTTGACTCCAGATGTTTATCTAGAGAGCAGTTTGTGTGCAATTCAAATCAAGATACGAGGAAAGAGGATAACTGTTAGTTACATGGAACAATCATAATACAGTTTAATTAAGCAATGTACTTTATTTTCTGTCTGTCTTCATGTTACAGATCGCTGAAACCTCAATGTATTTAGCATATTGGAATACCTGTTCTACACTAGGTTCTCCCCACTATTTCTCTAAAGGAAAAATCCAGCTGTAAATCCCAACACAATGACTCAAAAATTGGATTTCATACCAGAAAACCAAAAGCACCTGGATGATAAATGTGAGATTTGTAGTAGGTAGGAGGAAAAAAATTCTTTTGCAAATATGCTACTTTTCCAGTTCATGT
The DNA here is from genome assembly GCA_034064705.1 of Bothrops alternatus. Taxonomy (NCBI): domain Eukaryota; kingdom Metazoa; phylum Chordata; class Lepidosauria; order Squamata; family Viperidae; genus Bothrops; species Bothrops alternatus. The sequence continues at coordinate 44,003,249 of JARGCV010000007.1, read as the reverse complement.
TTTAGGGGCACTGTTTTGTAATGATTCCATTCCTTTCTGAGAGTGCAATTCCAGTTGGTGGCAATGAGCAGAGGTCAGCTGGTGGTTTCTCTCTTTTGGGATTCTACAGAGTTTGGCTCTTTTACAAACTGTTATTTGATGGCTCCATGGAGTCCTGGGAGAGGTAATCAACTGATCTGGGATAAGGTGTCATCGAAATACTGATTATACACAACTATAGATTTCCACCTCAGACCAGGCTGGAAATACAGTAAATGTCAACCTTTGACTGGAACTAGATGTATAGGAATAAGCTGAAGTTGAACATCAAGTGAATGTTATAATGTTTTTATCCAAAAACCATCTGGCTTTTGAAATGCTCTTGTTCTACTTCTGGATGGGACAACATTTCCTCTGAAGGAGCAAGTTTATCACTTGGAGGCCCTCCTAGACTCTTGGCTTTGCCTTGATTTAGGTCAGCGGTTCTCAACCTGTGGGTCGCGACCCCATTTGGGGCCGAACGACCATTTCACGGGGGTGGCCAAGCACCGCAGTCCGCCATATTTTTTTTGGTCGGCCATTTTTTTCCCTATTGCAATGTGGGCCGTCGCGCCGCGCATGCGTGATGCGGGCCATCGCGCTGCACATGCGCGATGTGGGCCATCGCACTACGCATGCGCGATGCACCCCGTCGCGCATGCGCAATGTGCCCCATCGCACCACGCGATGCGCCCCGTCGCGATGCGTGATGCAGGCCAGGGTCGAGCCCCGGAAAAGGTTGAGAACCGCTGATTTAGGTGGTGTACCAGCTGCAGTTTTTCTGTAGCAATAGGTCCTGGCGACTGTAATTCACACCCTTACAATCACCAGGATTGACTACTGCAATGTTCTGTTCTTGGGAGTGTTTTGGAAGCCATGACAGTAGCAATGTTGTTATTAATAGGTGAGAGTTGATATTGGTTTAGCACAAGTCAAAATAGCACTTAGCAATAACAATAGCACTTGGACTTATATACCACTCCATAGTGTTTTACAGCCCTAAGTAGTTTACAGAATCAGCATATTGCCCCCAACAATCAGGGTCCTCATTTTACTGGCATCAGAAGGATCGAAGGCTGAATCAACCTTGAACTGGTCAGGATCAAACTGCTGGCTGTGGGCAGAGTTAACCTAAAATATTGCATTCTAACCACTGTGCCACCATGGCTCATAGTGGCTTAATCTTCTATAATCTTCTATGGCTTGGCACCAATATTTTGATGGCTATCTCTTTCAGTTAGAACTAATCTGTGTGGTTCACTCTTCCTGATTTGGGATGTAGAGGGTCATCCTGAATTTTGGGATTTTGGTGAGAGAGAGAAGAGAACAGATCTCTCAATTTCTGCTTCTCTGCAAAAGTCTATGCTAGAAATTCCAGCAGTGCCCATCTGGATGCCTTTAAGAGGGTGGATGGAGTTGTTCTGCACTGAATAACTTGCCAGGATATTGAAATGGATCGATTCTGTAATGTTATGGTCTTTTAAAAATGCAGTTTTGTTATTGGTTAATAGATATGTTAACTGCCAGGAGTCCTCACAGCAATATATACTTATCTTTAATAAACCATGTGCATAAATGTTTCTTCACCTATGCTCAACAAAATGGGCATCTATTCTGAACTATTATCGCATGCATGACATCACTGAGGCTTATTGGGACTGCTCACAGAGAATACAACATACTTTGTAACATCTGAAGATCATTAATGTAAAGGACAATGTTGGGACTAGCTAGAAAATTCTAATCTTTCAATCTTATGTCTGTATACCAAGAAGAAATGCAACTGAAATCAGAAGAACCTATATTGGGCCTTAGTAAAGATATAAAAGAGTATACTTTTGGGCTTTATTTGTGTGGGTTTAAGCCTCAATTACTCCTAAAGTAGTGCTGCTTGAACTAAAGGACAGACTTTGTGCTGCCAATTATGAATTAAGATGATTCACAATTAATCAAAATTGCTTTTCTCCCATCACATTCAGTAAGCATGCTAGCTTTCTTTTTCATGAAATGAACATGGAACATGAAAAAGCACTTTATGCACTAAATAAAAGGTTCATTTCCAAATGCTTTGAATAAATACATTGTTTTATTTTCTGTCAATTTTGTACACCATGCAGAGAGGGTGAATAACCTGGCCCTATTTTTAAAGCAAGTAAATAAAAATGAGTTTAAAAAACTATGAAAAATAGAAGATGTTTTAAACCACAATAGCTGTCCTATGATTTTTGCCTTTATTTTTTAATTTATCAGAACAGAATTTCTTGCATTCACTTTATTTTTAAAGACATTCACACTCCTATTTTTGAAACTCCAGTAGATGCTTTTGAGAAATAGATCTATTGTTTACAGGTTAATCTTAAAATATGAACTGTGGCATTCAGGATATCCTAGAATTGTTTATTCTCCTCAGGATGCTTTTTTTAAAAATATACATAAAGCTGATTATAGTTCCTTATAACTCAAAACAGATTGATTACCTATACTGTAAACTGTTGGAAATCAGCACCTACCCATCCTCCTAGAGAAGGAAATATTTTGGGGGATATTAAAAAAGGCAGAATATTATACTTCCCCAAAGAAATAATGGAGATAAATCTTAGGCAGAAACCAAACCCCAATCTCCTTCCCCCCAGCAGAGGCCAGCTTTTAGAAATGCAGATTTGGGACCACCAATTCATAAGCAAAAAGCCCAAATAAGGTATAAAAACCTACTCCCAACTCCACTTTGTCAGCTATCCCAGAACTGCAAGTGGTTACTGTTTTACTCTTCAATAAACAAACCTTTCCAAACAGCCTCCATTTTATTTCCAGCGTATTAGCTTCCATTTTGTTTACTCCCGGCTTGGACTGGACCTGATGATTTTTCTTTCAACAAAGCAAAACATTAGTTACACAAATGAGCATTTCTTTTATGTTTTGCGATATTATAGATAACAGAACATATAGAACTAGTGAATAATTGTTGAGGTTTCTATAGATCTGCTCTTTCCCACCAGGAAATTACTGAGCTGGACTCAGCCATACTCGCAGGGCTATTAAACTATATTTCTGGGACAAAGATTTCCCCTTTGATCCTCTAATAGAGCTGGAACTGCCATCAGTGAACCAGAAACGGACATTTGAAGCAAAACAGATTAAGATTTCCATTATCTTTTCTAATCATATTTTCACCATCTTTCAATGATTATAATGAATGTTTATTTAGTCTTTAGAAATCTATAAGCCTTGTATGCTGTCCTGTATTATATGCCTTTTTAAAGAAAGTTAGCTTGCTATTTTGGGAGAAAAAAATAATGTCATTAGGATCTTATTATAACTACCGGTAATTAAGATTTTTGGAAAAAAAATGTGTCATTTTTAATTCCTTTTATATATTGCTCTATATGAAAATTATGGTGATATTTCTATCTCTTTTTTAAACAGTTTTGCCTCTGCAATAGCAGACACACTAACAGTGCAAAAGTAACATCCAAATTACTAAATTAAGCAAAGATTAAATCAGGCTAGTCTTTTATCTGTAGCGCTCAGAGCTGTCACACCTGTCACATTGCTTATCTATAAACTCTTCCATATGTAGGATCCTTAGAATTCTTTCAAAAAAACAATTTAAGTCTCTTAAATATTAATAATTTGGCATAAAGTGGGAACATTCCAGTAAATTCTGGAATATTGTCCTTGACTGCTGCTTACACTGCTTGAATCAAAGGTGGCAGCTACCAGGATGTTGGCATGATCTAATCCCAGCCTAGAGCTCCCTCTGTAGGATTTGTGGAGAATAGAAATTGATCATGGGACTCAGTTGAGTCATCCTTGCAACATTTACATTAGACCCGGCAGTGCAAAACAGACTAGGAGATTCTGGTGGTGTCAAGCCCCAAACCAAAAATGACTCATGGAGATTCTATCAAGCAGAGTTCTTTTATTGTGTCATACTTATAGTCAAAATCCTGCCAAACTGAGCACTCTACTAACTGCATCTACTACCGGTATATACTCTGTGAACTACGGTATTAGGAAGGGGCTGTCTTCACACACACACACACATAAGATATGGACTGTGTTGCCTCTTACTCCTCTGAAATGCACTCCTCTCTCCTGGAAATCCACCTCCTCACTACATTCCATCACAGGGGGATTCTTTGTGACTAAACATTTCCATCACATAGATCAGTGGTGGCGAATCTATGGCACGGGTGCCAGAGGTGGCACTTGGAGCCCTCTCTGTGGGCACACGTGCCGTTGCCCCAGCCTCGCCTTCCCCCGCGACCCCCTCTCCAGCAGCCCCCCTGAAGCAGAGTCGCCCCTGAGCGTGGCCCATGCTGAGCAGCGCAGCCAAGGACATGGCAGCCAGGCAGCGTAGACAAGACTCTGCCCTCACACCCCATCGTGCACAGTTGATGCTGCAGGGTTCGGGCAGAGGGCGTGACCGCCATAGTGCTGCTGGGCTGCTTAGGTGATCTGTGGCGGGCCCCTGGAGGCGGTGAGTGGCCATGCGGGTAGGTGGGGGATGGGGGGCAGAGCGGGGGCAGGGCAAGGGGTGGAGTGGGGGTGGGGCCAGTTTTTGGGCACTCTGTCTCTAAAAGGTTCGCCATCACTGACATAGATTTTCTGTCAGGAAATCCAAATGTTTAAACATAAAGCACTTTAGAGGTTGGGGGTAGAAGGAAAAGTCTTGTGAACTAACATGTCCCTACTAAGAAATGACAAATGTCATTCAGTCATTAATTACCAATCTTAAGCAGATTTAAGTATCTAATAATTACAGTTTTTCTGAATGGTCCTTCATCTATAAGAGCAATGTGACATACAAAGTGAGTTTCATGTGGTTTTTGTTTAGCATTTTATGGCCTCTTTAATAGTAGTTAAAAAGACAATTTAATGAGAGGTGCAATTTATTTCCAAGCCAGAAAGCTCTATTTTTATGGGAACCAAGCTAGATTAAGGAGTGGAGGCTGTATTTTTTAATCCATGCATTGATTTTTACTTAAAAAAATATGAACAGAGTCCAAATTTTACAACGAAAAAGATAGGTAGGGAAGAGGAATACCAGCCCCAAAGGTATGGAATGCTCAATTCTCTCAGTAATAGCTGAGACCACTTGTGTTGTTTTATTTTTCCCCTTTATTTTCCTGAATGTCTCAATAAAATAAATCTGATTAGTCATTTTAGTTAAGAACACAAATGTTCTGGGCAAAGTACAGCTCTTGTTTATTATATTTAATGTTTTCATTATTGAAAACCTGTCAGTTTTTGTTCTTTCTCAAGGACTCTAGGCTCTCATACTGTACCAGCCCCATAGCTATTTTATAATTCAGTTTACTATATAAATACCTGTAGATACAGCCATGCTTACATAAGCTGTGGGGTAGTGATTATGCAGAAAGTATTTTTTCTAGCTAGGGCAGTAAGAAAGAGGTGGACTTAAAGCAGTCATGGGACACAGCATGAGTCATTATCAGCTGAGCTAATTTCCTTTTGATGATAGGAGTCCTATTTACTTTCTTTTAAATCTTCTGGAAGGCAAATTATGTCTTTGAATCTTCTGGAAGACAACTGATGTAATGAAGAGTAACATGGGCAGGAAATCAAGGGAGAGCTTTTCCTAACAACTTTTCTCTCTCACTTGTAGAAAATAATATGCCACCTGAATTCCCAGTGACTGAGTAGTTTGCAAACTCTTGAAAGTATTTAAAAACACACAAAAAATATAATCAAAGAAAAAAAGGCAGAGAAAAAAACCCCAAACCGTAACATGGAAAAAAGGAGCATCAATTCTTGTCAAAGGCCAGATTGAAGAGCTGTCTTCAGGGCCATTTAAAATAGCAGTTGGGAAGGGAATGTTTGAAGGCGGGGGCTCATTTCAAAGGGCAGGTAGGTGCTCCAACCGAGTGGATGTGCTTTCAGAGATTTGATCAATTAGATTATTTAATCAAAGAAACCTAGAGCATCCCAGCCTTGCCAGATCAAACTGGCCAGGCAGACACTTTGGGAGATAGGCAGTCCCTCAAGTAACCAGGCTGTAAGTCACGTAAGTCTTTATATGTAGTGACCAGCACCTTGAATCACACCCAGAAGCAGGCTGGCAACTATGGCAACTCATGAAGCAGAGGGGCTGCATGTTATATAAACATTTGGGTTAAGCTATTCTTTAACTCTTGCTTGGTGTAAATATACTCTTGTGGGAATTTTGCCAAAGCACAATATTGAGAAAAACCATTATTATTGCAATGTTTATTGGATGTCTGCTTTTCAAGACAGACAGACCCTTAACAATGGAAAAGCAGAGAATTTTTATAGAAATTAAAGGCTACAAGGCAGGAAATCCTAGGAATCTGATTTATTGGCCAGTTTGGAGAAGCTTGGCAGGTCCTGGTCAGTGTACTTGAGTTCTATTGTTATGCAAAATGGATTTTTCAGGAGGGCAGCAGATCTGAGGAAGTTAATTGTTAAGGAAATTGATAAAGGGATGATGGGGTTAGAACATAAGAACATAAGAAGAGCCATGCTGAATCAGGCCAAAGCCCATCGAGTCCAGCATTCTGTGTCACACAGTGGCCCACCAAATGTACATGGGGATCTTGAGCAGAAAGAGAAGGCAAAACCCTCCCTTTTCCTTTACCCCCAACAAATGGTACTCAAGGGAATCCTGCCTGCCTCAACCAACATAGACATGGACATCCGTTTTAATAGCCACCGATACACTTGGCATCCATGAATCTGTCTGACCCTGCCTTGAAACTATCAAGGCTGACAGCTGTCACAACCTCTTCTGGAAGCGAATTCCATAAACCAACGACCCTCTGGGTGAAGAAATATTTCCCTTTATTTGTCCTCACTTTCTTACCTATGAGCTTTAGGGAGTGCCCCCTTATCCTAGTATTGTGTGATAGAGGGGAGGTGCTCCATTTCCTTGATCATTCTTGCTGCCCTTTTTTTGCACCTTTTCCAGTTCCATCATTTATTTATTTATTTATTTATTTATTTATTTATTTATTTATTTATTTATTTATTTATTTTATTTGGGTTTGTATGCTGCTCCTCTCCAGGGGACTCGGAGCGGCTAACAACATATACATAACAAAGAATACAATATAAAAAACCCAAACAGAATATCTAAAAACCAATAAACACACATTCAATACATCAATCAACCACAATCATCCCCAGGCTTGCCGGCAAAGATGAGTCTTTAGGTTCTTCCGGAAGGCCGGGAGAGTTGGAGAAACGCGGACTTCAGGAGGCAGTTGGTTCCAGAGGGTGGGCGCCAAAACAGAGAAAGCCCTCCCCCTAGGGCCCGCCAGACGACATTGTTTCGCTGACGGGACCCGGAGGAGGCCGACCTTGTGCGTTCTCACCGGTCGTAGAGAAATATGTGGCAGGAGGCGGTCCCGTAAGTATCCTGGTCCCATGCCATGAAGGGCTTTATAGGTAATAACCAACACCTTGAATTGGGCTCAGAGACCAATAGGCAACCAATGCAGCATGCGGAGAGTTGATGAAATGTGGGCACAGCGAGGAAGGCCCACAACTGCTCGCGCAGCTGCATTTTGCACTAATTGTAGTCTCCGAACACTCTTCAAGGGTAGCCCCATGTAGAGAGCGTTGCAGTAGTCGATCCTCGAGGTGACAAGGGCATGTGTGACTGCCCTTTATATCATTCTTGAGGTTGCAATTCCTTTGTAATGTTGCCAGGTGCTGTAAGTAGAAGCTTCAGTGCTTTGTGGTCTAAATGGGATTGCAAAGTTTTATCTGGGACAGGGTGGGTCAATTTTGGTTTGATGGGATAAAGCAAAGAGAGCATCTGGGTTTCACCTGGTCATATCTAAAAGTGGGGGGGGAGGTGCAAATCTTCATTTTTGGGTGCCTTTGAATCTATGTTGTTTCCTGTCCTTTGCTTGGACAAATCCTGGCAATGGCAAGATTTCAGAAGTTGTCTGCCTTGCCTCCTTCCTAGGGTTGGATGGCCCATGTCACTTAGTTGGCATTACCTAAAAATGTTTTAGAACTCATGGTACCAGTAGAAGAGAATATCTGTAGCTCAGGATTGAACTGTAGAGCACTTGGTGTTCTTTGAGCTTGGTTGTTTTCATGAGACTTTTTATTACCCAAACTTCAGTGCTACCGGTAGTAGGGAGTGGAGTTTGCTGTCATTTTTTTATCCTTGATTGGGCTGCTTACTACGAGTTACCAATAAACAACAGCACAATCAAGGAACCAGCAAGGCTTATACATATATGGCTCAGAAGTAAGCCTTCATTAATCGAGACTCGCTCCAAGTGATCAGCATCACCAAATTCCTTCTGTATGTGTGTTTACCCCAAAGCAAGCTGCACTCGGCTCTACATATTGCCTAGTGAAAAGCAAAACAATCCCAGCTCCCGTAATGGAAGTGCTGCTAGGCCGCAGGGGTTCTCAACCTTGGCAACTTTAAGACTTGTGGACTTCAACTCCCAGAATACCTCAGCCAGCAAAGCTGGCTGAGGAATTCTGGTTGTTGAAGTCCACAAGTCTTAAAGTTGCCAAGGTTGAGAACCCCTGTGCTAGGGTCTCCATCACTACCTGTTGCAGGTAGTCTAAGAAACTCACCGCCACCAACCTGGGGGATGGGCAAGGCCTCTAAAAACCTTTCCACTCTGGCGTTGTTGTTTTTTTTGTCACGACGTGAGTCAGCAAATCAGGTAATGGAAGCCGAGCGTCCCGATTCGTGGACAGCGACTCTTGTTCCCTCCCACTGCACGGCCAAGCAGGCCCCGGGCCTGCTCTCGTTCCCCGTTCTCACAATTGGAAGCCAAGGAAATGCTGAGTAACGCTCAACTCGTGGCTTTGGAAGGTTTTGCCTAGGCCGAGCTGAGCCCTGGCAGGCCGAAACTTTGATTCGTCACCGCCATCCCGCTGGAGGGGGAGGGGGGAAAAGGCCGAGGCCAATCGCGGCGTTGCAACGGCCTCGTGCGGTTGTCTTGCCCTTCCTTTTTTGTCCTCACAAAATCGAGAAGATTCCCTTCGGAGGGTGCGGGGGAAAGTGTGTGTGTGTGTGTGGGGGGGGGAAACCGAGAACTCGGCACATCTCTCCTTGGTACCTATTGTTATTATTGTCGCCTCGCCAGCGCGGGGACTTTCCCACCTGAACCCCGCCCCTTTCCCGTGGGTTGCGGCGCCCATAAATAGCCGGGGCGGGTCGTCATCGGCAGGCAGCGGTGAAAGGACGTTGCTTGCGTGGTGTTGAATCGTTGCTGCTGCTGCTGCTGTTCCTCAGCCGGCCTCCCGAGCGCCAATTGTTGCTGCGCCACAGAAATCCAGCGCCGCTTCCGTCGTCGCGATGGCTCAGCTGACGATCAAGGCCTACCTGCTGGGCAAAGAGGAGACTACCCGCGAGATCCGGCGCTTCGCCGTCGACCTTCCCGCCCGCTACCAGCCGATACGGGAGAAGGTCGCCGAGCTTTTCCAGGGGCTGCTCCGCAATTCGGCCGCCGCCACGGGAGCCTTTCAGATGTACTATAAGGGTGAGCAATGGAGGGGATCAAAGGGCCGGAGAGGGCGGCCAGCGGGATTGGGTGGCGCGGCTGCATCGCTCCCCTCCCGCCCCCCAACAGCCTCCTACCGGTAGTATGGAGCCTTCCTTGAATGACTTCCTTGACTCTTTGAGAGCGGCACCCAGAGTCTTGTGCCTGCTGGGGCTGTTAGCGCTTCCTTCTCTTCAGGTTAGGTAGGCTGGAGCTTATGGTACTGCCAGGAGATAAGAACCCTAAATGCGGGTGTCTATTTAAATAAACGAATGGAAATCCAAGAATTTTCATCCCCTTCCCCTAGGATCTGGGATATGCCTTTTTTTAAAATGGACACTCTGGTGTAACAGGGAAAAGTTCATCAGGCTGGAGATGTTCTTGATCATGGTTGTGCAGCAGGAACCAGTTAGATTTTTATCCCATCTTTATTACTTTATGAGTAACTCAAGGAAGTAATATTCCTTTCTCCTCCTATTTTCCTAATGGCAACAACACTGTGACGTGGGTTGATCTGAGAGTCAGGCCCAAGGCCATCCAGCTAAAGTAGGACTAGAACTCACAGTCTCCCAATTTCTAGGCCAGCAACTCAGCCTTTATATCTTCTATTGACTGAATTCATATACTAAAGTTCAGCTTATAAGCTAAGAATCAGTACAAGTAGTCCTCTACTTTACAACCATTGGTTTAGTGAACATTCAAAGTTAGAATAACACTGAAAAAAGTGACTTATGACCATTTTTCACAAGATTTGCAGCAGCAGCAGCCGCTGCCGCCGCTTGGAAACTAGCATGTATTTTGATGGTTGTGGTGTCCCAGGGTAATGTGATCCCCTTTTGTGACCTTCTGACAAGAAAAGTCGATAGGAAAGTGAGATTCACTTAACCATATTGCTAACTTAACTTCAATAATTCACTTAACTGTGGCAAGAAAGATTTATGTTAAAGGGGGCAAAACTCACTTAATAGCTGTCTTGCTTAGCAGTAGAAAGTTTGGGTTCCATTGTGGTTGTAAGTCAAGGACTTGTAGCAGTTTAGAAAAAACTTTGTTGATATAATATCCTGGTCCAAATTCCAGACTTTAATAGGTGATCCACAGTAGGACAAGAATAAACAAACAATTATGACTTCACACAGGCAAAAGAAACTGTCATGCAGTAGTTAAAGGTCCAATGTCCTTGGTGTGTTGTGACCATTCTTTCTAAACTTTGCTGCCCTAAAAGTAGTCCTATTACCTCATGTGAATAGAACAGACACAAGCCTCAGGTTTTGCAAAAAAAAAAAAAAAAAGGCTTGAGAAATTTTGTTTATTTCTTGCTATTGTGCAGTATGTTATGTACAAATTCCAGAAACTGTGGCTTAAATTCTTAGTTTTTAATTAATGTTAAATTAATTAGTTTTGGGGGAAAGTAACTTCAGATATTTTGGTACTCTTCTCAAGCTATAGTGAGATCTTATTACAAAGAGGTGTGTTAGAGAATGGCTTTGAACTCACTTCTGGCAAAAGCTGGTCAAAAGCAAAGTCATGTAGTATTGACCTATCTTCTTTTTCTTCTTGTGCCATATCCGTTATCGGACATTGCTGATCATGTTGGCAATCCTGTTTTTATCAGCAGCCGGAGGAAAAAGTGCTGCTGAGTTTTGTCCAAACCAGTCCTTTAGATTTTGAAGCCATGATCATCTTCTTCTGCCTGGACCTCATTTGCCTTCAATTTGGAGCATGCCATATTTTTCTGGGTGTCGCATCACATGCCCAAAATATTCTAATTTTCATTTTTTAATTGTTTTGATGATTTCCCTTGGCTTTCCCAGGCGGCTTATCACCTCCTCATTTCTGATCTTGTCAACCCAGCTTATACGCAACCTGTAGTGGGGTAAATTGTTTCCTTGTGAATGAAGGGATTGTGTTAGATGATTGGGTAGTGTAACTCTGGAAAGGTACTGGAAGGATTACATTTCTCTTTATAGAAAACGGGTGGAGCTTACATTAGATCTTTTATCTAAATGATGTTTTCATCATTTTTCCCCTCCATCATGGAAACCACTGCATTAATTTGAGATAATAATTACTGATTGATTCAGAGAAGAAATACATTTTCTTTATTCTGTTTTGCAATCCAGTAGAAATCTTACTGCTTGTTTCTCTAGATTTTTTAATGACAGTATTTCTTCTATCATTTGCAATGGTATGGTATGACTGAGTTTGTGTTTGACATCCAAGAGTTACAAAAAGAACCTGATACGTGCTTTTCCAGATTGAGAATAAAGATAACTGCTTACTACCTAGATCCATATAAAATGATACTTTGAATTTTACTCCTTTTCTAGGCCTCTTTAAAACTTGTTGGAGTCTCTTAATTTTTTTCCCCATCCTTGGTTTTTCTCCCAAATGCTGGGTCTGCTTTTTTCAGGTTGAGCGTTGATCCATTGGTTGCAGCTGGAATTGACCAACCAGTTTGTCACCCGAGCATAATGTTATGGGCTGGGAGAAAATGACTGATCCCACATTGCCCAGCCTGCTTTCATGCCTAAAACAGGATTAGAACTCACAGTCTCTTGGTTACTAGCCAGGTATCTTAATTAGTAGTCAAAACAAACTAGAGTTCTTGTTATTTGTCAATTGATTTTAGCCTTGAAATAGAGACTGGCATAATACTTTTTATATTTTGCATAAAGCAGTCAGTAGAAAGTTAATTGAATTGAATTAGATAAATAGGAGATATGCAGTCTGTAGATCGTTTGCTTTTGGGTAAAGCAGTGGTGCTAGCTGGGGAATTCTGGGACTTGGGAGCCACACAGGTGGCATGTTACATAAGAATTGTTCAGACTATGATTGCATATCTTTTCTATCAAATAGTAAATGGATTATTATTTCTTTTCAGATGAAGATGGTGATATGATCGCTTTTTCCAGTGATGAGGAATTGAAGTTGGTTCCACCCTCTGTGAAAGCTGGAGTTTTCCGGATTTTTGTTAAAGGTAACATTGATTTGTGTGTGGCAGTTGTACTCTAATACATTCTGGGCTATGGAGTTGGTTCAAAATAAAGAACCTGCACTACACAGATTATTTTCAATTCATAAATCTTTATGCAAGAAACTCTTATTGGAAATATTATTTCAGGCTAAGTAGAAATCAGAGAAAATTAAAGGCAATGGTGGATATGAAATTAAAATACAAATAATCCCTAACTTACACCAGTTGGGACTGGAATGTCTGTCACTAAGTGATGTGGGCATTAAATGATTCATGCCCACTTTTAAGGCCTTTTTTGCTGCGAGCGTTAAGCGAATCTGGGTTCCCCCATTGACTTTATTGAAAGCCGCTTGGGAATGGGGATCACATGGCCCTGGGATGCTGCTGCCATTATAAATACATGCCAGTTGCCATGTGCCTGAATTTTGATTATGGAGTCACTGTAGCAGTCATAAGTGTGAGGATCGGACATAAGACACTTTTTTCCAGTTCTGTCGTAACTTCAAACAGTTACTAAATGAATGGTTGTAAGTTGAGGAGTACCTGTTCAGTGGCAACTCCTCACTTTTGACAATTGTTCTTGCAATTATAATTTCTAAGAATAATTTCTTGTTACAGCTAAAATACTATGTGAAGTAATTAGGACATTGCACCTTTTCTGTATAAGCCATCTATAGCAAGAAGTAATTTGTTGATAGAAAAGTAAAGCAGCTGGGTATTTTTCTTGCCACTTTACAGTCAGTCTTCATTTCTAACCTATATTGTATCTCAGGAGGCTTTGAAATGGAGAAAGTATTTTGAACACTTAATTAAAATAGACTGTGCATAATGGCCAATTTAAAAATGGATTTCACTAAGCTATCCTGGAAAAAAGCAGCAGGAGCTGCCTTGGAAAATACAACAACAACAAAAAAGCAATCATTAAAGTCTGCTCCTGGCATTGAGTATGGCTCTGGTTCCTTTGTCTTCTGGTAGATATTGTACTATGGCTGACATTAAGACAAAAATGCTGTTAATTGCATTGGATCTGTAGGCTTAAAGGATTTAAAGGGAAAAAAGGTTTTAGTCACTCAAAGCAAAGGAGCATATTTGTGATACGAAGCGACTTTTCCTGCCAATAAAATGTGTGGCTCACTCATCTGTTGCAGAACGAGTCATTTAAGAACATTTTTAATTTTTAATTGCACTATATTGAAGGCAGTTTTTAACCTAAATTATTTTAAAATGTTAAACTAAGCATTGCATTTTTAGGGTAGCTTCTTACACTAAACTGGACTGTTTTATAGGAATTTTAAAGAAGTGAGGATTAAAGAAGAGGATTGAAAAAAACTATTCTAGATTTCCTTCATTAGACGTTGTTTATTCCAGACCTAGGGTCTTTCATGGGAAGATGGTCCTATTATAGGCAAAATTGAAAACTGATATGGCTGGGTTCATAGAGCCCACTAAATGGAAAATAAACACGCCTTATTGTGATTTGTGAACTTAAAACAGATCTATTTATATTGTGATAGGCATACTCTTTTCAATATTAGGTACAATTAACCTGTGGGAAGGAGGGGATTAAACCTTGCTTTATATTACCTTTTAATTGTCCTGCAACATGGATAACTTTTTAGTCTTGGGTAAAGTAATCCTCAACTTACAGCCACGATTGAGCCCAAAATTTCTATTGCTAAACACGGCAAAACCCAAAATTTGACCATGGGGATAGCTCCAGCGGTCATTAAGTATGAAAAATGGTTATAAGTCACTTTTTTCAGAGCTGTTGTAATTTTGAGTCACTAAGCAAATTGTTGTATGCTGAGGACTACCTGTTATAGTTGGATCAGCACGGTTATAGTTGAACAATAGCTTATATGTCAGGGGCCACTTCAAAACCTCATCCTAAGGAAGCAGAACCCGTAGAAGCGGTTTCTTCCAAAAGGAACTTTTATTAGGAGAAGCTGATAGCAGGCATACTAGACAGGATCTGAGGGTTTCAATAGGTTAAAAGTGTCCCAAGCAAACCCCACCCCAAAGTTTATCCGGTCAGTCCACATGGGCCAATCCCCAGGTGTTAAGTCCGTTGTGGGAAAGAGCAGATAACATCAGGCTGTCTCAGGATTGCAGCATGTTTTGTTGGCTCTTCACACCTTCCCTTCCTAACCGGAGGCACATTCCTTTCTTCTCCCCCCTCTTTCTAGCTGACATCAAGGGGAGAGATAGTTCGCAGAGGAAGTATGCAGAAACAGCAAAGTGTTACAGTGTAGTGATAGAGGAAATCAGAGCAATAACCGGCAGTGCTTTCCCCCCTCCCCTCCAGGAGCATGGCAGAAGTATAGAAAGACTAGAGTATGGGTTAAAGATAGAAAAGAGCCCCCTTAGAATATGGGTTCTGACATTATATTTGTGTCTTTCAGAAAAAAAGGAGTTTAAGCATGTGAACCGCCATTCCTGCAACAAGGAGGATTCTCCAAACCTCGTGCATCCTAATGTGGTCTGCGATGGTTGTGAGGGCCCAGTTGTGGGTTCCAGATTCAAATGTGCAGTTTGTCCAGACTATGACCTGTGCAGCACTTGTGAGGGAAAAGGTGTCCATAAAGAGCATAACATGATCATGTTTCCAAGTCCATTTGACCAGCTTGAGGTTAGTATTATGAAGAAAGGCAGATATTCAAAGATAATTGTAAAAATTATAAAGTCAGTTTGTGGTGTATTTTAAAGCTGCTGTAGCTTAAAAACATTTGTTTACCCTTTAGTGGCTTCTCCAGGGTCGCTGGCTTCGTAAAATGAGACACGATCCTTGCTCCTTTCGCTGGATACATGGTAGGGGACACCGGCGTTTTGCCCATCATCACCAGAATCACGGCCAGGCAGAAGCTAGTACTTCTTCTCAAAGTGATGCTCCAGCGCGCGGTAAGAAATCAAAGTTGCAATAACAGGAGTCTTTAACTGCAAAATAAATTAACAAAAATCTGATGTCCGTCTAAAAATTATTTCCTTGCCAATGCTGTTTATATAAAAGTTGTACTTCTTAAAAAGTATCACCTTAAAATTATATATCTAATTTTATAAATGTGCACACATACCCACCCAGGATTGATAAGCTCATAAAATTCTTGTCTTGAATAGTGGTTATATATATATCATTTATACTTTTGCTTTATAAAAGAAACCACTAGCAATGAAGCTCAAGATCACAACGTCAGTTTCCTGAAGAACGTTGGAGAAAGTGTTGCTGCATTCCTGAGTCCACTTGGTAAACAATTCCTTTCACTGTATAGTTTATTTATAAAATTTATTAACTGCCCATCTTACCACAAGGTAACTCTGGGAGGCTTACAATATTAAATATTGGTTTTCTTGTCCCTCTTGTGAACTTCCCAGAAACCAAACTTTTTATTGTTTTGGCTCACCCAAATTTCAATGAAAAATATAGAATATTATATTATGTAAGATATCTTGAAAGTAGGGTTTCATTTATATATTGTCAACTATAATCATCTAATATCATTAATAAATTAACAGTGATTAAGCATACTGTGACAGTGTGATGCCTAAGCAGTATCTAAACATTTGAAGCTCTCATGTATTAATGTGTAATCTAAGAATGAGCTGGCACTTGTGCATCAAGTACCAGAGAATAACTGATGTGACACCCAATTGATGTAATCTAGTTACTCATTTTTAAGTTCTCCCAAGTGATGATTTATTTGGAAATATGTTGCCTTTGAAGTAGGGGGTGGACAACAGAAGAATTAATGTCTAGTTTTGAAACAAAATATGATAGAACTAGAGTTATAAACAGACAGAAATTTAGTGATGCCCACGAATATACTGCAGTATGTCTTTAACATAACCCATGTCAACTGCTTTTTTAGGCATTGAAGTGGATATTGATGTAGAACATGAGGGTCAAAGAAGCAAAGTATCATTACCTACACAACCTAGTTCGGAGAAGAGCTGCCCCAAACCTAGCAGTCCTACTGAGAAGAGCTGCCCCAAACCAAGCAGTCCTACTGAGCAGACCAAACCAGAAGCAAATTCTGAAAATAATCTAGACATAAGTGATGCTCTTTCAAACCAAATGCAGGAGATGATAGTCTATTCTCCTCCTGCACAGATGGAAGAAGAGACTATTTTGTCACAGGTACAAGAAATGTCAGTTTTGCATGCATATATTAATTGCTGCTCCAAGAATGCTGAAGCTTTTGGGATATGATAAACTTTGTAATCTGCAAGAGAAAAGTAACTTGTTAATACTTATAATAAAGTGTGCTTTATTATTAATATTTAATTTTAAGCTTGCTCATACTAGACCAGTGATGGCGAACCTTTTAGAGACCGAGTGCCCAAACTGCAACCCAAAACCCACTTACGTATCTTCGGGTGCCGGATGGGCATGGCCTATTGGGTGGGTGTGGTTGCAATGGTAACAGCAGACTGGGTGGGACTAAAAAGTTCGATCAATTCCAACTTTGCGAGATCTTTTTTTTCCTGCGAGAAATTGAAATTGAACCTTTTTTTTTTTTTTGCACATGGCGGTGGAGGCCTAAAGCCAGCTGAAGGCCTAGGACTGGGCTGATGGCGCACGTGCCCACAGAGGGCTCTGCGTGCCACCTGTGGCACACGTGCCATAGGCTTGCCACCATGGTACTAGACCCTTGTATGAAATGGCTGAACTGCCCGCAGATGGGCATGGAGTGAAGCGGAATTGAATATCCAAGTTCTCTGGAACACTTCCTACCTGAATTGAAAAACTTTTTCATGTCCTTAGATTCTGGGAGGAGTGATATTTCTGTGTATGTTGTAGGATTTACTATCTGTTGCAATATAGACATATAATATAGAGGTAGTCTGCTTCTTTTGAATTAGTAAAAAGCAAGCTACCATTTCTAGATGGAGTTGTAAATATAGCTAGTGAAAGTAGGCTTGCTAACATTTTATGTATTTGTATAATCCAGGAACGAAGCGAATCCAGTGGTAGTTCAGCAGCAGATGAGGACTGGACCCATTTATCTTCAAAGGAAGTAGATCCTTCAACTGGTGAATTGCAGTCCTTACAAATGGTAGAGGAAGACAGTCCAAAATCTCTAAATCCAGTTGAAGCTCCCACTAATGCTGGACCAACAGGCTTGCGAGAAGCCGCAATGTATCCTCATCTTCCACCTGGTAATAAGAACTAGGCAGGCTCCAAAACTATTTTATAGAAATTATCATGTCCTAATAAATTTGGATACAAATATTTCTATAAAAATATTATTAAAGCATTGGCAGAATTATAGCATCATCATATTTTTAGGCTTGCACAGAAGTTCAAAAATAGCTAACCTCCTTTAGTGAAGAGCTGATATGCTTTGCATGCTTGTACAAGAGTTCAAACACTTTTTCCAAGCCGTTCTTGATGAAAGCAAGGTCCCACAGTATACAGTGAATCAAGGGAAGAAATTCTCTGCCCAAATGGCAGTTTGGTTTAAAGAAAGTTCTAACGCAATGTCTACTTTTACAAGTAGCGGCTTTATAGGTCACCTGATACTTTTATTGCCTAAGTTGTTATGGAATGGTAATGCAAACATCATTTAGCTAGAAAATCAATTTAGGAATATTTGAAAGATCTACCTTCAACCTGAATTTTAATTTATATGGCTGATTATATTCTGATTTGTTTTAAGCTTTGCATTTTGTGAAAATCAATCCCTATTATGATTATTAGATTTGAGATCAAGGATTGCTTTATAAAGTGACTTTTTAAAAATGACTTCATATTAGTAGTAATTGTTGAATTTAATTAAATTCAGGTGTGGAATTGCAAATTTCGGGTATGTGATTACTATTTTTATGGACCAATGAATGTAACATGCTGAAATTCATTCTGTTTACAGAAGCAGATCCTCGTCTGATTGAATCCTTGTCCCAGATGCTCTCAATGGGATTCTCTGATACAGGAGGCTGGTTAACTCACCTGCTGCATTCCAAGAACTATGACATTGGGGCAGCCCTGGATGCTATCCAGTATGCCAAGCAACCATCCATTTCCGAATAGCTCCTCTTGTATAACTCGTAGTTCCTAAAACATTGTTAAAGCCTCTTTTTATATCTTTCTCCTTTCTGTAATGATCTGATTGTAATTCCATATTCACAGATAACATAATCATACTAACTTTCCAAATTTAGTTTCTTTACCTCATGCACTGGGTAAGAGTTAATTACATAAGGAAGAGAACTACGGTAGTTTAAAGTTATCACAGGTGATCTTTTACCTTCAAGTTGTGGCAATGGTACGGTCAGGACAAGGATATTTTGCTTTCACATTGGTGAATCTTCCATCTTTAGTCACCATCATGCAGCCATGTGATTATTAAGACACTTTTATTTTAGTGCTTTAGTTATAACAAATTTGCTTAATTACAGGTATATCAGTTTATTAAAGAAAATAGATACCAATAATAGTGTTAGCTTTTCTAAGCTATCACCTGTCCCAAAATTTTGTTTTTTGTAGAAAGCCTTTGAAATGTTTTCCATGCCTCTTGTATCAATAATAGCAGTCCCATTAACAATACAGTACTTTTGATAATTTTGGCATACAGCATAGTTCCACAAATCATTAAAGCCATGCCTAAAATAATATGACCAGAATATAATCCACTTCATTATTCAACACTGAGTAATTTTAAATGCAGGCCATATTGCTATTATTTTAAACCATCTCCCTGGAAAATCAGCAAATCTCACTGTAGAGCCTTAAATATCATCATCAAAATCCTCTTCTGTGGAAAAAAGACTTCTATAAAGGCTGTTTGATTTAACAGGAGCAGAGGACCCTGAAGAAGTGGTAAATTCTGCAGGTTGTGCCTTATCTTGACAAGTAGCCAAACCTGCAGAGTATTTGCTGATTTTCCCAAGGTGATCAGAGATGGAAACCTCTTTTGCTCTGTCAAAGCAGGTTAATACATTCTGTTGTGGTTTGAGATGCCAGCTACCACACCCACCACCAGAAGTGGTGGCTCTTTCATCACTTGTGCCTGCAGCAGGTGTTTTGTCTGATGTCCTTTGCCTTCCGCCTGTTGTGTCAATATTATAACTCTTGTCAAATAAAAGGAATTTATTCCATTTTGAAAGTCCAGTTAGTTTTGATTCTGGCTGTTGATTATTTCTTTGTAGCACATAGTCTTCAGTCACAGGAATTATACTGTCAGATAAATCATCTCTACAGCTTTTTACATTAACCATGGCTAAATGTCTCATATCCTAAAATAAAAAACAAAAATTGCGACAATGTCAATTCTTAAATGCTAAAGGAAGAAGCTTTCAACTGTTAGTTGTTATCTTTATAGTTCCCAGAGCTTTCTTATTCTATAGCCATTTCACTTCTGGGATGGTGATTGCAGTTTGAACTGTAAGGATCGTGTTAATAGTTACCCTCTAGAATTGTCAGGCCTGTCAGGGTCATTCATTGGTCAAAAAAAACAGTTCTCCCACAAATTAACATTTCAACTTGGAAATCTCAACATTAATTGCCAAATGGAAAAGTGTTAGACTAGTTACACAGTAGAGCAGTGGTCCCCAACTCCTGGGTTGCAGCCCACCACTGGCCATGGGCTGTTCGGAACCGGGCCACAGAAGCGGCAGGTGAGCCCGGGCAGCTCCACTTGTGTGAGCAGCAGGTGAGTGCAGATGCAAAGCTCCAATTTGCTCAAATGGCATGCATGCACTCCCACGGCTCATGCAAATGGAGCTGCATGCACATGCACTTGCCTGGAACCCTCTCCCTCCCCCGCACCGCTGGTCTGCAAAGCCAGAAAGGTTGGAGACTGCTGTAGTAGAGATTTACTACAGGTAACAGAGCTGGGTTATACATGTAACATGTATCTTCTGAAGTGTTCAAAACACTCTACAAAAATGTTCCAAAAGTGGGAGATCTATATTTCAAATGATACTCAAGAAATAGATCCATACATGCTAATTAAAAAGAAACCATGTTAGCAGTGGAGCTCTATCCTCCAAACTAACTAGGGAATCCTTCCTAATACTCAACTAGAATCTGGTATTCTGTAACTTAAATCCACTATTCCTTGTTGAGTGGTTAATGCCAATGTTACTCAGCAAATTTCCATAGCTGAGAGCGGACTAAATTTGGCACTCCATCACAGTTATAAAGGCAGGAATACAAACCAACCTATATAAAATAATAGTTCAAAGTTTCCGCCATTCTTTGCCAACAGGAACACAGAGATACCTGCTACAATAATTATCCTATATTTGTCTAATTCACAAGCACCAGATACTCTAACTCATAATTATCGTGGACATGAAGTATTCTATATATTCACTGAGAAAGGAACTATTGCTACGTAAAAAGGGTAATTTCTACATACAGGTAGTTCTCGATGATCATTTGCTCAGCACCCATTATGGTTACAACCAGTCCTTGGAAGTTCTAGCTGTCCAGCAACTCTGCAGTCACGTGATCGTGATCAGAGTGCTTAGCAGTTGTTTCACACAACCACTTGATTGGATTGGAATATTGTGGTTCTCCTTTCTATTGGCCATCTCCAGAAGATGTTGTTTACCACTGTTAGCATCTAGTTCATGGATGTACAAGGTTCCAATCCATTTCCTCAAATTGTTCAACATTCACATGAAATCATGGAGGCAAACTCCTATTAGGTCATCTGTGGCTTTGAAATGTACTGATCACACCTAGCTCTATTATTGCTTACGTGCAATTCAAGAGATATAAAATGAATATTGTCCAAGTTTGATAATAGTCTGGATGAAGGAGAACAAGTTGAAAATGAATCCAGATTGTTTTGGATGATACTGTTTAAAACATTGGAGGTGTTTGACCCTCAGCTGTCACCTGGTTTATAGGTGGTGGCGATTTTGGCAAAATATACTTTTCTATAATAATGTTTAGTGCCAGCTATGTTTCTGTCAGACTTTTCAAAATAAATGAGCTTTCAAGGCATATCTCTGAGTTCTGATCAATAAGATTAAGGAAGGTTATAATTATACAGAGATTCTAGTTGCTTTCAGATATTAACATTACATAATGGCAATTCAGAACCATAAGCTTTGATTTTTTTTTTCATCTACGCTTTCAACAAAGGAAGGGGGAATCATAGAATCAGAGGGATGGAAAGTCCTTGGAGATCTCCCAATCCAACATGCTCCTCAGTGCAAGAATCCTCATATCATCCTGAACAAATCTTTTTTGGAAAATTTCCTCTGATGGAGATCCTGCAACTTCAGGAAGTGGAATGTTCTACTGATTTTGGATTGCTCACTGTAAAGCTATTATCCATTGGTTCTTGTCTTACAATGGGCATTTTGGAAAATAAATCCACTTTTCCATGTGATTTCTTTTCATTTTTGGAAGGCTACTATCATTTCTTCCCTTAGCTTTCTCTTCTTTAGACTAAATATCTCAAGTACTGTACTCTGGAAGGTTCATAACATTAAAACAATGTTGTGTTTAATATACAAATATTAAAACAAACACACAGCACCAAAGAATAGTTAACAAACCTCTCAACATAGCCAAGAAACAGGCTCGGTCCCACACCTGAGATCTCAGGCTCGGACACAGAACCAAGTCTACCAAACCTTACAACAGGATAGGGGCCAACCTAATCTCAGGAGGGTGATCATTTAAAGGGCAGGCACTGTGGCAGAAGAGGTCCTTCTTTGGGGCCCCACCAACCAACACTCCTTCACTGACAGAACCCACAACGTGCCTTTCCTGATGGACCAGAGACAGAAACAACAGGGAAGAGATAGTCTTGTAAATAAACCCAGCCTTTAATTATGAAGGGCTTTCAAAGTAACTACCAGGCACCTTGAATTGCATACTGAAGCAAAGTGGTAATCAATGCAGCTTGTGAAGCTGTGGTGTCACGTGCTGAAAAACTGGCACCGTTAGTTGTCCTGCTGCCACATTCTGCATTAGCTGAAGTTTCCAAATGCTCTTCAGGACCTGACCCATATAGGTCATGTTGCAGTAGTCAAATTTTCATGAGGGCATAAGGGACTGTGATTGGGCCCTCCATTCAGGAATAGATGCAATTAATATTTCTTTACTATTCATAGAATTTAGCCTTCTTTGTAACCCTATTTCCAAATTAAAACGTCTTACCTGCCAGCCTGTTTTTTCCTTGATGTTAGCAGCCATATTCTCATCACTTATTTGCCCTGATTCTTCTTTATACCTGGAGGTAGATCACAGTTAACTACTGTGTATAACTGTATCTTAATATACATATGGAAAAGTAAAAGCAAGCTGTCAAATCAGGAATAACTGATGTTTAAGTGTATAAAGAGGGAAAACTGTACTGTACATGCAAAATACCTACAACCTTGTTTTAGTAAGGGAATAAAAGAAATCTATCAATCCTTGTAATAAGAAGTTTCACATTCAATGATGGGCATAAATGCTACCAGGCAAAAAAAAAGCCTGTGTGCAAATCAGCACCAAATTACAATGACACCAAACTTACCGCATACAGAGCAACATGTATACAAATAGAGATAACATTTGCATGATGGTCATTATATATACGTACCCCATCCCCTAGAACACCTGTGAGCATAAATATAGAAAAAAGAGCAATCAACATGTTAATATCATACCTAAGTTTGCCTGCAGGTGACTGATCCTGTTCTCCTTGCAGCAAATTTAGCTTCTGTACGTGGTGTCTGCAATCAGCCCCAGAGCCTTGACCAAAAATCTAAATAGGTTGAAATTCCATTAAAATACTATTTCCCTTCAATTCTTGAATGCTAAACTGAAAATTAAAGAATATAATTCTACCTGAGTACAACTGTTCCAGGGAGGAAAACAAATCTTGTATTATATTTTGATATATGCATATCTATATATTGCATCTGGACCCTTTAATTGGGTCAAGCGGTGCATCAGAGGGGAAAACCTTTTCAACCAAGGCACCTCAAATGTGGCTAACCTACAGAATGCTGAGACCTATGATTCCCAAGGGAATTTAACTTTAGTGCTGCTGAGTGCGGCTTCTTCAATACTGTTGCTGTGCAGGCATGGTCAGTTGTGGTCATGTCATTTTCATTTTCAACATTCCCTGACAGCTTCCTGTAAATTCATGGGAAGGCCAGTGCATGTGTACTCGCACTGCACTCCCTCACTCATTCTGCCACCCAACAGTAGCCACTTACCTGCCTGCTGAGGAGGAGGGAGGGAGGAGGACTGGAAGGAAGATTTCCAGCACTTACTACTAGCTTTCCACAAGAAAACCCAGTGGGAAAGCCACTAGGAAGTCATTCCTGCTCTCACTGGTATATTTTGCCTATCTAATGTCATTGTGTTTATCTGTTTAGATAAGAAAATATCTCTGAAATGATGACATTAGAAAGCATATATTACAAAGTTCAGTTTGCCATTTCATAGCTGGATAAAATATAGTAGCTAGCCACTTTTTGCCATATTCACCATGTAACATTAATACTATACTATGCTATGCTATGCTGTACTGTACTGCACTATACTACATATAATTGAATATATATATTGTCTTTCTCCTTGAGCAAGTAACCTGGTAATTAACAATAATGAAATTACAAAATATTCAAAAAGTTCTAATTGAGTCTGAAGCAAAAGAGAAAATTTAAAATAGATTAATGTATTCTAATTTATCAAGAATGTGGGACCAAAGATAAATTTCCACAGGATAATGGATGATTCCTTATTTCAAGGCAGAACATTAAAATGTGGCAGCAGCAGGGGCATCTTCAAAAAGGCTCTCTGCCAGATTTTAACACAATAGGAGAGAAGGTCCCTCAGCCAGTTCGATTTTAAATTGTTTAGTGTTTCAAAAATTAAAATCAGCACCTTAAATAGTTTCCTGTTAGAATGATGGGGAAAAATAGTATTAACTTTAATAAAGAAACAGGGGTTACATACCCTTAGAATTGACTGCTTTTCATCACACATTTTGCAGTTCCATTTTTTGCTTTTTTTAACCTAAGAAAGAATTTTACGTATAATTTACTGTATTAGTATAAATAGTTCAGTCAGTCACTGTCCAGATTGTCTTCAAAATTTCCAAAGACAAACTTTTATTGAACACAATATGGACACAAAAAATGGTCTTTCCTCAAATAGCTCTAAATTTAGTCTAGTGACACTAAATCCTGGACCTATAAGATATAATTCTACTATGCACCATAATAAATCTAAATTATGCAAATTAATTAATATATATATTTATCTCATATAATTTATGCTAAAGCTAAAATAATGTCATGTGCAACAGTATTGTTGATGCTAAAATTTATATGCTTTCACAACAGTTTAAAATGTAACTTTTCACCCTGACTTTTGGCTGAAACTGTATCAATGTTCGACCTTTGTTCCCTTTTCTTATCATAAATTTTTAATTATTTTATGGTTTTAAATATGTGTGATTTTAGAAGGGATTACATGTATATTTATTACTTTAAACATTTCTTTTAACATACTATTAATTTATGTTTTTCCAAACTTTGAGATCCTTTTTAACAATGAATATGTCTATTAGAAATTCCTAATTTTCTTTGCAGTTCTGAGTATATGTGTTCAGTGGAATTACATAAACAGAGTGCAGAGATCTTTTCTATAATTTAAATCTGTTGTAAATTTACAATGAAATGAGATCAACATTCTTATTGTCACTACCCAGCATAATAACTCAGCAGGCAGCTGCATCTGGTTGACCTTCTTTGAAAAATCAGATTAGGTTAGCGTTTGAATAAGAGACCACCAGGAAATCTCAGATGGCAATGACAGACTATTTACACATTGTTAAGAAAATTGCATGGTCCTGTCTGTGAGTACAACTCAGAGGAGATTTCAACTTTTTATAGGTGCTGTATGTGCAATCTGGAAAATATGCTTATAACACATATAAGAAAAGTCATTTTCCAATTAGTATCTCCATGAGATTCAACCAAAGCACCCTATATCGGTGAAGCAAAAAACTGAGGTTGAGAGTCAATCAGACACATATTACATGGTAATTAACTTGCTGTCTGATAGACAATCACTGTGTGAGTCCTCAGTCATCCCTGATTCATGTTGTTGGTTGTGGATTATGGGAATAGATATTCATGGAAACTGAGGGACCGCATATTGGAAAAGGCCCTATTTGATTTTATGCATCAGGCTATTGCCAAGCAGAAATTTCTCTAATTCCAAGTGCTTCTCATTATGAAGATCTGGCCCTTGTTCAAGAATAGCAAGGATGGGCAATTATGGCCCCTTTATGACCTGTGGACTTCAACTCCCAGAATTGCTGCCTCCGAGCATGGCTGGTTCAGGAATTCTGGGAGTTGAAGTCCACTGGTAGTAAAGGGGCCATAGTTGCCCACCCTTACTCAAGAGAACATCAAAATCCTGAAAATGGATGCCCTTTTCCCTCATAATTCCTATACCCCCCCCAACCCAGAGTACTATTTCCTCTTTAAAGAAATAAAATATTCCTGCTATTCTAATAACCTGGTACAATTTAATTTCCTTGGTTCAGTGTAAATTAGCCCTTTACCGAATTCAGAGATTTCCTTTTCTGCCTACAATTTTTTAAAAAAAAGTTATCTCGCGCTACAGCGGGTCTCTTCTGGTTTCTCACCTGCTGCACTTGGAAGATATTACAGGAACAGCATCTCAGCACCTGAAACTGCTGAGCCATCAAAAAAAAGAGGGCTGTTTGGGGCTTTCGAGTGAAAACGAAACAAAGGAAACTTCCCCTCTTCAGAGACCACACACCAGTCCACCAACACTGTCGTAAGCCAGGCTCTCCGTTTCCTCCCCCCGGGCCCACTTCACTTCGTGAAGGCTTTAGGCGGGAAAAAGCGCGGCGCACCATCAGCAGGCTCTTCCGCCTTGGACACGCCGGCCCTTTATTGGTTTAAACGCTGAGGGTCTGTTTTGACGTGAGCCCATTGGCTGAGAGCAACGGGGTATGTGTGTGGCTTCAAAGCCCTAATCAAACGCAAACGCTGCTGTGTCTGCAGAGGGCAGGTCTGATTTCTGCTTTCCGACGTTACTGGCGAAATGGAGCCCTGCCCGCGCGCGTCCTCTGTAAAAGTGATTTTCTCAAAGTCAGATGTTTATTTGGAAAAATGCGTGACTGATACAATAGAATATTTGTTGCTTAGGGTTGAAATGAGGGGTGCTTGAGTCAGTTTCTTACCCTTCCCAATATGGGCACATCTTTTAACCCATTCTTTGGGGAATAATCCGAGTTTACAATTTATTACATTCTACAATAGAAAAAAATGCTTGCAGAATAGTTGTTAAAGATCTTGACATTGACAACACACATTTGAGGGGGTGCTCACTGAGCTTGTTTTCTTGCAGATGTTTCATTACATAACTAGGTAACATCAACACTTACTATCATAAATTATTATAAACATTATGAACTAGTAACATCACGTTACCTAGTTTAGGTAATGAAACGTCTGCAAGAAAATAACCAAGCTCCCCTCAAATGTGTGATTGCTAATATCACGACCTTTTAACAAGTGTTCTGCAAACATTTCTGTACTGAAGAATGTAATAATTTGTAGAATGTGATATTCCCCAAAAAATGAGTAAAAGATGTGCCCATATTGGGAAGGGTAAGAAACTGATGTGAGGATACTTATTGCATGTTATACTGTACTGTATCACAAATAGGTAGTTACGGCTTTTGAGAGAATGGCTTGGGCAGCCAGGTAACATCATGTGGTATTACAATTATTAGATATAATGAGATAATGAAAAAGTTAATGGGTCTCTTCCCATTCTGAAAGGCACTTCTTTTGCAAATCTCAAAGCTGACTTATGACCTTAAAAAGAAAGTGCTGAGCTGAGCTTTAGTCTAATTAAGTCACAATTTAAGTGTTCTTATTTTAAGTACTTTCAGAGCTTTTGCAATGTATTTGAAAAATGAAAAGTGGAACACAACAGTTATCTTAAATAGATAATCTGATGATAAACGAAAATGAAAACAAATCTATGACTGATTCATTTATTGAATATATACATGATTGATCAGACAAAAACAATGTAAAATTACATGTATGTTATGTGTGTGTACATATATATAATTAAAAGGTAATAAATTATGGAATTAGTAAAAGCTAATGTCATTATCTGCTTTCAGATACATGAATATGAAATTTGAGACTTAAATATACAGAATATGCCACAATCAGAGTAACATTGGGTATTGCATCTACTGGTGTATTCCATGGATACATATATTCAAGATCTTTAGACTTTTCTCCTTCTGAACAGCCAATGTGACAACACTAATGGCTGGTTTAGCAATTACCATACATGGCATTTATACAATTTAAATTTAATTCATGCAACTAGTGTACAGAGCATGTATACAAATATAAACAAACAATTCTTGACAGTGAATGCCTTCCCATAGGGAAGCTATCAATCCAAAATTGAGCTCCAATTTTCTTCCAATCCACACATAATTTTGTAGAGGATGAGTCCTGTTTCTGAATATTTATACTACGCCATCAGAACACAAGGTGATCTAAACTTCACCTATTAATATACATTACATATACAATTGCAATCTTTCCATTGTACCGCAATTCAAATGATGTACAACATTTGGATCACCACATAGCAAGTTATATATTTACATTTGCATTTCCTATGCATGTATTTACAAACAAAAGAAAATTATTTAGACTTACTTCAGATCACAGACAAAAACATGACTTACACAGGCTTTCTAATTATGCCAGCAATCAAAGGTAACAGACTGTAAGTTATGAGCTCAGGCTATGTACTATCTCAAGTTATGAAGAAACAATAAAATAGTCTAAAGTCAGACAGTTAAGTCTTTTGCATCTTGTGATCCTCAGGAATGTGAAATTCTATTTACTCTGTTCCATTCTCAATGGCTATTACACTCCTTTCTTTCAGGGAAATTAAAAATGAACATGGCACCGAAGAGTTAAAAAAGGGCTAAAAGATATTAGTAAATATCTGTCTTTGGAATTTTGAAAGTTATATACTGTACTGATTAATATTAATGAATCACTTGGGATAGAAACCTGCTGTCCCAAGACACTGGGGCATTTTGAATTGCAAGATGCCAAGAGTAAGAGAATACAACATATTTACATTTAACAAGTTGCTCCGCTGCATTATCAGTTCCTAGCAAGGTTTATTTAGGCAGGGTAGAAATATCTGCAGCATTTTGAATTGCTGTGTCAGGACACACAGAAGCAGGGAAAAGATAGAAAGCAAGGGTACACTTCTAAATAATTACCAAGATACCCAGAGCAAAGGGAGATACAGCATAGGTGTGCCTGAAATTAAGCTGCATTGAAGAAAGACAAGCAGAGACACACATGCATAATTTACTGTAATAATTTTAAGCTGAGAGGCTATTCAGTTCTATCCTTCGTGCTTTTAGGAAATTAATGTTATTTTGGCAAGCAAGTTATCCTCCAGGGAAGTGCACATATCAAAGAATCACTATGACAAACCCCTTACTCAGTTTCTTTAATTACTGCATAGTTACTGAGGTTGGTTAAAAAAAACCCTGTCCATCCATTAGGCTCCTAGACCTCCTGCCTCTTGCCCAACTTTCATCTTATTCCCCAAATTCAACCTGATACAGAGGAGATTTCATAATCACTGGATGAACTGAATTGCCTTTCAATTTTCCTTTGCTCCTTGATTTTCTGTGTAACATCAGTTTTCTTCTCAAAGTAGTTTACTAAGACTGACTCTGTAAGGATAGAGGCTAAGATCTGTTCAAACGAGATGGACCAGTCTGTATCAATGGTGCTGCCACATCGTGCAGCTGAGCTGCCTGCCTCACAACCAACTAGAACTGTATCGTCCGCAATGTCTTCGCACTGTAAGGAGCCTGTGCTGACCATAGAATATGAAGACATGGACATATCATCTTTAGTTTCATCATCTGAAAACAACTGTAGGGGGGATCCTGGACCTTCGCCTCCTCCATCTACAAAAATCTGATTTTCCTGTTGGTTTTTCTCAATTTGAATATCCCCAGAAGCTTTGCCTTCTGGAGTAATCTGAGAATATTGCTCTAGGATTGAACACTGACTCTGATCTGAAGCCGGAGACTCTTTATTTACAGGGTCCTTTTTAGCAGGCTGATTAGAGAACTTTTTGCCAACCTCCCCAATTTGTAGAAGAAGGCTGGCAACAGTGGCAATGGCATGGTACAGTTCTTGCTCCAAAGAATCTTCACTGAACATGTTATACAGGGTCTTGCACAATTCTATAAATTGTTCCTTAAAAGAAAGAAAGACATATGATAGCAATTAATAAGGTGAAAAATCTTCAAATGGATAATGCAAAGCTAATGTCCAATTCTAATAGATGCTCTCTTAATCCTCTCAAGTTAACATCGCAGCAATAGCATATTAAATTTCCATTTGAGATATTCACGTTGTAAAAATGTAGACAATTAAGTTTTACATATTAATGATCCAGAAGAGAAATACCTACTAATAGTTGCAACGTATTTATATGCACTGCCACCATATGACTGGGTATTAACTCTGAAATTCGTTGGTCAAATTCATCAACAAATGATAAAATATACAATCTTTTCACACTGTAAGAAAGTCATCTGGTTTAGACAATTAGAATGGAGGTACATTAGAGTATATTATTTTAACTTTGAAGTGTACTTCCATTTTTTATTGGGATGAGTTTAAAGCTATTTTTCATAATCACAAGTTGTGTACCTTGTTTTCTTATATAATCATATATAGACTCTACTTTGTTTTGAATCTTTTATTTGTAATGCTAAAAAACTAAACAAGATGTTAATTCATTTTTCCTATTACCACAGTCCTAGTATCTGGCATCGTTTCAATATATCTCTTCTATCTTTATTTTGGTGAACCTGATGTAAGAATTAAAATAATCTCTAAATAAAGAGGCTACTTTTTGATTGCTTTGGTCATTCCAGAATTTTACAGAATGCAAATGTTGAGTGCAAATCCTTGTAAGGGTATGCTTTATCAACCCATTTTATAGGAAGGGAGAGAGGAAAAAAGAAAACAAATTCTAGCTTCAAACTCCCACCTCTACTATAATAAATTATCCTATAACAAATTATCTTTCAAAAGTAATATTATTCAAATATGGCATAGGTCAAATCACTTCAGTTTCTTCCTTAATTCCGATAACATGAAAATTTTCCTTAAAGTGAACAATACTTCACATACATACATACATACATACATACATACATAACTCAATAAAAAAGTTACACTAAAGTTTTCAAACTTTCTAGCTTGATCTAACATTCTAAAAATCTCTCCTTCAAAAACACCATTTTAAATCCATAGATTCTCCAGCAACTTCCTACCTGACTCATCTTAGGGAGATCTTTGATTGTTTCTTTTCTGGCATCTTTCTCCTTGGCCCACATTCGCAAGTGGTATCTGTAATCATGAGGACTTGTGCCCCTCTCTGCAAGGAAGATTAATTTAATATAAATTAATGCATATTATGAACTCTGGTAATGTCAGCATTACCCAGGTATTTCTTTTAGAGCAGGACATCTTTAAGGAAACTACCAACAATAAGAACACTTCTTACCTTGATCTTTGGATTCCCCGTCTCTTCCTGATTTATCTTCCTGAATATCTGTTTCTATAAAATCAAGCACATTAAGAATAAAGGCTATTTTTATTAGAAGCAGGGTACTACAAACAGAACAAATAAATGTTTATCCTAATATTGCATCTAGACTGAAGTACATGTAATGAAGATTCTGGATCAAAGTTAAGGAAAGATTACCATGGTTACTGTAGAAAAAAAAGTACAACAGGCTAAAAATAGGTGAGGTCTCTAACTCAATTTCCTTTGCCCTGAATATGGCTTTTCCTTTTAAAAGCTGATTCTGCTTCTTTAAACTACAAAGGGGAAATTAATTTAATTTAATTTACATTTACAAACTTTCAACTTAGAATTTAAAAAAAGGGTTACTTAAAATTTTTGTTCAGGGTTATTGTTTTTATCATTTAATTTTTGAAATGCACTGTGAAAAGAAATTAAATAGGAGAAAAAAACCCAGAAAATAAGCAGTAACCGGATATTTTAGAATTCAGAAAACAGCAACAGTGATATAATGGTAGGACAGACTTTAGATAAAATTACAAAATACAAATAAAGGGTTTAATAAAAAAAAAGTTCAATTAATATGAAATGTAATGTCACAAACAGGTGCCCTATTTTAATATGCTTTAAATGGGATCAGAGAAGTCCTTTCTTACAAAGCACCCCTAAATACAATAAAAACAATCTTTAAAGATATAAGATATTTGATTATCAGACTCTGAACACGAAACACGATATATGGTATGGTTATCCCAGAAAGCCTGATTCTTAATTTTTGAAAATAAAAGGTTGTACCAGGTGATCCATAAAATATGTTTATATGAAGAAAACAGTACCAAGGTCTTCTGGAAGAAGAAACTACTTCAGCCACATATTTGACATGGCAAGGAAAGCAAAAAAAAAAAAAAAGATTGCAATATCATAGTGTACAATGATCAGCAGGAAAAAAATGGAGTCAATCACAAAACCTAGTTGAAATAAAAGCATTTCCTTCTGGAAAACAAAATCTCAATGCTTTCACCTGAAAGCATTTGGAAACACTGCTCCTGATAAAAGAAAATAAAAGATCATCCATGCAGGGGGCAAGAGCATTGCTCCGTATCAGCATAAAAGAATCTGAAGTCTCCTCCACGACAGGATCTTGAGCTTTGTGGTGAAAAAAGGGGAATCATGCCCTGCAACTCATTCATTACAACAAATGGAGCCCAAGTCTGAGATTAACAAGCACTTGAGGGTTTTCTAAAGTAAATCCAAATACGTGGAACAAACTAAACAGTGATTTTCATCGGGGTGTGTATGCGTTTAAAAAAACCTCCAATGGAAAGAAGGTGGAAGTTAACAGGGTTAGGCTCATCATCATTGACATTCCTTGATCAAGCAAAAAAAAAAAAGAGTTCATTTCAGATGATCAGACAGAGATTTCTGTATTTTCAAACGAGATACTTTAACTTCTCTTTCAAGTGATGTCACAGTTGATTCATGATGTCCCAGCCAAGATTGCAATGACTTGAACATTAGGCATTAAACTGATTTTCTTTGCAAATTTCACTTCTTCCTGCTTCTTTGTAGTGTTGGATAGTTTTGCTTGCTAATGTCCTTGTAGCCTGCATTTGGTCTTGGATATAAGATCAATATTCTGATCTCTAAACCCAAGAAAGGTTTTTCTGATCGCCATAGCACAAATGGCCACAGAGTGCAGAGCCCAGTGGAAGGATGGAAGGGCATGGTTGCATTGTAAATCTACCAGGCCAACTGGAGCTCAGCATACTGCTGAACTCAAAACATCTCTTCCATGCACTGTGAACTCTCTGAAAGGGAGTCTCCTATCATGATAGCAGGGAAAGGGCAGTATCTACCGGCACCTTGGATTCAGCAGTGGATTTCAGATGAGATGGAATCTCTGTTGTTGGGACACACTTCAAAAAAGAGATGCAGGATTGTCTTTGTGAATGAACACAAGTATACTGGAAACACTTTTAAAAGCTTTTGTTTAGCTTTGGAACATTAGCCCTGCTGTTGGTTGTACACTATTGTCAGATTAATTTTCACAGCGGTTTGTGCACAATGGGTTAGAAACAGGGGAATAAGATGACTAAGGAAATGAAATACTATGGCTGATTGTTTAATTGTAGTATCTGTGGCTTTAAGAAATTCTGAAGCAATTTCATTTTATATTAAGCAGGTCACTTTAGCACATCTACAGTAGCCCATCTTAGTTGTTTCAGACTAACCTTGCAAATCACAACGTAGGAAGAGATCCAGTTCTGAGACAAAAGGAGATACTAGAGAGCAAAGAGAAGAGAGAAATAAAGAAGAAAGGCTTTGAGGACGGAGAAATTCAGGGATGAGTGCAAGTCAAAATATAGAATAACAGAGAGAAGCCAAGAAAGAAACAAGTTATACAAGATTTGGGCAAGATTTGAGTACCTTGGGTTGGAAAAAAAATGACAATTAGTCTGACCTATGTTTCATATACAAATAATCATTACCATAAGCCATGACAGAAGCTAGAGCAGTTGTGGGATAATATTCTGATGGAAGAGCAAATCAGAAAATTCTGCTTGGCTTCAATGTGTTTTCATGTTCACTTTCCCTAATAGATAAAATCTCTCATTTTTTACCTTCAGTAGCATTATTACCTGTGAAGTAGTTTGTAGCTTCCTGAGCAGACTCTTCTTCCTCTGAACTGAAAGCTATACAAAGAGAAAACTGTTACTGGATGTTACGAATTACTTAGGATAGCTCTATATACCTATCTCTGATTACAGTACTGGACTTCAGTTGATCGCCTATATCCAATGGAATCTTTCCACTTAGAAAAGGCTCTGTGATGCAGCAGAAACTTCCACAAACAAAAAAGGGAGGAGGGACTTTTAACTGATTTCCCTTTTCTTCCACAAATTTTCTGTCGACGCTTCAAATCTGTTCTGGAGGATTTGGGAGTTCTGAAACAGCACTGGAGAGACAAGTGGGTAGTAGGAGAAAGAGGAAATCTGTAGGAACAGAAGCTGCCTTTTCAGAATGCGAAGGCTGCTTTTATTTGTTCAGGTGCAATGCAACCTCTTACATTTATTTAAGGCAATTTCTAACTATATAAATAAACAAAAACAAAGCAACCCTAATTAACCTTGATAGCTTTCCAGGGAGTGCAATTTTAGGGCAATGTAGAATTGACGCTAGGCTTTACATGCCTTAACTTGGCTGCAATGCTCAGATTGGCTGAAATATTTCAGAGACACAACACGGCGTAACTCAATTAGAATATTTATCACAAATATTTAGTGCAAATCTATGGCACACCTAATAAAGACAGTGCTTCTTGAAGACTATATTGGCCAAGAACTGCTGGAAGAACAAGAAGAATTAACAGGGTCCTTCTTCCAACGAAAATAATTCTACAGGAAAAACAAGGCAATTGCTATGTCAAAGCTAAGCATTAATCATGAATCGTTCTAGAAAATGGGTTAGTTCAGCTATTACACAGTCAGAACTGAAGAAGCTTCTTGGATGAGAAACAAAACATTTTCAAAGAAAAACAAAATCTGGTTGCCTTTTGAAAATGTACCTTTGAGGCAGTTAGTAAGCAATGACTACTAATACTTCAGCTGAATTTAAAACAAAATTTCTTCTACTTAAATACTGATAATCTCTCAGTCTACTTTTCTTCCCTCAACTCAGATATATACTCAGGGGCTAAATGGTGTCTGTGAAGAGAGGAGCATGTTAGAAAGTGCTCATGTCAATTGTCTGTGTTACTGTTGTATTTCACATGGTGATCAGGGCTTCAACACTAGCGCTACATTACAGTCTCCGGAATACTTCTGCAATTTTAATAGGTCAACACACCCAAAAAGAAAAAGATATGGCATAAATGGAAACAAACCCAACAACCCAACACACTTAGCCAATACGTACAAACTATTCTGCAAAGCTATTAAAATTAGGCAGGGATGAAAAAGCTCATAGAAAATTGAAACTAGAAAGCCCTATATGCCTTATGAATATATTAATGAGTATGTTCACTAATAGCCCCATCATCAATTAATTCATACAAATTAAGTCAATTAAGATTTACAAGGCAAATATATATAATTAAAAGCTGTCTTGGGGCTATATGTCATTTGCTAAATTCTGTACATACCGGTAGAATAATTCTGTCTTCTTTTTTTATGGTAATGGGCCAATCCTAACTAAGATTATTATGCGAAGAAACAATGGTTAAACTCACCTAGGCCCATCTTTTAACAAAGCATATAAAGAAAACACTGCCGTTTCTGCCAATGGGCTTTTTCATTAATCTGAGTGTGGATGGAGAAATGAAAGCCTCTCTACCTATGTACACTAAACCTCTGCATAGCTATACTAAAATAGGTAGTACTATTTATGTTCTTAAGGGTAGAATATTGTAATCACTTATATGTACTATCCGTCTAGTAAATTTAGTAGAAGAGCCTTAAGAAATTTGTAATCCTTAATTCCCACCAACAGAAGTGTGAAAGCAGTGGATCACCTGGAGGCAAATGTAGTTTGTAAAGGAGTTTCAGCTTCTCAGTCAGATCACCATGATACATTCCACCTGTTGGGATCAAAAGAAATACAAGATTTTAGAAGTATTCCTAGATAGCCTTTTTTTCTGATTCTTATGCTTAATAACTATGATGTAGAAGTTTAGCTAGTAAAGGTTTTCCTATTCCTACGATTATCTCTGAGATTAAAACTTGTTTTTATGCTTTTTCTCTCAACATGATTGATTTTCATTTATTTATTTACATCGATATATTTGGCTTATAGTCTATGAAAATTAAACCATCCATAAAATCACCATTTAAAAAATCTCATAAATATAACATTGTAAGTAGTATTAATAAAAAACATTGGATACCCAAGGACTGTCTTCACCATGTTTCCTAAGAACAAAAGAGCAGAGGCACCTCTGATCTCAGGGGGCATGTTGCTCTACAGAGAGAGAGGCCAATAATGGGAATGGTATTCTATGGATTCCAACCTGCCTAGGTTCTTTTAGATCAGCGGTTCTCAACCTTTTTCAGGCGGTGACCCCGACCTGCGCCGCGCATGCGCGGTGCGACGGCCCGCATCGCACATGCGCGGCGTGACAGCCCGCATCGCGCATGCGCACAACGGCCCACACCGCACATGCACGGCGCGACGGCCCGCACCGTGCATGCACGGCGCACGGCCTGCATCACGCATGCACGGCGCACGGCCTGCATCACGCATGTGCGGTGCTACCCTGCGCATGCGCGGTGCTGCCCCCTGCGCCGGCCGAGGGGAAAAGGGGGGGAAAAATGGCGGACTGCGGTGTTTGGCGACCCCCGTGAAATGGTCGTTCGACCCCAAATGGGGTCGCGACCCACAGGTGGAGAACCGCTGTTTTAGATTGATAGCCAGACCATTCTCTCTTTGGCTCTAGGCCATTTGGAACAGGTAAATTCTACTTGGAGAAAATGCTTCCACAATATAAACCCAAGCTATAGATGGCTTTACAGGTAGTCCTCAACTTTCAGCTACTCATTTAACAACTATTTGAAGTTACCATGGCTCAGAAGAAGGGCTTTATAGTCTGTAAAGCACTTCCAGCCATTGTAAAACATTGCCCCCCCCCCACCCCAGTCATATGACTGTGACTTGGATACTTAGAAGTCTGTTCACACTTATCTCCTGTTGCCAAGCAACCTCGGAACATGTGATTGCCATCTGCAATCTTCTCTGCTAGTTCCCCAGAAAGTCAGTGGGGAAGTAGATAGAAAGGTTGCAAGCTGCTACCACCTGCTAAATGATTTCCCCTCCCTTCCCCACATACATATAAGATTTTAGAATTAACTATAAAAAATAAATGGTTTCTCATGGAAAATAGATTTATTTTGGCTATCTTGGCTATTGTAAGCCAAAACAAAGATAAGTTACTTCATGATTTTAGAAAATAGACTACAAGGGACTAAAAATTCTAAGAAGAAAGAAAAAAATACAACCCTATTCTTGATTTCAGATAACATCAGGACTCACAAAATGATACAAAACATTATAATATTGGAAACATTAAAGGAGATTGTTGAAGAATGGAGCCAGAAATTAGTAACTACAATATCAACACTGTTAGTAATGATGTCTGCTTCTGTGGATAAACTATGTCTAAAAGATGTTAATGAAGCTGTGGAACAAATTTTATCTGACAAGAAAGAAAAACTATGCAAAGTGCAACAACAAATCGCAGGCCAAGAAAATGATTTTGAAAATGACAGTTTACTGGATTTACAAATGAAACTGGATGAAGCTTTAAAAATGTAAAGGGAAATACAAATGATAAACCAAGAGAATGGTCTGGAAAATGTTTTCTTATTGGATTTAAAAAAACAGACTTGTTGAAGCCTTGAAGAAATCTGTGTGATGGGATCAAGAGAATTAAAAAGAAATCAAATTCTGTGACAATATTGATTGAATTAAATATTAAGATTGCTAGAAACAAAAGAAAGGAATATAAACTTATTTTATTTGATCAATGATAAAATAAACCATTTTTTTTTGGTTTATGGAGCATTACGGACTTTTTACTTATATCAGGATCAAAAAAATAATGTTTAATAAATTTGTTTATAGATAGCAATCACAGGCAATCAATAAGTAAGTATTCTAACTATAAACATAAAGGAATTTGGCAGAGAAATACTAGCTTATCCAAAGTCATTGAGTTTATATTGAATCATGGAATAATTTGAATAATTTGAGTCAGACCATACCTATTCATGCTTCTATCACTCAAATACATATATTATACAAATAGCTTAAAGCCATAGGTAGCTTTGGTTGATTTCTGAGTAGAAGACAAAATGGTCAGGAAAAACTATTATTTTTATCCACCCTGTGAGGAAAATGAGTCGCTCTAATGTGTTTTCAACCAACTTTCTTCAGAAATTGTCATTGAATTTTGCAGTTTTGTTTGGGGCTGCTCTATCTGAACCAGATGACCAATTTTCTGTATCTATAGAGACTGCAGCCACTGATAAGGACAGCCTCAGCCTCAATCCCACCTCAAAGACCCCTCCCCTTGAAATCCAAACGGCTGCACAGCTCTAGTGTTGTGTTACTTTTCAACAATGATTTAACATATAAGACCAGATACTATTTCAGAAAAGCTACTTACTCATGCCTGTTGCAAACTCTTTAAAGTTGATAAGGGAATCTTTGTTTTTGTCCAGAAGTCGAAACATTCTTTCTGCAAGCACTGGTGTGTGGAGTCCACAAGACCAAGGTGTAAGGGAAGCAAACAAGTCTTTGAACTGTTCAAGGTTGATGCGGTACTGCTCTAAGTAGGGTAGGCTCTGGTCTCGTTGAGTAGCTGAAGTATGATTTCCCCAGTAACAGCTCATTAAGTGTTTTGCCTATAAACAAAACAAATGATTTATTTATTAGATCTGCGTTCTGCCTTTATTATGTACAATTCAAAAATAACATACAGAAGCTCCCTCATCCTATTTCCCCAAAACAACACTGTGAAAGAGGTTGGGCTGAGAGAGAGAGTGAGTGGTGCTTTTCTTTTAATCTGTAAGCCTTGAATGTATAACTTAAAAGTTTAGGTATGGCCTTTAATCACTTCTGAAACATGCAAGACAATGAAAATGATAATTGTAAAGAATCCAATCTATTTGCACACAGAACCAAGCAGAAAATGTTCAATAATGGAGAAGGACGGTTTGGAAATAAATAGGGTTTTCTGGCAGTTCTACAGCCTTTGAAATGTTGGTTTTAACCCTGTAATGAACACTCTATTGCTTTTGTTTAACTGTGATAATTTGAAAGGTCTTGGCTGAAAGCACAATACTCTTCAAACTCTGCATTTGGAAAATTAGGAATTCATGTTTGTTAAGTAAGGAAGACTATTATGTGACATTGCTAATTCTAAACCAGTGGTTCTCAACCTTTTTCAGGTTGAGACCCCACTTGCCCCGCCCATGCACGGCGCAACCCCGGTGCGTGCGTGCATGTGCGCGTGCGTCGGGCCGATCTGCGCATGCGGGCGTGTGCGCGACAAAAAAACAAAAAAAAAACAAAAACAAAATGGCAGACCGCAACGGCCCGAATCGCGCATGCGCGGTGCGCGCGCAACCCCCCAAAAAAACAACAAAACAAAATGGCGGACCACGTGTCCGGCGACTCCCGCGAAACGGTCGTTCGACCCCAAATGGGGTCGCGACCCATAGGTTGAGAACCGCTGTTCTAAACAAAACACAAGAGAGAAGTCAAGGCAAAGTATTTTGTCCCCAGCTCCTCAGAAGTTGCGTCTTTGATTGGAGATTGGTTGAAATACTGCTCTTTTCCCCAAAGAAAAACTAAATAAATCTTATATATTTTTTAGTATAACAGGATGTGATGTAATGAAACAAAATAAAACTAAACTAAACTAAAAGCTGAATTAGCCTAACAAAATAAGATCCCTTTTAATTTTGTTGAGTTTCTCTGTTTTCTCAACTACAAAAATAAACCCAAACTGAACATAAAAGTCTTTTTAATACACCACCAGCTTAGAGTCTGGCATCGCTGTAATTTAAAGTTTTCATAAGCATACTTTATCTCTACTTGCAGCAATAATAAAGAGGATAATGTTTTGTCAGGGTCTCCCACCTTAAATACTACATAAAGATCTTCTAATTCTTGCATAGAAAAGCCAATGTCTCCAGATACAGCTCGGACCTGCAGAAATCACAGCAGCAAATATATTTTAGTTCTGTCAACTGTGACTTTGAAATGATAGATTTAATTAAAGGAGGAATCTATATTTTTAAAACATGGCAAAGTAACTTTGTTACTAAAGAAAAAACTAATGATTTTGAACACAATGTTGTCGTCTGTATTTGTGAGGTAGTGATCTGTAAGATCAGAAGATTCTAAAAACTAAAAACTGAATAACAAACATAACAAACAAAAAGAACAATTCTATTCTCTTGAACTGAGTCAATAAGCACAAAAAAGATGGTCAACGGTATTATATGTATTTCCTGCACTCGGTGCACTATAATTGGAAGCAGGAACAGGAAATGGGTCAATTTTTTCTTCCATTCAGCTTTTTTATCTTTAGTGTGCTCACTGTCAAACTTCTACAAGGGCATTAGAGACAATTGCTTGACATCTGATGCTATCTGGAGGGAAGGGATACCACAAACAACAGACAAAAACAGCAGCAAGAAAATGTGAAAGCCACTCTTCCCTTGAGATTCCCAGATAGAGCAATTCAGAGAATTGAAAGGTCACTATTTCCTGTTACATTTTCAGCAGGAGAAAATAAGACAGAAAATTAGCTAGTATGAGTCTATGATAAATCTGTCAAGGTACTTTCATAAAAAAGATTGGAATGTTTTCGAACCAACAGGTTATGGGATAAAAATTAAAAAAGAAATCACAATGCTCCTTATGAGGAAAACAACATCCCTCAGTTGGCTTTATTAACTTTACTAACAAATTATTGAATTGCGAACTTTTGCTGATTCAAATAAATCTGTCTGCACTCATAAGACAGGAGAACACAGGAAAGAGTGAGTTTATAGCACATTGGAATACATATGCAGCATGCTGAATACCTATATGGCACATGGAAATACATATGCAGTGTGCTGGAAACTAATCCTTCTCCTGATTTCCAGAATATTCTAAATTGGAATTATAGAAGCTTTCAGGTTTTAGTATTATGCTGCCCCTCATCTAAGGCAAGAATTGCACTAAGCATGTTTTTGTACTTATTGGATTTGAGAACAAAATGGACTTATGAATAACCTCTCTGTAACTAGGGGATTATTTGTACCTATATCAGAATCAACTAAAATGCCACATGAATAAAACTTTCTATTTTTCTGGAACAATTAATTAGGATTGGTAGCAGGAAAAGTAGAGAATGCAAGAGAAAGGAACAAAAATTATAGAATTATGCCAAATGCTGGGGCCGTGAAGTCTTCAGCTTAATACCGGTCTTAAGGGAGATTGATAATACTTCTAATCAATATTCAAATTAGCAAGATACCACGACATATCATTATATTACCACACTACACACCTTGCTGTAGAAAATAAAGAATAACATGGCAAGTAGTTATTTATCTAATTTACTTCTTTATATTATTTAGCTTAACCTCCTCAAATATTCCAAATAGGAGAAACAAAAATCAGTTAACTTAATACGTGCTTTTAAAAATATGGATATAACTTACCACACTTCTCTTAGCAGTGTCTTCTAAAGAATGGATTACCTTCAATCTTTGTTTAAAACGCATCTGTTCAATGTCACCCGCTTTCAAGTGGCTGAATTTCTGCAGTGAAAATGAAAACTGGGATTTGTAACTAAATCCACAGAAAATACCACACGTTTGGGGAAAAAAACATACACTCATTTGATGGAATACTTTTACTTAGCAATTATTTCACTGATGATGAAGCAATGCTTGGAGAAGTGATAGCTCAGTAGCCATGTTTGGAAGCCATGGGGGAAATGGAGCTAATTGATTTGTACTGCAAAAATAAGCCAAGCCACTAGAGCACAGTTGTCAAACTCGCCACGTCACATGACGTGTCACGGCAATGGGGTGGGCGTGGCTTCGGTATGATGAAACTGGTCCACGGGCCGGCAATTTGACACCCCTGCACTAGAGAGTAACAAAGAGGCAGAACTTTTGATATCTCTTTGCTTCCCCCTAGCACTCATCTGGAAGTCAGATTTGGAACTTCTAATGGAAAGTAAAGAGGGAAAAGATACTGTATATCAGCCAATGGTAGCAGCAGTAAAAACCACCTGAAAACATAGGATTGACTTTAGGGAGCCAAAAACCAAAACTAATAATAGATAATTACAGCTAAATGATTTGTCTATTGCATTCTTCATAAAACAGACAGGTGACCCCATACTTTGAATTTATGAATGCTTATATTAAAGACATATCTTTGATTAACAGATATTACAAAGCCAGTACATAATTCATTTAAAAATACCAAAATAAAATGTAAGATTTGTTATATTTTGACCTCATAGGCTGTTCTGATAAGTTCAAATATATCAATTTCCACTGGTGGATCATCCCCACTCGTCAATAAAGCATGGAGGTGAGGAATAGGTGGGAAAATACTCTGCCGATTAACCACATTATCCAGGTACCTACAAAAAATAAAAAATCAATACAGAATTTTGAATTAGTGCATAATCTGAAGATTATGGTCCGGAGGTTCTATATAATTTATTTAATAAAATATATGTCTCAGAAATCTTTCATGATAACCTGAACTGATTTTGAAATTAAAATAATTAAAATGACATTTATGATTTAAGATATTTGATTCATTCATATATTCTAATTAAATTATATATTAATAACGTAACGCTATATTATTGTGTAATTAATGTACTGTATATATTGAAGCATTTCGGTCTCTGATAAATAAAGGAAAAATGGCAATAATCATATATAAGCGTATATATCATAACTGTGACTCAAAGTTCCCTTGTAAACTATCTTTTTTCAGGACGTATTTTTTGATGTGGTGAAGCTATCTAACGTTGTATTTATCTGCTCTAGCCATAAAATATTGTTATCATTTTTTCCTGACACAAGCAGAATTGTGCATGATTTGTGACGCCTTGGTGGTGACTGCAGTGATGATGTAGCAAAGCCTGAAATTGGTCCAATTCCTCTTAGCCATTTTTGGCTGCTGCAGACATGGCACATTCCCCAGTTGGTTTGAGCAGTAGGAGATATTGGGCACAACACATTTATGTATTATATGGGTTTCTTATTTACATATGTAATGATATTAAAATATCCGACTGGCAGGTACTTTGCACAATGCAGCAGTGTTGGCTGAAACAGGATAACTTTTTAAGATGGAAAGTCCCCCCACCCCACCCCCAGCTTAATTCTGAAATTAAAAACAAAGCTACCTGCCCAAGACAGTCATGGCTTCACCTTCGTCACAGCAATTTAACAGCTTGTCCATGTTGGCATCCAGGATGGCCAGGGATACCTGCAAGATGACCTTTATGCCTTCGTAGAAGAAACAGTCAACAATGACCACTGCGCTTTCAAAAGGCATGACACTAAGGAAAAGTGTGAGGAACCAAGATAGTGATATGCTGGAAATGACTCCTAAATCTTGCATCTTCTCAGACAGCTGAGGAAGGCAATCTCTTGTTAGTTCTTCAAAGATGCCTTGGTCTACTAGTGCACCTGAATAGGCAACAGAGACAGAAGTGTTATCTGTGGTATTGTGAGAGTAAGAGTGTGAAACAGGGTTCTATTACAAATGAAGAGCTGATTTCTCCAAACCACATTTCAAATAAAATCTGGGGTACTTTGTAATGAGCTCACATATGCACAGTCGGTATTTGATTTGCAAACTGGCTTCACTGTATATTATTTATCCTCAAGGAAGCGATTAATATCAGTTACAAAATCCTACTGCAAAGTTTGAGTTGCAGCAGTTTTTCCTCTAAGTGGAAATTATATTTTGAAATAGAAACACAAAATGATAAATATTAATCTGCGTTTGAGAAGGATGCACCATTTCTGATTTAGAATATTTTTCAAGCTTCTTTATCTCCACGTATTTGACAGCAAGATGAAACCTGAATTGGAGATTCTGTACTGAATTTGTCCACAATAAAGTAACTTCTTTCTCATAAAATTATTAGGATTCTATATTTAGATTTCATTTCTAAAAACTATCATTATACTTCTTGCCGCTGAATACTGATAATGTTACTTCTTATTTTATTGACATTCTCTGCAATTTCTCGCTAGATTCTTAAAATTGCCTGACCCCAGTTAGGGCCCACAGAGTCGGCCTTCTCCAGGTCCTGTCAGCCAGACAGTGTCGCCTGGCGGGGCCTAGGGGAAGAGCCTTCTCTGTTGCGGCCCCGGCCCTCTGGAACCAACTTCCCCCGGAGATCCGTGTCGCCCCCACCCTCTCCGTCTTTCGTAAACTGCTTAAAACATACCTTTGCCGGCAGGCCTGGGGCAGCTAACATCTTGCCCCTAGCCAGTGTATGTTTGTGTGTATGTTTGTGGAATGATTGGTTTTTTTTCTTTTTTAACTTAGGGGTTTTTATATTCATGTATTTTATTGGTGATTTCTATTATGTTGTGAGCCGCCCTGAGTTTTCCAGAATAGGGCGGCATAGAAGTCAAACAAATAAATAAATAAATAATAAATAAATAATCATTCTAGCTCCTTAATTATTTTGAAAGGATGGTATCTTTTTCAGACTTGGAAAGAAACAATACTTTTCAACTCAGTGTTGATTAAAATCTTATCAGGAAGGCTTATATATTGCAAAAAATAATATGGTAAAGCTCAAAAGAATGTAAGGATGAGAACAGTTCATGTAGAGCTAAGAAAGGTGTGGAAATATATTGAAAGCTTGGGAATATCTGATTAGATTTCAAGAAGATATTTACCTATTATTTTAATTAAGGACAGTATTATTAAATGGGGTTGATATAAACCTGCAGAAATTCAATACAATGCAATTTGAGAGAATCACAACAGAAACTCAGTAAATAAATTGGCTACGAAAATTTGAGGATTTCAACACTGGAACATTTTTAAGGAGTTTGAATAAGATATAATTATTCAGTTACATGGTTTTACCCAAACTTGAAAATGAGAAGACCGCTCACTTAATTAATTTGAACTGTGCAATTCTAACACTATTTTA
Organism: Bothrops alternatus; assembly: GCA_034064705.1. Taxonomy (NCBI): domain Eukaryota; kingdom Metazoa; phylum Chordata; class Lepidosauria; order Squamata; family Viperidae; genus Bothrops; species Bothrops alternatus. The sequence goes on along the minus strand of JARGCV010000007.1, from coordinate 43,958,436 downwards.
ATTATACAACGTCAGTGAAGCTTCAGTCAATCAGAATAGAGCTGGAAGGGACTCTGGAGGTTTTCTAGTCCAACCCCCTGCTCAAGCAGGAGACCTTATACTATTTCAGACAAGTGACTGTCTCTAGTCTCTTCTTAAAAAGCTCCACTGATGAAGTACACACAACTTCTGACGGCAAGCTAATATTTTGAACGTTCATCTACTTGTCCTAAAGACAACTATCCAACTGTTCTGCAACTCAAGATCTCTCACTCTGACTCTTCAAATTCTTTTGCGCCATAAATCTCAGCTTTCAAAGTGACTTACCAACCACTCTAGTGTTATAGTAATCTGGCAGCATCCTCTCACACAGGGCTACGAGGAGCCAGAAAGCTTCTTCTTCGTTACAATACAGAAGCAGTACTGATGTCACTATGTTCATGGCCTGACAAATATGAAGACAAACATGCATATAGCCGTTTACATTGGGTAGGAAGCCTATTTAAAAAGGCAAGTATTCATTAGCTTTCCAATTTGTCAGAGCCTCAGATATAAATTATAAATGAGGAGGATACTGCATAGCTCAGAAGCAGATCCTTGGCTCTATGCAACTACTTTGAGAAAGTAGGTACATCTGGCAACCTTTGTGTTAAATGTTAAGCACAAGATAGAAACCTTTGTTATATAATAAATATTTTAATGTATTTTGCAGTTTATCAATGCCACACCCGTCAATCTGTTAATAATCTTTAGTCAAAACTATATAAACACCACTGTACCCAAATATTATCTAATATAATAATAAAACAATATAACGAGAGAGAGAGGGGGGGGGAGGGAGGGAGGGAGGGAGGGAGGGAGAAAGAAGGTACTTGTTCCTGAAATGTCACTGGGGAAATGAAAGAGGAAGAGAGATATTCTCACATGCCCTTATATAAACTCACTAATCTTCTCTCCTCCTCCTCCTCCTCCTCCTCCTCCTCCTCCTCCTCCTCTTCCTCCAGAACTCTTTCAGGGTAGAATCCCCTTTTCTCAAGAAGTGCATGAAGATGGAAGGAGTCTACAAAACAGAGGCTGGGGAATCACACAACCCACAGATGGCTCAACCATGCCCAAATAGTGCTCTCGGAAGGCAATATATTCCTTCTACGAAAGAAGGGAGAGACTGAGTTCCAATTCAAACTATGGCCAAGTGGTGAGAAAGAGTGCCATCAAACTACTAAGTAATCCAGAAACATCGCTCTTACCTGGCAGTATCCAATTGTAGGGTTCCGAAAAGCATACGCTGTTAGTACTCTTCTAAGTGCAGCAATTCCTAGTTCATTCTGAAAGGCAGGGTGCTCCGGCATTGAACGATGCAGGTCTCTTTCAATTTCCTCAGTGGCAAGGTTGTATTTTCCCATAGACTGTTTCACCAAATCACTGTAATACCCAGGGTGAGTGGCCATCTCATTCCAGGCCCCTATATCGACACAGAAACATTATTTTTTCTTGCCTACTGCACTCAAGATGTGATTCAGGCTGAGGCTTCTACAAATAAAAAGTTTCCTGCAGATTATCAAGCCTTTTGCAGCTGTCTTACACCGAGGACTAAATGCATGACGTTAATAAGAATGATATATTTAGAAAGGGTATTTTAAAGAATAGTACTTATTTTGCATTCCATTTTAGCAAACCTAAAGAAAAATACTTTGAGAAAAAAAGCCTCACCATTGTCTGAAGCAACTGGCCTAGAACAAAGAAATTCTAGCTCTGGGAACAATAATTGCTGACTTTTCAGGCCACCTGCAGCTTGGGGAGCAATTTCATTTGAATGGCAGTATTACTACCGTATACAATGGTTTAGCAGGGGAAAATATTTTCTCCTTAAGTCAGTAATCTATTGTGCACATTGAGTAAGAAAGTCACCTGAAAACAGGAGCCACAGTTCTCCACGAAGACTCTCTGGAATTCCTTTTTGCACCAGCTCACGGGTCTTGGCTGTCCGGTACATACACATGCCCCTCCCATATTCAAAAAAATGAATGTTCCAAGATTCTTCTTTCATTGTCTCCTTTGCCTGGAGAGGAAAAAAGCACAGAGGGGAATGTTGGGGAGAGGTGTGATCATTTGGGTGTGATGATCATCATGAAATTCCGTGACTTACAGTACATATTTGCATCACAAATACATAATCACAACGATGTCAGAATTTTATCACAGTGCAAATACATAATGGTGGCATATGCACAATGGTGCCATCATTTGCAGGTGGTTATTTTGACATCATTGTGATTTGCTGCAGCTACCACAAGCCACTGGAAACTTCAGTAGCTCCAAGTATTTTTCTTCTCCTCCAGCGCAGCATTTTCACTCTATCAGTAATTTATAAACATTGATCTCTAATAGCAACTTACAAAGATACTGCAACAGAAATACATGAAATACGATATAAAGAAGCTTTCCTCTAAATTGATTAAAAAAGGAATTAGAGTGCAAAATACTAGCATGGTTCTTGAACTGTATTATGTAGATTGGCATATTGTAACATGAATTTGATCTCAATCTGTGAGAACACAGATTAGCACTCTACTCCACCTCAGAGGTTAACTTTCTTAGATGTTTAAAATATGATTGCAAACATGTCTTAATGAACACATTATTAACAGCTAGTTTGGTTAAGGTGCTGGGTTATAAACTAGGAGAGTATGAGTTCTAATCTTCCCTTAGCTATAGACTAGACTAGACTAGACTAGACTAGACTAGACTAGAGCTGGAAGGGACCTTGGAGGTCTTCCAATCCAGCCCCCTGCTCAAGCAGGAGAACCTATACCATCTCAGACAAGTGACTGTCTAGCCTCTTCTTAAAAACCTCCAGTGATGGAGCGCCCACGATTTCTGGAGGCAAGCTGTTCCACTGGTTAATTGTCTCCACTGTCAGGAAGTTTCTCCTTAATTTTAGGTTGCTTCTCTCTTTGATCAGTTTCTAACCCAGTGGTTCTCAACCTTTTTCAGGTTGAGACACCACTTGCCCCGCCCATGTGCGGGGCGCACGCTCCGAAAAAAAAAATAATAAAAAAATGGCGGACCGCGACGGGCGGATCCGTGCATGCGCGGCGCACGCATGACGGGCCGATCCGCGCATGCGTGGTGCACACGCGCCAAAAAAATAAATAAAAAAAAAACAAAAAAAAAATTCAAAAAAACAAAAACAAACGGCAGACCGCGACGGGCGGATCCACGCATGCGTGGCACGCGCACGTGACGGGCCGATCTGCGCATGCACGGCACGCGCACGCCGAAAAAAAAATAAAAAAAATAAAAATAAAATTCAAAAAAAAAACAAAAACAAAATGGCGGACCACGACGGGCGGATCCGCGCATGCGTGGTGCATGCATGCGATGGGCCAATCCGCGCATGCGCGGCGCGCGCCGAAAAAAATTCAAAAAAAAAATTCAAAAAAAAAATGGCGGACTGCGACGGGCGGATCCGTGCATGTGCGGCACATGCATGCGACGGGCGGATCCGCGCATGCGTGGCGCACGCACACCAGAAAAAAATAAAAAAATAAAAAAAATAAAAAAAATAAAAAACAAAAAAAACAAAACAAAAAAAATGGCGGACCGCGGTGTCCGGCGACCCCCGCGAAACGGCCGTTCGACCCCAAATGGGGTCGCGACCCATAGGTTGAGAACCACTGTTCTAACCATTGTTTCTTGTCTTGCCCTCTAGTGCTTTGGAGAACAACATGACCACCTCTTCTTGGTGGCAGCCCCTCAAATACTGGAATACTGCTATCATGTCTCTCCTGTTTCTTCTTTTCTTTAGACTAGCCAGACCCAAATCCTGCAGCCGTTCTTTGTATGTTTTAGTCTCCAGGCCTAGACTCCAAGTCAGCGGAGTGACCTTGGGCAGTCACTCTCTCTCAGCCCAACTCACTTCACAGGGTTAGGGAAAATATGAGAAAAGAGCACTATGAATGCCACCTTTAGCTGTACAAAAAGAGCAGCTTATAAGTCTAATAAATTATTACATACAATGTAGCACAATTAACTGAATTTAATCCATCTTGGCTCTTTTGTAATACAAGACAATTTTTAATCTTAGATTAGAAATAAAAATTGTTTTCAAAAGAAAACAATCACCAAGAACTAACTGTTCACTGTAGCTTTGCACTATTTGATTGGCTGATTTTAAACAAAAATTCCATGAACAGTTAATGTTAATAGATTTAATCTTGTTCAAACTTAGGGTTCAAATATATAGCCTTGTTTCTTCTTACTGATATCTTCATTATTTATTTATCTGTCAAATTTGTATGGCCACCATCTCACACAAAGTGCACACAATACAACCCACTATTAAAACTTTCTGCAAAACCAATTAAAACAGTAAACATAGAAAAAACAAAAGCAGAAGCAGAAGAATATCACCGTCGTGCAAGCTCCCTAACACCAAGGAATCCATAGGCCTATTGAAAAAAAAACACTTGTTTTATGGGCTTTCCAAAAGACAATAAACCTCATCTCACAAGGAATGATGTTCCAGAGAGTAGGTGTAATGGCAGAAAATGCTTATCTTCTAGGTCCCACTGCATGTGATTCTTTCACAGATAGAACCCACAGCAGGCCTCTCCTGCCAGACCTAATGTGACGGTAGATCACAAAGGGGAAATTCCTCAAATAACATGGCTCCATAACATGTAGGACTTTAAAAGTCAAAACTGGCAACATGAATTGGATCTGAAAGCAACCTGGCAATCAATGTAGAGATATAAATGTGACCTCTTTAGGGCACACATAACTGCCTGTGCCGCATTTTACACTGGTTGAAGCTTCCAGATAATCTTAGGGCAGCTCCATGTGGAATGCATTAGAACAATCCCTATGACTATGACGTGAGTAACTGTGAGCAGAGACGCATGATCCAAGAATGAGTATAAATGGTGCAGAACCCAAAGTTGTGCAAAGGTCCTCCTAGAAATGACTACCTGCTCCTTGACCCCCAGTTTGCAAGTCGGGTATATCTGGGGCAGTGCCATCCAATCTAGTATCAAAGATGGTAAAGTCTCAAATCCGGAAGGCCCTAAAACCCAAAGCCATTCAATCTGTTGTTCAGATCTCTCAGCCTTCAAGCATTGGGATAGGACATTCACAGCATTGCCTAGTTCACCAGGGTGGAAAGATATAATTGAATATCATCAGCATACTGATGATATATCAGTCCCTGGTGATGGATGATCGATCTCCCATAGCAGTTTCATGTAGATGTTCGAGCAGAGAAAGCATCAAACCTTATGGTATAGTATATAGGAGAGGCTCTCAGACTCTCTCACTCTGGATCAGTACTGAGAGTGTTGGCCCCTGAGGAAGGAAGAAAATTAGCACAATACTATGCCTCCCATTCCCAATCCCCAGACCTAATTCAGCAGGATACCATGCCTGATGGTACTGAAAGCCACTGAGAGGTCAAGTATAATCAAGATGGGTGCACTATCCTTATCCCGCACTGCCACAGATCATCCAAAAGAGCAGTCAATGCCATTTCTGTCATATATGGATCTGAAGCCTAACTGAAAAGGGTTCAGACAATCCACTTCATCTACAGTCCACTGAAGCTGCTGTATGACCACCTTCTCCACAATCTTACCTCAAAAAGGGAGGTTAGACACTGGACAAAAATTGTCCAGTATGGTGGGATGCAGCAATGGGTTCTCGAGAAAGGGGCAAGCAACAACTCCCTTAGAGAAGGAACCACCCCCTCTTCTCAATGAATCACCACCAGTGCCATGGGGGACTCAATAACCTCTTCCTCACATATATCCACCAACACTGGCCTCTCCCACCAACCACTCCCACTAACTTGAACGAGGGTTATACCCATTCCAGACATCCCAATTCACTTCCTAGCTCTCACCCAAGGGAGGGCAATTCGTCCAGCCATGTAGCATCACCATCAAACAATGTCACAAAACTGCGACTAGGCAACATGACAAACCCCTATTGGGCAACTTCAGTGCTGGCATCAAAAACAAATTTACTGCCAGGGCCCACACCAGACTAACCAATAGCTGGATTGCTCTCTATAGAGGATAGATTGGCGATAAGTACCTTCCAGCAATTTCATTCCGAATAGCTCCAGCAAGATCCTTTTCAAAATGCCAGCCAGTGGGAGCCAGGGAAACATGCCATTCCACCTTCTCAAAGCCAACAACCCAAAGAGGAAGACATTTTCAAGACACATATAATTTTTTAGAAAAATAAGTAGAAGTTTCATTAACTCATTTATGTTCTTCACATTTAGATGAATATATTTGAAATATTTTCCCATCTAAAAACATACTACTTAATACCGTAAGAATTTAATCTTATGAGTTATTATAATTAAGAAGGTTTTAATCATCGTATAAGTATAGTATTAATGCTGTATTTTCTGAATTTATAAGCAAATCAGTAATATACCCATTTTATTCCAGAGGATTCCTCCGAATTGGTCCCAAACAATTTCAACAGTCCTTGAGATGCTGTGGGTACCTCATCCGTGCAAAAGTTCCCCAGCTGATTGTTGAGAGGAGAAGCAGGACTGTCTGCAGGACTAGTAGGAGACATTTCCTAAAAAGAAATGTATAACTCAGAACATGCAGAAATACAAGCAAGTTCAACAGCAATTTGAAGGCTATTTGGACTTCTAGCACAATCAATAATGTTCTAGGAAGACATCCATTATGCTACAATACATTATTGATGGCCTTGCCATTAATGCCTTTGCCCTCATTTAAATCATCTAAGATATTCATAGATTATTGAATAGGATCATCATGTATATTACAGAGCAACAATTCTTTATTCATGATATATGTACCCATTAGGAAGCTATGGTTAGCTCTGGCATTCCTACAAAATATAGTAACATAAAGCTCACATTTTGAATGTGTTTGTGATTATATGTATACTTTACAAACGCAAGGTTTAAATCAATAGCTAATAACAAGTGGGGAAAAATAACTGACAGGCTTATTAATTCCCTGTCACTGTCATTCTAACGTGGAATCATAATGAATTATCAATCCAGTCTTTCACATGGGAAATAATTATTTAAGAAACTGCTATTAGCAGAAAATTAATCTAAAATTTCAGCTAGCTTTTGCACTGCTAGCAAAAGTCTGCTGCTGTAGGAGATGACCAGGCTGACCCCGAGGGAGGGAGTCAAACGCATCATCAGTCATGAGTCCCTTCATGCCCACAAGAGATCTAAGTCCAGCCCCCCTTGAATTCCTTTCTATTCTTACTCACGCTAATTTCCCTTGACTGTTAGTAGTTCAGATTCTTGTAAAGAACTTAAGCTTACAATAAAGCTTTATGCACATTTGAACTGCCTGGATCTCCTGACTTCCCTGGTGCTGACAGATGCTTTGCTTTCTTTCATAATCAATATACAGCAACACTTCTATTGGAGAAAAACAAAACATGTTGGATAGTGAGGGCATTTCACTAAATATGGCTGTCTCTCCTCCTCAAGGCTCGTCACGGCTATCTACTAGTTATCTGCACATGTAAGTATATGCATGGGTAATACTTCTGGTTAAGCAAAGTGGTCATTCCTTTGACTGCTCTGTACCACCCACTGAACAGGCCCAAGGCACTTAGTGTGTTGTGTGGCTCTGGACAAATAAAATTGAGCTGAGAGTGGCAACCACCAACTTAGGTAGCAGGATGTATAGGTAACATTTTCCTTCCCTAGGCAGATCATCCTATATGAGGCTTTATTATGTGCAAACAAACTAATGCATTCATCCAAGCAATCCAATATTGTTAAGATATTTAAATTTAGTAGCTGGAGCAGTGGGGTTGTGCAGTGAGTCAGAACACACAGTTGTGGTTGATGCTGGCTCCTGCATGAGGCAATCCATGCTGTAATTGGTTGCTGGGGTGTGGAGGGGGAGGGGGAGTTTTCCTTTCCCACTTTTTTCTTCAGTGTGCTCTGTGATTTATCTCATAATGCTCCTGTTTGACTGTCTAGTTTGCTGTATATATTGATGTAAAATATATTTATTTGTATAAAATGACACGTTTGTGTCAGCGTCTCTGACCTCATTTGGACACCAGCTGCGCAATTCCCTGACAAATATTATTTATTCTGTCAGGTACCACTGAAGGGCCTCAAGCTGGCAGATCCCACCTGCACCCTCCCTCTTTTAATGAGACAGACCAGCACTAGAGTCCCTCTGTTCTGGTTTATGTGGCTACCCAGGCAGATAAATAAGTACCCTATCCACACTTTCATAGATATTTTTTTATTCATTATTCAAAGTTTATTTATTAAGGATTGTTGGCTTTTCAGTGTTAAAAAGATAATTTCAGATGGGTACCACAACCTGAGCAGCTCACTAATGATCAAAAACTTGGCTGCAGAAGAAGGATGAACAGAAGGACCGAAGCAAGCTGGGGAAAATGAAATGGTAAATGAATGAAAAAGGTTTTGCCAGGCCTTTCGGGAAGCCACTTGACGCAGCAGAAGAAATCCAGACACAAAGGTGTCCTTGACTTCTTATCATGACAAACAGATCTAAACAGGATTAGAAATCCTTTCTCTAAATAGCCAACCAGTGCCTGATCCTCTGTTCACAAATTCACAGATAAAATTAAGGCAATTCTAAATACAACCGCAAGGGAACAATGGAATGGAATGTCAGTCAGAATGGAATGACTCCATATGCTCTTATCTCGAGCTACATCCCTCCCCCGGCTACTTTAGTTGAAGAACTTGATTAGAGATCTCAGTGGTTTTCCTTCTTGCTCTGGGAACTGAGGCAGCCAGTGCTATCTAATCAGTTCGAAAGCCCTGTCAAATAACAGAAGTTACAGTCAACTGCCAGAATTACAGAAATATTTGGAGGATCCGTTTCAAGGCTCATTGCTGGCACTGTACCTCAGAGGCCTGGTCACCAATGCTCTTCTTTTGCCCTGTGTCACTGCCGCTTGTTTGTTTTGAAGGAGTCCTCTGCAGGAAGTCAGAAATTCTCTGAACTAGGAAGTCTCGGTCCTTCAGGTTGGCAAAGAGGAAGGTCATTTTGCTTCGAGTGCTGATGGAAAGTGGGCTAGGCAAAATACTGGAGCTGTCCGCTTTCTCAACAATTGTAACCTACGGCATAGGTAGAGGGATAAATGGGGTATATAAAGATATGCATCTTGTTTCCGTCACCCCAGAGAATTACTTATTTAACCAAGGGAGTAATATATACTGAGGCTCAAAACCAAAATCCTACTATCTTCAAGGAAATCCTTTAAACTTCACCCAATAACTCTCAAGATAATCCAGTATCAAAAACAACTTCTCACCTCCCTAAGTGGTATTATGAGATGACACGCCTCTTCTGCCTTGCTAGCGAAACAGATATAGTTATTGGAAACAAACATCTGGCCGAGAATGTGGATTTTATTGAAGGGGGTCCACAAAGTACAGTCTGTGTGCCCATCGAGCCGTTCATCCTTTGGCAATCGAAAAGTAGCACGGTACCATTCATTTTTGGCTCTGACATCCAGATCCCTGAAGAAAATGAAATATATATGCACACATGCCGATTGGGTAATTACTGAGAAATCCATTACAGCAGCTTCATTAACATGTCCTTCAGATGTGTTGGACTTTACTTTCAATCATGCACAATCCTTGTTCAATACAGTTTTGAATAAGAATTTCCACTAAACGTAAGATATTGTCATATTGGACCACTGATAGCCAAAAATCCCTACCACAGATCCAGATAGTCCTGTTTACAACTGGTTGTTTAATGACCACTTGGACTCACAATGGCCTCAGAATAGATGTTCTTTGGCCACTGCAAAACATCGTGCCAGACTCCCCCAATCCTAGGACATTCTGGATGCTTGGCAACCTGTTTGCATTTGGGACTGGATGTCCAATGCCCTGCAATCATATGATTGCCATCTGCAATCTTCTCTCTCTGCCCCACGCCTGGAAGCCTTCTCCAGGTGTTCTAGTTAACAACCCATGTGGTTGCTTAATGAACGCAACTGGAAGAGCCACAATTGCAGTCATTGAGAGAAATGGTCATGTGGCATCTCACTTAATGTCTACTTTGCTCAGTGACTAAGATTTCAGACATTATTGTGATTCTAAGTGTAGGACTACCTGTACATACTTTCCAGTATAAGTATAGAACTGTAATAAAAATATCCTTTGAAGTGCTGCTGTGATTCCAAAGAAAGAATAATAGCACTGTGAAGATAATATGTCAATGGAAAGAGCTGGCAAATATTACAGGACATTTGGTCAGAGAAAGAAAAAGGACACTGCTTAGGGCAGCGGTTCTCAACCTTTTCCGGGGCTCGACCCCGGCCCGCATCGTGCATGCGCGGCGTGACGGGGCGCATTGTGCATGCGCGGCGCAATGGGGCGCATCGCAAAGGGGAAAAATGGCCGACAAAAAAAATGGCGGGCCCGCATCGCGCATGCGCGGTGTGACGGCCCGCATCGCAAAGGGGAAAAAATGGCCGACCAAAAAAAAAATGGCCGACCCCCCAAAACATGGCGGACTGCAGTGTTTGGCGACCCCCGTGAAATGGTCGTTCGACCCCAAATGGGGTCGCGACCCACTGGTTGAGAACTGCTGGCTTAGGGTAATATAAATATATAGATGTGATAGAAAAAGAAAAGTACATTTCAGAAATCTGGTTCAAATTAGTAGAGTACAGGTGGGCCTTATAACAGAAATCACTGCATTCTGGGAGGACAACCATTTTTGTTTTCCATAAATTTGTCTTTATAAATTCAAGAGCAGATAGCCTATTCCAGTGATGGCGAACCTTTTAGAGACCGAGTGCCCAAAAACTGGCCCTGCCCCCGCTCCACCCCAGCTCTGCCCTCACCCCACCTGCCCACAGGGCCACTCATTGCCTCCGGGGCCCGCTGCAGATTGCCCAGTAGCGCCATGGCAGCCACGCCCTCTGCCCATGCCCCGCAGCATCAACTGTGCGTGATGGGGCATGAGGGCAGAGTCTTGTCTATACTGCCTGGCTGCCATGTCCTTGGCTGCACTGCTCTGAGTGGGCCACGCTTGGGGGTGATTCTTCTCCAGGAGGGCTGCTGGTGAGGAGGGGGTCACGGGGGGAGGCAAGGCTGAGGCAATGGCACGTGTGCCCACAGAGAGGACTCCGAGTGCCACCTCTGGCACCCGTGCCATAGGTTCGCCACCACTGGCCTATTCTGTCAATTTTTTCCTTTCAGATTGAATTGTCTTTCTTTGGGATAAGTATATTAGCTGTAGCATGACTAGACATAGCAACTTTTTCGAGGACAGAACGCAGAGAAAACTAGTTCTGCAAGTTGGCAGCAAGAAGCTGTAATACAGCCTAAATACATGAAAGATTTATCTTTCTCTGGCCATAGAAAATCTCATTTTTTTAACCATTCAAGAGAAAAACAAAGAAAAAAATTATCCATAAAACCTGTAATTGTTTTGGCATGTGCATGACAGTCAGTGTCTTAAAACTTGTGAAGTCCTAGCTTTCCCCTCAGGCATCAGTGCCAAATTATTAATGGAGCCTGAAATGTGCGTTTTGGTATTCTGACCTATTTCTGTGTTGCCTTGATTACTCTATCATGGTTATTCTATTGTCTTTGTTTAATTTAGATTAGCTTTATATTAGTTTGTTGCATTATCTGTTTGCTGACAAGTTACTTGTTTAAGATGGACAGCTATGTATATTATCTAAATAAAGAGAACTAGGAAAAAAACCGTGGCTTAATTATGGAGGTTCCATATGGGGATTTCCACCCATGACTCCATAATTAGAAATATAACAAAATTTAGTTAGAACAACAGAAAGGGCAATCCTATGTTCTGGAAATCAATTCCATATCCACAACAAAATCCAGTTTAAAGATTCTTGGATTACATAAACAATAAATTTGGGGGGTATAATTAGGCTGCATGGGAAGAAGAAAAATGCAAATTCAAATATCACCTGCAAGTTTCTTATCTCCATTCTTTCTGACAGCTCTAGGAAAAGTACAAGGACAGAAACCAAGCATGTGTTTATGAAAGACATTGGGAAGAAAATGCAGAAAGCTCATAGCTTAGCTTGTAGCTGAGATTTCAGCCAGATTCATGTTCCTGAAATTCAGATCAAGAATGGCCCTAAAATAATTGGGCAGATCAGAAAGAATCCCCTTGGATTATTATCTGGTTGCAGATTTTCATTTTTTTCCATTTGTAAACATGAAAATTGAAACAAAAATGCATTATTTTTGCAAGTCATACTAAAAAGCACAAAACAGATAATATCCCATAGAAAAACAGGCAGAAAACAAATGACAAACAGATATACAAGTACTACATAATGCCTAGCTTTCCAGTCTTATCAACTTAGCATCAAGTACTGCAGCAGAAATCAGTTCTGGATATGTTTTCTTCCTTAATAAATGTGCCTACACTTTTTATGTGTGTATGAATATATGCATCTGTATACATACACACTCTAACCCAAAAGTACACTCCATAAGAAAGGGAATGACAGAAAAAAATTAACATTCTCACACTACAGAAAAAGGCATGTTATTTAGTCAGGGGCTGCCACAAAGAAGAGGGAGTCAAGCGATTCTCCAAAGTGCCTGAAGGCAAGACAAGAAGCAAAGGGTGGAAACTAATCAAGGAGAGAAGCAACTTAGAACTAAGGAGAAACTTCCTGACAGTTATAACAATTACCGTAATCAGTGGAACAACCTGCCTCCAGAAGCGGTGAATGCTCCAATACTGGAAGTTTTTAAGAAGAGACTGGACAGCCATTTGTCCAAAATGGTATAGGGTTACTTGCCTGAGCAGGGGGTTGGACTTGATGACCTCCAAAGTCCCTTCCAACTTTATTATTATTATTATTATTATTATTATTATTATTATTATTATTATTATTATTATTAGTATCATTGCACAGTCAGCCAGATGTTCAGACTGGATTTGGCATTTTGTCTACCTATCGAGTTCTTACCCAGGACCTGGGATAGGGAGATGTGGATGTTTGATGGTATTACAGATATCGTCACAGGATGGAAGCAGTTCCTAGTAAGGCCACCTTTTGCAATTGACTAATAGCGAATTTGTCAATGCCAATGGTGTTCAAGTGGTGCTCCAGTTGTTTTGCGATTGCACCCAAGGTGCTTATTATTATTATTATTATTATTATTATTCATAAAAAGAGTTACAATTCACCAGGTTGGTAAAAGGCATTCTCTCTGTACAGCGGAAATACTAGTTTCTTTCTTTCGGGAAAACATAGTTTGTTTTTGTTCTTAATTATGGAAACATTTGAGGCTGTTTCCATTTGGACTGAAGCCAATCAGAGAGTGGCCCACACCTTATCTGGAGGTGTCCTAAAATCTTGGAAGACCAAAGAAACACAGGTACTTATGCATGCTTACCTCTTGAGTGCTGAGATATTCTTGAGTGGCTTGCTGGGTTTGGGAAGCAGCATGTCCTCCGTGAAACTTTTATTATCAAATAACTGACGCATGGCAATGTTAGCCAACTGTTCCATTAATTTGAAGGTCTCATTGATGTTGAGAAACATAGAAAAGTAGAGTTCGCTGTCTCTGGTGCTCACTTTGATGCACTCAGGAAATAGAAGAGTAGCATTCTTCTCTAGCTGGGTTACATCTAGCCACTGGACTATCAGAGTCACTAAGGAAATGAGTAAAACCAATTCATCCATTACTGAGGAATATTCTAAAATAATTTATAGATGTTTTAGCAATATTGGTGTGAAACAGCGCACTGCTCGTTGCTGAACTCTAACAAAGCAATAATATGAAAAGATGCGTATTTCAAATCCACTCCACTCTATGGGAGACTTATGAGAATTGTGCAATTTGCTGCTAGAGCCGTGTGAGTGTTAATTGCAGTTCCCTATTTAACTCTAATCAAAAAGCAGGTTGAAAGAGGCAATGCTATCAGATTTAATAAGTGTTTGAAGTATTAAACAATAAGAGTCACCTTATTGACAGATTACCTTCTTTGCCCAAAAGGAAGGAATAGAAACAAAGGTGATTAACAGTGAGATACAGCCAGCCCTGTCTTGGGACACGCCCTTTCCAATAACTGCAAGAGTAATAATTGACAAGTTTCTCTACTTCAGGCATTCCAAACTGCTTGCGCATCTTCAGTTCTGCTTCCTTAAATTTGCCAGGATCTTCTTCTCCTTGTGGCTGCTGATTCTTATTCTCTTCAGCAATAATACCCTGAAGAAAAAAGTGACAAATAAAAATTAGTGCTTTTTCATTTGTTACATTGGTTAACCATTAAATACAAATATTCCTCTGGAAATTGCACTTCTTTGTGTGCATGCACAATTTCCTAATGTTCAAAACTCCATATTCAATGCTCCAAAAACTATGTTAGCATATTGATGATTACTACTAAGATTATTGTAGTTTTGGACTATTTACACACCTGCCTGAATCATATATGAATTTCTATTATATGTTCCCATAGATTTTACAGAAACATCTGAAATGCTTCCCTATCTATAAAGAAAGCAGTACAGGAAGTGAGGGAACATAAAAGAAGAAAAGATAATCTTTACTGTCACTTTTCTCTGCGAACACACTGGCACATATTAAAAAAATGTAATTCTGATGCCTGCTCTCAAAAGTATATACATATATCCATACACATACATGCACACACATATACAGTTCATTTTGAATATATAGCAGAAAAAAAGAAGTGAAAATGAGTAAGAATACACGCAGAAGAAAGAATCAACAAAACTCTCAAAAGGGTTTTTCCCTCCTACTGGAACTTTGGTCAACATACATTATAGCAGTTTAATTACACAGTGAAATATTAAAGCAGTTCAACTAGAAGCTTCAGGCTGTGATACAATAGCGAGCAATCTCTGTGGCTGCGCCTTGAAAAATCCCTATTTAATGTATATTATGAATATCCGTCCCCCTGAGTTTTACATGGAGGTTCAAAATCTATAGCTGTCAACAGTTTGTCTTTCCTTTATTAAAGAATGGGGCCAGAAGAACAGTTCTTACATGTATTTTACCCTTGACAAAGGTAGTGATATCTTCTTCACTGTCAAAGATTGCAAGTGTCTGGAGCAAATTATTCTCTAGCCATTCCCAATGGCCTGTAATTTCCTGACGAGATGAGCCTAGTCAGAGATTAAGAACAATCACAGAGTAGATGTAAACAAAGCTTTCCTATAATAAAAGTGACACATATATGAAAGGATGAAAATGTTCATATTAGACAGTCATTTGTCAAGTTATTTTCTTTTAAATTTCTATTCAGATCAGGAGGTTTTGTCACTCATTTAATTAAAGAGTCCTAAATTAAAGGACTGAGTATCCATGCCACATAGCCCTAATGTATGTATGGCTGAAATTGAGCAAAACAGGAAATACACACCTGTTTGTGTTTAAAAACTCCTTGCTTGCCAGGTTATATACCAGTACTTACCACAAGCCACTGCCCAATATATCTGAGAATCCTGTGTTTGATGCAAAATCCTATAAGGAGCAACTCTAGCACTGGAGTCCAAAACTACATCCAAAGTTCCCACGAGCAATCCTAAAACAATGAAAATGCAGAGAAGAATATTATGAATGTTATCTAATTGAAAGAAAATGAAATGTAATCATTTATATTGAACATAAAAATTTAAAAGACAGTAAATTATAAATTTGAACATGTGTACCCAACTCTCATTGGATGATCCAATGGGGAGCAAAAAAACCCAGCTTGAAACCGCTATTATTGGCAATTTACATGTTTCATTTTCAAAGGAAATACATCAGTGGGGATGGAAAGATTTCCCCTTGTTGCAATTGTGGTGCTGATATACAAACTATTAAACATATTGTGCAAGATTGACCATGATGGTTCCCTAGAAGACATGAAGCAAAGCCAAAAGCGATCGCCTGGATTGAACATCCAGTTGAATTGAACATCC